>OZ012736.1:33302918-34795418 GCA_963859935.3 Lathyrus sativus
TTGCCTCGCTTGTATTATTGCATCCATGCATTTTACTGCTTTATTGTATATTTGCTATTGTTTCTGTTTCCGTTTATTCCCTTAGGATCTCTGTTTCTCTCTGCGCAAGAGAGGAGCATGATAGACACTAGGTCTTAACCCATGCATGATAACATTAGGTTAGTTTGATTCCCTTTTCAACCGTAGGATAAAGTTTTGTCTCTTCTTTCTCAAAACAAACAGAAAAATACAATAATATTTCAAACATAATAAAAGACACTTCTTCCGTAAAAGAATGTGAACTCATCAAAACGTCATTTTTGTCCGCTTGGACCAGTAATCAGGAAAACCTTTTTCAGAAGGAATAAAAACAACCAAGACAGACTTGTGTCGTACGTAGCCCGAACTACGTTTGCTCTGATCTTTCATGCTGTATGAAAGTACGTAGGCATAGGATGCGATATCCTAGCGAGCAACCTTCCCCTCCTTTCCCGTAGGTAGGCGAACTACGTTGACTCTGATTTCTCATTCCAGACAGGAATACGTAGGCATAAAGTGCAATACTTTGCCGAGTCATTTTATTTTCTTTTTAACCCCAGACCCTTAGTATAGATAGAGGTAACAATCCATACCCAAAAACAAGCGTGGATCCCGTCGAGTACGACGGACGTGAGGGGTGCTAATACCTTCCCCTTGCGTAACCGACTCCCGAATCCAGGATTTGGTTACGATGACCATTCCGTTCCCCGTTTTGCGGTAGGTTTACCTTGAGCGTTTCCTTTCCCTCCTTTGGGATAAATAACGCACGGTGGTGACTCTTCTGTTCAGCCGGCGCCGATTTTCGCAGTAGCGACAGACCTTCCCTTGCTTGTGTTGTTCCTTTTCTTCTGTGCTTTGCTTGTTTGCATTAGAAGTTGAGGTTTCCTTCTTCTGCTTGGCTGATGCATAGCATATTTACATGTCTTTATCTCAGTAGCTTGATAGCTTTGTACTCATCTGCTTTTATGATTTTGGCAGTTTGTTTGTGTTTCCCATTAACGTGATCCCATAGGACTCTCACTTTCCTTATTTAAGGAAGTGATGATAGAACTTTAGGTTGAAACCTTTGCATGATAACATTTAGGAGTTCCCTGTTTCAAACTCAACAATAGGATGAATCCATTGCATGACAACAGTAGGAATCTTGATAGTCTCCCCTGTAGTCCTTCCCTTTTCATCTTCATACAAATTAAAACACTTAATAAAGGTGAGTTGGTACAGTACGTTACGAGCCTTAAGCTACTTAGGAAATGATTGTTGAAGGGTCACTCTTCAACACTCAGGATGTTTAGCCTAGCACCTTTAGGGTGACATGCGACACATTCACTCCTAAGTCATAGTCTCTAGTGCTGTATGAACTAAAAACATCCATAAAAGATACTTCTTCTGTAAAAGACAAAAACAGACTTCAAACCCTTTTTGCCCTGTGGGCCCGTAATTCAAGGAAAACGTTTTCAGAAAAAGAGTGTCGTTAACTCTCAGTTCTACCGCAAACGGTAACGCATGAGTCTCCGACGAGCGAGCTGCATACACCAAACTGCTGGAACTGTTTGTTAACCCTACTCGGAAAAATAGTTGAATCTAAAAACCCGTGTTTCGTTATCTCGAACTACGTAAGCTCTGATCTCTCACACCCGTTGAGAGTTCGTAGGCACAATACTGATGTATTGGCGAGCCACCTTCCCCCTTCCTTTTACCCGTAGTTAGCCGAACTACGTTGACTCTGATTTCTCATTCTTTGACGAGAATACGTAGGCATAAAGCGCGATGCTTTGCCGAGTCAGAATTCTTTTCTTTTTGAGCCGGCCTTGATAGGTAGATAGTTAAACCAGCCGGTCAGATAAACACAACAAGCGTGGATCCCGTTGAGTACAACAGACGTGAGGGGTGCTAATACCTTCCCCTTGCGTAACCGACTCCCGAACCCAGACATGGTTGCGATGGCCTTGTCTTATACCTTTTCCTCAGGTTTTTCTGATCGTTTACTTTCCCTTTTCTGTGGGATAAATAACGAAAGGTGGTGACTCTTCTGTTTTGCCGGCACTTTATTTTCGCGGTAGAGACAGTTGTTTCATCTGATGCGTCTTTTCAAGACGATATTAACTATATCATCGCGCCATATTTATTTAAAACGCAACTCACTCGATTTGGAAAAAACCAGAAGAAAATTCAAACACGGATTTGAAAATTAACCAACAAAACTCAACCACAGCTAAAATCTAACAATCCTAACAACATCAGCACATCAATGACTACATCTTAGCAACAAATTTGAGTCAAAATGGTTGAGAATTGTACCTGTTGAAGTTCATTTCTGAAGCTCTGAAAATGGAGTCCTCAAGCTTGATTCAAGCCACGATTCTTCAAGTTCTTGAGCTGGTTAGCTTCACTGAATGTTGATGAAGCTAACTGAGTGGAGAATTTGAGTGATTAGGGTGTGGAAATGAAAATACGAAGTTCAAGCTTAAGAGTTCAAATGGGATCTCAACAAGGTGATTTTGGCTATCAAAGCTTATGGAAATGGGTGGAATGAGTCCCTTATTTATAGGAGAATCTTTTTGAATGCCGAGGGAGGGTGAATGATGCAAATTGGAGCAAATTTGTGCACACTTGCATCATGAGCAAAATGTGACTTGTAACTTATCAAAACTCATCAAAAACTTGTGTTTCAATGCTCTAATCAACCCAGGCAAGTTTGTTAATCATATTTAGATTTAATTCACGCCTTAATTTGGTGATTAGAAACCATTTCAACCAAATCCAATTCTGACTTGAAGTGAAATCTCAGCTTTGAAATTCAAATTTTGCCACCATGGTTCTCACAATGTAGGAGGCTTTATGAGGTGATTCTTCTTGCATTGGATTGAGGGTGATACAATCTTTGTAATGTGAAAAGAAAGTACTGATTTGGCAATATAAGTTGAGAGATATGATCTTTCAAAGTAGCTTGTATCAAAAGGTTCAAAATCAATCAAACACTTAGAAAAATTTCAAGTCTTTTAGGGACCTAAAATGACCTATAATGTTTTGATAAAAACCAATGCCTTCCATAGGTTTTTGGCACTTCCACATTTAATCAAATTTGTATACGACATCTTCAAATTCATTTTAGAAAAATAATGGGCTCCAAATGATGAAAATTGACCTTTTGAAGTTGACTATAAAATCCTTCCCAAACTCAAAATGACCTATAATGTCTTCATACTTTTGATAACTTTCCAAGCATAATTGGACCTTTCCTTACAAAGATAACTTATAGGGGTGATGAGAAGAATTCATTAGAAAAAGAACCACCTCAAAATGTTGAAAAATGAAGAAGTTATGCTCATTTGATAATAGCATCCACAGTTTGCTAAATTAGGTCAAACACCTTGTACCAACTTTGAATCTCTTGACTATTTCTTGCAAACTAAGATATGGTGAATCACATATGACCTTGAAATAATGTTGCCTTGAATCGTACTTGATGATGAGGGACCTTTGGGGTTTGAGCATGCCACAAAGTCAAGAAGAAACCTTGCTTGAGGTTGAAGACACATGCTCCTCCTTCTTGAGAAATAAGCCATGATACCTTGATCCCTTGTCTAGAACTATGCTATACAAAAATGAAAATAAAAGTGCAATGAAATATAAGCCAAAACATAAAAGGAAAGATGGGTAAATTTTGGGGTGCTACAGTATCCCCGTCTAAAAATTATTCACAGAGAATCCAAAAGGGTCAAAAGTAATAGAAACATTATTGTCAATAGTGAGACGTCACAAAAAAAATTAAGTTTTTAATAATTTGTGGGGCATGTAGGACATTTTGTAGTTTTGAAGGTTTTGTAGGTGTGGAAAAGGTTGATTGTCCATAACCATAAATTGGAATTTGTTGTCCACTACCAACAATAATATTTTGATATGAATTACTCATATTAGAATAAGACGAGAGATTACCTTGTAATGCCGTCATATGAGAGGTTGCTTCAGTATCCATATACCATTGTGTTGCACCCCAAAATTTGACCAACCGGTTCCCATATCTGGTTTATGTTTCGACGCATTTTGCATTCGCATTCGCATACTGCATGCGTTGCATTTTCTCAGTCGGATTGATTTTATCGGGATTGCAGCCCCTGGCGCTTCAGGCCGGTTTGAATAAGTGTCTTTTGAGAATCGGTGCTCGTTCCCTGTGTTTTCAGGCCATCTCGGTGCCCGGGTTTCGCTATAGTTGCGCAATTGTTCTCTAATCGATTTAATCGGCTTCCTGGCATTTTAGGATTTTCTCTTTTTATTTTCTAGATTTTTAATGCATTTTAATAGATTTTTAATAGATTTACTGATTTTATATATTAAATAGGTTAATATTTTTTTAGTAGAATTTAATAGATATTTTCTTTAATAGAAGAATAGATTTTTTTAGATTTTTAAATAGAGGTTTTTTTAAGAGTTTTAATAGATTTTTAGTTTTTTAGATAGTAGTTTTTTTTCCATTAAATAGAGTAGTTTAATATAGATTTTAAATGGTCCTTTTAGATTTTTTTTAATAGTTTTTTGATATAGTTTAAAAAAAGGAGAGTATGGCTAATGAGATGTTGGTTTAATAAATAGTTGTAAGATTTTTTGATATAGAATTTAATAGGTTTATTATTTTTTTCTAGATCTTAATAGATTCTTTTTATTGATTTTATAGATTTAATTGGAATTTTAAATAGATTTCTAGATATTAAATAATTTTTTTCTGTTTTAATAGGTTAATTAGGTTTAATTAGAAGTTTGATTAGGGTTTTTTAATTAACTTTCGTTTAGTCTTAATTAGGGTTAATTAGAGTAGTTCAATTAAGTGGCCATTTAATACTCATTAGCTTGCATTAATCAGCATTAGGTCTTAATCAGAGTATAGTGGGCCAGGTGTCCAGTAATCAGGGCCCAGTCAGAATCCAAGTGTCCTATAAGTAGTAGCGCCACGCGTGTCATCGTTTGGCTTCCACCTCACTCTGCATCTGACAACTCACCTTTCCACTCACCCCTTCCCTCCACACGCGTCCTCACTGCATGCCCTCTCTCTCGCCACGTGTTTCCTCCTCCCTCTCCCTCTGCATGCGTGGTGCCAAGTGGCCCTCGCCGGAATCACTCCCTGTCCGACATGCAAAGCCCTCCGGCCACCCTAACAACCATCATCGGCCACCTTCTAACTGCTCCGACCACCGCAACTATCACCGGTAACTGTCGCCGGAATCTTCAAGCTCACTGGAATCTGCATTCTTCACCATCCACTTCCGATCAACATTCATCATTATCCCACCGGTAAACTCAAGGTTCCGCCGGAAACTTCATCGGTTCTTCCCAAATTCACCAGAAACTCATCAATTTTCCAGAAAATGATCATCAATAAGATCATCAGATCTTCATCATTTTCACACTATTTCCTCCAGATCCATCAACAATATTCCAGATCTATGACCTTCAAGAACGTTCATTAGTTCCTCAGCCGTTTCCAGATTTTTCACCTTCATCAATTTCGCCGGAAGAATCAAGAACACTCATCACTACTGTATTTGTTTTCCAGATTTCTCCTTCATCTTCACGAAGATCCTCCAGAAATTCAAAGATCTCCAGATCAACCTCAATCTTCATCCTCTTCGTAAGTACTTTCAATACGTGCATGTAGATCTTTCCAGATCTCTTCAACGAACATCACAAACCTTCAAGATCTTCATGCATTTTCCAGAACGTTCAACATCGTTCATCAAGTCCATCCGATCTTGTAAGTTCATCAAGCAACTTCGTGCATGTAGATCCTTCCAGATCCTCAACGAACGACTTCATCTCCAGAAATCTCCAGCAATATCCTTCATTACGCCTTCAAAAGGTTCTTCAAGGCTTCGTCATCGACTACCGGTCCTCAAGAACGTCAAAGGACGGATGATTGGTTCCATCAATTTGCGCTTCTTTTGTCGTTGTTGTCTATTAGTCATTTATTGTGAAGGTTGTAAAGCGAAGATGATAGAAAGAGATTATGAGAGGTTGTGAGGGAGACAGAGAGTTGAGATTGAGAGAGTCTGAGAGAGAGAGAGATGAGAACGACGATGCTAGGTTCTTGCGTGAACAGTGAGTTTGAGAGAGGAGATGGCTTAGGGTTTTCGGAGTGTGAGAGAAATGAGAGTGGACCGAATACTGGGTCATTGGGCCTCAAGCCCATCTGCGTTTTGGCCCCCCAGTTTTTTTTTCTGCATTCCTCCGTTTTTCCTTGTTTTTTTTTTCTTTTTTTTGAAGTAGTATTGGGCTGGGCCCATACATGTTACTAGCCACACCTCCGTTTTTGTTTCTGAACCCCCCTCCCAGTTTTTGTTTGCTAGGTCTTGGGCTGGGCCCAACCCTCTCTTATTTGTGCTAGCATGCACTCCCCTTTGTAACACTAACTTCCCCTGTGCATTTTATTAGTGTTAGCTTTGTGTGCATTACAATTTTAATTGTAATGTTTTCTTAATAAATTTTAGAGTTTATTTCTTGGAATACTATAGAATTTTATTAGTATAGAATTTATAGAAATTTTCGCGCATATTTCGTTAGGGGAGTTATTAGAATTTATATTTTCCCTAGAATATTATAATGCTTAGCATAGGTTTTAAGGGTAATTTTTAGGAGATTCATAGATTTAATTCTTTAGGATATAGTTTCCTTAGGAGAGTATTATTGCCGTACTTTAGGAGTAGAATTTTATTTCCATTTGTTAGTGGATTTATCCCCTATTGTCTCTCCTATTTTTGTTTCTATCTGATTTTATTCTCGATTTTATTTCTGGCTGGCCGTGTGACACGATTCAATTGGAGAATGATTTTCGATATCATTTCTCTATCTTGTCTTTGACACGAAGATCAATACGCTACCTCTGAGAGTTCGACTTCTCGTATAAGTCGAACCATGACAGTCTGAGCGTTACATTGTTCCTGGTTCGAGCGTCATCATCAAAGATCCAGAGAGGAGAAGATTGGAATGGAGCTTGCGCGCATGTCAGGAGCCAACAGAGCTGCTTCGTTCATCATCATCGTCGTATTCAAGTCTTCAGGCAACCGGCGAGTGTTGTGGGCTGCATCATCAGATACGAAGGAAATGGCAGCTGAGGAGTTTCTTCTTAGGTTCTTGCGTGTGTGTCCCGAGTTCCTTCCCGTTTAGGCGCAGGCCTGCTTCCTCTTTGTTCTCGCCCCGTGCGAGCGAAACCCCTTTTCTCTCGCGTTCAGGCGATCGAGACCCCTTCTCTTTCCCCCGTGTAATCGAGACTCGTTTTCCCGTCGAACTACGTTAGCTCTGATCTCTCGTGTCAAACGAGAGTACATAGGCATAGGATGCCGTATCCTAGTGAGCTCCCTTCTTCCCGTTCCCCGGTTTAGCTGTAGTAGGCTGAACTACAACTGCTCTGATTTCTCATACCGAATGAGAATATGTAGGCATAGGATACGATATCCTAGCGAGCATACTAACAACTAACCTTTCTGTTCTCTCGCTGCTGTGCGATCGAGACTTTCCCGCTAACGACAAATATTTCCTTTTCTCTTGCCCTTGCGCATTTGAGACCATACCGTAGTTCTAGTTCCCGTAGGTTCCCGTACCCCTAGAACCAACTTAATCTCTCACTCCTGTGTGATTGAGAACACCCTGTCTAGCCGTAGTCAGCCTGAACTACGGAAGCTCTGATCTTCCATGCTGTGTGGAAGTACGTAGGCACAAGACGCAAAGTCTTGGCGAGCCAATTCCCTGTAGTTTCCCGAACTACGATGAATCTGACTTTCTCTCTTGAGAATACGTAGGCATGGAGTGCGACACTCTATCGAGTCAGTTTCCCTCCGTTTAGATTTAGCAGTCGTAGATAGATTGTTTTGCATCCTTTAGACGAACCAGCAAGCGTGGATCCCGTCGAGTACGACGGATGTGAGGGGTGCTAATACCTTCCCCTTGTGTAACCGACTCCCGAATCCAGGATTTGGTTGTGATGACCATTCCTTTCCCGTCTTTGCGGTAAGTTTACTTCGAGCGTTTCCTTTCCCTCCGTTGGGATAAATAACGCACGGTGGCAACTCTTCTGTTCAGCCGGCGCCGATTTTCCCAGTAGCGACAGCTGGCGACTGCGATGGTTCCTTATGCATTTGGGATCCAACGTCCCTTAAGAGAGTCAATCCTAGCGCTTGTTTGCTCGTCTTTGGGTGTTTACCTTTTGGGTGTTGTATTTTACTGTATTTACGATTTCTGCACCTTTGCTATTATCTGTTGCTGTTGTGCTGTTGGGTGGGGTGTTCCTTTGAGTGAGAAGCCAGACCCAGGCTTGAGTGCACCTTAGAATTAGTTGTGGAAATTAGTGGGCGCGTGCATGCTTTGCATGCACTAGTGTCTCATGAAATCCACGCTCAGACGAGGTTCTCCCGATTGACTTCTTTTTCAACCCTTTGGGTTGAGGGGGTTGTTGGTTTGAAGGATTGTCGACTCTGGGGACCGATCATTTGGAAGTTGGCTAAGTGAGGCCTCTTCAGGATATGATGATGCCACACCTCCTGGGTATCGTATCATCAGTCTTGAAAGTCTGTGACGCCAGCGACCGCATAGGATGCCGTACCTTGTGTCAGTTTAGGTCCATACCCGTGAATGGGAGGGTTTTTGCAGGAAACTTGACTTCCAGACAACCCGGTTGTCGCTACTCGAAAAAATGCATCGCGCAACGACGGGGAGGCGAAAAGGATAGACAGAAGAGTCGCCACCGAACTTTATTTATCCCGTGAGGGGAAAGGAAAATATCGAGAAAACCTTAAGAAAGAAATATGGATAAGATGGTCTCGCAACCATGAACGGGTTCGGAAGCCGGTTATGCGAAGGGAAGGTATTAGCACCCCTCGCATCCATCGTACTCGATGGGAACCTTTTGTTTGTCGATGTGTGAATATATTTGCTTAAATATTATGTTATAAGAAGAGTGTTTCACTGGGTAAAAGAAGGGTTAGAAACAAGAAAGCTAGGAGGAAAGAGAGAACGGGGAAGAAAAGAGAAAGAACAGACTCGGTAGGACTTCGCGGTCCTAGGCCTACGTATTCTCAATAGGTGTGAGAAAGTCAGAGTCGACGTAGTTCGGGGAACTACAGATATAGGGGGGGGAATGTGCTCGGCAAGGATTGTGGCCCTTGTGCCTACGTATCTTTACTTGAAAAAGTAAAGAATCAGAGCAGCCGTAGTTCGGCCTACAGTGTGCGGGGAAGTTTTGGTAGACGCTGCTATCGTGCGCATTCTAGCAGTTAGGTGTATTGCTGCTCGCTCGTTGGAGACTTAGGCGTTACCTGTTTGCGGTAGAACGGACGTAGCATGCCTTTCTGGGAAAGGGTGGAAAAAGAAAAGGGTGCTCGCTAGGATATCGCAATCCTATGCCTACGTATTCCCATTATGCATGAGAAATCAGAGCAACGTAGTTCGTGCCTACGGTGCGTATAATCGGTGTGTTTGTGTGGATGATGTTATCATGCGCGTTCTAGCAGTTAGGTGTTTTGCTGCTCGCTCGTTGGAGACTTAGGCATTACCTGTTTGCGGTAGAACAGACGTAACATATCCTTTTTGAAAGATTGATTAGTTTTCGCCACGCGGGGCAAGAAGTCACGTTTGATTTGTTGAATTGTTTTTAGGGGGCGAGACATGTCCTCGGATAGTAACCCCTACGGGTAGTACCCAATTCGTTATCTCAGAGTTTTTTGCTATAAAAGGATGTGGCGAACGAGGCATCTTTGTATTGAGAGACGAGCGTCGAAACCACCCTCACTACAGTGGGCATCCCTACACTCGGAGAAGAAGAGGTCTACACCCAATCCTCTCTCTTTAATTCAATGCAAAGAGAACGAAGTTCTCTTATTAAAGATATTTTTGGTTTTGAATGGTAAGTGCTTTGCGACAAAGAACCCTACGGTAAACGTCAGCACTCGGGATAGGAGAAGGCCTACGCCTAACCACTCCACGACCATTCAAGTTTTTGTATGAAAAGGAATTTGAAAATGCACTCGGTACGGGACCGAGGTTTTAGGTGTGAAAATTGTGGAAGGAAGTTGTGAAAGCGAGATGGTGGATAAAGTCGCGTCTTTGTATCGAGATACGAGTATCGAGACCACCCTCACTACAGTGGGCATCCCTACGCTCGAAGAAGAAGGGGTCTACACCCAATCCTCTCTTTAGCCCAACACAAAGAAATGATTTTAAGGAGATGAGATTTGAGAATGGACCGGAGACATCTTCGTACTGAAAGATGAGTGTCAGGACCACCCGCACTACAGTGGGCATCCCAACACTCAGAGAGGAAGAAAGTCTACACTTAATCCCCTCTTTTTTAATTCAATACAAAGAAATTTGATTGTGAAAATTGTTTAACAATGTTTTTGAATCGAGTCGGGACAGGTGACGAAGAGAGAAAATAGATGGTCTCAGATCCAACGTCATTTATCAGTAGTTTGACTTAATGACGGTTTACGGAAGTGTCGTCATCGACCTCAAAAAAGATGAAATAAAATAAAAAAAGTCCAATAAAAAAATGAGAAGTGAAATGTCAACATATAAATTGAAATAAAAAATCTATATACACATAAAAACTCTAAAAGAAAATATTTATAAATTCTTAAAAGAAAACAAGCATAAAGTTCTAAAAGAAATTAAAAAATAAATAACCATAAAAATTCTAAATATAAAACTATATTACAAATTATCTAACATAAAGTATATAATTTATAGAGAATCTAAGAAAATAATAATATAAACTATATGATGTATAATATATACATGTAATATTCTAAGAACAAATATATAAAATATAAAACTATTTGAAATATTTAAATAAATGGTTTTTATAATAAATTAACTACTAAAATATGTATATACCAAAAATTTAAGAATTTAAAAAGAGAAAAGAAAGGAGAAAAGAGGTACGTATGGGACGCGGCCAAAATGGGGTTTAACCCAACCCCTTACAATCGGCGGTGCAGCTTCTTGAGTGAAGAAGGAGAAAAGCCACAGGTGAAACGCGGTGACGGAAACTGAGCCACACCTCAAATCACCTTCGCCTTCTATTCGCTCGATCCACTTGCGTTAACCTTCTTGACTCGCTCAAATCCGATTTGGGTTCGGTTTCAAATTCCTCTTTTCTAGTTTGATTTCGAATCAACGCAACCAGGTTTGTTTTATGTTCACCTCTCGAAGTTCCTCTCTACCTCTAACTCAACCTTTTGCTCCTTTTCACGGCTTAATGGTTGTGGGTTTAAGGCTTCTTGTTGGTTGAAGGATGGGTCGCGGTTTGAAGTTGCGGAAACAGGTTTCGGAAGAGAAAAGTTTTCGGAGGAGGAGAGTGATGCGTTAGGTTTTGTTAAAGGCGAAAATAGAGGTTTGTTTGATTTCTGAATGTTGAGTATTTGGGATTTTGTGTTGCTGGGTTAAATCTGAAGAAGGGCTGTTTGGAAGTAGAAAATGAGTTGCGAAGGTGAGTGAAATTTGTTGTGTTTGTTTAACGTTTTTTTGTTTTGCTTTGGTAAAGGAAGAGGTTTGGTTGAAATCTGGATTTGGAACTTCAACAGAGGGATCTTGCTAGAATGGATGGACGGCAGTAATTTGAAGATGGTTGTGGAAGCGAGTTCAGAGTTTGAAGACCGAAGAAAATGAAGAAGGGTAACTGATGGTGAATGCTTTGAAGATTATTAGTTGATGAAGGTTGGAAAGGTTTTTTTGTTAAGAGGTGAGTTGGCGATGTTGCTTGCAATGTTTTCTCTTCTTTTTTTCCTCTCCTTCAGATGAGGTAGAAGTTGTGGCTTTATTTGGAGAGGGTGGAGAGTAGTGTCTGTGAGCAGAACCAAGAATGTTTGTGCTGAGTTATGAAAGGTTTTGAAGCAAGACTTCCCTCAATGTTGGTTGTCTGGCGTGGCTTTTGTTGGTACAGTTCTGTGTGGGGCTTGTTTAGGAGGTTGTTGTCTGGTAGCAGAATGGTTGGCAGTTGGTGTATACAAATGTGGTGGATGCAGGGTATTGTGTGTAGCAGGTTTTTGGCTGGTTGTGACAGAGTTTTGGTCTGGAGTGGGCTTTGGTGCAGAGTATGTTTGACATGGCTTGTGTAGGCTGGTTTTATTTCTTGTTGTGCTGCAGGGTGTAGGCTGTGCTGTGTTGGTTTGCAGCAGGGTGTTGTCTGGTGTGTTGGGTGCAAAAGCTGCAGGTTATGGCTTGTTGGAGCAGACTTTGTCTGGTGTGGGTGTTGGGATAGTGATGTGATTCTTTTTCAGGGCATAACAGTTTTGATTCAAGGATATGGAACCAGTCACCGCAGGTATCCTACTCTTTCCACTTCCACATCTTTAGTGATCTGAGATTCCTTTGGTTTGGACACGGGAACATAGCCATCCTTACTCTTTTCATCTTTATTATCCTTATCAACTCCAGTGGCACAGGTTTTCATTGATGGGGTAGACCGCACAAAAGTGTCTTGACTTCCACCGCCAAGGGGTTTTCCATCTCTACTTGTTGAGCCTGGGTTTGGTGGGACCTGCGTAGGAACCGCTTTTGAGGTACTAAATTATGACGAGGTAGTTCGTGGAATCATACCAAAAGCTATAAAGCTTTCCTCACAATTTTGACAGACTAACGCTCCATTCTTAACATATGTGTAGAACTGGAACCTGGTATTACAGTGACTGCAAGCTGTTCAGAATGTCTGAAACTTCAGATTGGGTTCACATAACAATTTGTTTTATCCATGCTGCAGGAAATTTGTAATGTGGTGGAGAGGCCTGCTGCGAATTCTAATTACTTTCTGCATTGCCTTTTGCTGTCTATTATTTGGAAATTGTGGCTGATCTCTTCATTTCACTACTCTTCTTTTCCAATTTTTGAATTCTGCCCATTGCATTGTGTTGGTACCAACCGAGCTCAAGTCACAATTGTTGTTGTTGCAGGTCTAGCTGTGGGCTGTCTCCTCTCTTTTATCAGGTGTAGGTTTCAAATTACGCAGATCCATAATGGTGATGGAGTTTGGGATGGATTGGAGTACTGAGCTGGCATTTTTGCATCGAATCCTTTACCGCCAACTCTCTGGCTTGCGTAGAACGCTTCATGATCTTGTAGAAGGAGTTATGTTCTACTGTGAATTTTCGTATCAAAACGTACGATCTACAGCTGGTACAATCTGCGCGTGAGACATTGTGGTACCAGCCTTCATTTTGGTGAATCACGTGTGCTCAATTTGTTATCGGTGGATGTATGGTTTGTTGTTTTGGATGAGTTGTGGCAGGGTAATGGTCTTGCTGTGTTGTTGACTTATTGTAGGAATTTTTCTGATGTGGCTAATCCATTCATACGAATTTGATGCAGTTTGTACGTTTTGCAGGTATTGGTGACGCTGTGCATTGTTTTAACAGGCTGCTGCAGGTTTTGAACATACGAGATAGGGATTGAGCATTTTGCCATTTTGCCGCAAATTGATGGGTAACGGTTTGAAACAATTCAGAGGATGCTTGCTTCTTGGAAGACACTAAAGGGTGAGGAAGACAGTTGATGAAACAGTGTTGATCAGCAAAACCACCAACCCACTGAATTGCCTCCTCTATTGTAGAAGCCACAAATCGGAAGTCCTTGCGACTCCTTCGAGATTTAATAAAACAAGAAAGACCACATGAAGCCTTTTTCATTGGATACGAGTGCACTGTGAAATGTTTAAAACCAGCATGATAGGAAACCGAGATGACATCATCAAGGTGCAGCACATGAGATCCCCAAATTAAAGCTCTGCTTGTTAGTTTGGCATCCACAGAGGCTTGGTTGGTAGTATCAAAAGAAGCTTGCTGAGTGTCATTTTTATTGTTATATTATCTTTGGATTACAAGTATTCATGGGCTATTTATGTAACTTCATTATTTGTTGAATCTATAAAACATCATTAAAATGATGGGCTTAACATCCTTGCATCAAGTTTCGGTGATTATTATGCCGTTTTGAACTTATCCGAAATCATGATGGCTCATAATAGCATGCACTTGAATATCCATGTGGATTTACCCCAACGATCATACTATCCAAATTCCCAACATCTTTGATAGTGAATTAAGCCATAAATCAATCCCGTGAATCAATCCCCTAATCAAATTTGGTTCTGAATGAGTTTGAGTCTTGAACAACATGTAGATTCTCGAAATGTAGGAACATGACTTGAAATTATGAACTGGACTTATCCAAACCCATTATACTGAGCTTTATTGACCTTCATACATGACACATCTGTACTTATCTCAACCAGACAAATTGACTCACACACAACTGATCCAACTTGACAAACCAAACTTAACTGTCACCCTGAATACACATCATTTGAAGTGCACACCGGAATCTTGACCTTGAAATAGTGCTTGTTTGACTTCAATCATTATAATAACTAGGAAAAATATTATATTTTTTTGGATTTTCTTGAAATGAGTGTACAGATAAAATTTACACACGGGTAGGACAAATTTGGGGTATGACAGATGCCCCTATCTAATTGGCTTAGACTGAGTAAGATGAACGGATATGACGTTCATTCTTTCACGGTAGAAGACAATTAGATATGAAGAAGACCCTGAATTTGTCTGAAAAGAGATGTTTGAGAATTGAAATACTGGATAAATGTAAACCATCCGAGTAAACTGTAAGTAACTGGTCATCACCACCAAAAGCATGATGGGATGAAACACACAAACAAAATATCGCCCAATCTGATATTGACGAAATGTCAGACCCATCACCAAAAGGATGATGGAAAACGCTAGTCATGACACCGAAAGGATGCCAGACCCATCACCGAAAGGATGATGGAGCGGAAGAAACTCAACCCTAACACCAAAAGGATGTAAGGAATCCTATTACCAAAAGGATAATGGAAAATACGCTAGTCATGACATCAAAAGGATGCTAGACCCATCACCAAAAGGATGATGGAGCGGAACAAAATCAATCCTAACACCAAAAGGATGTAAGGAGTCCATTACCAAAAGGATAATGGAAAATACGTTAGTCATGACACCAAAAGGATGCCAGACCCATCACCAAAAGGATGATGGAGCGGAGACGCTAGTCATAACATCAAAAGGATGCTAGACCCATCACCAAAAGGATGATGGAGCGGAACAAAATCAATCCTAACACCAAAAGGATGTAAGGAGTCCATTACCAAAAGGATAATGGAAAATACGTTAGTCATGACACCAAAAGGATGCCAGACCCATCACCAAAAGGATGATGGAGCGGAGACGCTAGTCATAACATCAAAAGGATGCTAGACCCATCACCGAAAGGATGATGGAGCGAAACAAAATCAACCCGGACACCAAAAGGATGTAAGGAGGATAAGCTTCTCTGAAGAGATTGCCACTTATCATTGAAGATGGATAAGCTTCTCTGAAGAGATTGCCACTTATCGCTGAAGATGGATAAGCTTCTCTGAAGAGATTGCCACTTATCGCTGAAGAAAGGATAAGCTTCTCTGAAGAGATTGCCACTTATCACTGAGGATGGATAAGCTTCTCTGAAGAGATTGCCACTTATCGCTGAAGATGGATAAGCTTCTCTGAAGAGATTGCCACTTATCGCTGAAGATGGATAAGCTTCTCTGAAGAGATTGCCACTTATCGCTGAAGATGGATAAGCTTCTCTGAAGAGATTGCCACTTATCGCTGAAGATGGATAAGCTTCTCTGAAGAGATTGCCACTTATCGCTGAAGTCTGCTGGAGACAATTCACTGGGGGATCACCCATGGATTTACTGGAGATGCCCCTGTCTGGGCTGCATGTTGATTTTGAAGATCTGATTAACCACGAGGTTGAAATACATCGTGCGATACACCCATGGTCTTGAAGAGATGCCCCTGACTGGGCTAAATCTTGCTTTGAAGCTCTTGACTTTTGTGGAGGACCCACATTTTCGCAGGTAGTGCCCCTGACCGGGCTGATGGTTGCTTTGAAGCTCTTGAATTTGCCCAATAAATGTTGAGCAAATTTGCGGGGAACGCCCGCGGTCTTGCGGAAGATGCCCCTGACTGGGCTGATGATGATCTTGAAAATCATCAAAATAGATCCTGGATCCGATCTCGCACATGCTAATGCTGAATGATAAATATGTCCCATAAACGGAATGGAAACGGAAGTGCAAATGCTAATGCGCGGAGATGCAAGAGCTGAGGAAAGTATGATGTAATCATAGGTATGTGTATGATGCAAGATGCTTATGAAGCAAGATGCTTATGATGTCGAATGCGATGCGTATGATACACATGATTGCGGACGGGCAATGGAAATATAGGTGCCGACATGGCGGACTTTGGTGGTGGGAAAGTGAAGGATAAGCCTGACTTCCCGACATCGTTCTAAACTTAACAGTTGTTGACGAGAATGAACTTGCTTGAGTAGCTTTCTATGAGACGAACTCGAGATGGTCTGCCCCAGAGTTCGTACCACAAATGGACTCATCATTGATTAGCCGATTCTTGTGGTAGTTGGCTCCAATGTACTCTTAGAGTAGCCTTCCCTTGAAAGAGCGTGGAAGCGACTTAACTTACCTCGATTGAACATCGGAGGGACCTATTCTTAAGTCAAAGAAACTCTGGGTGGCCTGCCCCTGATCAGTATTCTCAAGATGATTCTCTTCTGATCAACCGCTTCATGAATGATTTGCCCCATGGTCGACCGATGCCTGGGGTTTGCCTTAAGCTGACTATTTCTGAAATCTTGGGATAGCAATGCCCCAGATCCATAAGGTCATATGATACGCTCGATTCTGGTCCAGGCCGCTGAGTAATCCAGTCATGCTTGAGTGCTCCCTGTTGGAATTTCCTCTATGCCAACTACAGACTTGCAATTAAAAACTTGTTTGTTCACGAATGGTAATCTTAATGCAAAGTTCATGCAAGTTTTTTTTGAAAAAATGTCGTTTATTGCGTGTCGTGTGGGTGAAACGAATGGACCATTTGGTCTAAACGTTGTGCTAACTGGATTGGCGTGAAAGATATAGCAAGGATACCAACACCAATGTTGATGATTAGCAAAATTGTAAGGAGTCAGGTTACGCAACCTCGCAATAGTATGCTTTCAGAATAAACCCCGCCTCAATTAGGTCTTTCGAGGGTTGTAACGTGGTCTGGTTCGCGGTTATAGAACAAAGGATATTAGGCTCAAACTTAATTTGTACCCACCCCTTCTTCTTGATGATCTCCATACCTACATTCAGTTAATTCTATGCATGTTTACCTTGACGGTGTAAGCTTAATGGTTCAGGGTTTGCCTGAGATGGCAGTCACCTTATTTTGATGGATGTCAGTAGCCCCTTGATTTGGGTGACCACTGAATCTCATTTTGTTTTTGCTGAAGGTTTGGGGACCTCTTTTGCTTTTGTTTATTGATCCCTAACTTTTGCATGAACTGATTTTGCTTGTCAGATCCATCGGGATTGCCTTGATTCTTGCCTAAGTCTCCTTTGAAATGCTTGACTTAGCAGGCTTTTGATTTTTTTTGAATTTTGTTGGAAGATAGTGACTGCCATGTCATGAGACATTGATGAACAACCGTCATGTCTTTGGATTCTGTTTTATCGATTCGAATGCTAGATTAGATTAACTGAACATTACCCTGCCCCAGGTTGAGTGTTAAGGGTTTGAATATCCGAAGGAAACTCCTACTTCTAGGCTCGAAGTGGTTGACTAGGGATTAACTCCTTATATCTTCGGTGTTTAGGGGATTTGAAACAATGCCTGTACATCATTGACGAGATCGTGTCCGAAAGCATACGGTTTGCAATTATGGGTACTTCGTTTTCGTCATCCTCCCTCCAATATTGCTAAACAATCAGTGAAAAAGTGGAGTGGATAAAAATATATGTGTCTGTGATTGTGATAAGTGGGAATAATGAGCGACTGCGACATAATTAATCCGGAAAATGCATAATCATTTCATTAATGTTTACCATCCAACATAACAATGTTTAAATAACAAGTAGCAATTGACAGAAAATAAACTACAAATGCAAATGATAAAAGCGTCTAAGGACTGCTAATGTTGAAGATGTCTGCCAGCTTGGACCACTGGATTTTGGAGATGACCATAGGATTCTTCAATCATATTTGTTGAGTGATGAGCTGACATTGGATTAGTTTTGATGTTTGGGGGTGTTTCGGGTAAAGTTTATCGCCTTTGAATCGAGGAGATCTTGTACAAGGTGCTTCAGAGTCTTGCAACTTTCAATGTCATGGCCTGGGGAACCAGAATGGAATTCACATTTGGCATTGACATCAAATCCAAAAGGAAGAACCTCCGGAGGATCCCTCATCTCCCTGAGCTGAACAAGACCTCCCTTCAATAGGAATGGCAATAACTTGGCGTATGTAGACGGGATTGGATCAAATATTCTTTCTGGCCTCCTCTGTCTTTGTAGACCCTGGTATTGATTTTGTCTTGGTTGATAGGATTGTTGTTGCCTGTTTGGTTGAAACACGGGTTGATTTGCTGGAATGGACAACGGCTGTTGTGGAGCTACAGCAGCAACATGATGATAACCCTGATGAGTTCTTCCTCTGTTGGTGAACACTGCACTAGCTTCGCCTTCCCTTTTCTTAACGAAACCCTGATAAGGCTTCTTGACCCCGCTTGCAGATTCGCCTGCATTCTGAATTTTTCCCGTCTTCATGAAATTCTCTAATCTTTCTCCAGCCATGACAAGTTCAGAAAACACTGTGGAAGTTGAGGATGCTAACCGCTCAAAGATCGGTCCTTGTAGCGTGCCCATGAATAGGTCTGTCAGTTCTTTCTCCATCAGTGGAGGTTGTACCCTTGCAGCTACTCCCCTCCATCTCTGCGCGAAGTCCTTAAAACACTCATTCGGCTTCTGAGTCAAATTCTGAAGCTGCATACGATTCGGAGCCATGTCAGTATTATACTGATAATGCTTCACGAAAGCGTCTGCCAACTCTTTCCAGCTTCTTACGTTGGATCGTTCAAGGTGCATATACCATTCTAGGGATGCCTCTGTTAAGCTATCTTGAAAGAAATGGATTAGTAGCTTCTCGTCATCAGAATAGGCGGCCATCTTCCTACAGTAAGACCTTATGTGGGTCTTAGGACAGCTGTTACCCTTGTACTTCTCAAAGGTTGGAATTACAAACTTTGGAGGTATCTTAACTCCGGGTACAAGACATATTTCAGCGGCATCCAGTCCCAAAACATCGGGGCCTTGCAATGTCTTCACCATCTCCTGTAAAGCATTAAATTTCTTCTCTAATTCGGCGGTCTGTGGTCCATATGCTTCACCTGAATTCTCATAAAAACCTTCATGATCGTCGTACTGGACTTGTGTTGGGATCGTAGTACCATGAGGATGAGTAGTACCGACTGGCGGAGGGACGGTGTTGATAGGTACGGCGCCGGCAGAAGTAGGAATTGCCCCAACAGGGGTTGGGGTGGCTTCAGCGGGGATTGGAATTGCACCGCTTGCATTGGGAATTGCACCAGCCAAAGTCTGATTAGCGCTCCTCTCTGCTGCTTGCCTCATCTCCTCTTGACTCCTGGCCATGTTCTGAATCATCTCCATGAGTTGATTCATCTGCGTCTTCATGCCCAGCATCTCGCTCCTCATAGTAGCCTGGTCTTGTTCTATCTGATCCATGATTCTTCTCTGGTTATTCCTTGTATTATACCGATGTCGTGAAGTCAGCTTGCTTTACTCTTTCTGAAAGGGTAAGCGGCGTATGAGAACGGGCTGTAAGGAATGCAAGAAATGATGCAGAGATGCTTATGCAAATGCAATGCAATGAGCGCATACGAGAAACAGATCCACATCAAGGATTAGGATAACAAACCCTGCAAGACAACAACAAAAGGTATCTTTCCCCTCGGGTGGGCTATCTATTGGTTTATAAGAGGGTATTCCAAAGGCTTTTAAACAAAGTCCCATGCACTAGCCCTCGAAAGTTTTCCATCATAACGACTACTCGTAAGACGGTAATCCCTCCAAAGGATGAACACAGAGTCATGTCTCAGCAACCTTTGGAATAAGGTTCTACAAAGGTCCTCAGAGTCACGGACTCCCAAGTTGGAAATAAAAACGCCATTACGACTACACGTAAGACATAATCATCCCAAAGGGGTCTCGTCTGAGCGGTGGAATTCGATCCAACTCAACGAGTCCTAAGTCTCGCAAATCAGAAAGAATCCACCTCCTAACTTAGTGTATACTCGAAAGCTCGGGTAGAAAGCTTTTATCCTCACAAACCAATCCAATAAACCCAACAGGTTAGTGAACACAACATAAAAAAAAAACAGATAAAAGCAAACAAAATCACACACGCGACAAACAAATTAGGCTTGGCTCGCTAGGAGTCCCCAGCAGAGTCGCCAGCTGTCGCTACTCGAAAAAATGCATCGCGCAACGACGGGGAGGCGAAAAGGATAGACAGAAGAGTCGCCACCGAACTTTATTTATCCCGTGAGGGGAAAGGAAAATATCGAGAAAACCTTAAGAAAGAAATATGGATAAGATGGTCTCGCAACCATGAACGGGTTCGGAAGCCGGTTATGCGAAGGGAAGGTATTAGCACCCCTCGCATCCATCGTACTCGATGGGAACCTTTTGTTTGTCGATGTGTGAATATATTTGCTTAAATATTATGTTATAAGAAGAGTGTTTCACTGGGTAAAAGAAGGGTTAGAAACAAGAAAGCTAGGAGGAAAGAGAGAACGGGGAAGAAAAGAGAAAGAACAGACTCGGTAGGACTTCGCGGTCCTAGGCCTACGTATTCTCAATAGGTGTGAGAAAGTCAGAGTCGACGTAGTTCGGGGAACTACAGATATAGGGGGGGGAATGTGCTCGGCAAGGATTGTGGCCCTTGTGCCTACGTATCTTTACTTGAAAAAGTAAAGAATCAGAGCAGCCGTAGTTCGGCCTACAGTGTGCGGGGAAGTTTTGGTAGACGCTGCTATCGTGCGCATTCTAGCAGTTAGGTGTATTGCTGCTCGCTCGTTGGAGACTTAGGCGTTACCTGTTTGCGGTAGAACGGACGTAGCATGCCTTTCTGGGAAAGGGTGGAAAAAGAAAAGGGTGCTCGCTAGGATATCGCAATCCTATGCCTACGTATTCCCATTATGCATGAGAAATCAGAGCAACGTAGTTCGTGCCTACGGTGCGTATAATCGGTGTGTTTGTGTGGATGATGTTATCATGCGCGTTCTAGCAGTTAGGTGTTTTGCTGCTCGCTCGTTGGAGACTTAGGCATTACCTGTTTGCGGTAGAACAGACGTAACATATCCTTTTTGAAAGATTGATTAGTTTTCGCCACGCGGGGCAAGAAGTCACGTTTGATTTGTTGAATTGTTTTTAGGGGGCGAGACATGTCCTCGGATAGTAACCCCTACGGGTAGTACCCAATTCGTTATCTCAGAGTTTTTTGCTATAAAAGGATGTGGCGAACGAGGCATCTTTGTATTGAGAGACGAGCGTCGAAACCACCCTCACTACAGTGGGCATCCCTACACTCGGAGAAGAAGAGGTCTACACCCAATCCTCTCTCTTTAATTCAATGCAAAGAGAACGAAGTTCTCTTATTAAAGATATTTTTGGTTTTGAATGGTAAGTGCTTTGCGACAAAGAACCCTACGGTAAACGTCAGCACTCGGGATAGGAGAAGGCCTACGCCTAACCACTCCACGACCATTCAAGTTTTTGTATGAAAAGGAATTTGAAAATGCACTCGGTACGGGACCGAGGTTTTAGGTGTGAAAATTGTGGAAGGAAGTTGTGAAAGCGAGATGGTGGATAAAGTCGCGTCTTTGTATCGAGATACGAGTATCGAGACCACCCTCACTACAGTGGGCATCCCTACGCTCGAAGAAGAAGGGGTCTACACCCAATCCTCTCTTTAGCCCAACACAAAGAAATGATTTTAAGGAGATGAGATTTGAGAATGGACCGGAGACATCTTCGTACTGAAAGATGAGTGTCAGGACCACCCGCACTACAGTGGGCATCCCAACACTCAGAGAGGAAGAAAGTCTACACTTAATCCCCTCTTTTTTAATTCAATACAAAGAAATTTGATTGTGAAAATTGTTTAACAATGTTTTTGAATCGAGTCGGGACAGGTGACGAAGAGAGAAAATAGATGGTCTCAGATCCAACGTCATTTATCAGTAGTTTGACTTAATGACGGTTTACGGAAGTGTCGTCATCGACCTCAAAAAAGATGAAATAAAATAAAAAAAGTCCAATAAAAAAATGAGAAGTGAAATGTCAACATATAAATTGAAATAAAAAATCTATATACACATAAAAACTCTAAAAGAAAATATTTATAAATTCTTAAAAGAAAACAAGCATAAAGTTCTAAAAGAAATTAAAAAATAAATAACCATAAAAATTCTAAATATAAAACTATATTACAAATTATCTAACATAAAGTATATAATTTATAGAGAATCTAAGAAAATAATAATATAAACTATATGATGTATAATATATACATGTAATATTCTAAGAACAAATATATAAAATATAAAACTATTTGAAATATTTAAATAAATGGTTTTTATAATAAATTAACTACTAAAATATGTATATACCAAAAATTTAAGAATTTAAAAAGAGAAAAGAAAGGAGAAAAGAGGTACGTATGGGACGCGGCCAAAATGGGGTTTAACCCAACCCCTTACAATCGGCGGTGCAGCTTCTTGAGTGAAGAAGGAGAAAAGCCACAGGTGAAACGCGGTGACGGAAACTGAGCCACACCTCAAATCACCTTCGCCTTCTATTCGCTCGATCCACTTGCGTTAACCTTCTTGACTCGCTCAAATCCGATTTGGGTTCGGTTTCAAATTCCTCTTTTCTAGTTTGATTTCGAATCAACGCAACCAGGTTTGTTTTATGTTCACCTCTCGAAGTTCCTCTCTACCTCTAACTCAACCTTTTGCTCCTTTTCACGGCTTAATGGTTGTGGGTTTAAGGCTTCTTGTTGGTTGAAGGATGGGTCGCGGTTTGAAGTTGCGGAAACAGGTTTCGGAAGAGAAAAGTTTTCGGAGGAGGAGAGTGATGCGTTAGGTTTTGTTAAAGGCGAAAATAGAGGTTTGTTTGATTTCTGAATGTTGAGTATTTGGGATTTTGTGTTGCTGGGTTAAATCTGAAGAAGGGCTGTTTGGAAGTAGAAAATGAGTTGCGAAGGTGAGTGAAATTTGTTGTGTTTGTTTAACGTTTTTTTGTTTTGCTTTGGTAAAGGAAGAGGTTTGGTTGAAATCTGGATTTGGAACTTCAACAGAGGGATCTTGCTAGAATGGATGGACGGCAGTAATTTGAAGATGGTTGTGGAAGCGAGTTCAGAGTTTGAAGACCGAAGAAAATGAAGAAGGGTAACTGATGGTGAATGCTTTGAAGATTATTAGTTGATGAAGGTTGGAAAGGTTTTTTTGTTAAGAGGTGAGTTGGCGATGTTGCTTGCAATGTTTTCTCTTCTTTTTTTCCTCTCCTTCAGATGAGGTAGAAGTTGTGGCTTTATTTGGAGAGGGTGGAGAGTAGTGTCTGTGAGCAGAACCAAGAATGTTTGTGCTGAGTTATGAAAGGTTTTGAAGCAAGACTTCCCTCAATGTTGGTTGTCTGGCGTGGCTTTTGTTGGTACAGTTCTGTGTGGGGCTTGTTTAGGAGGTTGTTGTCTGGTAGCAGAATGGTTGGCAGTTGGTGTATACAAATGTGGTGGATGCAGGGTATTGTGTGTAGCAGGTTTTTGGCTGGTTGTGACAGAGTTTTGGTCTGGAGTGGGCTTTGGTGCAGAGTATGTTTGACATGGCTTGTGTAGGCTGGTTTTATTTCTTGTTGTGCTGCAGGGTGTAGGCTGTGCTGTGTTGGTTTGCAGCAGGGTGTTGTCTGGTGTGTTGGGTGCAAAAGCTGCAGGTTATGGCTTGTTGGAGCAGACTTTGTCTGGTGTGGGTGTTGGGATAGTGATGTGATTCTTTTTCAGGGCATAACAGTTTTGATTCAAGGATATGGAACCAGTCACCGCAGGTATCCTACTCTTTCCACTTCCACATCTTTAGTGATCTGAGATTCCTTTGGTTTGGACACGGGAACATAGCCATCCTTACTCTTTTCATCTTTATTATCCTTATCAACTCCAGTGGCACAGGTTTTCATTGATGGGGTAGACCGCACAAAAGTGTCTTGACTTCCACCGCCAAGGGGTTTTCCATCTCTACTTGTTGAGCCTGGGTTTGGTGGGACCTGCGTAGGAACCGCTTTTGAGGTACTAAATTATGACGAGGTAGTTCGTGGAATCATACCAAAAGCTATAAAGCTTTCCTCACAATTTTGACAGACTAACGCTCCATTCTTAACATATGTGTAGAACTGGAACCTGGTATTACAGTGACTGCAAGCTGTTCAGAATGTCTGAAACTTCAGATTGGGTTCACATAACAATTTGTTTTATCCATGCTGCAGGAAATTTGTAATGTGGTGGAGAGGCCTGCTGCGAATTCTAATTACTTTCTGCATTGCCTTTTGCTGTCTATTATTTGGAAATTGTGGCTGATCTCTTCATTTCACTACTCTTCTTTTCCAATTTTTGAATTCTGCCCATTGCATTGTGTTGGTACCAACCGAGCTCAAGTCACAATTGTTGTTGTTGCAGGTCTAGCTGTGGGCTGTCTCCTCTCTTTTATCAGGTGTAGGTTTCAAATTACGCAGATCCATAATGGTGATGGAGTTTGGGATGGATTGGAGTACTGAGCTGGCATTTTTGCATCGAATCCTTTACCGCCAACTCTCTGGCTTGCGTAGAACGCTTCATGATCTTGTAGAAGGAGTTATGTTCTACTGTGAATTTTCGTATCAAAACGTACGATCTACAGCTGGTACAATCTGCGCGTGAGACATTGTGGTACCAGCCTTCATTTTGGTGAATCACGTGTGCTCAATTTGTTATCGGTGGATGTATGGTTTGTTGTTTTGGATGAGTTGTGGCAGGGTAATGGTCTTGCTGTGTTGTTGACTTATTGTAGGAATTTTTCTGATGTGGCTAATCCATTCATACGAATTTGATGCAGTTTGTACGTTTTGCAGGTATTGGTGACGCTGTGCATTGTTTTAACAGGCTGCTGCAGGTTTTGAACATACGAGATAGGGATTGAGCATTTTGCCATTTTGCCGCAAATTGATGGGTAACGGTTTGAAACAATTCAGAGGATGCTTGCTTCTTGGAAGACACTAAAGGGTGAGGAAGACAGTTGATGAAACAGTGTTGATCAGCAAAACCACCAACCCACTGAATTGCCTCCTCTATTGTAGAAGCCACAAATCGGAAGTCCTTGCGACTCCTTCGAGATTTAATAAAACAAGAAAGACCACATGAAGCCTTTTTCATTGGATACGAGTGCACTGTGAAATGTTTAAAACCAGCATGATAGGAAACCGAGATGACATCATCAAGGTGCAGCACATGAGATCCCCAAATTAAAGCTCTGCTTGTTAGTTTGGCATCCACAGAGGCTTGGTTGGTAGTATCAAAAGAAGCTTGCTGAGTGTCATTTTTATTGTTATATTATCTTTGGATTACAAGTATTCATGGGCTATTTATGTAACTTCATTATTTGTTGAATCTATAAAACATCATTAAAATGATGGGCTTAACATCCTTGCATCAAGTTTCGGTGATTATTATGCCGTTTTGAACTTATCCGAAATCATGATGGCTCATAATAGCATGCACTTGAATATCCATGTGGATTTACCCCAACGATCATACTATCCAAATTCCCAACATCTTTGATAGTGAATTAAGCCATAAATCAATCCCGTGAATCAATCCCCTAATCAAATTTGGTTCTGAATGAGTTTGAGTCTTGAACAACATGTAGATTCTCGAAATGTAGGAACATGACTTGAAATTATGAACTGGACTTATCCAAACCCATTATACTGAGCTTTATTGACCTTCATACATGACACATCTGTACTTATCTCAACCAGACAAATTGACTCACACACAACTGATCCAACTTGACAAACCAAACTTAACTGTCACCCTGAATACACATCATTTGAAGTGCACACCGGAATCTTGACCTTGAAATAGTGCTTGTTTGACTTCAATCATTATAATAACTAGGAAAAATATTATATTTTTTTGGATTTTCTTGAAATGAGTGTACAGATAAAATTTACACACGGGTAGGACAAATTTGGGGTATGACACCGGTATTTTGGTCTTCTCATTAGAGCAAACGTACTCAGTCAGCAGCGCAACAGTATTCAGAGATTTGTGGGGGTTGTGATCCTGTATTTGCTGCATATTGCATTGCATTTGCATGAACATTGTTGCATCATATTGCATATCATCCTCCAGCTAGCCAGAGTCTGATCCAGCCGTGTTTTGATTCTGAAGGTGATTATCCGGGGTTTGGCCTGAGCAACTGTTGATTGTTAAAGAGACGACCAATGGGTTAAAGCAGATCTGAACAGAACCGAGCAGTAAAGTCCGTTGAAGGTTATTAGTAGCTATGTCTGAGAGTCACTTCTAGTCTCTTAACACCTTGACAGGTTTCACTATGACGACTAATCTGTATGGCTCTATGTCTGAGGAAGACCTTCCGCAAGTGAACAATGTTACTATAGACCAATTTGTGCAACCTCCGGTTAGGGACCAGGATCGACGTGAGCAGTTTGTTGTCCGAAATGAACGCCCTCCTCCTATTAACAGTCAAGGTTTTGTTTTCCCTGTGCCGAGTATCCGAAGAGAGATCCCGGTAGCCAGGACTGAAGACCCAAGAGCTCTTGAGTATGCTAGAAGGCTCCAAGTGTTGGAAGAACAAATTAAAGCCGTGAAAGTCAAAGATGCTGTTAACCTGAACGCCGCAGACATGTGTTTGGTTCCTGGCCTGGTGTTACCTCCTAAGTTCAAAGCGCCGAAATTTGAGAAGTACAGAGGAGATAGCTGTCCGAAGCAACATTTGGTGATGTTCTGCCGAAGAATGACTTCGTTTATGCAAGACGACAAGTTGATGATTCACTGCTTTCAGGATAGTCTGACTGGGGCATCTCTGAGTTGGTATATGCAGTTAGAGAGTAATCAGATCCGATCATGGATGGATTTAGCCAGAGCTTTTCTGAAACAGTATGATTATAATCTGGACATGGCTCCTCATCGCATGCAGTTGCCAGAATTGTCTCAAGAGAATAATGAACCCTTCAGGAAGTATGTTCAGAGGTGGAGAGAATTTGCTGCCAGAGTGCATCCACCGCTCCTAGACCGAGAGTTAATGAGCATGTTTGTAGACTCCCTGCAGGGTCCGTACTACGAAAGAATGCTTGGAGTTACGTCAACTTTTTCTGACTTGGTAGGATTTAGGGAACGCATTGAGCATGCCATAAAAATCGGGAAAATTCAGATTATTTCAAACGGTCAGGCTAGTGAAACTGAATCTCTCTATGATTATCAGAACGAAGAAGGAGTTGTGATCAATGCAATCGTGTCAGATGTTGAGTATCCTCGAGATGAACCGGTGAAGTCTGTTGTTTCTTCATCTTCTGTGTCTTGTTATGCGGGACAGACAAGTGTGCCTAGGGCACCATATCGGGAGCTTTATGTCGCTTCTCTTGCAAAGCATCGAGCTCGTGGCCGAGTTTATCAGAATCAGCGGCCGAATCAGAACAGACCTCGTAACAACTTGGAATGAAGGAATGCTCCTTCCCACCCAATGCCTATGTCGTATAGCCAGTTGCTGCCATCTTTGATCCAGAGTTCTTCTGTGGAACCTAAAGCTCTTAAGCCTGTGCCAGAACCTTACCCTCCTGGGTATAATCCCCATGCGCAGTGTGGTTACCATGGCGGATCCCCGGGGTATTCAACTGAAGATTGTAAAGCTTTTCAGGCAAAAGTACAACAGTTGATCGACCAAGATTGCATTTCCTTTCCAGAAGGAGTTTTGTTTGTTCATACCAACCTCTCAGCTGTCTAAGCTCGTAGATTCGGAGGGTCCTTTTCAAGAAGCCGGTGATCCAGACAGGCAAACGTCCTCAGCATTGGCAGTCCTCAGATTTTTTTTTTATCATTTGCATTTGTAGTTTCTTTTCTGTTAGTTACTACTTGCTGTTAAACATTGTTTGTTTCGAATGGTAATGTTGATAAAGTGACTATGCATTTTTCTGAATTAATCATGTCGCTGTCGCTCATTTATTGCATTGCACTGACACTTGCATTTTATTCACTCCACTTTGTCACTGTGATTAGCAAAGATTGGAGGGAGGATGACGAAATTGAATACTCATAACCGATGATCGTATGCTTTCAGATAAAACTTTGCCGATGACGTACAAGGCATTGTTTCAAATCCCCAAACACTGGAGATATAAGGAGTTAGTCCCTTGTTAACCGCTTCGAGCCAGGAAGTAGAAGTTTTTTCGGACTTTTTAAACCCTCACATCTTAACCCGGGGCAGGGTAGTTGTTGTTGCACCCCAAAATTTGCCCTCACAATACAAGACTTTGTGTTCCAAGAAGGTCCACAAGGTTCACAAAATTCATAATTGGTCAGAAGAGTTGACAATTCCCTCAGACAATGCACCTCCTAAGCAGTGCATCCAAAACTAGGGTTTTGACTTTAATCAGGCTAAATGGACTTCCAAGACTTCAAGTGAGCTTCATAACATCTTATATGTGTATAAGAACCCCCATGTCAAGTTTCAAGACTTTTCTCAAAAGTTTGCTCAGTCAGATGATCAGATAAGTCAAAAGCAGTCAATGCAGTTAAAAGGTCAAACTGAGGTCAACTGTGGTCAAACCAAAGTCAAACTTCATGATTTTTTTTGCCAACATCAAAGAGAGGTTGGGTGAGAAATATTATCATAATAAGTGTAATACCCCAAATTTTGCCCTAAGATTTGTCGTCGCATTTCATTGCATTTAATCAATTACTAATAAATTTGTGTAGTCGTTTGACTTTTTGCAGGTAAATATCATATGGCATGCACTTTTTTTCTAAAAAGTAAAAATGGCACAATTGGCAGGAGGACATGTGTAAGGAGTTATGAGTGTGAGAGGTTGAGAGTTCGAATCTCACCTTTGGCACTTTTTGTTGTTTTTATTATTTTTACTCTAAATTTTTCTATCTTTCATTAAAAAAAATAACAAAAATAGTTTTTTATTATTATTTAATTATTATTTTCGTATTTTAATTAAATCATTTTTTAAAATATTATTTTTTTTCACTTTTTTCTAAATTATTCATAAAAATATCCAAAAAATCATAAAATAAAAAATATTGAAAAAAATTTTGTTCTTTTTATAATATTTTTTATTTTAGGAATCAATAGGATTATTAGTTTTTATTTTAAGTTTATTTTAATTATTTTAAATTATTTAAATTTTATTTTTTCTTAACTAATTATTTAGTTTGGGCTTTAAAATGGGCTTTAGGGACATTATTGACAATGTGGTGTTAACCCTAATTTGTTCCCTATATATACATGTGTTGCCTTGTTGGAAAAGAGGGAGAGAATGAAAAAAACCTAAGAGGAGTGAGTGCCGTCGGCCGTTATTTAGTTTTCTTCTTCATCCATTACTATTGTTTCTTTTTCTTCATCGTTTACCGTTATTTCTTTTCCTTCATCTATTACTGTTGTTTCTTTTTCTTCATCTTTTACCGTTATTTCTTTTTCTTCATCGTTTACCGTTATTTCTTTTCCTTCATCTATTACTGTTGTTTCTTTTTCTTCATCTTTTACCGTTATTTCTTTTTCTTCATCTATTACCGTTATTTCTTTTTCTTTATCTATTACTGTTGCGTTTATATATATATAATTTTTAAATTGTTAGAGTTTATATATATAAGATTTTTGATCGAATTATGTCGATACGATGTTTGCACATTTGTGTGCATGACGCGTGACATTTGTGTTAGTTCGATCTGGTTGCGATGATCGCATTTTTGTGTGAGCAATAATACTATTTTTTGCTTAATTTCTTTTTCTTTGCGATAAATTTTGTTTCGTCCGATTTAGATCTGGTTGCGATGAGCGCATTTCTGCGTTAGCAACATTGTTGGGTTATTTGGCACATTTAAAATTCATTATTGCTTTATTATTATTATTATTATTATTATTATTATTATTATTATTATTATCATTATTTATTATTATTATCATTATTATCATTATTATTATTATTGTTATCATTAATTTATTAAAATTTGTTGTAATATAAAAATCTGTTTTTTTTAAAATAAATGACATTAACATCTTTTTTCCAAATTAATATGAAAACCTAATTTTAATTTTCTATATGATTCTAGGTATATATTTATTATAATTCTTGTAAATTTTTGTAAATAAAATTAAACCTTATAAACACTTAATGTAAAATTTTGGTGAATGTGATTATTGATTAGTTAAAATTTGTTTTCATCATAATGTGTAAATATTTTTCTTAATAATTGTTAATATATAATTAGAGATAATTAAATTTTTGTAAATGATTAAGAAATTTATAATCTTATGATATTTAGAACTTTATATTATAGTAATTATTTAATCATTTATGTTTCTAAATAAAAATCAAATCTTATGATATTTAGAACTTTATATTATAGTAATTATTTAATCATTTATGTTTCTAAATAAAAATCAAATCTTATGATATTTAGAACTTTATATTATAGTAATTATTTAATCATTTATGTTTCTAAATAAAAATCAAATCTTATGTTTAATCACGTTATTAATTAATTATTATTGCTAATCATATTTTGTTGCTTATTATTATTTTGAAATTTCTATCTTATTATTTTTTCTAACTTTGTCTATTTTTCTCATTATTATTGTTTCAACTAATTATTTTCACTAACTTTATATTTATACTAACCTTATTTAATTTTTCTTATTATTTACTAACCCTAATATTTTATTTGCTTATTTGTTATTTTTTTTATTTATTATAATTTTGTAATTGCCTCTTGGATGTAAATTGTAATTACTTAATTATTATTATCATTATGGTTAGTAATTAGGGAGTGCTAATATGTATGATATTTAAAAAAATAAATTAGATCATTTTAATATAAGATAATTAAATTAAACATTTCACACACGTAAGTCGATTTTAATCGCCGTCTCACTTCTTAAGGATATCCCTCAAGTTGCCTATGAATATTGGTTAAGTGGGGTGTATAAAGCAAGTCCCTCAAAAAGAAAATCATCAAAGTCCCTTATGGTTGCCTTTACGAATCGAGTCCCTTTCGAAAAATGATGATAGTCCCCCTAGTTTGCTTATTACACCCCACAATGGCCTTCAAAAATCCAATTGTCCCTCACATGTCCCTTAACATCCAAAGTAAGGACTACCTACTCCATTATAGTAGGGATAGTCTTACTAAAGGAAAGAATGAAGAATAAGAAAGACCTTTAAACATTAGGGTAGGTTACTCCTAGATACTTGCTCACTTCAAAACTTTTTCACACTTAAACAAATTTTCAACAAGTTTTCAAACAAGTTCTTAACACATCCTTACATGGATTATTTATTAACTATTCTGAAAATTTTCTATTCACACACTACACTTTCAAAACAATTCAAAAGTGAGCTTAAGTACCTAAGAGCCCATGGATAACCATGGATGAAAAGGGTGCTAACACCTTCCCTTTTCATAACCTACCCCCCGGACCCAAAATATTCTCTAAGGTCTTTCCTGTTCTTTTATAACCTTTCCTTATGGATAAAATAAAAGTCGGTGGCGACTCTTGCTATCTGCAACATTGTTTAAAGTCAGTTCTCCCACCGTGTTACAGAACTGGCGACTCTGCTGGGGACCTATTTAAGAGGGGTACCCTTAGGAATTAAGATCACTTTAAATTGTTTGCCTTGTTTGCTTTATTATTATATTGTTGGGGTGCTCTTATGTGTGAAAGGTCCTAACCCGGATCTAGTGTACCTTAGGTAAATGGCAATAGACCAAGGAAACTGTACGACGTATATCGATACGGTTGATCTGGTGGCCATAGTTAGTGCGACTTCTTGGTTGGTGCTTATATTCCTTAAGTCAAGTTGAGGATAATATTGAGGCTGCCATATGTTGTCAATGCACTAACTGACTTTTAGAACCCTAGTTAACTCATCTTGGCCTTTAGAAAGTAGTGAGGTAACCGGCTTTGGTGCAGACTGAAGTTGGTTGACACTCGATACTACGCTCATTGAGATCTTAAACTTGGAGGGTTTTGGTTGGCAAGTAAGTTACCTTCTGAACAACCACCCTTGTGAAGGATCAATGATATTGAGATCCCTTAGAACCTGGTTACTTTTGTAGGACAGGATGAACCATCTAACTTCAGGGGAGGGTACTTGCCTTTGAACCTCATGCAAGCCTTTAAACCTAGGGCTATGGTGTGACTTGTTTGTGTGTGCCACATGTTTGTGATTGAGCATGACATCATGACATCATCATGCATCATAAGCATATCATTTTCCCTAACCATTTCAAGGACCAAAGGATTTATCTTTGTTCTTTGTTGCAGGTCATGACTTCTGCTCGTAGAAACACCATCAGGATCAACTTTGTAGGGATACCTGCTAAGCTCAAGGAGTTGGTTTCCCTAGTGCCTGATCATTCCCAGTTCAACAAGAGACATGGTCACTTATTGGATCTAGTTACTTCAGGGTTCAGTGAAGACATGATGAGTGTGCTGTTTCAGTTCTTTGACCCTAAGCACCATTGCTTTACATTTCCTGATTATCAGCTGGTTCCAACCATGGAGGAGTTCTCTAAACTTCTGGGTATACCTGTTCTTGATCAGAAGCCATTCACAGGCTTAGAGAAGGAGCTTAAACCAGAAGTTATTGCTGCAGCTCTACATCTGAAGAAGTCTGACATTGTTCTAGAGACGAGAAGTGGAGTTAAAGGTATTCTTGCCAAGGTATTAGTGGATAAAGCTCAAATGTTCTTGAAGGCTATGAGCTACGATGCTTTTGAGGAGATCTTAGCCTTATTGATTTATGGCTTAGTGTTGTTCCCCAATCCTGATCAGTTCATAGACGTTCATGCCATCAACATATTCCTGAGTCACAATCCAGTGCCTACCTTACTTGGAGACATCCTACATTCTCTTCACACCCGTACTACAAGGGCAAGAGGAACTTTGATGTGCTGCATACCTTTACTTTCTAGGTGGTTTATTTCTCACCTTCCTCGCTCAGTAATGAAGAATGAGCAAGGGTTCAGATGGTCCAAGAGGATCATGTCACTTTCTCACTCAGACATCCATTGGTGCTCCAGATCTATGGAGAATGTCACCATCATTGACCGTTGTGGGGAGTTTCCTAATGTGCCACTTCTAGGCATAAGAGGAGGCATCACCTACAACCCATCTCTAGCTTTACGACAGTTTGGTTACGCCCGGAGCGATGGTCCACATGACATGTTGATTCAGGGCATTGTGTTTGACTACGACAACGATCTTCAGGGTTACCGTCAGAGATTCATACGAGCTTGGGGAAAGGTAAACAGGATTGACAGCAAGACACTGGAGCCTAAGTACACTATTCCTATGGAGGCTTATCTCAGATGGGTACGATCTCGTGCTCAGACACTCATGATGCCATATCCTGCCGTCCTACCAGTTACCATGGAACCTGTTGCTGAAGGAGACACAGCTTATACCATCCTTCACCCAGACATGCCTACTGATATGGAAGACTTGCAGAGATCATGGATCCAACTGAAAGAGCAAAGGGATACTTTCGAGGCTCATTACAAAGCAAGCCAAGCAAGGATCCTAGAGCTAACAAAGCTACTTCATGAGGAACGAAACCTCAACTCATACCTCAACACAAAGAGGAAACGTCCATGGGAGACTTAAAACCCCATCTTTTGTACTTATTTCGTTTTCATTTTTTGTAAGCCTAAAAGGCAAAACAAGTTATTACTAATAAAAAGTTACTTTCTTGTTTGTTTAAGCAAATTTAAATCCTGCGGTCCTTGAAAACATTGCATATGCATTCCCATATCATTGCATCACAGGTTTATAATTGTGCACAGGTTTCTCATCTTCTCGCTGTTTATGGAGTTGAGCACACCATTGTCTGTTATCAAAAAGAGGTTAGTACAAGCTGGGATCTTTCCAGGTTGTCATGAAGATTGTCTATATTGTACCTATAAGCCGGATAGTTGCTTCATTTTGAGAGATGGGATTCAACGTCTCATGGATAAATATACTATAGTGTTTGAAAGAAGACCAGCATCTGTAGAAAGTATGGTGGATCATCTGACTCAGGGTAAAAAGATTGAAGAGGTTGACATGGTTGACAAAGTACCACTAAGAATCACTTCAAAGGGTCCCATTAAAATCACTCATCAGGGCCCAATCAAGATTACTGCTGAAGGTCCTGTGAAAGTTGTCACTGAAGCCAGAGTAGCTCCTCTGATCATTACCACTCCTGGTCCTATTCCTTATACATCTGACAAAGCTGTGCCTTGGCACTATGGGTCTGATGTTTACATCCATGGTGTCAAACAGGAGCCTTTACCTGATATGCCTGTTGACATTGATAATATTGCCGGATCTAGCAAGATCACTCGTAGTGGAAGAGTCTTCTCTCCTCCAGTTGCTTCTAAGAGTGCGGTTACTCCTGCTGTTACTTCCACCACTGATGCTCGGGGCAAGGGTCCTGTTATTGAGCCTGTATCTACTGATGTGCCAGCTGATGATGACCTCTCTAAGCAGATGGAAGAAGTATTGAAAATCATTCGCAAGAGTGATTATGATATTGTTGATCAGCTGGGGCATACTCCCTCAAAGATTTCTATGCTCTCCCTGTTATTATGTTCTGAGGCTCATGCCAAGTCATTGATCAAGTTTCTAAAGATGGCTCATGTACCCAGTGCAATTTCTGTGGACCAGTTTGAGAATTGTGTTGCTCACCTGACCTATGACAACGGGTTAGGATTTTCTGATGCTGACTTGACCCCTGCCAAGAGGGATCATAACAGGGCCTTGCATATTTCAATTGAATGCAGGGGCACTACCCTGTCTCATGTGCTGATAGACAATGGTTCCTCTCTGAATGTGTTGCCTAAGGAAGTCCTGAACAAGCTGAGTCCTGAAGATACGGTATTGAAGCCCAGTAATATTGTGGTAAAGGCTTTTGATGGTTCTAGAAGAGTAGTGCATGGGGAAATTGATCTTCCAATCAAGGTTGGTTCTCAGGTGTTCACTGCTACATTCTATGTGATGGATATTCGTCCTTCGTACTCATGTCTGCTTGGTCGTCCCTGGATCCATGGGGCAGGTGCGGTGACCTCCACATTACATCAAAAGTTGAGATATCCGGTGAATGGAAAAGTTGTTACTGTCTTTGGAGAGGAAGAATACTTTGTCAGCCATGTAAACACTTTCAAGTATCTGGAAGTAGAAGGTGAATACATTGAAACTCCATGTCAGTCATTTGAAGTGGTTCCCTGGGCTGTTAAGGATTGTGTGACTCCTCCTGCTGTGAAGAAGGTTCCTATGGTCATCAGAAACCCTCCAACAATGGCAATGGCCTCCCTCAATGATGCAAAAGCTATGGTGGAAGAAGAGTCCCAGAAGGCTGTCCGTCGTGCCCGTGCTGTTCGTATCACCAATCAAGGGGTTATCAATGCCGTGGGAGATCAAGATGAAGACTACAACTTGGAGGCATGGATTCTTCCTACTGTGGGTGCTGGACTCAATAATTGGACAGCTGAAGATGTTATCCCTATCTCCTTTAGTCAGGAGTAAATACTATTACTGTGTTATGTTTTTAAATTTATAATTTCTGGAACAATTAAAACTTTCAAGCCATGTGCCTTACCCGGGGCACAATGGTGTGCTTGTTACGGGTTGTCATCTCATTTGCATACTTCATTCGATAAAATCAGTGGACGTTTCGTTTTCGTAAATATTGTGTTCCTTGTCTTTCTTTTTCTTTTATTTTTGCTTTATCAGCTATGTGTTCTTACACACACCCACCTCACTAAAATGCCGATCCTCATCCACTCTGGATCCAATTGATAACAGTTCTACTATTGCCAATTACAATTTCGAGAATCCGATCTATCAAACTGAAGACGGAAACGAGGACGATTGTGAAATATCTGTAGGGCTTGCTAGGTTGTTACAACAAGAAGAGAAAGCTATACAGCCACATGAAGAGCCAGTCGAAGTTGTGAATCTGGGAACTGAAGAAAACAGAAAAGAGGTCCAGATAGGGGCTGATTTAGACAACACTGCTCAGCATAAGAATGCAGGGGCAACATATCAGCGTGCTATGGTGGCTTTGTTTCATGATATGATTCATCATGAGATAGAGGTATATGTGGATGATATGATAGCCAGGTCTCAGAATGAAGAACAACATCTTGATCATCTGCACAAGTTGTTTGAAAGGTTGAAGAAATACAGGTTGAGATTAAATCCAAACAAGTGTACTTTTGGAGTTAGATCTGGAAAGCTCCTGGGTTTCATTGTCAGTGGAAAAGGTATTGAAGTGGATCCTGCAAAAGTGAAAGCTATACGAGAGATGCCAGCTCCCCGTACTGAGAAGGAGGTTAGAGGTTTCTTGGGACTACATTGCAAGATTTATTTCCCAATTAACTACCATCTGTGAGCCAATCTTCAAGTTGTTGAAGAAAGATCAGGTGATGGAATGGAATGATCAGTGCCAGACTGCCTTTGATGAAATCAAGAGATATTTGCTAGAACCTCCAATTTTAATGCCACCAGTTGATGGAAGACCCTTGATTATGTATTTAACAGTATTAGACAACTCAATGGGGTGTGTATTGGGGCAACATGACGAGTCTGGTCGAAAAGAGCAGGCAATATACTACCTTAGCAAAAAGTTTACCGACTGTGAAACAAAATACTCACTGCTCGAGAAAACTTGCTGCGCTTTGGCACGGGCTGCTCGCCGACTAAGACAGTATATGTTGACCCATACTACCTTGTTGATTTCAAAGATGAATGGGGCAGTTGAAGCTGCTAATAAGAACATTAAGAAGATTGTACAGAAGATAACTGTTACTTACAAGGATTGGCACGAGATGTTACCATTTGCTCTGCATGGTTATCGTACTACAATACGTACTTCAACCGGGGCAACCCCATTCTCCTTGGTCTATGGTATGGAAGCAGTTCTGCCTATTGAAGTTCAGATCCCCTCCTTGAGAATTATGAAGGATGCAGGCTTGGATGAAGATGAGTGGATTCAGACTCGACTTGACCAGATAAATTTGATTGATGAGAAAAGGTTAGCAGCAGTTTGTCATGGCCAGATGTACCAGAAACGGATGATCAAAGCTTTTAACAAGAAGGTTAAGCCAAAGGTATATCAGGCTGGTGACTTGGTAATCAAGCGTATCATATTACCACAGGGTGATCCTAGGGGCAAGTGGACTCCAACATATGAGGGACCATTTGTAGTCAAGACAGTGTTCTCAGGAGGTGCCATGATATTGACTACAATGGATGGTGAAGACTTCCCACAACCTGTAAACGCAGACATAGTTAAAAAATACTACGCATAAAAAGAGACCCGCTAGGTTGACAGGCCTAGGCAAAAATAAGGGCATCCCGGCAAACCAAAAGGGTTTGGGCAAAAATTAGGGATATATATATAAAAAGATGTACACCCGGCAAGTCGAAAACCTGAAAAGGCGGCTTGGGCAAAAAAGGGTATCCCGGTGGATTGAAAACCTGAAAGGGCAATCCAGGCAAAAGTTAGGGATTAAAGCGTATGACTATGTCTCGTTTGGATCACTCATGAAACTGCAACCAGTTGTACTACTTACTCAAGCTCAAACAGATAAAGCTCAATCCAATCGTTTCCGTCTCAACAGCAAGAAGATGAGATACTTGAGGGGCAATAGTAGAATTGAAACTCAATAGGATTATTTCCCACATAGCTGATTCTTTTTGTAAAACTTCATGACAAAATTCTCTTACTAGGGTTTATGTCTCCTTGTACAAACTTACCCGTGTATGGGTCACTTTTGATATAAATAAATTCCATCTTTTGAATCCAAATTTACTTTTACCCTATTTACATAAGCGAAACGTCCATTGGTTGTGTTTGAATGTATGTATGCCTTTGAATATGATTGATGTTTACCAGAAATGCATGTATGCTTTTAATATGATTGATGTTTACCAGAAATGCATGAAAATGCAGTAATAGTATTTACTAAGGACGAACGAGGGAAGGATTTCAACGAAGCTTCGCCGGTTCATCTTTACAAGGCAGTTACAAACCATCAGTAGGACTAATCCATTTTCACAAAGTCTAATCTCCCCTGGAATTTATATCCATCTCTTTTATCCTCATACGGATATACGGGAAATTACTTTCCAATAAGGGCACGATGAACGAAGACGGGATGTTATACTTATCCTACTATCAAACGAAAACGAAGGTTATCTATACCCTACTATCCCCAACAATGGGAGGTTATCTATACCTTGTTATCCCCAGCAGACGGAGGGTTATGTATTCTTCAACAACGAATCGGGATTTATTTTCCTTGGCCAGCAGTTGTTATACAAGGATATCCAGACACTTCCAGCAGTGTCATATCATACATGCATCATTTACATCATACCATAACATATATGTCTATAGTACATTACCTAAGTGCATCATGTCATACATGCATACATAAAGCATAAACTAATGTTGTTATACAGAATGCTACCTTGTTTTCAGGTTAATTATCCAACAAACAAGCTTATGATCTTTGGGACTGCTTTATTGTAACCTCAGGGTTACTTTATCCTCCTGATGAGCTTCTTATTACTTTGGGACTGCTTTATTGTAACCTCAGGGTTATTTTATCCTCCTGATAGCCTCTCATGACTTCAAGACTGCTTTAGAGCTACTGATTGCTCTATCCTCCTGAAATCATCCTATTACTTCAAGACTGCTTTAGAGCTATTCATTGCTCTATCCTCATGAGGTCATATTACTACTTCAAGACTGCTTTAGAGCTATTCATTGCTCTATCCTCCTGAAGCCATCTAATTATTTCAAGACTGCTTTAGAGTTATCCATTGCTCTATCCTCCTGAAATTACATTATTATTTCAAGACTGCTTTAGAGCTATTCATTGCTCTATCCTCCTGAAATCATTACTTCAAGACTGCTTTAGAGCTATTGATTGCTCTATCCTCCTGAAGACATATCACGTTATTATTTCAAGACTGCTTTAGAGCTATTCATTGCTCTATCCTCCTGAAATCATTACTTCAAGACTGCTTTAGAGCTATTCATTGCTCTATCCTCCTGAAATCATTACTTCAAGACTGCTTTAGAGCTATTGATTGCTCTATCCTCCTGAAGACATATCACGTTATTATTTCAAGACTGCTTTAGAGCTATTCATTGCTCTATCCTCCTGAAATCATTACTTCAAGACTGCTTTAGAGCTATCCATTGCTCTATCCTCCTGAAATCATTACTTCAAGACTGCTTTAGAGCTATTGATTGCTCTATCCTCCTGAAGACATATCACATTATTATTTCAAGACTGCTTTAGAGCTATTCATTGCTCTATCCTCCTGAAGCCATCTAATTATTTCAAGACTGCTTTAGAGTTATCCATTGCTCTATCCTCCTGAAATTACATTATTATTTCAAGACTGCTTTAGAGCTATCCATTGCTCTATCCTCCTGAAATCATTACTTCAAGACTGCTTTAGAGCTATTGATTGCTCTATCCTCCTGAAGACATATCACATTATTATTTCAAGACTGCTTTAGAGCTATTGATTGCTCTATCCTCCTGAAGCCATTATTACTTCAAGACTGCTTTAGAGCTATTGATTGCTCTATCCTCCTGAGGTCAGATTTATCACTTCAAGACTGCTTTAGGGTTATCATTATTGATTGCTCTATCCTCATGAAGACATGCTGTTACATCAGTATTACTCCAGACTCCTGACAGTTCTCATTATACTACTGAAGAACTTTCCCCTAGTGGCATCTTTAAGCCCACTCAATCATGTTCAACCAACCATCAATATCACTCCATGCACTGGTGAGTGCAAATTTTTGGGCTTTTGTGTTCAATCCCCTTCAACCTTCCAGGTTACGACTGGAAAATATACCAATCTAACCCCTCAGGTTTCAGAAAATTGAACAGGGGCAGCTGTTGCACCCCAAAATTTGCCCTCACAATACAAGACTTTGTGTTCCAAGAAGGTCCACAAGGTTCACAAAATTCATAATTGGTCAGAAGAGTTGACAATTCCCTCAGACAATGCACCTCCTAAGCAGTGCATCCAAAACTAGGGTTTTGACTTTAATCAGGCTAAATGGACTTCCAAGACTTCAAGTGAGCTTCATAACATCTTATATGTGTATAAGAACCCCCATGTCAAGTTTCAAGACTTTTCTCAAAAGTTTGCTCAGTCAGATGATCAGATAAGTCAAAAGCAGTCAATGCAGTTAAAAGGTCAAACTGAGGTCAACTGTGGTCAAACCAAAGTCAAACTTCATGATTTTTTTTGCCAACATCAAAGAGAGGTTGGGTGAGAAATATTATCATAATAAGTGTAATACCCCAAATTTTGCCCTAAGATTTGTCGTCGCATTTCATTGCATTTAATCAATTACTAATAAATTTGTGTAGTCGTTTGACTTTTTGCAGGTAAATATCATATGGCATGCACTTTTTTTCTAAAAAGTAAAAATGGCACAATTGGCAGGAGGACATGTGTAAGGAGTTATGAGTGTGAGAGGTTGAGAGTTCGAATCTCACCTTTGGCACTTTTTGTTGTTTTTATTATTTTTACTCTAAATTTTTCTATCTTTCATTAAAAAAAATAACAAAAATAGTTTTTTATTATTATTTAATTATTATTTTCGTATTTTAATTAAATCATTTTTTAAAATATTATTTTTTTTCACTTTTTTCTAAATTATTCATAAAAATATCCAAAAAATCATAAAATAAAAAATATTGAAAAAAATTTTGTTCTTTTTATAATATTTTTTATTTTAGGAATCAATAGGATTATTAGTTTTTATTTTAAGTTTATTTTAATTATTTTAAATTATTTAAATTTTATTTTTTCTTAACTAATTATTTAGTTTGGGCTTTAAAATGGGCTTTAGGGACATTATTGACAATGTGGTGTTAACCCTAATTTGTTCCCTATATATACATGTGTTGCCTTGTTGGAAAAGAGGGAGAGAATGAAAAAAACCTAAGAGGAGTGAGTGCCGTCGGCCGTTATTTAGTTTTCTTCTTCATCCATTACTATTGTTTCTTTTTCTTCATCGTTTACCGTTATTTCTTTTCCTTCATCTATTACTGTTGTTTCTTTTTCTTCATCTTTTACCGTTATTTCTTTTTCTTCATCGTTTACCGTTATTTCTTTTCCTTCATCTATTACTGTTGTTTCTTTTTCTTCATCTTTTACCGTTATTTCTTTTTCTTCATCTATTACCGTTATTTCTTTTTCTTTATCTATTACTGTTGCGTTTATATATATATAATTTTTAAATTGTTAGAGTTTATATATATAAGATTTTTGATCGAATTATGTCGATACGATGTTTGCACATTTGTGTGCATGACGCGTGACATTTGTGTTAGTTCGATCTGGTTGCGATGATCGCATTTTTGTGTGAGCAATAATACTATTTTTTGCTTAATTTCTTTTTCTTTGCGATAAATTTTGTTTCGTCCGATTTAGATCTGGTTGCGATGAGCGCATTTCTGCGTTAGCAACATTGTTGGGTTATTTGGCACATTTAAAATTCATTATTGCTTTATTATTATTATTATTATTATTATTATTATTATTATTATTATCATTATTTATTATTATTATCATTATTATCATTATTATTATTATTGTTATCATTAATTTATTAAAATTTGTTGTAATATAAAAATCTGTTTTTTTTAAAATAAATGACATTAACATCTTTTTTCCAAATTAATATGAAAACCTAATTTTAATTTTCTATATGATTCTAGGTATATATTTATTATAATTCTTGTAAATTTTTGTAAATAAAATTAAACCTTATAAACACTTAATGTAAAATTTTGGTGAATGTGATTATTGATTAGTTAAAATTTGTTTTCATCATAATGTGTAAATATTTTTCTTAATAATTGTTAATATATAATTAGAGATAATTAAATTTTTGTAAATGATTAAGAAATTTATAATCTTATGATATTTAGAACTTTATATTATAGTAATTATTTAATCATTTATGTTTCTAAATAAAAATCAAATCTTATGATATTTAGAACTTTATATTATAGTAATTATTTAATCATTTATGTTTCTAAATAAAAATCAAATCTTATGATATTTAGAACTTTATATTATAGTAATTATTTAATCATTTATGTTTCTAAATAAAAATCAAATCTTATGTTTAATCACGTTATTAATTAATTATTATTGCTAATCATATTTTGTTGCTTATTATTATTTTGAAATTTCTATCTTATTATTTTTTCTAACTTTGTCTATTTTTCTCATTATTATTGTTTCAACTAATTATTTTCACTAACTTTATATTTATACTAACCTTATTTAATTTTTCTTATTATTTACTAACCCTAATATTTTATTTGCTTATTTGTTATTTTTTTTATTTATTATAATTTTGTAATTGCCTCTTGGATGTAAATTGTAATTACTTAATTATTATTATCATTATGGTTAGTAATTAGGGAGTGCTAATATGTATGATATTTAAAAAAATAAATTAGATCATTTTAATATAAGATAATTAAATTAAACATTTCACACACGTAAGTCGATTTTAATCGCCGTCTCACTTCTTAAGGATATCCCTCAAGTTGCCTATGAATATTGGTTAAGTGGGGTGTATAAAGCAAGTCCCTCAAAAAGAAAATCATCAAAGTCCCTTATGGTTGCCTTTACGAATCGAGTCCCTTTCGAAAAATGATGATAGTCCCCCTAGTTTGCTTATTACACCCCACAATGGCCTTCAAAAATCCAATTGTCCCTCACATGTCCCTTAACATCCAAAGTAAGGACTACCTACTCCATTATAGTAGGGATAGTCTTACTAAAGGAAAGAATGAAGAATAAGAAAGACCTTTAAACATTAGGGTAGGTTACTCCTAGATACTTGCTCACTTCAAAACTTTTTCACACTTAAACAAATTTTCAACAAGTTTTCAAACAAGTTCTTAACACATCCTTACATGGATTATTTATTAACTATTCTGAAAATTTTCTATTCACACACTACACTTTCAAAACAATTCAAAAGTGAGCTTAAGTACCTAAGAGCCCATGGATAACCATGGATGAAAAGGGTGCTAACACCTTCCCTTTTCATAACCTACCCCCCGGACCCAAAATATTCTCTAAGGTCTTTCCTGTTCTTTTATAACCTTTCCTTATGGATAAAATAAAAGTCGGTGGCGACTCTTGCTATCTGCAACATTGTTTAAAGTCAGTTCTCCCACCGTGTTACAGTTGTCAGTTAGCTTGATCGAGCGTTCAAGTCTTATAGAGGAGTGTTGCCTTTCGAGGACCAATCACATCTTGTTTTTCCCAGAGGTCATACCTCGTCAACCACAATGGTTAAACCTCACCAATCAGGAGTGAGACAGTTGCAATCCTTTCAGAGCAATCAAGACAACCAGTATCGTACGACTTGTCCCAAGCAAAAGAAAAAAAGGAGAGAGCCCGCTAAGTAAAAAGAAAAAGAAAAAGCTGGAAAGCTAATACTTAGGCAAAAATTAGGGCATCCCGCTGAACTTCAAAAGAAAAAAAAATCGAAAAGAACTCAACAGGAGTCAGTCCAGGCAAAAATTAGGGAATCAAAAGAATGGAAAAGAAAGGATATAAAAAGAAAAATCCTCGAACAAGGACAAAGTCGTGTGGATACAGACACCGAAAACGAAAAAGGAGTAACTGTCACTCCGAAAACCTTGTGAATTCTTTAACCATTGTTCCTACTATTCAACATACCTCTCGAAGAGGTGAGCGCTCGAGCCAAGTTAACTGAACTTTAGGATCGGAGATCATCACGTAGAAGGGGTGGGTACAAATCATAATTTGAGCCAAATATCCTTAGTTTCACGAACCGTGAACCCGACCACGATACAACCCTTAAAAGACCTAATTGAGGCAGGGTGTATTGTGAAAGCGCATTACGATAAGGTTGAGTAACCTGACTCCCTCTTGATTTGCTAGTCATATCCTTGTTGTATTTTTCACTGATCACATAAGCACTACGGTTGAACTTTGGTTCATTCGTCACTCATAATCATGACACGTAAATGAGTGACAGCACAATTTTTTCAAAATCTGCATGAACACTGCATTAAAATTACCATTCGGGAATGAACAATTTTATTTGCAGGTCGGTAGTTGACAGGAAAGAAATCTCAACAGGGAATAATCGAACAGGACTGAATATTTCAGCTGTCTGGACCAGAGTGGTGTATATTGTGAAATCCCGCGAATCTGGGGCATTGACTTCCAGTGAGTTCAGAATCAGTTGGTCTGAGGACAAGTCCCGAAGCATCGGTTGATTATGGGACAGTTTACTTGAGAAGCAGTTGATCAGAAGGGAATCCTCTCGAGAGCCAATCAGGGGCAATTATCCAGAATGCTGTGATTTGAAGATAGATCCTTCCAGTGTTTGATCAGGGCAGGTTAAGTCGCTCAACGCTCGTTCAGGGGCAAGTCACTTCAGAGATAGTGAAACCAACTATGTTGATAGTTGTTTAATTGAGGTTGAATCCTTTTGTCGTACAAACACCGGGGCAAGCCATCGCAAGGTCGTATTGTAGCAAGTTGTTTTCGGTTCGGAGTGGGTTTTCCCAAAAGTCAGATTAGGGCAAAGTCATTGCATACAGGGGAAGGCCATCCTAAGAGCGCAAAAGTTATGCTTTATTCGAGAGGCATTCGATTTGAAGTATCTCTCCGAAGTTCAGAATGTTGGGGCAGTTCATATCAAACCATCAGGGTATAGATTTTCAGATTTCCTTTTAAAGACTATCCCACAGAGGTTCCCACAGGCCGGGGCATAACAGAGGCGAAAGAATTGTTCTTCTCCGTGTCATCAGAGTTACTCAGAGCTACTCGAGCAGATTCAGCCAATCTTCAAGTTTGAGACGAATGTCGGGAAATCGTGACCCTTCAACTAGAAACCGTGAATTCAGACAGGATATGGTCCAGCGTCAGGCGTATATGACCCATCACGGATGGTCTAAAGCCCAATCCTTATTGGCAATTTTCGGGAAACCCAATCCATATTGGCGCGCCATTCTTAAGGCTCAATCCATATTGGCAATTGCTGTGAGGCCCAACCCGTGTTGGCGCATCATCTCAAAATCCAACCCTCATCGGTACGCAGGAAGACTCCGTCTGTTTTCCCCAGCAAAAGTCCAATTTTCATTGGCACGGATGAGCAATTCCCGGCAGAAGTCCAATCATACTTGGAACATTCGGTTATTCCCCAGTAAAGTCATACATACGAGAATCAGTTAATCTGGGGCAATTAGGTCGAGATTTGGCAAATCTCTCGCGGCTATGGGCACTGCTTCACGAATCAGTCGGTCAGGGGCAAAAGATTATTGCAAGACCAGAGCAGATCACCCTAAGAACAAAAGATTTTGTTGGGAAATCCTTTTGGGTTTGACGTGCAGAAATAGTTCAGATCTAACCGTCAGGGTACAGAGATCGAAGAGTCCTTATCAGAAGGTTGATGCCGATTCAGGGGGCAAGATATTGTGAGGTAGCACCATGGGTAGCTTTTCCTTTCAAGACGAAGTGTTCAGACTGGGGCATGTTGGTATTTTTGGGGCAAATTTCCGAGAAGGTGGATGGAACTCATATTTCCCTAGCCGGAGGTTCGTGGTGAAAGACTTGATTTGGTATGACGCTAATCCCCATGCAGGTTGCGCCTCACCCCAGGAGTTGAAATGTTGTTATCCCTTACCAAAGAGGGATCACTCTCCCCAGCTAGTCGCAGCTTACCCCACAGGGTATCCCAAGCAAGACAGAACCAGTGTCTCATGCAGAGTTTGTACTCCCCAGAAAGTTGAAGGTGTGCGCATTCAATCCTCGGCTGGGAGGATTTCCATGGCGCATAACCAAAATAGTAAGTTCAGAAAGGAGTATCCCCACTGAGGATGGTTTTATGTCTCCCCGCAGGTCGTCATGCCTTCGTCAGGATGATTATCCCCAGCGGAGTGGTAGTTTCGAGTTCGTAAACTGTACCCAGACAATTGTCTCCCAGATGGGTCGCTTCTTCCCCAGTGTAGTTAGTCTTCCCAGCAGGTGTTATTCTTTCCTCCAGTGGAAATGGATGTGTAATCTCTCCTCGGCAGAGTCGGTTGTGTCTCCGACATTTATTTTGCCGGAATATTTCACGATATCTGTTCATCCCCAACAGGGTGGTATTTGTTCTCAACGGCCGTGTTGAAGCAAGTTTATCAGAGCTCCCCAGCAGTCTGAACCTGCATTTGCATTTGCATACATTATCATATTTGCATCTACCCAAAAAACGCGTAGCATTTCCATGCCGTATGGAGCATCACGCCATTGCCAAACATACGCATTTTGAAACATAAATCAGGTTGGTTAACCTTTTGCTTTTCAGGAGTGTTTCTCAACAGGAGTATGGGGTTCCATCTCAGATCCATTACCAGACGATCGAAGTCTCGCCGTGAGACATGTGATGATACAATTCTCATTATTATTCCCCACAGAGTTACTGGCTGAAGTTTCTCTTATCCGACCAGCAAAGTGTTTTTCTTCAGGTTTGCTGTTGCGGCGGCATTTCAGGGTTTCATGAATCAAAATTCAGAAGTGGTCACTGGTTGTCGAAACGGGTGTCGGGTAGTTATTTTCATAATATCTCTAGTGGAGTTAGCTACTACCGCGAACAGGCTAGGAAGCTATATCCAATGTTATGCTTTCCCGTAAGAATCAGGCGGAAGAACTTTCCTGTAAGTATCAGGCAGATGAGTTATGATTTTCCCGTAAGAATCAGGCGAAAGAACTTTCCTGTAAGTATCAGGCAGACGTGTTATGCTTTCCCGTAAGAATCAGGCAGATGAACTTTCCTGTAAGTATCAGACAGATGTGTTACCGTTTTCCGTAAGAATCAGGCGGATGAACTTTCCTGTATGTATCATGCATACGTGTTATCTTTTCCCGTATGAAGCAGGCGGATGGAACTTTCCTGTATGTATCAGGCATACGTGTTATCTTTTCCCGTAAGAATTAGGCGGAAGAACTTTCCTGTATGTATCAGGCAGATGTGTTATGATTTTCCCGTATGAATCAGGCGGATGAACTTTCCTGTATGTATCAGGCAGACGTGTTATGCTTTCCCGTAAGAATCAGGCGGATGAACTTTCCTGTAAGAATCAGGCAGATGTATTTTCCCGTAAGAATCAGGCGGATGAACTTTCCTGTATGTATCAGGCAGACGTGTTATCTTTTCCTGTATGAAGCAGGCGGATGGAACTTTCCTGTATGTATCAGGCAGATGTGTTATCTTTTCCCATAAGAATCAGGCGGAAGAACTTTTCTGTATGTATCAAGCAGATGTGTTATGATTTTCCCGTATGAATCAGGCGGATGAACTTTCCTGTATGTATCAGGAAGACGTGTTATGCTTTCCCGTAAGAATCAGGCGGACGAACTTTCCTGTAAGAATCAGGCAGATGTATTTTCCCGTAAGAATCAGGCGGATGAACTTTCCTGTATGTATCAGGCAGACGTGTTATCTTTTCTAGTATGAAGCAGGCGGATAGAACTTTCCTGTATGTATCAGGCAGACGTGTTATCTTTTCCCGTAAGAATCAGGCGGAAGAACTTTCCTGTATGTATCAGGCAGATGTGTTATGATTTTCCCGTATGAATCAGGCGGATGAACTTTCTTGTATGTATCAGGCAGACGTGTTATGCTTTCCCGTAAGAATCAGGCGGACGAACTTTCCTGTAAGTATCAGGCAGATGAGTTATATGTTTCCCGTATGAATCAGGCGGATGAACTTTCCTGTAAGCATCAGGCAGATGAGTTGTCTTTTCCCGTATGAAGCAGGCGGATGGATTTTCCTGCATGAATCAGGCAGATGACTTTTCCCGTATGCAGCAGGCGGGTGAACTTTCCGGTATCCAGATAGATAATTCTCCCAGGATAGCCAGAGTGTGAGTTGTGTTCCGATGTTTGACAAAAGTATTTTTCCCAAGGAAGTCGCCGGGATTTCCTCGTGTCACTATCCCCAGTAGAGTCCTCCTCAAAGCCGTTTTGGGTTGAGACCAACGGATTTGGCTATTGCAGAGGTAGGCAGAGAAACGGTATTCAGATGATTTTCCCGTATGAAGCAGGCGGATGGATTTTCCTGTAATCAGGCAGACGACTTTTCCCGTACAAAGCAGGCGAATGGATTTTCCTGTAATCAGGCAGATGACTTTTCCCGTATGGAGCAGGCGGATGAATCTCTCGTATTCAGGCGGATGGTTTTCCCATGATAGACAGAGTATGTGTCTCAGGACAAGACAAAATATGTTCAGATATTTGACAGAACTGTTTCCCCAACGAGTTCGTCAGGATTTCTCTGTGTCGACAGAATGTGGGCAAAGTTCTATCCCCGCAATGATAGAATCTTTTTCAGGTCGATGAAAATAATCCCCAGCACGGTCGCTAATTGATCAGTTTGTTGCCGTAACAACCAGGTCCAGTCAGCGGATGGTGTTGTCCAAGCAGTTGGCGCAGTTTATTTATGCGGTTGGCAAATTTCAGGGTTTCTTTGGTATTCAACCGTCTCGTACCTCGAATGTTTGAAGGTCGTTCGCTCTTCACCCAGTCGGGTCCAAGCCGCTTGAATAGGGGCAGCTGTTGCACCCCAAAATTTGACCAACCGGTTCTCATATCTGGTTTATGTTTCGACGCATTTTGCATTCGCATTCGCATACTGCATGCGTTGCATTTTCTCAGTCGAATTGATTTTATCGGGATTGCAGCCCCTGGCGCTTCAAGCAGTTCAGGCCGGTTTGAATAAGTGTCTTTTGAGAATTGGTGCTCGTTCCCTGTGTTTTCAGGCCATCTCGGTGCCCGGGTTTCGCTATGGTTGCGCAATTGTTCTCTAATCGATTTAATCGGCTTCCTGGCATTTTAGGATTTTCTCTTTTTATTTTCTAGATTTTTAATGCATTTTAATAGATTTTTAATAGATTTACTGATTTTAGATATTAAATAGGTTAATATTTTTTTAGTAGAATTTAATAGATATTTTCTTTAATAGAAGAATAGTTTTTTTTTAAGAGTTTTAATAGATTTTTAGCTTTTTAGATAGTAGTTTTTTTTTTCATTAAATAAAGTAGTTTAATATAGATTTTAAATGGTCCTTTTAGATTTTTTTTAATAGTTTTTTGATATAGTTTAAAAAAAGGAGAGTATGGCTAATGAGATGTTGGTTTAATAAATAGTTGTAAGATTTTTTGATATAGAATTTAATAGGTTTATTATTTTTTTCTAGATCTTAATAGATTCTTTTTATTGATATTATAGATTTAATTGGAATTTTAAATAGATTTCTAGATATTAAATAATTTTTTTTCTGTTTTAATAGGTTAATTAGGTTTAATTAGAAGTTTGATTAGGGTTTTTTAATTAATTTTCGTTTAGTCTTAATTAGGGTTAATTAGAGTAGTTCAATTAAGTGGCCATTTAATACTCATTAGCTTGCATTAATCAGCATTAGGTCTTAATCAGAGTATAGTGGGCCAGGTGTCCAGTAATCAGGGCCCAGTCAGAATCCAAGTGTCCTATAAGTAGTAGCGCTACGCGTGTCATCGTTTGGCTTCCACCTCACTCTGCTTCTGACAGCTCACCTTTCCACTCACCCCTTCCCTCCACACGCGTCCTCACTGCATGCCCTCTCTCTCGCCACGCGTTTCCTCCTCCCTCTCCCTCTGCATGCGTGGTGCCAAGTGGCCCTCGCCGGAATCACTCCCTGACCTGCATGCAAAGCCCTCCGGCCACCCTAACAACCATCATCGGCCACTGTAATACCCCAAATTTTACCCTTTCTTTTTTGTTTTTATTTTAAATTCTTATTAACCTAATAAATTAACCTTTTTTTTAGATCTTGTTTTTTTTAACTAATAATAATTTAATTAAATTTTTTTTATATAACTTTACTAATATTTTTTATTAACTTTTTTTTTTCTCTATTTAGTTTATTTATTTAAAGCTCTTCTTACTAACTTTTAGGATTTAGATTAAAATTTAACTTTTTTTTTTTTTTTTTTTTTTTTTTTTTTTTTTTTTCTTTTCTTTTCTTCAAGAGTAAATTTTTTATAACCTTTTTTTAAATTAATTTCTAACACATTTTTTAATCAAATTCTAATATTTTTTTTTTAAAAAAATAAAAATCTAACTTCTTTTTAAAATTAAATCTTTTTTCTAACTTTTTTTAAATCTTTTTCTAACTCCTCTTTAAAGTTAAATCTTTTTCTAACTTTTTAAAATTAAAACTTTTTTTTCTAACTCTTTAAAGTTAAATCTTTTTCTAACTTTTTAAAATTAAAACTTTTTTTCTAACTCTTTAAAGTTAAATCTTTTTCTAACTTTTTAAAATTAAAACTTTTTTTCTAACTTTTTTAAAGCTAAATCTTTTTTTTCTAACTTTTTTAAAGTTAAATCTTTTTTTCTATTTTTTTTAAAAAAATCAAATCTTTTTTCTAACTATTTTAAAAGTTAAATCCTTTTTTTCTACCTTTTAAAGTTAAATCTTTTTTCTAACTTTTTTAAAGTTAAATCTTTTTTCTAACTACTTTTTTAAAATTAAATCTTTTTGTCTAACTCTTTTTAAAAATTAAATCTTTTTTTCTCTAACTTCTCTTTTTAAAAATTAAATCTTTTTTCTCTAACTTCTTTTTTAAAAATTAAATCTTTTTTTCTCTAGCTTCTTTTTAAAATTAATTTTTTTTCTAACTTTTTTTTAAAATTAAATCTAAATCTTTTTTTGACACCTTTATTTTTCAAATTAAAATTCTAAATTCTTTTTAAAATTAAATTCTAACGCCCTTTTCTTTTTCTTTTTTTTTAAATTTTAAATTCCTTTTAAAATTAAATTCTAACAGTTTTTAAAATAATTCTAACATTTTTTAAAACCAACATTCAAATATTTTTTTTTTAATTTTATTCTAACTCATTTTTTTTTTAAAACTCTAATTTTTATTTAACTTGAAACTCTAATCTTCTTTGCTAACTTTTTAAATTTAAATCTCAACACTTTTTTAATCTAATCCAATCTTAATGAATTCCAGATCAAATCAATCATATCATATCATCATCATAAGAAAATCAGCATCACCATCAAATCAAATCTGAAATCATCATAAAAATCTACTCAAATCAAATCCGAGATTGAAAAAGATTGAGATATTCAAATTAAATCTGAGATTAAAAAAGATTTAAAAATCAAGTATAAAAGGGACGAAAATCATAGCAAGAAGGGGAGAACTTTTTTCGTAAAATCCAAGCAAACTCCGTCAAAAATCCTCTAGCCTCAGGACAAAGCATCATCGGCCATCATCATTCCGTAAGGATAAAAAAATATAATTACAATTTTTGTGTTGCTTTTCATGTTTTTCAGGAAAAAGAGATGAAGAAGACAAATCGGCGGCCATGCAAAAAAAGAAGAAGAAGATAACATCCGTGAGAGGCAAACAAGAAGGAGAGGAACACACGCAAACTCAGAGAGCAGAGAGAAGAAGAGTGATGACCGGCCCAACCCTCTTTTTTTTTTATTATTTATTGTTTTTCTATTTGTTATTTTATTTTGTTTATCTTTTTTAAAAAAAATCAAGAAGACCCTTTCTTTTTTATAATCAAAAACCTTTTTCAAATTAATTAAAACTCTTTTTAATAAAATAATCAAATGTTTTTTCAAATAATAAAACTTTTTTTATAACTTTAAAGTAAAACGTGTTTTTAACTAACATTAAGATTTTTAAAATTAAACCAATTGTTTTTTTTAATGATTAAATCTTTTTTTCAAAATATTATCACTAAAACTCCTTTTTTAGAATAATTAACCAAACTTTCACTTTTTTTATTAATAATTTTTTTAAAACTCAAAACTCTTTTAATTAAAATTAATCTCTCTTTTCACAAATTTAAATCCTTGGTTAAAAAGACCATAAAAGTCCTCCAAAATTCATACGGCTTGTTTCTCGTTCAATTTTGATTTCGTTTTCGTCTAACCCCACATACTGACATTTTTGTTTGTTTTTTTTCTCGCAGCTATTATGTTCAATTTGAAACTTATTTTCGGTTTTATATTTAGCTATTATAATTGTAACTGCTTATGGGATGTAATTGTGCGAGACAATTGTCGCATTTATCTTTCCGCACTTTATTTTCTGCCGTTGTATGTATATTTAATTTCATCGCATCTTTATAATTAATTTCACTCCTCCGAAGGAATTAGGTCTAGCCGTTTGACCGCCGTGTCAATAGTCCTCAACTTCAAACCCTTACAACCTTACAAACCCTAATTTTCACAAATGCCTCGCCGCAGGCTAAATTACAATTTTACCCCTAGCATTAGGTCAAAGAGCCGCCGCGCTCATTTTAGGGTTTCCCGCCGCGGAATCCCTAACCTAACCTAATTTAACCCTAATTCACTTAACAATTTACAACGTAGATATTGGAGTTTCTACACTCCACGTAAGCGTGTCCTTAAGATGCGTTTATTCCCCTTGAGACCTTGACCACAGTCAAGAAGCCTCTAACCTCCCTTTTGAGGGGAACTACGATTACTCTGATTCCACTCCCGTAAGGATACGTAGGCACAAGATGCGATGTCTTGCCGAGTAAACTTAGAATTAACCCCTTAGGTCTCTTTTCTCACTTTTAATCCTTTGTACATATACCTTAAGAATAATAAAGCAAATAGTAAGCATTTGAACAAAAGGTTCCTGTAGAGTACTACAGAAGTTTAGGGTGCTAATACCTTCCCTAAATTTAACCAACCCCCGAACCCTAGATCTTTCCCCGCATTGTGTTTACGATGCAAAAATAGGTTTTCCCTCTTTTGACCTTTTCCTTCGGATAAATCAAAGAGCGGTTGTGAATTGAATTGCGATTCAAACTAATTAATAGTTTGTGATCCTATTTCCACCGCAACAGAAAATGGCGACTTCACTGGGGACTAACTTTTGAGGGTTATCCCTAACCTGTTCATATTTATTACTATCTGTGACATTATTCATTTGCATGTATATATTTGCGCTTTGATTGTGGGACTGTTCCTTGTGCTGTGAGATAGGTCCTAACCCGGATCTAGTGTACCTTAGGTAAATGGCAATAGACCAAGGAAACTGTACGACGTATATCGATACGGTTGATCTGGTGGCCATGGTTAGTGCGACTTCTTGGTTGGTGCTTATATTCCTTAAGTCAAGTTGAGGATAATATTGAGGCTGCCATATGTTGTCAACGCACTAACTGACTTTTAGAACCCTAGTTAACTCATCTTGGCCTTTAGAAAGTAGTGAGGTAACCGGCTTTGGTGCAGACTAAAGTTGGTTGACACTCGATACTACGCTCATTGAGATCTTAAACTTGGAGGGTTTTGGTTGGCAAGTAAGTTGCCTTCTGAACAACCACCCTTGTGAAGGATCAATGATATTGAGATCCCTTAGAACCTGGTTACTTTTGTAGGACAGGATGAACCATCTAACTTCAGGGGAGGGTACTTGCCTTTGAACCTCATGCAAGCCTTTAACCTAGGACTTTGTGTGTTTTCATGCATTGCATCCATAAAGCATCTCATCGCATTGTATTTCATGGAGTTCAAACATCATTTATGGATATCGCGGGATACCATAAATAAAAAAAAAAATAAAATGAAAAAACAAGAAAAAGATTTCCTTGGTACCCCACGACATTAGTAAATGTTTTGAATTCCATAAGATCTTCATTTACATTCACATTTTAGCATCATACTTTTGCATTGCATGTGTCTCCCGATTTCTCACACTCGGTTCTCTCACCTTCCAGTTTCGTCACCCTGAGTCCTCGGCACCAATACAACACCAGAGCTCAAACTCGGAAAAGAATGGAGGATCAGGCAAAAGAGATTGATCGCCTTAGCAATGAACTCGAAGACCTTCGAGGGGGTATGGGGCGTATGATGGAATTGTTACATGTCATGAATGCTAAGATGGATACCCAGCCCACTGTTGTTTCTGAGATTACCGGCGTTACTGTGGACCCTCCACCAAGTGTGACCGTAGCAGGGGACCCACCTTATGGTCTTGCTCCCGGTTTTGTGCCTCCTCAAGCCACTGTTCCGATTAATCAACCTGTTCAGCAAGCCGTGCCTTTGTTTTCTGAAGTTTCTAGGGGGGCTCCTATCTTTGCACCACCTGTTGTACACACTCGTGCGCAACCGTACTTCAATGAGACAGTTTTTGATAATCTTGATGAGAATGTTGAGGGTTATGAGAAACATGATAAGCTTCGTGAGGAAGTAAACACTATCGTCCAGAGATTGAAAAAGGTAGAGGGTGATCAAATTTTTGGGACTGCTGCAAGGGATGTTTGTTTGGTTTCAGGTTTGGTTATTCCCCCAAAGTTCAAAACTCCGAACTTCGATCGTTATGAAGGTGCCACCTGTCCTAAGAGTCATCTGATCATGTATTATCGCAAAATGGCTGCCCATGTTGAGAATGATAAACTGATGATTCATTGCTTCCAAGATAGTTTGAAGGGTGCTTCCTCCAAGTGGTATTTAACTTTAGACCAGTCTCGCATTAAGAGTTTCCAGGATTTATCTGACGCTTTCATCAAACACTACAAGTACAATATGGATCTGGCTCCTGACAGAAGACAGTTGTTGAGTATGTCGCAAAAGAATTCTGAGTCATTCAAAGAGTATGCTCAAAGGTGGAGAGAAACTGCTTCGCAGGTAGAACCTCCTTTGACCGAGAAAGAGTTAGCTGATTGGTTTGTCGACACAGTCCGTCCAGAATTTTACGAGAGAATGGTGGGTAGTGTGACTTCAAATTTCTCCGACATCGTTGCTGTGGGTGTCAAGATTGAATTGGGTATGAAGAGTGGTAAAATGACAAATAATCATGGCGCTTCTAAGGATCAGCCGAAGAAACCTCCTTATAGCTCCCAGAAAAAGAAGGAGAGTGAGACTAATGCTATATCCTCTGGTAAACCAAGGGAACGCTTTTATCGGCATCTGCAAGGTTATGCTCAACCTCAAGGGTACCCGGTCCAATATGCTCAACAACCCTATGTGGCAGCTATTACACCTTCTTTCAATCAACAGGTTCCCATGTATCAACCTATGCAACAACCTCCTGTTTAGCCGCCTCCTGTCAACTACCTACAGGCACCCAATACTCCTGCTCCTCAACAGCCAAAGAGTCCGGCTCCTCGCCAGAATATGCCAAACAGAAGAACGTATAAACCTTGTCCGCCGATCCCGATGACTTTTACCGAGTTGTGTCTCTCTTTGGTCAAGCAAGGTCTCATCACTACTCGGGCTTTGGGTCCGCCTCCTAATCCTCCACCTAATCCATTACCTGCAAGTTACAACGCTACCGCTCATTGTTTATTTCATGAGGGTGCGCCCGGCCATGATCTAGAGAATTGCTATGCTCTTAAGAAAGTTGTCAGAAATTTGCTAGAAACGAAGAAGTTGTCTTTTGGCGATGCTCAGCTGAAGATCGAGACTCCTTTCGGGGTTCCTCACTCGTCAAGTGCAAATTCTGCAAAGCATGCTACGCCTATCAGCCGAATCCAGTCATTATTCAAAGGCCTAGCCCGCTTCATTTCAGTAACCCTCAAGGTGATATGACCGGGATCAATAAAGGATCTGGGAAATTTATTTTGAAGCAACGACTGAAAACTGTTGAAGATGTGACCAGCATAACTGGGGTAAGCCATGACGACTCACAGTGATCATGAACCAGACGTCCTTTCCATTGAGGCTCCGCCAAAGGAAACTGTTACTCTTGAATGCAAGATTTCATAAACATTTAGAAGGATTTTTCCGACAGTTCATTTGTTTATTTATATGTATTTCTCTTCGATTAATCATATTTAGCATGCACGAACTTGTTTATCTTTGATGCAACACATATGTTTGTCTTGAATAAATCCATTTGCTTCACTCATTCAAAAACGTTTTCATAAATTATAATGCCAACTTTACCCGATCTCTTGTTCTGATGGAGAATTGGGGGGAGGATGACGAACCCAAAACGTCAGATTTCTTGTCGTATGCTTTCGATTGAAACCCGCTGATGATGTAAGGCATTGTTTTAAATCCCAAACACTGGAGATATAAGGATGTTAATCCCTAGTCAACCCTTTGAGCCTTGAAGTAGGAGTTTTTCTTTCTTTTTAAGAACCTTCATCCTAACCTGGGGCAGGGTAGGTTTCAGTTAAACCGATCGAGCGCTTAGACTCTTAAAAAGGAAGAGCCAACCTTCGAGAATTTATCCTTAGCATCTTAAGAAGTCCAATACAATGGCTATCCCTCGGTTACCTAAGGAGTGGGGCAGTCACGAGTCTTTCAAAAGATTTACACGACTTGTGCATAAAAGAATATTCAAAAAAATAAGAGCCCGCTAAGTCAAAACCTATGAAGGAGACTTAGGCAAAACTGGGGCATCCCGCTGGACTCCAAAGTCAGATCAAAAGACGTTGTCCAGGCAAAAGTTAGGGAATAAAAGCAAAACTAGAGGGTACAATAAATAATCCCTAGTAAAGAACAAAATCGTGTGAACAATTGCCATTAGAAATAGGTGAGTGACTGCCATGTCCAAAGCCTTGATAAGTTCTCGACCATAGCAAATCCGCTTGAGATATGAGCGTTCGTATCCGGTTAACTGAATTAGGATTGGAGAACATCACGAAGAATGGGTGGGTACAAATATAACTTTGAGCCTTTATCCTTTAGTTTCTTAAACCGTGAACTGAGCCACGATACAACCTTTAAAAGACCTAATTGAAGTAGGACTTCGGTTGAAAGCATACTTGACAAGATCACGTTTCCTGACTCCTACGAGCTATGCTCAGAAAAAAATTCATGATGGCATTATAATTAAAACTTATATCCTGACTAGTGATTTCGGTCACAAGTTGTTGCGATATCTTTTTTTTCAAAACAAAAATTCAAGACAAATATATGTGTACATTGACAAGCTCAGGATAGGCATTTCAGGCATGACAACTTTGCTTGATATCTTAGAGATTTATATATGAACATAACCCGTGGAACTTGAAGATCCTGCTGAACAGGGGCAGGCAGTTTCCCAATTCGCTTACCAACGCGAGTCTGACATTCTTAAGAGCTATTTCCCAAACATTTCGTCGTAACACGATTAATTTGTGCCAGTTACGTCGAGACCTGACAAATCTCTCAAAGAGTTTGAGAACAATGGGGCAACCGGACTCGGTGTTCTCTATAAAATCCTCTTGAGATGACCCTACCTCGCAACGCAAGTATCCTGGGGCACCGTGTTTTTTGAAGAAACAAATGGAGACTACTATAAGGTCCTTCAAGATCAAAACTATGTGGCTTCACAATTTTCTTCATGCACCCGATGGATTTTACTCACAGCGGCTTTCATCCCCCAGTAAATCTCAGTGTTGCAACAGACTCCTAAACTATTGCCTCATCACAGTCCCCAGAGAGACTATAAGCTGACAACCTTTTCTTGGGTAACTCAAAAGTGTCCCTCAGGTTTTCTTCTCCCCATGTGAAGACGTGATACTGTACACCACAAGCAGATTACCTTCTCCCCAGAGAATTCCAAACTTTAAAACCAGACTTGGTTCTACCATTGATCTTTCTTACCCATGATTGACGTATTGGTTGCAGAGAACGCAGGGTATTTCCGTCGAGATGTTTATTTCATCTCTCGTCCCGTCTCTAGTCTGTTTCGTCAGTATACGCAAGGGCATAAGCATCACATGCCTATTTCATTACATATTCATTACATACTCATTACATACTCATTTCATACTCATTTCATAACATCTTGCATACATAAACATTAACATACATAGACATTAACATACATTCACATTAACATATGCATTAACATATGCATTAGCATTCACAGGTTCATTGTGTTTCACCATCATTTGGTTGTTACCGCCGAGTAACTGGGTTCGTCCATTCTCTCCAAATAGATTGTCAGCCCTAAGCATAAAATACTTACTTGTTTCCAGTTTCCCCACAGAGCTCGATCCTCGTGGATGACGGTTACTTCAGCTATCTTTCCATCACCAGGATAAGATATTTACCCTCCGAGATCATTCCCTCGATGAAGTCTTGATTACCAGTCTTCTTTCTAGCTCGATCCTAGATTGAATCTCAGTCATGTCGGTCGTCGAGCCCAACCGGACGTGCATTTATTCTGAAGGTTTTCACCATACCATGACAGATACGCGACTATCTCGCCGAGAAATTTATCACTGTACCCGGACGTGCATTTATTTTGCACTATCTTTCAAGAAAATCAACTACAATCATTTACAGATACACGCCAGTTCACGCCTGGAAAATCTATCAGTACAACACTTTACAATCCTACATGTTACAACATCGGTACAACACTTTACATCTTACAACATCGGTATACAACATTTCTCACCTAAGAAACCGATCCTATCTTCGTTATGACTCGCAGCAAATGGCCATCTCCATGGAGCAGTTGGGCTTCCATTTACCTGTCGTCTTGAAGTATGGGAGGTTTGAACCAAATCGTATTCAGGAGAGCACGATCTTGAAGTACGGGGAGGTTTGAGCGGAATCATATTCTGGAGAGCACGATTCTGAGTTATGAAGAAGTTCATTTATCCTTTAGTAAAAGAAGGAACGGAATCATATTCAGGAGAGCACGATTCTGAGTTATGAGGAAGTTCAGTTGGCCGTTTTTCAGGAGAGCACGATTCTGAAGAATGAAGAAATTTAAAGAGCCGAATCATATTCAGGAGAGCACGATTCTGAAGTATGAGGAAGTTCAGTTCAGTCCTTTTCATATTCAGGAGAGCACGATTCTGAAATATGAAGAAATTCAGTCATCCAGTTTCATATTCAGGAGAGCACGATTCTGAAATATGAAGAAATTCAGTCATCCAGTTTCATATTCAGGAGAGCACGATTCTGAAATATGAGAAAATTCAGTCATCCAGTTTCATATTCAGGAGAGCACGATTCTGAAATATGAAGAAATTCAGTCATCCAGTTTCATATTCAGGAGAGCACGATTCTGAAATATGAAGAAATTCAGTCATCCAGTTTCATATTTAGGAGAGCACGATTCTGAAATATGAGTATATTCAGTCATCCAGTTTCATATTCAGGAGAGCACGATTCTGAAGTATGAGGAAGTTCAGTTTACCCTTTTCATGTTCAGGAGAACATAATCTTGAAGCATGACGAAGTTTATTTATCCTTCAGTAAGAGAAGAATCAGAATCGTATTCCAGGCGCCGACCTTAAATGCGAGAAGATTTATTTATCAGATAAGCAGCAGCCTCTTTATTTGAGTGCTTATCCATTCTTTGCACATAAGTCCCTTCCAACGATAAGTGACAGTTCTCCCTCGAGAAGCTTATCAGGGCAATTCCCATCAAAGTCCATTTATTTTGGCATACAGTCGGTCTTTACCCTGTATATTTGCTACGGAGTTCCGAAAAGTCCGTTTGATCCTGTCACGAGGGGTAGTTTACAGAAGCTTGGATGTTATTCCTTGCTCAATGCTCCAGCATTCTGTAATCGATCTTACAATCGTACGTGATCCAGTTTTATTTTTAGATTCCCCAGTGGAGGCCGTCTCATAGGTACCATCTCCATTCGAGGATCTCGTTCCTTTTCTAAAAGTGACAATTGGTCATTCGCACCAGTTGACTATCATTTTTAGAATTCCCCAGTGATGTACTGTGTCTCAGCGCGTCATTTTCCCCAGTGTGTTCTTCTCGTAGCATCTGTGTCGTCGTATTCGTCAGCATTTTCGCATTCATCATTCCAGCATACGCATCACATCATATTCACGACATCATCTGCATTAATCTGTTCTCGCTTTGTCCATAGCATTGCATATCGCCGCATATAAGGGCAAAATTTTCGGTTATCTATATTTAAATCCCTCCACCATGATTCCTTGAGTCTCCGTCACTCAAATCATCTGGTGTAGCTATTTAAATAGGGGCAACTGTAATACCCCAAATTTTACCCTTTCTTTTTTGTTTTTATTTTAAATTCTTATTAACCTAATAAATTAACCTTTTTTTTAGATCTTGTTTTTTTTAACTAATAATAATTTAATTAAATTTTTTTTATATAACTTTACTAATATTTTTTATTAACTTTTTTTTTTCTCTATTTAGTTTATTTATTTAAAGCTCTTCTTACTAACTTTTAGGATTTAGATTAAAATTTAACTTTTTTTTTTTTTTTTTTTTTTTTTTTTTTTTTTTTTTCTTTTCTTTTCTTCAAGAGTAAATTTTTTATAACCTTTTTTTAAATTAATTTCTAACACATTTTTTAATCAAATTCTAATATTTTTTTTTAAAAAAATAAAAATCTAACTTCTTTTTAAAATTAAATCTTTTTTCTAACTTTTTTTAAATCTTTTTCTAACTCCTCTTTAAAGTTAAATCTTTTTCTAACTTTTTAAAATTAAAACTTTTTTTTCTAACTCTTTAAAGTTAAATCTTTTTCTAACTTTTTAAAATTAAAACTTTTTTTCTAACTCTTTAAAGTTAAATCTTTTTCTAACTTTTTAAAATTAAAACTTTTTTTCTAACTTTTTTAAAGCTAAATATTTTTTTTCTAACTTTTTTAAAGTTAAATCTTTTTTTCTATTTTTTTAAAAAAAATCAAATCTTTTTTCTAACTATTTTAAAAGTTAAATCCTTTTTTTCTACCTTTTAAAGTTAAATCTTTTTTCTAACTTTTTTAAAGTTAAATCTTTTTTCTAACTACTTTTTTAAAATTAAATCTTTTTGTCTAACTCTTTTTAAAAATTAAATCTTTTTTTCTCTAACTTCTCTTTTTAAAAATTAAATCTTTTTTCTCTAACTTCTTTTTTAAAAATTAAATCTTTTTTTCTCTAGCTTCTTTTTAAAATTAATTTTTTTTCTAACTTTTTTTTAAAATTAAATCTAAATCTTTTTTTGACACCTTTATTTTTCAAATTAAAATTCTAAATTCTTTTTAAAATTAAATTCTAACGCCCTTTTCTTTTTCTTTTTTTTTTTAAATTTTAAATTCCTTTTAAAATTAAATTCTAACAGTTTTTAAAATAATTCTAACATTTTTTAAAACCAACATTCAAATATTTTTTTTTTTAATTTTATTCTAACTCATTTTTTTTTTAAAACTCTAATTTTTATTTAACTTGAAACTCTAATCTTCTTTGCTAACTTTTTAAATTTAAATCTCAACACTTTTTTAATCTAATCCAATCTTAATGAATTCCAGATCAAATCAATCATATCATATCATCATCATAAGAAAATCAGCATCACCATCAAATCAAATCTGAAATCATCATAAAAATCTACTCAAATCAAATCCGAGATTGAAAAAGATTGAGATATTCAAATTAAATCTGAGATTAAAAAAGATTTAAAAATCAAGTATAAAAGGGACGAAAATCATAGCAAGAAGGGGAGAACTTTTTTCGTAAAATCCAAGCAAACTCCGTCAAAAATCCTCTAGCCTCAGGACAAAGCATCATCGGCCATCATCATTCCGTAAGGATAAAAAAATATAATTACAATTTTTGTGTTGCTTTTCATGTTTTTCAGGAAAAAGAGATGAAGAAGACAAATCGGCGGCCATGCAAAAAAAGAAGAAGAAGATAACATCCGTGAGAGGCAAACAAGAAGGAGAGGAACACACGCAAACTCAGAGAGCAGAGAGAAGAAGAGTGATGACCGGCCCAACCCTCTTTTTTTTTTATTATTTATTGTTTTTCTATTTGTTATTTTATTTTGTTTATCTTTTTTAAAAAAAATCAAGAAGACCCTTTCTTTTTTATAATCAAAAACCTTTTTCAAATTAATTAAAACTCTTTTTAATAAAATAATCAAATGTTTTTTCAAATAATAAAACTTTTTTTATAACTTTAAAGTAAAACGTGTTTTTAACTAACATTAAGATTTTTAAAATTAAACCAATTGTTTTTTTTAATGATTAAATCTTTTTTTCAAAATATTATCACTAAAACTCCTTTTTTAGAATAATTAACCAAACTTTCACTTTTTTTATTAATAATTTTTTTAAAACTCAAAACTCTTTTAATTAAAATTAATCTCTCTTTTCACAAATTTAAATCCTTGGTTAAAAAGACCATAAAAGTCCTCCAAAATTCATACGGCTTGTTTCTCGTTCAATTTTGATTTCGTTTTCGTCTAACCCCACATACTGACATTTTTGTTTGTTTTTTTTCTCGCAGCTATTATGTTCAATTTGAAACTTATTTTCGGTTTTATATTTAGCTATTATAATTGTAACTGCTTATGGGATGTAATTGTGCGAGACAATTGTCGCATTTATCTTTCCGCACTTTATTTTCTGCCGTTGTATGTATATTTAATTTCATCGCATCTTTATAATTAATTTCACTCCTCCGAAGGAATTAGGTCTAGCCGTTTGACCGCCGTGTCAATAGTCCTCAACTTCAAACCCTTACAACCTTACAAACCCTAATTTTCACAAATGCCTCGCCGCAGGCTAAATTACAATTTTACCCCTAGCATTAGGTCAAAGAGCCGCCGCGCTCATTTTAGGGTTTCCCGCCGCGGAATCCCTAACCTAACCTAATTTAACCCTAATTCACTTAACAATTTACAACGTAGATATTGGAGTTTCTACACTCCACGTAAGCGTGTCCTTAAGATGCGTTTATTCCCCTTGAGACCTTGACCACAGTCAAGAAGCCTCTAACCTCCCTTTTGAGGGGAACTACGATTACTCTGATTCCACTCCCGTAAGGATACGTAGGCACAAGATGCGATGTCTTGCCGAGTAAACTTAGAATTAACCCCTTAGGTCTCTTTTCTCACTTTTAATCCTTTGTACATATACCTTAAGAATAATAAAGCAAATAGTAAGCATTTGAACAAAAGGTTCCTGTAGAGTACTACAGAAGTTTAGGGTGCTAATACCTTCCCTAAATTTAACCAACCCCCGAACCCTAGATCTTTCCCCGCATTGTGTTTACGATGCAAAAATAGGTTTTCCCTCTTTTGACCTTTTCCTTCGGATAAATCAAAGAGCGGTTGTGAATTGAATTGCGATTCAAACTAATTAATAGTTTGTGATCCTATTTCCACCGCAACAGCCACCTTCTAACTGCTCCGACCACCGCAACTATCACCGGTAACTGTCGCCGGAATCTTCAAGCTCACCAGAATCTGCATTCTTCACCATCCACTTCCGATCAACATTCATCAATATCCCACCGGTAAATTCAAGGTTCCGCCGGAAACTTCATCGGTTCTTCCCAAATTCACCAGAAACTCATCAATTTTCCAGAAAATGATCATCAATAAGATCATCAGATCTTCATCATTTTCACACTATTTCCTCCAGATCCATCAACAATATTCCAGATCTATGACCTTCAAGAACGTTCATCAGTTCCTCAGCCGTTTCCAGATTTTTCACCTTCATCAATTTCGCCGGAAGAATCAAGAACACTCATCACTACTGTATTTGTTTTCCAGATTTCTCCTTCATCTTCACGAAGATCCTCCAGAAATTCAAAGATCTCCAGATCAACCTCAATCTTCATCCTCTTTGTAAGTACTTTCAAGACGTGCATGTAGATCTTTCCAGATCTCTTCAACGAACATCACAAACCTTCAAGATCTTCATGCATTTTTCAGAACGTTCAACATCGTTCATCAAGTCCATCCGATCTTGTAAGTTCATCAAGCAACTTCGTGCATGTAGATCCTTCCAGATCCTCAACGAACGACTTCATCTCCAGAAATCTCCAGCAATATCCTTCATTACACCTTCAAAAGGTTCTTCAAGGCTTCGTCATCGACTACCGGTCCTCAAGAACGTCAAAGGACGGATGATTGGTTCCATCAATTTGCGCTTCTTTTGTCGTTGTTGTCTATTAGTCATTTGTTGTGAAGGTTGTAAAGCGAAGATGATAGAAAGAGATTATGAGAGGTTGTGAGGGAGACAGAGAGTTGAGATTGAGAGAGTCTGAGAGAGAGAGAGAGGAGAACGACGCTGCTAGGTTCTTGCGTGAACAGTGAGTTTGAGAGAGGAGATGGCTTAGGGTTTTCGGAGTGTGAGAGAAATGAGAGTGGACCGAATACTGGGTCATTGGGCCTCAAGCCCACCTGCGTTTTGGCCCCCCAGTTTTTTTTTCTGCATTCCTCCGTTTTTCCTTGTTTTTTTTTCTTTTTTTTGAAGTAGTATTGGGCTGGGCCCATACATGTTACTAGCCACACCTCCGTTTTTGTTTCTGAACCCCCCTCCCAGTTTTTGTTTGCTAGGTCTTGGGCTGGGCCCAACCCTCTCTTATTTGTGCTAGCATGCACTCCCCTTTGTAACACTAACTTCCCCTGTGCATTTTATTAGTGTTAGCTTTGTGTGCATTACAATTTTAATTGTAATGTTTTCTTAATAAATTTTAGAGTTTATTTCTTGGAATACTATAGAATTTTATTAGTATAGAATTTATAGAAATTTTCGCGCATATTTCGTTAGGGGAGTTATTAGAATTTATATTTTCCCTAGAATATTATAATGCTTAGCATAGGTTTTAAGGGTAATTTTTAGGAGATTCATAGATTTAATTCTTTAGGATATAGTTTCCTTAGGAGAGTATTATTGCCGTACTTTAGGAGTAGAATTTTATTTCCATTTGTTAGTGGATTTATCCCCTATTGTCTCTCCTATTTTCGTTTCTATCTGATTTTATTCTCGATTTTATTTCTGGCTGGCCGTGTGACACGATTCAATTGGAGAATGATTTTCGATATCATTTCTCTATCTTGTCTTTGACACGAAGATCAATACGCTACCTCTGAGAGTTCGACTTCTCGTATAAGTCGAACCATGACAGTCTGAGCGTTACATTGTTCCTGATTCGAGCGTCATCATCAAAGATCCAGAGAGGAGAAGATTGGAATGGAGCTTGCGCGCATGTCAGGAGCCAACAGAGCTGCTTCGTTCATCATCATCGTCGTATTCAAGTCTTCAGGCAACCGGCGAGTGTTGTGGGCTGCATCATCAGATACGAAGGAAATGGCAGCTGAGGAGTTTCTTCTTAGGTTCTTGCGTGTGTGTCCCGAGTTCCTTCCCGTTTAGGCACAGTCCTGCTTTCTCTTTGTTCTCGCCCCATGCGAGCGAAACCCCTTTTCTCTCGCGTTCAGGCGATCGAGACCCCTTCTCTTGCCCCCGTGCAATCGAGACTCGTTTTCCCGTCGAACTACGTTAGCTCTGATCTCTCGTGTCAAACGAGAGTACATAGGCATAGGATGCCGTATCCTAGCGAGCTCCCTTCTTCCCGTTCCCCGGTTTAGCTGTAGTAGGCTGAACTACAGTTGCTCTGATTTCTCATACCGAATGAGAATATGTAGGCATAAGATACGATATCCTAGCGAGCACACTAACAACTAACCTTTCTATTCTCTCGCTGCTGTGCGATCGAGACTTTCCCGCTAACGACTGATATTTCCTTTTTTCTTGCCCTTGCGCATTTGAGACCAGACCGTAGTTCTAGTTCCCGTAGGTTCCCGTACCTTTAGAACCAACTTAATCTCTCACTCCTGTGTGATTGAGAATACTCTGTCTAGCTGTAGTCAACCTGAACTACGGAAGCTCTGATCTTCCACGCTGTGTGGAAGTACGTAGGCACAAGACGCGAAGTCTTGGCGAGCCAATTCCCTTTAGTTTCCTGAACTACGATGACTCTGACTTTCTCTCTTGAGAATATGTAGGCATGGAGTGCGATGCTCTATCGAGTCAGTTTCCCTCCGTTTAAATTTAGCAGCGGTAGATAGATTGTTTTGCATCCTTTAGACGAACCAGCAAGCGTGGATCCCGTCGAGTACGACGGACGTGAGGGGTGCTAATACCTTCCCCTTGTGTAACCGACTCCCGAATCCAGGATTTGGTTGCGATGACCATTCCTTTCCCGTCTTTGCGGTAGGTTTACTTTGAGCGTTTCCTTTCCCTCCGTTGGGATAAATAACGCACGGTGGCGACTCTTTTGTTTAGCCGGCGCCGATTTTCGCAGTAGCAACACATTGGCCATCAGAAGGATTGAGGGTTATAATGTGCATCGTGACTTCAATATTTGTGGGTGCTAGAGAAGAATTGATAACTTTATATGCATGTGGACATGGACCTAATAGCTCTAGTTGTTTTAGAGGACCACTCGGGAACGTCCATTGATAAGATGGATATGAGCAAGGAGGGAGTCCTCACGGTGGTGACATCCGACCCCATTAATATTGCTGCCAAGGAGCGGGAGGAGACCACCGCCATGTCCTTCACCATGTTGACCACGTTCATTAATATATATAACGTATCATATGAAAATGTCATTTTTATTTGAGAACATGAAAATTAATCTAAACCATTAGATTTTAAAATAAATTGTGGAGATTATGTGTTAGTTTTTTTTCTCTCTCCTCCATCATTTATTTTAATAATAGAGGAGAGATTAAAACAAAAATCACCAATTTTATCACGAAATAGTAAGAGAGCATAAGATATGTCACTCACACAATAAACATAAATTATGTGCTCAAATAAAATGAAATATTATTTTTAAAAAATTAGTGGTTTATAAAATTTAACAACTAATTTTACTAAAGTAATTTTTGTTTTGTAAAACTTAAATTGGAGTTTTTCAATTTAAAAATACAAAGGGAAAATTTGAGTTTTAAGAAATAATTTTATTTTTATTTATAAGACTTGAAGTTTTGCTGCTATTAATACATATTTAAATAAATATTTGCAATAAAACTCGTGATAACTTAAATTCGAACTTAAAATTTCACATAATTTTTTAAATAAACAAACCACTAAATAAAGCTTGTAGTTGAATAAAAACATTATAAAATTCAATTTAAAGTTTCATTAAAATCATTTTTTCAAGTAAATTTTTACAAAGATGTTTATTTATATTATGTTATGAATGTGGATCAATTTACTTAAAGAGTAAGTTTTTTACCTTACTCCAAATCATGGCCTTTGAATTGAATCTAATTTAGTGGTTAAATTAGTCTTTTACTTAATTAACTATTAGATTATATTCAATTCAAAAACTATAATTTGAAATAAACTAAAAATTTACTTTTGGAATAAGTTGATCCCTAGCTTATAATTATTATATAAAATCATTTGAGTATAAACTCTTAATGCAAATTTTACCAAGATAGGCCTGTTATTTAGTTATAACCTTTTATTTTAAATCAAATTTACATTGTTCTTTTTTTATAATTGTACTTTATTCATTTGAATGAATAATATAGATTTTATAATAAGCTGAAAGAGGTTTATAAGTGTTTTAAAGGTGTCGATAAGAGTGGAAGTAGGATCCACAAAGATTATCACCAAAACAACAACATGCAGGACACAATTTAAACTAGAAAAAACAAAAACAAAGATTAAGACCACAACATGCAAGATGAAAATCAAACTACGATAGAAGAAAACTATCAACTTAATTCTAAAAGAGAGATACAGGATATCAAATCCACCAACGAAGAGAATACCCAGAAGAAAACAAAAATCAACATTAATGTGGATGCAAATCTAGCTATAGAGAAAGAATGGAACATGTGAGATACGTTTTGAAGCTCTTGAGCTAGTGATTGAAAAAAAATAGTCGTAGAAGCTACCTAGAAACAACTAGGCCTATTGTAGTAGAAGGTGAGTTTATTCTTAAATCTCTTGAGCTAACAAAGAAGACAAAGGCACAATGGGTTCGAGTCCAGATAGATTGCAAATATGTGGTAGATAGGATTTTCGAGAGAGATAAAGATTCATAGAGAGTGAGCAATGCAAATGCAAATGATAGAGATAAAAAACATTTAGGGTATTTGGCAGAGAAAATCAAACAAACCCTAATGTATTTTAATTATAGAGTTATCCATCACATTAGCAGATAAAGTATGAGAATTTCTTAATGCATCTTAGATCCTTCTGTTGCATCATGTGAATTTCTACAAATGCTCTCCGATTCTGGAGATATATCTCTGGACGCACCTCTTGCATACTCAAGTAAGGTCATTTTGATAGGCGCCCCATATGTTGCGTTATTTTTATTTCGGAGATGCATCTCCGAAACTTTTTAAGAAAAACCTTAATTATTTGACAGTTCAGTAGAAATTTCAGAGACGCATCTCTGGAATTATGGGCGACAATTTGAAATTATCTGTCACATTTGCATGTCAGGTATTTTTGAAGATGCATCTCTGAAAATATCTGATATAGATACTAGTTGCATGATCACTCAGCCATTATTGACATACATGATTTTGAACCAAACCCTTCACCCTAAAAACCCTTCATTCTCAATCCATTTTTTCACTCCAGTTCTCCATCATTTGGTTCATCATATCATAGGGAGGAAAAGAAGATATAATTTTAGGTAAAGATTATTTTTTTCCTTTTGCATTGTTCACATTAATCATCCCTTTTTTCTGAAAAAAATCACGATGTGTCCGAAGATGTATCTCTGGAACGTTTATGAACTTGTCTGGAGATGCATTTTTGGAAGTTGTTTGTGTTCATTTTTGAAGTAATTCTATAGTAGTAGTGGTGCTTATGTTATGTTTTTTTAAATTGTTTTCATTAGATATGGTGTACCCCGATGTTTTCCGAAAACAAGTTGTTTCTCTGAATGTTCAATGTAGTTATTTCTCAAAATGTTCAAGGCGTTGTTGTGAAGGCGATAGATGTTGTCAACGACTTTAAAAACCAGAAAGAATTTAAACCTCGTGATCAAATGCTTGAATCCATTTGTATGGAGGCCTCTAAACTTGGATTTATTGTGGTTATTGGAAGGTCTGATAGTGGTTTGGATAGAAGATGCGCCTTTGTGACAATGACGTGTAAAAGAAGCGGGAAATATCAAACTCCTCTCTAGAATTTTAAAAGGGACGACACCAGTACAAGAAAATATGAATGTTCATTTAAGGTTTGTGGTTACATGTTGGAAAACAAAAATTAGAGATTTAGTGTGATGTGTGGTTTGCATAACCATAATTTGTGTTAAAAATTAGTCAGCCATCCTATTGTCTGTCGGCTCAAGCCAGAAGAGAAGAAATGTGTTGCTGACATGACCTTGAATATTATTCAACCAAAAAAATACCCGCAACATTAAAATAAAAACGACCTGACAATATATCAAATATCAGGCAAGTGTATAATATTTGGGACCTCACCAACAAAGCGCTTAGGGGGGATTGAACTCAGATGCAACAACTCTTGAAACTGTTGGATGATAACATTTACGTGTCTAGGTACCAAACATGCGATGATGGATTTACTGTTATAGATGTTTTTTGGAATCATCTTGATTCCATAACGTTGTTCAACATGTTTCCTATGGTGCCCATACTTGAGTCAACCTACAACATCAACAAGTATAAACTTCCATTATTTGAGATGATTGTTGTTACCTCAATTAAGAAGACATATTATGTTGATTTTGCATTTCTTGAGTGTGAAAAAAAGGATAATTTTACTTGGGCATTAGAGGTGTGTTAGTCACTTTTGAAGGTCCAAGGTGAGAAGTGATTGTTACCGACCACAATACCGCATTGATGAATTCAATTGCAAAGGTATTTCCTTCTTCTTATGCATTACTTTATAAGTATCACATAAAAAAGAATGTGAGAAGTTGGGTTAAACCTGCGTTAGGGACGAAAAAAATAGAGTCCGAAGGTGGAAAATTGGTGAAGACGGATGTGGTTGTGGAAAAATAATGGATGCATGGAATCGTATAATAAATTCTTCCACAAAAGAACTATATGCCGATTCCGTTATTCATTTCAGGAAAGTGTGTGAAAAGTATCAAGATTTGTTGAAATATGTTGAAAGCACAATTCTTGACCAGGTGAAGGAGAAGATAATTTGTGCGTGGACTGATAATGTTAGACACCTTAGAAATACAACAACTAATAGAGTTGAGTCTGTCGATGCTACTTTGAAAAATTGGTTGAGAAATAGTAAGGGGGATTTGTTTAGAGACTGGGATTCCGTGAACCACATGATTCAAAACCATCATAATGAGATACAAACAACATTTGTTTGGAGCATTAAAGTTTTGGAACACAAATTTAAAGACAAGACTCTATATTCTCAATTGGTTGGTAACATTTCTCTGGTGGGTTGAACTATATTTTTTACGAGGCTAAACGAGCTGATAATGTAAGCTCCAATAGCGCAAAGTGTGGATGCACACTTATGAAAATATATGGTCTCCCATGTGATTGTGTAATTGCTAAAAAAAATTAAACTTGGTGAATCAATAAGAATGGACGAGGTTTGCACTCATTGGAAGAGACTTAGGTTTGGATGTAATTGTGTCTCAATATAAATGAAGTGTTATATATTCACCTTTTGTTCATATTTTGTCTTTATGCAATTTTGATCTTCCCCATATCAACATGTGTTATCTTGTTAATGAAAAAAGTAGGTTTTTTTTAGTGTTTTGTTTTGAAAGTAATTCATGACAAGTTCCGGAGATGCATCTCTGGAACAAGATAGTAGGGTGCGGTTTCAGAGATATATCTTCAGAATTAATATGGACGTTCCAAATTGATCAATGACTTCTATAAATTTAGGTGCTCTAATGTTATATTTCACAAAATCTCAAAATGTCTCAAATGTCACAAATAAACATCTATTGGTATGTCACAAATGTGTCATTCTCTGAGTTTACACCCGACCGGATGTTCAAGCTCACCGGCTTCACCTCCCTCGAAGATATCAAAGACGAAATCTACCATCTCCTACCTTATAGAGACAATCAAAAGATTGTGAAACTCGGGTATTGTTCACCATCGATTGACAATGGAGGGAAAATTGAGTTAAGAAATTTTGAGCTCAAGACGCAAGCGAATGTTAGGGCTATGTGGGATACGTAGTTCGGTTTTAAAGAGAAAGTTTCGCCCGTGTTGGAAACGATGCTACAAAGATCAATCAAAGTTATTTTAAAGATGTGCAAGCGTCCACTGGGATATAGAAATGTAGTATTGAATTTTATGTTGAAATCATCATTGTAATGCTCATTTTATGTTATGATAGTCAATTTCATTTGTGAAAATAACTTTTTTGTTGAACTTGTTTCTGGTGTGCCTTCGGAGATGTAATTACAAAATTATTCCAAAGATGCATCTCCGGAATAAATTAAACAAAAAAAGTGGTGTATCTCAGAATGACCTTTGATGAGTATGTGTTGGGGTGCGTTCGAAGATGTATCTCCGGAATCAGGGGGGCATATGTGGATATTCACATGGTGTATTCAAAACATCTATGGTGCAATAAGAAATTCTCTAAAGTAATTGGGTGGCCCATATGTTAGCCCAAAAAGTCATTCATCATAATAATAGGGAATTTCTGACCGCACCTTATGAAGTTGAAAAATACTATTTGAAAATCTAAAAATGTCTCTCAAATTTTGGAGATGTATTTTTGGATGGACCTAAAATCACACAAACAAAGACTTTGTAGGTGAGACAACTCTATTTTGCCTAAAAATAAAGTCTGGAGATACATCTTCGAAATCCAGAGATATATCTCCGTAAAGTGTCATGGTGTTCCATTACCATTACCTCTATTTTTTTCTCACTGTGACCAGCAATTACTCTTACATGGATAAAAATTTCTGAAAATACATTTTGCTCTCTTAACTTAAAAGATGTCTCTAACATAATATATTTTGAAGAATTAAGCAACACACACACACACACACACACACACACACACACACACACACACATATATATATATATATATATATATATATATATATATATATATATATATATATATATATATATATATATATATATATATATATATATATATATATATATATATATATATATATATATATATATATATATATATATATATATATATATATATATATATATATATATATATATATATATATATATATATATTAAAAAACTAAAATTAAATTTAAAATTAAGGTACATGACTAAAAAAAATTTATTAAACCAAATAAAAATAATAAAAGAAACTTTTTTAATAGAAACATATAGTTGGTTGACAAGTTTTGATTTTTCAGAAGTTTATTAAATGTACAAAAGAATACTAAAACGGATTTTAAAAAGATGAGAAATACATCAATTTAAAAAAGTAAAACTTATTATGCTCCAAAACCAAAATATATTTTTAATATTATCAATCACTCCCCACATGTCACCTTCTCATCTATAGTCAAGCTAATTCCACATTATTCTTTTTGTTGATGTCATTACTAATCCAAATAATATATGGCTGGCTAGGCATGCATAGTCATCAAAATCTATGCATGTCCGTACCTACCTTAACAGAAATTGTATTCAATATCACAGATTCAAAGTAACAACTTGGTCCCATGGTCTAGCGGTTAGGACATTAGACTCTGAATCTAGTAACCCGAGTTCAATTCTCGGTGGGACCTTCTATTTTTTCTCTCTCTTAAGCTTATTTCTCTCTCTCTCTCTCTCTCTCAATAATGATCACAAATAAATTAAGAAAGTTTTACTTCATACTTTCTATCTAGGGCTGGAAATGAGTCGAGTCGAGTTGAACTCACCTCAGCTCGGCTCGACTCGTTAAGAATTGTTCGAATTCGAGTTCGAGTTCGAGTTTGACATGAACTTTTTTTTGAGCTCAAACTCGACTCGTTATAAGTTCACGAACAGTTCGGTTCGACTCGTTAGGTTCATCTCATTAGGTTCAGCTCACATGGTTCACGAACTTAAAAACTATTTTTTTAAATATATATATATATATATATATATATATATATATATATATATATATATATATATATATATATATATATATATATATATATATATATATATATATATATATATATATATATATATATATATATTAGTATATTTGACATTTTAAATAAATATATATATTTTAAATAAAATATTAAAATAAAATAAAAGTTATCATATTGAAATTTAACTTTAAATTCGAAATCTACTAATTCAAAACCTACACAACTTTCAAGAGATACATTTGAGAGTCTAATTCAAAAACTATTAAATTGAAGATTAAATTTGTCTAAGATTTGAAGTAAATATTTAAACCTAATCTTAAAGACAGTATAATTCTTTTCATATGTAATCGAGTTGACTCATGAACCTAACGAGTCGAACTATGTATAGTTCAAGTTCAGCTCATTTAGTTAACGAACTTAATTTTTTGCTCATACTCAACTCATTTGGTTCATGAACCTAGTTCAACGATTTAATTGTCGAGTCGAATTCCGAACTATCTTCGAGTTGGTTTGGTTCATTGCCAGCCCTATTTGTATCTTATTTTTATCTCAAAATAATAGCAGTTTTACTTCATACCTTTTTAATTTAATTTTTTACACTTTTATTTTCAATTTATTCGAATCTAAAATGAATTCACATCACACAAATTTTCTACTAAACAATTTTTTTTTAAAAAAAAAATCTCTTTTTAAACCCTTTAAATTTAATAAATTCTCTAAAAAAAATTAATAGTATGTTTCCGAATTCAAAAATTTAATTTTAAGTTTTCTAGTATGTTTTTAATTTAATTTTTTACACTTTTATTTTCAATTTATTCGAATCTAAAATGAATTCACATCACACAAATTTTCTACTAAACAATTTTTTTTTTAAAAAAATCTCTTTTTAAACCCTTTAAATTTAATAAATTCTCTAAAAAAAAATTAATAGTATGTTTCCAAATTCAAAAATTTAATTTTAAGTTTTCTAGTATGTATTTATTTTATTTAAGTTTTTTTATTTTTACGGATATAGAAATACTTTTACTATGCGCTAATGACAAATTATGTGTAGACTCCAGTAGTGATGTACTAACAATTACACATTAATTTGATATATAAGAAACTGTAATAATATGAGTTAGGGAGATTAGCATTAGAAATAAAGTAGTTGTTATATACAAAGACACGAAAGAAAGGAAAATGTAACAAATTAGTTTTGGATTTCGATATGAGACTAGTAAAAAGAATCCAAAAGTTTAATGCAAAATAAAACTAAAAATTAGGGTTGTCTATTAAAAATTAGATCAACATCTTAAAAAACAAAATGAGATGGAAAATTGAGGTAAAATATGAACTTTACAACAACAATTTACGTATAGATTGTCATGTCATACGTTTGTGGCGAGTCTAAGTGAAGATGAACAAAAATATGTTGTGGATTTGACAAAATATAAAAACATATATTTTTTTATAAATGCAAAAGCGAGACCCTGACAATGTCACAAAAATACAACATTTATTTAAGTTGATAGAGGATGTATATTATGTTTGTTGGAGTAGAAAAGAAAAATAACTTAAATGTTATTAGGGATATTTTTTTGGGTGTATCCATATCCAGCCAAGTTGTTAACCGGGTTTTTGATTGTGTTGATTATGAACAACACATACAAAACAAATTGATACAAACTACCAATGTTCAAAACTATAGGTATGATGTCAACTGAGTTGATATTTTTTTGTTGCATTTGTTTATATGGAATATACACAAACATAATTTTTTTTTGTTAGATATTAGATAAGTTGAAATAACTGTTGATTAAGGAAAGAATATTTTCTCAAGTGATTTTGACAGATATAGACCTTGCATTGATGAAAGAAAACATAATTATATTTCTACAAACTATTAATTTAATTTTTCAGTCTCGTTTACACAACACATCAAATACAATGGGACATAAAATAACAAAATATCCTGATACATCGGTCCGGTGGCTTCTTAGGATAGATTTCGGGACCGGGACCTAACAATGAAAGGGAAAACATGTAATAATCCATTTTTCAAGTTAGGCTCATTATAAATATTCTTTTGGCTAACCACAAGGCCCAGAATATGAAGGCCCAGATACAAAGCAAGAATCTACCACATGAGGGACAATTAAGCCATTTTTCACTCACGCCACAAAGTATCGCTTAGGAGAATACCAAGCCAATCTCCCAACTCAATCATACGACTATCCACATCCCACGGTGTTCTACACATATGTCGTTACCAACCATTTCCTCTATTTAAAGAGGAAAACACACCATTTCACAACTATTCAAATTATTTATCATTCAAACTTTATTTCTCATTCTCTTACTGACTCGAGTATTCGAGTGATAACCTTGTAGGTTAGCACTATCTCCACCACACCAAAAGCCTTGAACCACCACAATAGACTGTGAATTCCTCCTCTTCAATCATCATCTAGTTTCATAACAAAACATTGACACTATCTATGGGAATTAACTTCTGATTCCTGCAATCTCCATGATCTCACTTTTATCAATTCAACTAAATCACCTCCGATAGAGATCTATATCTCCCTCAATCTAAGCACGAGTCTCCATTATCTAATCAATTCCATCAAGTTTAGTTTCAAACTTTCCTCCATCAGATCTATCAGACGAAGACCTCTAAAGCCACTTGCTCTGATATCCAATGACAAGCTGCTGTAGCCGATGGTGCTTCCAGGAATCCTTTGCCTCCTCCTTAGAGAATGGGTAATCAAGTCTTAAAAACTACCTCTTTCATGCTCCCGCAAAAAATCAATGTTCAACCTAGGACATATCTATGCGAGTTTCAACCTCCTCTTCTCCTTGTATATGCACCACAATTCCATCTAGTAGAACCTTCATTCAGACCTCTGTTACCCCTTATGATGTCTAAATGAGAAGCACTCCCCCGAATTTCAACTCTGAGAGGCTAATCTTGGCATGGAATAAGAAAATGAACTATTAAATAATGTGTATTAGATGGTTCAGCAATAAAACTTCCACGCCTTTGAAGAAAGGCTGGCTCAGATAAAAAAAAGTTTACACAATGTTAATTCGAGGAACAACACTGTGTAATAGGAGACCTCACACAAAACCGCCGCCCTTGAAGCGAGAAAAAAATCCAGAAGAGGTCCAAAAATCTCAAAGTTTTCGACTACCCGGGCACCATACTCCTTTTCTTAACCGAGTTGGCCTTATCCTGATATAAGTCCATTATGAAAAAAAAACATAGATTTTTTGCCTAACACATGTGGGGATTTTGTCGCGCATTTCATTAGAAGGAAAAGGCAACCAACCACCATGGTTGTGCTTAGTGGGTCAATAAGGTAAGAAGAGAACCCGCACAACTATATTTATTGTTTCACCATGGTGGCGGTAGCTGTTAGAGGTTCATATGAAAGCTTGAAGTGTTGAATTTTTGAGAAAGGCGTCAGACTGAACTGCGTTCCTGGAGAAGTTGGGGCGTAGGGAGATCCAAAATTTAAAGGATTTTTTGAGTAAGGTACAACCCTAAATCAATAATGAAGAAAAATTGTAGGCTAGTGGAGGTAGTCAAATGTCGGAGAGCATGGGATCTAGTTGACCATTAGAGAAATGCTTTGGGAAGTCCATAGAAGAAAGTAAAAGTAGACTCCACCCAAGGCTCGACACGTATACTATTGGAGTAAGCCCTAATATCCAATCAGTATTGGTTGTATTTGTTTTTGTATCATGACTTTGATATATATATATATATATATATATATATATATATATATATATATATATATATATATATATATATATATATATATATATATATATATATATATATATATATATATATATATATATATATATATATATATATATATATATATATATATATATATATATATATATATATATATATATATATATATATATATATATATATATATATATATATATATATATATTTATTTATTTATAAATTGTATTTATTATGTTATTAGTATATAACATAATAAAGTCCTTAAAATAATTAGTTGGTTAAATGAACCATTAAGTGTAACTTAATTGTGAGATCTCATTAAATATAAGAACATTATTCTTAAATCATTTGTAGTCAAACTTTATTGTCAAATAGGACAATAGTAATGCATAGACTATTATGTGAGTAGACTGGTGTGTGAGGGAAATGTGTCTTAATCCTTATTTTAATGACGTCAAAATGTGTCTAGTTCGTGTAATTTGGACGGTATCATCGAGTCTTAGTATGCATTCATAGTTTTCTAGTGCACAAACATATTTCAAAAACATGAGTCTATTCATATAGAAGAGCATCATATGTGTTTTGTGTGTATTTGATCATGTTAGGAGACTTAGGTATGCATAAGTATTGTTTAGGTATATCTAACTATGTGCAAAAAGTCATTTTTGGGAGTTTCAGATGCTTGAGTCGACTCAAAGTTCTGCTTAGATTGACTCATGAAATATGGATTTTAAGCTTTTGCTCTCAGGTGTGCTCGTGTCAACCATCCGGTCGACTCATACCGTTAGTATTTGCATATTTCATTTTTGGGAAATTTGCATCGAGGCATGAACCTGTTCTAGTCGACACACAAATTCAAATTTTGCATAATTCTGCAATCAGGTGTGCTCAGGTCGACCCCCCTCTTTTCTTAGGTCGAGCTTTGCTCGAATCACATTATTTTTCTAATCTGTCTCATTTTCAAATTGTTGTTATGGTTGCTAGTTGATATTAGCATCATATATATTCTTTTTGGCTCATCATTTGTAGATACAACAAAAAAGGTGAAATATTGACACAAAAATTTTCTCATCATCTTCATCCTCTTTCTTGCATTTTCTCAACAACTACACATAACAATTTTTGTTGATCATTTTGCATCATTGAGGTGATAACGTCCAAATATAGGATATAGTATTGGGTTTGGGTTGAGATTTCAGTGGGTTTTTCTTGAATAAAATCGTTAGGGTTTTGTCCTCCAAGAATCTTGAGGGTTTTGGGTTTTTTTTGCACAAATAATTTTTTCACAGATTCAGCCGAGTGAAGGTGATTGAAGAACGGGTGATTCATTCAATCTAGTAGCGGTAACCGGAGGATTGTGGAAGAAAGATTTAGGTTCAAACTGTGTGTGATTGAAATCAGCCAAGTTAAAGATTTGAAGACCGTTGGGTTGTTCAGACGAGTAGTTGGAATCAGAGGTTTGTTCAACACGTTCGAGGCACTTGATTCGACTTGAATCAAGGGGAGAGAAGACATAGTATCAACATCAACAACTAGGCTTGACTGTGTGGTTACTAGTGATTCTCTTGTACAAACTTTTGCAACAGGATAATACATATCTCAATTCTATTTCTAGAATTGAGGACATACGTACCCTAAGCGAGGACGAAAGGCAAACTGCCTCAACAAATTCGGTGTTGTTCTCTCTTTCTCTATATCTCTATTTTTGAATTATTAATGTTTGTGCACAATCAATTGTTCAATAAAAATTATGGTGTAGTGTAGTGTTGAAAAGTGTTTTGAAAACTCATTACAATCATTTTGATTGTAATTGGAAAAATTATGCACTACCATTACTTAGAGAATTTCACTTGGGGTGTTTTGCACACCAAGTATTCGACGAATTGACCGCACACAAACTATTGGTGCTTTTGTCAATTTGAGTTTAATTTTTACAAGCCATTGGAAATTGCACAAACTTAAGTTATTCTAATTGTATTGATTAGCTTTCAAAATATTGATTCGTTTTCTCATTGGATTCGATATTCCATCTTGGCTTATCGCATATCTGATCTTTTTAGTAACAGTTTGTTTAGACGACCTAGTTCCTCGGCCGCTTCCGCATAAATTTAAAAAAAATTCTTTTAAGTGCCGACTCTGTTTAGAAATTAGTGATCTATTCAACTCTCCTTCTAGATCATTGTCGTCGTCTAACATGATGATCTTATCACGCGAGTCATGGATATGATATATCAAGTCTTCACATAAGTATAAATATTAGGAGTGATATTTAAATTGGATTATCCCATCATACGAATACTACATAGTACGTTATATAAGTGTCATAAATTATTCTCATAGTCATAATGGTGGATATCACCATTTGATTTGAAACCACTATGGACTTTAAATGTGGAGTCGAGCATTGTATTGTCAATCAAACATTGTTTGTAACAAAATGATCATATAGATAATTGATGGATATTCTATAAATCATGATGAATGACATGAGTAACCTAGATAGAATTCACCTTATCCTACATATACAAAGTAATATCTATGGACCCCTTTGATCGAGCATTACTGTAAAATGCATGGTCATGATCAAATACATTTATATGAGATATTGAACTTATTTTTTGCCATCAAGTATACTTGAGGATCAAGGAATATAATATTGAACTATACAAGGATGCCACATTCTATGTCTTGTGTTCAATTTAGATATAAGGGTAAAAGGATAAATATGCACATGATCATTATCATATAAAGTTTATGTCAGATCACACAATATTCTCGTCACTTGGGTAATAATGATGTGTTGCTAGATACCGCTCATTGTTTATAATATTGAATATGTGATCTAATATTATTTGTCAACATTACAAGAATCTACAGTGACACACACATAAAGTACTGATAATGGAATGAATGATTAAATTAAATATGATTTAATTAAATAAATGAGAATTGATAATTAATTAAATTAAATACCATTTTATTTAATTCTTTTTATTTTATTTAATCAAAAGAGTTCAAATTGAATATAAATAATATTTTATTTAATTAAAAAGAGTTCAATTAAATATAAATAAAATAGAACTTATTTTAGAAAAGTCCAACACAAAAAAATTAGGGTTTTAGCAGCCCTCTATAAATATAGATGCTCTTTTCCCCTGCAATCCTAGTTTTTGTGTCATTATCAGAAAACGGCTAGCATCGTGTTCCATTTGTGAAGACATGACTTCTTGGATGTTTTGATGAAGAATCACCTACAAAGCTTATTATAAAGTCAAGATGAATGAACAAAAAGGATTTATCAAGTCTCAGACTCAAAAATCAAATATCAAGCACTATGAAGATTTGAGCTCAAAGGAAAATGTATAACACTTAAACTCAGGCTTTGATACAAGTGTTCAAACATATTCTTTTCCTTGCCATGATCCTTAATAACACTTTTTGGTTGCATACAAAATGGTTTTGGAACCCAGTTACTTTCTCTAAGGTAACCAGTTACCTTATCAAGCATTTTTGATTCTGTATGCAAAGTAACCAGTTATGCTCTATAAGGTAACTGGTTACCCTTTCAAAAATTTCAAATTTTTTTTACGTTACAGTCAAATAACCGGTTATCCTATGGAGGGTAACCAGTTAACACTGAAGCACTGAAGCAGAACCAAAAATTGTTTTGCATCCCCTCATAATTTTTTTTGTTATTGCGTCTGATCAACCATGACATCCTTTCATGATTTGTGACTTTCAGAAGAGGTGTCATAGGCATATATAAACATCATTTCAAGTCTTTTTCACTTCACCTCCTTACAAAATTTTAAATCATCTCTCATTTTCTCTTAATCTTCAAAAAAGCTTCAAAGTGTTCTTCAGAATTTTTAAAAGTGAAACTCTGCATAAAATTTAATATTTATCATAGTTTCAATTTCATAAAGAGAACACTTGTATTACTGTCTTGAGATTTGAGTGTCACAAAAGAGAAGATCAATCTTGTTATTGATATCAAAATTTCACCTACCTATCAAAACTCAAAATTATTGTAAAATCTTGAAATTCCATGTATTGTTTGGATTTAGGTACTGACTATATGGAGAAGGATTGTTTCTCTTATAGGGTGTGATAAATCCTTGTTACCCGAATTGTGGATACACGAGGTCTATTGTAAGAGTTTGTTCTTGACTGGACTTTAAACTTGTAAAATCCAAGAGGGGTGTTCTTTGTGAGTTGTTAGCATCTAGTTTAGAAAGACTAGAAAGTCTTGTCGAAAGTCTAACTTTATAGTAAAATATCTTTCATGTTAAAAGGGGACTGGAGTACTCTCAACCTGTGAGGGGAACCAGTATACTTTCTGGTGTTCTTTACTTTCCGCCTTTGCAGCATTTCATCACTTCAGCATTTCATCACTTAGAACTTTCTAGGAAAGTAAAAATCAGATAATTTCTCTAAACACCTAATTCAACCCCCCTCCCCCCTCTCTTAGGTGCTTTTATAACTTACACCATCTTGCATCCGTAATGATGATAACAAGTAAAGAGTTATCAAGAACAGTAAAAGAGAAGAAGAATAACAAACAAACGGCAAGAAAGAGAAGAATGAAAGAAGAAATATTTGGAGAAAATTGTGTTACCCACAAACTGTGAGATTTCTGATTACTATTGAACTTTCACTTGCTAAACTCTGCAACTGTAAAATCTGTTATATTTGATTAGAAAGCAAGGCACCTATTTATAGTTTCAGGTTTACAAAAGCCCAAAATATAAAAGGCCCAAAATATTCAAAATCAAATATAATCTAAATCATATCAAATCTCATCAAAACAAATCTGTGTCAAAACAAACTATTTCGACACACTATGAATTACATTTAGCACACCACCTAATTCATTGTGTCTAAATTGTCTACATTCATCATGGCTCTTAGTCTTCTAAAGGCTTCGACCTACACTCCCTTCGTCATGATATCTGCAATCTGATTCTCAGTTCTGCAGTGTTCCAACTTCATCTTCCCTTCAGCTACCTGCTCTCAAAGATAATGTAACCTCATTTCGATGTGCTTGCTTCGACCATGAGCTATTGGATTCTTCGCCAAGTTGATAGCTGAAATGCTGTCTATCTTCATGTTAATTGCTCCATGATTCTTCTCTGTGATTTCTTCGACCAAATTCACCATCCAAGTTGCTTGACATGCACAAAGGGAAGCAACTATATATTCTGATTCGCATGATGATAATGCCATTAGTGGTTCCTTTCTCGAATTCCAAGCAACTGCTGCACCACCTAACATAAACACATACCCAGTTGTGGATTTTCGATCCTCATCATCACTACACCAACTGGAGTCTGTATATCCCACTAACTTGTATTCTTTTCCTTCATCAGCTGCTGGAAACAAAATTCCATAGTCGAGAGTTCCTTTCAGATACCTCGGTATCCTCTTCGCCGCTGCTAGGTGTGATACATTTGGCTTTTACATGAATCTACTTACCATACCAACACTGTATTCTAAGTCAGGCCTTGTGTGACAAAGGCATCTAAGTGACCCAATAAGTCTTCTATATTGGGTTGGGTCGACATCATCTTCATCTAAATCCTTCGGCAGTTGCAATCTGGGCTCAACTGGAGTCGAAGTTTGGTTGCAATCTTGCATCTCAAATCTCTTGAGTATTTCGCCTGCATATCTTCTTTGGTGCATCATCAAACCTCTACTTGTCTTGTAGAATTCGATGCCAAGGAAATATGAGAGATTTCCCAAGTCTGACATTTCAAACTCCTCACTCAGGTCATGTTTGAAATCTTTGATCTCCTTCTTACAACTACCTGTTATCAACAAATCATCAACATAGAGACATAGTATAAGCAATTCACCATTACTTCTTCTTATATATACTCCATGCTCAGTTGTACAGTTCACAAATTCCTTCTCCCTTAAGAAGCTGTCGATTTTCTTATTCTAAGCTCTTGGAGATTGCTTAAGTCCATATAGGGCTTTATGAAGCCTGTACACCTTTCTTTCTTCACCTTGTTTCACAAACCCAACTGGTTGTGCAACAGAAACTTCTTCATCTAAGGGGCCACTAAGGAATGCATACTTCACGTCCATCTGACATGTGTGCCAGTTGTTCATATTTGCTAGACCAACAACCAACCTGATTGTTTCGATTCTAGCAACACGTGCAAATACTTCATCGAAGTCGATTCCTGCCTTCTGAAGAAATCCTTTCGCCACAAGTCTCGCCTTGTGTTGAGTTACTTCTCCTTTAGGATTTACCTTCACCTTGTAAACCCATTTCACATCAACTGCCTTCTTGCCTTGCGGAAATTCGACAAGTGACCAGGTATCATTGACTTTGATGGACTCCAACTCTTCAGTCATTGCTTTCACCCACTTCGAATCTTTCAATGCCTCAGTTGCATTGACTGGCTCAACATCTACGTAGAAAGCATAATGTACCAGCTCACCCTCTTCGTCGACTATATCATCTGATGTAATTACACATTCTTGCAACCTTGCAGGCATGTGTCTTGTTCGTCGAGGTATGCTTGAACCTGTTTCATCTGCAACTGGTTCCTGTCGAACTTCTATTTCGACTTCAGTGGCTGGTTCTTCATAAGAGATTCTCACTGAATCCTTCTTGGCATTCTCAGTCCAATCCCATTCTTTAAGCTCATATATGATCACGTCCCTGCTGATCACTACCTGCTTATTCATTGGGTCGAACAACTTCTAACCTCCTGTCGAATGATATCTTATCAAGATCATCTGATTCGACTTATCATGAAGCTTTCTTCTCAACTGATCTGGAACATGTCTATGTGCTATAGATCCAAACACCTTTAAGTGACTGAGACTAGGCTTGACACCAGACCAATATTCTTCTGGTGTGATTCCTTCAAGCTTCTTCGTCGGACATCTGTTCAATATATATGTTGCTGTCGAAACTGCTTCTCCCCATAATTTTTGGGTAGATGCTTTCCATTCAACATACTTCTCACCATATTCATGATGGTTCTGTTCTTGTATTCTGCAATCCCATTTTGTTGTGGAGTGTAGGGTGGCACCACCTCATGCACAATCCCTTCTTTTACACATAGTATATCGAACTCTTTCGACACATACTCTCCACCACCATCAGTCCTCAGACTTTTCAGCTTTCGACCACTCTGTCTTTCGACCATGGACTTGAATCTAGAAAATACCTCAATCACATCACTTTTTCTTCTTGATGAGGTAAGTCCACAACTTTCGACTGTAATCATCTATAAACATGACAAAGTATCTATTGCCACCAATCGAATACACCTGGATTGGACCACATACATCAAAGTATATGACTTCAAGTATTGCCTTCGACTTCCTTCCTGCATCTTTGCTGAAGCTATTCTTGTGTTATTTTGACTGAACGCACTCCTCACAGACTTCCCTTGGAATGTCGATTTCTGGTAATCCTGAACCTATATTTCTTCTCTTTAGTTCTCTGATGTCATTAAAGTTGAGATGACCTAGTCGAAAATGCCATAACCACTCATCTCTGCTGGATGTAATTGCTAGACACTTGTGCTCCATCACATTAAGTTCAATCTTGAAGGTCCTATTCTAAAACATTGGAGCTTTCAAGATTAATCTACCACCTGCGTCGAGAACTCTCATCATCTTGTCTTTGACAACTACCTTGTAGTTCTTTTCGACAAGCTGCCCTATACTGAGCAAATTACTCTTCATGCCTGGTATGTACAACACATTGGAAATTGTTGACCTTTTGCCATCTTTCCTCATAATCAGAACATCACCAACACCATCAGCTTCTAGAATGTTGTCATTTGCAAACTTCACTGTGTTTTTCGACGAGGGCTTCATGTTGACAAACCAATCTTTCCTTCCAGTCATGTGTGATGAGCATCTTGAGTCCAAGTACCACTGATCTTGGAATCTTTCTTCATCTTTTGTTGTGACCATTAGCAACATTTCTTCTTCTTCTTCATGTTTCGCCAGCTTTGCATCAGTCTCTTGATTTCTCTTTCTTTCGGGACAATCACTAACATAATGACCATACTTCTGGCAATTGAAACATTGAATGTGGCTTTTGTCTATCTTTCGACCATCACCTCTTCCTTTACATGCAGCACCACCTCTTTGGTTGCCTTGGTTCCAAGGTTTCTTCTGATTCGACTAGTTTCCTCCTTTATTACCATTCCAGCTACCTTTGCCTTTTCTTTCCTTTTCTGACTGCGCCTGCAAAGCCATATCTTTTGACTTTCCTGCAGCTCTCTCAGCCATCCTCTATTCATGAGACTCAAGAGTCCCTTGAAGCTCTTCCTTCGTCAACACTGACAGATCTTTCGACTCTTCTATGGTAACTACCACATGGTCGAATTTTGGAGCCAACTATCTCAAAATCTTTGAGACAACTGCTTTCGTCGTCAGCGCTTCTCCACATACTTTGATTTGATTCACCAACTTTGTAACTCTGGTGAAGAAATCTGTAATGCTTTTGTTGTCTTCCATCTGAAGAAATCTCTTGTGAGTTTGTAACCTTACCTCTTTCACCTTCTCTGCGCCTCCAAACAACTTTTCAAGAATCTCTCATGCTTCTTTTGCTGAATCAACATCACTAACCTTTTCAAAGTTATCAGGATCAACACACTAATGAATTATAAAGAATGCTTTATAATCCTTCTTCTTCAATTCTTTGTGTGCAACCTTTTCCGCCTCCATTGCGTTATCCTCAAGCGATGTTACTCAGTCCTTCACAAGATCCCAAAGATCTTGATAACAAAAAATCAACTTAATCTGCTTGCAGCAATTCTCATAATTGTCTTTCTTGAGAATTGGCAGGGTCGCCGAAAAGTTGTTATTCAGATAGTTCATCGCCATCACTATCTTCCTTCCTTGAATCTCTCAACCAGAGCTCTAGATACCAGATGTTGGAAATTCACCTCACACCCTATGAAGAATTCCATTCAATCTTGATCTCAAGATTGATGAACAAACCCACAATATGATAGTAATGGTGATAATAAGTAAAGAGTTATCAAGAACAACAAAAGAGAAGAAGAATAACAAACAAACAACAAGAAAGAGAAGAATGAGAGAAGAAATATTTGGAGAAAATTGTGTTACCCACAAACTGTGGGATTTCTGATTACTATTGAACTTTCACTTGCTAAACTCTGCAACTATGAAATCTGTTCTATTTGATTACAAAGCAAGACACCTATTTATAATTTTAGGTTTACAAAAGCCCAAAACATAAAAGGTCCAAAATAGTCAAAATCAAATTTAATCTAAATCATATCAAATTTCATCAAAACAAATATGTGTCAAAACAAACTGTTTCGACACACTATGAATTACATTTAACAAAAACAACGGATTAGTTTGGGTTGGATTGATCGCATAAATAAAAAACAAATATATATATATATATATATATATATATATATATATATATATATATATATATATATATATATATATATATATATATATATATATATATATATATATATATATATATATATATATATATATATATATATATATATATATATATATATATATATATATATATATATATATATATATATATATATATATATATATATATATATATATATATATATATATATATATATATATATATATATATATATATATATATATATATATATATATATATATATATATATATATATATATATATATATATATATATATATATATATATATATATATATATATATATATATATATATATATATATATATATATATATATATATATATATATATATATATATATAAAATTTACATCAACTAAATTTCCAAAACAATATAAAATTTATAATCTTTTCGTTTCTCCATTTAGATTATGAATGTCACAAATGGTGTTTATTTTTTTTCTTTTTGAAGTTGAATATCTTATAATAGTTCTCATGATAATGATGATATAAATTATATGAATTAATATGGTTGATTCGAGTAGACGGATTCACGGGTAGAATTTTAAAAATCTAATGATCGAACCAATTAACATCAGATTTTATTGGTTTGGTTTGATTTTTTTCTGAACTAAAAAAATGCCCGACTCAAACACCATGTTTTTGTTCGAATTCCAGTTTGGTTTTGATTTTCTCGAACTAATGAACACTCATGTTTGTAAAATAAGATGTATTGGACAAAGCAGTATTAAATAATACAAAATAGTACCCAAAAATTTTTTGTATTATATTTTGTTTAATGAGGCATTGGACAATTTTTTCTCTCTATTTTGTTTGATATGTTTATACACCAAATATATAACCTTTATTATAATATTATTTAATAATATGTAAAATATTAATGGGTAAATACCCTTTTTGGTCTCTTAACTATACCCTTGGATTCAGATTGATCTGTTAATTTTTTTCGTGTCACCTTGGTCCTTTAACTTTTTAATAGATGCACACGAGTCTCTTCTGCCTGTTTTCCTTAAACGTCTGTTTGTTTAAACTACATAGCAGCTGAGTTGGAAATGGTACATCATTTTCCTTATTGCCAATTTGCTTCTTTGTTTTTCACTATGTGTATCTGCTTTCTGCAACTAAAATAAAATTAGGCCAATATTGGTTCATCATTTTCATCATTTTTTTCCCTTTTCTTCGAAGCATGAAGTCAGACCAATGTTCTTCATTTCTGAAGCAGAAGAACTCTGAATGTTATGGATCCAGTGTATACACAAGCTCGTGATTTGTACTAAAATGTCATTGTGAAGACAAAGTTGTGATTCGTAGGGCAACAACTGATAAGAATATTTGGAAAGATATTACAAAATAATTTGCATAACACACTACAGAATTCCAAAATGATTCTAAAATGACATTGATATGTTCACAAGACACAATACCAAAATTCATGCTAAAACCATTAACTAGACAAAGGCTAAATAACAATAGATGTTCTTCTTTGGTGTGATTCTCTTGGTTGGAGTAGACCTCTTAGTTGTTAGACTAACTATATTCTTGGCTGCAATTAATCTTGTTGTTTGTCTTAGGGGTACAAATGGTCTTCTTATACCTAGATTTTGTGTCTTACCATTTCTTTGAGTTACTTGAGCTGCACTACCTTGAGTAGCTGACCTTAATATCATACTTCAAGTTTCTACCATTTTGAAAAACATATGAGGTTATTGCTTCCTTAATATCACTTTTTGAAGTAAAATACATTACTACCTCCCATTTGTAATTGGACATATCCTTCTGTAACTTGAAAATTGGACACTTCTTCCTTTTAGCTCCACTACTATCATCACTCTCATAACCACTTTGCAGATCTTCACTGTCATTATCACTCCCTTTAAGTTCTTCTTTATCTTCTTCTCATTTTTCCTTCCTTTTTCCCTATCCATCACTTTCATATCCAATCAAATTAGCAAGTTCGTCTTCCTCTATCTCATCATACCCATCAAAGTCATCCTCAAAGTTTATTTCAAGAGCACTATCATACTGTTTATTGTAATCCTCACTGTCATCAGAACTGTACACATCATGCACCTCACCAACATTGTCTGATTTCACACTAACATTGGCATCCTTCACTCTAACATTGGTTGATTCCACTCCAACATTGACTGAGTCCACTCCAACGTTTCCATCCTTTAATCTGACATTACTTTCTTCCACACCAACACTACCATCATTCAACTTATCTAAAATGTAATCATGCAATTTATTAATCAACTCTTCCACCTTATCTACAATGTTATTAGAACCCTCATAAATATTATCAACAACACCATCATAATAATCAGACTGAGGCAAAGTGCGTTAAATGTAGATATCAACACTTTGGTGTACCTTGTAAAGATCTACAATTTCTAAAGCATCTTTGTCATTAACAATGGCATTCATCCTAAATATATGGTCCATGTAATATATTGTCTCAAAGTCCATATAACCTAACTCCTTTAATACATCAACCAACTCAAAATAACTCCACTTATCTGCATCTACTCTCAAATCATCTACTAGTCTTTCTTCATACACACTTTGTTTAGGATCAATGAATTCACCACTATGATGAATTTTGAGTTTCCGAAATTCATCCATTATCCCTATTCAAATAGGTTTCGTCAAAGCCCTAAAACATGAAAAGCCCTAAATTTACAACAAAAAAAAAACTAAATATACAGAAATCCCTATATTTTGCCCTAATTCAGTTGCGAAAACATGCAAATAATACTTACCTATGTTCGAAACTCCTTCTTTAGTCCTTCACTTCCTTGATTTCTCTAGAATTTGCCTTCAAACATCGGCTCAATCGTTTCTTCAAAATCGCTCCTTAGAAATCACCTTCGTGTATCTTCAGCTTAGGGTTCTTTTATTTTGAACAACGACAAAACATTTTGGTTACTAAATTGAGTCTCATATCCACGAAATTAGGTAACATGTAACTTGGAAGCTGCTTTTTGGCTTTGACTAACGTCCACTAACAAAAGGACAAACGTGAGAATGTTTCAAAAGTTAAAGGACCAAGATGACACGAGAAAAAAATTAAAGGACCAATTTGAACCCAATGGTATACTTAAGGGACCAAAAAGGATAATTTTCCAATATTAATATTTATCCATCAAAATATTAAATAATGAGAAGGATGAAAAAAGATGAAGAGATATATTTTTTACTCTACTTTGTTTGATGTGTTTGTGCATAAGACAAAATAACATAAATTTATTATAATATTTTTTATTGATATATAAAATATTGATATTTATGAATCAAAATATAAATAATGATAAAATGGAAAAAAAGGATGAAGATAAGTATTTATTTTACTCTATTTTGTTTGATATATCGATGTTCCGTACAAAAATAATAGGCTAAACCCTTTTTGATCCCTTATCTATACCGTATAGTCCATTTTGGTCCCTTAACCTTTAAAAAGACTAGGTTGATCTCTTATTTCTTCAAACTGTGTCATATAGGTCCTTTTTGTCCATTTCCCACTAACGGTGTCTATTTTCACATTCGTGACACCCCAGTTGGCATCTAATCATCACCTTATTTGTTTTTTCTCAACTAAGAAATCACAAAATTTCAAACCCAGGAAAAATCCATAAACTCACATTCATCAACCCAGAAAAGCATATTCATTAATCCAAAAAACACATTCATCAACCAAGAAATGCACATTCATCAAAATTTGTCTTGAAGAACCACAAAAAAATCCCATCTTTGCCTCTATTGGTTTATGGGAGTATCTTAGCAACCAATAAGTTGACAATATAGTTAGCAATAGCCCGCACATTGTAAATTTCCTTTTGAATATCTCAAATGTGTTTTCTTAATCACAAGTTCTTTTCTCGCTACGATTGATTTATACAATAAGTAATATCTAGGAGACTCGTGAAAGAAGCACTTAAAGAAGGGGCTAAAAAAAGAGAGAAAAGATTGTCAGATATCTAGAAGATTGAGCAATGAGTCAGGAGACACTTCCATGATGATGTTATAGTAATATTTGTATATCTAAATGATAAACCGATTAATAATAACTCTCTATGTAGTTCTCCTCTTTCAATCAATAGTGGTAGGCACGTCAATTTTTAGTGCAAATAATGAAAGAAATCTAAGCATCTTCCATTTAGTACTCTTTTTAAGAATTGTTGTATAAGGAAGATAGATAGATAACTTGACAAGGGTTGAGAATTATAATGGAAACAAATTCTTATTAAAACAACTTTGAAAACAACAAAAGTATTGTTTCGAAATTGACAAAGGTGGTAGTTAGGGTTTTTTAAACGACTTGATTCTTTTCAACCACAAAGCACAAAAATCAGAAATTTAAGAAAATATAACACTCACGCTGGGAAGGAATAAAGCTCAAGGATTTCTAAGACATGGTGGTCAGAGGCAGAGAAGAATAAAAATGATGAAATAGCTCAAAAAGACGCGGTGTTTTAGCTGATTCATCTATTACTCATCCACTTGGTATTTTACAAGATGTGTTAGTACATGTCGGTGGTTTAGTGTTTCCTGCAGATTTTATGGTACTGGATATGAAAGGAGATTTTGGAGGATCGGTTATTATCATACGCCCATTCTTGGCAACCGAGGAAGCAAATATAAATATGGAGATGGGTGAACTTATCTTGAAGTTCAACAAAGAAAAAATGGTTTTCAAGGTGTATGACTGGACACCGTATGTGGAGGACTTAGATACTTACTACCATATGGAAGAAAAGGGTATCAAGGTTGACAAAGGAATGACAACAAGTGAATTGACCAGCGTGAGGGTATCCCTTACGCCTGACGTGCCTTTGGCATGAATCGTCAAGCTAGTGACGAAAAAGAAGTGCTCGATGGGAGGCAACCCATTTGTAAGAATTTATTTTAATTTGAATTTATTTTGTAACAGGTCAAATTTGTGTGTTATTTTTGTTAGAAGAGAAAACAGGTAAAAGAAGAGAACAGAGGAAAGACAAGGGAGGAGAAAAGAAGAAGAAAGTAGAAGGAAAAAAAAGTTAAATCCCCTGGAATAATCACATATGCTATCACATGCATGATAGGACTCCATTGCATGCGCAATATATGCATAATGTGCATGATAGAAACATGGGGAGAATCTGAGGACCACTAGTATCGCGTGCGTGATGAGTTCATAGCGCACGCGATATGAATGTTAGAGAGAGATGTTGGAGAATACTACTACCATCGCACGTGCGATGGATGTATGATGCGTGCGGTGAGCAACAACTACTTGGCGTATAAATAGTGTTAGGATTCAAATCATTTTCTCATCATTCTTTCTCTACTCCTTCTACTTTATACTCATTCATTTGAGCATTCTCTGCACATTTTTCTTCTTTTTATTTGTGCGGTATTGTTTTGTATCATGTTGTTATAGGTATAATGGCTTCCAAGAGAGCAAGAATGAAAAGAGGCTTATCATCAAAGGCTGCCCCTACTCCGAATGCTTCTACCTTCCCCATCCTCAAACTTCTTTCCGATGCTCATGCTGAAAATGCCTCAAGTTGGTGGATTACCACATTGTGAGGGAAATAGCCTTTACTTGTGAAGATTTGCAAGGTTTTGATAAGGTGGTCGAGATGCTTCAACAAAGGTGATGGGTAAGTTTTAACAATTTAATTTGTGAAGCCAACAAAACAACATGCCTAGAGTTTTATGCTAATATGACATTTGGTGTGGTAGGCACCTACACCTCTTATGTGTGAGGTAAGTATATAGACTATTCTCCTTCTTTTATAAACTCTCTTTTTAATTTTCAACCTCTTCCTGCATGTGCCCTTAGGAATTATAGACATGAGCATAAGGTTATAAATGAGGTATTAGGCCAAGAGATCATAGAGAGTTTTTGTATGCCTGGGGTAGAGTGGGAGGTGGAGCGTGGCTTAGCGCTGCGTCTCAAAACCGCAAAATTCCTAAGGCTTGGGCATCACATTTTGTTCAAACTTTAGAAGCCACATATAATTAAATAGAATTTATTGTGAAGCGGTGTTTAGGTTTTTTTTATCTCTTTTGAGGGGGAACCTATTGACTTGGGGCACTTAATTACTGAAAATATAAAATATATGGCTAACGTTGCACAAGTAGCTTGTGGGTTTTTCTGTGTTATAAATGAATTATGTAGGAGAGCAGGTGTACCCGAGTACACTGATGATGAGATGATAAGTCCGAAGGCACATCTTAACACTTCGGCTATAGGAAGGTTGTAAGATATGCATCAAGGAGAAGCTGCTCAGAATGATCAAGAGGAAAATCAAGCAGAAAATAAGGAATAATTCTACCAACCACAAATGCAAAATCAACCACAATAAATGCAAGGTCAATAAATTTCAAAGTTTTAAAGAAGAATGGAAACTCATGTCGCGGGGGTTACAAGGTGGATTATAGAAGTTTCACCTATTTTGTATGTTGACCCTCTAAGATTATTCTGGTCTTTAGAGACTTCTACAATTAGCAAGAAAATCATATATTAGCTTAAAGCTTGAGAGCTTAGTTTGCATTAGCTGAGGAGATGGGGAATTACTTCACCAACTAAGATCAAGAGCAAGAAAGGATGAGAAACCATATGCGTGTAGAATGGACTAGGCATAACGACGACTTCAACAACACCATGAATGATATGCATGATCTTTTCCATAATGATAACATATGAAAAGAAATGTAGTTTGTTTTTAATTTTTAGAAGACTTTATCTTTATTTTTGTTTTCAAATATGTACCTAGAAAAGAGCAATAGCTACTATAAGTTCTATTACCCTCCCATTAAATTAATCAGTTAATTGTCTTTAATAAACAAGTTTGTAGCTATTTTTTGTCTTCAGATTTACAAGTTATCACTTTAGCATATAACAAATTATCCAAGAAAATAAAAGAACTTGATCACCAGGAAAGAAAATTACAACTTGAAGGCAGATGATGAGAAAAGAATCAAAGGACTTGGATTAACCTTTAAATACCTAATTTGGTAAGGTTTAAGCCAAATAAATTATGGTGTTCACTTTTCTTTCTTTTTGAGTATATCTCTGCATTATTATTTTATCTGGTTTGATCTATTTCTAATTAAGTTTAAGCCTTTGTAACCACCTTGTAGTATTACGTACATCTATTTGCTAACCACTTTGAGCATAGTCTTTCTTTCGGCAATGTAGTCTAAAACTTTTAGCCATATGACTTGAAAGATATTTTCTTTCCACGCTCTCTTTAGAGTTAGGTAAAAATATAGTTCTTAAGTTGTATTAAAAAGATTAAGTTTGGGGTTGCTCTTGGAAGTTGTCATATCCTAATTTTTGACTATAAGATTCTATTTTTTGTTTTGCATCATCTGCATAGCATAAAATGCACTTCATCTTGCATAATGTTCGAAATGTCAGTCAAAATAAATTTGTTGGATTTACAGACAAACCGGTCTAAATTTATTTCAAAATCTGACCGAACGCTATATTTTTTTCAATATGTTTATTTTGCGCTGATTATTTTGGTGTGTTCATTTTATTTTTTCGAGCACTTTTTTGCCCGACTTTTTATTTCATTTTTTAAATCATTTTTATTCAAATAAACATTAAATTTATTTAGATTTAATTAGATATTTAATGTAAAGCTTTATTTTTATTAATTAATTTTATTTTTAATTTGTTTATTAATATTTTCTTTTTAAAAAACATTAAAAAAAATTGTAATTCTTTTTATTCTTGTGTTATCATAAAAAACACAAAAATATAATTTTTATTTCTTTTTTATTCTTGTCTTATTATAAAAAAATACAAAGACATGATTTGTAATTCTTTTTATTCTTATCTTATCATAAAAAACACAAAAACATGATTTTTAATTCTCATCTTATCATAAAAAACACAAAAACATGATTTTTAATTCTCATCTTATCATAAAAAACACAAAAACATGATTTTTAATTCTCATCTTATCATAAAAAACACAAAAACATGATTTTTAATTCCTTTTATTCTTGTCTCATTATAAAAAATAAAAAACACATTGTGTTAATTGTTATTATCATTCTTATCTATTTTCTATTCCTATATATATGCATTAGAAAAAATAAAGAGACACACAAAAAAAGAGACAAAGAAAATCTTTGTCCCCCCCTCTCTCTCTCTCTCTCACACACACACACACACATACACACACACGCACACACACTCTCTCTGTCTCTCTCTCTCTCTCTCTCACTCACACACACTCTCTCTCTCTCACACGTTAAAATAAAATAAATAAATAAAAGAGAGATTATACTGCATCTTCACACAAGCTCATGAATAACAACAACAAAGTTATTTTTCTTTCTAACTCATAACAAATCCGCAAAGTACCATGAAAGTCTCTACATAACAAACTGAAAAATCCGCAATCATACACACCTTCGACATCGTTCAACCTATGTTTGTGGTAGCTTTCTCTTATTCCTTTTGATTTTGTTTGTTTTAGTTTTAGAAATATTTTTATTAAATGTTATATGTTTATAAATCTTTTTTTTCTCTTTTTATCAAAACAAAAATTTTTTAAAAAATGACAAAATTTAAAAAATATATATATAACAAGCGTTTTATCTTAATGTTTGTGACTGATTTTATTTTACTTTGTTTATATAGATTTATGTGAGTTGTCTAATTTTATTATTTATTTGTTTTGTTTGTGATTGTTTAATTACCATTATTGCTTTTATTTTCCATTAGCTAGAAAAAATAATTAATTGAATAATAGATAAAATACAACAACAAAAAACATAAAATCAACTTTTTTTTAATAAAAAAAAAGAACAAAAAATAATAAATACTCGATCCAAAGTCGAGACACTTTTTCTCAAGTCAAAACCAACGAGCTCATTTTATATTCGTGCTTGCGCTTATTTCTTTAATTGAGTTTACTTATAATCTTTTGATTTCATCCTCGTCCGACAAAATGTACCCCGTTCCCATTAAGTGTAATAATTTTATCACTTTTATCTTGATTGTATTTTAACATTTTATTCATTTCTTACTTACATACTCAAACCATTTTCATACTAATTCTCGATTCAATATCGAGCCCTTTTTCAAAACACCTTTGTAAGTTGATTGTTTCTACGATCGCCATCAATCAAACCCAAAACATTCTTGATTCATATATCAAGTCACACCCTAACTTGTAAGTCGACTGCTTTTTAGCATCACCATCAGCCTCATGCACACACTTGCGCCTTTTCTTTAGTTGTGGTTTCGTTTACTAGGAGCATCCTTAGGAACTAGGAATCAACCTAACTTTTTCTCAAACTCTTGATCCAAAATCAAGTGGTTACTTCCCTCATAAGTCAGTTGCATTTTCCAATCTCCATCACGCAAATTCAAACCTCGATATTTTATCGAGTATTTATTTTCTTAAAACTAAAACCTATTTCTTTTCTCAAAAATACAAAAATACTTTAATCATATTTCTAATATGTTTCGAAAACCTTAATAAAAACACTTACCTTCCTTTCAACCTAACCTTAGATTTAACGTTTCTTAACTCTATATAGGTGTTCTGTCATAGATGCTTACCTGTCCCCCCTAGAACCTTGACCATAGGCAAGAGTTCCTCACCTTTATTGAGGGGAACTACGAATGCTCTGATTCCATTCCGGTTAGGATACGTAGACACGAAATGCGACGTCTTGGCTAGCATACTTAGAAATAACACCTCAGGTCTCCTCTTTACCTTTTCACCCTTTAGCAAACAAATAATAAATAACACAATAAAACAAGAGGTTCCTATGGAGTACTACAGATACTTAGGATGATAACACCTTCCCTAGGTATAACTAACTCCAGAACCTTAGATTCTCTTTTGCTTTGTTTTTGCATTACATTTTTTGGGTTATTTGTTCTTTTTCCCTTCCATTGGATAAATTAAAGACAGATGGTGAATAACGATTTATGATTCAAGTTAATCAATAGCTTGACATCCAATTTTCACCGTGACAGAAATGTCGACTTCACTGGGGACTTTCTTTCGAGGGTTACCCCTAACTTGTTTGATCTGTGTTATTTTTTGTATATCTGTATATCTGTGTATTTGTATATATCTGTTTGCTTGGGTTTTTTTGTTTGGCAAGATTGTTACATATTGTTGTAAGATAAGTCCTAACTCGAGTAATTGGGAAATTGATAATATTCGAAAGATGGATTGATGACTTTGGGAACTGTATAGAACCCATTGTGCATGTAAAAATAAACCTATAATACACACCTTTTGGGATGGGTAGACCATGGCTCCATGCTCGTGATCTTCAAACCTACACTCTTGTTTGTTTGCATGTATGTGAATCTGTGTATACCTGTATTTATGCATACATTCACTCATCCATCCATGCATTCAAGCATCATTTCTAAATCTTCAAGGAACTTAGAGTAATTTTGCAAACATCATAGGTTTTACCATGGATTTTGGAAGTTATACTTTATTTTGTAATCCTTCAATTTTCAATAAAATGAGATTTTCAGTTATCAATAGTGTTGTCCACTTTATGGTGTTTGCAAACATAACTTTTAAGTTCCTTGAAATGCATTTGCATTTGCAAAACATACATCATGTAGCATTGCATCATTTGCATATAACTTTTCATAAACAAAACTCATTCGGCCTTCTGTCGTTATGTCATTCAGCTGATTTCCTAGCATTTATGTCGAGCTTGAAGTAGTTACAGAAGGATAATGGAGAGGACAGAGAATATGGATCCCATGTCAGGCTTCAGAGTGATGACTAACCCGATGTATGACTTTCCTCCTGACGATAATGCTCCACAAGTGGATGTTCCTACTAAATCTCAGCCTATGCAAGATAACCTGGATGTACAAGTTGATGGAAGAGACTCCCGACTTTTGAGGTATATGCAAAATCCTCCGAATGTCCACCCTATGATAAAGGTGAATGATCCTAGAGTTACAGAACTTGAGGAAGGATTTCGTGATCTCGAGGAACAATTGAAGATGATGAAAGGACTCAATGGATCTGGATTTAAAGCTCATGACTTGTGTCTGGTATCAGGCATGGTTATTCCCCCGAAGTTCAAAATGTCAGTCTTTGAAATATACAAGGGTGTTAGTTGTCCAAGGTACCATTTGACGATGTTTTGTCGAAAGATGACCGCTTATATCGACAACGACAAGCTGGTGATTCATTGCTTTCAAGAAAGTTTATGTGGGGCATCCTTGATGTGGTATATGAAACTAGAAAGGAACCATATTCGGTTTAGGGAAGACCTAGTTAACGCTTTTGTGAAGCAGTACAATTACAATGTAGACATGGCTCTAGACAGCGATCAGTTGATGAGTATGAGTCAAAAGGACAACAAATCCTTCAAGGAGTACGCACAACGGTGGAAAGAGTTGGCAGCCCAAGTTCATCCACCACTCCAAGAGAAAGAATTGGCCAAAATGCTTCTCAAAACATTGTCAGACCCTTATTATGACAGGATGGTAGGCGGTTTTCCATTGGAGTTCTCTAAAATTGTGAAATTCGGAGTAAACATCGAGGACATATTCAAAAGTGGAAGAATCCAAGATGACTCGAATAACCAAACTAGTGAAGAGAAATTTGTTAGCGACTTCCAATGCCTTATCACCAATATCAGTGTGCAACGCCTGTTCAGTGGCAGCAACCACTACTTCGTGGATTTCCGTACCAACAACAAAGGTTGGCTCCTTCCTGGATTCGCCTAAATCAGGATCAACATCAGAATCGACAAGCTCGGAATCTGAATTATCAAAATCAAGAGAGACCTATGAATAATCCAAAAGGAGAGCCTTGCCAGTTTGATCCAATCCCAATGACTTATAGTCAATTGTGGTCTTATTTTGCCAGAAACCCGGTGATGACACCTAGAAAAACCAGAACCATGAAATCTCATCCTCATTAGTACAACCCCAATTCTAGTTGTGAGTTTCATGATGGAGTAGCGGGGCATCCGATTGATAAGTGCAATGTTTTCCAAGAAAAGGTCTAAGAGATGATTGATGATAAGGTGTTGACCTTCAAGGGAGAAAGCCCAATTGAGAATGGATCGCCTTTATGCTGATAGATATGAAGACTCAAGAGAGTCTTTTCCAAGCCGGTGAAATCAAGAGGAGAGCTCATTCCTAAGATCATCAGGTTGTTTATTTGTTTGCTTGCATTTGTTGATATTCCTTTGATTGTGAAAACATGTTTTGCATGTAAGAACTTGTTTATTTTGAATGATTAATGCAATGAGTATGTTTGTCTTGAAGTAATCCATTTGTATTCACTCTTAAAATTTTTTTTTACTTTATAATGCCAATACTACCCAGTCTCTCGCCTTGGCAGAGAATTGGAGGGGGGATGACGAAATCAAATACACAAGATTTCTTGTCGTATGCTTTTGAGTAAAACTCTGTTGATGATGTAAGACATTGTTTCAAATCTCCAAAAAATGGAGATAGACCCTTGTTAACCCCTTTGAGCCTTGAAGTAGGAGTTTTCTTTTTTCCTTTCATACAAAAAACTCTCAATTTTAATTTGGGACAAGGTAGTTTTCAGTTAAGCTGATCAAGCGCCCAAACTTTCAAAAAAAAAAGTGAATATCCGAGGACACCACACCTATCCCTCACACATTAGGAGGCTAAAGAGTCAAATCCACAAAGAGTGGGGCAATCACAATCCTTTCAACAAGTCAAAATGACTTAGAGTTACCACAATTTGTTCATAAATCAAAAATAAATAAATAAAAGAAAAATAAAAATCTCGCTAAGTCAAAACCTATGAAAGAGATTTAGGCAAAATTGGGACATCCCGCTGGATTTCAAAATATTTCATCCAGACAAAAGTTAGGGAATGGAAAAATGCGAAAAAAAATAAAGGATTACACAGAAAAATCCTCACTAAAGAACAAAGTCGTATGATCAAACACCAAAAGCAAAAAGGTAAGTGACTGCTATGTCCGAAGCCACCATGGTTTCTCAACATGTCAAACTCTCCTTGAGAGATGAGTGCTCGCATCAAGTTAGATGAACATAGGATTGGGGAACATGACGAAGTAAGGGTGGGTACAAATAGACTTTGAGCCTTATATCCTTTATTTCATAAACCGTGAACCGAGCCGCGTTAAAACCCTCAAAAGACCTAATTGAAGTATGGTTTATTTTGAAAGCATACTCAATGAGATGACGTTTCCTGACTCCTATGAGCTAAGCTCAAAATTTATGTTGGCTTTGTAAAATTAATTCATACCTTAACTAGTGATTCAGTCGCAGGTTATTGTGATATCTTTCTAATAAAAACTTCAAGACTAACATGTGTGTTGCATTAGCAGTTTCAGAATTAACATTTTTTTGCTTGCTAACATTGCTTGATATCATAGAAGCTTGTATACTAACAACAATGATAAGCTTAATCGTTTGAGACTTGAGACTCTGATGATAATTGGTGAATCATTTCAAAGGGATGATCATATCTAGAGACATGTTGCCTGAAGACTCTGCTAAACAAGGGCAAGTTGCTTCCCAGTTGTTGCTTCCACAAACTGACCATCCATAAAGGGCAAGTTTGAAGGCTCAATTATATAGAATACAACCAATCTATGGCAGCTACGTCGAGATTCGATAAATCTCTCCAAGAGTTTGAAGACATTGGAACATTTTGGATGCCAAGTTTTCTGTAAAATCCTCTTGAGATGACTTATAAACCATGTGTTCTAGGGAATTTGAGAATTGAAGATTATTTTATGCATTCACAGCAACTGTTGTTCGAAATGGTGACCACCACACAGTTCATCAATGCAGAACTACTTTATTCTCACAATATTCTTCACCCATGTCCCCAGTAAGTCTCTACTTCAGGTGGTCATGACAATTCCCCGAGGAATCTCTATTTTAAGCAGTTATGGCAGAATTGGTGCAAGAATTTCTTAGTTGGTAACCTAAGCCTACGTTAGTGAATTTCCTTGGCTTTAACCTTCCTAGTGAAGTGGATGTTATTTCACTCCTCAGTGGATTTCTTACAACTTCAATCTTTCCTAGCAAAGTGGATGTTTATTTCATCCTCATGAAGTCTCAAATCTGACATCTTCATCTTGCAACGTTGATCCGAGCTATTAAAAAGGAATTCTTGCAACATTTCAAGAATTTCCTTGGAACTGCAGATAGCAATGGTTGAGGTGGTGACACTGAAGAGATCAGATCATTGCTAAGCCATTTTATCACTGATGAGCAAGGATCTGCACTGGTGGCTCTTATGACGGCTGATGATGTTAAGAAGACAATCTTTCTAAAGGCAAATAAGGCAGGCACAAGGACCTGATGGTTTTGAGTGGATATTTATTTTACCCCTTGTGAGGCCTCAGCTCTGGCATCTCCGGTTACAACTTCCTTCAAGACTACTTCAATTTGTAGTGGATATTTATTTTATCCCCAAAAAGTCTCTCTAATCATGAGTGTGATCCATTACCAATGGATCTTTCTCATCCCCAACAGAGTAGCAGGCTTCATCTTAAGAGTCCCCTAAGTGAAGTCATGATGTTCATACTCAAGTGGAGTGCTTTCTTTTCCCCAGAGAAGTTTGAAGCCTTGAAGCAAGGCTGTGATTCCACGTATGGCTTTCCATTCACCCCAATGATTCTTCTATCTTGCAAAGATTGGTCGAGTATCCGTGTTGAGATGTTTATTTCATCTCCGATTTACTTCTCCTTGCTTGTTTTATCAGCATAAGCATAACATAACATACATTCATTCATATGGATACATGGCATCTGTGAAATTTGAATTTTTGTGTTTGTTTGTTTGTTCACTTTGGTCGTGTTTATCCCCAAGTGATTGGGTTTGTCTTCTCCCTCAAAGTAGAGACATCAACCCTAGGCAGAAAGAGCACAACATTTCTAAATTCCCCACTGAGTCCAATCCTCGCGGAAGACGGTTGCTTTGGCTTTCTTTTCCATTTCTGGATAAGATAAACCCCAGTTGAGTTCATCCCTCATTGGGTAGATTCTTGCTTAACCGTTTCTCTTCAGTTACTTTCTGAATTGAACTTTGGTCCCTGACAATCACAATTTTGGATATCTCTAGGATTTTGAACCTGTATTGAGTGTGCATTTATTTTGCACTTTGACTCCCCAGGAATAATCTGTTTGAAGATCACCATTGAAGACAAAATATTTCTCCAGCAGTGTTACAACATTTTCTCAGCAATTTATACCTAGACAACAAGTGGAAGCTCTTTATTTGAGTAGCTTGTTTCGTTCTCAAGTTTTCTATTTGGATGACAAATGACAGTCTCCTCAAGACAGTTTATCTATCCCCAATGAGTTTATCAAGATTATCAACTTATCCTTCATCAAATGGCATCTCTCCGAAAATCCATCAGAGAAGTTTGGTGAATACTTTACAAGTGTTTCTCTTTATTTGAGAATTCCTGATACAAGGGCTTTATTTGCTTCAATGCAACTTCAAACTACAACAATACTGCTCCTCAGTGATGCTCTCCCCAGTGAGGCCACTATTCAATTTTCTTCCATCAAATGGCATCTCTCCGAGAAGTTTGATGAAGATTCAGATGACCTTTCTCTTTATTTGAGAAGACATATTTTGTAAATCAACTGGCTTGCATCACTTTTAGATCCCCGACAATGTTTTCTAATCTCTAGTAAATTATGGATCCTCGCTGAAGTCATAAATCTCCAGTAAAATTCCAATCCCCTGTGAAGATACTCTCCCATAAGTATTCACCTTTCCAGGAAGAAACTGAGATATGTTCGTGGCTTATGACCTGAGACGAAGGGAGGTTTATTTTACCCTTTTCAAGTGGAATACTTGATTAAAGAAGAATCTGAGACCCGTTCATGGCATATAACCTTGAAGTGTTGGGGAGGTTTATTTACCCTTTCTAAATAGATCATTTAGTTAAAGAAGAAGCTGGATCATACCCTGATCATGGAAGCTTATGTTAGTCTATTACCTTTTCTTAGGCTATCATATGTTTTTATAGTAGGTAATACACTTTTCTTTTGGTCAGACACCTTTTCTTAGACTGCCACATGTGTGGTAGTAGGTGATCTCTCCTTTTAAGTCTATTACCTCTGCTTAGGCTATCATATGTTTGATAGTAGGTAGCATGTCTATCTCTTTTTGGTCAGATACATTTTCTTAGGCTACTATGTTTGGTAGTAGGTCATCTTTCCTTTTGTGTTTACCTTTGCTTAGGCTATCATATATTTTAATAGTAGGTAGTACACCTTTCCTTTTGGTTAGTTACTCTGTGATCAATAGTTACTTTCATTCAACAAAACCTCGGCAACATGTGTTTCTTTTTAATTTCTAGCAAACCTCGGCAAAAGGTGGCTCTATTTCATATTCTTGGGTAAATCTCGGCAGTACATTCTCCGGTAAATTTTAAAAATAGAATTTTCATCAAACCTTGGCAGAAGGTATTTTCTTTTTATTTCCTGGTAAGTCTCGGCAGAAGATTTCCAGTTTAACCTCGGCAGAAGGTATTTTCTTTTTATTTCCTGGTAAGTCTCGGCATAAGATTTCCAGTTTAATCTCGGCATAAGGTGTTTTCTTTTTATTTCTTGGAAAGTCTCGGCAGAAGATTTCCAGTAGACCTCGGCAGAAGGTGTTTCATTTTGTAAACTCTCTGGTTATTCTCGGCAGTAGATCTCCAGTAGACTTCAACAGAAGATGTTTATCTGTTTCCAGGACCTCGATAGTAGATTCTCTAGTTAACTTTGATGCTTCTTTAAAGTTTAGCATATAGTTATTTCTTTTTCAGAATCTCGGTAGTAGATTCCCCGGTTAATCTCGGCAACAGATTTTTCAGTAATTTTTTTACAGTTGACACATTTTTCAATAAAACCTTGGCAGAAGGTATTCCAAAATGAGGTCCTAAATCTTAATAGTAGACTCCACTATTTGATAGTTGACCTCGACAATAGTTTCTACAAGTGGATTTTGTTAAAAAGATTATGTCACAAGTTCATCACCATATGTTTAAAATACCTTGTGATTTATCATTTGGTAATATCTTCCCCAGTGGAGTGTAGTCTCATCCTCGGTGGAGTTGGATCTTTTCCCCGTGGAGTCTTGCTTTGCTAAGTTTTTCCTCATCAGGTCTTCCATTCTTTAACTGTGTCTCAGCGTTATCCGTATACAGTTATCTCCTGTGGCATCTTTTCTGTCACAGATGGGATCTTGCATTCATATCATTTTATGTCATATCATGTGCATCTTGTGGCATCTTAGGGCCAAAATTTATGCATGTATGTATTTAAGTCTCTCCTATCACGTCGACAAATATTTCAATCTCCATATCTCCGGATAGAAGAAACTTAAATAGGGGCATCTGTCATATCCTAATTTTTGACCCTAAGATTTTGTTTTTCATTTTGCATCATCTGCATAGCATAGCATGTACTTCATCTTGTATAGTGTCTAAAATGTCAGTCAGAATAAATTTGTTGGATTTACAGACAAACCGGTCTAAATTTATTTCAAAATCTGACCAAACGCTATATTTATCCAATATGTTTATTTCGCGCTGATTATTTTGGTGTGTTCATTTTATTTTTTTGAGCACTTTTCTGTCCGACTTTATATTTCATTTTTTAATCATTTTTATTTAAATAGTCATTTGATTTATTTAGATTTAATTAGATATTTATTGTAAATTTTTATTTTCATTAATTAATTTTATTTTTAATTTGTTTATTAATATTTTTTAAAAAAAAACATAAAAAAATTAATTTTTAATTCTTTTTAATCTTGTCTTATCATAAAAATACACAAAAATATGATTTTTAATTCTTTATATTCTTGTCTTATTATAAAAAAACACAAAAACATAATTTTTAATTCTTTTAATTCTTATCTTATTATACAAAACACAAAAACATGATTTTTAATTCTTTTAATTCTTGTCTTATCATAAAAAACATAAAAATATAATTTTTAATTCCTTTTATTCTTGTCTTATTATAAATAACAAAAAAAATATTGTGTTAAATTTTATTATCATTCTTGTCTATTTTCTAGTCCTATATATATATATGCATTAGAAAAAACAAAGAGACACATAAAAAAAACAACAAATAAAATTTATGTCCCCTCATTGCTCTCTCTCTCTCTCTCTCTCTCTCTCTCTCTCTCTCTCTCTCTCTCTCTCTCTCTCTCTCTCTCTCTCTCTCTCTCTCTCTCGTTAAAACAAAATAAATAAATAAAAGAGAGGTCATACTGCATCTTCACACAAGCTCATGAATAACAACAACAAAGTCGTTTTTCTTTCCAGCTCATAACAAATCAGCAAAGCACCATGAAAGTCTCTACATAACAAACTGAAACATACACAATCATGCACACCTTCGGCACCGCTCAACCTCTGTTTATGGTAACTTTCTCTTATCCCTTTCGTTTTATGTTCATAAAAAGTTTTTATTGATTTTGTTTGTTTTAGTTTTAGAAATCTTTTTATTAATATGTTAGGTGTTTAAAATTTTTTTTTCTCTTTTTATCAAAACAAAACTTTTTTTAAAATTTAAAAAAAAAGACAAAATTTTAAAAAAATATAACAAGCATTTTATCTTAATGTTTGTGATTGATTTTCGTTTACTTTGTTTATATAGATTTATGTGAGTTGTCTAATTTTATTATTTATTTGTTTTGTTTGTGATTGTTTAATTATCATTATTGCTTTTATTTTCATTAGCTAGAAAAAGTAATTAATTGAATAATAGATAAAATACAACAAAAAAAAAACATAAAATCAATTTTTTTTAATTAAAAAAAAGAACAAAAAATAATAAATACTCGATCCAACATCGAGACACTTTTTCTCCAGTCAAAACCAACGAGCTCATTTTATTTTTGTGCTTGTGCTTATTTCTTTAATTGAATTTACTTATAATCTTTGCATTTAATCCCTGTCCGACAAAATGTACCCAGTTCCTATTAAGTGTAATAATTTTATCGTTTTCATCTTGATTGTATTTTAATGTTTTATCCATTTCTTACTTACACACTCAAACCATTTTCGTATTAATTCTCGATTCAATATCGAGTCCTTTTTCAAAACATCTTCGTAAGTCGATTGTTTCTATGATCGCCATCAACCAAACCCAAAACATTCTTGATTCATATATCAAGTCATACCCTAACTTGTAAGTTGACTGCTTTTTAGCATCACCATCAACCTCATGCACACACTTGCACCTTTTCTTTGGTTGTGGTTTCGTTTACTAGGAGCACCCTTAGGGACTAGGAATCAACCTAACTTTTTCTCAAACTCTTGATCCAACGTCAAGTGGTTACTTCCCTCATAAATCAGTTGCCTTTTCCAATCGCCATCATGTAAATTCAGACCTCGATCTTTTATCGAGTATTTCTTTTCTTAAAACTAAAACCTCTTTCTTTTCTCAAAAATACAAAAATACTTTAATCATATTTCTAATCTGTTTCAGAAACCTTAATAAAAACACTTACCTCCCTTTCAACCTAATATTAGGTTTAGAGTTTCTTCACTCTATGTAGGTGTTCTGCCATAGATGCTTGCATGTCCCCCTAGAACATTGACCATAGTCAAGATTTCCTCACCCTTATTGAGGAGAACTACGAATGCTTTGATTCCATTCCAGTCATGATACGTAGGCACGAGATGCGACGTCTTGACGAGCATACTTAGAAATAACATCTTAGGTCTCCGCTTTACCTTTTCACCCTTTAGCCGACAAATAATAAATAACACAATAAAATAAGAGGTTCCTATGGGGTACTACAGATACTTAGGATGCTAACACCTTCCCTAGGTATAATTACCAACCACGGAACCTTAGATTCTCTTTTTATTTATTTTTGCATTGCATATTTTGGGTTATTCGTTCTTTTTCCCTTCCCTTGGATAAATTAAAGACTGGTGGTGAATAACGATTTGTGATTCAAGTTAATCAATAGCTTGACATCCAATTCTCACCACGGCAGAAGTGAACAAAGTTCTAAGTTCTAAGTTTTGAGAAAATAAGAAGTGGAAAACGAAACTTCTTATTAAAAAAGTAAAAGAATATAAAATTGCATAATAAGGATCAAATCTCTAGTACCGTCAAGAAGGAACAAAGGGGTATGAGAATAGAAGAAGAACTAGGCACCTAACTCCAAAGGTTTAAACCTACTTTCATAAAAATATCCTACCCGAACATAAGCCAATATACAACCTAAAAAGGCCACAAATGTGTGTGTTGTGATTGTTGTGATGAATTATATTATAACATGATTAAGCTAAGCATAACTTATTTTGCATATTGATTGATAAATGACCATATCCATTGAGTGAGTCAAAGTGAGCTGAGAGAAAAATTAAGTACTCGTCAAGATTTTAGGGTGTTTTCTGAATTTGCCAGATGGAAGTTGGAAGTTAGAACGATGGTCAGGTAACAAAAAAAATTATACATTGATATTCAATTGTTATTGTGCGACTTGTTTTCTGTTGAAATGTGCAGTTGCAGGCAAGTTACTTGAGGACAAGTAACAATTCAAGTTTGGGGTTGTGATGACAGTCCGTCATTGCATGAATTTAGTTGAAGAATTGGATCAAAACAAGTTAAAGAGGATCTAAAATTAAGAAGAAAGACCAAAGAATGAGGAAAAATAGCTAAGTGTGAATAAATTGGACTTTGTGAAAAATTAGGTGAAAAAAGGAGCAAAAGCATGCAACTATTGAAATAATCACGCATAACATTGTGCGTATGATAGACCTGTACTAGCCGCATCATGCGTGCAATGTTGGTCATAACACGTGCGATGACCCCTTTTTCCGTGCTTTTTCTAACACATCTGATCTATTATGAGCTCTTTTTTAAGGGGAATTTTTGCACTTGTGCAATGGTTATGAAAATTGGCACTGCAAGTACAATTTTTACAGCATCAAGGGTGATTTGGAGAGCATTTAAAGCCATTGGAGGTCAATCCTTCAAAGGAAATCATATGATTTTCTTCTTTATTCATTTGGTATTGTAATCTGAATTATGAGTAGCTAAACCCCTCTAGGTTAAATTGTGTGTCATGAACCTATTTCAATATTGTTAGGTAGTATGTTGATTTGACTTTGTATGAATATTTTGATATATAACTCTATTCAATTGTTTATTCTTATTAATGCTTTTTATGTGAAATACTCTTTTAAACTGATTTTGGGCACATAGAGAATATTGAACATTAGTCTATATGTTGGACCTAAGGAAATTCTTATACTTACGCTGGTTGAATAGGAATAGAATACCCCGAGTAGTGGCATATGGAATTAACAATTTGTGCATCGCCTAATCCTGCTTACACAGGTGGACTAGGGATAGGAAATTCCAAGTAGTGATTACTGACTTATTTTGCAAGGGATTGGTTATAGAGGCTTTGTTAATTCGCGTGGGATTATAGTGATAAGATTATTCATATAAGGCATCAAACATCAACAATAGATAAATAGGGGATTCAATACACAACCTGACCACTTTCGTAATTTTATCTAAACACTTATTTACTTTGTCGCATTGCAAACTCGAACCCCCCCCCCCCCCCAATTTACTATTTTTTATACATTGAACAAATTTGTTTTGTTCAAAATCAGCCTCTGTGGATTTGATCTTAATTATTACTTCGACATTATTGGTACACTTGTTGAGAAGTTATCACTAATCAAGAAGGGGCAAGTGTTTGAGTATACTAAGGAGTCAAGAATATTCTCCCAAGAGGAAGTAATTTGTTAAGAAATCCATTAAAGTTATAGCCGAGGGCAAATCCATTGATGTTATGGCTGAGGGAAAAGGCCTAGAGGTGTGCGGTGGAGAAGACAAAGTGCACAAGGGAAAACGCCAATACATGACTTCCATCATGGGAGGTACCCAAGGGTAAGTTTAAGACCAACAATAAGAAAGAGGGGAACACCTCCACCAAGAGTTTATAGAGACCTATCCTCGAATTTTGTGGTAGAAAGAAGGTTAAGAGGATCTCTAAAGAGATTTTTCCTTTAGTCATAACAGACATAACCTCCAACATCGACATCTCAATGGTACTGATTGACATTGGAAGCTCCAGTGATATTATGTAGTGGCATCTATTTTATAAGATGGGGTTGGAGAAAGAAAAGTTGTGGCCCTATGAAGGGTATAATTTGTAAGCTTTCAGCAACATTGTAACCCTCAATGGGGTACATAGAGCTAATGGTCACCTTGGGGGAAGGAAGATATATCTGGACCATCAATTCCCAAATTCTGTTCGTTTCTTGCAGGAGCATTTACAACTGCATCCTAGGTCGGTGACCGGTAAATTAGCAAGTGTACTAATTGTACCGATGTAGTAATAAGGGGAAATTCCCCGAATATCGATCTCGCGGACTGCGTATGAACACAAGTTCTAAAATAATACAATTGAACAAAAAGTCATAGGGGTTTTGGTTTGTTTCTTACAGTTTTAAAGGCCAAAAGGAAAAAGCAGTAAAATAAAGGTTTTAGACAGTTATGAGAAGCATGCTAGAGTATGGTGTATGAAAAAACCTTGTAATAACCTTAATCCTTATTTTTCAGAAATCACTGCTCAATTCAATCGTTACCGGTTTTAAAGATTAGTTGACTCTAATTCCTTAGTAGAAAACCCTTTGGTATTCTTCCTATGCCCCAATTCCTTGGCGGTATAGGAACAATCCCAAGCAATATATTTTATCTAAAACATTACGGTTACTATAGGGTATCCCCATTCCTAGGCAATATCTACTATAGTATTATTGTATAAACGCGTTAACGATCGTTTTTCCAAACCTAAGGTTAACCGTAAAACAAATCCTTATTTTTCAAATAAGAAAAGCCATAAGAAAATTATACAATAACAACGATGATTAGAAAGTAGTGAAATCCATTATTCGAAGGAAACAAGGTTATTACAGAGTCAATTCAGGGACACCCCCTAGCATTGGGGGGTTTAGCTACTCATAATAATAAAGATAAAATCAACAATAAAATTCAACATTACAAGAGAATTGGTTGCTTTGATCTTCAATCGCTTCCGCTCATGAGGATCTTCCGTTCCCAAATCCTTGATCGCTTCAATCGTTATCGTGAAATTTCTTTTCCGTTCAAAAGTTCAATCCTTATTCTTTCTCCAAACACGTATCAAATAGTCTCAATTCAAAATAATCACTAGGGAAATACCCACAATACCCTCGGGGATCACAAGAGTAAAAAATACAAGAAAAATAGGGAAAAAAGCGCTTCCTGCAACATGGGTCGTGTCAGGCAACACGGGCGCCCGTGTTGGCTTCCTGAAAGATTTTTCGCGTGAAATTTGCAAGTCCCAGGTGTCACAACACCGGCCGTGTCACACAACACGGGCACCCGTGTTGTGCCACTGTTTTTTCTCCAAAAATCGCCTTTTCTGAGCAAATCCTGCAACACGGGCCGTGTCACACAACACGGGCACTCGTGTTGCACCCCTGTTTCGAATCTGACTTCGACTCCAACACGAAAGTCATAGCTCTCTCTCTCTCTTAGCTTTCCGGCGGTTTTTAGAACGCCTCAAACGGATTCCCAGAACTCCAGTTATGGTCGTTTTCGTGCAGACTGCTAAAGATTTCACAACAAAACTCTTCCGAAATCTTGCCATTTTTCCCAGTTTTCGCTCTGCTTCTCCTTTATTGTATACCTGAACCTAGAAACAGTAAAAATACCAAATCGACGCGTAAAATGTAATAAAAACAACTAAAATGCGACAAGACAAAACAAATGATTAACTGAAATAAACTGTAAAATAACGTGTAAAAACCATCGATCAAACTCCCCTAAACTTAAACCATTGCTTGACCTCAAGCAAAAAGTTGGATAAATAATTTTCAAGTCAAACAGTACATCAAGTGAAGGGTTCAGGGTGTAAGGCGTGTCGATACTCATACGTGAGTCTTAGTTCCGATCGGCTCAAATCAGCTCTTTCGGTACTCATCCGTTAACGAAGGCATTACATAAACACATACCGCAGTAAACTTACGGACCTAAATCTCCCTTTCGGCCACCTCACCAACTATGCTTTGGGCTTAAGTCTTTTCTTCGATTTTCTACCCCTTTCATTCGGATAATCAGATTAAGGCATGCACATTTGCTCGAGATTTTTTCTGTGGCACCTTTATTCTTTTTCTCGCTCACAGGCGTTTATTAGTCCACTTTGGGACGACTATAGAGATTCAACCGCCGTTAGGCTAAATAACCGGGTGAGAGTTACCCAACTTAGAAGGACAGGTTGTCTTTACCGTCATCACAATGAACTAATCGGGGTATACTTTTCAAATCCAAGTACTATGACACAAATCTACACGTTGGACTCGTTTCCTTACTCTGGGGAACCTAGGGTGTTCAAGTTATACCTCAATTTCCAAACTTTTCCAAGTTCCTTAGTTCAAACTCCACTTCTCTTGAACTCTAAATACTTTCTTGACTACCTTACACACCTACCAATCACAAGAAAAATGTTATGGTCTCCGTAGGGGCGAATTCGATGTGATTTTTACCGAACTTACCGAACTTAAAAATAAAAGGTATTTAAATGGACAATACAAAACGGTAAAACCTCCCCCAAACTTGAACTAAACATTGTCTCAATGTTCAAGAATCAAGAGAAGAAGAGGTGTACTCACAGAGATCCTCACAGAGGGGTCGACAGGTAATGCAGTACCTCTTCGCTGCTTCCACGTTTTCCCTTGTAAAATCTCGTTTATTCCTGCAAAAACAATAACAACAAAAGAAATAACATCAATTCATAAAACTTTGGGTTGCCTCCCACGTAGCGCTTCGTTTAACGTCGCATGGCTCGACGATCGACTCCCCATTATTATGGGGGGTACTTCAACTTCCAAACTCTATTGCTCGACTTCTTCGCAACAGAATATTATGCCGATTCAGAGATAAGAGCAACTTGAAATGGTTTTGATCGTTCTCCCTTCTTAGTTGTGTTAATCTTCCCAACTGAAGGTTTGACATCTTTCTCCTTACCTTTCTTTCGACCCTCTTGAGTTTTTAAAGTGATTTCCTCATCAAAAAATTTCAAAGTGAGCGTACCTTTTTCCACATAAATGTTGCACCGACTAGTAAGCAAGAACGGCTGGCCAAGTATGATCGAAGTTTCTTCATCCTCGGGTATATCCATGATTTGAAAATCAACGGGGTAAGTGAAGTTATTGATTGTCACTAGAACATCCTCTTCTAGCCCATATGCCATCTTGGTTGTGTGGTCGGCAAACTTCAAGCTTGTTCCCGTATCGCTCACTTTTCCAATATCCAGCTTTTTGAAAATTGATAACGGCATGAGACTCACACTAGCACCTGAATCGATCAGGACTTTCTTAAAAGTTCGATCCTTTATAGTACATGGAATTACAACTGGTCCAGGATCCTTCATCTTGATTGGTATTTTCCTTTCTTGTGCTATTTCCTTGCATTGCTCAGTTGTGGTCTTCGATTCTTCACCCATTGGTCTCTTTTTACCTATAACCTCTTTCATGAACTTCTTGTACAAAGGCATTTGCTCAAGTGCTTCAAAGAAGGGCGTGTTGATTTCCAATTTGTTGAACATTGCACTGAACTTTCCGAAGTCTTTCTCATTTTGATCCTTCTTTGTAACTCTTTGAGGGAATGGTAATTTGATTTTCGGTTTGACCTCCTCTTTCTTTTTCTCTCCAGTTGATTTTTCAGTTAGTACAACTTCTTCTGGTTCTTTTATTTTTTTTCTTACCTCAAGTTCCACCTCTATACATTCTTCCCCCTTTGTTTCCTCCTCTTCTATCGCTTTCTAATTTCTTATTTTGACAGCATTAATACTCTCTTGATTTTTCAGATTCGGTACTGTCGCGCTCGGGAGGGTTCCTTGAGCGTGTGTTGAGAGGTGTTGGGCTATCTGTCCCATCTGCGACTCAAGGTTTTTGATGGAAGCTGTGATGTTCCTTTGAATGTTTCGGGTTTCTTCTTGGAATTGCATACTTTGAGCTGCCATTCTTCCAATAACTAACTCCCATTCTGCTTTTTGAGGGGCATGTTGTTGTTGTTGTTGTTGATATGGAGGTTGGTTTTGGTATTTCCATGAAAAATTAGGATGATTCTTCCATCCTGGATTATAGGTATGAGAATACGGATTGTTCTGCCTCAAAACTTTTATCTCTTCAACTTGTTGAGTAGTCGCAAGACAATGCACAGTATAATGGGGACCATTGCAAATCTCACAACTAATAACTTTGACAGGTTGAACTTGAGCTACAGTTTTAGTACTCACCTTCATCCCTTTAAGCCTTCTTTCCACTTCAACCTTGATTCGATCTTCCATTTTCACAACTTGTGCGGCCAACTTCAAGTCAACTGTTTCTTCCGGATTACTCACACTCCGGTCATATAATTCCAGATGTTCATTTGCAGCGATCGCTTCAATAATTTTTCTGATTCTAGTGGCTGTTGTAAAGTTGGATGAACCACCGGCTGCTGTGTCGATTAGCTGCTTAGTCTTCATCTTAAGACCATTCACAAACATCTGCATCTGTTCAGTTTGATCTAGATTATGAGTAGGACATGCAACCAATAACCGTTTGAACCTTTTATACGAGTCCCCGAGTGATTCTCCCTCCCTCTGTTTAAAATTCATAATATCATATCGTTTGCGAATATACACAGAGGCAGGAAAATACTCATTCAGAAAGGCTTTTTCCATTTCTTCCCATGTAGTAATACTTCCGGCTGGTAAGGAGTAAAACCATTCTTCAGCTTCTTCAGATAAAGTGAACGGGAACATTCTTAACCTTTTAGCTTCATCTGTGTGTCTTTCAATCTTTAGAGTAGTGCTCATCGTCAGAAATCTTTGTAGATGCTTATTTGCATCTTCGTTAACCTTTCCGGTGAAAGGTCTCCTCTCAAGGTGAGTGATTGTGCTCGGATGCAGCTGGAACTTTGCGACATTCACTGGTTGGTTCACAATGGTCATCCGGTTTGGTTGAGCATTTTCCCCTCCATAGTCTCCCAAAAGTCTCTCCGCTGGTGGGAGATCCGCTATAGCTTCAGTATCTCTTTCTGATTCTGAACCCAAATCTGAATGAACAGAAACTCCTTCCTCTTCTGAAGCTAATAGTCTAGCTTGCCTACGTCTTTCGCGTAGAGTCCTTTCAATTTCTGCGTCCAAAGAAAAAATTAGCTGAGGGATCTCCTCGCATGAAAGTGTTAGACGCAGATTAGTAGTAACAAAATAAAAATAATAAAAATTAAAATTAAAAATTGAAAATAAAATTTTGGTCGCAGAGCAACAAAATTTCAATTGAATTAGAATTAAACTTATATTCTGGCAGTCCCCGGCAACGGCGCCAAAAACTTGACCGGTAAATTAGCAAGTGTACTAATTGTACCGATGTAGTAATAAGGGGAAATTCCCCGAATATCGATCTCGCGGACTGCGTATGAACACAAGTTCTAAAATAATACAATTGAACAAAAAGTCATAGGGGTTTTGGTTTGTTTCTTACAATTTTAAAGGCCAAAAGGCAAAAGCAGTAAAATAAAGGTTTTAGACAGTTATGAGAAGCATGCTAGAGTATGGTGTATGAAAAAACCTTGTAATAACCTTAATCCTTATTTTTCAGAAATCACTGCTCAATTCAATCGTTACCGGTTTTAAAGATTAGTTGACTCTAATTCCTTAGTAGAAAACCCTTTGGTATTCTTCCTATGCCCCAATTCCTTGGCGGTATAGGAACAATCCCAAGCAATATATTTTATCTAAAACATTACGGTTACTATAGGGTATCCCCATTCCTAGGCAATATCTACTATAGTATTATTGTATAAACGCGTTAACGATCATTTTTACAAATCTAAGGTTAACCGTAAAACAAATCCTTATTTGTCAAATAAGAAAAGCCATAAGAAAATTATACAATAACAACGATGATTAGAAAGTAGTGAAATCCATTATTCAAAGGAAACAAGGTTATATCGTGAAATTTCTTTTCCGTTCAAAAGTTCAATCCTTATTCTTTCTCCAAACACGTATCAAATAGTCTCAATTCAAACTAATCACTAGGGAAATACCCACAATACCCTCGGGGATCACAAGAGTCAAAAATACAAGAAAAATAGGGAAAAAAGCGCTTCCTGCAACACGGGCCGTGTCAGGCAACACGGGCGCCCGTGTTGGCTTCCTGAAAGATTTTTCACGTGAAATTTGCAAGTCCCAGGTGTCACAACACGGGTCGTGTCACACAACACGGGCACCCGTGTTGTGCCACTGTTTTTTTCTCCAAAAATCGCCTTTTCTGAGCAAATCATGCAACACGGGTCGTGTCACACAACACGGGAACCCGTGTTACACCCCTGTTTCGAATCTGACTTCGACTCCAACATGAAAGTCGTAGCTCTCTCTCTTAGCTTTCCGGCGGTTTTTAGAACGCCTCAAACGGATTTCCGGAACTCCAGTTATGATCGTTTTCGTGCAGATTGCTAAAGATTTCACAACAAAACTCTTCCGAAATCTTGCCATTTTTCCCAGTTTTCGCTCTCCTTCTCCTTTATTGTATACCTGAACCTAGAAACAGTAAAAATACCAAATCGACGCGTAAAATGTAATAAAAACAACTAAAATGCGACAAGACAAAACAAATGATTAACTGAAATAAACTGTAAAATAACGTGTAAAAACCATCGATCAGTCGGTCCTTTGCGGATGCAGTGGCTTCCCAAGTACACCTCAATATAAAGTACCACAATATGAATGAGGATTCAGATACAATCAATGTCAATCTTTCAGAGTGAAGATGATCTATAAGGCCTTCTAGCAGGACTAGAAAGAAGGTGAAGCTAAGGACATGGAAATCAATGTGACCTATTTGACCAACAATCTAAAAGACATGGCTATTTAGATTCCTTTGAGTAATGTAATTTGTCTTGACTGAATAAGCAAAAATGGTTGATCCAAACTAGCCAAGAACAACTGCCACAAACCCCGCGGCCAACAAGCAATGCCTATGTTGCTTGGTTATGTTTAATTCAATTTCCCTTTGTGTAAAAACAACATGTATTATAATTGTTTAATTAAATAAGCAGAGAATTTTCCTCACTAAATTATGATTTTCCTTTGTGATTATAAATGATAACGATAAGTTTGGGCTATGACCAGAGAGATTAAATCCCCATCACAAAGACTCAGGACTGTTGTCACAAACGCCACAAGTGTAAGACTAAATCAATCAAAACCCCACAATGCCAACGTACACATACAAGATATCTCTTGAGAGTTTTTAGTAGGATATGCCCTCAAACCTACTTTTACAAGGATTTGAATCTTTTCAAGGGCTAACTTCCAAATAAACAACGAGCAAAAGTTTGGTTGGCTATCCTCTAAACTAGACCGAGATTTTGCACGGGGTGGCCTCCGAACCGAGATGTAGTTTTATACATGTTATCTTCCAAACTAAGATGGAGTGTTAAACTTTTTATCCTCCAAAGAAAATTGTAGTTTTACACGAGTTGACCTTCGAACTAAGATGAGATTTTACACAGGTTGATCTTGAACCAAGATGAGAATTTACACAGACTGATCTCAAACGAAGATGAGATTTTACACAGGATGATCTTGTACCAAAAGAACTTTTACATTGGGATGAGTAGAGGAACCTTTGTGGATATTTTGATGGTTGATCTTCATGAACCAAAAGAGAGATTTTGTAGTAGGCAAACCTCACAAACCAAACAAACACTTCATAAGACGATCCCCAAACAAAAAAAGAAGAGATTTTTAATGACTTAACTTACAACCAAACAACTTCTTATAGAAGATACTTTACTCAAGATATAATACACTATTGGATAAATTACAAATATACCCTCCATTCAGAATAAAAGATCCTCATTAAGCACGAGAACACTTTCAAAGCACTAAGGAAAAACTCAAGTTAGAAAAAGAGAGATTTATAATAAAATATAAGATAAATAGAAATTAAGATCAAAGATTGTTTTTTGAGTTGATTGAAATGATAGATAAACTCTCTATTTATAGGCTAAAGTATGTTATAAATTTGGAAACAATCCATGGTCTATTTAAGTGTCATAATAGATTAGTCTAATCAATTATTACACCTAAAATGGAATGTTTTGATTTCTAATAGTTGCCAACCATTAAAAAACATGTTTATATCAATTATGAGTTTTACAAAGTACAATAATCAATTATATCACTAGGGATACTCGATTATCCTTTGTAAAAATGCTTCTAATTGATCAGATAGTTCCCTAATCAATTAGCTAGTCCTTAAAAAAATTAGGTGATTTTAACAAATAAATATAGGCTTCTCAATAGTCTAAAGTGTGTGTGTGTGTGTGTGTGAGCGCGCGTGTGTGCATGCATGAGTGAGTGTGTATGTGTGTGTGTGCGTGTGTGTGTGTGTGCACGTGTGTGTGTGTGTGTGTGTGCGCGTGCGTGTGCATGTGCATGTGTCTGTACGCGTGCGTGTGTGCATGTGTGTGTGCAGACGCCTATGTTATATGTGTGTGATTTTTTCTTAGTAATTCCATAGATTACATTGTGCCTTTACAAGATTCTAGTCACTCATACAAACATGACTAAGAGAACTTTCATAACTATGAAGCTTTAAGTCTTGGCATCATTATCTTTGACTTTAGCATCACACAAGAACTTTTAATTCTCTATTTTGATGAGGTTTGAGTTGTCTTCAAGTTGGTTACCATCATTAGAGAGTTGAGAGACCAAACCACCTAAGAACCTTGAAGGAAAGTATTCATTAGATATCATTGGAACTCAAGTGTCACCATCAAAACAAAATAGTTTATTACAACTTTTCTATCTACCAACTCCACCACTTTTTAACACCTTGACACTAACGGCAAGCACAACGATTCATATTTTTCCCCTCATTAAATATGATAACCCATTTCTTAGGGAGTTGGTAAAAGAGAAAACAATAGGGTAAAAATTGGATTGGTTAAACTCCTCCTCACATGAGTAGAGACTATACTCTACTCCCTGTTGCATCTCAAAAATTATGATCCTTCGAGAGACGTTCGCACACTCGTAGAAAATGATCTGTACAGAATCGCCACCGAACTTTATTTATTTCAAAAAGAAGGAAAGGGAAAATATCGATAAAACCCTTAAAAGAAAAATAAAATGGTCGTCGCAACCAAATTCAGGGTTCAGAGTTGATTATGCAAAGAGGAGGTATTAGTACCTCTCACGTCTGTTGTACACAATGGGAACCTTTTAATTAGTTTTACGATTGAATTTTAGTATGATGTTAATTTGGAATCTTTTACTTATTAAGCGGGAAAAAGAAAGAAAACATATTTTAGGTTTTTTATTATTGTGCCTGACAAGATTTCAAAATTATGATCCTACGTATCTCCAGGTACAATGGAGAACTCAAGGCTATGTAGTTCTTTTGTAGAAAAGAACTATTTATAGGTTGCTTTTAAGGATTAATGCTTTAGACATATTGAGTGGTTAAACCTTTGATTGTTGCTTGCTCTTGGAGGCTGAAGCCTTTATTTGTTTCACATCGATATGGATAAAGCATATGTGTTTCTAAAAAGGCTTTGAAGTCGTGCAAGGGCGGAAAACAAGTTTGATTTGTTGAATATATTTTAGTGGTTGACGAATATTCAAACGGTAGGTTAAGTGTGACCATCACATGAACATTCTAAGAAAGGAGGAGAAATTACTTCTGCCCCAATTATTTTTCAATCAGATTATTTATGAAAGTTGTGTGATGAATCAAGTTGTGTTTCTTTAATGGGCGATGAATATTCAAACAATAGGCTAAGTGCGGCCATCACACGAATACTGGGGGAAAGGAGGAGAAATTACTTCCTCCCTAATATTTTTTCGTCCATGAAAGAATTAACTTGATTTGGTTATTTAAAAGTGTTTTGATGCAACTGAAGAATGTTCAAACGGTAGGCTAAGTGCCGCTATCACTTGAACATTAGGGGAAAGGATGAGAAATTATGTTTGCCCCAATCCTTTTTCAATCATTATTTATTACAAAAAGAGATTGAAAATGGACAACTTGACGTTGAATCAGGTGTTTAAAGTTGATTAAAAAAGTGTAAGGGGAAGAGATACTTCACCTAGAATCAAGCACTCGCGTTGCGTTCTATTGAATTTGATTTGGAAAAGCGCTTGAGGTTGGATCAAGACTATTTTTTTTCTTTTCGAAAGTGATTGGTTATAATCTTGAATTATAAATTTACTAAGATAACAAAGCAATTGAAAGTAAAGCAATAAAATTAGGTAAGCAATACAACCCGGGGGTGGGGGATATATATTGTCGAATGGGAAATGAAATAAGGATAGGCAAAAGAAATAAGGATAGGCAAAAGAAATAAAATCAATATGAAATAAGACAAAATGCAAGATATAGGAGCGCACACGACATATTTGCATCAAACATTCAATGTAATCGAATAGAAATAAGTACAACCAAAGTGGAACATGCACATATCAAGTTCATGATGCCAGGACACGAATCAATGTCATGTAACACAAATACATGCAATGCTACCAAAATAATTCACATTCGAATTAAAAAGAAAAAACATTGGATAATTGTATACTAGCACAAACCAAAATAGAAAATTGCTAATGCATAAGCGGTCATCGCAAGTCGAATCGAGAAGCAACAAGATAGTAAAAATCAATGAAAAGCACAAATTGCAAATCGAAACGCGAATTGGTATGAGCACAAAAGTAGATTGTCGTTGTGCTAACCATCAGACGCGTGTACAGGATCAAAATGCAAAAACATTAACTACTTCACCATTCAAATAGTGAGTAGGGACAAATGGACCATTGAATATAGTTTCCCACAATTCAAGATTAAACTTTTAACGAAAAATTCCATATCTAGCTTTCCACAAATCAAACCTATCACCATTTAACTGTGGAGGCATATTTAGGGTACTTCTTATGTAACAAGAAATGTTTGAAGTTATCGTCCTCTCGAGAGGATTAGTCATTAAATAAGAGTTAGGTTCTGATGCCACTTGTTGGACACGTGACTCCAAATACAAGAAGAATGAGGGGATGAATTGTGGAGGTTTGAAAATGTTGGTTACAAACAAAATCTTTGAGAAAATCAATTTTTAAAACCATTTGTAACACAAAGAAATAAATAAGCATTAGAGAATAGATAGATGGAAAATAAGAATAAAGAAAATAACTAAAAATTAAAATAGATAAGGAAAAGAGAAAGACACAAGCAGATTATAGAGGTTCAGTCTAAGTGAATGTGACTTAACCCTATCCTCAAGAATTCTTCTTGAGATTTTCCACTATCTTGAGAGATTTTAGTAGGATATATCCATAAACCTTCTTTTACAAGGATTTGAAGTTTTTCTATGGCTAACTTCTAAATTGAACCTTGAAACATAAGTCTTCACTTGAACATTGTTAGATGGCACTGTTGACTTGAAAGAGATGACTTGATCTTTTAGTCATCTGAACAAGAGCATCTTCAAAGGATGGATTTATAAAACACCTTGATACTAAGAGAATCTTTGATTGTTTGAGTTATCTTCAAGAGATAATGACTTCACTAAATATTATTGGATATCTTGTGTCATCATTAAAATCAAACAATTGGTTGAAACTTTGCTATAAATAAACTCTACCATTTTGGATCACGTTGATAATACCTACAAGCACATAGACGTCGAATAAACTTCGAGCGGAACTTGGAGCAAAAGTGGATCCCAAAGGAATAAACCCGACACCAGAAATAAACGCCACAAATCAGGTAAATTTTTAATAAATAACTAAAGTGTATGTATCTATGTGTGCGTGTGTGTATTTGTGTGTGTGTATTTGTGTTTGTGTATGTGTGTGTGTGTATGTGTGTGTGTGTGTATGTGTGTGTGTGTGTGTGTGTGTGTGTGTGTGTGTATAATAGGACAAAAAAGTCAAAGCTACAAGCATGTCGAACACGTCCACGCCAAAAAAGAGAGGAGCTAGTATGTCAAAGAGACTAATTTTCCATCCTTGATGGCTTGATTGAGACGAGCTTGATCCTGAAAGACATGAACGTTAGGATAAAAGTGTTTCACTTACTTCAAAGCATTCTCAAAAGTACCCTCGACGACGAAGAAACCCTTTTGTAACAATTTAGTTTGCTCTTTATAAAGATAAAGGTTCTCTTTGTGCATCGCATGAAGACCGCCCTCGGTCTCCTTTTGACTTCCCCGGGATTCTTTTAAAGGCTTCTCTAGTTCTTAAATTCTTTTTCGAGCAAGATACGAGAACTGGAACGTTTCTCTCATAGCTACTTCTACCTTTAACGAAGGAATAAAGGGCCAAATCTCATTCTTCTCGGCTACCCCGCGTTACTTTTTCTACCAAAGTACCAAGATATTCGAAAAGTTCCACAACGACCTCTATGGCCAAGAATTTGTTGGAAGCACCTTAGACCTCCTCCAAATACTAATCCCAATCGATTTTAAGATCATTGACTCGTTCATTGTGTCTTTCCCTCTCATGTCGAAGACGGTCGAGCAAGGGAACTTCTCCTCGACTAACAACTCCGAACACCAAAATAGACGACGCTTTACGAGTATGGAAGGTCAATTTGGTAATTACCTTTGTAAAGCTTTTTCACAAAGATCTGAGAAATAAGAATAATCTTCATTAGAAATCAAAGACTTGGACGAGCTAACAACATTGGATTTTGCTCCATGTGAGTGGATGCTTGCCTTTCTACAATTCCATGTCAGGGATGTTTATGAGGAGGCCTCTCCACTTGAATCATTTCCACCTCCAAGGTGGGTGCTAACCTTCCCATTTCGATCCGGGAGGGGAATCTCAAACTTCCACTTAAAGGGGAGGAGTAATTATTTGAACGACCCGCCAAGTGACTGTACCAAAGGGTGTTCCATTAGGTGTACTTGAGGTGGAGGCTCCCCCAACAGAATGGGTACTCAAAATTCCAACCAAAACACCAAACATCCAGATCTGTTTCCACAATTGTTGCATGGTATCCCCGCTCTTTATCACATCTACACGATTAAGAAAAGAGACATCAAACAAAGTTTGAGAAAGGAAACAAGGAAAATAAGTCCATAACGCCATTTACCAAAAATTATCTTCCTTTCCTCTTTTAATTTAGCATCTACCTGCTAGCGCCACTTACCAAAAATTATCTTCCTTTTCTCTTTTAATTTAGTATCTACCTGCTAGCGAGTATAAATGCAATTCTTCGACCAATTTCTGGAAGCACATCCGACACAACCAAACTCTTTACAAAAAGCCACCGACAAACTTTTTAAATATAATTCCTCTAAAGATAGATCTCCTTCTTTATAAGTATATGAACTAACTCCAACAAGTAGTCGCCCTTTGATTCTTTAAGACACTAGCCCATTATCAAAGTGCTTTACTTGTGTCACTCTCTTATGAATTTCTTCCGCCTATTAAAAATATATGATATAATTACAAACAATTTAAGACTTTTTTATATATATCGGAAGGTATACTATTAATATCTTTCAACATTCAATATGCTAGATTATAATCCAATTTCAACTCCTATTGAGATTGATTCAAATTTAAAAGGGAGTGATATTAATGAAGATTGAAAGATAAAACCAAATATAGAACAAAAATGGTGGGGACACTAACACATGTACCTATCTTAAAATCTCAAGAGGAAAGGCATAACAAGTTCAAAATTATTTTTCCTTTTTGGTAAACGTCTCAATTTGAATCTCACTTGCTTTGCACACATTCTTTACTTCTCTATCCAATCAAAGAGAAACAAGAAGAAGAAAAAAAAAGTAGATAATAAAAATGCTTTGGAGTTGATTGATAGCATCTTTTAATTTTCACTTTGAAACATTGAGGACCATATGTTTTTTTTCCTCCTTTATTATTTTCATTATATAATTTCATTCTTTTCATCATAGAATCTGATAATAAATTTAAAAATGTTTGAATGGACCAAAAACCAACATGACAGTTTCACTATCGCCACAAAAGAATCTAGTGAAAAAGACCAACACAAAATGCAAACACCCTTCTTTTACATGTTCCCAACACCTTTAAATGGTGGAGTTTTTACTTTTACTTTAAGAACTCATATATATAATCTTTGAAAAATAAAAACAGAATTTCCAAATTTAATATAAAGCAAACTAAAGCCAAATACTCTTTTTCTTCTATCATAGTTTTAAATTGCGGTCGCAGAATATTTTAAATTTTTATAGATGTAATGATGTTGCTGAGAATAATATATTTTGCAGACCGCAATTTAAAACTATAAGCGACTTTTTTGTGTTAAGTCGCTTTACATTTTAATGTTGATTTCAAATTTCACTGAAATTTGTGATTCTCTTTTTTTTTCTAGCTTCACCCCATCTTGATAAGATAAGTTCAAAAAAAAAATTTTAACACTCATTAAATTGCGGTTTTTGTACATACTGATCATGAAACAAATTTTGGATATTTTTTTGAACTTATTTTGTTTGGGACACAAGCTTCTTTTCCCTTTTAAGACCACAAAACTCTTCCCATAATAAATCAATTTCCATTAGCACTTTGATTAGCCCTTTTTTTGTCATCTTCTGCATGTTTGATGAAGCTTGTTTGATTCTCAATTCACTAACTTTGGCCAGGTGGTCTACCTGAATTTCCAGCTCTCCTGAAAAAATATTGTTACCAAATAAGATTTTAAAAGGGTCATTCCAAGTTATTGGATTTAAAAATTCTCAGTCAAATATATATACAAATTCTTTTAATTTAAAAATTATTTTTAATTCTTAAATAATATTTATTTTTCTAGTATAAATCGGATATTTTCTACGCGCAACTACTCCATCTGAGATATAGAGAATCACAATAGATGATGCAACTGCTCCCTCAAGTAAGAGAGAATATGCGCAACTACTTCATCTGAGGTGTAGAGAATCACAATAGATGATGCAATTGCTCCCTCAAATAGGAGAGAATCTCGGAAAAACTCTCTCTCAAGAGACTGGCGCAACTGCTCCCTCAAGTTGGGGAGGATCTTAATAGACAACAAAACGCTCTCTATCAAGAGGTTTAGCATTGCTACGTGATCGAGATTGACTTCAAGCTCAAAATCTCTAATTAAGTTGGAAGTGTCTCTTACCATTTCATCGAAGTGTTTTCAATTTATTTGACTATTTTATAATGTTAAATAAATATGAAAATAAAAATAGGGAATAATTTTTTTTATTAAATTACTTTTATTAAGTATTGGTGTAAACACCATATCATAAATACGTAATAGAATATATTAACTTAAAAATGGTGAAATTATTATTAATAGAATAATACAATTGAAAAGAAAATATTTATAGTGCATTAAAAACTATAAAGATTCACTCATTTTGAAATAAATTATTTTACAAATAGTTCACTCATAATATGGAACATGGAAATATTTATGAAATGGCTTCTTTTTCATAGTAAGTCTAATCTCATGCATGCTTGTGTCTTGTACTAAAAGAAATAAAGCAAAAACAAAGTTCTTAATTCAGAGAAAACAGAATAAATAACTTTAATTGCTTATGATTAATTAAGAAGTGGAATAAAGTTTTTAACATACACTTTATCTTTATTTTATAGCTTTATCCGTTAACCTATTATAAAGGACTATTCTTGTTAAAAGAAGTTAAATCAACAATTCAATGAAACAGTTAAAAGCATCATAATCAATCTTCATAGTTAGCTTTCTTCCTTTTTTTGTTCAAATTCCAATATAGTAGGATAAAGATTTTATAGTAGGGTTAAGGAAATTAAAGATAAATATTAGACATATAATATATGTTATTGTACTTTGAGGAAGATTTAACATATATGATAACAACATAAAGAAACCAAAAAACTCCAAAATCCAACTATCTATAATATCAATATTTTACATGTCTGATCAAACCGGTCGATTCAATTGGATAAATCAAAAATAAGTTAGTTTATTAGTTGGTTCAATCTCGTTTGAAGTATAGTATGATCAAATTAGGTTTAGTTATGATTGAAATACGACTGATTCAACAAATTTTTAATTTTTATTTTCACGTATTTTTATTATATTTTATTTATCTATTAGTCATTCTACTCGATTAGGTTAAATCGGTTGAATAATAATTTATGTCTCACTACCTTAATCTAAAACTCAATTTTTTAAACATTGTATAGTTTACTATAATTGCTTGTAAATTATAACTTGTAGTAGTAACCTATATTGCAACACATATAGAGTGTTAGATGTTAAATAATTAAAGGAGGTGATTATACATAATAAAGAAAAACTTAATTTTCAATAAATATTTTCATTCATTATTATAAACAATATCTATACTACTATAAGATTATTATTCAAAAGATCTTGAGTTCAAATTTTAAGGATAAAAATCATGTTTAAAACGACCGATCTTATTAAAGATGGTTAGTCAGCTTTTCGAAGCGTTGTAGATACACCGCATTAATAAAAAAAACAATGTAATACGAACATAAAAGAAAAATATATAATTTTTTGAAGAGATATAAACAAAATGCAAACCTGTTGTGAATAGGATCTGGTCCATTGGGAACTCTTCTTTTACTCATATAATTGAAATCCAATTGTGCATCATGGTTACCAACAACAACAACTTGTTGATGATCATGTTTTGTAGTAGTAGTACTTGTTGTTCTTCCACCACTAACTAAGCTAGCAATAAACATAAAAGAAACAAACCCCACCACTACAAGTACTCTAAACAAAAACCTTGAAACAAAATAACTAGTACTAGTTTTAGTATCCATATGCAACAACACTTTTTTCTTCTTATATAGGATGATGAATCAAGATGTGTCACCCTATACTATATAAGACATATAGAACAAGATACAAAAAAGGCTATAATAATTTCATAATGATTGAAGAGGAAGAAAAACAAGATAGAGGGAGAGAGAGAGAGAGAGAGAGAGAGAGAGAGAGAGAGAGAGAGAGAGAGAGAGAGAGAGAGAGAGAGAGAGAGAGAGAGAGAGAGAGAGAGAGAGAGAGAGAGAGAGAGAGAGAGAGAGAGAGAGAGAGAGAGAGAGAGAGAGAGAGAGAGAGAGAGAGAGAGAGAGAGAGAGAGAGAGAGAGAGAGAGAGAGAGAGAGAGAGAGAAAGAAGAGGTAGTAAGTGTATAAGAATTGAAATATTTTTACTACGAAGGTTAAGGGGTGAGGTTGGTTTTCTTTATAGGTTGGAGAGATTATGTTAAGACTTTCTCGAACTAAGAGCGTGACATGGAGGCAAGACTTTGCTTTATACGGAGAAAGGTGATAATACACGACACTATACTTTTGCTTTGGTGTTTTTATTGTGTGTGAGTGTGTATTTTCATGCAATGCAACTACGATGTGTATGTGTGTGTTTGTGTGCCAAAAGACTGCTTATACTTTCATTCTTTACGTACAATTGTGTTAAAGGAAAATTATATGTTGCCTTGCATGTTGTGTCATGCGCTCTCTCTCTCTCTCTTGATATCTTGATATGCTTGTGGAATCAATCAAGAGAATGGAAAATGGATAGAATCTTATATGAAGTTGATCTAGATTGATGGTGCGAGGTGGACGATGACACTCAATTTTTTTTTAGTAGAAAAAGTGTATCTGCAAACATTCTAACGAATAGGTTAGTATAAGATAGAGTGTGTCTGGAAGTTTTGTGATTAGAAGTGAGAGTATCTTATTCGTATGTTGGTGTTTTTGAAAATAGTTCATCGTCTGTCTTTCTCTTCTGTCATCTCTCTCATGATTCATCTAGTGGCTGAAAATTGATAAAATTATTTAGATAAAAGGACGTTGCTTTGAAAAGTGAGAAAAAAAATAGATGAATGGTTAAGATTGATGGCTGAATGGACGCAGTAGAGAAAACCCTGTAGAGGATCCAAATCCTGATGTCTTTATATGAGACTAATAGGAATGCAATGTCATATTTATATAATAGCGGGAGGGAGTTATGACGCTCCTCAACTTTATCCGATCAAGTGAAAAATCTTACTCTTTTTTTTATATAAGGTTAGGAGTAGAAAGAGTGTATTTGCAAACATTCTAACAAACAGATTAGTCTACAATAGAATGCGTCAAGAGATTTTGTGATTAGAGATAAGATTATCTTATTCGTGCGTTTGTGTCCTTATATGAGACTAGTAGGAATGCAATGACATATTTATATAATAGTAGGAGGGAGTTATGACGTTCCTCAACTTTATACGATCAAGTGAAAAATGTTACTCTTTTCTATATAAAGTCAAAAGTAAAAAGAGTGTATCCGCAAACATTCTAACAAATATGTTAATTTACGATAGAATGCGTCAAGATATTTTGTGATTAGAAGTGAAATTATCTTTACAATCAAGTGAAAAATTATTTGTGATGCATTAGTAAGCGTTAAGCATAGTAATAAAAGACAGGCTTAAAATAATTGATTTACAAATGTAATTGTGGTTGTAACTTCCAAAAACTTGATGCCCTTCTAGAATGATTTAAAACTCTTATCAATCAAATTTAATTATTCTTTAAAGCACTCAAATGAATACATTAGAGAAAATACTAATTAATTAATTTAGAGCTACCATTGGAATATTTGGACTTAAGTTTGTTATGTAACATGAATTTGAAAATAAAGCATTTTGTGTATTTCTATTCTAATTTGACTAGAAAAGTAAAGGTAGAAAAAGTGAATTAATAATACAAGAGTACAGAAGAAACATAAAGGAAATAAATTAGATCACACTGTAAACATGTTAGATTGTGTAGGCATTCAACATTCATCTTCTTCATAGAATTTAACACCTAAAGGGTTGGTCAAGTCTTGCATTTTAAAAGTCACATGATTAAACCCATTTTTGCAACTTCTCTATGTTTCAAAAATATTAGTTTTCAATGATTGAATGAGACATGGTTTATCATTGAAGTTTTTGATATTTTGGCAAAAACGAGTCGGACGTGTCTGTTTATCTCGTCATTTTCGGTGAATTAAGGTAAGGTGTTTAATTCGTTATTCTATTTTGTCAATCTTTGACTTTAATGAGCAGAACCTAAACAACAGATCTAACTTTTTATCATTTTTAAGCTTTAGCGGTGGTAAAACAGACTAAACCCGTTCATTTGATCTGTATTTTTTGCGGATCAAGCAAATATTTTCAACCCACCTCTCAATTTTGTCTATCTCGTCTCATCCCGTATTATTTTTTGACGAATTTTAATCGGGCGAACATGTCAGTTTGTCACCTCTAATTGATATCCAATTGCAACTATTTTATTAACTCACTTGTACTCTGTTGGGAATTATAGCCAACACAAAATACTAAATAAAAAATATATTTTGTCCTCACACATTCTCACTTTTTCTCCAAACAAATCTCTAATTTGAACAATTCTACATCAAAATATCCTCCCATAGTTAATTCGAATTATGCTCTATAGTATGTACCAAACAATAGCTGCCCTAAAAATGGCCCACATATTTATATGCTTTAATATATGCTACTCACCACTCTTAGTTGAGGCTGCAAATTCTATACAACCTTAATGGCACATAGATAATTATTTAAATAGAAAAAAAAAAGAGCATATGCATAAGAATTAAGAACTATAGCATATAAATTACAAACAGAAGTTTGTTCTTTGGAATGTGAGGTTTGATTAGGGGAATACATACATACTCTATATCACCGACACTTCTGTAAAAAAATGTGTGTTTGTGTCTATGTCAGTTTCGGACACTGACTTTAATATTTGTGATTACATTCAATTTATTTATTTTTCGACGTGTCTGATATTCATGTCTGTGCCCGTGCTCATATATACTTCTTTTTCCATAAGGCTAAAGCATAAGGAACATTTTAGTGTCTTATCCATTATGCATATGAATCTTGGTGTAATCAAAAACCAAAAGTAATTTTTGTTGGAGAATCTAATGCTTTTTACTGTAATAGCTTCCCCTTCAAGTTACATGGATAACTGTTTTGTTCATAGCATCAACTGATATATATATTACTCTACATAAGTTGCTTTAGGCATTGATGCCATTGCCTATGGCACACATGTTTGAGGTGTGGAATATTGCAATATGTATTGATATTTCATATTTGACAGTGATTTATACCTAAAGACATCAATACAAAATCAATCAATTTGAGAGTTGTAAGGTTGAGGGAATGAAGCATGTTGCCTTATGCTGATTTGTTCATTGAGGACAAGTTTTTTTGGACTTTATGTCCATGATTGATTAATTATTAAGCAATTTTATATGAAACTTTTGGTGTTAATGTCTACTTAGTCTATTCTATTCACTATAGTGAACAATTCAATTGAGCTATAACATCTAACAGAACTAATCATCCTTCAACCTATGACATACATCAGAAAATTTAAGATTTCACAAGTGTTGAAAACAATGAGTATAAGTCTTTATTCTTGGAATTGATATATTTTCTCTAAAGTTAAAAGCACATCCAAACATTAAGCTTCATAAGAATTATGTATAAAGCATGTATGAATAAAGGATGTTACTAAAACTAAAAGTAAAAGCATTGGTATAGATTTTCCTAATCAATATACCATATAATTGTTACCATCAAATCAAACAGTTGAGAATGTTTTTCTGGAAAAGAATCTACATGGAAGATATTATATGCAAATGAAAGATGGCAAACACAAATAAGCAGTGGGGGCTAAAAATTATCTCATAAGTTTCTGAATTTTGGTGATTTGTTATGAAAAAGCTAATCTTTTTGCATCTAAAGCTATATGACTGACAGTAGAGAGTGATATACCATTGCTTTTGTTTATAAGCATGGATTCTTTATATGGAATAAAATAATGTATCAAGCTTCACACTTTAATTTTGTGCAGGAATCTTTACTATATGTTGCACATTTTGATTTTGGCTTTTCTGCATGCCTAAAGAAGCTTCTGTAGAATTGTGTATCCTCTCTGCATTTGAAGTTGGCATGTGAAAATCTTCATTTATCATCCTTTAATTCATGGTTGTCAAAATCGGAATCTCACTAAAGATCGTTGAGGGTTGAAAGAAGCGTGAATCGTAAAATCGTAAGTCGGATCGTAAGATCCCACCAAATATACAAAATTATATATTTCACTAAAAAACATTAACATTTTTTTTTTAAATTAATAAAAACCACGTTCCAAATTCTAAAATTCCAAAATTCCAAATAATTAAAAACATCTAAAATTTCAAAACATTAACACTAAACATAAACTAAAATTTAACTTAAACATAAACTTCAATTTAACAAATCATACAATGTATCTAGAGCAAGTCCAACATCCAAATCATCTTGATCTCCTCCATCATCTTCATCTTCAAGGTTGTGAACCTCCAAATCATCTTGATTGCTGATTCCATTCTCTCCATTTTGATTGCCAACTTCTAAATCTCTACTTTCAATTGTGAAATCTAAAATATCATCATCTAACCAATCTTAATTATTGTCCATGATCCACTCATCATCCGATTCAATTTCGTCAATGCTACATTCTACCACCTTTCTTGTTTTCTTCTTTTTGCCAACTTTGAATTTGTCATTACAAACACAACATCGTTCATTGTTTTTTGCTTCAAGCGATTTTTTTTCTTTGTATGGACCATTTCAAAAGCACTCCAATTTCTTTCACATCCCGATGAGCTACAAGTTAAGCTAAGGACACAAATTGCAAATTTTTGTAGCTCGGGATGCTCGTCCCCATATGATTCCCACCATTGTGCTGGAGTTTTAGTTTTAAGAGCCGCCAATGCTATTGCACTGCCGAAAAACTTTGCCTTTCTCTTAAAATCTTTCAATTGAGCATCAATCTTACTTATTTCTTCTACATCTCCGATCATCCTTTCCATACAATCATATAATCCTCGTTTAACTTCATAGTCAGCTTTAAAATTAGAGTTATAATGCAATTTTGGGTTGAGATAGTAACCGGCAGCATGCAAAGGTCTGTGCAATTGCTTATCCCACCTTTCATCAATTATATCTCATAAAGGCTTGTATCTAAATAATAATAAATAAAAATTCAGTGAGTAAAGTTGAATAAAAAGGGAGAACAGTGAGGAAAGTTGAAAAAAAAAAACCAAATTTAAAGAGTAAACAAAACAGAGACGAGTACATAGAATATATCAGATTTGAACAAAACAGAGACAAGAGTACATCAAACAGGGACCAGATTTTCTCTAAAAATGTAACAGAATTAAAGTTGTAGTTAATACTTTCTTTGAACACCATTGAAGTTAGCTTGAATTTTCTCTTTAGCTTTGTCCATTTCCTCATAAATTAATCCCATCGCTGGAATTTCATCAAAATCTACTAAACGAATTACTTTAATCAGAGGATAAGAACCATTACAACAAATAACAATATTTTTCCAAAACTCTTTATCCATAACCACTTCTTCAATTTGCTTTCCTTCACTTGTTTTTGCAAACTTGGTTATTGTCCATTCTTATCAATCCTCCTTTATTCTCCATGAGACACCCTAAAGTTAAATAAGATGTCGCAAATCGAGTAACTGTCGGTCTCACCAAATCTTTTCCTTTTGTATGAATTTGTAATAAAGAAATAAGGGAAGGTTTGTGAATAAATGAATTGAGTGATTTTCTTACCTTTTGAAATTGTTTCATTGTGAACTTTTATATATTTTTCAAAATCCTCTAACATGAGATCAATGCAGTGGGCTGCACAGGAGGTCCAATAGAGCTTCTTTCGCTTTTTCATTAACATTGTACCTGCTGCTTTGTAGTTTGCAGCATTGTCAGTGACAATTTTCACAACATTTTTTTCTCCCATTTCTTCCACAATGTCATCAATCATCTTAAAAATTGCATCAGCAGTTTTTGCAATGTGTGAGGCATCAATGGACTTTAAAAAGACGGTACCTTTAGGACTGTTCACTAAAAAATTCAATATTGTTCTTCTTCTTTTGTCTGTCCACCCATCACTCATTATAGTGCATCCTGTAAGTTTGTGTTCTTCAATGAATTTCTTTGTCTCCTCCATTTTATGCTTCAAGTACTTTGTTCTGATTTCATGATATGAAGGTGGTTTGAATCCAAGACCATGTCTTGAAACCATCTCCAACATTTTTTGAAATTCTTCACTTTTTGCCACATTAAAAGCTATGGCATTGTTGTAGAAGAGGATGCATGAACGGGAATTGATGAAGACATTGGAAAAAAAATTGTGGTAGAATAGAAGGTATGATGAGAGATCGTATAACTAAAGAAGAAAAGAAGTTGATGATTGAATATAAATCGTATGATTGATTTATAGATGGAATTGAAGAAGAATAAATGATATCATTTAATAAATTGATATTTTTCAGATTGATTTTTAATTTCTCCCAAAAAATCAGTCTTGTAGATAGCAACAGATTCTGACTTTTAATGATGAAAAACGGCTAATTTAATGTGAAACGGCCGGTAGAAAAAGCTGAATGGGTCACCTTCTTCAATGGGCATTGGACCGGATCGGGTCGAAACGGGTTGGACAAATTTTCCACTGCGACATAGATCTTCGCTTTCACGTTTTTACGATCTTACACTGCGCTCCTACTGCACCGCCTTCTCCAGCGATCTTTGTTGCGCTCCGCCGCTGAGCATGGTGAAAACTCGCAAGATCTTAAGATCTCACGATTTAAATCTAGATTTTGACAACCATGCTTTGATTCCAAAACTATAACATTTACATGTATTGTTTAAATATCGACATAACTGTCTTTGAGAGGCGTACAAGGCAGGCTACTGCTCAGTGTTCAAAATTTGACACGTTTAAACCGTGACTAAAAAGAATCTCACTAAATATGTCAGTAAAACTATGACCAAATAGGGACCGTATTTGGTCTGTCACACTAACACTGTAGTTAATTTATACTAATCTATGCAGGACCTCCAAAAAAAACTTAAGACTCTAGTTAATTTATACTAATCTATACAGGACCTCCAAAAAAAAACTTAAAAGGAGCCTGGATATCACAAAAACTTAAAACGGATCTGAATATCTTAATATAATCATCTAAAGAGACATAGTAATGTAGTGCATGTAGTAATAAACCAAATAAAGGGTAAAGATTTTCCACCTTGTGTGAATCTCACACCTTTTATGGATTCGTACACTACAAACAACTTTGTTAAGTGCTTCCCTACAGTTAAATGTGATTAATAATATTGTTCTGTCTTGGACTGGAATAATTTACACAAGAATGTAACATGTGTCATAGTCATAATTGGTCATTAGGAACTCCATTGCATGATTCTATACAAAGGAACAGAACATATAGATTGATTTGGGGTGTAAAAGACCCTAATCTAAATATGCTTACAGTACTAAAGTTCCACTTGGGAACATCATTCTCTAATAAGCTTCTTTCAGTTTACTTAATGTTTTATTTTGAGGTAAGTATCTAGTTAATTAACTATGTAATCATTAAGACACTGCTGTTTAAAATATTCAATTAGACATATTGATTGAGAAAAAGGATTCTCCATTGCATATGAGAAATTATGGTATAACAGTAACACTACATTTCATGTCATGTCACTAGTATACAACATTTGAATTGCTACACAAAAAAATGAATACTTTGGAGGCTGTTGCTGAATCTCGACATTTCCTATTATAATTAAATATCATACATTGTAATTAAAAAAAATGGAAGGAAAAAAAAGGTTTCAGTGTGGAAGAAATCTCATCATACAGAAAGTCTTGAATTTCAAAACCGAGAGTTTGGTTGACCCCTTCCGGCTGCTACATAACCGGACATGGCGGCGGCCCTCTTTTTTTTCAGGTATACTAATGATCCGCTAATGAGCAACAAGAATATCATAATACCCTGTACAAAGATTCCCAAAAAATGTTCATGTTAACATAGAACATCTTTTATGGTTAAACAAGTAAACTGCAATGTAACGATGAACTAATGAGATGACAGCAGTAGTAAAACAATTGGATGAAGATTATACAAAGGTTTAGAGAAGTTGGGCATCCTTAGAGATTTGAAATTTGAATATCTAACACCATCAGTGTAGTCAAGATCAAGTGCTGGATCGTAAGATTGTAAGATCTTACGTGCTAAGGATGCCTAAAAGTGCTACGATCAGAGAAAGATTGTTTTCGACGCCGACATGGTTAAGATCGAGATTTTTGAAGCAAGATCGTTAAAAAACGTGTCGGGCCTTTTATTTTTGTCTGTATTATGATTTGTGTGTGTGTGTGTGTGTGTGTGTGTGTATGAAATTACCTTTTTTCCCTTCGGTAGGATCTTTCGTGTCGTGCTAACAATTCGAGTTTTACGATCTTTCACAAGCCGACCAATCCTACTTAAGATCTCGTGCTTGACTACATTGAACGCCATGTTTGGATCAATTATGTTTGATTTTCTCCCATCCTCTATACTTTTAAGACTTAGTTTAGAGAAGTGGGAAATCATAGAGTTAGTGCATCGGATAGTGGCACCATGCTTCCTTATTAAATGATAATGTTGCGTCTAACTTGTGAACACGACTGACATTTTGCAAGCTTTTCGCGAGAATTACCTTAGTGCTTAAGAGCCATGACCACATGGAAAAACTAAGTTCATGCAGATGCATGCAGCTTAGGATGTAAATAATAGAACTTTCCTTTGTTTCTTCAAACTCTACCAACAAATATCCTCCCATTGACAGATGCTGATAAGTGAGAGTTTTTCCATCAGCAGCTCAAAAGATAGTGGTCATTATCTGTTTATAAGAGTAGTCAATAGCGGCGCGCTCCGCTGTAGGAGCAGAGGCTGACCGCTATGGGAAGAGCCTTAGAGGTGCAGAACACTATAGCAGCCGCTATAGAGTAATTAGCAGATAGCAGGGGCAGAGCGGTTCTTGGCCCGGAGCGGTTTCTGTTCTGCTATCCTTTTCCCTTCTGAAAAACCGAAATAAACCCTAAATTTTAAAACGTATTAAGGGTAACTTAGGGTTTTTCAATCAAATTTGAGTTGAGACTCAACCCTAACCTTCCTTCACCGACGTTTTAGTACTTCAGCCATTCAAAAGAAAAATCAAAAGTTCTTCCTTCACCTCTCTGCGTTTCGTTCTTCCCTTTGCACTTCATATCTGTATAATTATTATTCATGTAATTTATCCAAAAAAATTATCAAATTGCGGTCATCCTGCTATACGCTATCCCATTTTTGGGGTCATCCGCTCCGCTCCGCGCCGCTATCCAGACTTGACTACTCTGGTTTATATATGCATATATTGATGTCACGCCCGTGGTTTGCAATTAGCCATTCTTCCTTGCCATTTAAAGAATCAAACACTAAATAGCGACTGACAGCACAAGTTAATCCTCTAAGATGGACACATTAGTTCAAAAGAATAATACGCAACTAAATATTCAATATATGATATGATTTCTCCATTTGATTAAGTTCAGAAGCCAATAAATGAATATAACAATAAATCCGAGCTAGTAACTGAAAATTACCTCAAAACCAAGCACTGATAACTTCTGTTCAGAATCTGCGGGTATACAGCTTCTATAAGTGACATAAGCCTGTGACTGATTATTTGAAGCCAATGAATCATCCAGTAAAGTTCTATGTGACCGCGAAGTTGTTACCGCTTCAGAAACATGTGAAACTTTATGAGACTTTTCAATACTACTAGAGATTTCCAAAGCAGTCCGAGTTTTCTTAGGATTTGTTTCCTTAGCATCCTTCTTTGAGGCTTTACTCTTTTCACATTTGAATGGAATTCGATAACCTGTCTCACTGCAGCGATATTTCTCATCACCCTACAAACTCCCCCGAGAAAGCTTGTAGTTAACAATAAAGTAAAGAGGCCATAAATAACAACTAGACATGTAGTACAGAGTAAGAAAGACCCGAGCATACATACAATACAACCAAGAGATCATATTCGTAGGCATAAAAGCAATGTTCCAAAACCAAACCAGACCGTTTAACCAGTCGAACTCTGAACCAGGATTGTCCATGATTGGTCATGTGAACAATTTAATCGTGGTTTATCCTAGTTTGAGCGGTTCAAATGGTTGAACTATGATCACAAGGACTTGCGGGTCAATGTCCATACCGGTTTTAAAAACATTGCATAAAAGGTATTCAAATCTTTTAAAAGCTTCACAAAACATTTATAGATGACGGAGACATAAGATTTAACTTTAATCATATTTCATCTACAATTCCAATTCTCCATCCAACCCTTTGACATCACATTAACATCTACGTATGACACTAAGACTTCAAAATCAATATGTACACAAATACATAGTAACACATAACACATTAGTCCATAAATTGGACGCAGATCTTTGCATTCATATACGATATATCTTTTCAACCTTCAATTCTCATTACCTAATTTCAAAATGTTCAATTGTATTAGTCTTCAAAAGTTGTGCAAACACTTCAAATATTATCGATAAAGTTTTAAATAAATGTTCTGTGCCAGGTTAAAGACTAGAACGTGAGAATTGGACTCAGCCCCACCCTAGGTGCGGATTGAAGTTGTATTCGTGTTGTTGTTGAAGTCTCACATTGCTTAAGTTCCCAGACTCTAATACCATGTTAAATGAGCTTAGATCTCGTCCCAGACGCTAGCTCATAGGATGAGGTTATTCAATCACATTTACACATCCAACAATTCGGAAACCTAAGCAATGTAAGACTCTAATCAATGAATACAACTTCAACAACAACCACAATATTAACCTCAATCAAACTCAAACCCCTACTAATGAAAAATCCAAACTACTATTCCTAAAAATATGAAAAATGAAAGCACCTTCTCAGAGTAGATGCAGGGAACACAAGGACCAGAAGGAGCACAATCAAAGGTAAAGTTACTTCCTGCGGGCTTTTCTTTCAAACTCGTAAGAACTCTGTGCCCAAACCCATGTCCACGTTGAGAATCATCGCTGTTCCCATTTCAAATAAGAAGAAAAAGATTATAAATTTGAAGTAAAAGAGATCAAAACAATTGAATAGATCATGAATCAGGCGAATCAGCGAGAGATTAGAGCTTACGTTTGTTGACCTAAAACGTGAAATGGTGTTTCGTGAAATAGAAAATTGGCGAAGAAGATGAACAAGAATGGAAGAAAAAATGGTGAATTTGATGAATTCATTTAACTTTCCTCAAAGATTTTCACCTCTGTTCTCCAAAACTCTCCAAGGTGTTCTCTGTTTCTTATTTTATTGTTGTTTTTATGAAATCCATGTAATTTAATATTGTTTATTTAAATTCTACTTTTTTTACTGTCTGAATTAGATTTTTGAATCACTTGTATTTTCTGAAAATTTATGGGAAAATGGTCTTTTCATTCTATGAGTGTGTGACACATTTTTTGAGAATTTAAAAATGTTTTTTTAAATATAAAGATGCATCTTTGGATAGATGCTTAAATCATGTTTGTCTTCGTATTTCAATCATATATCTTATTTTTGTTAAAATACGTCTTCGTAAATTTTATATGATATATTCGAACATGTATATTTGAAATATCTCTAAAATTATTTAAAAAATATTAATAGCATGTTAATTTCACACGAGAATATTTTAGAGATATATCTTCATATACATTTCGAAATGATTTCAAGACAACAATGTTGTCCCAACATTATAATTTTTAGGCTCAAGTTATATTAAATTAAAATCAAGTTTTATTAAAGTAAAATAGAAGTAAAAAGTTACACATTAATTAAAGTAAAATTAACCATACATAACTTGTTTAAAAAAATACAAAAAATAATACAATCAAACCTAACTTTACTACTACAAAATAGATTTTTTTTTCGTAATACCATTTTACAACCGTCTTCCTGTTAACCGTGGTAATAGTTCTTTTTTGGACGTTTTTTTTGTTGTATTTACTAAAGGATATTTCACAACAGGCATAGGTACCAACTGTAGTGAAATGTATCTGAAGTGAAATAGTTCGAGTCACAGCACCAACAATTTTTCAGTTATCGTGTGTCGCACCTCGAAAGTTCATTCGAACAATACGACCATCGCGCTAAAGGCGCAGAAATGCGGTTCGACAGAGTCGCCGTCGAACTTTATTTATCCCAAATAAACGGGAAAGGAAAACATCGAGAAAACCTTTTAAAATGAAAGGACAGGAACAAGGTCGTCGCAACCGATGTTCCGGGTTCGAGAATCAGTTACGCGAGGGGAAGGTATTAGCACTCCTCACATCCGTTGTACTCAACGGGAACCTCTTAGGGTAATTTGCGATGGACGTTATCTAAGCTTGTTTGTTTTCTTCTCAACGATAAATGCGAATTAGTAGGATAAGAGGATAAGGCTGCTAAGGGGAAACAGATGGATATAGGATAAGGTGCTCGCCAAGGATTGGGGCCCTTGTGCCTACGTATGCTCATTCGGACGAGAATGAGAAATCAGAGCATCGTAGTTCGACTACGGGAAAGGTTGAGGAAACAGAAGATGAATAGAATTGTGCTTGCGAAGATCATCGCAATCTTGTGCCCACGTATCTTACATTCATACGAGAATGAAGAATCAGAGCGTCTGTAGTTCGTGGATACGACCACGAAAAGATGAAGGGATAAATTGAACCGAAGTTTGGGTTTGGGAACGAAAGACTGAGTGACCTACAATCCAATGGGTGTGTCTCGAGAGTTGTCACTCAAGCATTCAAGGAATGCGAGATTCCAAGAACTCAGTTCTTTCGGGAGTTGATTAGAAAGGTTTTGAGAACGGGTTGAACGTTTAAAATCGAAAGATTGAATGAATAACAACTCAAGGGGCATGCCTCAGGAGTTACTCATTTGAAGATTCAAGGAATGCTAGACTCCAAGAATATCCTTCTTTCGTAAGTTTGATTGTAAAAATGTTTGAATATGGATTAGGTATTTTAAGACGAAAGAGTGAATGAACGACAATCCATAGCGTGCGCCTCAAGAGCCATTTATTCAAAGTTTCAAGGAATGCTAGATTCTAAGAATCTTCTTCTTTCGTTAGTTATTTAAGAAAGGAGTTTGAATAAAAGATTGAATCGAATATGTTGCGAAAATAGGTGGACTGCGAGGCAAAAGGCACTCGACTTACAACTTGGTTTAAAAATACCACTTGACGTTGGATCAAGGATTTGACTTCTATTTGCGTGCAAGACGTGATGAAATGAAAACGGTTTGAAAATGGCTCGACGACGAGTCGAGGGTTTGATTGAAAATGGAACCGGCTTGACGACGAGTCAAGGGTTAGGTTGTGAGAAACGATACTAGTCCCTGAGGGTGCCCCCAATATCAAAACCACGACGAAATGTGAAAATGTGTGCGATAGGTTGATGGAGAATGCAGACGAGCACTCGACTTATAGAGGGGTGTTTGAAAATGGCTCGATGACGAATCGAGAATTAGTTTGAAAACGGTTTAATCTATGCTAGTCCCTAAGGGTGCTCCTAGAAGATAAACCATGATCAAAGAAATATGAATGCATACATTGAAATGGGAGAGGGATACAGGGGAGTTACACGGGATTGCACGAAATAAAAGGTCTCGTTGTAAGCTAGCCCAAGAGAAAGTCGTGTGTGTGCGAAGTGTCCTAAACTATGCCTTGAGCAAAAGTCGGGAAAAACTCCAAGGTAAGGTTTCTGATAAAAGTCCAATAGTCCATTGCTCGGAGAAGTAACCAACAACCCACCAATTTAGACTTTTATTGTTTCGATAATTGTTTATGTGTTTTGAAAAAGAATGTGAATACAAATGAACAACATGAATATGAATATGAATGATATGATAATATGAATAATATGGCAAGATATATAACAATATAATCAAGATAATATTCACGAGAATATAATCGAGATAATATTAACAAGTATATGAACAAGATAATATAATCGAGATATAATGGTTGAAATTAAATCAAGGGTATATTTGACTAAAAATAAAGTAGTTATATATTGACGGAAAGTAAATTTTGTCATTAGTTGATTTGTAAATTGAATTGAGACGAAATGTAGCGCTAAACCATCGTAACTCGACTTATGATGAAATTCGAACTATAGGAGGTCGCGTAAATTGATATCTGTGCTAAAAACAAGATAGAGAAATGATATTGAGGATCATTCTCCAATTTAATCGTGTCGCACGGACCAAAAATGGATGATCTCGTCTTAATCACAAACTTTTGTTAATTAATCGAGGGTAACCTCTCACAATTCCAAAGTATAGAAAATGATCTCAATGATCAATTTCTACAGATTTGACATAATGAAGGTTATCAACCTCAATAAATCAACATTCGTGGATCTAAAGATTTCATCGATCGTTAGATAAAAATAAAATCGAGATGGCAAAGAAAATGAAGAAAATAAAAATAGAAATGGTCTCGGTTTCATCACCATTTATCAATAATTTGACTAGTGGCGACTTTTTGGTTTCGTCATCGATCCAAAAAGAAGTTGAAATCAAAATCAACACAAAATGAAAGATCCATAAACCTAATTAAAATAAAATCTCCTACAAAACTTAGAAAAGAATTCAATGGAAACTAAAAAACAATTTATTATTACCTAAAAAACCTAGTAAAATAATTTTTTCCAAATAAAATCAAAGAGGGGGGAGGTTTGAAATAGACAGGGGGTGCATTAACATGAAAAAGAGGGTTGGGAAATGGAATCATATGGGCTTAAGCCCATTATCCATTTCCAACAATATCACCCAGCTGTGGAAGCTTTACCCTATACCCCTACACTTGTACCCACACCCCTACATTTTTAAAAAAATACCCATTTTATCCTCATATATTTTAATATTTTATTATTTTTATTTTTATTTTTTATAATTTTTAGACTTTGAGGAATAGACCCCCAATCAACCCGAACACTCTGAGAATCGCAAATGGGTATGCATATTCTTTCATACCGGAACACTTTAATAAAGACATCCAGTATTGGAATTTTCGTGTGATCACCGGAACACTTGGAACAAGTCTTCCGGTTTGAAATTTTGACTACCGGAACTCTTGTAACAAGTCTTCCGGTTTGTTTTTTGACTAGTTTGGCTACCGGAACTCTTTCTATAAGTGTTCCGGTTTGTATTGGCATTTTTTTGAATTTTTTTTTTTTAATTTTTTTTTTTACGTATGTATGTAATTTCAGAAGTTCCTTTACAAATATGCGATAAAGATCAAATATGGGTAGATACGTCTGATGTTTTTTCAACTACTCAAAAATTTAATACACGAGAAGAGGTGATAAGATGGATTAAAGAGATCGGAATCCGAAATAAAGTTATGGTTATCATCACTCATTCAGATATTAAAACAGGTAAGAGAGGAAGAAGTAACAAATTAATATTTGGATGTGATAAAGGAGGAAAACACAGAGATATTATTAGTGGAACTCAGAGTGCGACGAAAAAATGTGAATGTCCATTTAGAATCAGATCAATTCCAGCGGCTGATGGATCTGGATGAAAAATTGATGTAAAATGTGGATTTCATAACCATGATTTACCTGATAGATTAGAAGGTCACGCATTTGTCGGTAGGTTGACAGCGGATCAGAAGCAACATGTTATTGATTTGACAAAGAGAAAGGTTCCACCTAGACATATACTGCTTTCATTGCAAGAGCAAGATCCAGATAATGTCACTCGGATCACGCAAATATACAAACAGAAGAGTACGATAGTAAAAAATATAAGAGGTTCTAGAAGTGAGATACAAAATTTGTTTAAGCTTATTGAGGAAGCAGGTTATGTTTATTGGAGTAGAAAAAGAGATGACTCTGAAGTTATTAGAGATATCTTTTGGGCTCATCCAGATTCAGTTAAGTTGTTGAATATTTTTCCTACTGTGCTAGTTATGGACAGCACTTACAAGACAAACAAATATAGGCAACCTCTGTTTGAAATTGTTGGAATGACATCAACCGAGTTGACTTTTGCTGTCGCATTTGCCTATATTGAGTCTGAGCAAACTGAGAATTTTTGTTGGGTGCTAGATAAGCTTAAACAATTGTTTGTGAAAAAAGAGTTGTGTCCACAAGTGATTTTGACAGATAGAGATCTTGCTTTGGTGAAAGCCATTGAAATTGTGTTTCCAAGGTCGATCAATATGCTATGTCGATATCATATTAACAAGAATGTTGGTGCAAAACGGAAACAATATGTGGCTAGTGACATGCAAAAGAAAATTGACGAATTATGGATGGAGGTTGTATGGGCTAGTGATGAGGTTGAGTATGATCAAACTTTGAAACAACTTGAGCAGGTGTGCGTTGATTGTAATGAATTTATTAATTATGTGAAGGACACATGGTTGACACCACATAGACAAAGATTTGTTGAAGCATGGATTAATCGATTGCTACATTTTGGTAACACCACGACTAATCGGTATGTATTTGTTTTTAGTATTTCTAAATTGTATTTTTTTTAATTTTTTTATAATATATTTAATATGTATTAATTTTAGGGTCGAGTCTGCTCATTGGAAGTTAAAGCAAATGTTGGGGAACAGTATTGGTGACATGGTCAAATGTTGGGAGGCTATGAATGACAACTTAAAGTTACAATTGGGTAATATTAGAGCTTCTTTTCAAAAGAGTTTTTATGAAGTTGAGCACGCTCATGTAAGTCCATTTTACAATAATTTACGTGGTTCAGTGTCTCGAGATGCATTGAGACGCATTGCTAAAGAGTTAAAACGAGTTGATTATGTTGGAACTAACAAGGAAAAGTGTTGTTGTACTCTTAGAACAACCTACGGATTACCTTGTGCTTGTGAGTTGACAGGATATAGAATTGATGGTATACCGATACCAATAGAGGTTGTACATGTTCATTGGAGAAAACTAAGTATGGAAGTTAATTTGGACGAAGACGTAGACAATGGATCAGAGGTGGATATGAGTAGTGCAATAGATGAGTTATGGAAAAGGTTTAAGTCACTGGATGTTGTTGGAAAAAGGGCATTAAAAAGTAGGGTTTTTGAACTTGCCTTCCCAACAATGACTTCTATGTGTCCACCACCTGAGAAAATAAAAACTAAAGGGGGAGTCAAGAGAAAAGACAAAAAACCAGTAGGATATGATGTTTATAGAGACCCTTCGTATCACGAATATGTTGATCAAGCATCTCAATCTCAACCATCACAAACTTCGAAGAAGACTAAATTATCACAGTCTTCACAAAAGAAATCTCAACCATCACAAGCTTCGAAGAAGATCAAATTATCACAATCTTCACAGTCATCTAAGCAGTTCATCCTTCAGTTTCCTAATCACATTCGATCCTATATTGATGATGTAGTTAATGTTGTATCAGATGGTAATTGTGGTTTTAGAGTCATTGCTTCATTGCATGGATTTGGTGAAGATGGTTGGGCAATGGTTCGTCGAGACTTGGGTTTGGAAATAATACATAATGAAAGATCAAGTTTGTATGCCAATTTATTCACTGATCAGTTAGCAGTGGTGAGAGAATCTTTGATGATAGAGGAAGTCGGTCCTCAACCACCACATAAATGGTTAACTCTACCAGATATGGGTTACGTGATAACGAATCGTTATAATGTTGTACTTGTCTGTTTAGGAATTGAATGCTGGACTTTCTTCCCTATGACAACTTCATTTTCACCGAATGTAGCAATTTACTGCATTGGTTTTGTAAACAGAAATCATTGGGTTCAGGTACTTAGTTGTTTTTAGATAATGCGATTAATCTTAAGTTTTTTTCGTTATTTTTACTTACTATTTTGATTATTTTTTTATTTAGGTAAACATGAAAGAAGGGTTTCCATTGCCACCAGTGACAGTAGATTGGAAGAAGTTTCGTTCTCCAGCAGCAACATCTTGGATGCTAGGATTTGCAGGACGTCTACAACATTGGCAACAACTTACGCCTATATTACCAACGCATTATACATTATAAATTATGTTACTCGTTTTTAATTTCAAAACATGAATAATGACTTATGTTACTCGTTTTTAATTTCAAAACATGAATAATGACTTATGTTACTCATTTTTAATTTCAAAACATGAATTGTGAATCATTCAAAACATACACATAAACCAACTAGATCAAATGAGTCTAAAAGTTAACACATAAACATAAAACAATTAGGTCAAATGAGTCTAAAAGTTAACATATAATTATAAATATAAATACAAGTCATTGTGATCGAGCAATAGATAAAGCTTCGAACAAATCTGCAAACTGTGGGTCATCATCTTCAGCACCAGCCTGCTGAAGATACCGATGAATCAACGAAGACACTCGAGCCCAGCTAGGATCAGATGGTCCTGCTTCATATACAGGAACTGGCATCTCTACTGGCACATCATGATAGGGTGGCGGTACCAGACGAGGATGAGAGACACGATAGTACCACTCAAGATATCCATCATCTGTCTCATATGGGGTGGTGGCCGGTGCTGTCGGACGAATCACATTCTGAATGCTCTGATGGTAACTAATCCAGTCAACATCAATATCACCAGCCATCGTATGATCTAGAGGTGGATGTGGAATATACTGCCGGTATCCAAACTGACGCATACATCTGTCAGGCAAATATGGAACAACAATGTCACCCCACCTCAGACACCCCCTATATAGACATAGCTCATCAAACTGACACCATACTCTATGATTCTCGAATGGGCGCCATATGACGTCAGCAGGTGTCAGCTCGTCCAAAATAGGTCGCAAGTCATCCACCTTCAATGAACCTTGCCTATACGACCATCTCATCGCTCGAGGGAGACCCACATTATTAGCTGGCATCCAGTTCTCTCCTTTTTTTCCAAGCGTTGGAAAATACTCATGAATCCAACACTGTTACAAAATTAATATGGTTACTAAATTTAAAATAATTAATTATAACATAATAAACTAGATAAATAAAATATACTACATTAAAATAAATACCTGTAGGAGAGTCGGATAACCACCAAGCTGCTTACAGCTGAACATAGAAGCATCTCCGAGATATCTGTACAGAGTAACCAATGCAGTTGCTCCCCAACTGTATCCTGGTAAGCCATCCAAGTCTATAAACAGTGACAGGTATCGTGCCTCGACAAGAGTAAACGACTTGTCCGCGAAAATAGTGGAACCCACTAACATCAGCAAATAAGCTCTAGTGGCATAATCCCATCTAGATGCAACTTTGTGCTCTACGAACAGATCATATAACCACTCCAGCTTATAGTAGGAACCCCTGCATTCACGGATTTGTTGTTGTACTACTCTCTGTGACACTCCTAAATATTGAACAGCCCACCCAACAACAAGCGCTTCACTAATATCTTGAGGACTCCAGAAGACTCCCCTGATGGGCAAGTGAAGCAGACAAGAAACGTCATCTAGAGTAATCGTCATCTCACCAAACGACATGTGAAATGAAGATGTCTCTAGATGCCATCTCTCTACAAATGCTAAAACTAGGTTTGTGTCTATCTTTGTTAAACTAGTTCTCTGGAGTGAAGCTAGACCAGACCTAGATATCCAGCCCTCCATCTCTCTGGGTAGCTGTAGTGGAACCCTCTGCATCAACTTCAATCCATGCCCCTCTACCTTTAACTCTTTTTTCGACCCTCTCTCCTGAAAACAATTAAAACAATTAAAAATTTGAATTCTATTGAATATTAAATAATTTTCGTTTTCTTACCTGACCGAACCATATACGGTTTGCAATATGTTGTTCGTATTTAACTAACAGAGATGTATCAGACGGTCCTCCTGGATATCCAACCGGCTCGGATGCTGATGCTGATGCAGATGCATCAAAATGCTCTTCTTCAGCCATTCTCGATGACTCACCCTATCCTACTCCATGAGGGATCCTACCATCTCTGCCTCGTGTGCGCACCACTGGAAAAAAAATAATAATTAAAAATTAAAAAATAAATAAATAAATAAGTAGAAAATAAATAAATAAATAAGTAGAAAAAAAAATTAAATAAGTAGAAAAAAATTAAATAAATAAGTAGAAAAAAAATTAAATAAGTAGAAAAAAAATAAATAAGTAGAAAAAAAAATACGTAGAGAAAAAATTAAAAATAAAACAATACACCGGAAGTCTTCAGGAGTGTGTTCCGGTGAGAAAAATAGTTTTTGGTCTGTACCGGAAGTCTTTTAAAAAGAGTTCCGGTGAAGAAAATTCAATTCGCGTGTACCGGAAGTCTTTAGGAAAGAGTTCCGGGAGACAAAATTAACAAGTTTACAAACCGGAAGACATTCGTTAAGTCTTCCGGTGAAGATGAAAAAAAAATTACAAACCGGATGACTTACTTGTAGTGTTCCGGTATGTATTTGATCAAAAATGGCTTCCGGATGTCTTGGTTGAAGTCTTCCGGTTTGTTAAAAGAAAGAGAGCTTCCGGATGTCTTTGTGTTTGGGAATGAAGGAAAAATGAAAATTTTTCAAAATTATAGATATTTAAACAAGGGTATTTTGGTCCAATATTTTTTAATGTAGGGGTGTGGATACAAGTGTAGGGGTATGGGGTAAAGCTTCCCCCAGCTGTAAACAAAAAAAGGAAAGGGTGGAAATGGGCCCCAAAGAAAATGGCCCAGCATCCAAGTAATTCTTGGCTCGGTTCACTCTCAAAAGGATACAAAACCAAGTTCTCACCATGCTAGAAAAACAATAGGGTTTTTTTCCGAAAATAAATTAAAAAGAAGAAGACGGCTTGCAGGGGAACCGCCATTAAACATGAAATACACGGATGAAGGAAACAATTTCCCCTCCATTGTCACGCAGCATATCGAAATCAACGAATAGATCGAGAAACAAAACCACCTCCTTTCCAACCTTCTTGCGTGAACGGTCCGTCTGCCTCAAGTCGTTACAGGTTTGTGGTGTTTCGCTTCTGTTCATATTTGTCTCACTCCCTCTTGAATTCTTCTTCCTAATTCTGCTTTGGGTTTATGTACATTTTTTGTTGGATGACTTTTGGGGCATGGGTTTTGCAATGGTTTGTGATTGGGCGAGGTTGTTGTTGAGGTTTATTTATGATTGTCTTTAAGTTCAATAATGTGAATATGGGTAATGACGAGTTTTCGGCAGAGCAACCTTAGCCCCCTTTTTGCTCCCCCAATCATGAAGGGAAGATGCTGATTTATAGCATCATAAAGGGTGTTTTGGGAAAAATAACCGTGAGCTGGAAAAAGGTGAGGTATGTGTTGCGCGAGTATTCTGAATTTTGTGAGATTGTGTGGGGTTTGTGAAGATTCGATCGTAACGGTTTTCATGTCTTTTTGTAATTGGGAAATTTGTTTGTTTGTTCCAGGTGGGACTGAATTTGCTTTGGCTGGGAAATGACTCACACGCGGTTTGAAATTGGATGTAAGTTGTGTAATGAATTCGTTGTTGTTGCGTACACCTGTTGTTGTAGAATATGGTGGCCTGCATGCAAATGGCTCGGCCTGAGGGGCTTTACTCATTTCCATGTTCTTCTTTTGTTTTTTTTTTTGTAAAGAAGTTTAAAGGATAATGGGTCTTCATATGTGATCCAATGTTTTGTGGACTTGCAACTTTGGTTATGGGCTTTTTATTTTTTATTTTTATTTATTTGTAAAACAAAATGAACCATGCTAAAAAAAAATCCATGAGAAATCTTGGAACTCTTGATTCTCGACTAAAACTATGACAATCTAAACTTGAAGTTTCCATGTTATTCCAAAATCTTCATTTATCCAAATTACACCTTTCTCGAATCCTCCACTTAAATCTTGAATTTTAACCCTGGATAGCTGATACACCTGAATTCTTTTGAATCAACGATAAGATCACATCATCAGGACTTGAAATATAAACCAAATGCACTAAACTGAAAATTCTACAAATGGACTTCAACCAGATGACTTGAACTTGTCTTGATAGTGCCATTAAAACTCCACTTTAAAACCCTTACTGTGACTTCAAACACATACCACTTGAACTGCATACCGTAGCATATATATATATATATATATATATATATATATATATATATATATATATATATATATATATATATATATATATATATATATATATATATATATATATATATATATATATATATATATATATATATATATATATATATATATATATATATATATATATATATATATATATATATATATATATATATATATATATATATATATATATATATATATATATATATATATATATATATATATATATATATATATATATATATATATATATATTATTTTGAATAGCAGTTAGTGGGTGGATGTACAAAATGAAAGTTGTACAAAGGTAGAACAAATTTGGGGTATGACAGATGCCCCTATCTAATTGGCTTAAACCTAGCAAGATGAACTACTATGACATTCATTTTTTTTCGAGTTATAAGACAATTAGATATGAAGAAAACCCTGAGTTTGTCCAAAAAGAAAGAATGTATTTGGGAAGGGGAATAACAAACTAATGCCAACCCTTGAGTAGAAACTGAGTAACTTGCAAAGGTCGTTATCACCAAAAGAATAATAGCATAAACGAACTGACATCGAAAGAATGACATATCTATCACCAAAAGGATGATAGAGCGGACTCATACAACCCTAACACCAAAAGGATGTAGGGAACACTTGCATAATCTAACACCAAAAGGATGACAGACCCATCACCAAAAGGATGATGGAGCGACACACACACAGCCCTGACACCAAAAGGATGTATGGGAACACTCACACAATCTGGCACCAAAAGGATGATAGACCCATCACCAAAAGAATGATGGAGCGACACACACACAGCCCTGACACCAAAAGGATGTAGGGGAACACTCGCACAATCTGGAACCAAAAGGATGATAGACCCATCACCAAAAGGATGATGGAGCGAAACACACACAACCTTGACACCAAAAGGATGTAGGGAAACACTCGCACAATCTGACACCAAAAGGATGACAAACCCATCACCAAAAATATGATAGAGCAAACTCACACACACAGCCCTGACACCAAAAGGATGTAGGGAAACACTCGCACAATCTAGCACCAAAAGAATGACAGACCCATCACCAAGAGGATGATAGAGCGAAACACACACATAAGTTGCTACCACCAAAAGGATGATAGGAACTTCCCAAATTTGGAGGCTACCAACACCAAAACGATGCAGGCTAGGTTGAACTGACGAGGTTTGGCTATCACCAAAGGGATGATAGTGAGGCAGTTGATAAAGGTCAAGTTTGCTGGAGACATGATGAGTAAGGCTTATTTGAGACATCAACAAAAGGTTGAAGCAAAGAAGTCACTGAGGAACACCATCCTTGTCAACAAAAGGTTGAAAGGAGACAATTCATTGAGGAATGCCCAAGAGGAAATTGGATTGAAACAAATAAACGGGGAACGCCCACTGTTGCGGTGGAAATAGGATATCAAATTATTAATTAATTTGAATCGCAATTTTTAATTCACAACCGCTCTTTGATTTATCCGAAGGAAAAGGTCAAAAGAGGGAAAACCTATTTTTGCATCGTAAACACAATGTGGGGAGAGACCTAGGTAAGGGGTTGGTTAAGCTTAGGGAAGGTACTAGCACCCTAAACTTCTGTAGTACTATACAGGAACCTTTTGTTTATTGTATGCCTTTTTTTATTTTATTATCTACTTGATGTATATATTGAGTTAAGGGATAGAGTGACCTAAAAACCTAAGGGTTAGTCTTAAGTTTACTCGGTAAGACGTCGCATCTTGTGCCTACGTATCCTGGATAGGGAATGGAATTAGAGTAATCGTAGTTCCCCTTGAAAGGGAGGTTAGAAACTTCTTGACTGTGGTCAAGGTTTCAAGGGGAGTGAACTTATCTTAAGGACGCGCTTACGTGGAGTTTTGAAACTCTTATTTCTACGCTGAATTTGTTAATTGAAAATTAGGGTTAAATTAGGGATTCTACGGCGGGAAACCCTAAAATAGAGTACGGAGACTCTTTGACCTAATGCTAGGGTAAAGGGCGTTTTAGTCCACGGCGGGACCTAGGCTATTAAGGTTTTGAAACGGTAAAAAATTAGGGTTATTGACTCGGCGGTCAAACTGCTAGACCTAATTCCTTCAGAGGGTGATTAACGGTAAAAAAACATGCAAACAACAAATATTATCGTACGACAAAATTAAAGGGCAGAAAGTAAAGAAAGCTGTAAAAAATAAGTGCAATGCGACGATAGCCTCGCGTAAATTACAAATTCCCAAAATAAAAATGCAAAAATAAAATAACCGCGACCATGGCCTCGCGTAAAATACATCCATGGAACCACAATAACTCGAAATAAACATGAATCAGAATTTATGTATGATTAGAAGAGAGAAACGGAGAATACTAATGGAAAGTGAAACCGAAATTCATAGCGATAGCTAATATTGACGGAAAGACAAAAATGCAATTTGGAGTTAGGGTTTGATTAATTTTGAAAAAAAAAGGGGAAGTTTAATTAAAAAACAAAATTTAACCTTACTTTGAATTTTAATTTTTAAAGAAAAATCAACTTAAAATTTAAAATGTTTTTGTTTAAAAAAAAATCTCTAGTTTTAATATTTTAGGAAAAAAAGACAAAATTCAATTATTATTTTAAAAAAGTTTTAACTTTAATTTTAAAGAAATGTTTAGTTTTAATTAAAAATTTTGGTTTTTTAATGTTTTTAAAAATATTAATTTTACTACAAGAAAGAAGGTCTAATTTTTTCTTAAGTTTTTTTTTATGAGTTTTAATTTTATCCTTAAAATATTTTAGCCTTAATACTCAAAAAGACAAATAACTTTAGAAAAAATCATTTTTACTTACAAACAGCTGTTAGCTTTAAATAAATTAAATTAAATTCAATATGGCAAAATTAAATAAAACAAAAGAAAATAATTAAATAATATAAAATAAAACGGGCCGGGCGGGTCACCACTTCCTAGATCCGACCCGGTATGGCCAACATATAACCCCAAAATTTTAGGGTTAGGGTTCAGAACCCCCCCTCGCGGCGGCCAACATCTTTCCTCTCTCTCGTTCCGCTCTCTCTCGCTTTCCTCTTGTCTTCTTCATCTCCATGAGGCGCCGATTCCCTTCTTGCCTTCTTCATCTCACTTCCTGCATGTCCCTGAAAAATAAAACAAACAATGTTTACAAATTTCTCACCTCCGATGGAGGTTTGAAGCGGTTTGTTCGCGTAGTTACTCCGGCCGATGATGAGTGATTCTGAGGCCGTGGCTTTGATATTTGAAAGCTTCGTATGCGTGATGAGGTTGTGACACGGAAGACGGATTGCCGATGATGAAGATCTCCTTTGATCTTCTGAGTTTGATCGGACTCGTTTGCGGCTGTGGGCGAGCTTCTCGTCCGTCTGGGTTGAGCGGCTTTGAAAACCCCTTTCGATGACGACTCGTGAGGGTCTTCAGATCCTTTTTTGTGTCGGTTTCTTTTGATTTCGATGATGGTGATTTGCGGTCTTTCAATCCTCGGAACTTCGATTGGCCTCCGCTTTGAACTCTCCTCTGAACGCCGTTAGGGTTTTTTTTTGTAACCCTTCTTACGGTAATATTTATACCACTCTTTCCTCTGTGATTTGTGGGTTGTTGTTCTTTATGGATCCGTGGCGGTTTTGTTGATTCTGCGAGTTTATCTCCTTTCCGTTGAATTTGATTGTTACGAAATTAACAAAGTTTTTCTTGTTGAGATTATTTTGCAGACTTTTGCAGTTTTTCGGGAACTGATGGCTAGGGACCTTTGAACGGCTTTGTTATGTTGTTACTGAGTTTATGCTATTTTTCTGCTACCGATTTGGATGTTGTCCTGATTTTTCTAACACGACTTCTGTTTCTGATTTCTCTGATGCGGTTTCTGTTTCGGATACTGATTGGACTTTGATATTTTTCATGTGAACTTATTTTCAGATCCAGTTCGGATTTATGGACATCTGGGTTTGAAAATCGGATATCCAAATATTTACTTGATAATGTGGATATCTGAATTGTTTTTGATTTGAACTTATTCTGAACTGGTTTTCTCAGAAAGAACTGGTTTGAATTTGTTTGACCATTTCTGAACTGGCTTGATGTTGTCTGAATTGGGATTGTTGTTCCGGAAGATCGGTGTTACGGTCCAAATTTTGGGCAAACCGTCATTCGGGACCTATTACCTTTCGCCAACCGGATTTTCAGATAAGCACTTTTCGGCATAATCCCCTTTTGGCCACACTTCTTTTTAATCTTTTTCTCGGCTGTCCCAAAATAAGAACGGATGCTATCGACTTATAGTTGCGGTCGAGTTTGGAAATGGGAGTTCGGCTGCGACATCTGTCGTACCCTCCCGACACACAATGATGACTTTTCTGAGGGTGTCAACATACTTTCTAACTTCTATTTCTGTTTTGCTCTGTTTTGTTTATCTCGTCGTGCAGGTACGAAGAAAAATCTCGGAGAAATTAATCGGAAGAATTGGTTGAAATGAAGGCTTTAGGAATTTAGGAACTTTTAGGAAACAAATATGTAATTTATTTTTCTTTTTGTACTTTGTAGCAAAAATATTATGAAATAATTCAATAAATATTTTCCTTCAAATTCAATTCTCTTCATAAATAATTATGAATAATACTTCATGATATTTCTATTCATTTCCCTCTTGTAACTTATGATAACAAATATTATGAACGAAATTCAACATATTTTTTCTCAACACCCTCTTCCGATCCCCTTTGTCGCAAACACTTTAAAATCCCAATGATTAAAATTTTATCAATTAAAATTTCATGAATGGATTAACTTCACCAAATAGAATCTTACGAATGAAACCTATAAAATTATCCAAATCAACTATGTCGTCCCAAAACGTGTTATTCCACTTAAAATCGACGTGACGTTTAATTCCAACCCATTATTCTCCAAATTAAGTCGCCATTTTGATAATAGAATTGATGGTGACTTGGAATGGAATAAAATAGCAGAAACAGAGATAATCCAATTAACGGCGAAGACAGAACTATACTCCGCACCGAAAATTCCATTTAATCTTCGATGGCTGAATCACATGCTATGAACCAACTCGGCCAAAAATTGCAGTTAAATAGATATCATAAATCCAGACTTGAGCCGAAGTTTATACCATTTTCCTTTTAAGAATTTAAATGGTAGATAGCAGAAGAATAGAAAATAAATGCCTGTTTAAACCAAATTCCACAGAGATAGATTCTTACATCGCCTCGAACCAAACCAAATGGATATCCTGACATGGCCAGCCCGTATGATTAAACCACGACCCCGAAACCTACTGACAACAAAATCTCGGCTCTAGAATAAATTACTGTATCTCAAAATCCTGATGTCAAACCACCGCGAATTTCTGTTCATCTTCAAAGAAAAATAAAGAACTAGGAGACAAAAGCTCTAATTACTCAATAAAAACCCTGGTGACAGCTCAGCTTCAAGAACTGTCAGCAAACATTGTATAAATGACCATTTTGCCTTTTTCACAGTTAAAGTGCACCTGATGCAATTCTTGCAAAATAAACAGACTATGTAACCTGTTAGTAGTTAGCGGATACAAAAAATGGGATGTCATGCAACACGAATCAACTAATCTGAGGGTAAAATTTGGGTATTACAGTTGCCCCTATTTAAATAGCTACACCAGATTATTTGAGCAACGAAGGCTCGAGGAATCATGGTGGAAGGATTTAAATATAGATAACCGAAAATTTTGCCCTTAGATGCAGTGATATGCAATGCTATGGACAAAACGAAAATAAACTATAATACCGACAATGCCATGAATCTAATATGATGCGTATGATGGAATGGTAAATGCAGAGATGCAGACGACACAACGACATAGGGGACAGACGCGACGAACGAACCACACTGGGAATACAACGCACTGGGTGACAACATGACACTGGGGAATTCTAAAGTGATAGTCAACTGGTGCGAGTACGACCAATTATCACTTTAGGAAAAAGGAATAGTATAATGGGATCCTCAATGGAGATGGCACCGGCGAGACGACCTCCACTGAGGAATATGTAAGAGTAAATGATAAAAATGGATCTGCACGACTGTAGGATTGATTAACAAGATGCTGGAGCATTGAGAAAAGAATAACATCCGAGCTTCTGGAAACTCTCCCTCGTGACAGGACCAGACGGAATTTAGGAATCCGTAGAAAATATACAGGGTAAAACCGGTTGTATGTCGAACTAAATGGTCTTAAATGGAAACGCCCTGATAAGCTTTCTCGAGAGAGAACTGCCACTTATCGTCGGAAGGGACTTATATGCCAAACTGGATAAGCTCTCAAATAAAGAGACTGCTGCTTATCTGTGGATAATAGACTGATTGATAAAATAACTTCTTCACGTCTCAGGTCTGTGCTCCCTGAACATAATTCGGTTTCTTCTTTTGCTAAAGGATAAAGTGAAATTTTTCATAATTCAAAAGCGTGCTCTCCTGAATATGATTCAACTCCTTCTTTTACTAAAGGTTAAAACGAACTTCTTCATAATTCAAGATTTGTGCGCTCCTGAACATGATTCAGTTCAAACCTCCTCGTACTTCAACATGAAAAGAAAAATGGAAGCCCAGCTGCTTGATGGAGATGGCCATTTGCTGCAAGTCATAGCGAAGATAGAATAAGCTCCTCAGGCGAGAAATACCACTTTGATAGGCTTCTCGGGTGAGAACTGCTTGTAGAGGTGGTCACAGGTAATGTAAATTGTAATGAAGATTGTAATGAAGGTTGTAATGAAAGAACAGTGTAAATTGTAATGAAGGTTGTACTGAGCTCCTTGTACGAGAAGATCAATTGTAGAGTGTAATGAAAAATTGTAATGAAAATTGTAATAAAGGTTGTAATGAAAGTTGTAAGTTAAATTGTAATGAAGGTGGTAATGAAAGTTGCAAGGTAACAGAACTGGGCTAGAAAGAACTGATAAACAAGTCTCCATTGAGGAAATGAACTCGAGTGGGACTATCTTACCTAATGCGGAAAGGTAACTGAAATAACTATCGTCCACGAGGGATGAACTCGGTGGGGAAACTGGAAACAAATGAGTATTTTTTGCTTAGGGCTGACGATCTACTTGGAGAGAGTGGACAAACCCAGTTACTCGGCGGTAACGACAAAGGATGACGATAAATAGCAAGCATGCACATGCTAATGCGTATGTCAATGTGTATGCGAATGTGTATGTTCATGTATATGAAACTGTCATGCAATGAGTATGCTTATGCATATGCTGACAAAACAAGCGAGAGAGGAGACATGAGATGAAATAAACATCTCGACGGGAATACTCGGGGACCTATACACAGTACATCTATCAGGGGGTAGGAAGAGTTGATAGTAGAACCGAATCTGGTTTCAAAGTTATAACTTCCCTGGGGAGAAAGTATCATGACTTCCACATGGAGATATGATTTTACTTCACTGGAGAGTATGATGTCCTAACTTCAACTGGGGATCGCTATCACGAACCATAATCAGCCCAAGAACTCTTAGGGTCAGAGACTTATGAGAATAAAATAAATATCGGTGGTATAGGGAAGATATGGAGCTAGGCAGCTTCACGGAGATAGTGTAGCAACTTTCTGGGAATAACACCTCGGCTTCCTGGGGAAAAGGTACATCCGAATGGGGATAAAATATATCAAACTTCCTGAGGAGAGTTCATCAGACTAGCTGGGGAGAATTCACCCGACATTCCTGGGGAAGGTATCTTGACCTCTTGGGGAGAATATGGCAGTCTCCTGGGAAGTATTTCCTGAGGAAAGTAAAGCAACTTCACTGAGGAACAGAAAATTCCGCTGGGAATGGGTCTTTAAGAACATGTATCTCTAGGAGGATATCGGGGATATCTCTGCAGTTTTGAGAGTCATTGGGGATTTATCGGATGGATCCTAAAAGTGTTGTCAGCTTAAAGTCTCGCTGGGGACTATCATTGGGAAGATGCTGGTAACGAGCAAATGCTTATGCAACAATGAGACTTACCGGGGAGCGAAGAGACCCTTCATAGATTTCCATAAATCAAAGCGATTTTCAATTCCAAATGTATTTTCGAGAAAAATAATTTTAAAATTTTTGAAAACACTTTTCACGTTCAAATTTTATTAACAAAAGCAAATTGCATAACAAAATAAAATGGAGATAATGTGGATCAGGAAATTGAATATCAAAAGGTAAATCTTATTGAAGAATGGTAGCTTACTAAAGGAATAGCTCCATGGGAAATTACAATTTGAAATTGGCAATATGGGAAAGGTTCTATTGAATCCACCGACCTACTGACCCTAACGACTAAGACTACCCACAAACTTGCTTCTGAAGAGAGCGATGGGATTTGAAAATGAATTTCTATAAATGCGTCTGCAATGCTCGGTGGTGTCCGATGCAGTGAAATGCCTTTGTCCCTAACTTTTGCCTGGACCGCCCTTTCGGGTTTTCAATCCACCGGGACGCTCATTTTTGCCTAAGCCGCCCTTTCGGGTTTTCAACTTAGCGAGCCATATTATTTTTTATTATTATTTTTTCTTTAGGCATAATATTTTCGGACTGCATCAGAATTCACAAGATGTGCGAGCTCTTCTCCATCCATTGTTGTAAGAATTAGCGATCCTCCAGAGAAGACTGTCTTAACGACAAATGGGCCGTCGTAATTGGGCATCCATTTCCCCCGCATGTCTTTGTGAACTGGCAAGGTCTTCTTGAGTACAAGTTCTCCTTGTTGAAACTCACGGATTTAGACTTTCTTGTCGAAGGCTCTCTTCATCCGTTTCTGGTATAGCTGACCATGACACATAGCTGTCAAACGCTTCTCGTCGATGAGATTCAGCTGGTCCAACCTATCTTGAACCCATTCGGCTTCATCTAGATTGGCTTCCCTCAATACCCTTAAGGAAGGTAGCTCAACTTTAATGGGGAGGACAACGTCCATTCCATATACTAATGAGAAAGGGGTTGCCCCTGTTGAAGTTCGGACTGTAGTTCTGTATCCATGCAAAGCGTACGGTAACATCTCATGCTAATCCTTGTAAGTCTTGACCATCTTTTGTAGGATTTTCTTGATATTTTTATTAGCGGCTTCAACAACTCCATTCATCTTAGGACGGTAGGGTGACAAATTGTGGTGTGTAATCTTGAAGTGGTCACACAACTCTTTCATAGTCTTGTTATTCATATTGGTACCATTGTCGGTTATGATTCGACTCGGAATTCCGTAGCGGCAGATAATCTCTCTCTTGAGAAACCGAGCAACAACTTGCTTGGTCACGTTGGCATAGGACGCGGCTTCTACCCATTTGGTAAAGTAATCAATAACAACTAGAATGAACCGGTGACCATTAGAAGCTTTCGGCTCAATTGCCCCAATCATGTCAATGCCCCACATTGAGAAAGGCCACGGTGAAGTCAAAACGTTCAACGGTGCCGGAGGTACATGCATTTTGCCGGCATAAATCTGACACTTGTGACATTTCCTAACGTATTGGATGCAGTCTGATTCCATAGTTAACTAGTAATATCCAGCCCTCAAGAGTTTCTTGGACATGGCATAACCGTTGGCATGAGTTCTGAACGTCCCTTCATGAATCTCCTAGAGTAACATGTCCGCTTCACGTCTATCAACACACCTAAGCAGAACCATATCGTGGTTTTGTTTATATAGCACGTCATTGCTGATGAACAACTTGGATGCCAGTCTTCTCAAAGTCCTTTTGTCAAGATAAGAAGCATCTGCTGGATACTCTTGCGTGAGAAAATAATTCTTGATGTCATGAAACCAAGGCTTTTCATCAATTTCATCTTCTTCAATCAACAAACAGTGGGCGGGTTCCCTTCTACACTCGATTCGAATGAGTGGCGCTTCATTGACAAATTTGACCTTCCACATGGATGCTAGCATGGCTAAGGCGTCAGCAATATGATTCTCAGTCCTCGGAATATGTTCGAACTTGATCTCATCGAAGTATTTAATCAACTCCCCAATGTAGGCTTTATAAGGGACCAACTTCTCATTCTTGGTTTCCCATTCACCTTTCACTTAATAGATAACCAACGCTGAATCTCCGTTCACTTCCAGCAGCTTGATTCAGAGGGCAATAGCTGCTTCAAGGCCAAGGATGCCTGCTTCATATTCGGCAACATTGTTTGTGCATTCAAACTCTAACCTTGCTGTAAATGGGGTCTAGCCACCTTTTGGATTCATCAAAACGGCGCCTATGCCATGCCCACTGTAATTGGAGGAACCATCAAACATCATCTTCCACCAGAGACCTGGCTCGGGACCATCCTCGGGCTCTGGCTCTGGCTCGTCGAAATCATTTACCCACATAATGTCTTCGTCTGGAAAGACAAACTTAAGAGGCTCATAATCTTCGACTGGTTGGTCTGCAAGGTAGTCTGACAAGATACATCCTTTGATAGCTTTCTGAGGTACGTACTGGATGTCATATTCTGATAACAACATGTGCCAACGAGCAAGCCTCCCTGTCTGAGCAGGCTTTTCGAAAATGTACTTTATTGGGTCCATCTTCGAAATCAACAAGGTAGTATGACACATCATATATTTCTTGAGACGCCTAGCAGCCCATGCTAGCACACAACAAGTCTTCTCCAAAAGTGAGTATCGGTTCTCATAATCAGTAAACTTCTTGCTTAGATAGTATATTGTGTGTTCCTTTCGTCCCATCTCATCGTGTTGCCCAAGTACACAGCCCATAGATTTCTCCAGGACAGTGAGGTACATGAATAACGGTCTTCCATGAACAGGAGGCATCAAGACATGAGGCTCTTGCAAATAATCCTTAATCTTTTCAAATGCACGCTGACAATCAGGATTCCAATCAACGGTCTGCCCCTTGCAAAGCAACTTGAATATCGGCTCACAAGTAGCAGTCAGGTTAGATATAAACCTGGAGATGTAGTTCAAACGTCCCAAAAAACCTCTGACTTGGGTTTCGGTCTGCGGAGCCGGCATGTCTTGAATGGCTCGGACTTTATAAGGGTCTACCTCGATTCCTTGTTGGCTGACGATGAAACCAAGTAGCTTTCCAGATCTGACACCAAAGGTACACTTGGCAGGATTTAGTTTCAACGGATATTTCCGGTGTCGTTCAAACAGTTTCAACAGATGAACCAAATGTTCCTCTTCGTTATGAGATTTAGCAATCATATCATCCACATATACTTCGATCTCTTTGTGCATCATGTTGTGAAAGAGAGCCATCATAGCACGTTGATAGGTTGCCCCTGCATTCTTCAAACCGAAAGGCATAACTTTGTAACAGAAGGTTCCCCAAGGAGTGATGAATGTAGTCTTTTCTCTGTCGGTGGGATCCATCTTGATCTAATTATAACCGGAGAAACCATCCATGAATGAGAAAACTGCAAAACTAGTTGTATTGTCGACAAGTGTGTCAATATGAGGCAAAGGGAAATCGTCTTTCGGACTAGCCTTGTTCAGATCCCTGTAATCTACACACATTCTGACCTTACCGTCCTTTTTGGGCACGGGAACAATGTTGGCAACCCAATCAGGATACTTGGCAACCGCAAGGAAACCTGCATCCAACTGTTTCTTAACCTTATCTCGAATCTTCAAAGCCATGTCAGGTCTCGTTCTTCGAAGTTTCTGCTTGACAGGCGGACATTCTGGCTTAAGCGGTAGCTTGTGAACTACAATATTTGTGTCTAAACCGGGCATGTCTTGATACAACCATGCAAAGACATCAACATAATCCTTCAACAGCTTGACCAATCTCTGCTTGACCTCTGCCCCAAGTACTGCGCCAATCTTGACCTCTTTCTTGTCTTCATCTGTGCCAAGATTAATCAAATCTACTTGCTCCTTATGCGGTTGAAGCTCTGTGTACTCGTACTCAACCAATCTCGTCAGTTCCGCAGGTACCTCAAAATCTTCTTCACCCTCATCTTCAGCTTGGTAAATGGGTGAATCTCAATCAGGAGAGACAATAGAGTCATCGGATTCAATAAGAGTTGTAATGTCACTGCATGTTGAAAGGCTTATTTTTATTAAATGTTCAATGAAAATGCGAGAGAAAATGAAAATGTTTTTAGTTTGTAGTTTTTTTTTTGAAAAAGATTGCCAATTTCATTTTAAAAGGTGAACACGAAAAAACGCTAGTGAAACAAGATAGGACGGGAACAAAATGCATTTATTAATAATTGTTTGAAATGAAAGGTGGCCCTACAAAGCGATCCAAATAGCCTTGGGCAGAGCTATGGATTTGAAAACACACATGAAAAATTAAATTACTTTGACAATGGAAAAATGACTGGAATCTCTATAGCCTCCCAGTTGCTCAAAGCTGCGTCACTCTTGAACACCAGGCTGCTTAGGTTTTTATCTTCGTCATTGTTGCTGATGGCATTAACTTGAAAACCTCCGCTGACAAACACTTCTTGGAAAACCTTCGGACGCCCTTTGACAGATGCGGAGACCTTCTCATGAGTTGGTCTGTAACCCAACCCGTAGCGGTCAGTCTTCGTCTTGATATTGATTACTTCTCCCCAACCTTCAGGAATGCCCCTGTCGATCATTGATCTGGTACTCTTCAAAGATGCAAAAGATGGATTACTCTGGACTCCTGCAATTTCTTTGACTTCCACTAAAACAACATTAGCAATCTCGAGTGCTTGGAATGAAGTTTCCAAAGCGTCTTCATCAGCCTCAATATACCGGAACGACGACAAGTGGCTAACCGTCAAATCCTCCTCACCATGTATAATAACCAGCTTACCATCAACTACAAACTTCATCTTTTGGTGCAAGGTAGAATTTACTGCCCCATCGGCATGTATCCAAGGTCTTCCAAGCAAACAACTGTAATTGGGATTGATATCCATGACTTGGAAAGTGATATTGAAAACATGCGGACCAATCAGAACCGGAAGTTCCACCTCCCCAATCACAGCTCTACGAGAACCATCAAAAGCTTTGACAATCAAGGAAGTAGGCTTCACCATAGTCTCTTTATAGGCCAACTTGCTAAGGACTCTCTTGGGTAGAACGTTCAAGGATGAACCGGTATCCACAAGTACTCTTGCTAATTATCTTCATGACACTTCACGGATATATGCAAAGCACAGTTGTGATTTGGACCTTCTTTAAGTAGCTCTTCATTTCTAAAGCTGAGAGTATTAAAGGCGGTAATATTGGCGATCACACTATCAAACTGACTGGTAGTAATATCTTGAGCGACATGAGCTTGCATCAATACTTTCTGCAAAGCAGCTCTACGAGCGGGTGATTTCAGTAACAGGGATAGAATAGAGATCTTTGAAGGATTATGATGAAGCTGATCAATAACTTTGTAGTCGCTTTTCCTGATGATCCTTAGGAATTCAGCATCTTCATCATTATTGGCTGCCTCTTTATTTTTATCTCTGGCAGGCATGGCAGTGTTACTAGTTGTCTCTTTAGGTGGAGCCTCATCAAAGCGGGGAGTGTACACGCGACTACTGCGGGTCATCCTGCTTGCCCCAACTATATTAGTCACACTTTCACCATCAATCTTCACTTCTTCTCTTGGAATGACCTTCCCAGATTCATTGTCAATCGCGGTTACATCATATTTCCAAGGTACTGCTTTGGGATCACTGAATGGAAATGGACTTGGCTTTTGGATGATCAAAGGTTTAGGCTGGTCCACTATTGGAGTGACAGGAGTCGGTATACTGAACACTAGCATGACAGAGTTCGATGCTGGTAGGTTAAACACTGGCATCCTACCCCTTGGTTCGGGCATATTGAAGGTAGGCTCAATGGCAGCTATTTATTTCGCCTTGTTAACTACTTGCAGAAAACCATCGTCAATCAATCTCTGGACGTCTTTCCGAACCATAGCACAACCTTTATCACATCCTTCACAGCTCGTACAACTGGCATGGGAAACAGATACTAGGCCTGCTTCAAATAGCTTTGAATGGAACGCCTTGAGCGGAGTCTTAATCTGAGCTACATCAAGGATAAAATTCTCTTCAGACGGCGTATCAATGGCATTAACATCCCCGTGGTCGGGAAAAGGGTTACTTTTGACATTGGGTGGAGGATCGTTGAACGACAAAATCTTCTTTTCTTTCAGATCCCTCACAGAGTTCTTCAAAGCATAGCATTTTTCCAGATCGTGACTGGGCGCACCCTCATGAAATAAATAATGAGCGGCGGTGTTGTAGTTAACTGGAAAAGGATTCGGAGGCGGTCCCAAAACTCGAGTAGTGACCAAACCTCGTTGCACTAAATAAGGGTACAACTCGGTGAACATCATTGGAATTGGCGGGCAAGGCTTGTATGGTCTCCTCGGAGCATTCTGGCGGGGTTCCTGATTCCTCGGTTGTTGATTTGCCGGAGCGTTGGACGCTTGCTGATAGTTAGGCGGAGGTTGTTGATAACCCGGAGGCGGATACACAGGAGCCTGTGGCATAGGCTGGTAAGCAAGAGCTTGAGGAGCTTGCTGACTAAAGGATGGTGCGACAACGGCTACATATGGAGGTGGTGCATAATGAACCGGGTAACCCTGGGGTTGGGCATATTGTGGCAGATATTGATACTGCCCATTCCTTCTCTTATCTGAAGACACAATGTGAGTCTCTCCTTCCTTCTTTTTCTGAGGATTGACGGAAGTCTTCTTGGCTTGGTCCTTTGAACTCGTACTGCTAGAACCACTAGACATCTTTCCACTCTTCATAGCCATTTCAACATTTACTCCAACAACAACAATATCAGCGAAATTCGTGGTTATACTACCCACCATCCTTTCATAGAACTCAGGACGAATCGTGTCAACAAACCAATATGCTAATTCCTTGTCGGTCAATGGAGGTTCCACCTGGGAAGCAATTTCCCTCCATCGCTGGGCATATTCCTTAGAGGTCTCAGAACTTTTCTGCGTCATACTCAAAAGTTGTCTCCTGTCAGGAGCCAAGTCCATGTTGTACTTATAGTGCTTAATGGAAGCATCAGACAAATCCTGAAAAGACTTGATGCGAGACTGGTCCAATGTCAAATACCACTTCGACAAAGCACCTTTCAGACTGTCTTGAAAATAGTGAATCATCAACTTGTCATTTTCCACATGAGCAGCCATCCTACGGTAGTACATTATCAAATGGCTTTTCGGACAAGTAGTCCCTTCATAGCAGTCAAAGTTCGAAGTCTTGAACTTTGGCGGAATAACTAAACCGGAAACCAAACAGATGTCTCTAGCGGCAACACCAAAGATATGGTTCCATCTTTCTTAATCTTTTATCAATAGTAACCACCTCCTCACGGAGCCTATCACGTGGTTGGTATCCTCCATCATCATCATCTAGAATTTCATAAACAGGCTCATTAAGGTAAGGCTTCACATGAGTGCGGACATTAGCTTGTGTGAAAGTAGGGACTACCTTCGGAGGCTCAGAAACCAAAGGCACAGTCTGTTGAACATTCTGTATAACGGGCACAACTTGTTGACCACTTTGTGCAACAGGCATAGTTTGTTGAACTGACGTAACAACAGGCGGATGTATGAAACTCTGCAAAAGACCATAAGGAAACATATTCTCAATAGAAACAACCGGAGGATCTACGACAGCAGTAGCGTTAATCTCGGAAACCACAGTAGTCTGAGTATCCATCTTTGCGTTGATAACCTGGAGCAATTCCATGATTGTTCCTACACTCCCTCGAAGGTCTGATAGCTCGTTGTTAACGCGATCCATCTCTTGAGCATGTTCTTCCATCCTTCTTCGAGCTCGAGCTCTAGTGTTGTATCGACTCAGGGTGACGAAACTGGAAGGCGAGAGAACCAAGTATGAGAAATCGAGAGACACATGTAATGCAAAGATATGATGCGAAATGCGAATGAAATGATTTCATGAAATTCAAGTATTTACGAGCATTGCGGGATAACAAAAATTTTTATTGATTGAAAAATGGATTACAAATAATATCCTTAAAAGAAAAGTCTCAATGAAAATAACCAACTAAAATTCTAGAACCCTAAGGAAGCACTATTCATGAATTTGACGATTAGGCGGAGAATCGGAGGAAAATAAATCCTCGTAGAGTCTTCTCTTCTTGTAGGAGAGTACCTCTTTATTCCTTGACTGAAGTTGTTTCTGAAGTTCGTCGTACTCGCTGACCATCACATGGTATTTGTCCTTCCATGTTTCTGCTTCATGTTGAGCCTTCTTCAATTCGATCTTCAATGTTTCCGCTTCGGACATGAAATACTGAACAAGTTCTTCTCTTGGAGGTAAAGGCTCTTGGCGAGGATAAGGCATCTTCAACTTGATTGCTCGTTCTCGGGCCCAACGAAGATATGGTTCCATAGACACACAATTCGACCTTCCTAGACTTGCTTTACCTTTCTTACGCAAATGACGCCAGGAAGAAACAATCTGGTCTTGAAGTTCTTTATTGTCCTTGAAAAAGATTTTCTCCACCTGAACACTTTTAGGCGGTTCCTTCAATGGATAACCTAGTTGTCGATGGGCTAGAACCGGATTATAGTTGATCCCTCCATTAAATCCAAGCAACGGTACATTAGCAAAGTCCCCACAACCATAAATAATTAGTATTCCATCATACACACGGCTATACCAATCGATATCCGAGTGGGTTAGGGCCATAACCCTTTGCGACCAAAGTCCTTTGTCAAGACCCAGAAAAGGAGCAGACTTGGGCAAGTGCAAAATAAACCACTTGTATAACAAAGGAACACAACATGTAATCATCCCTCCGCCATGAAAGTCTCGGAGATGCACAGAATGATAAGTGTTACCCAATAAAGTCGGCACCAGATTTCTCATCACGAAGATTTTGATGGCGTTAAGGTCAATGAATCCTTCAAAACTCGGTAAGAGTAACACTCCATAAACAAGTAAGGCGAAGATTGCCTCAAATATATCCTTGCTCATATAATCAGCGTAGTATCGAGCTTTCTTGATTAGGAAATTTGTAGGTAACCCAAGAGTTCCACCTTTGGAGATCATGTTGCCCTTGATGTCGGGTGCCTTCAAGCCTGTAGCCTTAGCGATGTCTTGCTCATTAGGGTCCTCTTCCAAGAAGGGGAAGGGCGAGTCCTCCAAAATGGGTAAGCCAACCAAATAAGAGTACTCTTATAAAGTAGGCAATAGCTGATAGTCGGGGAAGGTGAAGCAATGATAATCCGGATCGTAGAACTTTAACAAAGTGGAAAGAAGTCCCTCGTCCATTCGGAGTCTCAATAAATCCAACAGCTTCCCATGCTTATTTGCGAAACTTCCATGGTCTTCAACCAAAGTTCCTAACTTCCTTAGGTCATCCAACTTAGGACTCTTGAAGGTATATTTCAAAGTATTTCTCCTTTTGTAATCCATGGTATCCTGCGATGTTCATAAATAAAGCTTGAATTCCATGAAATGTAATGCAAAATGATGCTTTATGGATGCAATGCACACATGTTCACAAGTCCTAGGTTAAAGGTATATGCCAGGGGTTAGGGTCTACCCATCCCAATAAGGTATGTACTAATGTTAGTTGTACCTGCAGAACAAAGGTTCTAAAGCGGTACCCAAAGTCATCAATCCATCTTTCGGATATTATCAATTTCTCGATTAACTCGGTGGCTAATAATATCCTTAAGAGAATCTCTTTTGAGTGTAGTATCGCGTAGCGACTATTTCGGGAATATTCCCTCACAGTCCTTGCACTACGTCCTATATAAGGCCAAGGTGGTGTTAAGGTACTACGGTCCTCAATATCATAGACTCCAATCGACCATGGTAAAAGTTTTCACGAATACTCGTTCAACCGAACCATTTTCGAAAGGGTCTCAACTGAGCGGTGATTCTCAAGTTGGATTGGTCGGGAATCACTCCCTATAAGCCTCGTCGAATATCTCACCTCCTATAATAAGGTCACTCAAGTCCAGGTATAGGACTTATCTCACAACAAAATAGATACCCCCCAAGCAAGGTACAATATGAACATATTGTATACAAGCACACAAATAATAAAGTAAATAGCATGCCATACACGAGGTAGGTATAACCCTTGACAATTAAGACGTATCCCTAGTGAAGTCGCCATTTTCTGTTGCGGTGGAAATAGGATATCAAATTATTAATTAATTTGAATCGCAATTTATAATTCACAACCGCTCTTTGATTTATCCGAAGGAAAAGGTCAAAAGAGGGAAAACCTATTTTTGCATCGTAAACACAATGCAGGGAGAGACCTAGGTAAGGGATTGGTTAAGCTTAGGGAAGGTACTAGCACCCTAAACTTCTGTAGTACTCTACAGGAACCTTTTGTTTATTGTATGCCTTTTTTTTATTTTATTATCTGCTTGATGTATATATTGAGCTAAGGGATAGAGTGACCTAAAAACCTAAGGGTTAGTCCTAAGTTTACTCGGCAAGACGTTGCATCTTGTGCCTACGTATCCTGGATAGGGAATGGAATCAGAGTAATCGTAGTTCCCCTCGAAAGGGAGGTTAGAAACTTCTTGACTGTGGTCAAGGTTTCAAGGGGAGCAAACGTATCTTAAGGACGCGCTTACGTGGAGTTTTGAAACTCCTATTTCTATGTTGAATTTGTTAATTGAAAATTAGGGTTAAATTAGGGATTCCACGGCGGGAAACCCTAAAATAGAGTACGGCGACTCTTTCACCTAATGCTAGGGTAAAGGGCGTTTTCGTCCACGGCGGGACCTAGGCTATTAGGGTTTTGAAACGGTCAAAAATTAGGGTTATTGACTCAACGGTCAAACTGCTAGACCTAATTCCTTCAGAGGGTGATTAACGGTAAAAAAACATGCAAACAACATATATTATCATACGACAAAATTAAAGGGCAGAAAGTAAAGAAAGTTGTAAAAAAATAAGTGCAATGCGACGATAGCCTCGCGTAAATTACAAATTCCCAAAATAAAAATGCAAAAATAAAATAACCGCGACCATGGTCTCGCGTAAAATACATCCATAGAACCACAATAACTCGAAATAAACATGAATCGGAATTTATGTATGATTAGAAGAGAGAAACGGAGAATACTAATGGAAAGTGAAACTGAAATTCATAGCGACAGCTAATATTGACGGAAAGACAAAATTGCAATTTGGAGTTAGGGTTTGATTAATTTTGAAAAAAAAAAAGGAAGTTTAATTAAAAAAACAAAATTTAACCTTACTTTGAATTTTAATTTTTAAAGAAAAATCAACTCAAAATTTAAAATGTTTTTGTTTAAAAAAAATCTCTAGTTTTAATATTTTAGAAAAAAAACACAAAATTCAATTATTATTTTAAAAAAGTTTTAACTTTAATTTTAAAGAAATGTTTAGTTTTAATTAAAAATTTTGGTTTTTTAATGTTTTTAAAAATATTAATTTTACTACAAGAAAGAAGGTCTAATTTTTTCTTAAGTTTTTTTTATGAGTTTTAATTTTATTCTTAAAATGTTTTAGCCTTAATACTCAAAAAGACAAATAACTTTAGAAAAATTCATTTTTACTCACAAACAGCTGTTAACTTTAAATAAAATAAATTAAATTCAATATGAAAAAATTAAATAAAACAAAAGAAAATAATTAAATAATATAAAATAAAACGGGTCGGGCGGGTCACCACTTCCCAGATCCGCCGACCCGGTCTGGACAACATATAACCCCAAAATTTTAGGGTTAGGGTTCAGAAAGCCCCCCTCGCAGCGGCCATCATCTTTCCTCTCTCTCTCGTTCCGCTCTCTCTCGCTTTCCTCTTGTCTTCTTCATCTCCATGAGGCGCCGATTCCCTTCTTGCCTTCTTCATCTCCATGAGGCGCCGATTCCCTTCTTGCCTTCTTCATCTCACTTCCTGCATGTCCCTGAAAAATAAAACAAACAATGTTTACAAATTGCTCACCGCCGATGGAGGTTTGAAGCAGTTTGTTCGCGTAGTTACTCTAACCGATGATGAGTGATTATGAGGTCGTGGCTTTGATGTTCGAAAGCTTCGTATGCGTGATGAGGTTGTGACACGGAAGACGGATGGACGATGATGAAGATCTCCTTTGATCTTCTGAGTCCGATCGGACTCATTTCGGCTGTGGGTGAGCTTCTCGTCCATCTGGGTTGAACGGCTTCGAAAACCCCTTTCGATGACGACTCGTGAGGGTCTTCAGATCCTTTTTTGTGTCGGTTTCTTTTGATTTCGATGATGGTGATTTGCGGTCTTTCAATCCTCGGAACGTCAATTGGCCGCCGCTTTGAACTCTCCTCTGAACGCCGTTAGGGTTTTTTTTGTAACCCTTCTTACGGTAATATTTATACCACTCTTTCCTCTGTGATTTGTGGGTTGTTGTTCTTTATGGATCCACGGCGGTTTTGTTAATTCTGCGAGTTTATCTCCTTTCCGTTGAATTTGATTGCTACGAAATTAACAAAGTTTTTCTCTTTGAGATTATTTTGCAGACTTTTGTAGTTTTTCCGGAACTGATGGCTAGTGACCTTTGAACGACTTTGTTATGTTGTTACTGAGTTTATGCTATTTTTCTGCTACCGGTTTGGATGTTGTCCTGATTTTTCTGATACGGCTTCTGTTTCTGATTTCTCTGATACGGTTTCTATTTCGGATACTGATTGGACTTTGATATTTTTCAGGTGAACTTATTTTCAGATCTAGTTCGGATTTATGGACATCTGGATTTGAAACTCGGATATCCAAATATTTACTTGATAATGTGGATATCTGGATTGTTTTTTATTTGAACTTATTCTGAACTAGTTTTCTCAAAAAGAACTGGTTTGAATTTGTTTGACCATTTCTGAACTGGCTTGATGTTGTCTGAATTGGGATTGTTGTTCTAGAAGATCGGCGTTACGGTCCAAATTTTGGGTAAACCGTCTTTCGGGACCTATTACCTTTCGCCAACCGGCTTTTCGGATAAGCACTTTTCGGCATAATCCCCTTTTGGCCACACTTCTTTTTAATCTTTTTCTCGGCTGTCCCAAAATAAGAACGGATGCTATCGACTTATAGTCGCGGTCGAGTTTGGAAATGGGAGTTCGGCTGCGGCATCTGTCGTACCCTCCCGACACCCAATGATGACTTTTCTGAGGGTGTCAACATACTTTCTAACTTCTATTTCTGTTTTGCTCTGTTTTTTTTATCTCGTCGTGCAGGTACGAAGAAAAATCTCGGAGAAATTAATCAGAAGAATCGGTTGAAATGAAGGCTTTAGGAATTTAGGAACTTTTAGGAAACAAATAGGTAATTTATTTTTCTTTTTGTACTTTGTAGCAAAAATATTATGAAATAATTCAATAAATATTTTCCTTCAAATTCAATTCTCTTCATAAATAATTATGAATAATACTTCATGATATTTCTATTCATTTCCCTCTTGTAACTTATGATAAAAAATATTATGAACGAAATTCAGCATATTTTTTCTCAACACCCTCTTCCGATCCCCTTTGTCGCAAACACTTTAAAATCCCAATGATTAAAATTTTATCAATTAAACTTTCATGAATGGATTAACTTCACCAAATAGAATCATACGAATGAATCCTATAAAATTATCCAAATCAACTTTGTCGTCCCAAAACGTGTTATTCCACTTAAAATCGACGTGACCTTTAATTCCAACCCATTATTCTCCAAATTAAGTCGCCATTTTGATAATAGAATTGATGGTGACTTGGAATGGAATAAAATAGCAGAAATGGAGATAATCCAATTAATGGAGAAGACAAAACTAAACTCCACACCGAAAATTCCATTTAATCTCCGATGGCTGAATCACATGCTATGAACCAACTCGGACAAAAATTGCAGTTAAATAGATATCATAAATCCAGACTTGAGCCGAAGTTTATACTGTTTTCCTTTTAAGAATTTAAATGGTAGATAGCAGAAGAACAGAAAATAAATGCCTGTTGAAACCAAATTCTACAGAGATAGATTCTTACATCGCCTCGAACCAAACCAAATGGATATCCTGACATGGCCAGCCCGTATGATTAAACCACGGCCCTGAAACCTACTGATAATAAAATCTCGGCTCCGGAATAAATTACTGTATCTCAAAATCCTGATGTCAAACCACCGCGAATTTCTGTTCATCTTCAAAGAAAAATAAAGAGCTAAGAGACAGAAGCTCTAATTACTCAATAAAAACCCTGGTGACAGCTCAGCTTCAAGAACTATCAGCAAACATTGTATAAATGACCATTTAGCCTTTTTCATAGTTAAAGTGCACCTGATGCAATTCCTGCAAAATAAACAGACTATGTAACCTGTTAGTAGTTAGCGGATGCAAAAAATGGGATATCATGCAACATGAATCGACTAATCTGAGGGTAAAACTTGGGTATTACAGTTGCCCCTATTTAAATAGCTACACCAGATTATTTGAGTGACGAAGGCTCGAGGAATCATGGTGGAGGGATTTAAATATAGATAACCGAATTTTTTTCCCTTAGATGCAGTGATATGCAATGCTATGGACAAAACGAAAATAAACTATAATGCCGGCAATGCCATGAATCTAATATGCTGCGTATGATGGAATGGTAAATGCAGAGATGCAGACGACACGGTGACATAGGGGACAGACGCGACGAACGAACCACACTGGGAATACGACGCACTGGGTGACAACACAACACTGAGGAATTCTAAAGTGATAGTCAAATGGTGCGAGTACGACCAATTATCACTTTAGGAAAAAGGAATAGTAGAATGGGATCCTCAATGGAGATGGCACCGGCGAGACGGCCTCCACTGGGGAATATGTAAGAGTAAATGATAAAAATGGATCTGTATGACTGTAGGATCGATTAACAAGATGTTGGAGCATTTAGCAAAGAATAACATCCGAGCTTCTGGAAACTCTCCCTCGTGATAGGATCAAACGGAATTTAGGAATCCGTAGAAAATATACAGGGTAAAACCGGCTGTATGCCAAACTAAATGGTCTTAAATTAAAACGCCCTGATAAGCTTTCTCGAGAGAGAACTGCCACTTATCGTCGGAAGGGACTTATATGCCAAACTGGATAAGCTCTCAAATAAAGAGACTGCTGCTTATCTGTGGATAATAGACTGATTGATAAAATAACTTCTTCACGTCTCAGGTCTGTGCTCCCTGAACATAATTCGGTTTCTTCTTTTGCTAAAGGATAAAGTGAACTTTTCATAATTCAAAATCGTGCTCTCCTGAATATGATTCAACTCCTTCTTTTACTAAAGGGTAAAACGAACTTCTTCATAATTCAAGATTTGTGCTCTCCTGAACATGATTCAGTTCAAACCTCCCCGTACTTCAACATGAAAAGAAAAATGGAAGCCCAGGTGCTTGATAGAGACGACCATTTGCTGCAAGTCATAACGAAGATAGGATAAGCTCCTCAGGCGAGAAATACCACTTTGATAGACTTCTCGGGTGAGAACTGCTTGTAGAGGTGGTAACAGGTAATGTAAATTGTAATGAAGATTGTAATGAAGGTTGTAATGAAAGAACAATGTATATTATAATGAAGGTTGTACTGAGCTCCTTGTACGAGAAGATCAATTGTAGAGTGTAATGAAAAATTGTAATGAAGGTTGTAATGAAAGTTGCAAGGTAAATTATAATGAAGGTGGTAATGAAAGCTGCAAGGTAACAGTACTGGGCTAGAAAGAACTGACAAATAAGTCTCCATTGAGGAAACGAACTCGAGTGGGACTATCTTACCTAATGCGGAAAGGTAACTGAAATAACTATCGTCCACGAGGGATGAACTCGATGGGGAAACTGGAAACAAATGAGTATTTTGTGCTTAGGGCTGACGATCTACTTAGAGAGAGCGGACAAACCCAATTATGTGGCGGTAACGACAAAGGGTGACGATAAATAGCAAGCATGCACATGCTAATGCGTATGTCAATGTGTATGCAAATGTGTATGTTCATGTATATGAAACTGTCATGCAATGAGTATGCTTATGCATATGCTGACAAAACAAGCGAGAGAGAAGACATGAGATGAAATAAACATCTCGACGGGAATACTCGGGGACCTCTGCACAGTACATCTATCAGGGGGTAGGAAGAGTTGATAGTAGAACCGAATCTGGTTTCAAAGTTATAACTTCCCTGGGGAGAAAGTATCATGACTTCCACATGGGGATATGATACTACTTCACTGGAGAGTATGATGTCCTAACTTCAACTGGGGATCGCTATCACGAACCATAATCAGCCCAAGAACTCTTAGGGTCAGAGACTTCCGAGGATAAAATAAATATCCGTGGTATGGGGAAGATATGGAGCTAGGCAACTTCACGAAGATAGTGTAGCAACTTTCTGGGAATAACACCTCGGCTTCCTGGGGAAAAGGTACATCCGACTGGGGATAAAAGATATCAAACTTCCTGAGGAGAGTTCATCAGACTAGCTGGGGAGAATTCACCAGACATTCCTAGGGAAGGTATCTTAACCTCTTGGGGAGAATATGGCAGTCTCCTGGGAAGTATTTCCTAAGGAAAGTAAAGCAACTTCACTGAGGAACAGACAATTCCGCTAGGAATGGGTCTTCAAGAACATGTATCTCTGGGAGGATATCGGGGATATCTCTGCAGTCTTGAGAGTCACTGGGGATTTATCGGATGGATCCCAAAAGTGTTGTTAGCTTATCGAATGGGAACACTCATGAACTTGGAAAAAAATTGCCCCTGATTGGGCTGAGTTTTGCTTGGTGTCTTGAACCTGACCAACAAAAGGTTGATACAACTTCGTGGGGAATGCCCACGGTCTAGAATAAAATGCCCCTGATTGGGCTGAATGATCATCTTGTTTTTGAAATCCTCATCAACCACAAGGCTGAAACAACTTCGTGGGGAACGCCTATGGTCTTGAATAAACTGCCCCTGACTAGGCTGAATATGGTCTTGGAAAATGATCAACCCTAAGGTTAAAAAAAATTCATGAGGGACACCCACAGTCTTGAAAAAAATGCCCCTGATTGGGTTGCAGACGGTCTTGGAAATCCCGAGATCGATCCTGGACCTTGACTTACATACGCGGATGCTTGATGTTAATGATGTTGCATAACGAATGGAAATGCAAATGTAAATGCTGACATGCGGAGATGCAAGTGTTAGGGAAGTATGATTGGTTTTGGATATGCATATGATGCTAATGATACTTTATGATATCAAATGTGATACATATGGTGCATATGATTGCAGACAGATAATTGGAGATGCAGGTGATGGTGCTAACATGGTGGACTTTTGGTAGTTGCCAGTGCAAATTTGACTTTGGGTGGTGAGAGGGATTGACTTCCTCGACATGTAGTTCATTGAAAACGCCATGATTGAAGTAGAAGAAGATGTTCTTGAGGCCCGAAGTTTGATCACTTGATGATTTGTTGTGAGCTTGCTTCAGAGAGGACCACCATTCTGCTTGATGGTCAGGGTGACTTGGTCTTGCCCCAGTCTGAACATGGTAATGGTCTGACCCCCATTCGAACATGGTAACGGTCTGCCCCTGATTAACCAGTTATGAAGTTCAAGCTGAACTTTGATGCTTTGAGATTACTTGCCCCTGATCGAGCTGTTGAATGATTTGCCCCAGCCTGTGAGTTTTGAGGTAGCCTTGCCTCGTGTCAGCCACTGAAAGTCAAGTTCCTCTTTGATTGCCCCTTGTTGAAGTGTCTTTGATGTCCAGTACTGATTTGCAATTAAAAATATACATTCACAAATGGTGATCTTAATGCAAAGTTCATGCAAGTTTTGAAAAAGTGTCATTTTATTGAAGTTTCGTGATAGTGTGAGGTGAATGGACTGCTAGTCTAGACGCTGTGCTAATTTTGCTTAGTGTGTGAAAGATATAGCAAGGATAATGACACCAATTTTGATGATTAGCAAACTTGTGAGGAGTCAGTTTACGCAACCTTGCAATAGTATGCTTTCAGAATAAAATTCACCTCAATTAGGTCTTTCGAGGGTTGTAACATGGTCTGGTTCACGATTTATGAAACAAAAGGATATTAGGTTCAAAGTATGATTTGTACCTACCCCTTCTTCGTAATGATCTCCAGTCCTACGTTCAGTTAATTCTGCACATGTTTATCTTGACGATGTAAGCTTGATGACTCAAGGCTGGCTTGAAATGGCAATCACCTCATTTTGTTTTTGAAGAATGTCAGTGACCCTTTTATTTTATTTTGGATGGCCACTGAATCTTATTTTGTTTTTTGTTGAGGGTTTCGGGGGCCTCTTTTGATTTTGTTTTGATCCCTAACTTTTGCATGGACTGATTTTGTTTGTTAAGTCCATCGGGATTGCCTTGATTTTTGCCTAAGTCCCCTCAATAGAGAAAGGCAATAATATCTCCTCAACCTTCTTCTGGATCCATTCCATGTAAGGATCATAAGCTCTACAATCACTTTTACCCAAGGAAAGCTTCCCCTTCTTATGAACTTTTCCCCATGCATCAACAACTCTTGCCAGAATATCAGGGTCAGCTATACCAGTGAAGTACAAATATTCACGCACTTCTTCATCCTTTGGTGGTACCCTCAAAGTGTATCCAAATTTTCTGACGGCGAGAGAAGGGTTATAGTTGATCCTCACTTTCCTCCCCATCAAAGGTACATTAGGAAAGCTACCAAGATGACGTCTTTACGAAGCAGATCTCGGTTAAACCAGATAATATTTTGGCCACCAAACCCATCAGTCTTTTTGACCATTCAGATGAATTTCTCGAATTAATGAAAGCTCTGAAACAAGGAAGATGATCCATAAACTACTTGTGAAGAAGCGGTGCGCAACAAAAAATAGTCTTTCCTCTTCTCTTCTCGTTCCTGTAATGTACTGAATGGTATAAATCTCCTAGGAGAGTGGGTACAGGATTCTTGAAGGTGAAGATACGAACATCACTCATATTCATGAAGTCTGGTATATTAGGAAACAACACAAAGCCATAAACGCACAGAGCCAGAATAACACTAAAGGCCACCCAACAACCCTCTTTAGCATACTTCTGGGCTTTATCCTCCAAGAAAGATAAAGTAAATCCAGAGACTCCATTTCTGCTAACTACATTATCAACCAACTCGAATATGCTCAAATAAAGAGCGGCGACAAACTTCTCGAGATCGGCTTCTTCCTCTGAATGAAAGAATGGTACCTCATCTTAGATTAGAATCCCCAAAATAAAAGCATATTCTTCTAAAGTAGGAGCCAACACATAATCTAGGAAGGTGAAACAACGTAGCGGAGGGTCATAAAATTGTAATAGAGTGTGAATGGCTTCATGCGCATAGCTTGTGACCTTACGGACAAAATTCAAAATTCTCCTATAATCTCTTCTGAAGATTTCAAGGACACTGGGATCAGCCATAGAAATCAGACCAAATAAAGGTCCCAACTCCGGTGACGGGAACTTGTATACAATGATCTTCTTTCTCTCATCCTCCATCTTTATAGAAAACTAGATAACTAGAATTAAAGGAGAGACAAGAACCTGGAAACACATAAACATGCAATGTTAAGATGCATAATGATTGTGCAGATGCAAACACGGGATCAAGGTATCCAATGCTCAAGATTGCTGATGTCTTATTGACTGAATATAACCAGAGCTCTGCTCTAATAAGAAACCCAAAAATCCAGAACACTGAGGTGATAGAAAACCAGAATACCCAAGATCAAAAGTCTGCACTGACGAGAAAACCAAAAAACCTAGTTGGTTGAAGGTAAGGGTTTTCTACAAAACCCATCCCCTCTCACATGTGGGTTCTAGTCTTGAAAGATATGGCAATCCTAATAAGTTATCAGTATCACAGACTCTCAGGTCGAGAAACGATGATACATTCACCATTTCTGGTTTGGCATCATGGTCAATCAAGGAGGTCTCAACTGACTTCCCAATGAACGGTCTCCAGAGTCATTAGCTTTTCTAAGTCAATACTCCCTCAAATGCACCAGACGAACATGATAAAGTATCTCCAAAGAAAAACCTCGTCTAGACGTGAATTTCATGCGAGATTTTGCATGGCCAGATGCCACACAAGCTCCCACTACTCTCCATACTAATCCTATGTGTGTACTTAAGCATAGGTATTGGGCTTATCTCTCATGGAACATCCCACCCAACAGCACAACAACAACAGTATAATAGGATAACAATGATAAAATGCAAAAAATTAAAATGCAAATGCGATAATATACAATAGTAAATATACAGTAAACATAACATACATATGCACAAATATAAACACCCAAAGATATAAAACAAACAAGCGCTAGGATTGACTCGCATAGGGAACTGATATCCCCAGCAGAGTCGCCAGCTGTCTCAACTGCGAAAAAAACAACCGACGGAAACAAACAGAAGACTCGCCACCAAAAGTTATTTATCCTAAAGAGGGGGAAGGAAACGATCAAAGAAAACCTAAAAGAAAGTATAAGACAAGGTCATCACAACCAAATCTTGGGTTCGGGAGTTAGTTACGTAAGGGGAAGGTACTAGCACCCCCTCATGCCCGTTGTACTCAACAGGATCCATGCTTGTTGTCTAATCAAAGGGTGAGTCATCTAAAAGCTACTTCTAAATAGAAACGGGAAAGGAAAAAAGAAAAAGGAGACTCGGTAGGACATCGCCTCCCTATGCCTACGTATTGGCTTGTGCAACGGGAAAGTCAGAGTCAACGTAGTTCGGAAAACTATGGGTGAAAGAGGAAGGTTTCCATCTAAGATATCATCGTCTTATTCCTACGTATCCTCATCTGGTATGAGAAATCAGAGCAAACGTAGTTCGAGAAACTACAAAAAGAAAGGGAAAAGGATGCTCACCAAGACACCGTCGTCTTGTGCCTATGTATTCTCTTCTGGTATGAGAAATCATAGCAAACGTAGTTTAGAAAACTACATAAAGAAAGGGAAAAGGGTGCTCACCAAGACATCATCGTCTTGTACTTACGTATTCTTATATGGTATGAGAAATTAGAGCAAACGTAGTTCGGGAAACTACGGGAAGAGGAAAACAGATGCTCGCCAAGAAATCATCGTCTTGTGGCTACATATTCTCATATGGTATCAGAAATCAGAGCAAACGTAGTTCAGGAAACTATGAGAAGAGGAAAAGGGTGCTCCCATGTTGCACCCCAAAATTTACCCAACCTTTTTCTGGCCTTGGTTTATGTTTCATTTCATTTTAGCATATTGAATTGCATAGCATTTTGCATTTACAAGGGATTAAGAGATGTCTGTGTACAAGAGGAATTTGCCAAGGGTTCTAAGCCTAATCAAGAGGTTGTATTCAAGTCAAAGCCCTTTGGATAAGCAAATAAGTGTGTATGGTTCACCTCTTGTCTAGGAGGCCATGTGAAGGTCATCTGAGGATCACAAGCCCATGGTTATGAAGAGAGATGATCATTTAAGCTCATTGGAGGCTTTGAGGGTCATTGTGGAGTTCATTCAAGTGTTTATACCAAGTGTGAAGAGCTATAGTTGAAGGTGGTGCAATTAGGGTTTTCATCTGGTCATCCCTAAGTCTACTGTGAAATTGAAGACGATTAAGACTCAATTCCAAGGCTTTGTGGTCATGGAATGTTGTGTTAAGATATATGAGATATCATTTCAAGATCAATTCATCAAGAATCAAGAATGTGAGGAGTTACTGGATTAGGGTTCTCAATGTAAAATCCCTTGTTCAGTGCCTAACTTCAAGACCACCTATCTCAAGATACAAGTCTCATCTCAACTTTTGACCAACATGAAACTTTTAGAGCATGTTCTTAGCTTTCTTTTGAGTACTAGAAGTCCTTGATTGGATTTATAGAACTCAAGTTATGATGTAGACAAGTTACAGGTCCTTAGATGAATGTGATTTTGGTCAACAAAGGTCAACCAACTTCCAAGCCATTTTTGACATAGAAGGATGTTTCTCCTTGTTGCACCCTAGAATTTGACCAACCGGTTCCCTTATCTGGTTTATGTTTCAATATATTTTGCATTCGCATTCGCATATTGCATGCATGGCATTTTCAGCAGGCAGATTGATTTTTATCGGGTTTTTAGCCCCTGGTGTTTCAGGCAGTACATGCCAGTCAAAATGAAAGTCTGTTGAGAATTGGTGCTCATCTCCCGTGTTTTCAGGCCATCTCGGTGCCCGGGTTCCGCTACGGTTGCGTAATTGGGTTTTATTCGATTTAATCGGCTTCCTGGCATTTTTAGGATTTTTCTGTCATTTTTCTGGATTTTAGTTCATTTAATTGATTTTTCTGGATTTAATAGAGTTTTTTAATATTTTTTAGAGTTTAAATAAATTTTCTTTTCATTTTTTAGAAATTAATAGATTTTTTAAAGATTTTTAGATATTATAGTTTTTTTAATAAATATTAGGGATTAATTTTCTTTTAGTAGTTTTAATAGATAAATATCTATTTTTCTTTTAAAAAGAGTAGAAAATAATAATAATAATAATAATAGATAGTGTTTTTTAAATTAGAGTTTTATTGTGTTAAAAAAAGAATTAATAGAAAAAAATAATAATAATAAATAGAGAGTATTGTTTTTTAGATTTTCATTAGAGCTTTATTTGTCTTTAAAAGATTTAATAGAATAAAAGAGAAAATCGAGATTAAATGTTTTTAGAGTTTTTTTATTTCTTATTTTTCAGAATTAATTAGGATTTAAAAAAAGGGTTTTTTAGATTAATTAATAGTTTTTTAGATTTTTTTAGATTTAATTAGGTCTTTATCTTTAATTTTCGTTTTAGATATTAATTAGGATTAATTTTAGAATTAATTAGGGTTTTATTAGATTTTAATCAGGTTTTAATTCATTTTAATTGGCAGTTATCCATTTAATTTTCGTTTTACTGTTAAGTTTAGCATTAATGGGGTTTTAAATGATCATTAGCATTTTAAGTGTGTCATTAGTGGAGTCTTAATTGCAATCAGAATTAATCATTTGTAGTGGGGCAGATGTCCATTTTCTGGGCCCAGTCCAAGATCTCGCGCCAGATGTCCACATATAAAGCTCTCAAAGTGTGCTTCAGGTTCTCTCTCTCCATTCCATGTTTCACACGCAGAGAGCACCACATCATTCACCACGTTTCTCACACTCTCTCTGCCAATTGTCTTTCTCCCTCTCCCTGCATGTAGCCCCACGTGGCTCTCATTCTCTCTTCCACCTCCACCACCACGTGGCGTCCACCCTTCACACTCACCACCATGCAGCAACGCCACGCGTCCCCTCGCCGGATTCTTGGCCGCCGGCCATGCAACCGCCGCGCCGGCCACCTGCCAACTGCCTCCGACCACTCTAACGGTCACCGGAGCTTGCAACGGTCACCGGAAAACTGTAAAACCACCGGAAAATTCATCGCAATCCTCATGCAATCATCAGGATTTTCACGTATGTTCATCGTCCGTTCTTGATGTTCATCATCATCTTCATAACTTTTTCCAGGATTTCTTCAAAGATCCTCCACAATCTTCATCGTTCCTTCAAGAACATTCATCAGAAATCACCAATCTTCATAATCGTTCTTCGTTTTCCAGATTTTGTTCGAGCTTTCATCACTGACGTGGCATATAGGGTATGTAGGGTAGATATAGAAATACCCTTAGAATTAAATTTAGAATTTTAAATGCTATTTTACTATTTTTAGAGTATTTTGCAGATAGAATGATTCTTTGGTGTTCCCACTTGGGGTTTATGTTTGTCTGTTTGGGGCTTTTGAGCTTTTTATTTGGGGTGTGGGCTTGGTTTGGGCTTGTGGAAGCATGAAGAATCAATGGAGGAGATTGAATACAAAGATTAAGGTTGATGCATGAAGATTTCTTAGAGGTTGAAGATGTTGATTGAAGACCTAGGAGAAATAGGATAGAATAGGAAGAGCTTAGAATAGACAAATTCTTTTGTCAAACATAGAGTGCATTGTTTGCCTCTATCCTATCCAATTGCATAAAGTCCTCCTTGGGAAGCTCCATCTATCCTTAGGAGGGATGAGTGGTATGCCCAAGTGAGTAGAACTTTGAGGATACCTTTCATTTGCAAATGTTAAAATCTTAGTGATTTCCTTTGGTTGTCATTGAGTTTCTTAACATTATAACTTGATCCTGTTGAGTGATTCTCCTTTGGAGATACTTGTGGAAGCTTGGTAAAGAGAAAATTGGAGCTTGTTGAAGCTGGTGGTTGCTTGTTGAAGCTAGGGTTTTACTACTTGTTGAAGTTGAAGTCAGGAGTTGTTGAAGCTGGTTGCTTGTTTAAGCTAGGGTTTTACTACTTGTTGAAGTTGAAATCAGGAGCTTGTTGAAGCTGGTTGCTTGTTGAAGCTAGGGTTTTACTACGTGTTGAAGTTGAAGTTAGGAGCTTGTTGAAGCTAGTTACTGGTTGGGGTTGAGCTTGCTTAAGCTGGGAGCTTGTTGAAGTTGGTGTCCATTGAGGATTGAAGGTTTATTGAAACTTGAAGATAGGAGTTATTCATGAAGATGAAGGTTGTTGCTTTTTGCTGGTAAATCAATTGTTGCTGTTAGAGTTATTGCTTATACTGTAGCTGCCAGAGCTGGTACAGTTTGGACTGCTGCTGTAGGAGCTGTTGAGCTGTCAAAGTTGATTTTGGGGTTTTATTTTCTTTGTTGTACTGTTTGTTAATCTCCCCCCTGAGGTTTGAAGTGAAGCTGTTTCACTTTGCCTATTGTTTCCTGCTGCATTCATGCATTTTACCGCTTTACTGTACATATGTTGTTGCTTTTCCATGTATCCCCTAGGACCTCTGTTTCTCTCTGCGCAAGAGAAAAATATGACAGACATTAGGATTCTTATCCATGCATGACAACATTAGGGTAGACTTTGGTTCCCTTTTCAACCGTAGGTTTTAGAGTTGCTGTTTCTCTTCTATCTCAAAACAATCAGAAAAATACAATAAAAGGATAAACATCAATAAAAAAACAGTTCTTGCGTAAAAGACTGTAAACCAATCAAAGAGTCATTTTTGTCCGCTTGGACCCATAATCAGGAGAAAACCTTTTTCAGAAGGGTAAAAACAATCAAGACAGACTTGTGTCGTACGTGGCCCGAACTACGTTTGCTCTGATCTTTCATGCTGTATGAAAGTACGTAGGCATAGGATATGATATCCTAGCGAGCAACCTTCCCCTCCTTTCCCATAGGTAGGCGAACTACGTTGACTCTGATTTCTCGTTCCAGACGGGAATACGTAGGCATAAAGTGCGATACTCTGCCGATTCATTTTATTTTCTTTTAACCCTTTGACCCTGTAGAATAGATAGAATAACAATCCGTACTAGAAAACAAGCGTGGATCCCGTCGAGTACGACGGACGTGAGGGGTGCTAATACCTTCCCCTTGCGTAACCGACTCCCGAATCCAGGATTTGGTTGCGATGACCATTCCTTTCCCGTCTTTGCGATAGGTTTACTTCGAGCGTTTCCTTTCCCTCCGTTGGGATAAATAACGCACGGTGGCGACTCTTCTGTTCAGCCGGCGCCGATTTTCGCAGTAGCGATAGCTGGAAACTCTGCTGGGGACTGGAATATCCCCTAGGCGAGTCAATCATAGCGCTTGTTTTCCCGTCATGGGTGTTGTATAGATTTACTGTTATGTCTTTACTTTCCGCATTTTATTATCACCTTTATATTGTTATTGCTGTCGTGGGAAGGGGGTAATCTGTTGGGAGATAAGTCGGACCTGGGCTTGAGGTTACACATAGATTTAGAGAGAGAGTAGTGGTTAGCCTGCTTGCTTAGCTCGCACCAGCTAGCCGCGAAATCTCCCTCGGACGAGATTCTCTTTGATGCTTCTTGCCTGGCCCTTAGGGCTCGACAAGTTGTCTGACCCGAGGATTGTCGACTCCGGGAACCTATCAATTGGAAGTTGGCTGAGGAGGGCCTCTTCAAGACGTGATGATGCCACACCTTCTGGGTATCGTATCATCAGTCTTGAAAGTCTGTGACGCCCACGACTGCATAGGATGTCGTACCTTGTGTCAGTTATTAGGACACCTACCTGTGAGAGGGGTTGGGACATGCAGGTAACTTGACCTCCAGATTACCGGTTTTCTTGATTGAGGTTCAGTGGTATTTGAGGACAGTGTTATTGGGTCTGTCAGAGACCAGGTTGGAGCATCGTGGATGGTCTTGAGCAGTTTGTGGGTCTATTTGAGGCCAATATTGTGGACTGAGCTTCTTATCCAGGGGTTGTGATCCCGTATTTGCTGCATATTGCATTGCATTTGCATAAACATGTTTGCATCATATTGCATATCATTCTCCAGCTAGCCAGAGCTCTTATCCAGTCGTTGCTTTGATTCTGAGGGTAATTCTCCGGTGATTGGTCTGAGCAAGTGTTGATTGGTAGAAGACGACCAAGGGGTTGAAATAGATTGGGGCAAAATTTAGCAGTGAAGTCAGCTGAAGGTTGTTGGTAGCTGTATCAGAGAGCCATTTCCGGTTTGTTGATACCTTGTCAGGGTTCACTGCAACGTCCAATCCTTTGTATGGTTCCCTGCATGACAAAGAGGGAACCACCTTACTGCAGACCAGTTTGTGCAACCTCCCGTCAGGGACCGAGATCGACGTGAGCAGTTTGTTGTCAGCAATGAACGCCCTCCTCTTATCAACAGTCAAGGTGGTGTCCCCCCTATGGCGAATATTCGAAGAGCGATCCCAGTAGCAAGGACTGAAGACCCAAGAGCTCTTGAATGTGATAGAAGACTCCAAGTGTTGGAAGAACAAGTTAAAGCCTTGAAGGTCAAAGATGCTGTTAACCTGAATGATGCAGGCATGTATTGGGTTCCTGGCCTGGTGTTACCTCCGAAGTTCAAAGCGCCGAGATTTGAGAAGTACAGAGGGGATTGTTGTACGAGGCAACATTTGGTGATGTTCTACCGAAGAATGACTTCGTTTGTGCAAAACGACGAGTTGATGATTCACTGCTTTCAGGATAGTCTGACTGGGGCATCTCTGAGTTGGCATATGCAGTTAGAGAGTAATCAGATTCGATCATGGGTGAATTTAGCCAGAGCTTTGCTGAAGTAGTACGATTATGACCTAGACATGGCTCCTAGTCGCATACAGTTGCGAGAATTGTCTTAAAAGGAAGATGAACCTATTAGGAAGTATGGTCAGAGATGGAGAGAATTTGCTGCCAGAGTGAAGCCGCCGCTCCTAGACTGAGAGCTAATGGGCATGTTTGTAAGCTCCCTGGAGAGCCCGTACTTCAAAAAAATGCTTGGAAATGCGCCAAATTTCTCTGAAGTTGTAAGGGCAGGAGAACGCATTGAGCGCAGCGTGAAAATTGGAAGAATTCATAATGTCTCAAGCAGTCAGGCTAGTGAAACTGAATCTCTCTGTAGCCGTCCAACTGAAGAAGGAGTTGTGATCAATGCAATCATGTCAGATGTTGAGTATCCTCGAGATGAATTGGTGAAATTTGTTGGATCAGTATCTCCTGTACCTTGTTATGTTGGACAGACAACTGTGCCCGGGGCACCCTATTAGGAACGTTATGTCACTTCTCATGCAAATCAGCGTACTCGTGGTCGAGGTTATCAGAATCAGCGTCAGAATCAGAACAGGCCTCGTAACAACTTGGAACGAAGGAATGCTCCTTCCCACCCAGTGCCTATGTCGTATAGCTAGTTGCTGCCATCTTTGGTCCAGAGTTCTTTAGTGGAACTGAAAGCTCTTAAGCCTGTTCCCGAGCCTTACCCTCCTGGGTACAATCCCCACGTTCGGTGTGGTTACCATGGCGGATCTCCAGGGCGCTCAACTGAAGATTGTGAAGCTTTTCAGGCAAATATACAACAGTCGATCAACCAAGAGTGCATCTCCTTTCCAGAGGAAGTTGTGTTGGTTCATACCAACCTCTCAGCTATCTGAGCTCGCAGATTTAGAGGGTTTATTTTCAAGAAGCCAGTGGTCTAGACAGGCCGACACCCTCAGCATTGGCAGTCCTCAGACTTTTTATCATTTGCATTTGTAGTTTCTTTTCTGTTAGTCACTACTTGCTGTTAAACATTGTTTGTTTCGAATGGTAATATTGATAAAGTGACTATGCATTTTTCTGAATTAATCATGTCGCTGTCGCTCATTTATTGCATTGCACTGACACTTGCATTTTATTTACTCCATTTTATCACTATGATTAGCAAAGATTGGAGGGAGGATGACGAAACTGAATACTCATAACCGATGATCGTATGCCTTCAGATAAAACCTTGTCGATGACGTACAAGGCATTGTTTCAAATCCCCAAACACTGGAGATATAAGGAGTTAGTCCCTTGTTAACCACTTCGAGCCAGGAAGTAGAAGTTTTTCGGACTTTTAAACCCTCACATCTTAACCCGGGGCAGGGTAGTTGTCAGTTAGCTTGACCGAGCATTCAAGTCTTACAGAGGAGTGTTGTCTTTCGAGGACCAATCACCGTTTAAGCTTTTAAAGAGGTCGCATCTCGCCAACCACAATGGTTAAACCTCACCAATCAGGAGTAAGACAGTTACAATCCTTTCGGAGCAATCAAGACAATCAGTGTCACACGACTTTGTTCCAAAAGAAAAAGAAAGAATAAGAGAGCCCGCTAAGTAAAAAGAAATGAATAGCTGGAAAGCTAGTACTTGGGGAAAAATTAGGGCATCCCGCTGGACTAAAAAGAAAAAATCGAAAAGAACTCAAAAGGAGTTAGTCCAGGCAAAAGTTAGGGAATCAAAAGAATGAAAAAGAAAAGATATCAATAGAAAAAAATCCCCAGTGAAGTCACAAAGTCGTGTATACAGACACCAAAAACGAAAAAGGAGTAACTGTCACTCCGAAACCTTGTGAGTTCCTTAGCCATGGTCCTTACCATTCAACATACCTCTCGAAGAGGCGAGCGCTCGAGCCAAGTTAACTGAACTTTAGGATCGGAGATCATCACGTAGAAGGGGTGGGTATAAATCATAATTTGAGCCAAATATCCTTTGTTTCACGAACCGTGAACCCGACCACGATACAACCCTTAAAAGACCTAATTGAGGTAGGGTTTATTCTGAAAGCGCATTACGATAAGGTTGAGTAACCTGACTCCTTCTTGATTTGCTAATCATATCCTTGTTGTATTTTTCACTGATCAAGTAAGCACTACGTTTGAACTTTGGTTCATTCGTCACTCACAATCATGACACGTAAGTGAGTGACAACATAAAATTTTTCAAAATCTGCATGAACACTGCATTAAAATTACCATTCGGGATTAAACAATTTTACTTGCAGGTTAGTAGTTGACATGAAGGAAATTCCAACAGGGAATAATCAAACGGGACTGAATAATTCAGCAGTCTAGATCAGAATGGTGGATGTTGTGGAACCCTATGAATCAGGGGCATTGACTTCCAGTAAGTTCAGAATCAATTAGTCTGAAGACAAGTCCCGAAGCATCAGTTGATCAGGGGCAGTTCACTTGAGAAGCAGTTGATCAGAAGAGAATCTTCTCGAGAGCCAATCAGGGGTAGTTATCCCGAATGCTATGATCAGGGCAGGTTAAGTCGCTCAACGCTCGTTCAGGGGCAAGTCACTATGTTGACGATTGTTGAATTGAGGGAATCCTTTTGTCGTGCAAACACCGGGGTAAGCCATCGCAAGGTCGTATTGTAGCAAGGTGCTTTCGGTTCAGAGTGGGTTTTTCCAAGAACCAGATTAAGGCAAAGTCATTGCAGACAGGGACATGCCATCCTAAGAGCGCAGGGGTTATTCTTTATTCGAGAGGCATTCGATTCGAAGTATCTCACTGAAGTTCAAAATACTGGGGGCAGTTCATATCAAACCATCAGGGTACAGATTTTCAGACTATCCCACAGAGGTTCCTGCAGGCCGGGGCATAACAGAGGCGAAAGAATTGTTCTTCTCAGTGTCATCAGAGTTACTCAGAGCTACGTGAGCAGATTCAGCCAATCTTCAAGTTTGAGACAAATATCGGGAAATCGTGCTGTCATCCATTGACCCTTCTACTAGAAGCCGTGAATTCAGACAGGGTATTGTCCAGCATCAGGAGCATATGACCTATCACGGATGTACAGAAGCCCCATCCTACTTGGCGCGTTCGGTTATCCCCAGTAAAGTCGTACATTCGAGAATCAGTTAATCTGGGGCAATTAGGTCGAGATTTGGCAAATCTCTTGCAGCTACGGGCACTGCCCCACGAGTCAGTCGATCAGGGGCAAAAGATTGTTGCAAGATCGGGGCAGACCACCCTAAGAACAAAAGATGGTGTTGGGACATCCTTTTGGGTTTAACGTGCAGAAACAGTTCAGATCTAACCGTCAGGGTACAGAGATCGAAGAGTCCTTATCAGAAGGTTGGTGCCGATTCAGGGGCAAGGTATTGTGAGTAGCACTATGGCTAGCCTTTCCTTTTCAGACGAAATGCTCAGACTGGGGCATGTTGGTATTTTTGGGGGAAATTTTCGAGAAGGAATAGAGTTCATGTTGCCCTAACCAGAGGCTTTTGATGAAAGACTTGATCATTATGTGAAGTAAATCCCCATGCATGTCGCGTTTCATTTCCCGAAGCTGAGATGGCAATGTTCTTTACTGAAGAAGGATCAAGTTCCCCAGCTAGTCGCAGCTTATCCGAAGGACATTCTCCAGTCGGGTCGTTTACCCTCAGCAGAGTCTGGTGATTCCAAGATTGTAGGCTGCATTCAGGCAGTATGGTGTTCCCCAAAGGGATTCCCTATCCCGAACAGAGTTGTTTAGCCTCAGAAGGTTAATATTCCCAAACTTGTGAGCTATACCCAGATAGTCTACTCTCCCCAGCAGAGACTCTCTCCCCAACGGAGTCAGTATTTTCCCCAAGAGAGTCGTTTCGTCCCCAGCGGAGTTTTCCCTTTTCAGCATGTGTTTTCTTTCCTCCCAGTGGAAATCGAAGGTTTAAAGCTCTCCTCGGCAGAGTTGGGTGTATGTCCTGGCATTTATTTTGCCGGAATACTTGGTGATACCCGTTCATTCCCCAGCAGGGTGGTATTTGTCCTCAGCAGCCGTTGTTGATGAAGCAAGCTTATCAGAGCTTTTCCCTAGCAGCCTGGACCTGCATTTGCATTTGCATGCATTATCATGTTTGCATCCATCCAGAAAACGCGTAGCATTTCCATGCTGTATGGAGCATTACGCCATCGTCAAACATGCGCATTTTGAAACATAAGTCAGGTTGGTTAACCTTTTGCTTTCAGGTGTGTTTTCTCAACAAGAGTATGGAGTTCTAAAGCTCAGAGGTCTTTTCATACAATCAAGGTCTTGCCGTGAGACATATGATGATGTGATTCAGTTTATTGTCATCCCCACAGAGTTACTGATTGAGGTTTTCTCGTGTCCGATCAGCGGACTGTTTTATCAAGTTTGTTGCTGCAATAGCATCTTAGGGTTCCATGTATCAAAATTTCAGAAGTGGTCGCTTGTTGTCAAAACGGGTGTCGGTCATTGGTTTTCAGAATATCTCCAGCTATGTTGATAGAATTTATTCGTGTTGACGAATTACTTCTCCATGATGATGGAATATGGAGTCCTGTTGAGGACGAAGTTTGATTTCTCCGTGTTGACGGAATATGGAGTCCTGATGAGGACAATTTAGGCCTATGATGATAGGATTTATTCGTGTTGACGAATTACTTCTCCATGATGATGGAATATGGAGTCCTGTTGAGGAAGAAGTTTGATTTCTCCGTGTTGACGGAATATGGAGTCCTGATGAGGACAACTTATGCCTATGATGATAGGACTTATTCGTGTTGACGAATTACTTCTCCATGATGATGGAATATGGAGTCCTGTTGAGGACGAAGTTTGACTTCTCCATGATGATGGAATACGGAGTCCTGATGAGGACCGTTCATGCCTATGATGATAGGATTTATTCGTATTGACGAACTATTTCTCCGTGTTGACGGAATACGGAGTCCTGATGAGGACAATTTATGCCTATGATGATAGGATTTATTCGTGTTGACGAATTACTTCTCCGTGTTGACGGAATATGGAGTCCTGATGAGGACAATCTACGCCTATGCTGATAGGATTTATTCGTGTTGACGGATTGCTCTCTCTGTGTTGACAGAATGTGCGTCCTGATGAGGACAATTTATGATTATGTGGATAGAATTTAGTTGTGTTGACGAATTATTTCCTCCGTGCTGACGGAATAAGGGGTCCTGATGAGGACAAATTGATGCCTATGTTGATGGGATTTCTCCGTGTTGGCGGAACATGGGGTCCTGATGAGGACAAGTTACGCCTATATTGATAGGATTTCTCCGTGCTAACGGAATATGGAGTCCTGATAAGGACAATCTACGCCTATGCTGATAGGATTTATTCGTGTTGACGGATTATTCTCTCTGTGTTGACAGAATGTGCGTCCTGATGAGGACAATTTATGATTATGTGGATGGGATTTCTTCGTGTTCGAAATGTGAGTTCGGAGATGTACAAGAGTGGTACTCCTATGATGATAGGATTTATTCATGTTGATGAATCTATTTCCCTTGTGCTGACGAGACGTGAGTCCTGACGTGGACGAGCTATCTCTATGATTAATGGGAGTTCTTGTGGTGATAAGACGTAAATAAGACTCTATTGCCTATGATGATAGGATTTATTCATGTTGATGAATTTATTTCCCTTGTGTTGACAAGATGCGGATAGCCCATCCCCGTTGGAGTCGGCAAGTTTTGTTTCTCCATGATGATGGAATATGGAGTCCTGCGGAGGACAAGTTTGAAAAGTACTGATGAGGGCAAGTTGTATTCCTATAATGATAGGATTTCCTCGTGAGGATGAATTTACGGCTTTTCGTGTTGACGAAATTTAAGGGCCAATCGGGAATAAGTTTTCCTGTAATGATGGGCTCTTTACTCGTGTGGATGAATTTGTTTCTCTTCTTGTGTTGACAAGGTTAGTCCAGTTGTGGACAGAGGTGTTGTTGCAAAGATAGTTCAGTACCTGTGGTGTTACACGGGTGGTGGGAGTCAAAGTCATCGTTATTCTCCGACGAACAATCAGGATCACCCGACGAATGTCGTTCCCTAAGCAGTGGTGTAGTTTATTTCTGTGGTTGGCAAATTTCAGGGTTCTGTGGTATTCAACCGTCTCGTACCTCGAATGTTTGAAGGTCGTTCTCCCTTCACCCAGTCGGGTCCAAGCCGCTTGAATAGGGGCAGCTGTTGCACCCTAAAATTTGACCAACCGGTTCCCTTATCTGGTTTATGTTTCAATATATTTTGCATTCGCATTCGCATATTGCATGCATGGCATTTTCAGCAGGCAGATTGATTTTTATCGGGATTTTAGCCCCTGGTGTTTCAGGCAGTACAGGTCAGTCAAAATGAAAGTCTGTTGAGAATTGGTGCTCATCTCCCGTGTTTTCAGGCCATCTCGGTGCCCGGGTTCCGCTACGGTTGCGTAATTGGGTTTTATTCGATTTAATCGGCTTCCTGGCATTTTTAGGATTTTTCTGTCATTTTTTTGGATTTTAGTTCATTTAATTGATTTTTCTGGATTTAATAGAGTTTTTTAATATTTTATAGAGTTTAAATAAATTTTCTTTTCATTTTTTAGAAATTAATAGATTTTTTAAAGATTTTTAGATATTATAGTTTTTTAATAAATTTTAGGGATTAATTTTCTTTTAGTAGTTTTAATAGATAAATAGCTATTTTTCTTTTAAAAAGAGTAGAAAATAATAATAATAATAATAATAATAATAATAATAGATAGTGTTTTTTTAGATTAGAGTTTTATTGTGTTAAAAAAAGAATTAATAGAAAAAATAATAATAATAAATAGAGAGTATTGTTTTTTAGATATTCATTAGAGCTTTATTTGTCTTTAAAAGATTTAATAGAATAAAAGAGAAAATCGAGATTAAATGTTTTTAGAGTTTTTTGATTTCTTATTTTTCAGAATTAATTAGGATTTTAAAAAAGGGTTTTTTAGATTAATTAATAGTTTTTTAGATTTTTTTAGATTTAATTAGGTCTTTATCTTTAATTTTCGTTTTAGATATTAATTAGGATTAATTTTAGGATTAATTAGGGTTTTATTAGATTTTAATCAGGTTTTAATTCATTTTAATTGGCAGTTATCCATTTAATTTTCGTTTTACTGTTAAGTTTAGCATTAATGGGGTTTTAAATGATCATTAGCATTTTAAGTGTGTCATTAGTGGAGTCTTAATTGCAATCAGAATTAATCATTTGTAGTGGGCCAGATGTCCATTTTCTGGGCCCAATCCAAGATCTCGCGTCAGGTGTCCACATATAAAGCTCTCCACGTGTGCTTCAGGTTCTCTCTCTCCATTCCACGTTTCACACGCAGAGAGCACCACATCATTCACCACGTTTCTCACACTCTCTCTGCCACTTGTCTTTCTCCCTCTCCCTGCATGTAGCCCCACGTGGCTCTCCTTGTCTCTTCCACCTCCACCACCATGTGGCGTCCACCCTTCACACTCACCATCATGCAGCAACGCCACGCGTCCCCTCACCGGATTCTTGGCCGCCGGCCATGCAACCTCCGCGCCGACCACCTGCCAACTGCCTCCGACCACTCTAACGGTCACCGGAGCTCGCAGCGGTCACTGGAAAACTGTAAAACCACCGGAAAATTCATCGCAATCTTCATGCAATCATCAGGATCTTCACGTATGTTCATCGTCCGTTCTTGATGTTCATCATCATCTTCATAACTTTTTCCAGGATTTCTTCAAAGATCCTCCACAATCTTCATCGTTCCTTCAAGAACATTCATCAGAAATCACCAATCTTCATAACCGTTCTTCGTTTTCCAGATTTTATTCGAGCTTTCATCACTGACGTTTTCCAGATCTTGATTCAAAATCTTCAACATCACGAACCTTCATCATCCGCCATGAGCGATTCACCAAGAACACTCACTATCATCTCCAGATTCAACTTTCAAGATCCTTGATCAAACTCCAAGAATCATCTTCGTCTACGAACAACCGACGGCAAAGGTCTTGTTCATCAGCTTTCCGTCAAGATCCTCCATGGAATCAACTAATCTCAACGGAGATCCTTCGATCTTCGAATCTAACGACATCTACCTTCAAAGTCCAAACCGTGTTCATCCATTTACTCTCCAGATTGTCCAGCTCAACATCGTTCATCAGTAAGAACATCGACTTCAAAGAGCAACTCCAGAAATCATCAGCGGACTTCAACGCTTTCAAGAGTCTTCATCTCCTTTGAGTTTCTTCAGGATCTTCAACGAACTAACTCCTTCCAGAAATTTGCTTCACGTCTTGTCTTCAAGAATGTCAAGGAAGGAGGTTTCCAGATCGCGTTTGGTTTTCTTTGTTGTTGTTTGTCTGTTCATCTGTTTGTGCAGGTTTTGAACGAAGTTGATTTGAGAAGTGATGAAACGAGAGAAAGAAGTTTACGGCGGAGGAAGGTGAACAGTGGATTGAGAGAGGGATTAGGGTTTGTGTGTTCAGAATGTGAAAGAGGGAAGAGGCTGAGTGTTTGGGCGTTGGGCCTCTAGGCCCATTTGCATTTTACTGTAACACCCTCCGTTTGCTTCTAAACCCCCTCTCCCTGGTTTGAAGCTCTGATTTGGGCCTAACACATCTGTTACATGCACCCCCTGTTGTGGCCCAATATGATATGAAAGCAAATCCATGCTATCTGCACCCCTTCCCCATTTGTGTTTGTTTTTTTTTCTTTTGTGTTTTTCTGAGCAGATTGGGCCCAGTGCAGTGTTAACTGCACCCCCCCATCCTGGGCCCAATGTTTTCCTGAATGTAAATAACTGCTTTCTCCACCCCCCTTGTATATTTCAATTGAATTTCTTTTTATTTTTTTAGTTTGCATATGGTTCATAAATAATTCATATAAAATCAGAAAATCATCATTTTAACATGGGACTTTTTCCCACATTTTGGTCATGGTTTCAAGAAAATTTTAAGAAAATAAAAATATTATCTTAAGCATTTTTTCTATTTTTGGTGATTTTTGCATTTAATGGCATTTTATTTTCATTTTGTTTGTACATATCATTTTGTGAATTTTGTTTGGTCCTTTAAATTCATATTTTGATCCCATTCTTTTTGCGCCAGTTAGATTAGGACATTAAGTTTCCCCTGGATTTATTTCATATTTTTGTGAATTAATTTTGATTAGTTTTGATTAGAGAACATTAGGTTAGTATGATTAGGGTTTAAAGTCAACATAGGTGCATTCTAATATTTTCTTTTGGGGTTTAACATGAATTAGGTTATGGGGCATATAGGGTATGTAGGGTAGATATAGAAATACCCTTAGAATTAATTCTAGAATTTTAAATGCTATTTTACTATTTTTAGAGTATTTTGCAGATAGAATGATTGTTTGGTGTTCCCACTTGGGGTTTATGTTTGTCTGTTTGGGGCTTTTGGGCTTTTTATTTGGGGTGTGGGCTTGGTTTGGGCTTGTTGAAGCATGAAGAATCAATGGAGGAGATTGAATACAAAGATTAAGGTTGATGCATGAAGATTGCTTGGAGGTTGAAGATGTTGATTGAAGACCTAGGAGAAATAGGATAGAATAGGAAGAGCTTAGAATAAACAAATTCTTCTGTCAAACATAGAGTGCATTGTTTGCCTCTATCCTATCCAATGACATAAAGTCCTCCTTGGGAAGCTCCATCTATCCTTAGGAGGGATGAGTGGTATTCCCAAGTGAGTAGAACTTTGAGGATACCTTTCATTTGCAAATGTTAAAATCTTAGTGATTTCCTTTGGTTGTCATTGAGTTTCTTAACATTATAACTTGATCCTGTTGAGTAATTCTCCTTTGGAGATGCTTGTGGAAGCTTGGTAAAGAGAAAATTGGAGCTTGTTGAAGCTGGTGGTTGCTTGTTGAAGCTAGGGTTTTACTACTTGTTGAAGTTGAAGTCAGGAGCTTGTTGAGGCTGGTTGCTTGTTGAAGCTAGGGTTTTACTACTTGTTGAAGTTGAAGTCAGGAGCTTGTTGAAGCTGGTTGCTTGTTGAAGCTAGGGTTTTACTACGTGTTGAAGTTGAAGTTAGGAGCTTGTTGAAGCTAGTTACTGGTTGGGGTTGAGCTTGCTTAAGCCAGGAGCTTGTTGAAGTTGGTGTCCATTGAGGATTGAAGGTTTATTGAAACTTGAAGATAGGAGTTATTCATGAAGATGAAGGTTGTTGCTTTTTGCTGGTAAATCAATTGTTGCTGTTAGAGTTATTGCTTATACTGTAGCTGCCAGAGCTGGTACAGTTTGGACTGCTGCTGTAGGAGCTGTTGAGCTGTCAAAGTTGATTTTGGGGTTTTATTTTCTTTGCTGTACTGTTTGTTAATCTCCCCCCTGAGGTTTGAAGTGAAGCTGTTTCACTTTGCCTGTTGTTTCCTGCTGCACTCATGCGTTTTACCGCTTTACTGTACATATGCTGTTGCTTTTCCGTGTATCCCCTAGGACCTCTGTTTCTCTCTGCGCAAGAGAGAAATATGACAGACATTAGGATTCTTATCCATGCATGACAACATTAGGGTAGACTTTGGTTCCCTTTTCAACCGTAGGTTTTAGAGTTGCTATTTCTCTTCTATCTCAAAACAATTAGAAAAATACAATAAAAGGATAAACATCAATAAAAAAACAGTTCTTGCGTAAAAGACTGTAAACCAATCAAAGAGTCATTTTTGTCCGCTTGGACCCATAATCAGGAGAAAACCTTTTTTAGAAGGGTAAAAACAATCAAGATAGACTTGTGTCGTACGTGGCCCGAACTACGTTTGCTCTGATCTTTCATGCTGTATGAAAGTACGTAGGCATAGGATGCGATATCCTAGCGAGCAACCTTCCCCTCCTTTCCCGTAGGTAGGCGAACTACGTTGACTCTGATTTCTCGTTCCAGACGGGAATACTTAGGCATAAAGTGCGATACTTTGCCGAGTCATTTTATTTTCTTTTAACCCTTTGACCCTGTAGAATAGATAAAATAACAATCCGTACTAGAAAACAAGCGTGGATCCCGTCGAGTCCGACGGACGTGAGGGGTGCTAATACCTTCCCCTTGCGTAACCGACTCCCGAATCCAGGATTTGGTTGCGATGACCATTCCTTTCCCATCTTTGCGGTAGGTTTACTTCGAGCGTTTCCTTTCCCTCCGTTGGGATAAATAACGCACGGTGGTGACTCTTCTGTTCAGCCGGCGTCGATTTTCGCAGTAGCGACACTCCTAAACTGTTTATGAACATGAAAGTTGTTCCTCATGATCTTAGCTTTCCAAAGAGTACTAGAAGTCCTTCATCAGATTTGTAGAACTCAAGTTATGAGGCTTGCAAGGCAAGGGTATTTTGGGAAGGCAAGATTACAGGTCATTTTCATTATGGGTCCATTTCACCACTTTGCACACTTCAAATGAAAATCTTCCCAACATCAAACTTTCTCCAAATGGGGTCATTTTCTCAACCAAACATCAAGGCATCAAAGATTTGGCTTGGATTGAAGGATCCCTAATTGAATTTCCATGAAAAAGGCTTAAAAAGGGAAAAATCAAAATTAATTCCTTTGAAAACATTTTGTACCAACCTTGTGCATATTTTGAGTACCAAACACATTTGAAACACAATGCCATTTTTGGATTTTGGATTTGAATGCATTTTGGTGGCCATTTTCATGGTTTCTTTAAGATTAAGCAACATACCAAAAACATACCATAAGATGAAACCAAGGAGCCATTCTCAGCCCTTGGATCAGCCCACACCTCATGTAAGCTAACTGAGCACATTTTACAGCCTGGCATGTCCATTTTCGTGTACCTTTTGGAAGCTTCCATATTGAAAATTTTGAAATTCAATTTGGCTTAAGGAGCATTCATTTGGGCCTTCTTTTGATCTGAATCCAACATACATAAACTCAGGATGATTCACAAGTCCTCAGAAGTGATTTTGGTGGAGGATTGAGCAAGAACATAGTGAGAAAAAGTGGTGAAAAAGTAAAAACTCGTTTTTGCATTTCAGTGAGTTTCAATCCAAACCAAAGATTTCAAAACATTCCTTGAGGTTCCTAGAAAGTTTCTGGTTGGTTTTCATTGAACTTCACTAACAAACTGAGCCTTGTGGAAGCTTTATTTTAGGTTTCTTTCTTTTCAAAATATCTCCTTGTTCAAGCTGTTTTATCACGCCATTTTTATATATTTGTGATCTTTGCATATCATAGATGGTTTCTGGATTGATTTACTGGCTGTTTGTGAACTTTTTCATTTGAGCTCATTTTCTTTTTATTTTCATTTTGGTTTTTTAAAGCACTTTTACTGAAAACTAATGGTGTATTCTTGTTCCTCTTGAAAAATAGATGAGTTTTCACTTTTATTTCATTGATTTTGGTTGAGTTTTGCCATACCTGCGTTTTTCATGGTAGCTGGATCCAAGGAAGAAGACGACCGGAGCTGATTCCGGCCACCGTCTGGTTTGTTTTCTTTGTTTTGGAGATGATGATGCGTTGGCTCAGTCTCATGCGTTGGATCCTTTTTATTTTTCTTTCAGCACTCCATATTAAGAAACACGGTGCATATTAGTTGACTAGTTGCACACAATCACATTTAAATAAGTTTTTATTTATTACTTTTTGGCTGATCCACGTGTTTGGATATGAAGCCTTGGATGTGTTGACTCCCTAATCCAACGTGCCAGTTTGCTTTCCACCATGTGCTTGGGTTGACCTACCACACTGAATCCCATGCGTTTTTGTTTTTTTTTTCCTGGTGGATTTGGGCTTGCTATTTGCGCCCCCTTTGCTGAGCCCAAACTGAATTTGAACTATTCTGGGTTGCTTTTCACACCACGCTTTTGGTTTTTTTTTTGTTTTATTTTATTTCTGTTTAGATTTAAATTATTTTAAAATACTTCCAAGTGTGGTAAAATCCCAAAAAAATATGTTTTGGATTCCTTGAGATGTCCTCTTATTTTTAGAATTTTATATTTTATTTTATGATTTATTTTTCAATTAAAAATGGAATTTATCTTTGGAAGTGTTTTATTTAACCTAAATCTTGACATGTTTTGTTCTTGAATTTTTTTCTCTCATTTCCTTTTGATCCAATGAATAAAATTCAATCCTCATATCAATGATGAGTTGAAGAATTTTTTAGGACCATTTTGCCCCTGGTTGGTTGATTTTAAGTTGACTTTTGATGCCTTCTTTTGACCCTAAACAATCCTCCTTCACAATGGAGCACCCTTGTGACTCAATTTCTATGGTGATGTTGTGAAGTGATTTTGATTGCAATATTTTGGCCTCTGGTTGCCAACACATTTATGAGCTTCTTGCATTTTATTTGATAATTTTTGAATCATTTTCCTATTTTTAGAGTAACTTGCAAGTCAAGTTACCCTAAAGGAAGGTTCATACATACATCTTGACCTAGTTTGACTTGGATATGACATTTTGGATCCTTTGGGATCTCAATGCCTATTTTTTCATGTTTTTAACATGTTAAGGATGATACTTGCTCATATTTAGGTCATTACATTGTATTTTGCTTGTTCATTTGTTTATTGACTTTTGAGTTGCCAATTAGGGTTTCATTGTGAAACAAGCTTGCTTTCCTTTGGGAATTTGCTTGCATTTCATTGTGGTTTACTTTCTTTTAATTTTGAGAACTTTTTATTTCATTCCCCTTGCTGTCCAAGGACTTTGGAGCACCATTTAGGTTTGTCTAAGTTCCCTCCTTTAGAGGTATTTGAAACATGAATTGAATGGTGAGCCATGAGGACACTTTTGTTGCATCTTTTGCACAAATCGTGATGATGCCTTGGTTGAATGATATTTGGGGAATGCCTTGCTGTTTTATACTCTTGTTCTAGCCCCTCTTTGAATTAGGGTTCATTTCCTGTCTCTTTTTATGTTGTTTGGCTTTGTGGCATTGTGGTTGATGCTGTTTGGTTTAGGCCATTTCATCCCACTTTTGATGCTCTTGTGTGTTTCTATTGATGTATTTCTTGTTCCCTTTATCTCTTGCATTTTTCATATGAGTACTTAAGGTTGAGATGAGCTTGTGGTGGTCTTTACCCCACATAATTTCCTCGCTCATTTTCATTCCATGTTTGTATCATTGCATGTTTATGTTGTTTCCTGGTGTTTCTTTGTCTCCTTTCCCTTAGGACCTATAATCTCTCAAGGGAGGTTATGTTAGACATTAGGTTCTTAACCATGTATGATAACATTAGGTAGTTTCCCTTTTGAATCTCAATCTTAGGATCACCATTGCATGACAACTTTAGGCTTGGATTTAGTCCCCCTTTTAGTGTCCTTTCTCTTCTCATCTCAAAACAATCTTAACACACTTAATAAAGATAATGGGTGTTGTGCCATGAGCCTTATACTTGGGAAATGGTGATTGAGGGGCCACCTCTCAATTTCTTAGAGTGTTTAGTATACGTCCTTAGGGCGATATGTGACGCATTCGATCCTAGGTTCTAGACTTTGGTACAACATGCATTATAAACACTCCAATTCAAAACACTTCTTCTCTAAAAAACACAAAAATACTTCAAACCTTTTTCATCCTTCGGGATCTTAATCAGGAAAATCTTTTCAGATAAAAAGAGTGTTGTTAACTTTTAGTTCTACCGCAAACGGTAACGCCTAAGTCTCCAATGGTCGAGCTGCATACACCAACTGCTAGAACTACTTGTTAACCCTACTCGGGCCTAAAAAACAGTTGAACAAACTCGTGTTCTCTCGTTAGCCCGAACTATGTTTGCTCTGATCTTTCATACCAGATGAAAGTATGTAGGCACAATACACGACGTCTTGGCGACCAACCTTCCCCCCTTTCACCCGTAGTTAGCCAAACTACGTTGACTCTGACTTCTCATTCCAGATGAGATACGTAGGTACAAAGCGTCGTTGCTTTGCCGAGTCACTTCTTTTCCTTTTGTCCTCAAGCCTGTAGCTAGATAGTTTCAATCACCCCTTTAGATAGACAACAAGCGTGGATCCCGTCGAGTACGACGGACGTGGGGGGTGCTAATACCTTCCCCTTGCGTAACCGACTCCCGAACCCGAGATTTGGTTGCGATGACCGATCTTATCCCTCTTTTCGTTAGGTTTTCTCTGAGCGTTTCCTTTCCCTCTCTTGGGATAAATAACGCGCGGTGGAGACTCTTCTGTCATTGCCGACCTTGATTTTTGCAGTAGCAACAACTGGTGACTCTGTTGGGGACAAAAATATCCCCTATGCGAGTCAATCCTAGCACTTGTTTGTTTATTTTTGGGGTTGTGTACATATGTGCTTTATCTTTATTTGCTTTCCGCACTTTATTTTCCGCATCATATATCATTATTGCTGTGCTGTGGGGAGGGAAGTTCCGATGAGTGATAAGCCAGACCCAGCCTTGAGTATGAACCTAGCTTTAGTAGTGGAGATTAGTGTGGGGCCTATTTGCTTAGCAGATATAGTTCCCCATGAAATTCACACTCGGACGAGTTTCTCTTTGATGATTTTCCTTCAGATCCTTAAGATCAGTTGGGATTTTGGATTTGAGGATTGTCGACTCTGGGAACCGATCATTTGTGAGTCAGCTAAGTGAGGCATCTTCGTAAGATGATGATGCCAAACTAGAAATGGTGAACGTATCATCATTTCTAGAAAGTATGTGACGCTGATGAACGCATAGGATGTTGAACCTTGTCAGTGGATAGGTCCATACCTGTGAGAGGGGTTGGGTTGTGTAGGAAACCTTGGCTTCCAGAATACCCGGTTTGCAAGTGTGAATCTGTGTTTCTGATATCAGTGGGTCCTACTGTCGGTACTTTTTTCTTGTTAAGGCGAAGCTCTGGTTTTTCTCGATCAACAACACAGTGGTCTTGATCCCCTGTTTGTTGCATTTGCATTTTGCATTTCTGTTTGCATTTGCATCTCATTTTTGCATATCCCTCCTCAGCTGGATCAGGAAGCTCACCCATCTTTTGTCTAGCTCTGTCAGTTGATTTCCTGACATTCGCATTGGACTTGATTTAGCCTTCGGAAGAAGCATGGACACAGTAGAGCAAAATGTGGTTGTTACAAGGGTAGAGTTTGAATTGATGAAGAATCAGCTAGATCAACTCGCGGAAGCCATGACAGTCGTGACTAGGGGAGAGACCAATGTTCAGAGGACTCCAATGAACAATGTTGCTCAAGCTCAACCTGTGTAGATTCCTATCGAAGATCAAGAGCATCCTATTGCCAGAGATAGAGATTTATCTTCGCTTCACGACATGGGCTATCAGAATTTCACCTTCCCTGTGCCAGATTCTCAGAGGGTTATTCCAAAGGTTAATGTTCAAGACCCAAGGACTATTGAGTTTATGAGGAGATGTCAGCTATTGGAAGAAAAGCTCGCTACCCTGATGAATAAGGATACTCTTAATCTGAATGCTTCGAGCATGTGTTTGGTGCCAGGTCTTGTGATGCCTCCGAAATTTAAGATGCCAAACTTTGAGAAGTACAAAGGAAATAGTTGTCCTAAGCAGCATTTGGTAATGTTTTGCAGAAGAATGACTTCGTATGCCCACAATGACAAGCTTATGATTCACTGCTTTCAAGATAGTTTGAGTGGGGTATCGTTAAGTTGGTATATGCAGCTAGAAAGTAGTAGCATCAGATCATGGTCAGATCTAGCCAATGACTTCATGGAGCAGTATGACTACAATCTCAACATGGCTCCCAGTCGTGTGCAGTTAGAAGAATTATCTCAGGAGGAGAATGAATCCTTTAGAGGGTATGTGTAGAGATGGAGAGAGTTTGCTGCTCGTGTTCAACCACTGCTTCAGGATAGAGAACTGGTTGACATCTTCTTGGGTACTTTGAAGGGCCATTACTATGATATATTGATTAGTGGCAGAACGTTAAACTTTGCTGACTTAATGATGGCAGGGGAACATGTAGAGAGCGGACTCAAGAATGGAAAGATTAGAGACATTCCCTATATCTCAGTTGAGGAAAATGGATCAGTTGTCAGTTCACAAGAAGAATGGGAGAAAGGAAGTGATCTTATCTCAGAATATTCAGTATCTCAGGGTCAGTCTTTAGACATTTCAAGTGTTCAAAGCCAACAGTCATACCATCATCAGTCGCGTCAGCACGCTCGACGAAGACCAAGGAAACCTGAAAGGCAGTTTACTCAGCTACCGGTGTCATACAGTCAGTTGTTGCCGGATTTGGTCAGAGGTGGGCTGATAGTGCCGAAAGAGACTAATCCAATGATCCCGCCGTACCCTCCAGGTTTCGATGTCAACGCCTGCTGTGAGTACCATGTTTAGGCACAGGGGAATTCAACAGACGATTGTAAGGTGTTTAGAAGCCAAGTTCAGACTCTGTTAGACTCTAACAGGTTCTCCATCACGCCTCAGGGTATTATCCAAATTAATGATTTTCCTTCATCCAGCCATGAGGGCACAACAGTTCTTGTTATGGAAGGATCCACCAGAAGTGTGTGTTCGGAAGGATATCAAACTAAGGGCTCGGTTGAATATGAAGGAAGTTGCTAGAGGTTTCTGTGTTGGTTGTCGCATCCGTTTTCTCTGCTTACGTGTTCAGCTTTTGTTCATTTTGTTGACCATCACCAGGCTTGTTGGCTGGGGTCATTGTATTTTGTACTCGGTTGTGCTTGTTTGCTTCTCTTGTTAGTTTTACATAGTTGTGTGAGGTGTTTATCTCCGTGCTCATAGCTTGGGTTTCCTATATCTTGTTGTAGATTTGTGTTTGCTTTCTGCATTGCATTCTCGCATAACAGGTACCTCAGAACCGTGGGTCTTATTTCCTGTATTCCGTAAGTTTGTTGCAGGAATCCCCGCAGAGTTATGGAGTAGGTTCAAGCTGAATTGATTGAAGTCCGAGGCCAGCTAGAGCAGATTATGATGGACATGTAAGAGTTGCGTCTGGATCAGAAGACACTCAGAGAAGAAAATCATCAGTTGAAGACCCAGGTGGGCTTGATCATGGAGGTGATAAAGAATATGCTCAGAAAAGAAGGTGATCAGCTACCTGAGACCGCAGCAAAAATGCTTGTTCCGCTTGTGCCTGTGGAACCTGTGCCAAGGTGTGATAAGCCTCAGGTATCTCATGCACGACAGAGAGCTCCAGGATTTTCTCGTCAACGTCTTGCTTCTCAGGATAATCATATGCCTAGGAGGTATCAGAAGATAAGGCCATACAACAGAGTTTTCGATCAGATTCCTACGATGTATGCTCAGCTGTTGCAACCTTTGCTTCAGCACCAGGTGATTGAGCTTCAGACCATGAATCCTTTGACTGGTGAGCCTCCATCAGGTTTTGATGTGAATGCCCATTGCGATTTCCACTATGGGGCACTGGGGTATAACATTGAGGACTGTAAAGCTTTTAAGCATAAAATCCAGGACCTGATTGACTCAAAGGCAATTGAATTCATGTTAGGGGGAAGGTTAGTCATACACGTCAATTGCTTATCTGCTTGGGTTTGAAGACCTCAAGGGGCGCATCCTCCAGCAACAAATCAGTTTGAAAGCCCAGTTCCCAGGAGCTGGAAATGTTCATTTTATCTTGTCATTTCTTTGTATTTGTAGTCTCTTTCCTATTTAAATTGCAATCTTGTGTGTAAAACTTGTTTGTTTTCATGTGATAATGATAATGGAATGAGTATGCCTGTTTTGTTTAAATCCATTCGTGTTCACTAATTGTTTTTACAGATATACAATGCTTGGTTAAGTAGAATCCGGGGAGGATGACGAAATTGAAAGACGTGTAAGCTTCTGAATGTATGCTTTTGAATAAAACCTGCTGATGATGTACAAGCATTGTTTCAAATCCCTAAACACCGGAGATATAAGGAAGATAATCCCTTGTCACCCCCTTCGAGCCTAGCAGTAGGAGTTCTTTCTAAAAACGAAAAACCCTAAATCTTAACCTGGGGCAGGGTAGGTGTCAGTTAATTTGGCCAAACATCCAAATTATAGAAGGAGTGTTCCCGTTCGAGGAACGATTACACCCCTAGAGGTTGTACCTAAAAAACCACAATGGTTAAGCTTCAGGAGTGAGATAGTTACATTATTCCCCAAAGAGTCAGACAACCAGTGTCACACGACTTGTGCAAAAGAGAAGAGAAAAAAAAAGAATCAAAAGCCCGCTAAGTCGAACTTGAAAACAAGTGACTTAGGAAAAAATTAGGGCATCCTGCTGGACTTCAAAATCAAAAGAAACTCCAAAGAGTCAGTCCAGGAAAAAATTAGCGAATGAAAACGAAAAAAAACAAAAGATGAAAAGGATTACAAAAGAAAAATCCTCGAATAAATACAAGTCGTGTGACCCCAAGTGTCAAAGACGAAAAGCGAGTGACTGTCACTCCGAAAACTTGTGGTTTCCAGAACCATCACTCCTATCATTCAACCTTTGAAAGATGAGCGCTAGTGTCGAATTAGCTGAATATAGGATCGGAGAACATCAAGGAGAATGGGTTGGTTAAAATAAATTTTGAGCCTTTATCCTTTCCTTCAAAATCTTGAACCTGACCACGTTACAACTTGAAAAAGTCCTAATTGAAGCAGGTTTATTTCGAAAGCATACTTCAGTAAAGATCGCGTCAAAACTGACTCCTAAAAGGATTCTTCTTACCATGTTGGTATTGATGTCGATATTCTGGTAAATGATTTTTTCATTATGTGTCGTAAACTATTTTTTTTTTCCTTTCCAGTGAACAAATTGGATTTCAAAACTGTCATATGTGTTGCATTTAACATATCTTTTATTTTGAACAACTTGTTTTGCTTGCGAGTAAGCGCTTGACAACAGGGAAGTTTCCTACAGTGGAAATTCTGATCAGGATAGAATGCAGAGCGCCCGAATACTCCGTGAGCCGGGGCAAGCTATATCAAATGATCCCTAGTGAAGTCAGTCATCCAAAGTCAGTTATTCTGAGGCAATCAGGTCGAGATTCGGTAAATCTCTCAAATCCAAAAATTCTACCCCACTAATTAGCCAATCAGGGGCAAAGTCATTGCAAGACTAGGGCAGGCCATTCCAAGAAGTTATTCCTGACTCAGAGGGCATTTAATCTGAAGCACCTCTTTGAGGTTCAAGTGTTGGGGCAGTTTATCTTGATCCGTCAGGGTATAAGAATTTTCAAATTTCCTTTCGAGGAACATCCCCACAGAGATCCCACAGGTTGGGGCAAATCAGAAGCGAAGGAGTTGTTCCTCTCCGTGTCATCAGAGCTACTTGAAGCTACTCAAGCAGGTTCAACTAATATTCAAGTTCAAGACGAATGTCGAGAAATCATGTTATTGTCCCTTGACCCTTCAACCAAAAAACATCTGAGTTCAGACAAGATATTTTCCAGCGGCAGTCGTACCTGACCCTTCACAAATAACCCAAATCCAATTCCCTTTGGTACGCAGGAAGACTTCGTCTGTTTTCCCCAGCAAAATTCCAATCATCATTGGCACGTGTAAGTTATCCCCAGTAGAGTCCAATCATACTTGGTACATCTGGTTATCCCCAGCGAAGTTGGTTTCACCTCTTCAACATTTATTTTGCTGGAGTAGTTCTGTTGTATCCAGTTTTCCCCGGCAGCCTGAGCCTACATCTGCATTTTTGCATATAGTTATCATATTTGCATCATTTTTGCATTTCATCCTCAAATGCGCAGGATTTCCATTTCGTATGGAGCATTACCCCATATTCAAACATACGCATATGCATGTGAAGCATAGGCCAGTTTATGTCAGCCTTCTGTGGCAACTCGAATCACTCTTCAATCAATACAGGGGCATTTATCCAGAAGCTTTGTTCAGACAACTCAACGGTTTACTCATGTTTCAGATCATACGTCGGTTATGCTTTGTCCATTAGTCCTTTGATGATGACATCCCCAAGTAGAGTTCCTTTGTCCATCAGTCCTCTGATGCCGACCGTTTTTCTTTCCGTCAACCCCTATTGACGATGTGTTTCTCCGAGCATATTTTCTTTCCGCCAATTCCTATTGACGACGTGTTTCCCCAGTGTTGCACCCCAAAATTTTCCCAACCTTTTCTTAACTTGGTTTATGTTTCATTTCATTTCTTTCTAGCATTTGCATTGCATAGCATTTTTCATTGAACAGGGGATCAAAAGTTTGTGCATAGAAAGAGGAGTCTACTCAGAGGGTTGAGCCTAGGCAGGGGGTGTTACTCAAATTTGAATGGTCATCAAGTCATCAGGAAGTGGGCATTGATCTTATGAAAGAAAGGATAAATATGTATGGGTCAGCTCCTAACTTGGAGGCCAGTTCAAGATCATCAGAGGGTAGTGAATTCATGGTCATGGATATAAGATGTTGAGAGAGCTCATTGAGTGCCTTGAGGGCCATTGTGGAGCTCATCCAAGTATTTATACCAAGTGTGGAAAGTTACAGTTGAAGGTGTTGCAATTAGGGTTCTCAAGGTAAAATCCCCTATTTAGTGCCTAACTTCAAGACCACCTATCTCAAGATACAAGTTTCATCTTAACTTTTGACCAACATGGAACTTGTAGAGCATGTTCTTAGATTTCTTTTGAGTACTAGAAGTCCTTGATTGGATTTATAGAACTCAAGTTATGATCCAGACAAGTTACAGGTCATCAGATGAATGTGATTTTGGTCAACAAAGGTCACCCAACTTCCAAACCATTTTTGACCTATAAGGATGTTTCTTCTAAACTTTTGTCCAACATGAAAGTTGTAGATATTGGTCTTAGCTTTCTAAAGAGTACTAGAAGTCTTTCATCTGATTTGTAGAACTCAAGTTATGAGGCTTGCAAGTCAGGGGTATTTTGGGAAAGTGAGATTATAGGTCATAAAATTATAGGTCCATTTCACCATCTTGCACACTTCAAATGAAGATTTTTTGACATCAAACTTGCTCCAAATGGTGTTATTTTTTTAACCAAGCCTTGGGAAGTCATCAATTTGGCCTGGAATGGTGTTTGCCTAAATTGATTTTCATAAAAAGGGATTTAAAAGGAGAAAATTGGATTTAATTCATTTTTGAACACTTTTGTGCAAATGAATGCATATTTTGAGTGCAAACTATTTTAAACACATTGGCATTAATAGAATTTGAATTGGGTGAGTGTTTATGAGCCATTTTCAAGTTTTCTTCATCATGAAGTTACACAACAAACATCAACCATTGAGATTAAACAAGGAGTTAATCCAAGCCATTCACACTCCATGTGTTACTAGCAAGCATTTTGAGCCAATTTGGAGCCAAATTCAGAGGAATTTTGTGCACATGAGAGAGCTTCAAATTCAATTCCTATGGATTTCAATTGGGCTATTAGAGGCTGAGATTGGGATTTATTACTATCAAGATTCATCACATATAAGATTTTGATCATTCACAAATCATCAGAACTGAGAATTAGAGGCAAATTGCTCAAGAACAACTTTGAAAAAGTGGTGAAATTTTGAAATTCGAATTTGGAGATACAAGACATCTCAAGCCAAATTGTGGATTGCAAAAGCTCTATTGAAGATCATTGAACGATTCTGGACATTTTTCTGCAAGCTTAAGCTCCAATTGAAGGCTCAGTGGAAGTTCTCCACTAGGTATTTACAATTCAACCTTACACTCTGGATATGCATTGATTCATTGCCATTTTTGAATATTTGATACGTAGAAACAATGTAGATCATTAATATGTAGAACGAACTGGCATTTGTGATGATTGTTGGTGGATGCTCAAAAATGTTTGGATCTGTTTTGGCTTGTTCTTGCGTGTTTTTGCTTGTTTGTTGGTGAATTTGTAACCTACATAACCTCTAGATGATTTTTAAATAAAATTGGATGAGTTTTGGTGAACTTTTGATTTTGGTGCACAATCTTGTTTGATTCGGTTTGCTCCTATTATGCATGATTAATGATTTTTGATATAAAATTCGTCCAGAACGGTTGAGATTTGACGATACGTGTTGTTGTTGTTGCTGCGCACGGTGGAGGATGGTCGGAGAAGACGATGAACAGTGTCTCCGGCCGGTGGTCTGGTTTTAGGGTTCTTGGAGGTAGGAGATGATGTTGTGTCATGACCACACGCGCACGATGTGATTACTTTTGTGTTCAACGCTTCTGATTAAGACTCATGGTAGTCCAACTTTGACTGATTGCATGGAATAACTTTTGAATCTTCATTAATATGCTGGCACCTTCGTGGCCACTTGATTTGCTTACCATTTAATCAAGCGTTCCTGATTGCTTTCCATGATACACCTCGTTTGACCTCATCACACACAAATGCCAGGGTTTTTATTTTATTTTGGATTTTCTGTTGGGCTTAGTGCATGCTTGCTGTACGCACCCCCAGTTTGGGCCCAATTCTTTTTTAAATTGCATTTTGTTGCTATTTGCCACCATTTGTTTTTCATTTTCTTTTATTTTATTTTTGATTTATGTTTTATTTTCTGTTTACAATTTAAATAAAATAAAATAGCTCCAATACTTTAAAAATTCACCAAAAATATTTTTTATAAACTTTGAGATATCTAATATTTTTTTGATATTCTTATTTTTATTTTTCAGTTTTATTTTCAATTTAAAAAAGAATTAAATATTGGAGTTGTTTTAATTGAATTGAATTGTGACATTGTTTGCTTTTGCATTTGTTTCTCTTATTCCTTTTTGATCCAATGAGTGAAAATTGATCTTCATCTCAATGATGAGTTGATCAATTTTTGAGGACCATTTTGCCCATGTTTGTTGACTTTTGGGGCTATTTTTTTTGTCTTTGTTTTCCCCATCTCAAAGTGGTACATCTAAATGAATTGTTTCTTTTGATGGTGCTTTGAGGGGATATTTGATTGGAGCTTTTGGCCTCTGGTTGTCAACATGTTTAGCTACTTTGTGCATTTTATTTGATTATTTTTGAACCATTTTCCTATTTTTGAGGTAACTTGCAAGTCAAGTTACCTCCAAGGGACGTTCATACATGTACCTTGACCTAGTTTGATTTGGATATGACATCCTTGGATCCTTTGAACCCCAAATGCCTTTTGTTTCATGTTATTAACATGTTAAGGATGATATTGGTTCAATTTTAGGTCATGACATTGTTTCTTTCTTGTTCATTTGTGTGTTTCTTTTCAAGCTTTCAACTTGAACTCCTATGTGATACATGTTTGCTTCCTTTGTGCTCTTACTTGCATTTCTTCTTGTTATATTTTGTGATTGCTTTTGAGATTTTTTCTCTTCATCTCCATTCTGTCCAATGACCTTGGAGTGTCATTTAAGGTGGCTTGGTCCCTCCTTTGGAGGTATTTGAAGCATACTTAGAATGATGAATCCTTGAGGACACTTTTGGTGTTTCTTTGCTTTTGATAAGTGATGCTTATGGTTGAGTACCTATTATGGGGTCCTTACTGCCCTCATTTGGTCTCCCATCCTCACTTGGCTTTGGGTTTTGTTTTACCTTTCATTTGGTTTGATTTTATTGATGTGGTTAATGTTGTTTGACTTAGGTCTTTTCATCCCACTCTTTGATGCATCTTTGTGTAGTTTGTTTGTGTTTGTTTATTTTCTTCTTATGCACTTCTCCTTCTTCTCTTTTCTTGCATTTCCATATGCATGCTTGGTTGAGACGAGCTTGTGGTGGTTGCTGCCCCACACTATTTTCCTCCCACTTTCATTCTATTTGTGCATCTTATGTGTGCATCTTTCTTTGCATATGCATTCTTCTTCTTCTTCTTCTTTGGTTCTTCTTTGGTATGTTCCCCATAAGTTCTCTAACCTCTTGAGGTTATGATAGACATTAGGTGCCTAACCATGCATGATAACATTAGGTATTTCCCTTTTGAATCCCAACTTTAAGTCCACTTTGCATGATAACTTTTAGGATTGATTAGTCTCCCATTAGTGTTCCTTCTTCTCTTCTCATCTTCAAACATTCATAAAACACTTAATAAAGATTGACAAGTGTAGCACGCTACGAGCCTTAAGCTACTTGAGAAATGGTAATTGAGGGGCCTCCTCTCAAGGACCTAGAATGTTTAGTGTACACCCTTTGGGTGATATACGACACATTCTCTCTTAGGTCATAGTCTCTAGTGCGACATGAGTCACAAATCAAATTCAAAACACTTCTTCTCTAAAAAAACACAAAAACACTTCCAACCTTTTTCATCTTTCGGGATTCTTAATCAGGAAATCATTTTCATAAAATAGTGTCGTTAACTTTTAGTTCTACCACAAACGGTAACGCCTAAGTCTCCAATGGTCGAGCTGCATACACCAAATGCTAGAACTACTTGTTAACCCTACTCGGGCCTAAAAAAACCTTTTGAACCAACCCGTGGTCCTTTTAACCCAAACTACGTTTTCTCTGGTCTTTCATACCAGATGAAAGTACGTAGGCATAAGACGTGATGTCTTAGCGAGCAACCTTCCCCCCTTCTTTAGCCGTAGTTAGTCGAACTACGTTGACTCTGACTTTCCCATTGCACGAGGGAGTACGTAGGCACAGAGCGGTGATGCTCTGCCGAGTTAGTCCTTTTTCTTTTTCTTTTGTCCGTAAGCCTTTAGCTAGATAGTTTCAACACACCCTTTTAGATAGACAACAATGCGTGGATCCCGTCAAGTACGACGGACGTGAGGGGTGCTAATACCTTCCCCTTGCGTAACCGACTCCCAAATCCAGACAAGGTTGCGATGACCTTGTCTTTCCCTTTTTTCTTTAGGTTTCTCCGATTGTTTCCTTTCCCTCTCTTTGGGATAAATTATGAAAGTGGTGACTCTTCTGTTTTTCCGCCGGTGGTTTTTCGCAGTTGCGACAACTGGCAACTATGCTGGGGACTCTGGTTCCCTATGCGAGTCAATCCTAGCGCTTATCTGTTTATCTTTGAGTGTTGTATATATGTGCTTTATTTATCATTCCCGCGTTTATTTTTAGCATCATATATCATTACTGCTGTGCTGTGGGGAGGGAAGTTCCATTGAGTGATGGGCCGGACCTGGGCTTGAGTATACACCTAGTTTTAGTAGTGGAGATTAGTGGTGGATGTGCTTGCTTTGCTCGTACTAGTTCACCATGAAATTCACGCTCGGACGAGATTCTCTTAGACAACTTTCTTTCTGGCCCTTTGGACTCGAGGGAATTTTGGATTTGAGGGTTGTCGACTCTGGGGACCGATCATTTGTGAGTCAGCTAAGTGAGGCCTCTTTAGGAAACGATGATGCCAAACCAAAAATGGTGAACGTAGCATCATTTCTTGAAAGTCTGTGACGCTGACAAACGCATAGGATGTTGAACCTTATTAGTGGATAGGTCCATACCTGTGAGAGGGATTGTGTTATGAGGGAAACCTTGGCTTTCAGAATACCCAGTTCTTTGCAAGTGTGAATTTGTGTTCCTGATTTCAGTGGGTCCTATTGTCGGTACTTTGTTCTTGCTAAGGCGAAGCGCTGGTTCTTCTCGACCAACAACACATCAGTCTTGATCCCTTGTTTGTAGTTTCATTTGCATTTTCATCTGCATTTCATTAACATGTATTTGTGTTGCAGGTGCATATTTCTCCTTCGATTCTGGTGATCTTATTCCCTCCTTGTTGATATGGATTCATTGAAGAGAACAGTGGCCTACAAGCTTCCAACTCCAGATGTCAAGTCTTTGCTGAGTTTGATTTCTCTGGCTGGTGGGAAGGTGATGGAGGATTTCAGGCAGTCTTATAGGAGATTATTGAGATGGGTCTGTAAGCCTTCAGCATATGAGGTGGATGGTCTTTATGCCTTTCTGCAGTTTTACGATCCACAGTTGAGGTGCTTTGTTTTTCCTGACTACATTTTGGCGCCTACTTTGGAGGAGTACTCAGTGTTGTTAGATGTGCCTATTCTTAACCAGATTCCATTTGTTCATATTGAAGCTAAGCCTGATCTGGCTAAGCTAGCTGCCATAGTACATATGGATGCTTCAGAGTTACAGGGGGGTTTGACAGAGTGGAATGAGTGCATGGTTTTCCTTTGGCTTTCCTAGTTGATAAAGCTAGGCAATTTGCTAAGGATGGTTGCTGGATTGCATTTAACGTTGTTCTTGCTCTTTGTATTTACGGTATTGTTTTGTTTCATAATCTTCCAGACTTTGTGGATTTGGATGCATTTTATATACTGGCTTCGAGAAACCCAGTGCCTACTCTTCTCAGAGACGTTTATCATTCTGTGCATTACAAGAATGAGAAACGAAGGGGAAAGAATGTGGCTTGTTGTGTTCCTCTTTTGTATGCTTGGTTTGCTAGTCATATGCCTAAGACGAATCCATTTGTGGCTACTTCTAGTACTTCAAAATGGTCGGAGAGATTGATGGGTTTATCTGCAGAGAATATTGTTTAGTTTGACCGGGACATGCTGGGTACATATATTGTTTATAGTTGTGGCGGTTTTCCTAACGTTCCTTTGATCAGAAGGAAAGGTTGCATCAACTATAACCCTTCTTTATTGGTGAGACATTTTGGGTATGCATTGAGGGAGCCTCCTAGAGAAGAGGAGATACATGAATCTCTGTATCTTACTGGTTTAGTGGAGGGCGAGACTTTGGGCCGACTTGAGCATGCATGGAATAACATTCGTCGGAAAGGGAAGTTAGCTTTGGGGAAGAGTAACAGCCGAGCATATGACCCTTACTTGACTTGGATTCATGATAGAGCTGCGAAGTTCTTGATGCCATTCCCTACAGTCGTACCTCTGTATCCTCTCATGATAGAGGAACCCACTACTGTAGACATCCAGAAATATAATCAGGTATTGGCAGAGAAGGAGGAACTGAGAAAAGCGAATGAAGAATTGGAGAAAGAGATTATCCAGCTTCGAAGTGAGAAGATAGATGCAGTTCATTCTTTCAGGAGACAGACCGAGCTTGTGAACAAGCTGGGTACGAACCTGACTAAGGAGACTAATGACAGAGAGCGTACAGGCCGAGACTTGAACGTCGCTTATAGTGTCCTTGCCACTAAGAAGGAAGAGTTGTATAAGGCTTAATTGAGGATCTCCAAGTTTGAATCAATATGGAATGCCACGCTCACTAACAACAAGGAGCGCGAGGATAGGTTAAAACATCAGATCAGCAAGCTGAAGGCTCAGCTTAATTCCAAAGATGGATAGATTGCAGTGGAAGCATCACTTAGACGAGACAACGAGTACAGGTTGAATGAAGCGATCGCGAACTTGAAGGATCTCAGGTTAAGAGCTGACTCCAAGAGACGCAGGCTTGAGGCATGTTTCGGGGAAGAAGCTTTGGAGGATCATGTTGATAGTCTACAACATATTGTTAGCCATCAGGATTTGCTTATTCAGGGATTACTTGCTAGGACGAATCACCCTGAGACGTTGAGGCTGTTAGAGGACTTCCGATCACGTCGTCCTGCTTGACCTGTTTTGTCTGTTTCTGTTGTAGTTTTTGCTGTTTATTTGATGTATTTGACCATCGCCAGGCTTGTTGGTCGAGGTCTTTTCCCTATTTGTACTTAGTTGTAGTTTGTACTTTGCCTGATGGCTTTTTGATCTATATATGAGGAGTTGATATTCCATGCTTGTCCGCAAGGTTCTCCATTGTTATGTTTTTATGGAAACTGGAATCGAGGGGGAAATATCCCTTTTGCATAAATACATGTCTGCATTTTAGCATTTTTCACGCATTTGCAGGGGCACCGGAATAGTTAACCTTATTTCTCTTGTGGTTTACTAGTATTTCAGGATTGCTGACGTGACAACTCACCGGTACGGTACCAGGGGAAACCAGAAAAGACTGATGGATCAGATGCAGGTAGAAATGCAAGAGATGAGAGATCGTATGGCACAGCTGATGGAGGTCATGCAAGGGGTTGCTAGTGGTCAGGCTCAACTTCAGACTTTGGTGCAACCTTTGATGGCGTGAGTTGATAGTGATGGTGTGTTACACGGTGGGATTGCTTCTAAACCTCCCCACCTTGAAACTCCTCGGGTAGACAATTCTATGCCAACTTTAGTCATCCCTACTGCTGGAGGGGGTGGTCACACTGCTGGTGCTGGAAATGCGGCATGTTTCAATCATGCTGGTTTTGCCAATGGTGGTAATGGTAACGGAAATGGTCTCGACACTACAGGTGCCATACATGGTATCCTGGACCACACTTGGAATGAGGATAGGCAGGAGGATTTGTTTTCTCCAAGGATTATAACTGCTGAGGTACCTTCTGAGGCTGATAGAAGGATTAAGATGATCGAAGATAAGATGAGGTCTCTTGAATGCCAAAACTCTATGGGGCTGGATATGTCTAATCTGGGGTTGATCCCAGGCTTGAGAGTGCCACCAAAGTTTAAGGTCCCGGATTTCGATAAATACAAGGGTACCACTTGCCCTAGGATTCATCTGAGGTCTTATTATCGCAAGATGTCTGTGCATTCTGATGACGAGAAGCTCTTGATGCACTTCTTCCAGGATAGTTTATCCGGTCCATCGCTGGAATGGTATATGAGCTTGGAGCCCGCTAATGTCCGTAGCTGGAGAGACCTAGCCAAAGCTTTTGTAAGGCACTATTAGTACAATAGTGACCTTGCTCCGAATAGAGTCCAGCTGCAAAATCTTTCTCAGAAGAGCAATGAATGCTTTAAAGAATATGCCCAGAGGTGGCGAGAGCTTGCTGCTAGGGTACAACCTCCTATGGTAGAACGGGAGCTTATGGATATGTTTGTTGCTACTTTACCAGGAATGTACTATGAAAAGCTTATAAGCAGTATGTCGGGAAGTTTTTCAGACTTAATAATCATCGGGGAGAGGATGGAGAATGAAATTAAGCTAGGAAAGATCAATGCTGGTGAGATGTCCTCAGCTGGAGGAGGAAATAAGAAAGTGTTCGGAAATAAAAGGCGAGAGGGAGATACTAACGCTGTATCCAGTTCAAGGGGAAGAAATAAAGGTCAGAATCGACAACATCAGCAAATTGTCAGCATCACTATTCCAGTAGTTCAACAACCACAACAACAACAACGTCAGCAACAACAACAACAATGACCGCAACAAAATCAACAGGGGTATGGAAGGTACCAAGATAGAGGCCGAGCAACAAATAGGCATTTTGATGCGCCTCCTATGCCTTATTCTCAGTTATTGCAGGCTTTGCTACAACTGCAATTGATTCAGAAAAGGACTTTGGCTCCTTTGACTGGACAACCTCCACCTGGGTACGATGCAAATGCCCGCTGTGAATTTCATTCGGGTGCTCCAGGACATAATATTGATAATTGTAAAGCCTTCAAACATAAAGTGCAAGATATGATTGATAATAAGGCGATCAATTTTTCTAATGATGTTCCCAATGTGGTGCAGAATCCCATGCTGAATCACGGGCAGGCTGGGGTCAATGCAATTGTCGAGGTGTTGAATTTGGTGATCAATGTTGATGAATTGAAGACACCCTTAAGCTTTGTGAAAGCCAAATTACTCAAAGGGGATGTTTTCCCGGGTTGTGTTGAGGACTATGTTGAATGTTCTGTTGATCCTGAGAAAGGATGTGGACTGTTGAGAAGATGTATTCAGGAGATGATGGATGACGGAGTTTTACAATTTGACCGTTCTGTTGGAAGAGATTCTGAGGATTTAGTGGCTGAAAAGAAGGATGAGATTGCGATAATCTTCATCCCGTATAAGACTGTTACTATCTATGCACCAAAGCCGCCAACGATAATTATCACCAAAGCAGGTCCTATGCCGTTTAAGAGCACTAAGGCCGTTCCGTGGAACTACGGAGCCGAAGTGTACTGTAATGGGCAGAAGGTAAACTTGAATGATCCCCCTGCAAGTTCAGTTGACAATCTCGTGGGAGCAGGAGGTATTACTCGCAGTGGCCGAGTCTTTTCGTCGCCTGAGGTGATTGCTGATAGGGTGGACAAGGGGAAAAGACCGGTAGTGGAAGAGACTTCTCAATCTGGGGAAATACAATCTATGTTGAAAGACGTGGAGGAATTTATGAGTTTGATTCGGAAAAGCAACTACAAGGTAGTCGATCACTTGCAACAAACTTCTTCTAAAATATCCATCTTGTCGTTGCTCCTTTGCTCTGAGGCGCATAGGAATGCATTGCTGAGAATATTAAACACTGCTTACGTGCCATATGAAATTTCATTCAATCAACTTGAAGGAGTGGTGGCGCACGTAAACGCAGGAAATGACTTAGGCTTTACGGTCCTGGATTTGACACCCAGAGGCAGAAATCATAATTATGCGCTGTACATATCTTTAGAATGTCGAGGGACTGTCATGTCTCACGTGCTTGTGGATATGGGATCGTTGTTAAACATGCTTCCAAAGAAGGCCTTGATGAAGTTAGATATGAAGGGGCTGATTTGCACGCCAAGTGATTTGGTGGTGCATGCGTTTGACGGAACCCGAAGATCCGTGTTTGGGGAGGTAACTTTGTCGATTCAGGTTGGACCTGAAGTCTTTGATGTTGTGTTTTACATCATGGATATCCAGCCGGCCTACAGTTGTTTATTAGGTCTCCCATGGATTCATTCAGCTGGGGCTGTTACATCAACTCTGCATCAGAAGCTGAAATACATGGTGGGTGGTAGCATTGTTACGGTATGCGGGGAGGAGGATATCATGATCAGCCATTTATCATCCTTTAACTATGTTGAAGTGGATGGAGAGATCCATGAAAACCTATGCCAAGCCTTCGAAGCGGTCAAGATTAAAGACAAGTCTCCAGTTGTGAGTAAAGAGCCTGAGGTGGCTATGTCTTCCTTTAAAGAAGCACAAGCTGTGGTGCAAGCTGGTTCAGCCCAAGGCTGGGGGAAGGTGATTGATATACCACAGAAGCAAGACAAATTCGGTCAGGGGTACCGCCCATCATCTTCACAAAGCACACCGAAGTTCAAGGGGCCGATAAGGTTTACTAGCGGAGGTGTCTTCTTTGAGCAGATTAATGTTGTATCTGACGAAGATGGAGACAGTGACAGTGACATGGATGCCTGGATCAATTCGTGTATCTCGGGATAGAGCCTACGTAATTGGTCAATTGAAGAATTCATTCAAGTGACGACAGAACAGTAATGCTTTATTTTTCCAATTAGTGTACTACCCTATGTCCTACCCGGGGCATAGCGGTATTTTACTTTAGGGCCTTACTTGTTTATGTATGAACATTGTTTATCAATTAATCAAATGGCGTTTTCTCATTCAAATTTTGTGATCTCTGTTTTTCTTTTTTTTTTTTTTTTTTCATAATAAAATGGCAACGTGGTTTATACTTGTTTGCAAATTGTTTGAAACATTTAACCATTTTCATTGCAGGATTCCTATTGCAGATGACATTGATCCAGAACCTTCTATGACTCGCTTCGACTTTGATCAACCGATATATCAAGTTGAAGAAGAGATTGATGAGGATGAAGACTTGCCTGAGGAATTAGCCAGACTTTTGAAACAAGAAGAGAAAATCATTCTGCATCATCAGGAGGAAATTGAGGTCATTAATCTGGGTTTTGAAGAAGTTGTCAGAAATGTTCGGATAGGGGCTACGCTGCAGAGTAATGTCAAGCAAAGACTGATCGAGATGCTTCGAGAGTATAGTGACATCTTTGCTTGGTCGTACGAAGATATGCCTGGGCTTGATACCGACATAGTGGTTCATCGCTTGCCGTTGCGCGAGGAATGTTCGCCGGTTAAGCAGAAGCTCCGAAGAACAAGACCAGATATGGTGGTAAAAATCAAAGAAGAGGTCCAAAAGTAATGGGACGCTGGATTTCTAGACGTAACCACTTACCCTTCGTGGGTCGCCAACATAGTGCCTGTACCGAAGAAGGACGGTAAGGTGCAGATGTGTGTTGATTATTGGGATTTGAACAAGGTGAGCCTAAAGATGATTTCCTGCTCCCTCACATTGACGTATTGGTCGACAATACTTCTCAATTTTCAGTGTTTTCCTTCATGGATGGTTTCTCGGGTTATAATCAGATAAAGATGGCACCGGAGGACATGGAGAAAACAACCTTCATTACACCGTGGGGAACGTTTTGCTACAAGGTGATGCCTTTTGGATTGAAGAACGCCGGAGCAACATATCAACACGCTATGACAACGCTCTTTCATGACATGATGCATAAAGAGATTGAAGTTTATGTTGACGATATGATTGCCAAATCTCAAATGGAGGAGGATCACCTAGTTAATTTGTTGAAGCTATTTGAGAGGCTTAGAAAGTTCAGACTGAGGTTGAATCCGAATAAGTGCACTTTTGGAGTTCGGTCCGGAAAGTTATTGGGGTTTATTGTCAGTGGAAAAGGAATCGAGGTCGATCCTGCAAAGATAAAAGCCATACAAGACATGCCAGCGCCGAAAACAGAAAAAGAAGTTCGTGGTTTCCTGGGGAGATTGAACTACATTGCTCGGTTCATATCTCATCTCATAGCCACGTGTGAGCCAATGTTTAGATTGTTAAAGAAAGATCAGGCGGTTGTCTGGAATGAAAATTGTCAAAAAGCCTTTGATAAAATAAAAGAATACTTGCAGGAGCCTCCAATTTTGAAACCCCTAGTAGCTGGAAGGCCTTTAATCATGTACCTAACGATTCTTGAGAACAGTATGGGTTGTGTTCTCGGTCAACACGACGAGACTGGAAGAAAGGAGCATGCGATTTATTATTTGAGTAAAAAGTTCACAGATTGTGAGTCCCGTTACTCAATGCTCGAGAAAACGTGTTGTGCACTTGCTTGGGCTGCCAAACGTTTGAGACAATATATGCTCAATCACACAACCATGCTGATTTCGAAGATGGATCCGATTAAGTATGTCTTCGAGAAGCAAGCGCTTTCAGGAAGAATTTCCAGGTGGCAGATGGTACTGACAGAGTATGATATACAATATGTTTCCCAGAAAGCCATCAAAGGAAGCGTTCTGTCAGAATACCTTGCTGAGCAGCCTATCAAAGATTATCAACCGATGAAATTTGAATTTCCTGACAAGGATATCATGTTCCTCAAAGCGAAAGATTGTGAAGAACCATTACACGGTGAAGGTTCAGAGAAGGATTCTCAGTGGCAAATGATATTCGATGGTGTTGTCAACTCCTATGGTAGCGAAATTGGGGCAATTATTACAACTCCTCATGGTACTCACATCCCGTTCACTGCCAGATTGACATTTCCAGTCACCAACAATGAAGTTGAGTACGAAGCATGTATCATGGGTCTAGAAGAAGCCATTGATTTGAGAATCAAGAATTTGGATGTATATGGCGATTCAGCGCTAGTGGTTAATCAAATCATGGGAGAATGGGAAACTCGTCAACCGAATCTAATTCTTTACAGAGATTATGCAAGGAGGTTGTTACATTTCTTCGATCGGGTAGAGTTTCACCATGTACCGCAAGCAGAGAATTAGATGGTCGATGCTTTGGCAACGCTATCTTCGATGTAGAAAGTGAATTTCCTGAATGAGGCTCCCAGAATAGTCATTTCTCGCTTGGACAGACCCGCTTTCGTATTCGCCATTGAAGAGTCCGTTGATGGCAAGCCATGGTTTTACGATATACAGAACTTCCTCAAGAAGCAAGAGTATCCACCAGGGGCTTCGGCTCGGGATAAGAAGACGCTGAGGAGGTTGTCTGGCAACTTTTACCTAAACCCAGATGGTGTGCTTTATAGAAGGAACCATGATTTGGTGCTGTTGAGATGTGTGGATGAAAAAGAAGCAACGGTGCTTATGGAAGAAGTCCACGAGGGTACTTTCAGTATGCACGCCGGCGGACATGCCATGTCTCAGAAACTGTTACGAGCAGGGTATTATTGGCTAACTATGGAGTCAGATTGTTTCAAATTTGCGAAGAAATGCCATAAGTGCCAGATTTATGCTGATAAGATTCATGTCCCGCCGTGCCTATTGAATGTTATGGCGTCCCCGTGGCCCTTCTCCATGTGGGGCATTGATATGATTGGCAAGATTGATCCCACCGCATCCAACGGTCATCGTTTCATCTTGGTTGCCATTGATTACTTCACCAAGTGGGTTGAAGCAGCTTCATACGCCAATGTGACCAAACAAGTGGTAGCTCGATTCATAAAGAAGGACATCATTTGTAGATATGGAATTCCCGAGCGAATCATTACTGATAATGGTTCGAATCTGAACAACAAAATGATGAAGGAGTTATGCCAGAACTTCAAGATTGAACATCACAACTCATCACCCTATCGGCAGAAGATGAATGGCGCTGTCGATGCGGCCAACACGAATATCAAAAAGATAATGTAAAAGATGGTTGTTACCTACAAAGATTGGCATGAGGTGTTGCCCTTTCCTCTTCACGGTTATCGTACGACGGTATGCACATCAATCGGGGCAACTCCTTTCTCACTAGTATATGGTATGGAAGTTGTCCTACCATTGGAGGTCGAGATTCCTTCTTTAAGAGTTCTAGTTGACGTGAAACTTGATGAGGCAGAATGAATAAAGAATCGTTTGAATCAGCTTAGTCTAATGGATGAGAAGAGGCTATCATCAATTGCATATGGTCGTTTGTACCAGAGCCGGATGAAGAAAGCTTATGATAAGAAGGTGTGCCCTCGAAGCTTTCAGACGGGCGATATTATGCTGAAAAAGATTCTCCCACCACAATCGATCACAGGGACAAATGGACTCCCAATTATGAAGGTCCATACGTTGTTCGAAAGGTCTTCTCCGGAGGAGCCTTGCTGTTAGCCACCATGGATGGTGAAGATTTCACATCCCCTGTGAACGTAGGCGCTGTTAAAAAATACTTTGCTTAAAAGAGACCCGCTGGACACAAAAAGAAACGTCCAGGCAAAAATGGGGCATCCCGACGAACCATAAAAAAAGGTTCGGGTAAAAATTAGGGATAAAAATGAGAAGATGTAAACCCGCAAAGTCAAAAACCTGAAAAGGCGACTTTGGCAAAAATGGGTATCCCGGTGAATCGAAAACCCGAAAGGGAGGTTCAGGCAAAAGTTAGGGATTGAGAAGCAAATGACTGCGGTCTGCGTTAGAATTTCATTTCTTAGTGGATGGGGAGAACCTGAGGGTTGTTTTTATCCGAATCAATCTCTTCTGAAGATGAAGCGTCGGGAAAGCGTCAGAGTCAGGCGAGTCATAGAGGGATCAGCTCATGGTGTTTGTCTGTGCCATGTTGCCGACATTTTTGTACACTCTTGTATATTTCTGTGTATATCTGTATTTGTTTTGCGCAGCTTCCTCTTTTCAGGAGTTGCATCTGTTGTAAAACTTTGCCTATTTACATGCCCTTTATCAATAAACATATACTATTCAGTACTTGATCTGTGTGCTTTGTCTTAACTTTTACTGTTTTGTTTGTGAAAACGCCCAATGTTTTGATGAACTTGCGCTAACATAAACTTGTAGGCTTTGGCCAATAATTGTTAAAACTTTGAATTAATTGAATAACGTCACGAATGATGACCGAGATGGTTCTGATTGCGTAGGATATCTTGTCTGTTTGTTCAGTGTTGCAGGGTCGTCACCCTTGGGGAAAAAGGTACAGATGAGGTTTGTCCTATCCCCGCTTGAATTTACTTCCTCGATCATTGAAGTTCACATCTCTATCCCAGGTAGAGTTTGTATGTGGTTTTGAGCGAGCAGGTAGCGTGTACGCGTTCTTCGACAGTGGATGCACATTTAATACCTACAAGGTGCATGCTTATATGTACCCACCAGCGAGTTGTGATGGGATTTTCTCCCCACAGAGTAATTGGCAGCCTGGTTAGGCAGAGCAATCCCCAGCAAATTGAAAGGGGTGGTTCCCCCCAGCAGTGTTGTTCTCTCCTCCTTAGCAGGATGAAGGAATGTTGTCACGTCAGTATTTTCTTTGCAGGAAGTAAGCAAAAGCCCGTTTCTCGGCATAAGTCCAATGGTTATTGGCATGAGCAAGTTTGTGCTCTATCCTCGGCAAAATCGTTGATTCTTTCAACAGGGTTACTTTCTTGCCTTGGCAGGGTGTTTTCTGTTTCTATAGCATTTATTTTGCTGAGTCAGTTCCGTTGTATCTGCATGCATGCATAGCATCTACCCAAATGCGTAGCATTTTCGTTTTGTATAGAGCATTACGCCATTTTCAAACATATGCATGTGAAATACAAGCCAGGTTGTTATCTATTTGTTTCAGGTGTATCTTCGGAGGTTTGATCTTTTTCCTTGGTATCCAGACCATGTGATTTCTCTTAGCCTGTGTGGTGTCCAAACCCCGACTCATGTTATTACCCAGCAATATCTTCGGATCTCAGAGGATCAGGATAAGTATTTGTGTTCCGTTGAGTATCCAGACTCCGGTCCATTTCCAGTTGATAGGGGTTTTATTTTTTCCGTCGAGTATCCAGACTCCAGCAAAGATGGTTGTGGTATCCATACCACATTGATTGATATTGTTATGTTTTTTGTCGAGTGTTCAGACCCCGGTGATGACAGTGTGGTGTTCAGGTTTTGATGGTTATATTTGTGATATTTTCCCGTCGTTCATTGAGTATTCAGACTCCGGTCAATCTGTCATTGAGCATCCAGGATCCGGTTTCTCCGTTGAGTATCCAGACTCCGGTGAATGTTTCATTTGTGAAGCATGGCTTTTTCCGTTGAGTATCCAGGCTCCGGTAAGGTCATACTTTGGTAAGTTTTGTGATAGTACTCTTTCTCCGTTGAATATCCAGATTCTAGTGAATCTTTGACTTGTGGTATTTGGTTTTGTCCATTGAGTATCCAGGCTCCGGTCACTTTTCTGTCGAGTATCTAGACTCCGGTAATTTTCGTATGATGATGATCTATTTTGTCCGTTGAGTATCCAGGCTCCTGTCACTCTCGTTGAGTGTTCAGGCTCTGGTTCATTTCGTCGAGCATCCAGGCTCCGATTTATTTTCGTTGAACATTCAGGTTCCGATATATTACATTGAGTATCCAGACTCCAGCCGATTTCCAATAGTAATTTCTCTTGTGCATTGAGTATCCCGACTCCGGCATTTGATTTATGTTTCCAACTTCGTTGAGCATCCAGGCTCCGATAAGATTCCAGTTATGGTGTACTTTTTAGTCCGTTGAGTATTCAGGCTCCGGTCAACTTTATGTTGAGCATCCAGGCTCCGGCTTCTCCGTTGAGTATCCAGGCTCTGGTGATTTTGCAATTGATATATCTGTTTGTTTGTTGAGTATTCAGGCTCCAGTCAATCTTGTGTTGAGTATTCAGGCTCCGGCTATTACGTTGAGCGTTCAGGCTCCGACAAGTTTCTTTGTTTCATTTTGATCGTTGGATATCCAGATTCTGACAATTTAAAGTATTTCCCTACTTCAGGGTTTTCCCCAAGTAGAGTTACTCGTTAAGTTTCTCTTTTCCCCAGCGGAACGTGTTTGCAATCAGAGCAGTTACCTCTGGAGATTCTTGTTTGCAGATTTATTTTCTGCGGTTGGCAAATTTCCGGGTTCTTTGGTATTCAACCGTCTTTTACCTTGATTGTGTGAAAGCCATTCGCCCTTCACTCCTTCAGGTCCAAGTCGTTTGAATAGGGGCAGTTGTTGCACCCCAAAATTTGCCCAACCTTTTCTTAACTTGGTTTATGTTTCATTTCATTTCATTTCTTTCTAGCATTTGCATTGCATAGCATTTTTCATTGAACAGGGGATCAAGAGTTTGTGCATAGCAAGAGGAGTCTACTCAGAGGTTTGAGCCTAGGCAGGGGGTGTTACTCAAGTTTGAATGGTCATCAAGTCATCAGGAAGTGGGCATTGGTCTTATGAAGGAAAGGATAGATATGTATGGGTCAGCTCCTAACTTGGAGGTCAGTTCAAGATCATCAGAGGGTTGTGAATTCATGGTCATGGATATAAGATGTTGAGAGAGCTCATTGAGTGCCTTGAGGGCCATTGTGGAGTTCATCCAAGTATTTATACCAAGTGTGGAAAGTTACAGTTGAAGGTGTTGCAATTAGGGTTCTCAGGGTAAAATCCCCTATTTAGTGCCTAACTTTAAGACCACCTATCTCAAGATACAAGTTTCATATCAACTTTTGACCAACATAGAACTTGTAGAGCATGTTCTTAGCTTTCTTTTGAGTACTATAAGTCCTTGATTGGATTTATAGAACTCAAGTTATGGTCCAAACAAGTTACAGGTCATCAGATGAATGTGATTTTGGTCAACAAAGGTCAACCAACTTCCAAACCATTTTTGACCTAGAAGGATGTTTCTCCTAAACTTTTGGCCAACATGAAAGCTGTAGATCTTGGTCTTAGCTTTCCAAAGAGTACTATAAGTCTTTCATCTGATTTGTAGAACTCAAGTTATGAGGCTTGCAAGTCATGGGTATTTTGGAAAAGTGAGATTATAGGTCATAAAATTATAGGTCCATTTCACCATCTTGCACACTTCAAATGAAGATTTTTCCGACATCAAACTTGCTCCAAATGGTGTTATTTGTTTAACCAAGCCTTGGGAAGTCATCAATTTGGCTTGGAATGGTGTTTACCTAAATTGTTTTTCATAAAAAGGGATTTAAAAGGAGAAAATTGGATTTAATTCATTTTTGAACACTTTTGTGCAAATGAATGCATATTTTAAGTGCAAATCCTATTTTAAACACATTGGCATTAATAGAATTTGAATTGGGTGAGTGTTGATGAACCATTTTCAAGTTTTCTTCATCATGAAGTTACACAACAAACATCAACCATTGAGATTAAACAAGGAGTTAATCCAAGCCATTCACACTCCATGTGTTACTAGCAAGCATTTTGAGCCAAATTCAGAGGAATTTTGTGCACATGAGAGAGCTCCAAATTCAATTCCTATGGATTTCAATTGGGCTGTTAGAGGCTGAGATTGGGCTTTATTACTATCAAGATCCATCACATATAAGATTTTGATCATTCACAAATCATCAGAACTGAGAATTGGAGGCAAATTGCTCAAGAACAACTTTGAAAAAGTGGTGAAATTTTGAAATTCGAATTTGGAGATACAAGCCATCTCAAGCCAAATTGTGAATTGCAAAAGCTCTATTGAAGATCATTGAACGATTCGGGACATTTTTCTGCAAGCTTAAGCTCCAATTGAAGGCTCAGTGGAAGTTCTCCACTAGGTATTTACAATTCAACCTTACATTCTGGATATGCATTGATTCATTTCCATTTTTGCATATTTGAGATGTAGAAACAATGTAGACCATTAATATGTAAAATGAACTGGCATTTGTGATGATTGTTGGTGGATGCTCAAAAATGTTTGGATCTGTTTTGGCTTGTTCTTGCGTGTTTTTGCTTGTTTGTTGGTGGATCTGTAACCTACATAACCTCTAGATGATTTTTAAACAAAATTGGATGAGTTTTGGTGAACTTTTAATTTTGGTGCACAATCTTGTTTGATTCGGTTTGCTCCTATTATGCATGATTAATGATTTTTGAGGCTGGATATGAGATCCTCGTGATCTCTAGATGAATTTCGATATAAAATTCGTCCAAAACGGTGAGATTTGATGATACGTGTTGTTGTTGTTGTTGTGCACGGTGGAGGATGTCCGGATAAGACGATGAACAGTGTCTCCGGCAGGTGGTCTGGTTTTAGGGTTCTTGGAGGTAGGAGATGATGTTGTGTCATGACCACACGCGCACGATATGATTACTTTTGTGTTCAACGCTTCTGATTAAGACTCATGGTAGTCCAACTTTGACTGATTGCATGGAATAAATTTTGAATCTTCATTAATGTGCTGGCACCTTCATGGCCACTTGATTTGCTTACCATTTAATCAAGCGTTCCTGATTGCTTTCCATGATACACCTCGTTTGACCTCATCACACACAACTGCCAGGGTTATTATTTTATTTTGGATTTTCTGTTGGGCTTAGTGCACGCTTGCTGTACGCACCCCTAGTTTGGGCCCAATTCTTTTTTAAACTGCATTTTGTTGCTATTTGCCACCATTTGTTTTTCATTTTCTTTTATTTTCTTTTTGATTTATGTTTTATTTTCTGTTTACAATTTAAATAAAATAAAATAGCTCCAATACTTTAAAAATTCACCAAAAATATTTTTTATAAACTTTGAGATATCTAATATTTTTTGGATATTCTTAGTTTTATTTTTCAGTTTTATTTTCAATTTAAAAAAGAATTAAATATTGGAGTTGTTTTAATTGAATTGAATTGTGACATTATTTGCTTTTTCATTTGTTTCTCTCATTCCTTTTTGATCCAATGAATGAAAATTGATCTTCATCTCAATGATGAGTTGATCAATTTTTGAGGATCATTTTGCCCCTGTTTGTTGACTTTTGGGTTGACTTTTGTGGCTCTTCTTTTTGTCTTTGTTTTCCCCATCTCAAAGTGGTACATCTAAATGAATTGTTTCTTTTGATGGTGCTTTGAGGGGATATTTGCTTGGAGCTTTTGGCCTCTGGTTGCCAACATGTTTAGCTACTTTGTGCATTTTATTTGATTATTTTTGAACCATTTTCCTATTTTTGAGGTAACTTACAAGTCAAGTTACCTCCAAGGGAGGTTCATACATGTACCTTGACCTAGTTTGATTTGGATATGACATCTTTGGATCCTTTAAACCCCCAATGCCTTTTGTTTCATGTTGTTAACATGTTAAGGATGATGTTGGTTCAATTTTAGGTCATGACGTTGTTTCTTCCTTGTTCATTTGTGTGTTTCTTTTCAAGCGTTCAACTTGAACTCCTATGTGATGCATGTTTGCTTCCTTTGTGCTCTTAATTGCATTTCTTCTTATTATATTTTGTGATTGCTTTTGAGCTTTTTTCTCTTCATCTCCATTCTGTCCAATGACCTTGGAGTGTCATTTAAGGTGGCTTGGTCCCTCCTTTGGAGGTATTTGAAGCATACTTAGAATGATGAATCCTTGAGGACACTTTTGGTGTTTCTTTGCTTTTGATAAGTGATGCTTATGGTTGAGTACCTATTATGGGGTCCTTGCTGCCCTCATTTGGTCTCCCATCCTCACTTGGCTTTGGGTTTTGTTTTACCTTTCATTTGGTTTGATTTTATTGGTGTGGTTGATGTTGTTTGACTTAGGTCCTTTCATCCCACTCTTTGATGCATCTTTGTGTAATTTGTTTGTGTTTGTTTATTTTCTTCTTATGCACTTCTCCTTCTTCTCTTTTCTTGAATTTCCATATGCATGCTTGGTTGAGATGAGCTTGTGGTGGATGCTGCCCCATACTATTTTCCTTCCACTTTCATTCTATTTGTGCATCTTATGTGTGCATCTTTCTTTGCATATGCATTCTTCTTCTTCTTTTTCTTCTTCTTCTTCTTCTTCTTCTTTGGTTCTTCTTTGGTATGTTCCCCATAAGTTCTCTAACCTCTTGAGGTTATGATAGATATTAGGTGCCTAACCATGCATGATAACATTAGGTAGTTCCCTTTTGAATCTCAACTTTAAATCCACTTTGCATGATAACTTTTAGGATTGATTAGTCTCCCATTAGTGTTCCTTCTTCTCTTCTCATCTTCAAACATTCATAAAACACTTAATAAAGAATGACAAGTGTAGCACGCTACGAGCCTTAAGCTACTTGAGAAATGGTAATTGAGGGGCCTTCTCTCAAGGACCTAGAGTGTTTAGTGTACACCCTTTGGGTGATATATGAAACATTCGCTCTTAGGTCATAGTCTCTAGTGCGACATGGGTCACAAATCAAATTCAAAACACTTCTTCTCTAAAAAACACAAAAACACTTCCAACCTTTTTCATCCTTCGGGATTCTTAATCAGGAAATCATTTTCATAAAAGAGTGTCATTAACTTTTAGTTCTACCGCAAACAGTAACGCCTAAGTCTCCAATGGTCGAGCTGCATACACCAACTGCTAGAACTACTTGTTAACCCTACTCGGGCCTAAAAAAAACTTTTGAACCAACCCGTGGTCCTTTTAGCCCGAACTACGTTTGCTCTGATCTTTCATACCAGATGAAAGTACGTAGGCATAAGATGCGATGTCTTAGCGAGTAACCTTCCCCCCTTCTTTAGCCGTAGTTAGTCAAACTACGTTGACTCTGACTTTCCCATTGCATGAGGGAGTATGTAGGTACAGAGCAGCGATGCTCTGCCGAGTCAGGCCTTTTTCTTTTTCTTTTGTCCTTAAGCCTTTAGCTAGATAGTTTCAACACACCCTTTTAGATAGACAACAATGCGTGGATCCCGTCGAGTACGACGGACGTGAGGGGTGCTAATACCTTCCCCTTGCGTAACCGACTCCCGAATCCAGACATGGTTGTGATGACCTTGTCTTTCCCTTTTTTCTTTAGGTTTCTCCGATCGTTTCCTTTCCCTCTCTTTGGGATAAATAACGAAAGTGGCGACTCTTTTGTTTTTCCGCCGGTGGTTTTTCGCAGTTGCGACACCCAACAGGTTTTCTCTCCGTCTATCATTAGACGATGTGAGTTTTGGATATGATTTTTCTCTCGTCTATCATTAGGCGATATGAGTTCTGGATATGATGTTTCTCTCTGTCCATCATTGGACGATGTGAGTTTTGGATATGGTTTTCTCTCTGTCTATCTTTAGACGATGCGAGGTTTCAGGGCGATCTTTCATATATGGTTTTCTTTCTGTTTATTGGACGGGATGACATTTCAAGAGGGTTTTTTCATGGCTGTCGATTCTTATTGACGCCGGGGCTCTTTGAAGAATGTTAGGATTCCCTAGTTGTCGATTCTTATTGACAACATGGCTCTTTGAAGGTGGTTTTCTTCCTGTCAGTTCTTGTTGATGATGTGGCCCCTTTGAAGATATTTTTTTTCCATCAACTCCTATGGACGAAAGGATTCTGAAATTTTATGGGTAGTTTTGAAGTTCATTGACGTGGTCTATGGTGTCTTTCGGTCTATCTTTAGATAATGTGAGTATGGATATTTTCTTTCTGTCTATCTTTAGACAATTTGAACCTTCGGGATGGTGTCTTTCCGTCTATCTTTAGACGATGTGAGTATGGTTTTTTTGCTGTCTATCCTTAGACAATGTGAAGGGATCAAGTGCATGTTGATCCAGCTTTCAGCGGTGACTTTCCGTCTATCCCTAGGCGATGTGAGTATTTGGAGTCTTTCCGTCTACCATTAGACGATGTGAGTATGGATATTTTCTTTTTGTCTATCTTTAGACAATGTGAACCTTCAGGGTGGTGTCTTTTCGTCTATCTTTAGACGATGTGAGTATGGTTTTCTTGCTGTCTATCCTTAGACAATGTGAAGGGATCAAGTGCATGTTGATCCAGCTTTCAGCGGTGACTTTCCGTCTATCCCTAGGCGATGTGAGTATTTGAAGTCTTTCCGTCTACCATTAGACGATGTGAGTATTGATATTTTCTTTTTGTCTATCTTTAGACAATGTGAGCCTTTCGTTGGTGTCTTTCCGTCTACCTTTGGACGATGTGAGTATGATTTTCTTTCTGGCTACCATTAGTCAGGTGTTCTTTATCAGATGATTAGTCAGCTGGTTGTCGTTGCAGCTGTCTGCATTCAGTTTTTTCCGGCCATTTGTTCCCCAATCACAGTTTTGCAGTTTATTTCTGCGGTTGGCAAATTTACGGGTTCTTTTGTATTCAACCGTCTTTTACCTTGACTGTTTGATAGTCGTTCGCTTTTCATCCATTCAGGTCTAAGTCGCTTGAATAGGGGCAGGTGTTGCACCCCAAAATTTGTCCAACCTTTTTCTGGCCTTGGTTTATGTTTCATTGCATTCTAGCATATTGCATTGCATATCATTTTGCATTTATAGGGGATCAAGAGATATGTGTGTACAAGAGGAATTTTCCAAGGGTTCTAAGCCTAATCAAGAGGTTGTATTCAAGTCAAAGCCCTTTGGATAAGCAGATAAGTGTGTGTGGTTCACCTCCTGTCTATGAGGCCATGTGAAGGTCATATAAGGATCACAAGCCCATGGTTATGAAGAGAGATGATCATTTAAGCTCATTGGAGGTCTTAAGGGTCATTGTGGAGTTCATTCAAGTGTTTATACCAAGTGTGAAGAGCTACAGTTGAAGGTGGTGCAATTAGGGTTTTCATCTGGTCAACCCTAAGTCTACTGTGAAATTGAAGAAGATTAAGACTCAATTCCAAGGCTTTGTGGTCATGGAATGTTGTGTTAAGATATATGAGATATCATTTCAAGATCAATTCATCAAGAATCAAGAGTGTGAGGAGTTACTGGATTAGGGTTCTCAGTGTAAAATCCCCTATTTAGTGCATAACTTCAAGACCACCTATCTCAAGATACAAGTCTCATATCAACTTTTGACCAACATGAAACTTGTAGAGCATGTTATTAGCTTTCTTTTGAGTACTAGAAGTCCTTTATTGGATTTATAGAACTCAATTTATGATGCAGACAAGTTACAGGTCCTCAGATGAATGTGATTTTGGTCAACAAAAGTCAACCAATTTCCAAGCCATTTTTGAACTAGAAGAATGTTTCTCCTCAACTTTTGATGAACATGAAAGTTGTTCCTTATGATCTTAGCTTTCCAAAGAGTACTAGAAGTCCTTCATCTGATTTGTAGAACTCAAGTTATGAGGCTTGCAATGCAAGAGTATTTTGGGAAAGCAGGATTACAGGTCATTTTCATTATGGGTCCATTTCACCACTTTGCACACTTCAAATGAAAATATTTCCAACATAAAACTTTCTCCAAATGGGGTCATTTGCTCAACCAAACATCAAGACATCAAATATTTGGCTTGGATTGAAGGATCCCTAACTGAATTTCCATGAAAAAGGCTTAAAAAGGGAAAAATCAAAATTAATTCATTTGAAAACATTTTGTACCAACCTTGTGCATATTTTGAGTACCAAACACATTTGAAACACAATGCCATTTTTGGATTTGGGATTTGAGTGCATTTTGGTGGCCATTTTCATGGTTTCTTCAAGATTAAGCAATATACCAAAAACATACCATAAGATGAAACCATGGAGCCATTCCCAACCCTTGGATCAGCCTACACCTCATGTAAGCTAACTGAGCACATTTTACAGCCTGGCATGTCCATTTTCGTGTACCTTTTGGAAGCTTCCATAGTGAAAATTTTGAAATTCAATTGGGCTTAAGGAGCATTCATTTGGGCCTTCTTTTGATCTAAATCCAACATACATAAACTCAGGATGATTCACAAGTCCTCAGAAGTGGTTTTGGTGGAGGGTTGAGCAAGAACATAGTGAGAAAAAGTGGTGAAAAAGTAAAAACTCGTTTTTGCATTTCAGTGAGTTTCAATCCAAACCAAAGATTTCAAAACATTCCTTGAGGTTCCTAGAAAGTTTCTGGTTGGTTTTCATTGAGCTTCACTAACAAACTGAGCCTTGTGGAAGCTTTGTTTTAGGTTTCTTTCTTTTTAAAATATCTCTCTGTTCAAGCTGTTTTATCACGCCATTTTTATATATTTGTGATCCTTGCATATCATAGATGGTTTTTAGATTGATTTGCTGGCTATTTATGAACTTTTTTATTTGAGCTCATTTTCTTTTTATTTTCGTTTTGGTTTTTTAAAGCACTTTTACTGAAAACTAATGGTGTATTCTTGTTCCTCTTGAAAAATAGATGAGTTTTCACTTTTATTTCATTGATTTTGGTTGAGCTTTGCCATACCTGCGTTTTTCATGGTGGCCGGATCCAAGGAAGAAGACGACCAGAGCTGATTCTGGCCACCGTCTGGTTTGTTTTATTTGTTTTGGAGAAGATGATGCGTTGGCTCACTCTCATGCATTGGATCCTTTTTATTTTGCTTTCAACACTCCATATTAAGAAACACGGTGCACATTAGTTGACTAGTTGCACACAATCACATTTAAATTAGTTTTTATTTATTACTTTTTGGTTGATCCACGTGTTTGGATATGAAGCCTTGGATGTGTTGACTCCCTAATCCAACGTGCCAGTTTGCTTTCCACCATGTGCCTGGGTTGACCTACCACACCGAATCCCATGCGTTTTTGTTTTTTTTTTCCTGGTGGATTTGGGCTTGCTATTTGCGCCCCTTTGCTGAGCCCAAACTGAATTTGAACTATTCTGGGTTGCTTTTCACACCACGCTTTTGTTTTTTTGTTTTTTTATTTTTGTTTTATTTTATTTCTGTTTAGATTTAAATTATTTTAAAATACTTCCAAGTGTGGTAAAATCCCCAAAAAATATGTTTAGGATTCCTTGAGATGTCCTCTTATTTTTAGAATTTTTTATTTTATTTTATGATTTATTTTTCAATTAAAAATGGAATTTATCTTTGGAAGTGTTTTATTTAACCTAAATCTTGACATGTTTTGTTCTTGAATTTGTTTCTCTCATTTCCTTTTGATCCAATGAATAAAATTCAATCCTCATATCAATGATGAGTTGAAGATTTTTTGAGGACAATTTTGCCCCTGGTTGGTTGACTTTTGAGTTGACTTTTGATGCCTTCTTTTGACCCTAAACAATCCTCCTTCACAATGGAACACCCTTGTGAATCAATTTCTATGGTGATGTTGTGAAGTGATTTTGATTGCAATATTTTGGCCTCTGGTTGCCAACACATTTATGAGCTTGTTGCATTTTATTTGATAATTTTTGAATCATTTTCCTATTTTTAGAGTAACTTGCAAGTCAAGTTACCCTAAAGGAAGGTTCATACATACATCTTGACCTAGTTTGACTTGGATATGACATTTTGGATCCTTTGAGCTCTCAATGCCTATTGTTTCATGTTCTTAACATGTTAAGGATGATACTTGCTCATTTTTAGGTCATTACATTGTATTTTGCTTGTTCATTTGTTTGTTGACTTTTGAGTTGCCAATTAGGGTTTCATTGTGAAACAAGCTTGCTTTCCTTTGGGAATTTGCTTGCATTTACTTGTGGTTTACTTTATTTTTCTTTTGATAAGTTTTTATTTCATTCCCCTTGCTGTCCAAGGACTTTGGAGCACCATTTAGGTTTGTCTAAGTTCCCTCCTTTGGAGGTATTTGAAACATGAATTGAATGGTGAGCCATGAGGACACTTTTGTTACATCTTTTGCATAAATTGTGATGATGCCTTGGTTGAATGACATTTGGGAAATGCCTTGCTGTTTTATACTCTTGTTCTAGCCCCTCTTTGAGTTAGGGTTCATTTCCTATCTCTTTTTATGTTGTTTGGCTTTGTGGCATTGTGGTTGATGTTGTTTGGTTTAGGCCATTTCATCCCACTTTTGATGCTCTTGTGTGTTTCTATTGATGTATTTCTTGTTCCCTTTATCTCTTGCATTTGTCATATGAGTGCTTAAGGTTGAGATGAGCTTGTGGTGGTCTTTACCCCACACAATTTCCTCCCTCATTTGCATTCCATGTTTGTGTCCTTGCATGTTTATGTTGTTTCCTGTTGTTTCTTTGTCTGCTTTCCCTTAGGACCTCTAATCTCTCAAGGGAGATTATGTTAGACATTAGGATCTTAACCATATATGATAACATTAGGTAGTTTCCCTTTTGAATCTCAATCTTAGGATCACCATTGCATGACAACTTTAGGCTTAGATTTGGTCCCCCTTTTAGTGTCCTTTCTCTTCTCATCTCAAAACAATCTTAACACACTTAATAAAGATAATGGGTGTTGTGCCATGAGCCTTATACTTGGGAAATGGTGATTGAGGGGCCATCTCTTAATTGCCTAGAGTGTCTAGTATACATCCTTAGGGAGATATACGATGCATTCGATCCTAGGTTCTAGACTTTGGTACAACATGCATTATAAACACTCCAATTCAAAACACTTCTTCTCTAAAAAACACAAAAATACTTCAAACCTTTTTCATCTTTCGGGATCTTAATCAGGAAAATCTTTTCAGATAAAAAGAGTGTCGTTAACTTTTAGTTCTACCGCAAACGGTAACGCCTAAGTCTCCAATGGTCGAGCTGCGTACACCAACTGCTATAACTACTTGTTAACCTTACTCGGGCCTAAAAAACAGTTGAACAAACCCGTGTTCCCTCGTTAGCCCGAACTATGTTTGCCCTGATCTTTCATACCAGATGAAAGTACATAGGCACAAGACGCGACGTCTTGGCGACCAACCTTCCCCCCTTTCACCCGTAGTTAGCCGAACTACGTTGACTCTTACTTCTCATTCCAGATGAGACACGTAGGCACAAAGCGTCATTGCTTTGCCGAGTCACTTCTTTTCCTTTTGTCCTCAAGCCTGTTGATGGGCTAAAGACGTGTCTACTTATGCGTCTAGCGGTATCTTACTGCAAGTTCACAGCCTATCGAAGTAATATTTAAGATTATCGATCCACAGGGATTCTATTGTTACTTAGTGCTGGATGAACTTCTAGTTTAGCTAAGGCGAATGGTTGTCACGATTGTTGTTGGTTTTTAAGACTATTAAAGGCGGAATTAAATTTAAGTTTTTAATAAAATAATACTAAGGCGGTCGGTATGTAATTATACTAACTTAGGTGGGTCAATCTAACCTAGGCTTATAAAGATGTTCACTTAATCTATTCGGTAGAGATTACTAGTTTAAATACCCTCAACTCACACTCTCGTGGTCTTGTATCAGATCTTATCCCTAAAGCCCTATGCCTGCTCTCGCTAGCCCATAAGTGTTTAGAGGTAATTTTTGGAGACTAAATAATTCTAATTTATCTTAAAGCGCTCTCGCTGTGTTTAATTTAAATGCCTAACTTTAGCTATCTGGTTAAATCTCACACTCTCGTGGTCTTGACCCAACCTAATACCCTTTTCTTACTCTCGTAACGAAAAGGTCTATTTTAATTAAAAAGTATCAGCCAGAATGTTAAGTGATTAATTATTTTAGCCTATGGTTATATTTTACCGGTTAAGTTGTTATAACTACATACCGCCCTAAGGTATTTAGCTACTCATCGAGATTGAATCAGACACAGAATTAAATAATAACTTACTCATGGCAGAAAAATAAATAGACATTATAATTAAATTAAAGTGCAATAAATTGAAAAACCTGATTAACAAATATCTGAGTAGACTCCTTCTTCCACAGACCGGAAGGCTTGGAGTAGGCGGAAATAAAAATTAAAACGAATGCTGAAGGCTGGAAACAAATAAAAGTATAACAATTCCCTAATGTTGGAAATTGTTACACGGTTGGTTTGGATACAAATAAAACAAGACAGGAAATAAAATAATGCTGGAATAATAATTCTGGTGGTAAGGTAATTCGGCAGAGCTTCCGCAGGAAATTTGGATAGTGAAGTCTGTCCTCAGTTCACCTCAGCTGGTACTATTTATAGAGCCTTTGATGGGCTGGTGTCTTGGTCTTTTTCTTCTTGGGCTTTGCTGAAGTGGTTGAGAAAATGTTGGAAAGTGGCAGCAGAAAATGGGAGAAGTCGTCTTCACGTGCTGCCTTGAGGAGAATTACTAGGAGAAGTGGTCTTCAGTGGTGGCTTGTCGTAGTCTGAGTCAAAACTAAGTTTTATCCTTGTCACGGGCGTGACAAGGTCTTCACGTTCGTGATTTGAGGATTTTAAGTGTCACGGTCGTGACTACTTCCTCACGGTCGTGAGAGCCCAAATTGGGGTGTCACGGTCGTGACACCCTTGTAACGACCGTGGCTGTTACAAATTATGCAGACTTTTTGCAGGCTTCTGCCTTGCTTCATTTCTTGTGGTTTCTTTCGTTCCTTTCTTCTTAATTCATGATTCGGCCTCACATAACGATGTACCTGCAAAATAGTAAGAAAAACTCGAGAAATCGAGCGTTAAAACGGTGAATGCGCGATAAAACGTTAATGAAATCTAGCGATATAATCGATGCGTTTTCTCGTCATCAAACTTCCCCAAACTTAAACCTTTGCTTGTCCTCAAGCAAATAGTCGGTTGGAAATCGGCGGACAAGATTTTATTCGCGCATACTCATAACAAACCGTACGGTGGATCGTTTTGTCGGATAGTCCGGTACTTTGATAGAACACTACCGATACTCTAATGACACAAGCAACAAGCTATGTCGTCGACTTCCCGTCAAGCGAAACAATCGGCAATCACATTACGATTTCACCTAGAGTTTTCGATCTTATTTCGCCCGGTTTCGTTCTTGCGCAGTCACATTAAGCCCTTTGCCTTCGCACGCACGTAGTGGAGTAGCCGGTTAGCGATTTTGATCCTTTTTTAGCACGGGGTCTGGTACACGAGTGTGGTAACCCTTTATGTTTTATCCGATTCGGAGGTTGTGGGGGATCGAGCCGTAGCACGCCCTACCGAGTTCAGAACCAGTACCTCTGAACCAACTCGAAACGGATTCCTTCTCATATTTCTCGTTTCTTATCTGCGACCGTGTACTTTGGTGCAATTTCTTTTCATTTTGCATCGAGATACGAAGGATCATTATTGATTAGGCATCAATTGCTTATATTCATCGGCTCCCCACGTGGTTTGTGTTCAGACGGTGCTGACTGCTAGTATAAACTATTGGGGGTTACTTTTGAACTGAAACTAAAGGTGCACTCGCAATGGTGATCGGGATGGAATTTCTTAAGCAGGGGGTCGAAGATGTCAAGATTGTATTGGTCTTGTTTAATCGTTCCCGGCTTCGTAATTACGAACCATTCGGTGGTAAGTCGGGTAATGCGAGTAAATAAAGATTTTTCTGGTATGTCTTAATAATCGGGGAAAGCTCGAAATTAAAGAAAATAGCGCACAGATTTGCTCATTTCATTGATTTTGTTAAAAGGAATACAACGGAATTGAAAGTACACTGAAATGAAAAGTACCTCTCCCACACTATATCAGACATTGTCCCCAATGTTGTGATATAAATGCGGTACAAATACAGTACAAGACTAAAAATGAAAAACAACATAAAAGTAAACTACTGCTGTTGAGGACCGCGGGCTCGGCCTCTGGTGCGAGAGCGGCGTCTGGAGGGAGTCGCGTCGGGATCAGAGCCGGTGTCGGAGGTAGCAGTAATGCTGAAGCGGAGCGCCTCGAGCTCGCCGAAAAGTTCTCCAAATCGCTCATTAGTGGCCTCCTGGTTGGCAGCAATGGTGCCGAGTAAAGCATCATACTGCGCCTTCTGCCGTCGCTCCAGAGCGGCGTTCATCAGGTTCTGCTGATGAATCGCAAGTAGGACCTCCTCAAGTGTGACTGCGGGAGCAGGGGGCTACCTGGTAGATGCCTCGGGGATATCCTGGACAGGCTCAGCTGCATCCATAGCGTCCTGCATCTCGTCCACTGGGGCGTCTGCCTGATCATCATGAGCCGGGATGTGATCGGCCGCTGCTGGTAAAACAAAGAGCCAGTTGGCTCGGTTGGATGGGTCAATGCGGGTGCGGGACGGCAGAGTGATGTGGTGGAAAATGGTGCCATTGACAACAGGGCTGTACCTGCCATCCTCTCGCTGCGCGATCAGGTGGGCGGACCGGCAGTAGCTCATGGTCAGGAATTCGGCGGCGAGGTGAGGCTGATTGGCGAGCGCGTCACCAAGCCCCAACTGAATGGCGAGGGTGGTGACAATGCCGCCGATAAAGAACGGGGAGGAGCCTCGGTGCGCAATGGCCTGGATGTGGTAAAGCATAAAGGGGGCAGCGTTGATTGGCTCGTCATGGAGAGCACAGTATAAGAACAGAAGCTCCTTGGAGTTGAGCTTGTGGTTGCTTTCTCTGGCAAAGATTGTGTTGCAGATGACCCGGTGAAAGTAGCGGATAGCCGGGTTGTGGATGTGTGTGGCGTTGAGGCTCTGGAAGGTGGTCGCACGGGTGTTGGTAAGGTCGTGCCATAGAGTGAATGCTTGTTCACTGAAATTGTCGGGCACGCGACGGTGGGCTTCGGTGCCGTGATCAAAACCTAACAGCTCGGCGATCCTGGTTTGCGTGAGGTTGAACTCCCGGCCGTGCAGTCTGAATGTTACGATGCCGGTAAGCTGACTCTGAGAACCGGGAGGGGTGATGTAGCTGTAAGAGCTGAGAAACTCCAGTGTCAGAAGTTCGAAAGTATGCTGTGGCTGACGACAGAGGTCCCACAGACCGACCTTTTGCAGTAGGCTTTGAACGCTGGACAGCATTCCGAGTTCTCGCAGACAGTCAGTGGCAATGTACCGGGTAGGTTGCAGACCGCGGTTCTGGAAGCGGATGAAATGGTCTCTCTGGTTTACTCCAGCTTCACCCTCTCTAAAAATGATTGAATCCATAGCATGCAAGAGTGAAGAGTGAGGGAGGAAGGATTTTGTGAGGTTTTGTGAGAAAAATGGTAGAATGAGGGAGATTGAGGTACGGGTTAAATACGGGAGAGTGGTAATGAAATGGTAGATGATAATGGAGGGTTAATGGGGGTAGTGGAGAGGTTACGGCGGTTTTGGAATGAGTGGGTAGTGTTTTGGATAGGTTATGGATGGAGAAGAAGAGGGGACACGATGAGAAACAGTTCTGTTTCTCACGATCTCTGTAATAGAGGTCGTCACGGTCGTGACAGTGGCGTGACGGTCGTGACACGCTAAATGAGCTCGTCACGATCGTAAGTGGGGTGTGACGACCGTGAGGGTGTGTTGTGCTGAATAATTCCCAGAAAAGAACATTGTCTCACGTTTATTTATAAATTGATAATAATTTATTTTATTTAGTAACACTTATATTAAACACACACCATATTATATATCATTTGCAACACAGTAGTATACGAACCTAAGATTGTATACATAAAATAATGTAGTCAGACAGTATATGGTCATACAGTATGTAGAAAAAGTAGAAAAAGTATATAAGCTGCTAAAAATGAAGAAATAATTGAAATAAAAAGTGCATGGCATAAAGAAAAATTGAAATTACATAAACGGAAATTATGTTATGAAATTGTTGCGAAAGATAAATTTAACTGGAAATGAAAATAATGAGGAAAAATAATGAGAAAAATAATAAACTAAATCACTGATAGCCGGTTCAAAGGCGTTTCTTCAGGTCTTCGATGGCGGAGTCCAAATGATAGAATTGTTCGCAGGCCATGTCAGTCAATCCTATGATGTCCAATCGCATACTCTTAATGTCTTCTCTGAATAGATTAATGTCAGTTTGGTAGGCATTTAGAGTGTGCATGATGTTCTGTAAGTTGTTGGCGTACTCTCCGTGATTCGCTCCAGGGGTTTCATGCACTTTGTCAGTTGGGTCAGTGTCATGGTATCCAGGAGGTGTCTCAGGGTCAGTTTCAACAGCGGTCATTATATCATCTGTTATCCTGTGAGACTGAGGTGTTTCAGGAGTGGCTGGATAATCAGGTGGGTTTAACTCATAAAGTCAATTATCCTTATTGTGAACACTTACTTTAGCATGATTGGGCAATGTGAACAGGGTGACTACTTCGTTCCGGATCAGGTACTCAAAAGGTGGGCGTCCTAAATTCCTTATGATATGTCTATTGAAGCAGAATTTAAGATTCATTAGGCGGATGGTTCCCAGACGGGTGCACCTGTCCAGTTGGTACCTAAGTCCTAAGGCATCAGCAATCATGGTTACAAGACCTCCTACCACTATAGGTAATTCAGGTTCTTCTTGGATGCGGGTGAAGGTTTGCATCATGAAAGGTACACCATTAACAGACTGTCCAGTAGTGAAACATGACATAATAAATAATTCATCTTTAGAGACTCCGGTAATGTTTTCTTCTTTTCCAAAGAAGGTATGGGCGAGGAATTTGTGGAAGTAACGGAGAGCAGGGTTATGGATCTCATCATTGTTCATGTCATTTAGTTCAGGGTGGTAGTTTCCGGTCAGAGTTCCCCAAAAGAAATCTAGCTCCACATCCATCAATTCTACCTGTGTGGTAGTAAAAGCAAAAGGTCCACTAGGGAATCCTAACAGGTCAGCTAGTTCTTTATGGTTAAAGTCGTATTCTATTCCAAATAGGCGGAAACTAATAAATCCTTTCCTAGACCCAAAACCGCGCTCAGGTAGGTAAAGTAGGGAGCTGAGGAACTCAAGGGTAAGCTCGCGGTAGGTCGCAAACTTGTGCTGGACCATTGCATTCTCCCATCCGAGTCGGTTGAACAAGTACATGACACTATCATGTATACCTAAGGTTTCCATAGTCCTCTCATTTGGGTACAGGGTCAAATCCATTTGCCTCTGTGATAACTCTTCGAACTTTATTCTTTGGTTCCTACCTCTAAATTTGGTTTCCATATAGTTAATGGGTTGGTTAGCCATGGTCAGTGAAAATACGGGGGAAACAAATCAGTGGAAAAGACTTTAGAAAATCTGTAAAAAGTGATTTAAGATAAAAATAAGAAAATGAAATGCTGAAATGTAATGGCGGTAAATGTGATGTAAAATAAAACTGACAAAACAATTTAAACAAATAGTAATAACGATAATTAAAAATGCTCTAAAAGAAAAGAATAGTTTAAATAAGTAAATAGGTAAATGGGTTGCCTCCCACTAAGCGCTGTTTTTATTGTCAAAAGCCTGACGTAATGTCTTGGTTTAGATTAATCAGGGGAATTAGTGGACAATTCTAAAAGCTTTAGATTATTCGCATAATCTCTATTTTCAACTTTATGATAGTGTTTTAGACGTTGTCCGTTTACTGTGAATGGTTCACTATCCTTACCCTTAATTTCTATTGCTCCACTTGGGAATACTTTAGTTATATCAAAGGGTCCTGACCATCTAGACTTTAATTTTCCAGGAAAGAGTCTAAGTCTTGAATTAAAGAGGAGTACGACGTCTCCCACACTGAATTCTTTACTGGATAGGCGTTTATCATGCCATTGCTTAGTTCTTTCTTTATATATCTTAGCATTTTCATATGCATCTAACCTTAATTCTTCTAATTCGTTAATGTCTAGGATTCGCTTTTCTCCCGCAGAATTATAGTTCATATTGAGAGTTCTGATCGCCCAATAAGCTTTGTGTTCTAGTTCTACTGGGAGGTGACAAGATTTTCCATAAACTAGTTTGAAAGGTGTAGTACCTATGGGTGTCTTGTAAGCGGTCCTATAAGCCCATAGAGCTTCATTAAGTTTAGATGACCAATCTTTCCGAGATATGGCGACAGTCTTTTCTAAGATTTGTTTAATCTCTCTGTTTGATACTTCGACCTGTCCACTTGTTTGTGGGTGATATGGTGTAGCCACACGGTGTCTTACTCCATACTTAGATAGTAATTTGTCAAAGATTTTCGAAATGAAGTGCGAGCCACCGTCACTTATGACGAGTCGAGGTACACCAAATATGGGAAAGATTATGTTTTTGAAAAGCTTCATTACTACTCGTGCATCGTTTGTAGGAGAAGCTATGGCTTTGATCCATTTCGAGACATAGTCAACAGCTACGAGTATGTAATTATTACCGAAAGATGATGGGAATGGTCCCATGAAATCTATTCCCCAGACGTCGAAGATTTCTACTTCTAAAATTCCCTTTTGGGGCATTTCATCTCTTCTTGAAATATTGCCGGTGCGTTGACACCGATCGCAACTTATAACAGCGATGTGGACATCCTTCCATAGATTAGGCCAGTATAAGCCGGCTTGCAAGATTTTTGCACAAGTCTTGGAAGTGCTTGCATGTCCACCATAAGGAGATGAATGACATTGAGCAATGACATCTTCTATTTCTTCTTCGGGAATACATCGGCGAAAGATTCCATCTGGTCCTCTTTTGAACAATAACGGTTCATCCCAATAGTAATGTTTCAGATTATGAAAGAATTTCTTTTTCTGCTGGTAGGTTAGATCTGGTGGAAGAGCTCCTGCGGCGAGGTAGTTGACAATGTCAGCGTACCATGGCAGTCCTACAGTTGTCTGTATTGTTTCCATGGGTTCTGGTTCATCTATATCTAACTGCGCTAGGTCGCTTCCTATTTGTGCTATCAGCTGTTCATACGGAAAATCATCGTTAATCGGCACTTGTTCGGGTTTAATACCTTCTATTCTAGATAAATGGTCCGCTACGACGTTTTCAGTACCTTTTTTATCTTTTATTTCTAGATCAAACTCTTGTAAGAGTAAAATCCATCTTAAGAGTCTTGGTTTAGCATCTTTCTTAGTTAATAGATATCGGATAGTAGCATGGTCTGTGTAAATGATTATTTTCGCTCCAACTAGGTAAGAGCGGAATTTGTCAAGCGCAAAGACAACTGCTAGCAATTCTTTTTCTGTAGTGGCGTAGTTCATCTGGGCAGAATCCAAAGTTCTACTGGCATAGTAAATCGCATGGAGTTTCTTTTCTTTTCTCTGACCCAGGACGGCGCCTACAGCATAGTCACTCGCATCGCACATGATTTCGAAAGGTAATCTCCAGTCAGGGGGTTGCATGATTGGTGCAGTGATGAGGGCTGTTTTTAGAGTTTCGAATGCTTTAAGACAATCTTCATTGAATATGAACTCAGCGTCTTTCATTAATAAACCTGTAAGAGGTTTAGTGATTTTCGAGAAATCTTTGATGAATCGTCGGTAAAAACCGGCGTGTCCTAAAAAGCTTCGTATTTCTCGAACGGTTTTAGGGGGTTGAAGATCCTTTATTACTTCAATCTTAGCTTTATCGACTTCGATTCCCTTGTCGGATATTACATGACCTAATACTATTCCTTCGTTGACCATAAAATGACATTTCTCCCAGTTAAGCACGAGATTTACTTTTACACATCTTTCTAACACCATTTCTAAGTTTGATAAACATCCTTCAAAGCTCTGCCCGCATACAGAGAAGTCGTCCATGAACACTTCCATGATGTTGTCTATAAAATCTGCGAAGATTGACATCATACATCTTTGAAAGGTTGCAGGAGCGTTGCATAATCCAAAGGGCATTCGCCTATAAGCGAACGTTCCATAAGGACATGTGAATGTAGTCTTCTCTTGATCATCAGGATGGATAGGGATTTGGAAAAATCCTGAGTACCCGTCAAGATAACAGAAGTAAGAATGCTTGGCTAATCGTTCCAACATTTGATCTATGAAAGGTAATGGGAAATGATCTTTTCGAGTGGCTTTGTTTAGTTTACGATAATCTATGCACACTCTATATCCCGTCACTACTCTTTGCGATATCGATTCGCCTTGTGCGTTTTTCACCACAGTGATACCTCCTTTCTTCGGCACTACATGTATTGGACTAACCCATTCACTATCAGAGATTGGATATATTATCCCGGCATCTAATAATTTCTTGACTTCTTCCTTTACTACAGTGCTAAGGGTTGGGTTTATTCTTCTTTGAGACTCTCTGGAGGTTCTGCAATCTTCTTCAAGCAGAATGCGATGCATGCAAACTGAAGGACATATTCCTTTGAGATCAGATATGTTATATCCTAATGCAGTTGGATATTTCTTCAAGACATCTAAAAGTTTCTTTGTCTCTATAGTTCCTAAACTGGAATTTACTATAACTGGTCTTTTACATTCAACGTCTAAGAATTCGTACCTTAGGTTATTAGGTAAAGTTTTCAATCCTAATGTAGGTTTATCTTTACTTGGCATGGGATCCGGTGTAAGTGCTAAACTTTCGCTTAGACTATCATCCTGATACGGTTTTCGCCAATTATCATCTTCGAGAATTGGAGGGATTTGAATTTTCATTATTTCAGAGTAAGTGGTCTCCTCCAGTTCCATTTCTCTTACACATTCGTCAATTACGTCCATTAGATAGCATGTATCCTCTATAGCTGGTGATTGTAAGAATTTTGTTAAAACAAATTCGACTTTCTCTTCACCTACTTCAAAGGTTAGCTTTCCTCTTTTCACGTCTATTATAGCTCCGGCGGTAGCTAAGAATGGTCTTCCTAGTATGATAGGTGTGGTGGAGTCTTCAGAGATGTCCATGATTATAAAATCAGTAGGAATGTAGAATTGTCCTATACGCACTGGGACGTTTTCTAGTATGCCTACAGGATATTTAACAGAGCGATCGGCTAGTTGAACAGACATTTTAGTTGGTCTTAGGTCTCCCATGTCTAGCCTTTTGCAAATAGTTAAGGGCATAACACTGATACTGGCTCCTAAATCGCATAGAGCTTTGTCAATGACGAATTTTCCTATTACACAGGGTATAGAGAAACTTCCTGGATCTTTTAGCTTAGGAGGCATGTTATTCTGAATTATGGCGCTACACTCGGCAGTAAGTGTAACTGTTCCGTTATCCTCTATCTTTTTCTTATTGGATAAGATTTCTTTTAAAAACTTGGCATACGAGGGTATTTGAGTAATTGCTTCTGTAAACGGAATAGTAATATTCAACTGTTTCAGAAGTTCGACAAACTTCTTAAATTGACCCGTCGTCTTGGAACTTATTAATCTTTGAGGGTACGGAATTGGTGGTTTATAGGGTGGTGGAGGCACATAAGGTTGCTCTTTCTCCACTACTTCTCGATTTTCATCTTCCTTTTCTTCTGGATCATTCACCACTTCAGTCGGTTTATCCGGTTTTTGGTACATGGCTGGATTGTCAAGTCTTGGATCGGTAGGTCCGTCAAGTTCCTTGCCACTTCTTAATATTACAGCGTTAGCATGTCCTTTCGAGTTAGGTTGAGGTTGTCCAGGGAATACTCCAGCTGGTGCAGCAGTAGGTGCTTGTTGTTGAGCTACTTGTGAAATCTGAGTTTCAAGCATTTTGTTATGTGTAGCTAGTGCATCTACTTTGCTCACTAATTGTTTAATCTGCTCACTAGTGTGAATGTTTTGGTTTAAGAAGTCCTTGTTTGTCTGAGATTGGCTAGCTATAAAGCTCTCCATCATCAATTCAAGGTTCGATTTTCTAGGGATATTAGGAGCAGTCTTTTGATATCCTGGTGATGTAGCTGGTGCTTGACCTGGTGCGTAATAAGCATTGTTATTCTTATAGGAGAAGTTCGGATGATTCTTCCAACCTGGGTTGTATGTGTTTGAGTAAGGGTTTCCTTGAGCATAATTCACTTGATCAGTGGGAGTTCCTGCCAATAGTTGACAATCAGAGACTTCGTGTCCTGGGACTCCACATAACTCATAGTTAGGTGTTACTGCAGCCACGGTGGCTGCAGGTGTTATGGCCAAGTTGTCGATCTTTTGGCTTAGTTGGTCAAACTTCACATTGACTTGGTCCATACTACTTACTTCGTACATACCTCCTTTTGTTGGTTTCTCAGTGGCGACTCTCTCGCTTCCCCAAAGGTAATGATTTTGAGCCATACTTTCGATAAGTGCATAGGCATCTCTATATTCTTTGTCCATCAATGCACCACCCGCGGCAGCGTCAATTGTCATTCTTGTGTTGTACAAGAGTCCATTATAGAAGGTATGGATGACCATCCAGTCTATTAATCCATGATGTGGACAAAGTCTAAGTAGATCCTTATAGCGTTCCCAAGCTTCGAATAATGATTCACTTTCTCTTTGCTTAAATCCGTTGATCTGAGCTCTCAGCATGGCCGTCTTGCTAGGTGGAAAATACCTATTCAAGAAAACTTTCTTAAGTTCTGCCCACGTAGTTACTGAGTTCGAAGGCAGAGATTGAAGCCAAGCTCTTGCTCTGTCTCGAAGCGAAAAAGGAAATAAACGTAGTCTAATGGCTTCTTGGGTAACTCCATTGGCTTTTACGGTATCTGCATATTGCACAAAGATCGAAAGATGAAGATTCGGATCCTCGGTAGGATTTCCGGCGAATTGATTTTGTTGCACGGCTGATATCAACGAAGGTTTTAGTTCGAAATCATTTCGGTTGATAGCCGGCGCTGCAATGCTTGAATGCGGTTCACCTTGCGAAGGATTAGCGTAATACTTGAGTGGATGAGTTTGTTCTTCAGCCATCCCTGCGTCTGGTTTTACGACTGGTTTAAGCGGATCTAATTGAAGATCTGGAATATTGGAATTATTTTCGAAATCGAATATACGTCTTCTTACGTGTAAGAAGCGTTCCGATTCAGGGATTAGAGGTTGTAAGTCTTCGCTTTTAGAGCGAGTACTTGGCATACACTCGGAGATTAGATTAAATTAAATAGTTGATACCTTAGTCTAGACAATGCTACCTAAGTGCACTAGTAACTAAATTAAGGACTCCCCGGCAACGGCGCCAAAAACTTGATGGGCTAAAGACGTGTCTACTTATGCGTCTAGCGGTATCTTACTGCAAGTGCACAGCCTATCGAAGTAATATTTAAGATTATCGATCCACAGGGATTCTATTGTTACTTAGTGCTGGATGAACTTCTAGTTTAGCTAAGGCGAATGGTTGTCACGATTGTTGTTGGTTTTTAAGACTATTAAAGGCGGTATTAAATTTAAGTTTTTAATAAAATAATACTAAGGCGGTCGGTATGTAATTATACTAACTTAGGTGGGTCAATCTAACCTAGGCTTATAAAGATGTTCACTTAATCTATTCGGTAGAGATTACTAGTTTAAATACCCTCAACTCACACTCTCGTGGTCTTGTATCAGATCTTATCCCTAAAGCCCTATGCCTGCTCTCGCTAGCCCATAAGTGTTTAGAGGTAATTTTTGGAGACTAAATAATTCTAATTTATCTTAAAGCGCTCTCGCTGTGTTTAATTTAAATGCCTAACTTTAGCTATCTGGTTAAATCTCACACTCTCGTGGTCTTGACCCAACCTAATACCCTTTTCTTACTCTCGTAACGAAAAGGTCTATTTTAATTAAAAAGTATCAGCCAGAATGTTAAGTGATTAATTATTTTAGCCTATGGTTATATTTTACCGGTTAAGTTGTTATAACTACATACCGCCCTAAGGTATTTAGCTACTCATCGAGATCGAATCAGACACAGAATTAAATAATAACTTACTCATGGCAGAAAAATAAATAGACATTATAATTAAATTAAAGTGCAATAAATTGAAAAACCTGATTAACAAATATCTGAGTAGACTCCTTCTTCCACAGACCGGAAGGCTTGGAGTAGGCGGAAATAAAAATTAAAACGAATGCTGAAGGCTGGAAACAAATAAAAGTATAACAATTCCCTAATGTTGGAAATTGTTACACGGTTGGTTTGGATACAAATAAAACAAGACAGGAAATAAAATAATGCTGGAATAATAATTCTGGTGGTAAGGTAATTCGGCAGAGCTTCCGCAGGAAATTTGGATAGTGAAGTCTGTCCTCAGTTCACCTCAGCTGGTACTATTTATAGAGCCTTTGATGGGCTGGTGTCTTGGTCTTTTTCTTCTTGGGCTTTGCTGAAGTGGTTGAGAAAATGTTGGAAAGTGGCAGCAGAAAATGGGAGAAGTCGTCTTCACGTGCTGCCTTGAGGAGAATTACTAGGAGAAGTGGTCTTCAGTGGTGGCTTGTCGTAGTCTGAGTCAAAACTAAGTTTTATCCTTGTCACGGGCGTGACAAGGTCTTCACGTTCGTGATTTGAGGATTTTAAGTGTCACGGTCGTGACTACTTCCTCACGGTCGTGAGAGCCCAAATTGGGGTGTCACGGTCGTGACACCCTTGTAACGACCGTGGCTGTTACAAATTATGCAGACTTTTTGCAGGCTTCTGCCTTGCTTCATTTCTTGTGGTTTCTTTCGTTCCTTTCTTCTTAATTCATGATTCGGCCTCACATAACGATGTACCTGCAAAATAGTAAGAAAAACTCGAGAAATCGAGCGTTAAAACGGTGAATGCGCGATAAAACGTTAATGAAATCTAGCGATATAATCGATGCGTTTTCTCGTCATCAAACTTCCCCAAACTTAAACCTTTGCTTGTCCTCAAGCAAATAGTCGGTTGGAAATCGGCGGACAAGATTTTATTCGCGCATACTCATAACAAACCGTACGGTGGATCGTTTTGTCGGATAGTCCGGTACTTTGATAGAACACTACCGATACTCTAATGACACAAGCAACAAGCTATGCCGTCGACTTCCCGTCAAGCGAAACAATCGGCAATCACATTACGATTTCACCTAGAGTTTTTCGATCTTATTTCGCCCGGTTTCGTTCTAGCGCAGTCACATTAAGCCCTTTGCCTTCGCACGCACGTAGTGGAGTAGCCGGTTAGCGATTTTGATCCTTTTTTAGCACGGGGTCTGGTACACGAGTGTGGTAACCCTTTATGTTTTATCCGATTCGGAGGTTGTGGGGGATCGAGCCGTAGCACGCCCTACCGAGTTCAGAACCAATACCTCTGAACCAACTCGAAACAGATTCCTTCTCATATTTCTCGTTTCTTATCTGCGACCGTGTACTTTGGTGCAATTTCTTTTCATTTTGCATCGAGGTACGAAGGATCATTATTGATTAGGCATCAAACGCTTATATTCATCGGCTCCCCACGTGGTTTGTGTTCAGACGGTGCTGACTGCTAGTATAAACTACTGGGGGTTACTTTTGAACTGAAACTAAAGGTGCACTCGCAATGGTGATCGGGATGGAATTTCTTAAGCAGGGGGTCGAAGATGTCAAGATTGTATTGGTCTTGTTTAATCGATCCCGGCTTCGTAATTACGAACCATTCGGTGGTAAGTCGGGTAATGCGAGTAAATAAAGATTTTTCTGGTATGTCTTAATAATCGGGGAAAGCTCGAAATTAAAGAAAATAGCGCACAAATTTGCTCATTTCATTGATTTTGTTAAAAGGAATACAACGGAATTGAAAGTACACTGAAATGAAAAGTACCTCTCCCACACTATATCAGACATTGTCCCCAATGTTGTGATATAAATGCGGTACAAATACAGTACAAGACTAAAAATGAAAAACAACATAAAAGTAAACTACTGCTGTTGAGGACCGCGGGCTCGGCCTCTGGTGCGAGAGCGGCGTCTGGAGGGAGTCGCGTCGGGATCAGAGCCGGTGCCGGAGGTAGCAATAATGCTGATGCGGAGCGCCTCGAGCTCGCCGAAAAGTTCTCCAAATCGCTCATTAGTGGCCTCCTGGTTGGCAGCAATGGTGCCGAGTAAAGCATCATACTGCGCCTTCTGCCGTCGCTCCAGAGCGGCGTTCATCAGGTTCTGCTGATGAATCGCAAGTAGGACCTCCTCAAGTGTGACTGCGGGAGCAGGGGGCTACCTGGTAGATGCCTCGGGGATATCCTGGACAGGCTCAGCTGCATCCATAGCGTCCTGCATCTCGTCCACTGGGGCGTCTGCCTGATCATCATGAGCCGGGATGTGATCGGCCGCTGCTGGTAAAACAAAGAGCCAGTTGGCTCGGTTGGATGGGTTGATGCGGGTTGTAACACCCATTTTATTTATTTAGTCATTGTGGTGTTAATTTAATTATTTTATGTTGGTGTGCCCTTAGGTGGGGTGTGTTGGTATGTGATTGGTGAGTATCCTTGATATATAAGGATCATTGGTGGTGTGGAGATAATAATATAATAGTTAATAGTAATATTGGTGGTATTATTATTATTATTATTATTATTATTATTATTATTATTATTATTATTATTATTATTATTATTATTATTATCATTATTATTATTATTATTATTATTATCATCGGTATGAATATTATTATTGGTGGGTGTCCGTGATATGGGAGGATTATTGGTGGTGTTTTGGTGAATATAATAATATAGTGTATAATATTGATATTGGTGGGAATATTATTATTATTATTATATTGATTATAGTTACTATTGTTATTAACATTATTATTATTTTGGTGAGATAATAATAGGATTATTATTACTGTTATTATTATTATTATTTTATTAAGTTATTAACATTATTATTATTTTGGTGAGATAATAATAGGATTATTATTACTATTATTATTATTATTATTTTATTAAGTTATTAACATTATTATTATTTTGGTGAGATAATAATAGGATTATTATTACTATTATTATTATTTATTTTTTTATTATTATTATTAAGTTATTATTATTATTGGGATTAGAAAATTAAAATAGAGAAGGAGAGGGGTTAGCAGTTTTACGATACATTGTGAGAAGTTAGAGAAAGTGGAAAAAGAACGATAGAAAGGAGAGAACGGGAAAGGGAACGGAAAAGGGAGCAAAGAACGAAGGATACAAGGGAAAATCAGAATTGGCCAAACCTTGGAGGGTTCTTTCATCGATCAACCGATTAACAAGGTAAGGGGGGAGAAACTTGATTTGGGATGGTATATACATGTATAGGGTAGAGGGGATTCCTTAACCCCGTAGGAAAATTCCGATCTGTGAAGTTTTATATTGGCATGCTTGTTATTATTGTTGCTAATGATAAATTGATGCTTGACATTGATGAATTGTTGATTGGTATTGGTGAATTTGGTGTATATATATTATGGTGATGTTAATGAAATTATATGTTGTTACTGCAGTGTTGATAGTAAATATAAATAGAGTTTTGGTGAGATTCTGTGTTGTTACTGTAGTGTGGGTAATGACCATGATTATAGCTTTGGGGAAAATTATATGTTGTTACTGCAGTGTTGATAGTAAATATAAATAGAGTTTTGGTGAGATTTGGTGTTGTTACTATAGTGTTGGTAATGACCAGGATTATAGCTTTAGGAAAATTATGAGTTGTTCCCTGTGATGTTGTCAGTGTCTATGGTTAGGACCTTGGTGAGATTCAAGTGACTCTGAAGTGTCGGTAATGTACCGTAATGTTGGTTCTAGAGTAGGAAGTATAGGATAATTGGTAAGTATAATGTTTATTGGTGTGTTTGTGTTTGATGATAACTAGTAATTGATAGTGATGGAGTATAAGTCAATGTTAATGAATTGGTGTTTTGGGATGATTTGGCATATAGGGCATATAGGGTGTTTTACAGTTTTTAGGGAAAATTTCGTATGGCTTTTGAGGTATCGGTAAAGTGTGTAGGTGATGATTTTGGGAATAGGAATTAGAAACCTATTGGTTAGGTAATGTGCAAGATTGATACTAGAATAGACTGAGGATCCGAGTTGAGATGATAGGTACAGTTTGGCCTTGATGCACTGTAAGAATGATGAGTGTGGGAACTAACTTGTGTACTTGGTGATAGTACATGTTTCCCGTAATAATGACTGGTGGGCAATTAGTTGATATATATATGTGGGTAGTGATCAGTAGGATCGTGTATTCCCCGAGTGTTGAGATGTGTTTATATATGGTGTTAGAGTGTGAACTCGTTTAATATCTAATTTAATTAAAATGAATGATGGGTGTATCATGTATATGATTATGGTGCAGTGATCAGTAGGATCGTGTATTCCCCGAGTGTTGGGATGTGTTCATACTTGGTGTTAGAATGTGAGATTGCTCACTGTGTGAATTGATTTATATGGTGTTGGTGTATGTTATATCTATACATATATGCATTGATGTATGATGATATGATCAGGAGGATCGTGTGCACGTTGAGTGCCTAAACATAATAGTTATGCATTGGTGTGTGCATATCATGGTGTCTTGGTGGGATGGATCATGTCCCGGATGGAGCGTAAGTGATCTGTCCGTACTCCTTTGTGGAGAATGGTGGGGTTGAATCATGTCTCGGATGGAGCGTAAGTGATTCACCCGTACTCCTTTGTGGAGAATGGTGGGGTTGAATCATGTCTCGGATGGAGCGTAAGTGATTCACCCGTACTCCTTTGTGGAGAATGGTGGGTTCGATTGAATGAACCAATGAGTCGGTACCGCATGCATGGTGTTGAGTTACATATTTGCATTATAATATGTTATATTGTAATTTGAACAGTAGGTTCGTCATATGGAGTTGTTGGGGGTGAATATTGGTGTTTTGGTGTGTTTTACTACCTTATTTACATGTATTACATTACCATTATATTCTGATCATTATTTCTCACCCCTTTGTTGTTGTTGTGGTCTGTGCTTCTTCGGAAGTACAGATAATCCAGGTGTTTAGCTAGCTTGGATATTGGTGTGACCGTCGAGTCTAGGATGCTCTGATACGTAACACGGGATATGGGTGTTGTAATTGTTTTATGTCAAACTTATTGTAATCCTGTGACGTATCATGAATTTGATGTATTTTATTTTATTAAACAAATTCCGCTGTATTATTTTGAAAAGAATGAATAAAGTATTTTTATAAAATTTGGAGATGTGATATCCCACTTTTTGGTAAAAACTCTGATTATTATTATTATAATATTTATATTTTATTTAATACGGGGAAGTGGGGTGTTACAATTGGTATCAGAGCAGGTCGGTCCGTCCGGCCAGTGTTGTTGAGTTGAGTTGAGTCTGTCCTTCGGGATGGAGACTGTGTGTTGTTTAACCTGGTGTTGTGGTTTAAACCCCTGGTATACGGCATGTGTGTGAAAACACTGTCGGTACGTGTTTATTTCCTAACCTTGTCTGCAGAAGCAGGAATGATTCCAGTGGGGGAGAAGTTTGTAATTCTCCGGAATGCTACGGTGTGGTGGCTTAGTGTGTTGAGGAATGCTATCATAGTTTGGTAAAGATGGTTTGTACCCCATCATGATTTCGGCTGTCTATTAACAAATTGAGGAACTGATCACCCTTAATCTCTTGTTAATAGCAGACGGGATTGTGTTGGATGGGATAGACGTGTCTTGCGAGCTTGTGTGGCGTGAGCAATGAATTGTCCTGAGTTAAGCTAAGTGCTTAAGGGATTATTTTGAGGAGTTGGCGTAATACGGTGTTGAGACGTTTATTTTGACGGAAACTTTGAATGAGAAGGAAAGTGAGAAAATTGGGATTTGTCAATTAGTTGGAATTGCCAGAGGTTCCCTGAGGAAGTAAGCGATTTACTATCGGAGTGTGAGGTAAAGCTTACACGTTTATTTTGTTTTTGGGACGAGTCTGATATCGATGACTCCATATTGTATGTTTACGTTGGGATTGGAGAAGTTGAAGAGTCAACTTGAAGACCCGCTGGGGGAGAGGTTCTTTTGTTTGAGTGTGTTACCGTAAGGTGCACCAATTTTTGTTGGTTAGACAGACAGAAGGTTTTGTGAAGCTTTGGGTGAACTATAGATAAGTGAACAAGGTGACTGTCAAGGATAAGTGTTTGCTTCCAAGAGTTAATGATTTGATGGATCAATTGATTGAAGGACGTGAGTTTCCGTGTTCGTGAGATCGCGAGTAGAATTATTGTGTTGTGGTGTCGAAGGTCGAAGTGGTATCGTAATAGGAGGCTCCACGATCTGCTGTTGAGATTGGAAGTAATCGGGTTTTAAAATATTTAAAGATTGAAAGTGTGTTGGACGGCCTCCTAAGTATGAAATTGTGGTTATACGTTGAATTCCGAGATCGCAGCTTTTTACGGAATCGAAATCGGACACTCGGAAGTCAGGTAATGGTCGAAAATAGAATTTCGGGATTGTCATGTTCGCCGAGATTCGCCTGGCGAAGTGCCCTGAGCAGAAAATGTTGTTGTGGTATTTTTGTCGTAACGGGAGAACCATAACTCGGAATGACGCCTGGTTCGAAGCATTGGAAAGCTATTGAAATTATCTATGAGATGGTGAAGTATTGACATAGATTTAATCTATTTATTGATGAAGTGTGTTTGAATGTTGTGGTAAGGACGGGCGGTACGGTATGTGTTCCCGCTATAACTCACAACTTGTTTGTCCACTTGGCATGGGATCTTCTTTAATTATTTATATAAGGCAATGGTTATGTTAATAAATGATATTTTAAGGTATTCGAAGAGTATAGAGGATTATGTTGAGCATAAGGAACTGGAGTTATCAGTGTTAGAAAAAGAGCGGTGATATACTTCCGTAAGGAAAGTTCTGCCGAATCCGATAGAACTAATTGTGGTGTTTGTGATGCTTGTTGATATAATTAGGGGATTTGCTAAAGACAACTTCAGCGAGTTTCAGTTATGCAAAAGGCAACTCGAAGTGTGTAAGAGAAACCATCCGACCAGTGATTTAGAGTTGGTTGCTATTGTGGTTGTACCGGAGTCGGAGGCTTTGAAAGTTCAGACTGAGATCGGAGATGTTTGGTGATCTTAAGAGTTTAAGGTGTTTGTTTGATTTGAAAAAGTTGAAAATGAGGCAGAGGAAATAATTAGGATTTCTGAAGGATTACGACTTCAAGTTGAATTACCCTTTGGGTAAAGTGGATGTGGTAGATAATGCGGTGAGTTGGAAATGTTTGTGCATACCGAAGATGATGGTGAAAAGAGGTAGAACTGATTGAGACATTTCATCATATGCGCTTTATGAGTAAGGATACTTCTTATGGAGTTAAGCTTTTATTACTAAGATCTGACTAGTGATATCCTTGAGAAGAATCAAGAAAGTCAGAAATCTGGGTTGAGTAGTGAATTAGTTGAAATTGATAAATTAGAGTCGAAGAGTGGATTGTCGGGTTTGTGGAAATAGTACCATGATGTGTTATGATAGGGTATGTGTACCAGATGTTGTTGAGGGGAGTAGGAGTACTCGTGAAGAAATACATTGAGGTAGATGGAGTATCCACCCCGGTGCTATGAAGAAGTAACCGAATTTGAGTAGATTGTTTTGGAGACCATGGATAAGGGGAGGAGTAGTTGAGGTGGAATATGCTGGTTAGAATTGTAGGAATTCGAAGAATGAACATCAGAGACTGTTGAGTCTGATGCAGTCGTTAAATATTTCGGAGTGGAAATCAGGTAGTATTTTCACGAAATTGGTGTCGAGATTTCCAAAGAATTTGTAAAGACATAATTTTAATTTGAATTGTTAGGAGTGGATTAACTATTCCGTGTTGAGAATATATGAGATGCATATTGAGAAAGTGGTGAAGTTGGATGAGATACTGACGAATATTGTGTCAGATGGAAATTTGAGGTTTATATTGAGATTTTGGAAGGGCTTACAGGAAGCTTCGGGCACTAAGTTGAAGTTGAGTTCGACTTACCATCCGCAAACTGATGGTCAGTCAGAGAGGACTATTAAGTCTGTAGAGAATTGGTGAGAGCTTGGGTGTTGGATCGAGGTGGATGGTGGGATGATTAATTATCGTTGATTGAGCTACCTATAATAACGGTTACCATCCTAGTGTCGGAATGGCACTATATGTGGCTTGGTGAAATAGGGAGTGTAGGACTCTACTGTGTTGGAATGGGTCGAGTGAGAGTGTTGTGCTCAGACCTGAAAATTATGTGGAGATGGCTGAAAAGATCAAGAGGATCCAAGGAAAAATATGTTTGGAGAGTCACGCCGGTGACTGATGTTGGTCGAGCTTCGAAGTCTCAGAAGTTCGCACCGTGTTCTGTGGTTTGTATCAGAGTGGCGCAGCAGAGGCATGGGAGGAGTAACATGTTAGACTGTTTTTCCCGCTGTCGCTATGAATTGGCATGATATGTTTCATGTGTCTTAGTTGAGAAAGTACATTGAACCAGGTGGATGATGTACAAGTGAAAATAATTTGATTGTTGAGGCATTGCTATTTCGTTTGGACGAGCGAGAAACAACTCCGAAGGGAAGAGATATCTTTGGTGAAAGTAACTTGGGGAGGTGCTGCAGAAGGCAGTGTGACCTGTCAGTTGGAATGAAGGATGCGGGAAGCGTATCCGGAAGTGTTCCATCAGGTAATTTTCGAGGACGAAAATACTTAAAGTGGAGGAGAGTTGTAACACCCATTTTATTTATTTAGTCATTGTGGTGTTAATTTAATTATTTTATGTTGGTGTGCCCTTAGGTGGGGTGTGTTGGTATGTGATTGGTGAGTATCCTTGATATATAAGGATCATTGGTGGTGTGGAGATAATAATATAATAGTTAATAGTAATATTGGTGGTATTATTATTATTATTATTATTATTATTATTATTATTATCATTATTATTATTATTATTATTATCATCATCATCGGTATGAATATTATTATTGGTGGGTGTCCGTGATATGGGAGGATTATTGGTGGTGTTTTGGTGAATATAATAATATAGTGTATAATATTGATATTGGTGGGAATATTATTATTATTATTATATTGATTATAGTTACTATTGTTATTAACATTATTATTATTTTGGTGAGATAATAATAGGATTATTATTACTGTTATTATTATTATTATTTTATTAAGTTATTAACATTATTATTATTTTGGTGAGATAATAATAGGATTATTATTACTATTATTATTATTATTATTATTTTATTAAGTTATTAACATTATTATTATTTTGGTGAGATAATAATAGGATTATTATTACTATTATTATTATTTATTTTTTTTTTATTATTATTAAGTTATTATTATTATTGGGATTAGAAAATTAAAATAGAGAAGGAGAGGGGTTAGCAGTTTTACGATACATTGTGAGAAGTTAGAGAAAGTGGAAAAAGAACGATAGAAAGGAGAGAACGGGAAAGGGAACGGAAAAGGGAGCAAAGAACGAAGGATACAAGGGAAAATCAGAATTGGCCAAACCTTGGAGGGTTCTTTCATCGATCAACCGATTAACAAGGTAAGGGGGGAGAAACTTGATTTGGGATGGTATATACATGTATAGGGTAGAGGGGATTCCTTAACCCCGTAGGAAAATTCCGATCTGTGAAGTTTTATATTGGCATGCTTGTTATTATTGTTGCTAATGATAAATTGATGCTTGACATTGATGAATTGTTGATTGGTATTGGTGAATTTGGTGTATATATATTATGGTGATGTTAGTGAAATTATATGTTGTTACTGCAGTGTTGATAGTAAATATAAATAGAGTTTTGGTGAGATTCTGTGTTGTTACTGTAGTGTGGGTAATGACCATGATTATAGCTTTGGGGAAAATTATATATTGTTACTGCAGTGTTGATAGTAAATATAAATAGAGTTTTGGTGAGATTTGGTGTTGTTACTATAGTGTTGGTAATGACCAGGATTATAGCTTTAGGAAAATTATGAGTTGTTCCCTGTGATGTTGTCAGTGTCTATGGTTAGGACCTTGGTGAGATTCAAGTGACTCTGAAGTGTCGGTAATGTACCGTAATGTTGGTTCTAGAGTAGGAAGTATAGGATAATTGGTAAGTATAATGTTTATTGGTGTGTTTGTGTTTGATGATAACTAGTAATTGATAGTGATGGAGTATAAGTCAATGTTAATGAATTGGTGTTTTGGGATGATTTGGCATATAGGGCATATAGGGTGTTTTACAGTTTTTAGGGAAAATTTCGTATGGCTTTTGAGGTATCGGTAAAGTGTGTAGGTGATGATTTTGGGAATAGGAATTAGAAACCTATTGGTTACGGTAATGTGCAAGATTGATACTAGAATAGACTGAGGATCCGAGTTGAGATGATAGGTACAGTTTGGCCTTGATGCACTGTAAGAATGATGAGTGTGGGAACTAACTTGTGTACTTGGTGATAGTACATGTTTCCCGTAATAATGACTGGTGGGCAATTAGTTGATATATATATGTGGGTAGTGATCAGTAGGATCGTGTATTCCCCGAGTGTTGAGATGTGTTTATATATGGTGTTAGAGTGTGAACTCGTTTAATATCTAATTTAATTAAAATGAATGATGGGTGTATCATGTATATGATTATGGTGCAGTGATCAGTAGGATCGTGTATTCCCCGAGTGTTGGGATGTGTTCATACTTGGTGTTAGAATGTGAGATTGCTCACTGTGTGAATTGATTTATATGGTGTTGGTGTATGTTATATCTGTACATATATGCATTGATGTATGATGATATGATCAGGAGGATCGTGTGCACGTTGAGTGCCTAAACATAATAGTTATGCATTGGTGTGTGCATATCATGGTGTCTTGGTGGGATGGATCATGTCCCGGATGGAGCGTAAGTGATCTGTCCGTACTCCTTTGTGGAGAATGGTGGGGTTGAATCATGTCTCGGATGGAGCGTAAGTGATTCACCCGTACTCCTTTGTGGAGAATTGTGGGGTTGAATCATGTCTCGGATGGAGCGTAAGTGATTCACCCGTACTCCTTTGTGGAGAATGGTGGGTTCGATTGAATGAACCAATGAGTCGGTACCGCATGCATGGTGTTGAGTTACATATTTGCATTATAATATGTTATATTGTAATTTGAACAGTAGGTTCGTCATATGGAGTTGTTGGGGGTGAATATTGGTGTGTTGGTGTGTTTTACTACCTTATTTACATGTATTACATTACCATTATATTCTGATCATTATTTCTCACCCCTTTGTTGTTGTTGTGGTCTGTGCTTCTTCGGAAGTACAGATAATCCAGGTGTTTAGCTAGCTTGGATATTGGTGTGACCGTCGAGTCTAGGATGCTCTGATACGTAACACGGGATATGGGTGTTGTAATTGTTTTATGTCAAACTTATTGTAATCCTGTGACGTATCATGAATTTGATGTATTTTATTTTATTAAACAAATTCCGCTGTATTATTTTGAAAAGAATGAATAAAGTATTTTTATAAAATTTGGAGATGTGATATCCCACTTTTTGGTGAAAACTCTGATTATTATTATTATAATATTTATATTTTATTTAATACGGGGAAGTGGGGTGTTACACGGGTGCGGGACGGCAGAGTGATGTGGTGGAAAATGGTGCCATTGACAACAGGGCTGTACCTGCCATCCTCTCGCTGCGCGATCAGGTGGGCGGACCGGCAGTAGCTCATGGTCAGGAATTCGGCGGCGAGGTGAGGCTGATTGGCGAGCGCGTCACCAAGCCCCAACTGAATGGCGAGGGTGGTGACAATGCCGCCGATAAAGAACGGGGAGGAGCCTCGGTGCGCAATGGCCTGGATGTGGTAAAGCATAAAGGGGGCAGCGTTGATTGGCTCGTCATGGAGAGCACAGTATAAGAACAGAAGCTCCTTGGAGTTGAGCTTGTGGTTGCTTTCTCTGGCAAAGATTGTGTTGCAGATGACCCGGTGAAAGTAGCGGATAGCCGGGTTGTGGATGTGTGTGGCGTTGAGGCTCTGGAAGGTGGTTGCACGGGTGTTGGTAAGGTCGTGCCATAGAGTGAATGCTTGTTCACTGAAATTGTCGGGCACGCGACGGTGGGCTTCGGTGCCGTGATCAAAACCTAACAGCTCGGCGATCCTGGTTTGCGTGAGGTTGAACTCCCGGCCGTGCAGTCTGAATGTTATGATGCCGGTAAGCTGACTCTGAGAACCGGGAGGGGTGATGTAGCTGTAAGAGCTGAGGAACTCCAGCGTCAGAAGTTCGAAAGTAGGCTGTGGCTGATGACAGAGGTCCCACAGACCGACCTTTTGCAGTAGGCTTTGAACGCTGGACAGCATTCCGAGTTCTCGCAGACAGTCAGTGGCAATGTACCGGGTAGGTTGCAGACCGCGGTTCTGGAAGCGGATGAAATGGTCTCTCTGGTTTACTCCAGCTTCACCCTCTCTAAAAATGATTGAATCCATAGCATGCAAGAGTGAAGAGTGAGGGAGGAAGGATTTTGTGAGGTTTTGTGAGAAAAATGGTAGAATGAGGGAGATTGAGGTACGGGTTAAATACGGGAGAGTGGTAATGAAATGGTAGATGATAATGGAGGGTTAATGGGGGTAGTGGAGAGGTTACGGCGGTTTTGGAATGAGTGGGTAGTGTTTTGGATAGGTTATGGATGGAGAAGAAGAGGGGACACGATGAGAAACAGTTCTGTTTCTCACGATCTCTGTAATAGAGGTCGTCACGGTCGTGACAGTGGCGTGACGGTCGTGACACGCTAAATGAGCTCGTCACGATCGTAAGTGGGGTGTGACGACCGTGAGGGTGTGTTGTGCTGAATAATTCCCAGAAAAGAACATTGTCTCACGTTTATTTATAAATTGATAATAATTTATTTTATTTAGTAACACTTATATTAAACACACACCATATTATATATCATTTGCAACACAGTAGTATACGAACCTAAGATTGTATACATAAAATAATGTAGTCAGACAGTATATGGTCATACAGTATGTAGAAAAAGTAGAAAAAGTATATAAGCTGCTAAAAATGAAGAAATAATTGAAATAAAAAGTGCATGGCATAAAGAAAAATTGAAATTACATAAACGGAAATTATGTTATGAAATTGTTGCGAAAGATAAATTTAACTGGAAATGAAAATAATGAGGAAAAATAATGAGAAAAATAATAAACTAAATCACTGATAGCCGGTTCAAAGGCGTTTCTTCAGGTCTTCGATGGCGGAGTCCAAATGATAGAATTGTTCGCAGGCCATGTCAGTCAATCCTATGATGTCCAATCGCATACTCTTAATGTCTTCTCTGAATAGATTAATGTCAGTTTGGTAGGCATTTAGAGTGTGCATGATGTTCTGTAAGTTGTTGGCGTACTCTCCGTGATTCGCTCCAGGGGTTTCATGCACTTTGTCAGTTGGGTCAGTGTCATGGTATCCAGGAGGTGTCTCAGGGTCAGTTTCAACAGCGGTCATTATATCATCTGTTATCCTGTGAGACTGAGGTGTTTCAGGAGTGGCTGGATAATCAGGTGGGTTTAACTCATAAAGTCAATTATCCTTATTGTGAACACTTACTTTAGCATGATTGGGCAATGTGAACAGGGTGACTACTTCGTTCCGGATCAGGTACTCAAAAGGTGGGCGTCCTAAATTCCTTATGATATGTCTATTGAAGCAGAATTTAAGATTCATTAGGCGGATGGTTCCCAGACGGGTGCACCTGTCCAGTTGGTACCTAAGTCCTAAGGCATCAGCAATCATGGTTACAAGACCTCCTACCACTATAGGTAATTCAGGTTCTTCTTGGATGCGGGTGAAGGTTTGCATCATGAAAGGTACACCATTAACAGACTGTCCAGTAGTGAAACATGACATAATAAATAATTCATCTTTAGAGACTCCGGTAATGTTTTCTTCTTTTCCAAAGAAGGTATGGGCGAGGAATTTGTGGAAGTAACGGAGAGCAGGGTTATGGATCTCATCATTGTTCATGTCATTTAGTTCAGGGTGGTAGTTTCCGGTCAGAGTTCCCCAAAAGAAATCTAGCTCCACATCCATCAATTCTACCTGTGTGGTAGTAAAAGCAAAAGGTCCACTAGGGAATCCTAACAGGTCAGCTAGTTCTTTATGGTTAAAGTCGTATTCTATTCCAAATAGGCGGAAACTAATAAATCCTTTCCTAGACCCAAAACCGCGCTCAGGTAGGTAAAGTAGGGAGCTGAGGAACTCAAGGGTAAGCTCGCGGTAGGTCGCAAACTTGTGCTGGATCATTGCATTCTCCCATCCGAGTCGGTTGAACAAGTACATGACACTATCATGTATACCTAAGGTTTCCATAGTCCTCTCATTTGGGTACAGGGTCAAATCCATTTGCCTCTGTGATAACTCTTCGAACTTTATTCTTTGGTTCCTACCTCTAAATTTGGTTTCCATATAGTTAATGGGTTGGTTAGCCATGGTCAGTGAAAATACGGGGGAAACAAATCAGTGGAAAAGACTTTAGAAAATCTGTAAAAAGTGATTTAAGATAAAAATAAGAAAATGAAATGCTGAAATGTAATGGCGGTAAATGTGATGTAAAATAAAACTGACAAAACAATTTAAACAAATAGTAATAACGATAATTAAAAATGCTCTAAAAGAAAAGAATAGTTTAAATAAGTAAATAGGTAAATGGGTTGCCTCCCACTAAGCGCTGTTTTTATTGTCAAAAGTCTGACGTAATGTCTTGGTTTAGATTAATCAGGGGAATTAGTGGACAATTCTAAAAGCTTTAGATTATTCGCATAATCTCTATTTTCAACTTTATGATAGTGTTTTAGACGTTGTCCGTTTACTGTGAATGGTTCACTATCCTTACCCTTAATTTCTATTGCTCCACTTGGGAATACTTTAGTTATATCAAAGGGTCCTGACCATCTAGACTTTAATTTTCCAGGAAAGAGTCTAAGTCTTGAATTAAAGAGGAGTACGACGTCTCCCACACTGAATTCTTTCCTGGATAGGCGTTTATCATGCCATTGCTTAGTTCTTTCTTTATATATCTTAGCATTTTCATATGCATCTAACCTTAATTCTTCTAATTCGTTAATGTCTAGGATTCGCTTTTCTCCCGCAGAATTATAGTTCATATTGAGAGTTCTGATCGCCCAATAAGCTTTGTGTTCTAGTTCTACTGGGAGGTGACAAGATTTTCCATAAACTAGTTTGAAAGGTGTAGTACCTATGGGTGTCTTGTAAGCGGTCCTATAAGCCCATAGAGCTTCATTAAGTTTAGATGACCAATCTTTCCGAGATATGGCGACAGTCTTTTCTAAGATTTGTTTAATCTCTCTGTTTGAGACTTCGACCTGTCCACTTGTTTGTGGGTGATATGGTGTAGCCACACGGTGTCTTACTCCATACTTAGATAGTAATTTGTCAAAGATTTTCGAAATGAAGTGCGAGCCACCGTCACTTATGACGAGTCGAGGTACACCAAATCTGGGAAAGATTATGTTTTTGAAAAGCTTCATTACTACTCGTGCATCGTTTGTAGGAGAAGCTATGGCTTCGATCCATTTCGAGACATAGTCAACAGCTACGAGTATGTAATTATTACCGAAAGATGATGGGAATGGTCCCATGAAATCTATTCCCCAGACGTCGAAGATTTCTACTTCTAAAATTCCCTTTTGGGGCATTTCATCTCTTCTTGAAATATTGCCGGTGCGTTGACACCGATCGCAACTTATAACAGCGATGTGGACATCCTTCCATAGATTAGGCCAGTATAAGCCGACTTGCAAGATTTTTGCACAAGTCTTGGAAGTGCTTGCATGTCCACCATAAGGAGATGAATGACATTGAGCAATGACATCTTCTATTTCTTCTTCGGGAATACATCGGCGAAAGATTCCATCTGGTCCTCTTTTGAACAATAACGGTTCATCCCAATAGTAATGTTTCAGATTATGAAAGAATTTCTTTTTCTGCTGGTAGGTTAGATCTGGTGGAAGAGCTCCTGCGGCGAGGTAGTTGACAATGTCAGCGTACCATGGCAGTCCTACAGTTGTCTGTATTGTTTCCATGGGTTCTGGTTCATCTATATCTAACTGCGCTAGGTCGCTTCCTATTTGTGCTATCAGCTGTTCATACGGAAAATCATCGTTAATCGGCACTTGTTCGGGTTTAATACCTTCTATTCTAGATAAATGGTCCGCTACGACGTTTTCAGTACCTTTTTTATCTTTTATTTCTAGATCAAACTCTTGTAAGAGTAAAATCCATCTTAAGAGTCTTGGTTTAGCATCTTTCTTAGTTAATAGATATCGGATAGCAGCATGGTCTGTGTAAATGATTATTTTCGCTCCAACTAGGTAAGAGCGGAATTTGTCAAGCCCAAAGACAACTGCTAGCAATTCTTTTTCTGTAGTGGCGTAGTTCATCTGGGCAGAATCCAAAGTTCTACTGGCATAGTAAATCGCATGGAGTTTCTTTTCTTTTCTCTGACCCAGGACGGCGCCTACAGCATAGTCACTCGCATCGCACATGATTTCGAAAGGTAATCTCCAGTCAGGGGGTTGCATGATTGGTGCGGTGATGAGGGCTGTTTTTAGAGTTTCGAATGCTTTAAGACAATCTTCATTGAATATGAACTCAGCGTCTTTCATTAGTAAACCTGTAAGAGGTTTAGTGATTTTCGAGAAATCTTTGATGAATCGTCGGTAAAAACCGGCGTGTCCTAAAAAGCTTCGTATTTCTCGAACGGTTTTAGGGGGTTGAAGATCCTTTATTACTTCAATCTTAGCTTTATCGACTTCGATTCCCTTGTCGGATATTACATGACCTAATACTATTCCTTCGTTGACCATAAAATGACATTTCTCCCAGTTAAGCACGAGATTTACTTTTACACATCTTTCTAACACCATTTCTAAGTTTGATAAACATCCTTCAAAGCTCTGCCCGCATACAGAGAAGTCGTCCATGAACACTTCCATGATGTTGTCTATAAAATCTGCGAAGATTGACATCATACATCTTTGAAAGGTTGCAGGAGCGTTGCATAATCCAAAGGGCATTCGCCTATAAGCGAACGTTCCATAAGGACATGTGAATGTAGTCTTCTCTTGATCATCAGGATGGATAGGGATTTGGAAAAATCCTGAGTACCCGTCAAGATAACAGAAGTAAGAATGCTTGGCTAATCGTTCCAACATTTGATCTATGAAAGGTAATGGGAAATGATCTTTTCGAGTGGCTTTGTTTAGTTTACGATAATCTATGCACACTCTATATCCCGTCACTACTCTTTGCGATATCGATTCGCCTTGTGCGTTTTTCACCACAGTGATACCTCCTTTCTTCGGCACTACATGTATTGGACTAACCCATTCACTATCAGAGATTGGATATATTATCCCGGCATCTAATAATTTCTTGACTTCTTCCTTTACTACAGTGCTAAGGGTTGGGTTTATTCTTCTTTGAGACTCTCTGGAGGTTCTGCAATCTTCTTCAAGCAGAATGCGATGCATGCAAACTGAAGGACATATTCCTTTGAGATCAGACATGTTATATCCTAATGCAGTTGGATATTTCTTCAAGACATCTAAAAGTTTCTTTGTCTCTATAGTTCCTAAACTGGAATTTACTATAACTGGTCTTTTACATTCAACGTCTAAGAATTCGTACCTTAGGTTATTAGGTAAAGTTTTCAATCCTAATGTAGGTTTATCTTTACTTGGCATGGGATCCGGTGTAAGTGCTAAACTTTCGCTTAGACTATCATCCTGATACGGTTTTCGCCAATTATCATCTTCGAGAATTGGAGGGATTTGAATTTTCATTATTTCAGAGTAAGTGGTCTCCTCCAGTTCCATTTCTCTTACACATTAGTCAATTACGTCCATTAGATAGCATGTATCCTCTATAGCTGGTGATTGTAAGAATTTTGTTAAAACAAATTCGACTTTCTCTTCACCTACTTCAAAGGTTAGCTTTCCTCTTTTCACGTCTATTATAGCTCCGGCGGTAGCTAAGAATGGTCTTCCTAGTATGATAGGTGTGGTGGAGTCTTCAGAGATGTCCATGATTATAAAATCAGTAGGAATGTAGAATTGTCCTATACGCACTGGGACGTTTTCTAGTATGCCTACAGGATATTTAACAGAGCGATCGGCTAGTTGAACAGACATTTTAGTTGGTCTTAGGTCTCCCATGTCTAGCCTTTTGCAAATAGTTAAGGGCATAACACTGATACGGGCTCCTAAATCGCATAGAGCTTTGTCAATGACGAATTTTCCTATTACACAGGGTATAGAGAAACTTCCTGGATCTTTTAGCTTAGGAGGCATGTTATTCTGAATTATGGCGCTACACTCGGCAGTAAGTGTAACTGTTCCGTTATCCTCTATCTTTTTCTTATTGGATAAGATTTCTTTTAAAAACTTGGCATACGAGGGTATTTGAGTAATTGCTTCTGTAAACGGAATAGTAATATTCAACTGTTTCAGAAGTTCGACAAACTTCTTAAATTGACCCGTCGTCTTGGAACTTATTAATCTTTGAGGGTACGGAATTGGTGGTTTATAGGGTGGTGGAGGCACATAAGGTTGCTCTTTCTCCACTACTTCTCGATTTTCATCTTCCTTTTCTTCTGGATCATTCACCACTTCAGTCGGTTTATCCGGTTTTTGGTACATGGCTGGATTGTCAAGTCTTGGATCGGTAGGTCCGTCAAGTTCCTTGCCACTTCTTAATATTACAGCGTTAGCATGTCCTTTCGAGTTAGGTTGAGGTTGTCCAGGGAATACTCCAGCTGGTGCAGCAGTAGGTGCTTGTTGTTGAGCTACTTGTGAAATCTGAGTTTCAAGCATTTTGTTATGTGTAGCTAGTGCATCTACTTTGCTCACTAATTGTTTAATCTGCTCACTAGTGTGAATGTTTTGGTTTAAGAAGTCCTTGTTTGTCTGAGATTGGCTAGCTATAAAGCTCTCCATCATCAATTCAAGGTTCGATTTTCTAGGGATATTAGGAGCAGTCTTTTGATATCCTGGTGATGTAGCTGGTGCTTGACCTGGTGCGTAATAAGCATTGTTATTCTTATAGGAGAAGTTCAGATGATTCTTCCAACCTGGGTTGTATGTGTTTGAGTAAGGGTTTCCTTGAGCATAATTCACTTGATCAGTGGGAGTTCCTGCCAATAGTTGACAATCAGAGACTTCGTGTCCTGGGACTCCACATAACTCACAGTTAGGTGTTACTGCAGCCACGGTGGCTGCAGGTGTTATGGCCAAGTTGTCGATCTTTTGGCTTAGTTGGTCAAACTTCACATTGACTTGGTCCATACTACTTACTTCGTACATACCTCCTTTTGTTGGTTTCTCAGTGGCGACTCTCTCGCTTCCCCAAAGGTAATGATTTTGAGCCATACTTTCGATAAGTGCATAGGCATCTCTATATTCTTTGTCCATCAATGCACCACCCGCGGCAGCGTCAATTGTCATTCTTGTGTTGTACAAGAGTCCATTATAGAAGGTATGGATGACCATCCAGTCTATTAATCCATGATGTGGACAAAGTCTAAGTAGATCCTTATAGCGTTCCCAAGCTTCGAATAATGATTCACTTTCTCTTTGCTTAAATCCGTTGATCTGAGCTCTCAGCATGGCCGTCTTGCTAGGTGGAAAATACCTATTCAAGAAAACTTTCTTAAGTTCTGCCCACGTAGTTACTGAGTTCGAAGGCAGAGATTGAAGCCAAGCTCTTGCTCTGTCTCGAAGCGAAAAAGGAAATAAACGTAGTCTAATGGCTTCTTGGGTAACTCCATTGGCTTTTACGGTATCTGCATATTGCACAAAGATCGAAAGATGAAGATTCGGATCCTCGGTAGGATTTCCGGCGAATTGATTTTGTTGCACGGCTGATATCAACGAAGGTTTTAGTTCGAAATCATTTCGGTTGATAGCCGGCGCTGCAATGCTTGAATGCGGTTCACCTTGCGAAGGATTAGCGTAATACTTGAGTGGATGAGTTTGTTCTTCAGCCATCCCTGCGTCTGGTTTTACGACTGGTTTAAGCGGATCTAATTGAAGATCTGGAATATTGGAATTATTTTCGAAATCGAATATACGTCTTCTTACGTGTAAGAAGCGTTCCGATTCAGGGATTAGAGGTTGTAAGTCTTCGCTTTTAGAGCGAGTACTTGGCATACACTCGGAGATTAGATTAAATTAAATAGTTGATACCTTAGTCTAGACAATGCTACCTAAGTGCACTAGTAACTAAATTAAGGACTCCCCGGCAACGGCGCCAAAAACTTGATGGGCTAAAGACGTGTCTACTTATGCGTCTAGCGGTATCTTACTGCAAGTGCACAGCCTATCGAAGTAATATTTAAGATTATCGATCCACAGGGATTCTATTGTTACTTAGTGCTGGATGAACTTCTAGTTTAGCTAAGGCGAATGGTTGTCACGATTGTTGTTGGTTTTTAAGACTATTAAAGGCGGAATTAAATTTAAGTTTTTAATAAAATAATACTAAGGCGGTCGGTATGTAATTATACTAACTTAGGTGGGTCAATCTAACCTAGGCTTATAAAGATGTTCACTTAATCTATTCGGTAGAGATTACTAGTTTAAATACCCTCAACTCACACTCTCGTGGTCTTGTATCAGATCTTATCCCTAAAGCCTTATGCCTGCTCTCGCTAGCCCATAAGTGTTTAGAGGTAATTTTTGGAGACTAAATAATTCTAATTTATCTTAAAGCGCTCTCGCTGTGTTTAATTTAAATGCCTAACTTTAGCTATCTGGTTAAATCTCACACTCTCGTGGTCTTGACCCAACCTAATACCCTTTTCTTACTCTCGTAACGAAAAGGTCTATTTTAATTAAAAAGTATCAGCCAGAATGTTAAGTGATTAATTATTTTAGCCTATGGTTATATTTTACCGGTTAAGTTGTTATAACTACATACCGCCCTAAGGTATTTAGCTACTCATCGAGATTGAATCAGACACAGAATTAAATAATAACTTACTCATGGCAGAAAAATAAATAGACATTATAATTAAATTAAAGTGCAATAAATTGAAAAACCTGATTAACAAATATCTGAGTAGACTCCTTCTTCCACAGACCGGAAGGCTTGGAGTAGGCGGAAATAAAAATTAAAACGAATGCTGAAGGCTGGAAACAAATAAAAGTATAACAATTCCCTAATGTTGGAAATTGTTACACGGTTGGTTTGGATACAAATAAAACAAGACAGGAAATAAAATAATGCTGGAATAATAATTCTGGTGGTAAGGTAATTCGGCAGAGCTTCCGCAGGAAATTTGGATAGTGAAGTCTGTCCTCAGTTCACCTCAGCTGGTACTATTTATAGAGCCTTTGATGGGCTGGTGTCTTGGTCTTTTTCTTCTTGGGCTTTGCTGAAGGGGTTGAGAAAATGTTGGAAAGTGGCAGCAGAAAATGGGAGAAGTCGTCTTCACGTGCTGCCTTGAGGAGAATTACTAGGAGAAGTGGTCTTCAGTGGTGGCTTGTCGTAGTCTGAGTCAAAACTAAGTTTTATCCTTGTCACGGGCGTGACAAGGTCTTCACGTTCGTGATTTGAGGATTTTAAGTGTCACGGTCGTGACTACTTCCTCACGGTCGTGAGAGCCCAAATTGGGGTGTCACGGTCGTGACACCCTTGTAACGACCGTGGCTGTTACAAATTATGCAGACTTTTTGCAGGCTTCTGCCTTACTTCATTTCTTGTGGTTTCTTTCGTTCCTTTCTTCTTAATTCATGATTCGGCCTCACATAACGATGTACCTGCAAAATAGTAAGAAAAACTCGAGAAATCGAGCGTTAAAACGGTGAATGCGCGATAAAACGTCAATGAAATCTAGCGATATAATCGATGCGTTTTCTCGTCATCACCTGTAGCTAGATAGTTTCAATCACGCCTTTAGATAGACAACAAGCGTGGATCCCGTCGAGTACAACGAACGTGGGGGGTGCTAATACCTTCCCCTTGCATAACCGACTCCCGAACCCGAGATTTGGTTGCAATGACCGATCTTATCCCTCTTTTCGTTAGGTTTTTTCTGAGCGTTTCCTTTCCCTCTCTTGGGATAAATAACGCCTGGTGGCGACTCTTCTGTCATTGCCGGCCTCGATTTTTGCAGTAGCGACATCCCAAAGACATCATCGTCTTGTGCCTACGTATTCTCATTTGGTATGAGAAATCAGAGCAAACGTAGTTCAAGAACTACACCACAGGTTGATTAAGTGTTTTTTTGTGAGTGACATTAAGTTTCCATTCCAGTAGTTAGGATCGATGCCTATTTTCGGTAGAACAGAAAAATAACGTACTCTTTTCTGAAAATGATTTTTGAAAGAAAATCCCAAAGGATAAAAAGGTTTGAATTTTGTTCATGAGTTTTAGAGAAGTGAATTGAATTTGTTTGAGATTCACGTTGCACTAAATACCATGATATAGGAATGAATGCATCGCATATCGCCCCCAGACGGGACGTACACTAAACACTCTAGACAAGTAAGGAGAGACCCCTCACTCATCATTCCCTATATGCTTAAGGCTCGTGGCTCACAATGTTCATCGTCTTTATTAAGTGTCTTAGAATTGTTTTGAGATGAGAAGAGAAGACCCAAAGGGTGAAAAGAAAACAACTAAAGGAAACTGAAACCCTAATGTTATCATACAAAATGGTCCTAAGGTTAGTATAAAATGGAAGTTTATCTAATGTTATCATACAAATGGTGGACCTAAAGTTGAGGTCAAAGAGAGACTATCCTAATTGTTATCATGTAAAGGATTGAAAGCCTAATGTCTCTCCTACTCCCACCTTAATCAAAAATTAAGTAGGACTAGGAATCCTAAGGGAACATATGAGCAAACACAAGTAAAAACTATCCAATTCAATCATAAATAAAAACAAAATTGAAACTTAAACAAGTCTCAAGAAGAGATGGAAAATGAAGAAGAAAGAAGAAGAAAGAAGAAGAATGAAGAAGATGCAAACCAGATGAACAATAATGGAAGTTCAAAGGTAAGAGGCATCAAGAAAACATACATCTCAATCATACAAGGTGAACACCAACATCATGTCAAAACAACAAGGAAGCATTCACATGTCAAACCATATCAAAAGATTGAAATCAAAACCCAATGGCAAAACAAAGTGCCCACACACATTCGAATGACTCAAACATCTTACAAGAAGCATTATCAATCACAAAGCAAAGTGAAATGAGGTCAAATGAGATGAGAAACAAGATAGGGAAGTAGCAACATCACATTATATCCAATTCATGTTAATGATTAAAGAAGGAAGCACAAAGAACCAAGTCATGCACCACATTCATAAACAAATCAATTGCTACACAAAATAAGCATGTAAGACATAACCTGAAAGGAAAAGACATGAGATTAGGGCATGAAACCAAGTGTGGGAAGAAACATCAACGTGAATATAAAGTCAAAGATTTACTCATGAACACACAAAGAAAACATCAAGGTTTGAATTCAAGACATGCATCAAGAACAAGTTCATACACCAAAGTCACTCTCAAAGAAAAGAGATATTCAACAAGAACACAAATGATCAAGTATCAAATCATCAAGTTCAGAAACAAGCTCAAATGATATGCATCATGTTCAAATTCAAATCAACATTCAAACTCAAGAAGAGACAAACTCAAGTTGAAGCACAAAAGTCAAGCAAACATCTCTCAAGTTAACTCATAAAAGAAGCAAATGATCATGTGAAGCATATGAGATAAAGTGAACATGTAATGAAACTCTATACATGAAAACCAGGACCTTAAACATGTTAAAAAAACACACAGGAATCATCAAACATCCATTGAATCAACCAAGAAACAAACTCAAGAAAACTAGGTCAAGTCATACACAAAACATGGTAAAAGCAACAACAACTTGATGCAACATCCAAAAATAGAAACAAGACCAAATAAATTCCAATTAGACAATCAAACTCAAGTCATGTGTATTAAGAACCAATTTGAAAAGGATCACAACATGGATTATATGAAAACATCATTAAGTGCATCAAACAAACTCAAGTATTCAACTAGTCGAGCATATTTCGAGGGCCAAACAAAATCAAATAGGAATCATCTAAGAAATAATTATTAAGGCACCAAAATAGAATTCAAACACTCATCAATCATGTGCCAAAACATGGTAAAAATTTAGGGTTAAAAGCCACAAAGGAAGGTCATGAAACAAGATCAAAGTTTAAAATTAGGTCAAATAAACACCTTATGAAAATAAATTAAAATAAAATAAAATAAAAATAAAAATCATGAAAAATAAAATAACATGTCAAGGATCAAAAATATACTTTTTGTGGATTTTTAAAATGGTTGGAAGTATTAAAAATAAAATCAAAATGACAACAAAAATAAAAAAGAAAATAAAAGGGAAAGAGAGAGGGAAGGGGTGTGATAGCAATATGAAGAATGAACTGCAATCAAAGCAATACACGGTGATGGGCCAGGAGCGTGGGGTATGAATAGCAAAGAGGGTTAGGCCCACCCATTTGAAACAATTAGGAAAAAAAATACAAGCAAAATGAAAACCCACGTGGGTCTCATTAAACGACGTGGCAAGTGATTCAGCGCCACATACACACACCTCAACGAGTCAACACAAGTCAAAGGGAACATCCACCTCAGATGTCGGAGCTACATCATAACTAAACAAAAACTTACCGAAGCTACATCATAACTAAACCAAAACTCACAAAACAAAACAACATTCCACACAATTTTTCATTCTAAACACGGATCCAAGTTTGGTTTTCAAAAATATATTCTCTAACACGATGAAAAATGGCCATGAAAGAAAGAGGTGCATTATGTAACTTCTACCAAACAAAAAAACCAACATCCAAACATCTTCTATGATACTACAGGATATCAAAAAGGCAAGAAATAAACACATTGAATGCATGGCATGAAAGAACTGAGTTGAAAAAGATTAACAAAAATGGAGGACTCCTTAGCTTTTGGTCCTTGTTCATGACTCCACACAAACTCTTGCTTTTGCTTTATGAGGGTTTATAGTTGAAGAGAAGAACCAAGAGAGATCCAAAAACTGTTGAAATGTAAAGATCCGAGGAGAGATAAAATTTGGAAAAAGAGAGAACTTTAGGTTATGGTTTTTGATCAAGAATGAAGGTGACTGCTCTCTTTAGGGTTTTTGGGACTTTATACTAGGGTTTTTGTGTGGTTAAAGGTAGATTATTGTGGTTAAAAGGGTGGTTATGATTTTGTGTAAACTTTGAAATATAGGAGAGTGGTCTGAGTTTAGTACTATGGGTGGTTTTATTGGTTGTTTTAGTGTGTGGTATGAGGCTCAGAATGGAGAGAATAGAGGGAACATTCTTGCTAGGCAAGTTTATGCATAAATTGTCATTTTCTTCTTTTGGAAAGAAAGTTCAAAAAATGATGGCATGTAGTACACATGAGGTTTGGTTTATTTAGGCAATGTTGGTGACATAAAAAATGAGGCTTGATGTGCAAGGAATGAATTGAAATCATGCTGCAAGGTCACATGAACATTGTGTCAAAGAATCACAACATATCATGCCCTTGAAATTATGTTCATACAACACACTTTCTTTGATCATAACTTGGTGATTTTTGATGAAAACCATGAGTTCTTGTGCTCAATGCAAAGCTAAGACCATAATGAACATCTTTCATGTTAACAGAAACTTGAAACAAGCCTCATAAGGTCATGAAAAATGGAGTTGAAAATGTGTCCATCATTATGTCATAAGTAACTTAGAAAAATTCTAAGTCATGGAAGTTTTGACACCATTGACAATTTGACTTTGAAGGCATATAACTTGATGAGTTTTTGTACAATGAAAATAATCTAGTAATGGATAGAAATATTGAGAAATGATATTCAACTTTCATGTTCAAAGAAAAGTGATTTGGAGTCAAGAACTTGGTGAAAGTGCCTTGGAAAGTTGGCTCAAAAATCTGCCTAAAACTTGTCCCACTTGACATCTTTGAAACCCTAACTTTGAGACATCATAACTTGAGATCTACACATCTAATGGAGGAGTTCTAGTACTCAAAATAAATCTTGGAGGATGACCTAAAACTTTCATGTTGGGGGAAATCATTTCAAGCTTGCATCACCGTGTAAGATGGGCTCAAAAACATGTACTTCAAGCTGAATTTCCATGTGTTGGAATGACAAAACCTCCTTTTTCTAACTTTAGCTTTTCATATCTATCAAACCATGGATCTTTTGGACCTGCTTTCTTTTACAAACTTGTATTTCATGATGTCCTCTTTAATTTGATAACAAGTTTTCTCCCATTGGCTTAAAGATGAGAAAGTTATGAATGTTGTAAAATGGCTAGAATTAGGGTTTTCTAACCTTAGAAAATATTTCAATCAAACCCTAATCAAACCAAAATCCTGATTTTATGTTTCTCCTTGACTTTTCTTATTCCAAACACATGAAAACATTTGAGAACATATAACATACCCTTGATTGACCTTGAAACCCAAGACTTTGACCCCATTGAGCCATAGTTGGCTTTTCTCGATCAAATGAAACCATAGCATTCTTTCTACTGATTAAAGCTCTTGTCATGACTTGTAATGTTACCTACTACATGTAGAGAACCCTTAAGATGTGTATTGAGCCATAGAACCATTTCTTTCCCAAAGAACTAGCCATATGTGCCTTTTGACAAAAACCCTAATCCATTTGTTCACAAGATAGTAGGAGGTGATCAATGCTTGTAGCTTTACCTCAAATGATTTATGAGAGATGCTTTGATGATGAGAAGACCTTGTGACTTGAGAATACCACAAGGTTGAGAAAAAGCCATTGCTTGAGATTTGAGAATCAAACTCTTCTTCTTGAGAATTGAGCAAGATACCTTGATCTCTTGCCTAAAACCAATGGTATGCATAAATGTCTATGCAAAATGATATGAAACATAAGCCAAGAGATTAAGAAAACGGATGGGAAAATTTTGGCGTGCTACACCGTGGGGTGCACTAGTTTTGTTGGTTAAGAAGAAATAAGTTTCTATGAGGCTTTGTGTAGATTACAGACAGTTGAACAAGGTGACTATCAATAATAAGTATCCACTTCCGAGGATTGATGATTTGATGGATTAGTTGGTTGGTGCAAGTGTGTTTAGTAAGATAGATTTGAGATCTAGGTATCATCAGATTCGTGTTAAGGCTGAAGATATTCAGAAGACTGCTTTTAGAATGAGGTATGGACATTATTAGTATTTCGTGATGCCATTTGGTGTGACTAATGCACCAGGTGTATTTATGGAGTACATGAACATGATTTTTCATGCTTACTTGGACAAGTTTGTAGTTTTATTCATTGATGATACTTTGATCTATTCGAATAGTAAAGAGGATCATGCTGAGCATCTGAGGTTTGTATTATCTGTGTTGAAAGAGAAGCAGTTGTACGCTAAACTTTCTAAGTGCAAGTTTTGGTTAAAGGAAGTGAGTTTCCTTGGCCATGTGATTTTGAGTAAAGGCATCGTGGTTGATCCATCGAAGGTTGAAGCTGTATCGCAATGGAAAGCTCCAAAATTAGTTTTTGAGATTAGAAGTTTTCTTGGTTTGGCAGGTTATTATCGGAAATTCATTGAAGGATTTGCCAAGTTATCTTTGTCGTTGACGCAGTTGACTAGGAAGTTCAAGCTTTTGTTTGGGATGTAAAGTGTGAGGAAAGTTTTCAAGAGTTTAAGAGAAGGTTGACAACAACTCCTGTTTTGATTTTGCCGAATCTGACAGAACCATTTGTTGTGTATTGTGATGCTTCTTTGATGGGTTTGGGAGGTGTTTTGATGCAACATCAGCAAGTTTTAACTTATGCTTCAAGGCAACTTAAGGTGCATGAGAGGAATTATCCGACGCATGACTTAGAGTTGGTTGCTGTTGTGTTTGTGTTGAAGCTTTGGAGGCATTATTTGTTTAGTTCGAAATTTGAAGTATTTAGTGATCATAAGAGTTTGAAGTATCTCTTTGATCATAAAGAATTGAATGCAAGGCAAAGGAGATGGTTAGAACTTCTGAAGGATTATGATTTTGGTTTGAATTACCATCCAGGTAAAGCAAATGTGGTAGATGATGCATTGAGTAGGAAATCTTTGCATATGTCGATGATGATGGTAAAAGAGTTGGAAATGATTGAGCAATTTTATGATATGAGTTTGGTTTGTGAAGAAACTTCCTATGGAGTTAAGCTGGGTATGTTGAAGCTTACTAGTGGTATTCTTGATGAGATTCGAGAATGTCAGAAATCTAATTTGAATTTGGTTGATCGGTTGACTTTGATCAATCAAGGTCGAGGTGGTGATTTTCAGATTGATGAAAATGGTATCATGAGATGTCGTGATAGAGTTTGTATTTCGTTTATAGCTGAGTTGAAGAAAAGTATTCTTGAGAAGGGACAACGTAGTGGGTTGAGTATTTATCCGGGTGCTACTAAGATGTATCAAGATTTAAGGAAAGTACTTTGGTGGCCTTGTACGAAGAAGGATATCGCAGAGTTTGTGTATTCTTGTTTGACTTGTCAGAAGTCAAAGATTGAGCATCGGAAATCGTCGGGTTTGATGCAACCGTTATTTATTCCTGAGTGGAAATGAGATATCATATTGATGGATTTTGTGTATGGTCTACTTAGAACACCGGGTAATTATGAAGCTATTTGGGTCCTTGTGGATAGATTGACGAAATCTGCTCACTTTATTCCGATGCGAGTGGATTACACGTTGGAGAGGTTAGCAAAGCTATACATTGAGAGGATTATAAGTTTTCATGGTATTACGTCTAGTATTGTGTCAGATAGATATCTGAGGTTTATTTCGAGATTTTGGGAGAGTTTTTAAAGTGCTTTGGGTACGAAGTTGCGTTTAAGTTCTGCCTATCATCCTCAGATAGATGGTCAGACTGAGAGGATGGTTCAGTCACTTAAGGATCTCTTGAGATCTTGTGTGTTGGAAAATGGGGGAGATTGGGATAGCTACTTGCCTTTGATTGAGTTCACCTGCAACAACAGTTTCCATTTGAGTATCGAAATGGCACCGTTTGAGGCACTGAATGGTTGGCGGTGTAGGACGCTATTGTGTAGGTTTGAGTCAGGAGAGAGTATTGTGGTTGGACATGAGATAGTCCAACAGACTACTGATAAGATTAAGGTGATTCAGAAGAAGATGAAGATTTCTCAGAGTCGTCAGAAGAGTTATCATGACAAGAGGAGGAAAGCACTTAAATTTCAAGAATAGAGGAGAGAAGAAGAGTTTAGAAGAAGATACAAACTAAGAGAGAAAATTCAAGAAATTCAAGAAATCAAGGTAAGGATGAGTTCTTATATAATTATTGGGATTGTATGATAGTGTAGAATGGGTAGAAACATGATTAGGATAAAAGCGCTAAATCTTTCCATAAATTTGAAATTGTTAGGTTTTGAGGAAACTCTTTGATATGTGATAATTAGTTGTGTTTGGGACTAGGGCTGGAAATGAGTCGAGTCGAGTCGAACTCACCTCAGCTCGGCTCGTTAAGAATGGGTTCGAGTTCGAGTTCGAGTTCGACACAAACTTTTTTTAAGCTCAAACTCGACTCGTTATAAGTTCACGAACAGTTCAGTTCAACTCGTTAGATTCATCTCATTAGGTTCAGCTCACATGATTCACGGACTTAAAAACTATTTTTTTAAATACATATATTTTTTAGTATATTTGACATTTTAAATAAATATATATATTTTTAAATAAAATATTAAAATAAAATAAAATGTATCATATTGAAATTTAACTTTATCTTCGAAATCTACTAATTCAAAACCTACACAACTTTCAAGAGATACATTTGAGAGTCTAATTCAAAAACTACTAAATTGAAGATTAAATTTGTCTAAGATTTTGAGTAAATATTTAAACCTAATCTTAAAAACAGTATAATTCTTCTCATATGTAATCGAGTTGACTCATGAACCTAACGAGTCGAACTATGTATAGTTCAAGTTCAACTCATTTAGTTAACGAACTTAATTTTTCGCTCATACTCAACTCATTTGGTTCATGAACCTAGTTCAACGATTTAATTGTCGAATCGAATTCCGAACTATTTTCGAGTTGGTTCGGTTCATTGTCAGCCCTATTTAGGACTGATATTTAGTATAGTGTAAAGACTCATTCAATATTTGGAGTAAACCAATTGAAAGTGTTATAAATATATTCATGAACAGTAACATTTTACTACCTGTATGCCATATGCCAAACGAAATATAGACTTTATAAAAATTGGAACAGTAGCGTTATACTAAAGGAAAGGAAATATATATATATATATATATATATATATATATATATATATATATATATATATATATATATATATATATATATATATATATATATATATATATATATATATATATATATATATATATATATATATATATATATATATATAAAGTGATTTCCACTTCACTAACTTATTTAATATTAAAATAATATGAAACAAATGTAGCACATGGACTGTCAGATTTAAAAATAAAAAAAACCTTTGTCACGTGAAAATCACGTCGCAACATGTAAAATAAAAAAATAATAATATCTAAAACTCAGATCTACTAAAGCAGAAAGGGAAAAAATTTCAAATTTTGGGTTGTGACGTGAATATCACGTCGCAACCATTTAAGAGGGAAAAATATCTGACTTTGAAGTGATAGTTGACTGTGTTGCAGGTTGACTGATTAAATAAAAATGATCGTTGGAACTTTTGTGACGTGAATATCACGTGGCAAAGTTGTGAAGTGATATTCACGTTGCTACGAAATTAATGTGAATAATTAAATTTTAGCCGTTATAGTTCGCGACGTGAATTTCACGTTGCAGAAATTCACGTCCCTAAGGTTTTATTTATGGCAGACGTGTTAATTCCCCAGACCACACTTATTACACAATATTTTCTTTCTCTTTCTCTCTGTTTATCTTCTTCTTCCACAATTTGTTTCCTTCATTGTTTCTCTCCTTTGTTCTTCTTCTAAATTTCTTCAGAATTTTTCTTGAGTTTTCTTCATTTTGCTTGTTGAGGTAATATATATTTTCTTTTCATATGGTTATTGTTGAATTTATTTTTATTAGTTTAGTTTAAATTGTAATTTTATATGAGTTTAATATTTGTTTTTTTTGTTGTCAAATTATTATTGTTATTGAGAAAAGAAAACAAGAAGGAGATTGGAGAAGATAGTTGTCTAGAAGATTGAAGGAGTGTGAAGAACAAGTATTTTTGCTTTTTTATTTTTTATTTTAGTTTGATTTATGAATTTTGGATTGATGTTAGATGTATTATTTTCTGTACGTTTATATTATTATTATTATTTATTATTAAAAAATGATTTTTGTTATTAGAAATAGAATATTATATTTAGTAATAAAATATTAAAAACAAAAATATACAAAAATAGAATATTAAATTTATTGTTAATGTTTTATTATTTTTAATATTTATGTGTTATTAAAAACAAATTTTTATATATAGTAACAATATTAAAAACTGAATGTTAACAATATTTTTAACTTTTATGTGTTATTAAATTTATTTATGTTTTATTACTTTAAAAACTGAAAATTAAAAACCAAATATCTTATTTTTAATGTTTTACAGAAATAATATTATATTTATATTTATATTATTATTATTATTATTATTATTTGTTATTAAAAACAGATTTTTGTTATTAGGAATAGAATGTTATATTTAGAAATAAAATATTAAAAACAGAAATATATTATTTTTAATGTTTTATTTATTTATTGGTTATAAAATATTAAAAATAGAACATTAATAAAATATAATAACAGAATATTAAATTTATTTTTAATATTTTATTATTTTTAATATTTATGTGTTATTACAAACAAATTTTCATATATAATAACAATATTAAAAACTGAATATTAACAATATTTAGTAATACAATCAAAACTCTTTCTTTATCCATGACTCTGAAAATCAACTAACCAAATTTAGATATTAAATTTTGGGACCACACCCATCACAATTTAGAAGTACAAAACACCTCTTCGATATCATTGGAAAAGAATTTCTTAAATATATCCATATAAGATGCATCCAAAGAAATTGCCACCACAATGCCATCTCCATCAGTACGTATTATTATTATTCATAACAAATGTTTTTCCTTCAGAATCCATGTACCCTGGCCCAAAAACTGAAAATTAAAAATTAAATATATTATTTTTAATGTTTTATTTTTATTTGATTATATTTACATTAGAAATAATATTATATTTATATTATTATTATTTGTAATTAAAAAAAGATTTTTGTTATTATGTGTTATTAAAAACAAATTTTAATATATAGTATAAATTTATAACCTTTAAAAATTGAATATTAAAAACTAAATATATTATTTTTAACATTTTATTTTTATTTGGTTATATTTACATTAGAAACAATATTATATTTATATTATTATTATTTGTTATTAAAAAAAGATTTTTGTTATATAATATATTAAAAATAATAAGACATATTTCTGTTATAATATTATATTAATTTTTTTTTAATTTTATGGGTAGGAGGATTACCAAGTATTGCTTACACAGTTTTTGATAGAAAATCCTCAATATAGTCCAAGAGGTTCCGAGCCACTGAATCCACGAGTGGATTTTTACATTTGGGTTTAGTAACTGGCGGAAAGGGACCGAATGAATGTTTATTTGGTGCGGGAGCTTTGGCCGGTGGTATGAGAAAGGGGGACAGAACTCTATTTCAAAGAGTTAGAGATGGTGAGAGATCGTCACATCCACCACAATTGACCCCCGAGATGCTAGAAACGGTAAGACAACTGGCACTAACTGAAGCGAGACGTGAAACGACAGCCCAAATGGAGGAGCAACAACGTCAGTTAGAGGCAATGAATAAGAGGCAAGCTGAAATGGAGGCGATGATGCGCCAATTTATGCAATCGCAAGGTGGCGGTAATCCCAGTGGTTGGAAATGAAGAAGTGGGTGGTCAACCAGCGTTAGATGACGAGGATAACAATGATTTTGACATTGACAGTTTTCTCGATCCAGATTGATCCGAATCATTTATTGTAACTTTAAATTTTTATTTTTTGTATAATATTAATTACATTTTAGTATATTATACACTTTTTATTTAAAAAATTTATTCTTAATTGGATATTTTTTTATATTTATTAATTTCCAATTTAAATTATTCTTAAGAATAATTTGTAATTATTAAATTGGGTGGAAAAACTATAATTATAATTTTAAATTTAAATAAAAATATAAATTATTTTTAAATCTACCAAAAATTAATCAATTTAAAAAAATTATAAAAAAAACAAGTAGCCACGTGATATTCACGTCGCAAGTTGTGAAGTGAAAATCACGTCGCAAGTTGTGAAGTGAAAATCACGTCACAACTTCCTTACACACGTCTATATGATTTTATTTGTTGCGACGTGAAAATCATGTGGCAAAATTGTGACGTGATTTTCACGTAGCAACAAAGTTGCCACACGTCCTTCTGCTACATGAATAGTCACGTCGCTAATATAAGTTTGTGAAGTAATTTGCCTTGTTGTGAAGTCATTTTTTTGTAGTGACTTTTATATATATATATATATATATATATATATATATATATATATATATATATATATATATATATATATATATATATATATATATATATATATATATATATATATATATATATATATATATATATATATATATATATATATATATATATATATATATATATATATATATATATATATATATATATATATATATATATATAAGTTACTGTAGCGAACGAAAGAATTATGTGGATTGATACTGTAGCATAGTGCATGATTTATCTATAGTGCCAATTGAAGTGAAAGTCATTAATTATGTGTTGGTTCTGTAGCAGAAAAAGAAAATATATAGGTACATAAGCTAGCAAATGGAAGGAAAAATTATATATTTTTATGAACAGTAGAAGCATACTACTTGGATTAAAAAAAAAGAGTAAAGAAAAGTGATACTCTTTTTCTTTATTAAATTAGATTCATGCATAAGTTAATGATTCTTCTACTTAGTTTAATTATATATTTTATTTCATTAGTATAATTAATAATAATAATCTTTATTTAATTATTGTTATTTTATTGAAATTATTTAATGAATATTGAATGTTTATTAATTATTAAAATTTTTATTAAATATTAGAATTTTATTAAATATTGATTATTTATTTAAATATTGATTATTTATTGAATATTGAATTATTTATTGAATATTGACTAATTATGAATATTGAATTTAATTATTGATGATGAATTGATTTTCTATGTTTGATTGGTATCGTGTGTTTTGTGAATTGAGGTTGAAATATGTTGATAATTGTGTATTACTTGCTAAGTGTGATGATGATGCTTGGAGTAATGAATATCATGATTTGAAAATGTGTTGTATGTGCAATTGTGTGGTAATTCAAGTGTGATGAATTATTGAAGATATGCTTGAATATTAAGATTAGGGGATGGTCTTAATTGCATATGGTTGTTGTAATTGCACACGCATCATTTGTGTCAAGAGGCGATTCTTGTTAGTTTTGTGAGAGCTAGTGACTTGTCCCAAACCTAGAGCGGGGTTTGAAAGCTTAGAGAATGGGCTTTTGTGTGTTATTGGTCTAGAGAACGAACCCGATTTAATGTAAAAACCAAAAAATAATAACAAATGTTGGTACCACATTGCATGAGTTACATTGAGTCTTGCATCGAGTCACATTGCGTATGTGTTTGCTATATGAGATATGTGTATATACTTGTGAATGGTATGGTTACTTGAGTAATACTATGGTTACTTGAGTGTATATACTTGTGAATGATATGGTTACTTGAGTAATAATATGTTGATGAACTTTGAACTGTGAGAATAATTGTAATTATCCTTATCTTATGATTTCATTAATTATGCGAATTCTCACCCTTCTGTTGGAATGATATTTTGTACGACATCGCTTAGGTACCGAGGAGTACAGTTGCTTCTAGCGTGAGGTAGCCGTTGTAGTAGCTGATTTAGTTTCTTTATTTATGTTGGGTCGAGTCGTGCTCTGTCATGTAACACTAAGATCATTTTTTATTTATGTTTGATAGATATATTATGTACTCTACTTTATGTCGTTATGATTAATTGAACTATGTGGAGTATTGACTTTTATGCCTAAGTATTGATTATGAATATGATGAGCATGAGACTTTCATTATATCTATTATGATTGAAGTATATCTGCTGCAACATGCTAATGTGAAAATGTATGAAAAACATGAATTTATTTTAAGTGTTATTGAACATGGCAGGTGTTTGAGTGATGTTTGAAATTAAATGTGACACTCTTTTGTGAGATGTATGATGATTACTCTGATTTATTTATATTTATTCTGCGGGGTTTAGAAGGGTGCTACACCGCGCAGAAGCTCTTTCGAACTACCTTTTGATTTAGGCATTTAAATCAGTTTTTATAGCAGCAATTACTCACATCGAGGAATTATCATAACTTTCATTGTTACTCTTTTCATGTACTGCTTTGTTACAAATACTACAAGTCTGTCGTCATCGTATTAATCCAGTTCAGTTTTACTCTTCAGGTTACTTTCATTCTTTACTTTCGCATTTAAATTATTGTTGTTTTGTATGCAATGTTAATTTTAATTCAGAATTCCGTAGATATCTTTGATATGAATAATACCATGCGTTGCTAAATTCTTTTGAGTTCGGCGTATGAGGACCGTCGTTATCGACGGGACTCTGTAGAAAACTTAGGTGCGAAAAATATAAATTGTATGTTAGTTTTGGTCTTTGTTTTTAATTTGCTTGTTTTATTATTTCGTCATGAGAGTGAGAAATATGCTAAGTTCGGACCGATAGCGCGAGAGTGTGAGGAATGAACTGATAGTAGAAACTAGGAATCAGTCCTAAAAATAGCGAGAGTGCATTAGGCATCATTTAGAATTTCATTAACTTCCAAAATACACTTTTTAATTAGAACGGACGAGCGAGAGCAAAATCATGTGGTTGAAAGATGTGGTTTTTGTCGATAGCGCGAGAGTGTGAGACGGAACCTTTAAGTTAGTACCTTCTACGGAACTGCGTTCAGTTGCAATTAGCATCCAACTTCTACAAGTACCTTAGGTACGAGGAATCCATATTTCGGACGAGTTTTTATTATTATTTCTAAAACCCTCTAGAATTAGAAATTCTTTCTTCCCGTCTTAAATCTGTAATCTTTAGCCTTAACTTTGTACTGCAACATTTAGATCGCACTAGTTTAATTATTGCTTCCCTATGGGTTCGACAACCTTTTTAAAACTATTTGAACAGCTGTATACTTGCAGTCTTATTTCGTCGGACACATTAGTGTTTTTATCGAAGCCCGTAATCATAACACCCCCAAAATTATAATTGATTATTTAATCGGTTAATTATGATTTATTGGTGAATTTATATGAATTATTGTTGATTAAGGCATGTTGTGGGGGTAGTGGTGGATTAAGGTGTTAATTACTATTATTTAGAATTAAATAATTATATTTATATTATTTTAGAGTTATAATAATAATTTTAGTTATTCGATTTAGAATAAATGAAGAATAATAGAATAATAAGGTGAAAAGAGAGAATAAGGGCAAGAAGGTAATTATGGTGAGGGTTACTGAGGGGATGATGAGAAAAACATAGAAAGGGTCCAATGAATAAAATAAGAATAAAGAAATAAGGGAATTTGAGGTCACTCTGTACGATCGTGATTTTTGGAGAAAAGTGAGAAGTGGCTAGGGCACAGAGAGAAGAGAAGAGGAATTCACCCCATAGAACTTGAAAGAGATCGATTACTAAGAACTAAGGTAAGAGGTTTAATCGCGTCTATTATAATTGATATCGGGTTAAGGTGTTGGTAGGTTTGTATTCTACGCGATGAATTTGATGAAGATTAATGAAATTGGTGAAAACCATGTATTGAATGAATGAATGAATCCTTGAGGAATGCATGATGTTATGAACTCTAAATAAGTGTTATAGACTGTTATAAATTTTATAAAATTGTAGGATTTTGAATTACAAAACTGGAACATTTTACGGAATCGAAATTGGAGGTCCGGAAGGCCTCAAACTGTGGAAAATCCCAGGCTGAGAAGTGATGCCTCGCAAGCAGTCGCCCCAACTTCGTCGTGCAAGCCTCAAGCGAGGGGCAACAAACAAAACCTTTAAAGTGTCGTAACTTGAGTTTCAGAAGTTCGTTTTACGCGTCGTTCGAGTCGTTGGAAAGCTGACATGATAAATTTGGTGATGTGCGTGTGAAAATATAATGCATGCTATCGTGATAATTTTATGATGGTTTATAATATTGAAATACTAAGATTTAGTGAAGCTGTCTATTATCATGTATTATAATCGAATTGTGAATATATGTTGAATCATATAAGTTTTGGACGAAAAGGGTATTGAAATCGTATGGGAATTGGGATTGGTCTGGTGCAGAAAACGCAACAGCAGAGTTGTTGTTTTTGCTTTGTCGTCGGGCGAGACGAGAGGCGAAGATAATGATGGAAAGGAGGTGCTCTTGGAGTTTTGTATGGGGGAAGGTGATTCCCCCCTTTTTTGTCGTGCGAGCCTCAGGTGAGCGGAATACTTCGTTGGGCGAGCAGTCTGAGACTGATTTATTTCTAAAACATAAAAAAATCATAACTTGAGATGTGAGTGTCTGATTGATGCGTGGTTCAGATCGTTGGAAAGTTGTTTAACGTACTTTCTCTTAAAAATATTTTCAGTATCATAATTCCAACTGTTTGACGTGTGGACGGTTGTTTCGTACTGTTGAGTTATGTCGTTTTGTGAAATATATGAAAAGGCTTTGTGTAATTAATAATTGGTGTTCTTCTATGTCTAATGATAGTAATGATGTTGTTGTGGAATTAATTATGATGACTTTGATGTTAAGGTGATGTGATAAATGTTACTTGTAGTGACGTTCGATGACGTGTATGATAAAATGATGTATAAATGTTATGTGATGAAGATTATGTGTTGTGTTGAATGAAGTTGACATTTAAGCACGTTTGATGTGCATAAATGCTATGTGAAGGATGTTATTATGATGATTACATGAATTATGATGCAATTGACTAGCCGTGGTCGAATGGTTATTGGCTTTGTGCATCATACACTCATGGTATGTGTTAGGACGTTTTTCCAGTTACGATGTTAGGAATTCAATCCAGTGACGATGTTAGAACTTCGGTCCAATGGTGGCCTCAATCCCATTGTGTGGATTTAGTGCGTTTTATGATGTGCTCTGGTTCCAAGTGGGAATCGATCCTATGGTAGAGATCTTTGGAGGGAGATGGCCAAATGTTCATCAAAGAATTGGTGCCACATGCATGAATCTGTGTTGTTGCAGTACATACTAAGTGACATTGCATACTTATAAGTTAAATGATGTTTGATGATGTTGTGGCTTAAGTGATGTTTTGGTGATGATGATTGATTGATGATATAATGACGTTGTGAATGACTTAATGAAGTGGCATTGTGAGTATGTGTATGATGTGTGACGAATATATGAATTATTGATAATTATTATTGTAACTACTATATATTTTCCTTATATCTTTTGTAATGAATTGTGATTACTCACCCTGCCTATTTGAATGTTGTCTCCACGTGGATAACATATAGGTGATCAAGATTAGCTCGTAGATGCGTGAAGACTTAGCTTTGAGGTGTTTTTACTCTATTTTTGTTAATGATAGAGGTGTCTTGCTCTGATATGTAACATCGGGTGGGGAATGCTTGAGTCAATTATTATGTTGTTTTGGTAGACTTATTTTATGAGCTTTCTATATGATTAGATTTATTTGAAGATGTGACTTTGATAATGACCAAAATACTTAAAGGTTTGATGAAGAAAAATAAATTACTTCAAAATTATGATTCCGCTGCGAAGTCTGACTTTTTGTTGACGTTAGTGAAGAAATGATTATGTTAAATGTTTTAAAAAACCGTGTTACAGAGCAGGATGTTTATTCAAGATGTTTTTTTGATCATGTGACATCCTTGTTGGTACATTGTGTTGAATTATTTATTAATTAATTTACTAAATATTTGTGGGTTTAGAAGGGTGTTACATTAGTGGTATCAGAGTAGATCGGTCTGTTCGACCAGGTTGTCTAATGTTGTTTGTTCCTTAGTACGCGACATGTGTGTGAAACACTGTCGATGCTTGCTTTTTTTTTCTAACCGTTTGTATTCAGGTGTTAGTTTGAGACAAGTGGGGGATAAACGTTTGCTTCTCATAGATGTTTTTAGGTGTGAACAATTGGTTTAGTGTGTTGTGGATTGCATGATTGCAAATATTGGTGAGGCTGCATTGTTTCCCGATATCGAAGGAAGTAAGGATTCAAGATTTATGTCTAGCGGCCAAGTCAAAGTGTTTTTGAAAGGGAACGATAAGGTATTATTGAAGGTTACTTCTTAAAGGGTAGAGAGCAACGTGATGGCTAGTGATATGCCTGTGGTATGTAATTTTCTGATGTTTTCTTGAAGATATATGCTAATAAAGTAGGATAACTCTTAAGAGATAAGACTCATATGTTTGCATGTTTGTGACAACGGTTGTATGAGGTTGCGTGTGGATTACCAATAGTTGATTAAGGTAATGATTGAGATTAAATATCCATTTCAAGGGATTGACAATTTGATGGACCAACTGGTAGGCGAGTATGTCTACAGTATAATCAAAATGAGGTCGGGATATCTTCAGATTCAGGTGAAGGGTGAGGATATTTTGAAGATAGCTTTTAAAACTCGGTGTAGGCATCCCAAATAGTTAGATCAGTTTGTTGCGGTGTTTATTAAGGACATTCTGATTTAATCTCAGTCAGAATAAAGGCAAGTTGAACATTGTGATTTGAGTTACAGTATCGAAAGGGAGGTGAGATCTATCCAAAGTGAAATTCTGGTATGCAGACTTCAGATGTCCCAGACATATGTAAGAACATTGATCTCTGCTAAAATAGAACAAGGACATAACATGTGCATTTTAATCCCCTTTAAAAATTAGCAGTGTCGTGACATCTGTTGTAACATCTGTAGACTGACAGAACAGTTTATCTAACTATTTAAATTGAGCAGAATGTTAAATGCAGAAAGATAAATAACACAGTGAATTGTTAACCCAGTTCGGTGCAACATCACCTACATCTGGGGCCTACCAAGCCAGGAAGGAAATCCACTATTAGTAGTATTAATTCAGAGCTAAACTCCCAGTTTACAATTGTTGCGGTGAAATTTTGATGTCAAGCTATTGATTAACTTGAATCTTAATTCATTTACAACCGGTCTTTGATTTATCCGGAGGAAAGGTTAAAGAAAGGGGAAAACATGTTTTGCATTGTAAACACAACGCGGGGAGAGATCTAAAGTTCGGGGGTTGGTTAAGTTTAGGGAAGGTATTAGCATCCTAAACCTCTGTAGTACTCTACAGGAACCTCTTGTTTTAAATATTTGTTATTGCTATGTTATCTGCTTAAAAGTATGCTAAGGGTTAAGGGTGAAGAGAAGGGCCTAAAGGGGTTAGTCCTAAGTATACTCGCCAAGACTCGCATCTTGTGCCTACGTATCCTGGGTAGGGGATGGAATCAAAGTATTCGTAGTTCCCCTCACAGAGGGAGGTGAGGAACTTCTTGACTATGGTCAAGGTTCCAGGGAGAAATAAACGTTCATAGGGAAGCGCTTATTTTGGAGTGCGGCGACTCCGATTTCTACGTTAAAGTTTGATTTAAAAGGGTGAGGAGTAAGTATTCCACGGTGGAAAACTTATATGGAGTATGGCGACTCCTTGTCCTAAGGTTAGGATAAAGGGTAAATGTCCTCGGCGGGACGCCTAAGCATGAGTACGGCGACTCAAAGTCTTAAGGACGATGGTGGAATTGATTTTAGTTTAAGGAATTAGAGACTAAGGTTAAACATTTATTGTTTGGTTATCTACGTTATACGGTAATACTAGCAACTCAAATGTTTTGTGATTTTGGTATAAGGTTTAGAAATCAGTTATTTTTGTTTATTTTTGTGAAATTTTATATATTTAAGAAAATGTTTAGAGATTGGATTATGACAAGAACGCTAGATTAAGTAGTCCTAAATCAAATATGAGAGTTTTTATTTTTACCTAAGTTATTTGGACAAAAGACAAAGAAATTTAAATGAGTATTTTTTTTTTGTGGGTTTAGAAGAAGGGAAATTTTGGTTTTTAATTATATATATATATTTTATATTTATTACGAAAATGGAATTTAAATTAAATTATGAAATTGAGCATTTTTTTTTATTTACTGAAATAAAGCTAATTTGAAAATTAATTTGATAACTAACCATCTTTTTATTTATTATTAACACTTAGAGTTTTTATTATTTTTAAAAAAGGAGAAATTCATTTTTATCATTTTTTTAAATGAAAATTTCTTTTTATATTATTAAATTAAATTAGATTTTGAAATAAGATTAGTGTTCAAAGTTAGTGGTTAGTTATAGTTAGTATGTTAGTGATTTTCATTGATAATTAATTAATTACAATAATACATGAAATTAAACTAAAAAACAAAACTGAAATAAAAATAAAATAATAAATAAAAAAAGAAGTTTGGGTTGGGCCGGTGGTGATGAACCCACCGGACCCAAACCGGTCCGGGTAAACAAAATGAGAGGAGGTGGAAGGGTTTCTGAAAACCCTAGCCTCACAACGAAAATGAGGCGTCTCCCATTCTCTCCTCAATTCTTTCGCGAACCTTCCACTTTCAACTCCTGATTCCTGCAAGACAAACGGAAAACGAAACAAAAGATTGGTAACGTCTGTCGCTACTGCGAAAATCGGCGCCGGCTTGACAGGAGAGTCGCCACCGTGCGTTATTTATCCCTCAGAGCGGGAAAGGAAACGCTCGAAGTAAACCTCGCAAAGACGGGAAAAGGTATGGTCATCGCAACCAAAACCTGGATTCGGGAGTCGGTTACGCAAGGGGAAGGTATTAGCACCCCTCACGTCCATCGTACTCGATGGGATCCACGCTTGGTGTTTATAGGTAAAAGGGTGTGTTATCTATCTACGCTAATGGCTGGTCTGAAAAGAAAATAAAAGGACAGGACTCGACAGAACATACGGTGTTCTGGGCCTACGTATTCCCTCGTGCAATGGGAAAGTCAGAGTCAACGTAGTTCGACTTCCTACGACTAAACGGGGGAAAGGTTGCTCGCCAGGACATCGCGTCCTGTGCCTACGTACTTCCATCTGGTATGAAAGATCAGAGCAAACGTAGTTCGACTAACTACGGGTAAACTGGCACTCTCACACAGCAGTGAGAAAACAAACTGGTCTCTAAGGCTCGGGAACCTACAACTACGATCTGGTCTCAAATGCACTCGGGCAAGAGAAAGGGAACAGTTAGTCGTTAGCGGGAAAGTCTCGATCGCACAGCCGCGAGAGAACAGAGGTTAGTCGTTAGTGTGCTCGCTAGGATATCGCATCCTATGCCTACATATCTTCGTCTGGAACGAAGAATCAGAGCAGCTGTAGTTCAGCTAACTACGGGTCAAGCTACTCAAAAGCTCCTACAGAAAGGAAAGGGAAAACCCTAGAACTATAGCTGAGAAACAGGGGAATCTACCTACTGCTATCACCTGGTTGACCATCCTGATGTCTATCATAACAACTCCGCAGCGGAGAAGTCAGAGCTCCTAAGGGATCATGGCAACAGGACTAAACTACAAACAAGAAACTGCACAGTAAAGAAATACTGAAAATATGCATGAATGCAACGACTAAACAAACAAGGCGCGAAGGCCGCAAACCACAGAGGCAAGGGAGCTCAGCTCTACCGAATACCAACAAGCAAAGCCACGCAATAACAAACAAGCAGAAGGAGGACCACCTCAACTTCTTATGCACACAAAGTCTACTTCTAAGATGCACCTACTCAGAACTATCTGGATGAACACCTAAGTCTAATGCAACATAACATCATACAAGTCAAACAATACAAAGAGACTAACCCTGAGCAGGGCCCCTAACAAACCTGAAACAATCTCCTAATAACTCTAAACAAAACTCTACACAGCACCCTAAGCAAAGATCTAAGCAACAACTAAAACCTTAAGCAGGAGGAATCAATCCCAGTCTCCAAGCTTCAGAACAAGCTCACCAGAGAAAAGGGAGCTAAGCAGACAAGCTCATAGTGCCTTCCTCAGGAAAGTACCAGGAGGTTACTACTCAGGAGTCATATCCTATGCGGCTCGACAACTGTGATCAGTTTACATTCCTCCTCAGGAGAAACTAAACTCACATGAAGGCTCCGGCATCACTGGATATTTGAGAAAACCTATATGCACTAAGGGAACTAAGTGAACAGACTCATAGGACCTTCCTCAGGAAAGTACTAGGAGGCTGACACTTAGGAATCGTATCCTACGTGGCTCAACAACTGTGATCAGTTTACATTCCTCCTCAGGAGAAATTAAACTCACAAGTTGGCTCCGACATCACCGGATACTTGAGAAATCCTAGATAAACTAATGGAACTAAGTGAATAGACTCATAGGACCTTCCTCAGGAAAGTACTAGGAGGCTTCCACTTAGGAATCGTATCCCATGTGGCTCAACAACATGTGATCAGTTTACATCTCTCCTCAGGAGAAATTAAACTCACAAGTCGGCTCCGACATCATTGGATACTTACGAAAGAGGTGAGAAGAAAGAATGAAAGTCATTCATAGTGCCTTCCTCAGGAAAGTACCATAAACTTCCTTCAAACTTCAGGATCTCGAACCTCACAAACAGACAACAAGCTCCTAGACTAAGCCTCAATCCACTGCATCTCTGCAAGCTCCAACAGGACTTCCATCAGCTCCCACCTTCAAGAAGAACCCACAGGCCAAGAAACCACAAGAGACTATCTCTGAAGTTCAACCACAGTTGAACTTCAAAGTCAGAAGTCATCAAGACTTCTCCTATCTTCAGGCTCAGACAAATCACATCAGGACACCCTACAAAAATCTAACAAAATCTAATGGGAGACCTACATGGCTCTAGGATAACATACTGAAAAATCAGAACAAAATTCAACGCCAGATGAAAGAACTAAAATCAGCAACACAGACATATCCACAAACCAGTTTATCCAACATCAATAACAGTGAAAAAATGCAATTACAATAAAAATGCATGGTTAAGCTAATATTTTTGTACTATAAAATTCTACACTGAATCACGAGTCTACAGAAAAAAGAACGGAATTATTTGACTAAATCTACCATTTTTTATGAATTTTCTAATGATATGCATGCATTGAAAATATTAAAAAGAAATCAATTAATTGGAAAATATGCAAAAAATGGCAAACAAAAATAAAATGTCATTTTTATTTTTATTTAATTTCCTTAACATTTTCATGAAATGGTAGAAAAAAGAATTATTAAAACAACAATTATTTACATTTATTATGATTTATTTACAAGCCATGAAAATATAAAAGAAAATCAAAATAAAAGAAAATGACATGGGGGCTCAAACAGCAATATATTCTAGTTATTAATTCATTGGGCCTATGCTGGTGGGGGTGCTGGAAGCAATAGGGCGCAGGGCCCAAGTTCAGAAACCAAACAATCAGAAAAAAAAACATATGGGGGGTGCCGCTAGCAGACTTTCCAGTTGTTATTATTACTGGGCTCAAACGAGGGGGGTGCTACTAGCAATAAGGGCCTAAGGCCCAACTGAATCACTCAGTCTCACACGCTAGGGGGGAACGAGCAATTGAGGGGGGTGCAGCGTTCAGAAAACGCGTTTGGGCTTAGCCCAATACCCCAACCCTAATCTGAATGAACCCTAAACAAAACCATCTCCCTCTCACAAGCCTAGCTACTGTTCACGCTCCTAATTCTAACTGCGCTCATCCCCCCAAATCTCCCCTCTGCAACTCTCGAAGACTCTCAAAACAATCTCAAACCCTCACACATCCTGAACGAAAACTACACTTTAATCCACTATCACACCTGAAATCAACCTTCATCTAACACTCCCAGATCGAAATCAGGCCTCAACAGTTCATGCTAGAATCATATCAACAACGATTCAACCAAACCCTAACCACGCACGAGTAAACAAATTGCAAGGAGGATGAACAAACCTGGAGGAATGACGAAGATCCTGGAACTGAAGAATGTTGAAGGAGTTCGCTGAGATCTTGAAGATTTCTGGAGAAAACCTCGTAGATTCTTGAAGATTGGACGAGGAATGAAGGATGAAGATGGCGGTTGTGATGATGAACGCGTGGGACGTTAGATTGAGTTCTGAGGATCTTGATACAGATTCTGGAAACTCTTCATAGCTGAAGATTGGATGATGTGATGAAGCTGGGTGGATTCTGGAAATTCTGGGATGAAGATGATGGCGTTCTGGAGAATTTGATGAAGCTTGTTGAAGGTTTGAGTTGTTCTGGAAAAAAATGATGGAGGATGAAGGTTCAAGGTGATTTCTGGAAATTATGGGATGAAGATGATGAAGGTGGAAGGGAGGAGATCGGAGGAAGGAGATGAGTTTCTGGGGAAAAATGGTTGTTTGCAGATTCCGGTGAGTGAGACGGTGGCCGGAGGTAGTTGGGGGGTGGCCGGCGGTGTGCAGTTAGGGCTGATGCATGGCCGACGGTAGGGGGCTCCGGCGAGGATGGGGGGAAGACAGGTGTCTCAGGGAAGTGTTTGCATGGGATACACGTGTCCTGGGGGAGAGAGTCAGAGGGTGGCGTGGCGTGGGGATTGAGAAACGCGTGGGGCCTCTGAGTGTGTGTAACGTGTGCTCCCTCCTGAGCCAACACGTGGCTCTGTAGTATTTATATCACTGAAAAATCTGGATCTTTCTGGAAGTTTCTGGAGAGGACCTGACGAGTTTGGACTTGCTGGACCATTTTTTTGGACTTTCTGATTTGCAACAATGAGAATTGGGCCTCAAAAGAGCACCCCTGGGCCCATACGAATCACAAAAAAACTGTAAAAAAACTGAGTTAAACAAACAATTAACTAAATCTGATTAATGTCTAATTAGCACTAATTAATCTAATGATTAACTAATAAACTCTAAACAAAAATTAAAACCCTAATCAACTCTATATCAACCTAATTAAATCTGAAAACAATTAAGAACCTAATTAACTCTAAAAAGAATCAATTAACCTAATTAAACTCTAAAAAGTGAATTAACCTAATCAAACTCTAAAAAATGATTAACAGTCTAATTAACTCTAAATCAATCTAATTTTCTATTAAAAATCTAATATTATTTAATATCTATTAATAAAAGAAAAACTATATTATTTTCTATATTATCTAAAAAACACTTAAACCTATTTAAAATCTATAGAAAAATTCTAAACTATTATTATCTATTAGTAATAAAAGAAAAACCATATTCCCCTTTTCTTTATTATTCTAAAGATTATTTAAAATCTTATTTATTCTAAAAATCTATTTAAAAATTCTATAAAATCCCAAAAAGAGCATTAAACTATTAAAAAATTCAAAAACCCTATTTAAATTCCAGAAAAATCTATGAGCCTGTTAAAAATTCACAAAAGCCTATTAAAACCCTAAAAATGCAGATGAATGCAAATGACCCCCATAAAAGAGCGCACGAGACCAGATCGAATCGAACAGAGATCCTCGGGCATCAGAATATCCTCAAAATCACTGTACAAGCTAAAAATCACCGAGGAGCGCACAATTTCCCGAAAATAAAACCCTGGTGATCTGGACTGGGTCTGCTATATCTGATAGACAAAAATCAAGCTGTAAACTCTGATATCCCCTGCTTGTGCACAAAAATCATCTGTCTGATTTGCGAATATGAATTTAAACCACGAGTCAGATAGGAGAATCGGTTGGTCAAATTTTAGGGTGCAACAGCTGCCCCTATTCAAGCGACTTGGACCTGAAGGGTTTGAAGAGCGCTCAGCCTTCAAGCATTCAGAGATACGAGACGGTTGAATACAAATAAAACCCGAAAATTTGCCAACCGCGAGCATATACTGTAAACTGCTTGGGGAATAAAGTCCAGAAAACCAAGTCCAGTCATTGCGGCACCAAACTGATCAATCATCTGATAAAGAACTCTTGATTGAATACCCGTTGCTTGTGACACCCCATATAATAAAACCTGAGGGTTGCAACAAAATACCTGATCCTCTCACATTGCCTACTGATAGGCAGGAAGAGAAATATACTCACATCGCCCAAAGATGGACGGGAAGACACCCTGATTGAATACTCACCTCGTCTAAAGATAGACAGAAAGACAACATTAATCTCCAAATTCACATCGTCTAAGGATAGACGGGATCATCCTGATTGATGAAACAAATCAATATTCTCATCGTCTAAGAGTAGACGGGATGAAGTTCTGACTGATGAACAAATCAATATTCACATCGTCTAAGAGTAGACGGGATCATCCTGATTGATGAACAAATCAATATTCACATCGTCTAAGGGTAGACGGCATCATCCTGATTGATGAACAAATCAATATTCACATCGTCTAAGAGTAGACGGCATCATCCTGATTGATGAACAAATCAATATTCACATCGTCTGCGGGTAGACGGGAAGGAATAATCTCTGTACTTGCATCGTCTAAGGGTAGACGGGATCATCCTGATTGATGAAACAAATCAATATTCTCATCGTCTAAGGATAGACGGAAAGGACACTCTTAATCTCCATATGCACATCGTCTACTGATAGACGGAATCATCCTGATTGATGAAACAAATCAATATTCCCATCGTCTAAGGGTAGACGGAATCATCCTGATTGATGAACAATCAATTCACATCGTCTAAGGATAGACGGAAAGGCATTCATTAATCTCCATATGCACATCGTCTACTGATAGACGGGAAGAAGTAATCTCCAAATTCACATCGTCTAAGGGTAGACGGCATCATCCTGATTGATGAACAAATCAATTCACATCGTCTAAAGATAGACGGGAAGGAATAATCTCTATACTCACATCGTCTAAAGATAGACGGAAAGAAATTCTTCGTACTCACATCGTCTAAGAATAGACGGGAAGACACCATTATCTCCATGTTCACATCGTCTAAGGATAGACGGGAAGTCACCATAACGCAATTCAACACCATCCTTTGAATTTCAGAATTCTTCTGTTTACGGGAATTGATGGAAAGATCAATATCCTTGAAGGGGCCACATCGTCAGTATGGACCGACGGGAAGAAAACCACCTTTAAAGAACCATGTTGTCAATAAGAATCGACAATCACGAAAACTAAGCATTCTTCGAAGAACCTCGACATCAATAAGGATTGATGGTCAGAAAAGTCCCTCTTAAACGTCATCATATCCAATAACCAGAAAGAGAACCAATATCCAAAATCATTTTGAAACCCCTCAACAACCAAGGATAGCCGAAGAAGACTCGCTGGGGAAACACCTCATCATATGTATGATCTGGCAATAAGAAACCCGCTGGACAGTAACCAAAACTTCACATCGTCTACTGATAGACGGAAAGAAAAGCTACTTACTAGAGAAGCTCTGTTTTGAACCCTGTTGAAAATCCACCCGAAACTTCACATCGTCTACTGATAGACGGGAAGGAAAGCATATCCTGGGGGAAACCTCTTCTTGAAACCTTACTGCGACCATCCGCAACTTCACATCGTCTATGGATAGACGGAAAGAAAACCACATTCGTACTCAGGACGTCGGAGAAGTCCACTCATTGGAGGAACACATCGTCAATATGAATTGACGGGAAGAAAAGCTCGTCAACATCAGATGACTGACTGATCAAAGCACCACTATTGTATGATCTGATAAATAATCCGCTGAATCGTCTGAATACTGCTGCTGGATAAATGTCCCTGAACTGATCACAGAGTAATTCACGCGCCATATGAGGCTGATAGAAAACCTGACCTATGCTTCGTATGCATATGCAAATGCTTTAATCTCTTCACGGCGTAATGCTCCATTCTAAATGGAAATGCTACACATTTTTACCATGATATGCAAGTATGGTGCAAGTATGATGATGCATGCAATATGCTAATGCAGGCTTGAGCTGCCGGAGAGAGCTGGGTACAGAAAACCACTTCAGCAAAATAAATGCTGAAGGCGAGGCCAACTTGCTGGGGATAAACTGGATATCACTGAATTATCCCAGCAAAATAAATGCTGGGAGAGTGAAATCAACTCTGCTGGGGATATTGGGAACTTTACCGAACACCGCGACGAAGTAATACCCTGCTGGGGAATATAACTCCGTTGTGAAATAGCAGACGTGCTGAATATGATTAGACTTCACCGGGAATAGCTTATCCATACCAATGGTGAATTGGACTTTGCTGGAGGCAAGGGAGGGAGTCTTCCCGCGCTGATGAAGCTTGGGTCTGGAAATTGATGCGCCAACATGGATGGGTTTCACAGTAATCGCAAACATGGATTTGAGCTCTTAAGCTTATCTTACTGGGTCAGATACAACTGCCGCTGGAAAACGTTCTTCCTGAATACACAACCTTTCAGTGGAGGGTCAAGGGATAGTAACACGACTTCCCGCGTTCATCTCGTTCTCAAAAATTGACTGCATCTGCTCGAATAACTCCGAGTGACCCGGTGGGTACGGAGAACAACAATCCTTTTGCTTCTGATATGCCCCAGCCTACGGGACCTCTGTGGGGATAGCCCCTGAAAGGAAATCTGCAAATCTGAGCCCTGATGGTCTGATATAACATGCCTCAGTGTTCTGAACTTCTGAGATATACCTCACCTTGAATGCTTCTCGAGTAACTTCTGCGTGCTTAAGATGGTCTGCCCCTGACTGCAATGACCTTGCCCCTGATTATCTAATTCAGAGTAATGCCCTCTGACTGCGGCGTATTTGCCTGAATCTCAACCTGATTGCCCCAGAATAACTGACTTCGAAAAGCTGACCTGCCTGGGGATCACAATAAAAGTTTGCCCCTGTTCTCGGAACATTCGGGCGTTCTGCGTTCTATCTTGACCATACTTTCCATTGTAGGAAGCTTTTCTGCTGTCAAGCGATTACTCGCACGTAAAACAAGTTGTTCTGCATAAAAGATGTATTAATGCAACACATATGACAGCTTTGACATCCAATCTGTTCACTGGGAAAAGGAAAAAAACAGTTTATAGCATACAATGCACAAAACCTTCGTCAACATCAGCATCAACATGGTAAGAGGAACCTTTTTTAGGAGTCAGAATCGACGCGACCTTTACCGGAGTATGCTTTCGAAACAACCTGCTTCAATTAGGACTTTTGAAGGTTGTAGTGTGGTCAGGTTCATGGTTTTGAAAGAAAGGGTAAAGGCTCAAAGTTTATTTTAACCCACCCATTCTCCTTGATGTTCTCCCATCCTGCGTTCAGCTAATTCGACCTTAGCGCTTACCTCTCAGAGGCTGAAAGATAGGAATGATAGTTCGAGAAACTTTTGGATTTTGGAGTGACAGCCACTCACTTTTCATCTTTGACACCTGAGGTCACACGACTCGTGTTTCCATCGAGGATTTTTCTTTTCCATCTTTTCATTTCATATCCCTAACTTTTGCCTGGACTGACTCCTTTTGAGTTTCCTTTGATTTTTTAAGTCCAGCGGGATGCCCTCATTTTTGCCTAAGTCATTTTGTTTTTGAAGTTTTCTTGACTTAGCGGGCTTTTGATTCTTTTTTCATTTTTTTTTGAACAGGTCGTGTGACACTGGTTGCCTGACTCTTTGGGAAATGATGTGGCTGTCCCACTCTTGATTGAACCATTGTGGTCTTTTAGGCACGACCTCTAGGGACGTGATTGATCCTCGAACGGACACTCCTTTTGCAATTTGGACGCTCGGTCAAATTAGCTAACACCTACCCTGCCCCAGGTTGAGATTGAGGGTTTTTTGTTCACAGAAAGAAACTCCTACTACAAGGCTCAAAGGGGTTGACAAGGGATTATCTTCCTTATAGCTCCGGTGTTTAGGGATTTGAAACAATGCCTGTACATCATCAACAGGTTTTATCTCAAAAGCATACAATATCGGCAGTTGCGTGTCGGTCATTTTCGTCATCCTCCCAAAGTCTTTTTAACCAAGCAGTGGATATTTGCAAAACAGTTAGTGAACACGATTGGATTTAATCAAAACCATGCATATTTATTTCATTATCATCAATTGAAATGAAAACAACAAGTTTTACAAACAAGATTACAAATTCAAACAGGAAAGCAACTACAAATGTAAAGAAATGACAAGCTAAAACAAAGAAAATATGCTAGCTTCTGAGAACCGGGCTTTCACATCTGCCCTGCTGCTGAACCAGCTATCTTTATTAGAGGCAATCCGATGCTGTCCTGATCTGCTTTCAACGACTCAACCAAATTATAGAGCCTTTCCTTCTTCATTCAGATGATTTGGGGACCTCCCGGTCCGAAGCTGATTGCTGCACTATCAAGCAGATCCTGCACTTTGTGCTTAAATGCTTTACAGTTCTCAACCGTATGGCCTGGTGCCCCGGTATGGAACTCACAAGTAGCGTTGGCATCATACCCCGGTGGTGGTGGTCCCGTTAAGGGAGCCAATGTCCTTTTATGAACCAATTGGAGCTGAAGCAATGCCTGCAGAAGCTGTGCATACGGCATAGGAGGAGTTTCCAAATGACGGCTTGCCAAAGGGCCTTGATTCTGGCATTTTTTATATCCCCGATTATTCTGTTGCTGGGGCTGCTGCTGCCGGTATCGGGCTGACCCTTGAGCACCCTTCGTATCAAATGCAACATCGGTTTCTTGATCTTCAATGTACTGATTGACGTTCTCCTTATGCTTAACCATTTTCTTTCTTAGATCTGCCCCAGGAATAGGCAACAATTGTGGGCCTGGAGATTCTGACACCATGGAGTCCAGGATACGCTTCTGACCCACTGCAGCTTTAGAAACCTCTGTCATCTTAGCATCGACTGAGACAGGAGCAATGTGTACTGATACGCCGCCCGGCGTGAATTCAATATCGTGCGAGTCAATCAGGTCTTGAACATTGTGCTTAAAAGCATGGCAACCCTCGATGTCGTGTCCGAATGCCCCGGAATGAAATTCACATTGCTTGCTGGCATCGTACCCTTGAGGAAACGCTCTCGTTGGTGGTGCCAACGTTCTCTTCTCAACCAGATTAAATCTCGATAAGGTCTGCAAGAGCTCAGCATATGTCATAGGCGGTGCCTCAAACATTCTCTTTGGCTTCCCTTCCTGGATCCTCTGTTGAGCCGGATGTATCTTCTGTTGCTGCTGCTCAGGTTCCACATGCACGGGTGGCACGAGCTTCTTCATTGCGGCTTCAAATAGCTGATCGTCTTCTTTCCTAAGCACATTCTTGACTACTTCCATGATCAAGCTCACTTGGGTCTTCAGCTGACTGTTCTCCTCTTTGAGAATCTTCTGCTCCAGACGCATCTCTTGCATGTCTCTCATCATCTGCCCCAGCTGGCTTTGGACTTCAATCAATTCAAACTGATTTTGTTCCATATCTCTGAAGGAGTTCCTGCAATAAACTGGATGATGAGGAAATAAGGCCCACGATTCTGATATACCTGCTAAACGATAACGCAGCGTAGCAAACAAACACATATTCACAACGAGATAAAGAGAAACTCAAGCTATAAGCACACAGACAAACATCTCCCACATATGTACAACCAACAAAATCAACAGGTAAGCACAAATGAGTATGAATATAACGACCCCAGCCAACAATCCTGGTGGTGATCGACAAATACTGATGCACAAAAGCTAAACGGGTTAGGCAGAGAAACAGATGCGACACCCGGCATAGAAATCTCTAGAAACTTCTCCCATATTCAACTGAACTTTCTGATTGACAATCTTCAGAGCACACACTTCCTGTGGAGTCTTCCATGATATTAACTGACGAACCCGCACGACTGGAGGATGGAAAATCATTAATCTGAACAAAACCCTGAGAAGTGATGCAAATACGGCTGGAGTCTAACAGATCTTGAATCTGACTTCTAAGCACCTTACAATCATTTGTTGAATGCCCCTGTGCCCCAACATGGTACTCACAGCGGGCGCTGGCATCAAAACCTGGAGGATACGGTGGAATCACCGGCTTAGTCTCTTTCGGCACTATCAATCCACTTTTGACCAGATCTGGCAACAACTGACTGTACGACACCGGTAGCTGAGTAAACTGCCTTTCAGGTTTCCTTGGTCTTCGTGGAGCATGCTGACGCGATCGGCGGTAAGATGATCGTTGACTTGAAGTGTCTGAAAACTGATCCTGAGATGCTAGAGATTCTGAGGTGGCGTCATCTCCTTCCCACTCTTCTTGAGAACTGACAACTGACTCAATCTTACTAACGGGGACGTAAGGAACACCTCGAAACTTTCCACTCCTGAGTCCTCTCTCAACAATCTCTCCCAGCCTCATCAGGCCCACAAAGTTTGTGCAACTGAACAATTTGTCAAAATAATGGCCTTTCAGAGTACCCAGGAAGATGTCAACCAGTTCCTTTTCCGGAAGCGGTGGTTGAACACTAGCAGCCAATTCCTTCCATCTTCGCAAATACGCTCTGAATGATTCATTCTCTGCTTGAGACAATTCTTGCAGATCTACGAGACTAGGAGTCAAATCCAAGTTGTAATCGTACTGCTTCATGAAAGCTCTGGCTAAATCCACCCATGATCGAATCTGATTACTCTCTAATTGCACATACCATCTCAGGGATGCCCCAGTCAGGCTATACTGGAAGCAATGGATCATCAATTTGTCATTTCGCACAAACGAAGTCATCCTTCGACAGAACATCATTAAATGCAACTTCGGACAGCTATCTCCTGTGTATTTTTCGAATTCCGGCACTTTGAACTTGTATGGTAACACCAGGTCAGGAACCAAACACATGGCCACAGCATCCAGGTTAACGGCATCCTTCGCTTCCAAGGCTTTCATTTGCTCTTCCAACACTCGGACTCTTCTACCATTGTTAAGAGCTCTTGGATTTACTAACCCGGTCACTGGAATATCTCTCCGGTAATTCATCACAGGGAAAGCAACACATTGATTGTTAACAGGAGGATAACGTTCGTTTTGGGCAAGAAACTGCTCATGTCGATCTCGGTTCTCATCCGTAGGCTGTACGACTTGGTCTGCAGTAAGATTGTTTGCTTGCGGGAAGCCTCCCATAGAATCATATTGATGGTTGGACGCCAGAGTAAACCTTGCCAAGGTGTTAGGAGACTGGAAATTGCCTTCAGACATAGCCACCGATTACCTGTAACCGACTGCGCTGCTTGATTCTGCTCGAATCTACTTCAGCCCCTTGGTTGTCTTCAACATTCCACTCTTGCCTCAAACAATTCCCCGAGAATCACTTTCTGGTGAAAACAAAGGCTGGATAAGTGCTCTGACCTGCTAGAGAAATGCTATGCAGTATGATTTATGCAAACAGAAATACAAAAATGCTAACGTGCATGTGTGCATTGGAGATGTTTTCCCTCCAATTCCGGTGTCAGTGGTAGCGAGACGAGATGAACCATAAAGACAATATTTGGAAAATCCCTCATATATTGATTAGAATAACAGTCTTGTCAAGAGGTTACATAACTATGCTCCATACAGCTGATATGACAAAGAGGATCCCAGCCAACATGCCTGGTGGTGATCTCAACATACAGAATACAAGAGAAATCAAATACGGGTACGGCTGCGGAAGTCCTCGACCATCTTCTTTGTCTCTGCATGATCTGGTTGATAAATCAACCCTTCTATCAGTCGATCCCTCTTCCTGACCGTCCCCTGGATGTCTCTGACAAAGTCTTCCCAAGCCTTATCATTGGCACCGCCCCCAGGTTTGGGTCTCTTGGCATCTGCTCTATGCTGAAAATCTTCCAAATTCTTCATGGCATCTGTCAACTTGCGCTCGGCCTCGTATCGGCGACAGGCTTCTTCTTCAAGCTCCTCAGTCTTCACTTTGACCTGTTCTTCTAACTGAGCAACCCGTGTCTTCAGCTCTTCTTCTCGCTCCTTGCGCTTGGTCATAGTGAGATCCCAGTGCTCTCTGAACTTGGCTAGCTTTGTGTAGGCCCTTTCCAGCTCTTGCTTCTTGGTGGCCAACACACTACTAACTGAGTCTACATCTAACTCCAGACGCTTCTTGGTTTCAGTCAATTCCAATAGCGTAGCCTTCAGATGTTTCAGAGTTTCAGCCTGTTGCTTAGAAACATATCCTGTCTCAATCTTTTCATGCCGAAGCTGGGCATTCTCCTGCTCTAAAGCCTCCTTAGCCCTTGCTAGCTCTTCTTTCTCCGCCATCAGCTGCTTGTAGACCTGAATGTCCACAGTGGTAGGCTCCTCTACCGGAGGAGGATGCAATGGCTGAACTGCTGGATACGGCATAAGGAACTTCACAGCTCGCTCACGAATCCATTCTACATATGGGCTAGGACCTCGAGTATCCCCTCTGCTACCTGAAAGCTTCTCTCTCTTGTGCAAGTTTTTCCAGGCTTTCTCAAGTTTGGTCAGCATTTCTTTCCCAATTGCCCCAGTGAGATACAGAGATTCCTGTATCTCCTCGGGCTTTGGCGCTCCTTGAGGTATGTACCCAAATTGCTTGATCAATAAGGAAGGGTTATAGTTGACACACCCCTTCCTTCCTATTAACGGAACATTCGGGAATCCTTCGCCTTTGAGTATGACTTCAGCTCCAAATACTTCTTTAATGACCCATACCACGTTTTCAGCAGTCAATCCCATTAAGCGCTCAGGCCATCCTAGAGAATTGATAGATGTGACAAACGGACCTGACTTAGGCATATGACTGGTGAACCACCTGCATAGGAGAGGTACACAGCAAGACACATTCCTTCCTCGTCGCTTTTCATTCTGATAATGAGTTGAATGGTGGATATCCCCCAGCAAAGTAGGAACTGGGTTCTTCGCGGCCAAAATATAGAAGGCATCTGAATCAACAAAATCAGGAATGTTCGGGAACAACACGATGCCATACACACATACAGCAAGGATAACGTCAAAAACATCCCAGCTACCCTTCTGGGCATACTCTCGAGCCTTCTCCACTAAGACATCCAATGGAAATCCCCATACGTCTCCTCTTCTGATCATCTTCCCAGACAGCTCAGACTCTTTCAAGCACAGGATGGCAGAAAGCTCAGCCAGCTTAGGCTCAGCGTCCGTACGATAAAAAGGCATCTGCTCACGGATCGGTATATCCAGAAGTGCAGAGTACTCCTCCAGGGTAGGAGCCAAAACAAAGTCGGGAAATACAAAACACCTGAGCTCCGCGTCGTAAAACTGTAACAGAGTATAGATGCCGCTGGTCTCGTAGGCAGATGGCTGATAAACGTAGGTCAGAATCCTCCCATATCTCTTTCTGAAGTCACCCATTCCCCTCTTCTTAGCAATAGCAATCAACTCTAACAATAGACTGATATTCGGCGACGGAAACTTATAGGGCAATACTCTCTTCAGGTTTTCCATGTCTTGCTAGGAACAAACACCAGAACTGGAAGGGAAAATATGTACCTGCAATACACACACGTTAGTTGAATGCAGATGGTAATGCAATGATGCAATATGATAAATAATGCAATCTGCGAACACAGGGGCTATGCTGTAGCCTGAAGAGGAATATCTCTGTGATCGAGAACAGAAAACCAACACGGTCACCAGAATCTCATGCCACTAACTACCATCTGATACTCAAAATATCAATCCCCTGGTAAGAAAACCATCTGAACCTCTGTATCTGACGAGAATACCATCTGATAATAGCCTCAACCTCAGATAAGAAACCCATCTGACCCAGACAACACACCTGGAGATGAATCAAGAACACCATCTGATAAAAGTACTGAATCATGGTTTCTGAAGGCCGGTTTTCCTGCAATAGCCCAGTCCCTCTCACAGGTAGGATAGACCTAATCCACGGACAAAGGTACGGCATCCTATGCGGTCATCAGCGTCACATACTTTCATGAGTGACGATACGATTCCCAGAAGGAGTGGCATCATCAGGTCATGAAGAGGCCTCACTTAGCTGACTTCCAAATGATCGGTCCCCAGAGTCGACAATCCTCACGTCTGGACTCCCCTCAGATCCTCAGGACCGGAAAGGAGCACCTCTGCAAGAATCTCGTCTGAGCGCAGATTTTCGTAGGGAACTATGCCTGCTCAGCAGACAGGTTCGTCTACTACTTCTCCGCAACTATATCTAGGTGTGTACTCAAGCCCAGGTCCGGCTTCTCACTCACAGTAACCTCCCTTTGCCCACAGCAATCATCATAATAATATAATGCTGGAAAATAAATGCGGAAAGGTAAAGGTACAGAAAAGTAAAGTGCAGAAAAGTAAAACACAATATGCACAACACCCAACAAATAAACACCCAAGCGCTAGGATTGACTCGCGTAGGGGATGGGAAACGGTCCCAGCATAAGGGATGGGAAAAGTCCCTAGATGCTATTATCCCCAGCAGAGTCGCCAGCTGTCGCTACTGCGAAAATCGGCGCCGGCTTGACAGGAGAGTCGCCACCGTGCGTTATTTATCCCTCAGAGCGGGAAAGGAAACGCTCGAAGTAAACCTCGCAAAGACGGGAAAAGGTATGGTCATCGCAACCAAAACCTGGATTCGGGAGTCGGTTACGCAAGGGGAAGGTATTAGCACCCCTCACGTCCATCGTACTCGATGGGATCCACGCTTGGTGTTTATAGGTAAAAGGGTGTGTTATCTATCTACGCTAATGGCTGGTCTGAAAAGAAAATAAAAGGACAGGACTCGACAGAACATACGGTGTTCTGGGCCTACGTATTCCCTCGTGCAATGGGAAAGTCAGAGTCAACGTAGTTCGACTTCCTACGACTAAACGGGGGAAAGGTTGCTCGCCAGGACATCGCGTCCTGTGCCTACGTACTTCCATCTGGTATGAAAGATCAGAGCAAACGTAGTTCGACTAACTACGGGTAAACTGGCGCTCTCACACAGCAGTGAGAAAACAAACTGGTCTCTAAGGCTCGGGAACCTACAACTACGATCTGGTCTCAAATGCACTCGGGCAAGAGAAAGGGAACAGTTAGTCGTTAGCGGGAAAGTCTCGATCGCACAGCTGCGAGAGAACAGAGGTTAGTCGTTAGTGTGCTCGCTAGGATATCGCATCCTATGCCTACATATCTTCGTCTGGAACGAAGAATCAGAGCAGCTGTAGTTCAGCTAACTACGGGTCAAGCTACTCAAAAGCTCCTACAGAAAGGAAAGGGAAAACCCTAGAACTATAGCTGAGAAACAGGGGAATCTACCTACTGCTATCACCTGGTTGACCATCCTGATGTCTATCATAACAACTCCGCAGCGGAGAAGTCAGAGCTCCTAAGGGATCATGGCAACAGGACTAAACTACAAACAAGAAACTGCACAGTAAAGAAATACTGAAAATATGCATGAATGCAACGACTAAACAAACAAGGCGCGAAGGCCGCAAACCACAGAGGCAAGGGAGCTCAGCTCTACCGAATACCAACAAGCAAAGCCACGCAATAACAAACAAGCAGAAGGAGGACCACCTCAACTTCTTATGCACACAAAGTCTACTTCTAAGATGCACCTACTCAGAACTATCTGGATGAACACCTAAGTCTAATGCAACATAACATCATACAAGTCAAACAATACAAAGAGACTAACCCTGAGCAGGGCCCCTAACAAACCTGAAACAATCTCCTAATAACTCTAAACAAAACTCTACACAGCACCCTAAGCAAAGATCTAAGCAACAACTAAAACCTTAAGCATGAGGAATCAATCCCAGTCTCCAAGCTTCAGAACAAGCTCACCAGAGAAAAGGGAGCTAAGCAGACAAGCTCATAGTGCCTTCCTCAGGAAAGTACCAGGAGGTTACTACTCAGGAGTCATATCCTATGCGGCTCGACAACTGTGATCAGTTTACATTCCTCCTCAGGAGAAACTAAACTCACATGAAGGCTCCGGCATCACTGGATATTTGAGAAAACCTATATGCACTAAGGGAACTAAGTGAACAGACTCATAAGACCTTCCTCAGGAAAGTACTAGGAGGCTGACACTTAGGAATCGTATCCTACGTGGCTCAACAACTGTGATCAGTTTACATTCCTCCTCAGGAGAAATTAAACTCACAAGTTGGCTCCGACATCACCGGATACTTGAGAAATCCTAGATAAACTAATGGAACTAAGTGAATAGACTCATAGGACCTTCCTCAGGAAAGTACTAGGAGGCTTCCACTTAGGAATCGTATCCCATGTGGCTCAACAACATGTGATCAGTTTACATCTCTCCTCAGGAGAAATTAAACTCACAAGTCGGCTCCGACATCATTGGATACTTACGAAAGAGGTGAGAAGAAAGAATGAAAGTCATTCATAGTGCCTTCCTCAGGAAAGTACCATAAACTTCCTTCAAACTTCAGGATCTCGAACCTCACAAACAGACAACAAGCTCCTAGACTAAGCCTCAATCCACTGCATCTCTGCAAGCTCCAACAGGACTTCCATCAGCTCCCACCTTCAAGAAGAACCCACAGGCCAAGAAACCACAAGAGACTATCTCTGAAGTTCAACCACAGTTGAACTTCAAAGTCAGAAGTCATCAAGACTTCTCCTATCTTCAGGCTCAGACAAATCACATCAGGACACCCTACAAAAATCTAACAAAATCTAATGGGAGACCTACATGGCTCTAGGATAACATACTGAAAAATCAGAACAAAATTCAACGCCAGATGAAAGAACTAAAATCAGCAACACAGACATATCCACAAACCAGTTTATCCAACATCAATAACAGTGAAAAAATGCAATTACAATAAAAATGCATGGTTAAGCTAATATTTTTGTACTATAAAATTCTACACTGAATCACGAGTCTACAGAAAAAAGAACGGAATTATTTGACTAAATCTACCATTTTTTATGAATTTTCTAATGATATGCATGCATTGAAAATATTAAAAAGAAATCAATTAATTGGAAAATATGCAAAAAATGGCAAACAAAAATAAAATGTCATTTTTATTTTTATTTAATTTCCTTAACATTTTCATGAAATGGTAGAAAAAAGAATTATTAAAACAACAATTATTTACATTTATTATGATTTATTTACAAGCCATGAAAATATAAAAGAAAATCAAAATAAAAGAAAATGACATGGGGGCTCAAACAGCAATATATTCTAGTTATTAATTCATTGGGCCTATGCTGGTGGGGGTGCTGGAAGCAATAGGGCGCAGGGCCCAAGTTCAGAAACCAAACAATCAGAAAAAAAAACATATGGGGGGTGCCGCTAGCAGACTTTCCAGTTGTTATTATTACTGGGCTCAAACGAGGGGGGTGCTACTAGCAATAAGGGCCTAAGGCCCAACTGAATCACTCAGTCTCACACGCTAGGGGGGAACGAGCAATTGAGGGGGGTGCAGCGTTCAGAAAACGCGTTTGGGCTTAGCCCAATACCCCAACCCTAATCTGAATGAACCCTAAACAAAACCATCTCCCTCTCACAAGCCTAGCTACTGTTCACGCTCCTAATTCTAACTGCGCTCATCCCCCCAAATCTCCCCTCTGCAACTCTCGAAGACTCTCAAAACAATCTCAAACCCTCACACATCCTGAACGAAAACTACACTTTAATCCACTATCACACCTGAAATCAACCTTCATCTAACACTCCCAGATCGAAATCAGGCCTCAACAGTTCATGCTAGAATCATATCAACAACGATTCAACCAAACCCTAACCACGCACGAGTAAACAAATTGCAAGGAGGATGAACAAACCTGGAGGAATGACGAAGATCCTGGAACTGAAGAATGTTGAAGGAGTTCGCTGAGATCTTGAAGATTTCTGGAGAAAACCTCGTAGATTCTTGAAGATTGGACGAGGAATGAAGGATGAAGATGGCAGTTGTGATGATGAACGCGTGGGACGTTAGATTGAGTTCTGAGGATCTTGATACAGATTCTGGAAACTCTTCATAGCTGAAGATTGGATGATGTGATGAAGCTGGGTGGATTCTGGAAATTCTGGGATGAAGATGATGGCGTTCTGGAGAATTTGATGAAGCTTGTTGAAGGTTTGAGTTGTTCTGGAAAAAAATGATGGAGGATGAAGGTTCAAGGTGATTTCTGGAAATTATGGGATGAAGATGATGAAGGTGGAAGGGAGGAGATCGGAGGAAGGAGATGAGTTTCTGGGGAAAAATGGTTGTTTGCAGATTCCGGTGAGTGAGACGGTGGCCGGAGGTAGTTGCGGGGTGGCCGGCGGTGTGCAGTTAGGGCTGATGCATGGCCGACGGTAGGGGGCTCCGGCGAGGATGGGGGGAAGACAGGTGTCTCAGGGAAGTGTTTGCATGGGATACACGTGTCCTGGGGGAGAGAGTCAGAGGGTGGCGTGGCGTGGGGATTGAGAAACGCGTGGGGCCTCTGAGTGTGTGTAACGTGTGCTCCCTCCTGAGCCAACACGTGGCTCTGTAGTATTTATATCACTGAAAAATCTGGATCTTTCTGGAAGTTTCTGGAGAGGACCTGACGAGTTTGGACTTGCTGGACCATTTTTTTGGACTTTCTGATTTGCAACAATGAGAATTGGGCCTCAAAAGAGCACCCCTGGGCCCATACGAATCACAAAAAAACTGTAAAAAAACTGAGTTAAACAAACAATTAACTAAATCTGATTAATGTCTAATTAGCACTAATTAATCTAATGATTAACTAATAAACTCTAAACAAAAATTAAAACCCTAATCAACTCTATATCAACCTAATTAAATCTGAAAACAATTAAGAACCTAATTAACTCTAAAAAGAATCAATTAACCTAATTAAACTCTAAAAAGTGAATTAACCTAATCAAACTCTAAAAAATGATTAACAGTCTAATTAACTCTAAATCAATCTAATTTTCTATTAAAAATCTAATATTATTTAATATCTATTAATAAAAGAAAAACTATATTATTTTCTATATTATCTAAAAAACACTTAAACCTATTTAAAATCTATAGAAAAATTCTAAACTATTATTATCTATTAGTAATAAAAGAAAAACCATATTCCCCTTTTCTTTATTATTCTAAAGATTATTTAAAATCTTATTTATTCTAAAAATCTATTTAAAAATTCTATAAAATCCCAAAAAGAGCATTAAACTATTAAAAAATTCAAAAACCCTATTTAAATTCCAGAAAAATCTATGAGCCTGTTAAAAATTCACAAAAGCCTATTAAAACCCTAAAAATGCAGATGAATGCAAATGACCCCCATAAAAGAGCGCACGAGACCAGATCGAATCGAACAGAGATCCCCGGGCATCAGAATATCCTCAAAATCACTGTACAAGCTAAAAATCACCGAGGAGCGCACAATTTCCCGAAAATAAAACCCTGGTGATCTGGACTGGGTCTGCTATATCTGATAGACAAAAATCAAGCTGTAAACTCTGATATCCCCTGCTTGTGCACAAAAATCATCTGTCTGATTTGCGAATATGAATTTAAACCACGAGTCAGATAGGAGAATCGGTTGGTCAAATTTTAGGGTGCAACAACGTCAGCTACCGGGAAACTCACGATTCTGGGTTTTTTCTTTTAGGGGTTTTGTTTTTGATGGCGGATCGAAAAAGGGTGGCTCGCGGCGGCGATGTTTAGAAGGGTTCTCCGGCGGAACTTTAGCGGTGACAGAAGAGGCCTTGCGACGGAAGTGGCTCTGAGGACACTCCGAGAGTTTCGCCACCGGCAGCGGTTTCACGGTGGAGTTATCGCAGATAAGTTTATTCTTTTCGTTGCATTCCTTTCGTGATGATTTTCTCTGCGTGTGGCTTTTCCTGTGATGTGTTTTTGCGTTTGTGAATTTCTGTGATTTGTGAATATGTGTTGTGCGTATTTGTTCTTATGCGCCTTTTTTTCTGCTATGAAAATCATCCCCTTTTATAAACCAAATTCCTCTAAACGAATTGAAAAGTGGATTAAGGGCTTTCCAATTTGAGTCAGACATGTTTGCAGCCTGTTCAGATTTTCTTTCAATGCCTTCAAATTCATTTTGATGACAGTTGGGGCATGTTTGATTTAATTTGGTAAATTTTGAATGCTGTGGTAAATGAGTTTTTGCTTTCACTTAATTTGGTATGAACATGATTGATCGATGAACTGTCATGAATACTTGGATTTTGTGTTGAAAACTTGCCATATCTTCTTTGATCCTTATTCAATCGTTATTGAAGTTTCTGTAAAAGAACATGATATCAATCGGAGAACTTGGGCTCGCTCAACCGGGTATTCAAACCACAAACTGTCGAGGGAACGATATCAATCGCAGAAATAAATTGCGCAGTCTTTGTAGCAAAACTTTCCTGGAAATAACGGCTCCGATAGGGAAATACAGCATCAGCTATTCAACAACACTCTACTGGGGAAAACCAATCATAGCCTCAAAGGCTTCCAAGGACTCGGCTCTCTTGGGGATTTGCCAGCCCGACTGTGGTAAAAGGAACCATCCTGCTTACTGGGGAAGAGTACAACTCTGTGGGGAATTTCAATTCTCCAGGAGACTTCAGTCTGGACTACCGGAAGCTGCATACTTGCGAGTAGTCTTCTACGAAAACTGCACTTTGACCCATAAATCGTCACTAATAAGTTTCTGTTTTAATGCAATTTGTAAATAGAATTTTAGTCAAAACAGTTGGAGATAATGCAATTTGTAATTACTTGCTGCAGGGAACGATATTTATATGAGAGTGTTTATTTAACATTTTTTCTAAAGATTTTAAAATGCTTGTTCAAAAGAATTAGCTATTTGACAAACTGTTTTTTGCAAGTTGATCTAATTGACAGCATAAACATTCATTTGACTTTAAGCATTGTAGCATAGAAAAATAAACCATCTTGATGCAATCTGCAACTCTTCTCCATGCAGATTTCCCGATACATGCCCTGATATTTGTTGCTTATGGTCCCATATCAGACCATTTTCATCAAATGAAACAATGCAATTCAGTTATCCAAGCTCCAATAAATCAGAAATGAACATTTTATAACTGGTTTATGGCCAAACTGAGATGAAGAGCTGACCTCTGATTAAAACTATCCATGAGTTGTTAGTTAATAGTTGCGCCTTGATTTAAACCTGTCAAGTTAATCGTACATAGTTTTAATTACTTACCCCAAATGAATCTTTTCTATTTTTCAGCAAGGAAGTCCCAAAAACTGATGAAAATAATTGTGTTATAATTGGTTTATTATGCAAAACTGATTACAAAAACATATTAGTAACATCCTTCTCTAATTCTTTTAACTGACCATGGATAAAAAAAGTTCATTTCCAGTTCAAACTCTTTTGTATAGTCTCTCTGCCAATTTCTAACTTACATAGTAGCACAGACACATTGGGCTTGTTTGGATAAGCAGCTTATTTGCAGTTTATAGCTCTATCTCCTTTCTACATGCTATTGTTCAAGACACTATAATCAAATATAATGACTAGTAGTATTACAATACAAAAATAGTTTAAAGAGAAGAAAAATTCATTTATTCTAGACGTTAGGAGTTAAGAGTTCCTGCCAACAACAAAGTTGCTTTTATAAAAAGCATGTTTTAACTCAACTTTATTATTTTCTTTTTGTACAGAAAGACATGAGATCTTTTTAATCTTAAAGATATTAGAGGAGTTAAATCTGCCAACATAAAGAGAAATTGTCACAAACTTAATAAGTTCGCACCTAGTTTTCATGCAAGAACATAATTTGATATCTCTATCGATGTTGGTCGGTAAAACTCAAAGTAGGTAGTTTTCTATCAGAGAATTCAATCTGCTCGATACAGGACAAAAGCTATCAAAGTACTTAATTATCATAGTGGGTCTTCAGAGTCACTTATTCGACCATTATCACACGGAGGAGACATGTTTGCACATGCTGACGATATACAATAAATTTACATAAATGCTAGTAACTCATTATCTCGTTTTGGACGGCCATTGTTACATCCAATCTCGAACAAAAAAGGTTGTGTTCTACTTGATTATAGTCATAACTCGACTTAACTTGATATTCCAGAATGTGGACAAACCGACCACATGAATTTTTTGGGATGTATCATGTAATACCCTTCTAAAGCCACGAATATTTCGTAAATAAATTAATAAATAATTCAACATAATGTACCAACAAGGGTATCACATCGTCGCAAAAACATCTTGAATAAACATCCGGCTCCGTAACACGGTTTCTCAAAACATTTAACATAATCATTTTTTCACTAACGTCAGCAAAAATTCAAACTTCGCAGTGGAATCATAATCTCAAAGTAATTGATTTTTCTTCATCAAACCTTTAAATATTTTGGTCATTATCAAAAGTCACATCTTCAAATAAATCTAATCATATAGAAATCTCTTAAAATAAGTCTAACAAAACAACATAATATTCGACTCAAGCGTTCCCCACCTGATGTTACATATCAGAGCAAGACACCACAATTATTAACGGAAATAGAGTAAAACAACTCCAAAGCTAAGTCTCCACGCATCTACGAGCTAATCTTGATCATCTGCACGTTACCCACGTGGAGGCAACATTCAAACAGGCAGGGTGAGTAATCACAATTCATTACAAAAGATATAAGAAAAAGATATAGTAGTTACAACAACAATTATCAATAATTCATATATTCGTCACACATCACACACATACTCACATTGTCACTTCATTTAGTTATTCACAACATCATTATATCATCAATCAATCATCATCACCAAAACATCACTTAAGTCACAACATCATCAAACATCAAACTCTCATGCATGTGGCACCAATTCTTTGATGAACACTTGGCCATCTCCCTCCAAAGATCCCCACCAAAGACTTGATTCTCACTTGGAACCATATCACATAATAAAACACACTCAATCCACACAATGGGATTGAGGCCACCACTGGACCGAAGCCCTAACATCGTCACTGGACTGAAGTCCTAACATCGTCACTGGACAAACGTCCTAACACATGCCATGAATGTATGATGCACAACGCCAATAATAATTCGACCACGGCTAGTCAATTGCATCATATTTCATGTAATCATCATAATAAAATCCTTCACATAACATGTATGCACATAAAACATGTTTAAGTGTCAATTTCATTCAACACATCACATAATCATCATAACATAACATTTATACATCATGTTATCACACACGTCATCAAACACACTACAAGTAACATTTATCACATCACCTTAATATCAAAGTCATCATAATTAATTCCACAACAACATAATTACTATCGTTAGACATAGAACAACGTCAATTATTAATTACACAAAGCCTTTTCATACATTTCACGTCAAATAGTTGGAATTATAATATGACTCTTACTTTAGTTGATTCATGTGTTACCCATCTGTTTGGTATCTTACAATAAGTGTTAGTAGATGTTGATGATTTAGTTTTTCCTGTATATTTTATGGTACTTGATATGAACGGAGATTCAAGAGGGTCGGTTATTCTTGGACGCCCATTCTTGGCAACTGAAAAAGCTTTGATAGATGTGGAAATTGGTGAGCTTGTCTTGAAGTAAAACAAATCAAAAATGGTTTTCAATGTGTATGAATGAATACCCTATATGGAGGACTTGGATACATGCTATCATATGGAGGAAAACGGTAGTAAGGTTGACAAAGGCAAGGAAACAAGTGAATTGACCAGCGTGAAGGCATCCCTTGCGCCTGACGTGCCTTAGGCATGGACCCTCAAGCTAATGACAGAAAAGAAGCACTTGATGGGAGGTAACCCATCAGTAATTATCTAATTTATTTTTACATTAAATTTTAATTTTTAACTAGTACAATTGTGTGTTGTGATGCTACAAGAAAAAACAGGTAAAATAAGAGAAGAAAGAAAAAGACAAAGGAGAAGAAAAAATAAGGAAAAAGCTTAAGCCCCTAGAATAATCACATAGGCTATCACGCGCGTGATAGAACTCTATCACACGCGGTATATATGCATAACACGCATGATAGAGACGTTGGGGGAGAATTTGAGTATTGTTAACATTGCTTGTGAGATGAGGGCATAACGCGTGCGATATGGATGTTATAGAGAGACGTTGGGGAAGACTGTTGCCATCGCGCGCCCGATGGATGTATAATGCACGCGATGAGCAACAACTAGTTGGCCTGTAAATAGTGATTTTTCAAATCACTTTCTCCATAACTATTTTCCTTCTCATTCTGATTCTCACAAATTCATCTGAGCATACTCTCTGCATAATTCTTTTCTTTTTCTCAATGCAGTTTTGTTTTTAATTTGTGTTGCTCTAGGTACAAATGGATTCAAAGAGAGGAAGGTTGACTAAAGGTTCATCTTCAAGATTTGCAAGGTTTTGGAGAGGTGGTGGAGGTGCTGCAACAAATGTGTTGGGTAAGCTTCAACAATTTGATTTGTGAAGCAAACAAAACCATATGCCTAGAATTTTATGCAAACACGACATATGGTGAGGTAGGTGTAACACCCTACTCTACCCATTCATATGATAATTAAAAATACAAAAATAAATGCAGAAATTAATCAGAGTTACACACGTAGGATGCCACATCATCAAACATCAATATGAAGTATCAAATCACTTCATATCTCTTTCATTAATAAAAGCAAATAATTTGATTAAACAACAGAATTAATTCAAATGGTTTAACATTAAAACTCAAATTACATTAAATCTCCACAAAGTACGTGGTTCAATAACATTAATCAAAACCAGATACATAACAAATACAATGTCAAATAATACAAAGAAAATACGAAACCCCCATCCTTCTCATTTATGTATCAGATCGACTCCTAAGACTCGATCAAATAGCAACACATGCTCAAAGCACTACTCAAGTACCCGATTATATTTATTCCCCAGGGAGCACAGACACAACAAACGAAAAAGAGGTCAGAACTACATTCAACAATGCAAGGTGAAAATCACATTCTAAGGAGTAGTTATCACACAAATCACATCAATCGTGCAATCACAATGCACATACAAGTGCCACACAAATACTGGGCATATTCAGCCCATATTCAATCATATACATATACAATGTGACTTAACTGACACGACAGAATTCATGCGGTACCATCACAATCACATACTGTTCACCCTTGAACCTGATTCCTGTTAGAATCCGGATAAGTCATATACGTTGTCGCAACTGCGAAAAACAACTGGCAGAAAACAGAAGAGTCGCCACATTTCGTTATTTATCCCGAAGAGAGGGAAAGGAAACGATCGGAAAAACTTGACGAAAGGGAAAGACAAGGTCATCGCAACCAAGTCCTGGGTTCGGGAGTCGGTTACGCAAGGGGAAGGTATTAGCACCCCTCACGTCCGTTGTACTCAATGGGATCCACGCTTGTTTGTTATCTAAAAGGATGATTATCTATCTACGCTACAGGTCTCAAGGACGAAAGAAAAAGAAAGGAGAAGTGACTCGGCAGAGCATCGCAGCTCCGGGCCTACGTATTCCCTCGTGCAATGGGAAAGTCAGAGTCAACGTAGTTCGGATAACTACGGGAGAGAAGGGGGAAGGTTGCTCGCCAAGACATCGCGTCTTGTACCCACGTACTTTCATCTGGCATGAAAGATCAGAGCGAAACATAGTTCAGGCGGACACGAAACCACCGGTTGATCAAGTAAGGTTAAACATTTGTTCCAGCAGTTAGAGACAAAGCCTGTTTGCGGTAGAACCGAAGTTTAACAACACTCTTTTCTGAAAAGAAGTTTGATTAATCCCGAAGGAAAAAGGTTTGAATTTTTTTTTGTGTTTTTTAGGGAAGAAGTGTTTTGAATTTGAGTGTTTATAATGTATGTTGTACTAAAGTCTAAAACCTAGGATCAAATGCGTCGCATATTGTCCTAAGGACGTATACTAAACACTCTAGGTAATTGAGGAGAAGCCCCTCAATCACCATTTCCAAGTATAAGGCTCATGGCACAATATCCATCATCTTTATTAAGTGTGTTATTATTGTATGGAGATGAGAAGAGAAGACGCACGGAAGGTCTAAGGGAAACTCGGCCCTAACGTTGTCATGCAAAGTGGTCCTAAAGTTCGGATGAAAAAGGGGTAACATCTACCCTAATGTTAGCATACTTGGATTGAAAGCCTAATGTCTCTCCTACTCCCATCCTAAACGGAGGGACTAGGAATCCTATGGGGATCATGGCAAGAAAGCACAAGAAGAACAAAGGAAGAATCAATCACAAGTAGAGAAATGCAAACACGAAAAATGCGCACTTAGAATGGTGGGAGGGAGGAAAAATGTGTGGGGCAGCAGTCGCCACAAGCGCGTCTCGACCTCAACAGCGATGCAAGAATGATGCAAACATGTGGAGAAAGCGAGAAATGAAAGCAACTAAACATGCAACCGAAAACTCGATTCGAATCACATACACAAGCATGCAAACAATTGAAAAAATGAACATACATATCAACAACATCATGATCAATCAACCACAAACAGTGGAAAATATCCAAAACAATTCAATTATAATGCATCACACTGATCTATGATGATTCGAATCGAACCGGTATGCGAACATGCAAACAAAACAGCAAACATGGCATTATGGCACAATGTTAATCGGTTAACACATATTGTTAATCAGTTAACCTGTGTAAAACAAGTGAAAATATGGAAATTCGTAGGTGTTAATCGGTTAACACCAGGCATTAACCGGTTAATACCCTGAAATCTTTGAAAATTTTGAATATTTGAATTGGTTAACCGGTTAACCATATACGTTAACCGGTTAACACTGTACCAGAAGTGAAAAACAGCAACAGAAAAAGCACTTAATGCACAAAATCACTTAATCAAGTGATCCAACAAATCAGCTTATCAAATAAGCACGAAATTACACCTGCAAACAGAAAACCAATAGACATGCAAACATGTCTACACAGCACAATCGCAAGTCACACGAATCGAAATCCACCAAACTTCAATCGAATATGAAAATTAACATGATAAGCTCAAAAATTAAATCAGATCGAGAATTCCAACCTTCGAAGCGGAGATTTTCTCCGGTTAGTGTTGATCTTGTTGTAATCGAGTAGTTCAAACGCTAGAAGTCCGAAAAACTTTGAGATCCAAGCCAATTGTGGTTGTATGAACGAAGATCCACCAAATTCGAGTTGAAACGCTTCGAATAATCACTTCCAACTCAAGATCCAAAATCAGATCTCAATTTGCATGAAAATGGATGATGAAAATTGGTCCAAAGATGAGGATGGATGAAGGTTTATGCTCAAGAATCCATTGATTTCAATGAAAAATCAATGAATCCTAATGAAAAAGAGCTTTGAGTGTGGGTTTTGGAAATGGAGAAGTTGAGAGAATTTGATCAATTCTAAAAAATGAATGTGAAAAATGAGAATTGGCTTCTTTTGGTTTGGAGTAGATCACTTAAATACCATCAAGGTTCGGATCCCAAAGGTGGGGTTTGGACTTTGGATTGGAAAGTTGGTTTGGAGCTAGGCATGGGAATTTGGCGGGCAAATTGGAATAACCAACTTTCAAGAACATTCTAGATCCTTCTTTTGGTAAAAATGAGTTTCAAGGTGATCAAAATTGGACCCCAAGTGCAAATGGCTTGCAAAATCATGTACAGGACAAAATCTGCTATGGTTAACCGGTTAACCATATACGTTAACCGGTTAACACTGTTAAAATTTCAAATCTGGGCTGATTTTCCTTTGGTTAATCGGTTAACCATATGTGTTAACCGATTAACACCTTCAAAATTTTGAATTTGGCGCCTTTTGGAGGGAAACCTGCCCGTTTGCCTATTTCTCGCCGTTTTGAGCTCTGCTAAGCTTTGACACTTGCTCTTGAATACTGTGATTGCGATAATGCTGGATATAGACTGGATGTTGTCTCCTGATCTGAGTATAACCTGCAAAATAAAATCGGTTGCTTGATCGCTGGGCAAAATAAATGCTGTCTCTTCTGATGTTTGCGGTCTCTCGTGCTAAAATGAATTCCGAGCCACAGGAAAACCTTGACCCCCTGCCTCGAGAACCAATGCTATGCAAAATGCTGATGCTATGAATGTAAAATGAAAATGACACACAAGCCAAGCACAAGAATCAGTTGGGCAAATTTTGGGGTGCAACAACTGCCCATATTCAAACGGCTTGGACCTGACTGGGTGAAAAGCGAACGACTTTCAGACAATCAAGGTAGAAGACACTTGAATACCAAAGAAACCCAGAAATTTGCCAACCTGCAGAAATAAACTGCAGAACTGATTGGGAAAGATATCTCTGAAAACTGAACACAGTTGCACGGCAACACTGACTGATCTTTTGATAAAGAATACCTGACTTCACCGCCAGTCACCTGTGTAACGCCACAGGCACTGAACCACAGGCCGGATCAACATGCACTTGATACTTTCACATTGTCTAAGGATAAACAACAATAAAATAAGTACTCACCTCGTCTAATGATAGACGGGAAGACACCAACGATCACTTTGTCTAAGGATAGACAGAAAGAAATCCATACTCACATCGTCTAAAGATAGACAGAAAGACACCAAAGTTCACATAGTCTAAGGCTAGACCGAAAGAAAGCCACCACGCTCACATCATCTAAGGGTAGACATCCAATACTCACGTCGTCTAGAGAAAGACGGAAAGACTCCACTACTCACATCATCTAAAGAAAGACGGAAAGACTCCAATACTCACACTGTTTAAAGAAAGACGGAAAGACTCTAATACTCACATATCATGTCAATGAACTTCAAACTCATTCAGCAAACTTCAGAATCCTTTCGTTAATTGGAATTGATGGAAATAAAATGTCTTCAAAGGGCCACATCGTCAATAGTGATTGACAGAAAGAAAACCATCTTCAAAGAGTCATATCGTCAATAGTGATTGACAACACGAACCAAACATTTTTTCAAAAGAGCCACGACGTCAATATGAATCGACGGTGCAAAGAAAACCCTCCTGAAATGTCATCTCATCTAATAACTGGAAAGAAAACCTTGTCCAAACCTTACATCGTCTAAGAATAGACGGAGAGAAAACCATATCCAAATCTCATATCCAAATACTAGGCGCACATAAGATCATCTGCAAAACTCACGTCGTCTAAGAACAGACGGAGAGAACACCAAATCGAAATCTCACATCGTCCAAGAATAGACGGTGAGAAAACCTGCTGGAGAGACATATCCACCTCTCGCATCGTCCAAGAATAGACGGAGAGAAAACTTGCTGGGGAAACTTATCGTCAATAGAGATTGATAACAAGAATCTGTTGAGATGTCGTCATCAGAGGACTGATGGACAAAGAAAATTTGCTTGGAGAAGTCACCCTCAACGGGCCGATGAATAGAGAAAATCTGACGTACAATCTGGAACCCGGGTAAACTGATGAGCTATCTGAACACAACTGTTGATTAAATGCCCTTGTATTCATTGCAGAGATGATTCACATCGCCATGGAAGGTTGATAGAAAACTGGCTTATGTCTCGAATGCATATGCGTATGTTTGAATATGGCGTAATGCTTCATACGAAATGGAAATGCTACGCATTTGAGGATGAAATGCAAGGATGATGCAAATATGATGACTATATGCAAAAATGCAAATGCAGGCCCAAGCTGCCAGGGAGAGCTAGGTACAACATATTTGCTTCAGCAAAATAAATGCCGAAGACAACGCCAACTCCGCTGGAGATAACCGGATGTGCCAAGTATGATTGGACTTTTGCTGGGGAAGACAGGTGAAACCTGACGGTGATTGATTAACATGACTTCCCGATATTCGTCTTGAACTTGAACGTTGATTGAACTTGCTTGATTAGCTTTGAGCAGCTCTGATGATATGGAAAGGAACAATTCCTTTTATCTTCGATCTTGCCCCAACCTGTGGGATTTATGTGGGGATGTTCCTCAAAAGGAAATCTAAAATCTCATACCCCGCTGGTTGAATATGAGCTGCTTCAGCACTTTGAACCTCGAAGAGGTGCTTCATATTAACGGTCTCCAGGTAGGAATAGCTTTTGCGCTCTTGGAGTGACCTACCCCAGCCCGCAATGATCTTGCCCCTGATTGGCGACTTCACTGGGGATAATACCTATAGCTGCGAGGTATCCACCGGATCTCAACCTGATTTCCCCTATTAACTGACTTTTGGCTGGCTAGCTCCCATGCTGTGATCATTTGATATACTGCCCTGGTTCGACGGAGTATTCAGGCATTCTGCATCCCATCCTGACCAATCTTTCCACTGTGGAAACTTTCTCGCTGTCAAGCGCTTACTCGCAAGTAAAACAAATTATTCTGCATAACAGATATATTAAATGCAATGCATATGACAGTTTTCGAAATTCCAATCTGTTCACTAGAAAACATTGTGACATATAATGAACGAATCATTTATCGTCATGTCAACATTAATACAACGCTATAAGAGGAATCCTTTTAGGAGTCAGTTTCGATGCGATCTTTACCGAAGTATGCTTTCGAAACAAACCTGCTTCAATTAGGAATTTTCCAGGTTGTAACTTGGCCATGTTCATGGTTTGAGAAAGAAAGGATAAAGGCTCAAAGTTTATTATAACCCACCCATTCTCCGTGATGTTCTCCAATCCTACGTTCAGCTAGTTTGACACAAGCGCTCACCTCTCAGAGGTTGAATGACAGGAGTGACGGTTAGGGGAAATCATACATTCTCAGAGGTTGAATTCCGTTGGAGCAGATGTTGGGATTAGCAACGGATATTTTTTTTGAGCTGGCATCTTTTCAAATAAATAAATATATCCTTCAATTAATACTAACATCAGATCCTCTGATGTAGTTCCTTGTTCTTCAGATCAGAGTCTTGCAACAATAATGTTTAAGCGTGAATGTTACAATCAGCGTATAGTTGAATATCAGAGCCTCTGTACTTGCAGCGTAAAGTACTTCTAGAGTCTTCTGAAACAATGCTGTACGTTCTTTACTCAAGTTCTTCTCAGTTTCACTCAGAGTCATCTGTAGTGTCGCTACTCGAAAAATACGCGCAACGACGGGGAAGGCGAAAAAGGAAAAGGACAGAAGAGTCGCCACCGAATTTTATTTTTCCCATGAGGGGGAAAGGAAAATATCGAGAAAACCTCAAGAAAAGAACGGATAAGATGGTCTCGCGTCCAAGAACGGGTTCGGAAGCCGGTTATGCGAGGGGAAGGTATTAACACCCCTCGCATCCATCGTACTCGATGGGAACCATTTGTTTGTCGAATGTGTAAATTTATTTGCTTAAATATTATGTTATAAAAGTGTTCCACGGGACAGTGAAAAAGGGTTTAGAAACGGGGAAAGAACGTAACAGGGAAGAAAAGCGAAAGGACGGACTCGGTAGGATTTCGCGGTCCTAGGCCTACGTATTCTCGATAAACATGAGAAAATCAGAGTCGACGTAGTTCGGGGAACTATAGATATAAGGGGGAATGTGCTCGACAAGGATTGTGGCCCTCATGCCTACGTATCTCTACTTGAAAAAGTAAAGAATCAGAGCAGCCGTAGTTCGGCCTACGATTTGTTGATGTTTTTTATGGATGATGCTATCGTACGCATTCTAGCAGTTAGGTGTATTGCTGCTCGCTCGTTGGAGACTTTAGGCATTACCTGTTTGCGGTAGAACGGACGTATCATATCCTTTTCGAAAGATAAGTTTTCGCCAAGCGAGGCAAGATGTCACATTTGATTTGTTGAATTATTTTTTTAAGGGGTGAGATAGATCCTCGGATAGTAACCCCTACGAGTAGTACCCAATTCTTTATCTCGAAGTTTTTGTTATGAAAGGGTGTGGCGAACATAGCGTCTTCGTATTGAAAGACGAGTATCAAAACCACACACACTACAGTGAGCGTCTCGACACTCGGAGAGGAAGAAGTCTACACTTAATCCTTTCTCTTTAGTTCAATACAAAGAGAACTTCATTCTCTTATTAAAGTGTTTTTTGGTTTTGAGCGGTAAGTGCTTTTGCGACAGAGAACCCTACGGTAAACGTCAGCACTCGGGATAGGAGAAGGCCTACGCCTAACCACTCCACGACCATTCAAATTTTGTTATGAAAAGAGTTTGAAAATGCGCTCGGTACGGGACCGAGGGTTTTTTAGGAGAAAAAAGTGTGGGTGAGAACGTCTTCGTATTGAAAGACAAGTATCAAAACCACCCACACTACAGTGAGCATCTCGACACTCGGAAAGGAAGAAGTCTACACTCAATCCCTTCTCTTTAGTTCAATACAAAGAGTACTTTACCCTTTTATTAAATATGGCGAATTGACTTAACAATCGTTTGAGAAAATTCGCTTGACGTTGGGTCAAGGATTTAATTGTTTAAAAAGGTTTGAGGTGAAGCGAACAAGGTCGATGGCGACGCACAAGGCAATCGGCTTACAAGGTCAAAAATGGCTCGATGAGAATCGAGAGTTTGCTTTTGAAAATGGTTTTTTTGGAATCAAAAGACACCAAGGACAATAGCAACATTCCTACTAAAATCATACAACATATGGGATTAGTCGGCTAAAAAAAAAAATCGGGACATGCCAATAAAAACGGCGAACTCTTTGAGAAAATTTTTTTGAGGTTTTTTTTTTTGAAGATATTTGAAGTTATAACAAACTGCACAGAGCCAGAAATTTCTCATTTTTTTGCAAGTTCTGAAGCCATGAGTCAACCATAGGGTCAGCGCATGACTTTCAGCCTTTTCCCACGGCTCGGCGCATAAACACCATGCGTCGACCATACACTCGACGCACACTATTTTATAGGCTGACGGGTAAGCGCCCACCGACCCATGCGTCGACGCATACTGTAAGTTTTTTTAATTTGTCTAAAAATGCAGGCTATGCGTCGACGCATAGACCTGCTATGGTCGACCGCTAGCCTGTTAAAACAGCCAAAATCCTAACTTTTTCTACGTTTTCTTTCGTTTTCGTAGTTTCTTGACAATGGTTTCTTGGTCCCTTATGGGGCCTTACATGATATATACAGTTCAACAACGCATAAAAGAGTAAACAAAATGAATATAAGAGCAAAGAAATAAAGAGAGAAAAGTTTGAGAAAATGGATACCCAAGAGTTTCTTCTTCTTGCAAGTCCTCCTTGGTTTTGGATGAATGTGCTCCACTCCTCACTCTATGTTGTGAAGGCTCTTGCTCTTTAGTGGTTCTCTTGGTTCTATATCACTCTCTTTTTCTGGTTTGCAAAGCTTCCTATTTTTCTGTTTTTTAGGATTTTGTTAGCTCTCTCTATTTTCTGGTTTTGCAAATGTGTGTAGAATGGATCTTGAATCAATGAAGAGTCATCCCTTTTTGTTTACAGCCCCCCTCCTCTTATCTCAGCTCCTCTAGGGTTTTCTCTTCCCCCCAAATATCAGATTTTTTCATGGGGCAATATCTCTTGCTACCTTTCCTTATGTCACTCTCTTTCTTTCCATTTCCATGCAAGGTGCTATGCTGTATTTTTACTGCACTACTCTATGCTGTTTTTCTGCAGCACCTTGTGCCTTGCACCCATTTTGTTGGCTTGTGCTTGGACAGCTCTTGGTCAATGCTACCACTCTTTTGACAGCATTTTAAAAATTCTGATGTGTAGAAGCATTGTCACATGTTGTGCCTTTGGTCTTGTGACATGTAGCTTTTGTGACATGAGGAAATTTGTCACCTTTGCATGGGGCTATTTTGCTTATGACTAACATGCATAATCTTGGTCTTAAAACAATCCAATGTTGATTTAATCCTTACATATTTCTTGGATGTTTGTAAGCATAATGTAGACTTTGTGTGGCATTACCATAACATGAATTTGACTAGGGACTTGAATGAAGTATTAGAAATAAATTAATTTCTAAACATTACTTAGAGTTGAAAATCTTGCAACAAATGACATTCTTGTAATGTCACAAAACTTCACTTTATAATATTCTCGCCTTTAATCTTGAATTCATGATGGATTTCCTTTATGTCATTGAATTTGAAGAAATGAGTCAAGTCTTGAAAGAGGGCAAATTTTGGGGTGCAACATGTAGCAGATCAGAGTCTCTTCAGGCAGCGCTCAGAGTCTTCTGAAATGTTGCTTCTGACGCTTAGAGTCTTAACGTTCTTTTCAGTTGCAGATGTAATTTTTGCTTCCAGATGAATATATAATTTAAGATCTAAAACAAAATTACTTAAACACAATTAGAGTATATATTTCCTTTATAAAAAATTTCATTTATGTCATCATCAAAACAATGAGATATATTAAACACCAATCTGTGTTCTAACAGTATCAGAAGGACCTGAGACTCTAGCAGCCTTTAAATTCAAACAAAGATGGTAACCAGTTTTCATAGAGTACTCCCCATTCACTTCACAATGCGAAAGAAGCTTGTCTTCATGATCACCCAAAGAGAGAGGATTGTTGATAATTTGTTAGGCATCCTCAAGATCGAAATTGTTCTCAATAACCTCCTTCTTCCAGATTTTCAGATCTTCATGTATAAACTCACTCACTTTCGTGTTCTCATTGACACCCTGAGTTAGTATAAGAATCTTGAAACCCGAATTGTTAAGTATCCACTTGTCTTTACTCCTAAATTAAGTGTTATGTAATCTTTTATTTTTGGACTTCGGTCTTTCTTCCTTGTAAAAAAAATAAAGTATAAAGAAAACAAATAACAAATATTTCTATTTATAAATATTTTAAAAAATATTGGATAAAATTTTGTCAACAATTAATATAAAATAAAAAAAGATAATGATATCATTAATAAATCTTTTTAAAATAGGAGTTAAACCAAATCATAAAATTAGATGGCTTGAAATATAAAAAAATTAATTCTAACAATTTTGAGTGTATATTTAAAATAAAATTATAATTTTCATTATTAGTTCATATGTCTAACTATTAGAAGAAAAAAATTATTATTCATTTAAATTTTTTTTTTAATATAATATAGATTTTTTACATTAACTTTTTACAATTAATTAATTAATTTTGTTATATATTTTGCTAACAGTTATTATACCAATTAACAATATATATATATATATATATATATATATATATATATATATATATATATATATATATATATATATATATATATATATATATATATATATATATATATATATATATATATATATATATATATATATATATATATATATATATATATAATTTTTATTAGAGAGAGAGTATACATTTTAATATGGTTTTGGTTTTAGGATTGAAATTTGAATTGCACAATCAATTTGATTTTTGTATAAATGGGGTCGATAATTATAACATTATTGAATTGAGTTAATAGCATTGAAAACGTTGAATACAAAATAATTAAATAAATAAAAAATACTCAAATCTTTGTTATCACTCAATTCTTTAATATATTTTAATTAATGGAAATTGATTTCAAAAGTTGGTTTTAGATTTGTTTTTCCCTGCTAGTTAGCTATTGGTTAGTTATTGGGTGTTGCGGTTAGAATAGGATATCAAATTATTAATTAATTTGAATCGCAAATCTTTGATTCACAACTGGTATTTGATTTATCCGGAGGAAAATGTGAAAAGAAGGAAAACCTAATTTTGCATCGTAAACAATGCGGGGAGAAATCTAGGTAAGGGGTTGGTTAAGCTTAGGGAAGGTATTAGCACCCTAAACTTCTGTAGTACTCTAGAGGAACCTTTTGCTTAAAGTTTACTATTTTGATTTATTATTTGCTTGAGGGTATATTGCTAAGGGTTAAAGATGAAAAGAAAGACCTAAGGGTTAGTCCTAAGTTTACTCGCCAAGACTCGCATCTTGTGCCTACGTAACCGAGGTAGAGGATGAAATCAGAGTAATCGTAGTTCCCCTCGAAAGGGAGGTTAGAAACTTCTTGACTGTGGTCAAGGTTTCAATGGGGAGTAAGCATTTCTTAAGGAAGCGCTTACGTGAAGTGCGGCGAATCCAATCTCTACGTTGAAAAGTTGAATTTGAAACTAGGGTAAACTAAATGTTCCATGGCGGGAAACCCTAAAATGTAGTACGGCGACTCCTTGACCTAATGCTAGGGTAAAGGGTATTTTTATCTACGGCGGGATGCCTAAGCAAATTAGGGTTTTGAAATGGTCAAGGTTTAAGGTTATTAACTCGGCGATCAAACTGCTGGACCTAATCCTTCGGAAGATTTAATAGTGCAAATAATGAATCATTACATGGCAAAATTAAAACATATGCAAATATGAAAATAGTAAGAAAAGTGCGATGCGACGATTACTGATCAGTGCATCTTTATGCACATTCTCCTATATTTTTACTTAGGAATTTCTTTACTTTATTTTGATTATTCTTATGTTTTATTATGTTTTTATATTTTATTTTATTTTTAGTTTAATTTGATTTTCGCACTTTATTTTTCAGCTTTAGCAGTCTGCGCGGAAATGATCATAACTGGAGTTCCGGGAATCCGTTTGAGGCGTTTTGAAAATCGCCAGAAAGCTAAGAGAGAGAGCTACGACTTTCGTGTTAGAGTCGAAGTCAGATTCGGAGCACATTTTCCCAGAATATTCGTTGAAGTTACAATATTAAAAATTTGTTTTAGTTTTGGATCTGGGTTATATTTTCGACCCAGTTGGGTTTTGAACCGGATCCATTGTTTTTCTTTTTAGGGGAAACATTGTTTTACTGTTAATTATATACTATTCACGGAAAAAATGGGGAGAGAGGTTTGAGAAGAACTCATAGAAAACTAATACCTCCGGGCAAATTCTGCTGTGTACGGTTTCAACACTTTGAGGTTATTATAATATCAATTTAAATTTGATTCCTTTCAATCCTTTTCTATGAAGTCATTTGCTTAATTTGATTGCAATTGTTTGCTTAATTCAATTGTTGTTCATAGGATAAAATTGATTAAATTCGATTGTATGCATGTTCTTAAATTTAATTGCGTGTTATCGTTTGCTTAATTCGTTAATTCGTCATATTCTTAACCGTTTGCTTAATTCGGTAAACAGAAACATAATTCATTTGATGTTGGTAAGCGCTTGTCTGATTAATATCATAATCGAGTAGGATTGGAGCCGTTGAGGGATTGATGTTATAATAGCCGATGATAAGTCGGAATCCGAATCAGTAGGATTAGCCGTTTTACCTTATTTTAATAATCACTTTTTTTTTATAGTCACTTATTTTAAGTATTTTTTCTCTTAATCAAAATTCAAACCCCCATAAACTGTTACTTTATTGGTCAATCACTACAAGAATCCTTGAGAACGATATTCTGAATTACTGTCGCTGTACTATAATTTTTACAAAAAGACTCGTTTTTGATCCGCGCGCGACAACGAATCAATTACCCGCGTAAATTACAACCATAAAAACATATAGGGAAATATACCCTCGCGTAATTACAACCATAACAAAATATACGAAAATACGTAAGTTACAACCATGAAAAGTGCAAAATAAGGACGAAATAACGGATTAACTGAAGTTCGGACGAAAATGAAACGTGGAAGTGAGACATTATTTATATTTTGAATTTTTATTAAAGAGTTAGGTACTAAATTATAAAAAAAAAAAGAATTTTAATTTTTAAGAAAAGAAAATCTTAATTTTAAATTATAAAAAGACATTTTAATTTTAATTATATAAAAAAGAGTCTTAAGTTTTGTCTTAAAAAAAGAATTTTAAATTTTAAAAAAATTTACATTTTAATAAAAAAAGTTGTTTTACGTTTTTGAAAAAGTTGTTTTAATTTTTGTCTTAAAAATTGTTTTTATTTTTATGTTTTAATCAAGAAAAATTTGCTTTTAAGATTAATGTTTTAAAAAAAGAAAAAATTGCTTTTAAGATTAATGTTTTGAAAAAGAAAATGTGTTCATTTTAGTGTTTTAATAAAGAAAACGTTTTAATAAGGAAAAAAATTGTTTCAACAAAGATTTTATCAAAAGAAAAAATACATCTACTAAAAATTTTAAAAGCTATTAATTTATATTAAATTTTATTAGAATAATTTTTTTAATTTTGTTTTTAGATTTATTAAATAAAATAGAATTAATTAACTAACCCAGAAGATAATATCCTTTACTATTATTAAACCAAATAAATAAAATAATTAATAATAAAATAATTAAACAATACTAATCAAATAATAAAATAATTAAATAATAAAGTAATTAAATAATTAAACAATACTAATCGAAGAGACGGGCCCACGGATTTGTTTCTTCGCGTGGCCCACGGATTTGTTTCTCTCCTGCTTTTGATTTGTTTTTCAGTATATAAAAGCAAGTGAACCTATTTTCTAATTACTGTTTCTATTAGCCCTAATCCTTGCTTTTGATTTGTTTTTCCCTCTATAAAAGCAAGTGAACCTATTTCCTTTGGTTAATTTGATTAATTAGTCGTCGATTTGGTTAATTTGATTAATTAGTCGTCGATGATGAAGAGGAGTAGAGGAGAAGAGATTGAAACTCTCAGAAAAGTTTCCCGAAAATGTTATTTAGAAAAGCGAGAAGAAAAGAAATTACAACAACTCAGAGATGACATATTCGATGAACAATATCTATTCGAAGGTGTCAAGCTTTCCGAATATGAACATCGTGACTTTGAGCACAAGAAGTATATTTATGAAGTAATTGCAAACAAGGTAGGGTTAGATGCTGCCGGTAAGGATGAATATAGATTGCCGGAACCATACGATGATCTCCACCAAATTGGAATTAATCAAGAAAAGAGGTTTTCTGTGGCTATGCAACGTTACACTGATCCAAATTCTGAGAAACAAGTTCCTTGGGAAGAAAGTCAAATCAAAAAAGCAACATTTAGTTTTGGATCCAAAAATAAAAGCACTAATGATGACGATAATTACCAGTTTGAGTTTGAAGATCAAATTGGTTTTATCAAAGCATCACTGATGGATGGAGATGATTTCGAACAAAAGATTGCATTGGAAAAATCTAGAGCTAAGAGTTCAGTTTTAGAGGCTCTTCAACAAGAGAGAAAAAACCTACCTATCTATTCTTTCCGAGATGAATTACTTCGAAGTGTTCGTGATCACCAGATCATTGTCATTGTCGGTGAAACTGGTTCCGGAAAGACTACTCAAATTCCTCAATATCTCCATGAAGCTGGTTATACAAAGGATGGAAGGATGATTGCGTGTACTCAGCCGCGCCGTGTTGCTGCTATGAGTGTTGCCGCCCGAGTTTCCGAAGAAATGGGTGTTAAACTAGGGCATGAAGTTGGTTATTCCATACGATTTGAGGATTGCACTTCCAAGAAGACCGTCCTTAAATACATGACAGATGGAATGTTGTTGAGGGAATTCCTTGTTCAGCCTCAGTTAGAAACTTACAGCGTCATAATGGTGGATGAGGCGCATGAAAGAACGCTCTCGACGGATCTTTTATTTGGCTTGTTGAAGGATTTAGCACTTGCTCGGCCTGATCTTAAGTTGCTGATATCAAGCGCTACTCTTGATGCAGATAAGTTCAGTACTTTCTTTGATTATGCTCCGAAATTCAATATTCCTGGGAGGCGGTATCCAGTTGAAATCTACTTCACCCAAGCACCAGAGGCCAATTACTTGGATGCCGCCGTAGTCACCACGCTTCAAATCCATGCCACTCAACCTTCTGGAGATATATTGGTATTCCTTACCGGTCAAGAGGAAATTGAAACAGTGGAAGAAATCTTGAAGTATCGCATGAGAGCTTTCGAGGCTAAAATCGGCGAGCTAATTATATGCCCTATATATGCCAACCTACCAACTGAATTACAGGCTAAAATATTTGAACCCACACCTAAAGGGGCTCGAAAGGTTGTGCTCGCAACCAATATTGCAGAAACCTCGTTGACAATTGATGGGATCAAGTATGTCATTGATCCAGGATTCTGTAAGATGAAGAGTTATAATCCAAAGACTGGAATGGAGTCTTTACTGATAACTCCAATCTCAAAAGCTGCTGCAAATCAAAGAGCCGGTCGTTCTGGAAGAACAAGCCTAGGTAAGTGCTATAGGCTATACACTGCTTCTGCCTTTGAAAATGAGTTGGACGATAACACTCCTCCGGAAATACAACGGACTAGTCTCGCCAATGTACTGTTAACCATGTACAGTCTCGGTATCGATTGTGAGAAGTTGATGCATTTTGAATTTATGGATCCTCCGCCAGTGGATTCCATCATCAAAGCCATGGAGCTTTTATATAATCTAGGTGCTTCAAACAAGCATGGCAAGTTAACTAAGGTAGGTAGACGGATGGCTGAGTTCCCACTTGATCCTATGTTGTCAAAAATGATTGTTGCTTCAGAAAAGTTCAAATGTTCTGACGAGATCATAACCATCGCTGCCATGCTCTCAACCGGAAACTCAATATTTTACCGGCCAAAGGATAAAAAAGTACACGCAGACAATGCAAGAATGAATTTTCACACCGGAGATGTTGGTGATCACATTGCGAATCTAAAGATCTACAATTCATGGAAGGAGGCCAGTTATTCAAAGCAATGGTGTTATGAGAACTATATACAGATAAGGAGCATGAAACGTGCTAGGGATATCCGTGACCAGCTTGCAGGTTTATTGGAGAAGGTTGAGATCGAGCTAACTTCAAATTCTAATGACTTAGATGCCATAAAGAAATCCATAGCGTCTGGATTTTTCCCTCACACTGCAAGACTACAAAAGCATGGATCTTATCGACTGGTGAAAGGTCAACAGACTGTCCACATACATCCCAGTTCGGGGCTGGTAGAGATTCTTCCTAAATTGGTTTTATACCATGAGCTAGCACTCACAACTAAGGAGTATATGAGGCAAATCACTGAGATAAAGCCAGACTGGTTGCTGGAGATAGCCCCCCATTTTTACAATCCCATGGATCTTCAAGACTTGAGCTCCAAGAAAATGCCTCGTGGATGTGGACGTGTTTGCTTATAGCTCATAAAATTGTTAATAAGTTTTTGTTTTAATGCAGTTTGTAAATAGAATTTTAGTCAAAACAGCTGGAGATAATGCAATTTGTAATTACTTGCTTATAGCCCATATCAGACCACTTTCATCAAATGAAACAATGCAATTCAGTTAGCCAAGATCCAAATGAAAGGTTATTCAATGAATAAGAAATGAACATTTTAAAACTCTGGTTTATGGCCAAACTGAGATGAAAAGCTGACCTCTGATTAAAACTAACCATGAGCTGTTACTTGATTAAAACCTGTCGCAAGTTAACCGTACATAGTTCTAATTACATACCCCAAATGAATCTTTTCTATTTTTCAGCAAGGAAGTCCCAAAAACTGATGAAAAATAATTGTGTTATAATTGGTTTATTATGCAAAACTGATTACAAAAATCATATTAGTAACATCCTTCTCTAATTCTTTTAACTGACCCTGGATAAAAAAAGTTCATTTCCAGTTTACACTCTTTTGTATAGTTTCTCTGCCAATTTCTAACTTACATAGTAGCACAGACACATTGGGCTTGTTTGGATAAACAGTTTATAGCTCTATCTCCTTTCTAAATCTCTTCATCTCAGTGGAACCACCCAACTCTCACTCTACAACATGTTCCTTTTCTCTGCTCTCATTCCCCAACCTTTTTTTTAATTTCAATGCTCATCCACATCATGCAAACATAACTAGATGTTATTGTTCAAGACACTTTAATCAAATATAATGACTAGTAGTATTACAATAAAAAATTAGTTTAAAGAAAAGAAGAATTCATATATTCTAGACGTTAGGAGTTAAGAGTTTCCACCAACAACAAAGCTGCTTTTATAAAAAGCATGTTTTAACTCAACTTTATCAATTTCTTTTTGGTCAGAAATACATGAAATTTTTTTAATTTTAGAGATATCAGAGGAGTTAAATCTGCCAACATAAAGAGAAATTGTCACAAACTTAATAAGTTGCCACCTAGTTTTCATGCAAGAATATAATATGATAGCTCTATCGATGTTGACCGGTAAAACTCAAAGTAGGTAATTTTCTAGCAGAGAATTCAATTTGCTCGATACTAGACAAAAGTTATCAAAATACTTAATTATCATAACTCGACTTAACTTGATATTTCAGAATGTGGACAAACCGACCACATGAATTTTTCGGGATGTATCCGGTAATACCTTTCTAAAGTCACAAATATTTCATAAATAAATTAATAAATAATTCAACACAATGTACCAACAAGGGTATCACATCGTCATAAAAACATCTTAAATAAACATCCGGCTCCGTAACACGGTTTTTCAAAATATTTAACATAATAATTTCAAACTTCGCAGCAAAATCATAATCTCAAAGTAATTTATTTTTCTTCATCAAACCTTTAAGTATTTTGGTCATTATCAAAAGTCACATCTTCAAATAAATCTAATCGTATAGAAAGCTCTTAAAATAAGTCTAACAAAACAATATAATATTCGACTCAAGCGTTCTCCACCCGATGTTACACATCAGAGCAAGACACCTCAATTATTAACGGAAATAGAGTAAAACAACTCCAAAGCTAAGTCTCCACGCATCTACGAGCTAATCTTGATCACCTGCATATTACCTACGTGAAGGAAACATTCAAACAGGCAGGGTGAGTAATCACAATTCATTACAAAAGATATAAAAAATATATATAGTAGTTACATCAACAATTATCAATAATTCCTATAATCGTCACACATTACACATATATTCACACTGTCACTTCATGAAGTCATTCACAGCGTCATTATATCATCACCAAAACATCACTTAAGTCACAACATCATCAAAAATCATTTAACTCACAAGTATGCAATGTCACTTAGTATGTAATGCAACAACACGGATGGAACATATTTAAAGAGAACATGCTTTGTAACTCAGAACACAAGAAAAATTAACATGCTTAGCAAAAAAAATAATAATTCAAAAACAGATGGTGATAAGATTCCACCTGCTCCATGTGGATGCTTTTCTTTCCTAGGTTTTCTCGGGTGGAAATGACATTTTTAGCCAACCTCTACAAAAAATTACGAGTTCTAGCATGAATATTTGCTTTCCATATTTCCTTCCACAAGGACTGAAAAGAAGTAATAGAAGGACCTGAGACTCTAGCAACCTTTAAATTCGAACAAAGATACTAACCAGTTTTCACAGAGTACTCCCCATTCACTTCACAATGCCAAAGAAGCTTGTCTTCATGATCACCCAAAGAGGGAGGATTGTTGATAACTTGTTATGCATCCTCATGATCGAAATTGTTCTCAATAACCTCCTTCTCCCAGATTTTCAGATCTTCATGTATAAACTCACTCACTTTCGTGTTCTCATTGACACCCTGAGTTAGTATAAGAATCTTAAAACCCGAATTGTTAAGTATCCACTTGTCTTTACTCCTAAATTAAGTGTTATGTAATCTTTTATTTTTGGACTTCGGTCTTTCTTCCTTCTAAACGAAATAAAGTATAAAGAAAACAAATAACAAATATTTCTATTTATAAATATTTTAAAAAATATTGGATAAAATTTTGTCAACAATTAATAATAATAAAAAAAATGCATATTTATATAAATATCATTAATAAATCTTTTTAAAATAGGAGTTAAACCAAATTAGAAATTAGATGGCTTGAAATATAAAAAAATTAATTCTAACAATTTTGAGTGTATATTTAAAATAAAATTATAATTTTCATTATTAGTTCATATGTCTAACTATTAGATAAAAAAAAATTATTATTCATTTTTAAAAAAAAAAATTTAATATGATATAGATTTTTTACATTAACTTTTTACAATTAATTAATTATTTTTAATATATATTTTGCTAACAGTTATTATACCAATTAACAATATATATATATATATATATATATATATATATATATATATATATATATATATATATATATATATATATATATATATATATATATATATATATATATATATATATATATATATATATATATATATATATATATATATATATATATATATATATATATATATATATATATATATATATATATATATATATAACTACTTTTTATTAGAGATAGAATATACATTTTAATATGGTTTTGGTTTTAGGATTGAAATTTGAAGATTTTTGTATAAATGGGGTCGATAATTATAACATTATTGAATTGACTTAATAGCATTTATAGCATTGAATACAAAATAATTAAATAAATAAAAAATACTCAAATCTTTGTTATGACTCAAATCTTTAATATCTTTTAATTAATGGAAATTGATTTCAAAAGTTGGTTTTAGATTTGTTTTTTCCTACTAGTTAGCTATTGGTTAGTTATTGGGTGCTGCGGTTAGAATAGAATATCAAATTATTAATTAATTTGAATTGCAAATCTTTGATTCACAACTGATCCTTGATTTATCCGAAGGAAAAGGTCAAAAGAAGGAAAACCTTCGTAAATAATGCGGGGAGAGATCTAGGTATGGGGTTGGTTAAGCTTAGGGAAGGTATTAGCACCCTAAACTTCTGTAGTACTCTACAGGAACCTTTTGCTTAAAGTTTACTATTTTGCTTTATTATTTTCTTGAGGGTATATTGCTAAGGGTTAAAGATGAAAAGAAAGACCTAAGGGTTAGTCCTAAGTTTACTCGCCAAGACTCGCATCTTGTGCCTACATATCCGAGGTAGGGGATGAAATCAGAGTAATCGTAGTTCCCCTCGAAAGGGAGGTTAAAAACTTCTTGACTGTGGTCAAGGTTTCAATGGGGAGTAAGCATTTCTTAAGGAAGCGCTTATGTGGAGTGCGGCGACTCCAATCTCTAAGTTGAAAAGTTGAATTTGAAACTAGGGTAAACTAAATGTTCCACTGCGGGAAACCCTAAAATGGAGTACGGCGACTCCTTGACCTAATGCTAGGGTAAAGGGTATTTTTTTCCACGGCGGTCGCCTAGGCAAATTAGGGTTTTGAAATGGTCAAGGTTTAGGGTTATTGACTCGGCGGTCAAACTGCTGGACCTAATCCTTCGGAAGGTTTAATAGTGCAAATAATGAATCATTACATGGCAAGATTAAAACATATGCAAATATGAAAATAGTAAGAAAAATGCGATGCGATGATTACTGATCAGTGCATCTTTATGCACATTCTCCTATATTTTTACTTAGGAATTTCTTTACTTTATTTTGATTATTCTTATGTTTTATTATGTTTTTATATCTTATTTTATTTTTAGTTTAATTTGATTTTCGCACTTTATTTTTCAGCTTTAATAGTCTACGCGGAAACGATCATAACTGGATTTCCGAGAATCCGTTTGAGGCGTTCTTAAAATTTCCGGAAAGCTAAGAGAGAGAGCTACGACTTTCGTGTTGGAGTCGAAGTCAGATTCGGAGCACATTTTCCCAGAATATTGGTTGAAGTTACAATATTAGGAATTTGTTTTAGTTTTGGGTCATGTTTTGGGTATAGGTTATATTTTCGACCCAGTTGGGTTTTGAACCGGATCCATTGTTTTTCTTTTTAGGGGAAACCTTGTTTTACTGTTAATTATATACTATTCACGGAAAAAATTGAGAGAGAGGTTTGAGAAGAACTCATGGAAAACTAATACCTTCGGGCAAATCCTGCTGTGTACGGTTTCAACACTTTGAGGTTATTATAATATCAATTTAAATCTGATTCCTATCAATCCTTTTCTATGAAGTCATTTGCTTAATTTGATTGCAATTGTTTTCTTAATTCAATAGTTATTCATAGGATAGAATTGATTAAATTCGATTGTATGCATGTTCTTAAATTTAATTGCGTGTTATCGTTTGCTTAATTCGTTAATTCGTCATATTCTTAACCGTTTGCTTAATTTGGTAAACAGGAACATAATTCATTTGATATTGGTAAGCGCTTGTCTGATTAATATCATAATCCAATAGGATTGGAGCCGTTTAGGGATTGATGTTATAATAGCCGATGATAAGTCGGAACCCGAATCAGTAGGATTAGCCGTTTTAGCTTTTTTTTAATAGTCACTTATATTAAGTATTTTTTATCTTAATCAAAATTCAAACCCCCATAAACTGTTACTTTATTGGTCAATCACTACAAGAATCATTGAGAACGATATTCTGAGTTACTGTCGTTGTACTATAATTTTTACAAAATGACTCATTTCTGATCCGCGCGCGACAGTGGATCAAATTGGCGCCGTTGCCGGGGATTCTTGTTGATTTAGCCAATATTCTAGTTTTAGGTTTTGTTTGTTTTAATTTTCTGTATTTTTGTGTATTTTCTTGCGTTTTTGCGTCCAACCGTTTTGGATAAGCAGCTTATTTGCAGTTTATAGCTCTATCTCCTTTCTACATGCTATTGTTCAAGACACTATAATCAAATATAATGACTAGTAGTATTACAATACAAAAATAGTTTAAAGAGAAGAAAAATTCATATATTCTAGACGTTAGGAGTTAAAAGTTCCTGCCAACAACAAAGTTGCTTTTATAAAAAGCATGTTTTAACTCAACTTTATTATTTTCTTTTTGTACAGAAAGACATGAGATCTTTTTAATCTTAAAGATATTAGAGGAGTTAAATCTGCCAACATAAAGAGAAATTGTCACAAACTTAATAAGTTCGCACCTAGTTTTCATGCAAGAACATAATTTGATATCTCTATCGATGTTGGTCGGTAAAACTCAAAGTAGGTAGTTTTCTATCAGAGAATTCAATCTGCTCGATACAGGACAAAAGCTATCAAAGTACTTAATTATCATAATGGGTCTTCAGAGTCACTTATTCGACCATTATCACACGGAGGAGACATGTTTGCACATGCTGACGATATATAATAAATTTACATAAATGCTAGTAACTCATTATCTCGTTTTGGACGGCCATTGTTACATCCAATCTCGAACAAAAAAGGTTGTGTTCTACTTGATTATAGTCATAACTCGACTTAACTTGATATTCCAGAATGTGGCCAAACCGACCACATGAATTTTTTGGGATGTATCCTGTAATACCCTTCTAAAGTCACGAATATTTCGTAAATAAATTAATAAATAATTCAACACAATGTACCAACAAGGGTATCACATCGTCGTAAAAACATCTTGAATAAACATCCGGCTCCGTAACACGGTTTTTCACAACATTTAACATAATCATTTTTTCACTAACGTCAGCAAAAATTCAGACTTCACAGTGGAATCATAATCTCAAAGTAATTTATTTTTCTTCATCAAACCTTTAAGTATTTTGGTCATTATCAAAAGTCACATCTTCAAATAAATCTAATCGTATAGAAAACTCTTAAAATAAGTCTAACAAAACAACTTAATATTTGACTCAAGCGTTCCCCACCTGATGTTACATATCAGAGCAAGACACCACAATTATTAACGGAAATAGAGTAAAACAACTCCAAAGCTAAGTCTCCACGCATCTACGAGCTAATCTTGATCACCTGCACGTTACCCACGTGGAGGCAACATTCAAACAGGCAGGGTGAGTAATCACAATTCATTACAAAAGATATAAGAAAAAGATATAGTAGTTACAACAACAATTATCAATAATTCATATATTCGTCACACATCACACACATACTCACACTGTCACTTCATTAAGTCATTCACAACGTCATTATATCATCAATAAATCATCATCACCAAAACATCACTTAAGTCACAACATCATCAAACATCATTTAACTCACAAGTATGTAATATCACTTAGTATGTAATGCAACAACGCGGAATCATGCATGTGGCACCAATTCTTTGATGAACACTTGGCCATCTCCCTCCAAAGATCTTCACCAAAAACTTGATTCTCACTTGGAACCATATCACATCATAAAACACACTCAATCCACACAATGGGATTGAGGTCACCACTGGACCGAAGCCCTAACATCGTCACTGGACTGAAGTCCTAACATCGTCACTGGACAAACGTCCTAACACATGCCATGAATGTATGATGCACAACGCCAATAATAATTCGACCACGGCTAGTCAATTGCATCATATTTCATGTAATCATCATAATAACATCCTTCACATAACATGTATGCACATCAAACATGTTTAAGTGTCAATTTCATTCAACACATCACATAATCATCATAACATAACATTTATACATCATGTTATCACACACTTCATCAAACACACTACAAGTAACATTTATCACATCACCTTAATATCAAAGTCATCATAATTAATTCCACAACAACATCATTACTATCATTAGACATAGAACAACGTCAATTATTAATTACACAAAGCCTTTTCATACATTTCACAAAATGACATAACTCGACAGTACGAAACAACCGTCCACACGTCAAATAGTTGGAATTATAATACTAAAAATACTTTTAATAGAAATTATGTTAAACCAGCTTTCGAACGATCCAAATCACGCATCAATCGGACACTCACAGCTCGAGTTATGAATTTTCAAAGTTTTAAAAATAAATATGTCCCAGTCTGCTCAATTGAGGCTCGCCAGGCGAAACAGGGGCAAAGGTTGAGGCTCACTGTAACACCATTTTCTACCCCACAAATATAATGGCAAATCAATTACCCACTGGACTGAAGTTCTAGAATCAACCACTAGACCGAAGTCTGGAATGCTTATGAATTCATGATGCACACGTCAATATCATATTCATAATAAAATCATTAGGTGCATCATCATTCATCAAAACCATCATAAGAATAATGTCATCATAAAATCATCCAAACTCATGAAATCAACCTCATAAATCATCACAATTACTCATGGGAATTCATCATACAGTCATGTATTAATGTCATAAAAATCACAATTGTACTAATTTTAATTCATCAGGAAAATCACAGCATCAAAACATCAAGACAACATTGAACAAGAACACAATTCGCGAAACGCTGCTACGTTCGCTAGAAAGTTCGTTGTGCGAGTCTGGGGCGAATTTTCGTCGTGCGAACTCGCGATTACAGCAAATCGCTGCTATGCAACAGTAACAAAATCAGTCCAAAGGTCCATACGATTTCCTTCCCCAATGCCCCAAAAACATCCCCAAATTATTCCTAAGGTATTACGGCATAAAGACACAAAATCTACGACTTATTAGGCCAATCCCGTATCCTATTTACACCTCCAATTCCTATAAATTCTTAAAAATTTGCCCCAGTCATTAAAGTTCTCAAAAATCACTTGCCCTACATGGTTAAACAATCTCAACAGATTTTGGCCGCGAAGGCCTAATTTCCCTTATTCTTAAATCAACCTCAAACCTATTAGACCATTAGTTCAAATCCCTCAAACTCATTGAACTCCTCACCAAAAAGGCAACAACAATTCAATACTCAAAAACCCCTAAACCCTTAAATCGACTTTAAACACATTGAATCACATATTGAAAACAATGAAGGCAACATTCCTCATACCTTAATTGTCGACTCTAAGACTTTCTCCTTGATTCTTGGAAACCTTGCGAAGCTTTTCCACAATCCTCTTCCGCGGAGCTCTGGCCTCTATTTCTTCTCTTTTCACGGTCTAACAAGAATGAATCTTAATTCCCTCAAAATTTCGTTTTGTTAAACCTAACTTTGGACCTTAAAATGGGCTTTCCAATTTCACCCTCACTAACTCCTCCTCAAAAGTCCACTTTACCTTCAATTCACTTATATTTATTTAAATTAATAATAATACCAATATATTTATATTATATACTATTATTTAAATAAATAACTCAAAATCCATAATTCTCAATATTCACACCAACCACCGAAAATCACCAAAAATACGAATATTCATATTTAAATAAGTTAAATAAATATTCCAATAAATTTGGGGTGTGTCGCTTCCGCGAAAATAAGGTGCCGGCAAAACAGAAGAGTCGCCACCTTTCATTATTTATCCCTCGGAACGGGAAAGGAAACGATCGGAAAAACCCGACGAAAAGGTATAAGACAAGGTCATCGCAACCATTGTATGGGTTCGGGAGTCGGTTACGCAAGGGGAAGGTATTAGCACCCCTCACGTCCATCGTACTCGATGGGATCCACGCTTGTTGTGTTTATCTGACGGATTGGTTTTACTATATACCTATCAAGGCTGGCTTAAAAAAGAAAGGAAAATGACTCGGCAAAGCGTCGTACTTTATGCCTACGTATTCTCATCAGAGAATGAGAAATCAGAGTCAACGTAGTTCGACTAACTACGGGTTACGGGGAAGGTGGCTCGCCAATACATCAGTATTGTGCCTACGTACTCTCAACAGGTATGAGAGATCAGAGCTTACGTAGTTCGGGATAATACGGATTACGGGAATTCAGATTCATCTGTTTTTTCGAGTGGGGTTAACAAACAGTTCCAGCAGTTTGGTATACGCAGCTCGACCCTTGGAGACTTAGGCGTTACCGTTTGCGGTAGAACTGGGAGTTAACGACACTCTTTTCTTCAGAAAAGCTTCCTTTGAATTATGGGCCCACGGGGCAAAAAGGTTTGAAGTTTGTTTTCTGTCTTTTACGGAAGAACTGTTTTTTATGTTTGTCTGTAGTTCGTACAACACTAGAGACTATGACCTGGGAACGAATGCGTCGCATTTTGTCCAAAGGACGTATACTAAACATTCTAGACGATTGAGAGGAGGCCGCTCAATTATCATTACCCAAGTAGCTTAAGGCTCGTATCGCGCCTATACTAACTTGCCTTTATTACGTCTTTTACTGTTGTTTCAAGATGAGAGGAGAGAGGGACAACTACGGGGAGACTATCAAGTCCTAATGTTGTCATGCCAAGGATTCATCCTATGGTTGAGGTTTGAAACAAGGAACTCCTAGAAGTTATCATGCATAGGTTTCAACCTAAAGTTCTAATCATCACTTCCTTATCAAAGGAAGTGAGATTCCTAGGGGATCATGTCAATGATAAACAGAAACAGATAAAGCATCAGCTTAAACAGTAAATAGTAAACGACTGTAAAATGCATGCAATGCAAGTGAGGGAGGAAGTGTGTGTGGGGCATCAGCCTCCACAAGCTCGTCTCGACCTCAAGCTAGATATGAATAACTGCAATCACACAGGAAGAGATAAAATGCCATCAAGCAAATCACAAACCACATAGGCAAGGGAGCGAGGCTCTACCGAATACCCGCAAGCAAAGCCATATAGTAAAAATACAAGCAGAGGGAGCAACTCAACCTCTAGTGCAATCATGCTCCTAACTTAACACGATCTAAATATGAACTTATTCTAATGCATCAAACAAATCACACAAGTCACATCAATACAGTTGCACAACAAGCAAACAGACAGGAAAAGAAAGCAGATCAACAGCTTCCCCAGCTTCACAGCAAAGCAATCCCCTGACAGCAACTCAGTCCTCAGTTTGTAAATGTTCTTCAAGGCTCTCATCTTCAATAGCAAGTATCAACTTGCTTCTTCAAGCTTTCAATGCATCAAACACAAGTATCCACTTGTTCTTCATCTTCTTCAAGCTTCAGCTCTCAATCTGATCTCCTTCACACAATTGTCAACTTGTTCTTCTTGATCTTCAAGCTTCAGCTCCAAGGGCAGTCTTCAAACAAAGGGAAGTGCAACCTCTAGCATATTCAATATTCTAGCAAGGAATTCCATCCTCTAGCAAGGGAGAGAGATTCATCTAACAAGAGCAAGGTGGGGATAGGGAGAAGCAAAGTGAAGATCAAAGGTCACCTCTAAGCACTCCACCATCAAGGAAAGGAACCCTCAAAGGTTCTACCAATTTGTGAGGAAAGGAGGGATGGGGCCTTCACAATGGGACCTTACATCATAGGGAGGAATGGAAGTGATCAACATCTTCCATGTTTCATGAAGGAAGAAAATCTATTCTAAGAGATCTCCCTAAAACCCTAATCCTTAACCCTAAACAAACTACACCAAAGGAAAAGCAAACTTCAAGTCCAAGATCCATCATGCATTCCACATCAGCCCACACATGTCTTTATCATCATCCAAGAGCAAAGGAATCAAAACCCTAATATAAGGGAACTAAAGAAATCATTCTAGTTGAGTTAGCAAGTTAGGATCACCTAAAACCTAGTATTAAAGTTAATCCTAACTAAAATACTAAAACCAATTGTAAAATCCTACAAAAATAACTATGGGAACCTAAGTCAATCATGACTCTACCATGTTAATTCTAGAGATCAAATCCTCGAATAAGACCTAGAAATAAATTCTACACTACAAGGTACTAAACCTAAACCCTAAAAGAAAGCACCTAAAGTTTCAACCTAAAAACCACACCTAATTTCATCAAAAAAATGTGAGAAAAATACTATGGGAGCATACATGTCTAAGCTAATCACACACAAAAAATCAAGCCAAAAATCATCACCAAGTGCTCACACTAAAATCATCAAACAGAGGTATCAACCATGGCCATTTTATTATCAAATAAAATGTAAAAAATACACAAAAATTGAAAATGCATGATTTTCCTAATATTTTTATTAAAAAAAAAATTCTAGATTCAATCATGAATAAGGGGGGGGGGGGGGAAATATGGAATTAATTGACTTATTTTTCTATTTTTCATGAATTGTTTTCAAACTACCATGGAATGATGAATTTAAAAGAAAAACAAGAGAAATTAATAAACCTGCGTGATGAATAGCAAATATAATCAGTTCACAATGAGGATTGGGCCAGATGGGGGGTATGAATAACAAGAAAAGACCAAGGCCCATGCGCTATGAATTCACTTGTATTCTCTTCAGAAATTAACAAAAGGAAAAAAAAGAGTACATGCCAAGATTCAAACCCACTCTCCCTTGGCTTACACAGCGAAGCAAAACAAATCTTGAGTTTCTACTTATCAAAACGCAGCGTTGAGGGAGGGGGGGTTACGTGGCGCAACATACGCGCTAGGATGGATAGACTGAGTCAAGGATTCCACACAAACGAACGGCCCAGACTTCATCTTCTTCATTCAAACTCTGCAACTTCGCGCGCAACCCACGACCACCGCCGGTGACATCTCCGGTCACCCTGCACAACCCTAACTTCCTCTACACACGTCCATTGGCCACGATCTTTACATGAAACTTGTCCAGAATTTCACCAGCAATTCATCCATACCATTCATTCACTCAAAAAAACGCAAGAATCTTGAGATAACCACTTCAACCGAAAATGGAGTTCACCCTAAATTGTCTCTAAAGTTGCAATTAACTATCCAAAATCCATCTAGATCATGAATAGAACCTAACCGCATGAAGGTTTCTACATATCTCCCTATAAATTATGCAAGAAGTTGATTTGTACCAACCTGGTTTCAGATGAAGAACATCCACACTCCTTGCTCGATTCAGCCTTCAATATGATCCAGACTCACTCCAAATCTTCCTCTGAAGCTAATGCACACCTTGATTTGGCTTGATTTTCCTTCAAACTCCAAATACGATTTCTGTTTTCACCTCTGATTTTTCACTTGCTCTCTCTGCAACCAGCATCAATCTTCTCCAAAAAGCTTGTTGAACACACTCTAATGGTTATATAGAAGCTAAAGGAATCATCCAGAACCTTCTGTAACCCTCCATATGAGATTTTCATTTTCAATTTCTCCTTCAAAATACCATGTGCAACAGTCATGTATTTGCTCTGTTCTGGCCTCAATTTGCTTGCAATCATCATCTCATGAGATATTGAATTGGTTGGTGGTGATTATTCCCTTGTTTGCAATCCAATGATCCAAGTTTGATATGTTACTTCATCATGAAGTAATAAAATGGAAGTGCATGAATTTGACCTCAAACCAAAAATGTAATATTGCCATTGTTTCCAAAATGTATTTTCCAATCAAATTGACCTATAATTTTGCCTTGTTTGGACACAAATCAATTTATTTGAATTTTTTGCCTTTTATGCCTTTTTAATCTTTCCTTTTCAAAATTTTCTCAAACCACATCCTTCCTTGATACATTTCAATGTCTCCTTTATGCATGGTTGAAGTTAAAACATCATTTTGAGCAACTTTCAAGTTGAACAAAATTCCATTTGAGGTGTCTAAGTTGGTGAAAATGACCCATAACCAAAAATGACCCATAATCACAACTTCCCAAAATACCCTTGACTTGTCAAAGTCATAACTTGAGTTCTACAAATCCTATCAAGGACTTATAGTACTCTATAGAAATCTAAGAGAATAAGGAACAACATTCATGTTGACCAAAAGTTCATAGGAATCATCCTTCTAGGGAAAAAGTGTCATGCAAGTTGGGCAACTTTCAAGCTCCAAATTCACATGCCTCAGATGACTTGTAACTTGTCTGGCTCATAACTTGAGTTCTATAAACCCTATCAAGGACTTATAGTACTCAAATTAAAGCTAAGATCATGCCCTACAACAATCATGTTGTGGTCAAGATAAGATGACAATCATATCTTGAGTTAAATGGCCTGGAAGTCAGGGGTCAAACTAGGGGATTTTACACTGTCAAGTCTTAGAAACCCTAGCCTGAAACTTCTCAAACTCTTCAATCATGATGAGTTAACATTGGAATCATCCTCAGAACATATTAATGTATCAATCCATGATCACATGGCTCTTGAATTAGGTCTCAACCTTCTTCAAATCATCAGTTGACTTAGGGTTGACCCAGTCAAACCCTAGTTGCACCACTCATGGCTGAGCCTTCTTAATCTTGCACAATGACCTATCTAGGCCTCAAAGTGATCTTCAAAACTTCTCATGAGCTCTCTCAAGACCTCCAGTCCCTCTTCATGGCTTCAAAATCATCTGATGGCTCTCCACAACTCTCAAGTTAGGAGACCTACATACTTGGCTTCAACCACTCTTTCTGAGGATCTTTTAACTTCTTTGACAAGGATATCAACACTTGAACACTTAAATAACCTTCTTAGATTAGCTTCATAGTCTTGTATAGATCTTGATTGGTAATCATACCTCTTGATCTCCTACATACATGTCAATGAAATACAAATGATAATGCTAATGTGAATGAAATGAAACATACGCTAGGTGAAGAAATGTTGGGCAAATTTTGGGGTGCAACAGCTGCCCCTATTCAAACGGCTTGGACCTGACTGGGTGAGAAGCGAACGGTTCTCAAACAATCAAGGTAAAAGACGGTTGAATACCAACAAACCCGGAAATTTGCCAACTGCACAAGTATATGGTACTCTGATGGGGACAAATCTTCGGAAACTGAAATGATAGCTGCACGACAACTAGCTGGAGAAATATTGATTTGAACCTCCGTCAAGATGATTCTCTGATTTATCTGATATCATTGCATCCTCAAATCATCAAGGGATCACCGGTTGCACGGTAACTGATGATTCGTAAACGGTACTCCGATTGGTAGGAACATCTTCCAAACTGAGCATGACAGTTGCACGACAACTCTGATGGGGAATTGGTTACATGGTAACCGGTGAAAGGTCTAATCTCAAATCTCCGTCAGGATGATCATCTGATTTTGCTTTAGATATCAAGTCATCAAGGGGTCACCGGTTACGCGGTAACTGGTAATGAATGGTTGATTATGCTGTCAGGCGTTCTGCGTAATAGCAGAAGAATTCCTTATCGTCACCTATGGACTCATCGTGTCTCCAGGCATGTTGACAACATCTTTGTCGAACTTCATCAGTAAGTCAATAAGGGATCGCCGGCTACTCGGTAACCGGTGAATGGCTACTCTCAAATCTCTGTCGGGATGATTATCAGATTTCGCTGCAGCTTCTTCCTCAAGTCATCAAGGGATCACTGGTCACTCGGTAACCGGCGATACATAACTGATATTACCGTCAGGCATTCTGCGACACTGCGGCAGAAGGATTCCTCGAGACTCATCAGGTTATTAGGAACTTCTTAACAATCAAGTTAATTATGTCGTCGGGCATTCAAAGAAATTTTCGTGCGTCAGCTGGACTTCGTAAGTAAGTCGGGAATAGAATTCTCGATCAATCATGAACCAAGTAGGGATATACAATCTTTTGCCGTCAGGCACCCTGCGTCAGCTGGGAGAACTGCTTTGACATTGCAGCTAGACTTCATCAGTAAGTCTGGGGTTTTGGCACCGCTGCCGGACTTCAATCATCAAGTCTTCAAGGGAATTTTCAACTTCTCTGTTCCAACCTGCTGGGGATGACACATCTCCGCTGGGGATTCTGGAGAACTATTAAGTAACTCTGCTTCGGGGGTCCAGAAATCATTCTGGGTGAATCAACTCTGCTGAGGACTTCAAGAATCATCTTGGACAAATAACTCTGCCAAGGACTTCAAGAATCACCCTGAACCAATAACTATGCTGGAGATTTCAGGAATCATCCTGGGTAAACACTCTGCCGGGAATTCTAAGCATCAATTTGAGCAACCAACTCTGGCGACTTCACGGGGATTTTTAAGAATCATCTTAAGCCATCAACTTTGCTGGAGAATTCAAGAATCATCTTGAGCAAACCATTCTGCAGAGGAACACCTGCAAAACAAGAACGGTAACGACCTAGCTCATGTATGCATATGCTTGACAATGGCGCAATGCTCCACACGGTGGAAATGCTACGCATTTAGGGTAAATGCTATGCAATCATGCAAAATGGTATGACCCCATAAGCAAAATAAATGCTGAAGGAAGAATCCTCCTGTCAAGGAGAAAGGACCACTCTGAGGGAGAGGAAGGAATCATCCTGCCGAGGAGAAGAAGTCACACAAATCTCAATTGGATTCCGCCTGGGGAAACGAACTTCAGTCGACTGCTGCAGGGGAATAAAGCTCTCTGAGAACTTGGGCTCGCTCAACCGGGTATTCAAGCCATAAACTGTCGAGGGAACGATATCAATCGCAGAAATAAATTGCGCGGTCTTTGCAGCAAAACTTTCCTGGAAATAACGGCTCCGATGGGGAAATACAGCATCAGCTATTCAACACTCTACTGGGGAAAACCAATCATGGCCTTAACGGCTTCCAAGGACTCGGCTCTCTTGGGGATTTGCCAGCTCGGCTGTGGTAAAAGGAACCATCCTGCTTACTGGGGGAGAGTACAACTCTATGGGGAATTTCAATTCTCCAGGAGACTTCAGTCTGGACTACCGGAAGCTGCATACTTGCGAGTAGTCTTCTACGAAAACTGCACTTTGACCTATAAATCGTCACTAATAAGTTTCTGTTTTAATACAATTTGTAAATAGAATTTTAGTCAAAACAGTTGGAGATAATGCAATTTGTAATTACTTGCTGCAGGGAACGATATTTATATGAGAGTGTTTATTTAACATTTTTTCTAAAGATTTTAAAATGCTTGTTCAAAAGAATTAGCTATTTGACAAACTGTTTTTTGCAAGTTGATCTAATTGACAACATAAACATTCATTTGACTTTAAGCATTGTAGCATAGAAAAATAAACCATCTTGATGCAATCCGCAACTCTTCTCCATGCAGATTTTCCGATACATGCCCTGATATTTGTTGCTTATGGTCCCATATCAGACCATTTTCATCAAATGAAACAATGCAATTCAGTTATCCAAGATCCAATAAATAAGAAATGAACATTTTATAACTGGTTTATGGCCAAACTGAGATGAAGAGCTGACCTCTGATTAAAACTATCCATGAGCTGTTAGTTAATAGTTGCGCCTTGATTTAAACCTGTCAAGTTAACCGTACATAGTTTTAATTACTTACCCCAAATGAATCTTTTCTATTTTTCAGCAAGGAAGTCCCAAAAACTGATGAAAATAATTGTGTTATAATTGGTTTATTATGCAAAACTGATTACAAAAACATATTAGTAACATCCTTCTCTAATTCTTTTAACTGACCATGGATAAAAAAAGTTCATTTCCAGTTCAAACTCTTTTGTATAGTCTCTCTGCCAATTTCTAACTTACATAGTAGCACAGACACATTGGGCTTGTTTGGATAAGCAGCTTATTTGCAGTTTATAGCTCTATCTCCTTTCTACATGCTATTGTTCAAGACACTATAATCAAATATAATGACTAGTAGTATTACAATACAAAAATAATTTAAAGAGAAGAAAAATTCATTTATTCTAGACGTTAGGAGTTAAGAGTTCCTGCCAACAACAAAGTTGCTTTTATAAAAAGCATGTTTTAACTCAACTTTATTATTTTATTTTTGTACAGAAAGACATGAGATCTTTTTAATCTTAAAGATATTAGAGGAGTTAAATCTGCCAACATAAAGAGAAATTGTCACAAACTTAATAAGTTCGCACCTAGTTTTCATGCAAGAACATAATTTGATATCTCTATCGATGTTGGTCGGTAAAACTCAAAGTAGGTAGTTTTCTATCAGAGAATTCAATCTGCTCGATACAGGACAAAAGCTATCAAAGTACTTAATTATCATAATGGGTCTTCATAGTCACTTATTCGACCATTATCACACGGAGGAGACATGTTTGCACATGCTGACGATATATAATAAATTTACATAAATGCTAGTAACTCATTATCTCGTTTTGGACGGCCATTGTTACATCCAATCTCGAACAAAAAAGGTTGTGTTCTACTTGATTATAGTCATAACTCGACTTAACTTGATATTCCAGAATGTGGACAAACCGACCACATGAATTTTTTGGGATGTATCCTGTAATACCCTTCTAAAGCCACGAATATTTCGTAAATAAATTAATAAATAATTCAACACAATGTACCAACAAGGGTATCACATCGTCGTAAAAACATCTTGAATAAACATCCGGCTCCGTAACACAGTTTCTCAAAACATTTAACATAATCATTTTTTCACTAACGTCAGCAAAAATTCAGACTTCGCAGTGGAATCATAATCTCAAAGTAATTGATTTTTCTTCATCAAACCTTTAAATATTTTGGTCATTATCAAAAGTCACATCTTCAAATAAATCTAATCGTATAGAAAGCTCTTAAAATAAGTCTAACAAAACAACATAATATTCGACTCAAGCGTTCCCCACCTGATGTTACATATCAGAGCAAGACACCACAATTATTAACATAAATAGAGTAAAACAACTCCAAAGCTAAGTCTCCACGCATCTACGAGCTAATCTTGATCACCTGCACGTTACCCACGTGGAGGCAACATTCAAACAGGCAGGGTGAGTAATCACAATTCATTACAAAAGATATAAGAAAAAGATATAGTAGTTACAACAACAATTATCAATAATTCATATATTCGTCACACATCACACACATACTCCCATTGTCACTTCATTTAGTTATTCACAACGTCATTATATCATCAATCAATCATCATCACCAAAACATCACTTAAGTCACAACATCATCAAACATCAAACTCTCATGCATGTGGCACCAATTCTTTGATGAACACTAGGCCATCTCCCTCCAAAGATCCCCACCAAAGACTTGATTCTCACTTGGAACCATATCACATCATAAACCACACTCAATCCACACAATGGGATTGAGACCACCACTGGACCGAAGCCCTAACATCGTCACTGGACTGAAGTCCTAACATCGTCACTGGACAAACGTCCTAACACATGCCATGAATGTATGATGCACAACGCCAATAATAATTCGACCACGGCTAGTCAATTGCATCATATTTCGTGTAATCATCATAATAAAATCCTTCACATAACATGTATGCACATCAAACATGTTTAAGTGTCAATTTCATTCAACACATCACATAATCATCATAACATAACATTTATACATCATGTTATCACACACGTCATCAAACACACTACAAGTAACATTTATCACATCACTTTAATATCAAAGTCATCATAATTAATTCCACAACAACATAATTTCTATCATTAGACATAGAACAACGTCAATTATTAATTACACAAAGCCTTTTCATACATTTCACAAAATGACATAACTCGACAGTACGAAACAACTGTCCACACGTCAAATAGTTGGAATTATAATATGACTCTTACTTTAGTTGATTCATGTGTTACCCATCTGTTTGGTATCTTACAATAAGTGTTAGTAGATGTTGATGATTTAGTTTTTCCTGCATATTTTATGGTACTTGATATGAACGGAGATTCAAGAGGGTCGGTTATTCTTGGACGCCCATTCTTGGCAACTGAGAAAGCTTTGATAGATGTGGAAATTGGCGAGCTTGTCTTGAAGTAAAACAAATCAAAAATGGTTTTCAATGTGTATGACTGAATACCCTATATGGAGGACTTGGATACATGCTATCATATGGAGGAAAACAGTAGTAAGGTTGACAAAGGCAAGGAAACAAGTGAATTGACCAGCGTGAAGGTATCCCTTGCGCCTGACGTACCTTAGGCATGGACCCTCAAGCTAATGACAGAAAAGAAGCACTTGATGGGAGGTAACCCATCAGTAATTATCTAATTTATTTTTACATTAAATTTTAATTTTTAACTAGTACAATTGTGTGTTGTGATGCTACAAGAAAAAACAGGTAAAATAAGAGAAGAAAGAAAAAGACAAAGGAGAAGAAAAAATAAGGAAAAAGCTTAAGCCCCTAGAATAATCACATAGGCTATCACGTGCGTGATAGAACTCTATCACACGCGGTATATATGCATAACACGCATGATAGAGACGTTGGGGGAGAATTTGAGTATTGTTAACATTGCTTGTGAGATGAGGGCATAACGCGTGCGATATGGACGTTATAGAGAGACGTTGGGGAAGACTGTTGCCATCGTGCGCCTGATGGATGTATAATGCACGCGACGAGCAACAACTAGTTGGCCTGTAAATAGTGATTTTTCAAATCACTTTCTCCATAACTATTTTCCTTCTCATTCTGATTCTCACAAATTCATCTGAGCATACTCTCTGCATGATTCTTTTCTTTTTCTCAATGCAGTTTTATTTTTAATTTGTGTTGCTCTAGGTACAAATGGCTTCAAAGAGAGGAAGGTTGACTAGAGGTTCATCTTCAAGATTTGCAAGGTTTTGGAGAGGTGGTGGAGGTGCTGCAACATATGTGTTGGGTAAGCTTCAACAATTTGATTTGTGAAGCAAACAAAACCATATGCCTAGAATTTTATGCAAACACGACATATGGTGAGGTAGGTGTAACACCCTACTCTACCCATTCATATGATAATTAAAAATACAAAAATAAATGCAGAAATTAATCAGAGTTACACACGTAGGATGCCACATCATCAAACATCAATATGAAGTATCAAATCACTTCATATCTCTTTCATTAATAAAAGCAAATAATTTGATTAAACAACAAAATTAATTCAAATGGTTTAACATTAAAACTCAAATTACATTAAATCTCCACAAAGTACGTGGTTCAATAACATTAATCAAAACCAGATACGTAACAAATACAATGTCAAATAATATAAAGAAAATACGAAACCCCTATCCTTCTCATTTATGTATCAGATCGACTCCTAAGACTCGATTAAATAGCAACACATGCTTAAAGAACTACTCAAGTACCCAATTATATTTATTCCCTAAGGAGCACAGACACAACAAACGGAAAAGAGGTCAGAACTACATTCAACAATGCAAGGTGAAAATCACATTCTAAGGAGTAGTTATCACACAAATCACATCAATCATGCAATCACAATGCACATACAAGTGCCACACAAATACTGGGCATATTCAGCCCATATTCAATCATATACATATACAATGTGACTTAACTGACACGACAGAATTCATGCAGTACCATCACAATCACATACTGTTCACCCTTGAACCCGATTCCTGTTAGAATCCGGATAAGTCATATACGTTGTCGCAACTGCGAAAAACAACTGGCGGAAAACAGAAGAGTTGCCATATTTCGTTATTTATCCCGAAGAGAGGGAAAGGAAACGATCGGAAAAACTTGACGAAAGGGAAATACAAGGTCATCGCAACCAAGTCCTGGGTTCGGGAGTCGGTTACGCAAGGGGAAGGTATTAGCACCCCTCACGTCCGTTGTACTCAATGGGATCCATGCTTGTTTGTTATCTAAAAGGGTGATTATCTATCTACGCTACAGGTCTCAAGGATGAAAGAAAAAGAAAGGAGAAGTGACTCGGCAGAGCATCGCAGCTCCGGGCCTACGTATTCCCTCGTGCAATGGGAAAGTCAGAGTCAACGTAGTTCGGATAACTACGGGAGAGAAGGGGGAAGGTTGCTCGCCAAGACATCGCGTCTTGTACCCACGTACTTTCATCTGGCATGAAAGATCAGAGCGAAACATAGTTCAGGCAGACACGAAACCACCGGTTGATCGAGTAAGGTTAAACATTTGTTCCAGCAGTTAGAGACAAAGCCTGTTTGCGGTAGAACCGAAGTTTAAGAACACTCTTTTCTGAAAAGAATTTTGATTAATCCCGAAGGAAAAAGGTTTGAATTTTTTTGTGTGTTTTTTAGGGAAGAAGTGTTTTGAATTTGAGTGTTTATAATGTATGTTGTACTAAAGTCTAAAACCTAGGATCAAATGCGTCGCATATCGTCCTAAGGACGTATACTAAACACTCTAGGTAATTGAGGAGAAGCCCCTCAATCACCATTTCCCAAGTATAAGGCTCATGGCACAATATCCATCATCTTTATTAAGTGTGCTATTATTGTATGGAGATGAGAAGAGAAGACGCACGGAAGGTCTAAGGGAAACTCGGCCCTAACGTTGTCATGCAAAGTGGTCCTAAAGTTTGGATGAAAAAGGGGTAACATTTACCCTAATGTTAGCATACTTGAATTGAACGCCTAATGTCTCTCCTACTCCCATCCTAAATGGAGGGACTAGGAATCCTATGGGGATCATGGCAAGAAAGCACAAGAAGAACAAAGGAAGAATCAATCACAAGTAGAGAAATGCAAACACGAAAAATGCGCACTTAGAATGGTGGGAGGGAGGAAAAATGTGTGGGGCAGCAGTCGCCACAAGCGCGTCTCGACCTCAACAGCAATGCAAGAATGATGCAAACATGTGGAGAAAGCGAGAAATGAAAGCAACTAAACATGCAACCGAAAACTCGATTCGAATCACATACACAAGCATGCAAACAATTGAAAAAATGAACATACATATCAACAACATCATGATCAATCAACCACAAACAGTGGAAAATATCCAAAACAATTCAATTCTAATGCATCACACTGATCTATGATGATTCGAATCAAACCGGTATGCGAACATGCAAACAAAACAGCAAACATGGCATTATGGCACAATGTTAATCGGTTAACACATGTTGTTAATCAGTTAACCTGTGTAAAACAAGTGAAAATATAGAAATTCGTAGGTGTTAATCGGTTAACACCAGGCATTAACCGGTTAACACCCTGAAATCTTTGAAAAATTTGAATATTTGAATTGGTTAACCGGTTAACCATATACGTTAACCGATTAACACTGTACTAGAAGTGAAAAACAGCAACAGAAAAAGCACTTAATGCACAAAATCACTTAATCAAGTGATCCAACAAATCAGCTTATCAAATAAGCACGAAATTACACCTGCAAACAGAAGACCAATAGACATGCAAACATGTCTACACAGCACAATCGCAAGTCACACGAATCGAAATCCACCAAACTTCAATCGAATATGAAAATTAACATGATAAGCTCAAAAATTAAATCAGATCGAGAATTCCAACCTTCGAAGCAGAGATTTTCTCCGGTTAGTGTTGATCTTGTTGTAATCGAGTAGTTCAAACGCTAGAAGTCCGAAAAACTTTGAGATCCAAGCCAATTGTGGTTGTATAAACGAAGATCCACCAAATTCGAGTCGAAACGCTTCGAATAATCACTTCCAACTCAAGATCCAAAATCAGATCTCAATTTGCATGAAAATGGATGATGAAAATTGGTCCAAAGATGAGGATGGATGAAGGTTTATGCTCAAGAATCCATTGATTTCAATGAAAAATCAATCAATCCTAATGAAAAAGAGCTTTGAGTGTGGGTTTTGGAAATGGAGAAGTTGAGAGAATTTGAGAGAATTTGATCAATTCTAAAAAATGAATGTGAAAAATGAGAATTGGCTTCTTTTGGTTTGGAGTAGATCACTTAAATACCATCAAGGTTCGGATCCCAAAGGTGGGGTTTGGACTTTGGATTGGAAAGTTGGTTTGGAGCTAGGCATGGGAATTTGGAGGGCAATTTGGAATAACCAACTTTCAAGAACATTCTAGATCCTTCTTTTGGTAAAAATGAGTTTCAAGGTGATCAAAATTGGACCCCAAGTGCAAATGGCTTGCAAAATCACGTATAGGACAAAATCTGCTATGGTTAACCGGTTAACCATATACGTTAACCGGTTAACACTGTTAAAATTTCAAATCTGGGCTGATTTTCCTTTGGTTAATCGGTTAACCATATGTGTTAACCGATTAACACCTTCAAAATTTTGAATTTGGCGCCTTTTGGAGGGAAACCTGCCCGTTTGCCTGTTTCTCGCCGTTTTGAGCTCTGCTAAGCTTTGACACTTGCTCTTGAATACTGTGATTGTGATAATGCTGGATATAGACTGGATGTTGTCTCCTAATCTGAGTATAACCTGCAAAATAAAATCGGTCGCTCGATCGCTGGGCAAAATAAATGCCGTCTCTTCTGATGTTTGCGGTCTCTCGTGCTAAAAATGAATTCCGAGCCACAGGAAAACCTTGATCCCCTGCCTCGAGAACCAATGCTATGCAAAATGCTGATGCTATGAATGTAAAATGAAAATGACACACAAGCCAAGCACAAGAATCGGTTGGGCAAATTTTGGGGTGCAACAACTGCCCCTATTCAAACGGCTTGGACCTGACTGGGTGAAAAGCGAACGACTTTCAGACAATCAAGGTAGAAGACAGTTGAATACCAAAGAAACCCAGAAATTTGCCAACCTGTAGAAATAAACTGCATAACTGATTGGGAAAGATATCTCTGTAAACTGAACACAGTTGCACGACAACACTGACTGATCTTTTGATAAAGAACACCTGACTTCACCGCCAGTCACCTGTGTAACGCCACAGGCACTGAACCACAGGCCAGATCAACATGCACTTGATACTTTCACATTGTCTAAGGATAGACAACAAGAAAACAAGTACTCACCTCGTCTAATGATAGACGGGAAGACACCAACGATCACTTTGTCTAAGGATAGACAGAAAGAAATCCATACTCACATCGTCTAAAGATAGACAGAAAGACACCAAAGTTCACATAGTCTAAGGCTAGACCGAAAGAAAGCCACCACGCTCACATCATCTAAGGGTAGACATCCAATACTCACGTCGTCTAGAGAAAGACGGAAAGACTCCACTACTCACATCGTCTAAAGAAAGACGGAAAGACTCCAATACTCACATCGTTTAAAGAAAGACGGAAAGACTCTGATACTCACATATCATGTCAATGAACTTCAAACTCATTCAACAAACTTCAGAATCCTTTCGTTAGTTGGAATTGATGGAAAGAAAATGTCTTCAAAGGGCCACATCGTCAATAGTGATTGACAGAAAGAAAACCATCTTCAAAGAGTCATATCGTCAATAGTGATTGACAACACGAACCAAACATTTTTTCAAAAGAGCCACGACGTCAATATGAATCGACGGTGCAAAGAAAACCCTCCTGAAATGTCATCTCATCTAATAACTTGAAAGAAAACCTTGTCCAAACCTCACATCGTCTAAGAATAGACGGAGATAAAACCATATCCAGATCTCATATCCAAATACTAGGCACACATAAGATCATCTGCAAAACTCACATCGTCTAAGAACAGACGGAGAGAACACCAAATCGAAATCTCGCATTGTCCAAGAATAGACGGTGAGAAAACCTGTTGGAGAGACATATCCACCTCTCGCATCGTCCAAGAATAGACGGAGAGAAAACTTGCTGGGGAAACTTATCGTCAATAGAGATTGATAACAAGAATCTGTTGAGATGCCGTCATCAGAGGACTGATGGACAAAGAAAATTTGCTTGGAGAAGTCATCCTCAACGGGCCGGTGAATAGAGAAAATCTGACGTACGATCTGGAACCCGGGTAAACTGATGAGCTATCTGAACACAACTGTTGAATAAATGCCCTTGTATTCATTGCAGAGATAATTCACATCGCCATGGAAGGCTGATAGAAAATTGGCTTATGTCTCGAATGCATATGCGTATGTTTGAATATGGCGTAATGCTCCATACGAAATGGAAATGCTACGCATTTGAGGATGAAATGCAAGGATGATGCAAATATGATGACTATATGCAAAAATGCAAATGCAGGCCCAAGCTGCCAGGGAGAGCTAGGTACAACAGATTTGCTTCAGCAAAATAAATGCCGAAGACAACGCCAACTCCGCTGGAGATAACCGGATGTGCCAAGTATGATTGGACTTTTGCTGGGGAAGACAGGTGAAACCTAGCGGTGATTGATTAACATGACTTCCCGATATTCGTCTTGAACTTGAACGTTGATTGAACTTGCTTGATTAGCTTTGAGCAGCTCTGATGATATGGAAAGGAACAATTCCTTTTATCTTCGATCTTGCCTCAACCTGTGGGATTTATGTGGGGATGTTCCTCAAAAGGAAATCTAAAATCTCATACCTCGTTGGTTGAATATGAGCTGCTTCAGCACTTTGAACCTCGAAGAGGTGCTTCATATTAACGGTCTCCAGGTAGGAATAGCTTTTGCGCTCTTGGAGTGACCTACCCCAGCCCGCAATGATCTTGCCCCTGATTGGAGACTTCACTGGGGATGATACCTATAGCTGCGAGGTATCCACCGGATCTCAACCTGATTTCCCCTATTAACTGACTTTTGGCTGGCTAGCTCCCATGCTGTGATCATTTGATATACTGCCCTGGTTCGACGGAGTATTCAGGCATTCTGCATCCCATCCTGACCAATCTTTCCACTATGGAAACTTTCCCGCTGTCAAGCGCTTACTTGCAAGTAAAACAAATTGTTCTGCATAACAGATATATTAAATGCAATGCATATGACAGTTTTCGAAATTCCAATCTGTTCACTAGAAAAAATTGTGACATATAATGAACGAATCATTTATCATCATGTCAACATTAATACAACGCTATAAGAGGAATCCTTTTAGGAGTCAGTTTCGATGCGATCTTTACCGAAGTATGCTTTCGAAAGAAACCTGCTTCAATTAGGACTTTTCCAGGTTGTAACTTGGCCAGGTTCATGGTTTGAGAAAGAAAGGATAAAGGCTCAAAGTTTATTATAACCCACCCATTCTCCGTGATGTTCTCCAATCCTACGTTCAGCTAGTTTGACACAAGCGCTCACCTCTCAGAGGTTGAATGACAGGAGTGACGGTTAGGGGAAATCATACGTTCTCAGAGGTTGAATTCCGTTGGAGCAGACGTTGGGATTAGCAACAAATTTTTTTTTGAGCTGGCATCTTTTCAAATAAATAAATATATCCTTCAATTAATACTAACATCAGATCCTCTGATGTAGTTCCTTGTTCTTCAGATCAGAGTCTTGCAACAATAATGCTTAAGCGTGAATGTTACAATCAGCGTATAGTTGAATATCAGAGCCTCTGTACTTGCAGCGTAAATTACTTCCAGAGTCTTTTGAAACAATGTTGTACGTTCTTTACTCAAGTTCTTCTCAGTTTCACTCAGAGTCATCTGTAGCAGATCAGAGTCTCTTCAGGCAGCGCTCAGAGTCTTCTGAAGTGTTGCTTCTGACGCTTAGAGTCTTAACGTTCTTTTTAGTTGCAGATGTAATTTTTGCTTCCAGATGAATACATAATTTAAGATCTGAAACAAAATTACTTAAACACAATTAGAGTATATATTTCCTTTATAAAAAATTTCATTTATGTTATCATCAAAACAATGAGATATATTAAACACCAATCTGTGTTCTAACAGTATCAGAAGGACCTGAGACTCTAGCAGCCTTTAAATTCAAACAAAGATGGTAACCAGTTTTCATAGAGTACTCCCCATTCACTTCACAATGCCAAAGAAGCTTGTCTTCATGATCACCCAAAGAGAGAGGATTTTTGATAATTTGTTAGGCATCCTCAAGATCGAAATTGTTCTCAATAACCTCCTTCTTCCAGATTTTCAGATCTTCATGTATAAACTCACTCACTTTCGTGTTCTCATTGACACCCTGAGTTAGTATAAGAATCTTGAAACCCGAATTGTTAAGTATCCACTTGTCTTTACTCCTAAATTAAGTGTTATGTAATCTTTTATTTTTGGACTTCGGTCTTTCTTCCTTGTAAAAAAAATAAAGTATAAAGAAAACAAATAACAAATATTTCTATTTATAAATATTTTAAAAAATATTGGATAAAATTTTGTCAACAATTAATATAAAATAAAAAAAGATAATGCGTATTTATATAAATATCATTAATAAATCTTTTTAAAATAGGAGTTAAACCAAATCAGAAAATTAGATGGCTTGAAATATAAAAAAATTAATTCTAACAATTTTGAGTGTATATTTAAAATAAAATTATAATTTTCATTATTAGTTCATATGTCTAACTATTAGAAGAAAAAAAATTATTATTCATTTAAAATTTTTTTTTTAATATGATATAGATTTTTACATTAACTTTTTACAATTAATTAATTAATTTTGTTATATATTTTGCTAACAGTTATTATACCAATTAACAGTATGTATATATATATATATATATATATATATATATATATATATATATATATATATATATATATATATATATATATATATATATATATATATATATATATATATATATATATATATATATATATATATATATATATATATATATATATATATATATATATATATATATATATATATATATATATATATATATATATATATATATATATATATATATATATATATATATATATATATATATATATATATATATATATATATATATATATATATATATATATATATATATATATATATATAACTAATTTTTATTAGAGAGAGAGTATACATTTTAATATGGTTTTGGTTTTAGGATTGAAATTTGAATTGCACAATCAATTTGATTTTTGTATAAATGGGGTCGATAATTATAACATTATTGAATTGAGTTAATAGCATTGAAAACGTTGAATACAAAATAATTAAATAAATAAAAAATACTCAAATCTTTGTTATCACTCAATTCTTTAATATCTTTTAATTAATGGAAATTGATTTCAAAAGTTGGTTTTAGATTTGTTTTTCCCTACTAGTTAGCTATTGGTTAGTTATTGGGTGTTGCGGTTAGAATAAGATATCAAATTATTAATTAATTTGAATCGCAAATCTTTGATTCACAACTGGTATTTGATTTATCCGAAGGAAAATGTGAAAAGAAGGAAAACCTAATTTTGCATCGTAAACAATGCGGGGAGAAATCTAGGTAAGGGGTTGGTTAAGCGTAGGGAAGGTATTAGCACCCTAAACTTCTGTAGTACTCTACAGGAACCTTTTGCTTAAAGTTTACTATTTTGCTTTATTATTTGCTTGAGGGTATATTGCTAAGGGTTAAAGATGAAAAGAAAGACCTAAGGGTTAGTCCTAAGTTTACTCGCCAAGACTCGCATCTTGTGCCTACGTAACCGAGGTAGAGGATGAAATCAGAGTAATCGTAGTTCCCCTCGAAAGGGAGGTTAGAAACTTCTTGACTGTGGTCAAGGTTTCAATGGGGAGTAAGCATTTCTTAAGGAAGCGCTTACGTGAAGTGCGGCGACTCCAATCTCTACGTTGAAAAGTTGAATTTGAAACTAGGGTAAACTAAATGTTCCATGGCGGGAAACCCTAAAATGTAGTACGGCGACTCCTTGACCTAATGATAGGGTAAAGGGTATTTTTATCTACGGCGGGATGCCTAAGCAAATTAGGGTTTTGAAATGGTCAAGGTTTAAGGTTATTGACTCGGCGGTCAAACTGCTGGACCTAATCCTTCGGAAGATTTAATAGTGCAAATAATGAATCATTACATGGCAAAATTAAAACATATGCAAATATGAAAATAGTAAGAAAAGTGCGATGCGACGATTACTGATCAGTGCATCTTTATGCACATTCTCCTATATTTTTACTTAGGAATTTCTTTACTTTATTTTGATTATTCTTATGTTTTATTATGTTTTTATATTTTATTTTATTTTAAGTTTAATTTGATTTTCGCACTTTATTTTTTAGCTTTAGCAGTCTGCGCGGAAACGATCATAACTGGAGTTCCGGGAATCCGTTTGAGGCGTTCTGAAAATCGCCGAAAAGCTAAGAGAGAGAGCTACGACTTTTGTGTTGGAGTCGAAGTCAGATACGAAGCATATTTTCGCAAAATATTCAGTGAAGTTACAGTATTAGGAATTTGTTTTAGTTTTGGGTCATGTTTTGGGTCTAGGTTATATTTTCGACCCAGTTGGGTTTTGAACCGGATCCATTGTTTTTCTTTTTAGGGGAAACCTTATTTTACTGTTAATTATATACTATTCACGGAAAAAAATGGGGAGAGAGATTTGAGAAGAACTCATGGAAAACTAATACCTCCGGGCAAATCCTGCTGTGTACGGTTTCAACACTTTGAGGTTATTATAATATCAATTTAAATTTGATTCCTTTCAATCATTTTCTATGAAGTCATTTGCTTAATTTGATTGCAATTGTTTGCTTAATTCAATTGTTGTTCATAGGATAGAATTGATTAAATTCGATTGTATGCATGTTCCTAAATTTAATTGCGTGTTATCGTTTGCTTAATTCGTTAATTCGTCATATTCTTAACCGTTTGCTGAATTCGGTAAACAGGAACATAATTCATTTGATGTTGGTAAGCGCTTGTTTGATTAATATCATAATTGAATAGGATTGGAGCCGTTTAGGGATTGATGTTATAATAGCCGATGATAAGTCGGAACCCGAATCAGTAGGATTAGCCGTTTTAGCTTATTTTAATAATCACTTTTTTTATAGTCACTTATTTTAAGTATTTTTTCTCTTAATCAAAATTCAAACCCCCATAAACTATTACTTTATTGGTCAATCACTACAAAAATCCTTGAGAACGATATTCTGAGTTACTGTCGATGTACTACAATTTTTACAAAAAGACTCGTTTTTAATCCGCACGCGACAGCGGATCAAATTGGCGCCGTTGCCGGGGATTCTTGTTGATTTAGCCAATAGTCTAGTTTTAAGTTTTGTTTGTTTTAATTTTTTTTGTTTTTGTGTATATGCTTGTGTTTTTGCGTCCAGCCGTTCCGTTTTGCCCGTTTCTCGTCAGACCTAGTAAAAAAACCAGGTTTTGGGCAAATCGCATTCTTTTTGAGATCAGTTTCGTGAACTTGAAGCAGAAAAATCGTGCGATAAAAAGTCCTTAAGTTTAGAAGAGTTAAAGGAGTTGGCCCCTCGAGTCGCCAAATTCATCATTTTTCTATTTTTAATGAATTTTTTTACTGTTTTCATAGAGTCGAAAAAAATTCTCAAAATTATATTTTTAAGTTATTAGATTAATTTCGGTGTCAGTTTATTTTTCTAAATTTTTTTGATCGATTCCCTTCTTTGTGTTTGTTTTTGACTATCTGAGTCTAACTATCTGCATAACTTGTTTGCTTCGTACACTGAACTTGATTTTGAAATGGCTGATAATAGAACCTTAAGGCAATTAGCTGCTCCTGATATGAATTATAATACTTTATGTATGGAATATCCTGCTGTTAATGTACCTTTCAAATTGGAATCTGGTTTAATAAACTTTTTGCCAAGATTTAATGGTCTTGCAGGTGAGGATCCGAATAAGCATATGAAGGAATTCCAAATTATGTGCTTTAAACCTTCCGAACCTTCATAGAGGACCTTGTCAAGCAAATGACTATAAATGATCTTCAGTTTCAGCAACAAACAGATTCAAGTCTTCAGGCTTTGCAGACACAGATTGAACAACTTGCCACTATAGTGAATACCATGCAGCAAGCTCAAGAATCAAACCAACCACCTGCCCAAACAGTAGTGAATCCAAAAGAGTTTTCTTCTAATTTAGTTGATGATACTTATTCTGAATTGTGTTTTGATTTTCCATCATTAGCAGATTTTGATGATACTTACTCTTGTGATTCATGTACCGACACTAACATTTGCTTTGTTTGTGCTGAGATTAATGCCGTACAGGGTGATGTTTTTCATGTAGATGAAGTTGTTTATGTAGCTAAAACTCTTAACATCACGGCTGCCCCAACCTCACCATCCATTGAACAACCTCCCCCCTTGGAGCTTAAACCACTTCATAACAATCTGAATTATGCTTATTTAGATACGGATAAAAAGCTTTCAGTTATAATTTCTTGTAACATTGATTCTTATAAAGAAAATAAGCTTTTTCAAGTTTTGAAGAAACATAAGAAGAGACTTGGATGGAGCTCGATTAAAGAGAGAAGAAAAGCAGTGAGACAACCCTTTAATCCTTTGTTCTCTGATGTTGTGGAAAAGGATATCACATTTACGTACCCATTCGACACTTTATTTATCGAAGATTCTTATTTGATCCTGGAATAAAAGGCGAAGGCACTAATACAAATTTCAAGGGCGATGGATGCTATCCAAAGTTACTCCCCACTTTGGAAGAGGAGACTGTAGGAAATCTCTATTTGAGAAAGGATGCATATGTGATCACTTATCCACCTTGACTTCTCGGGTGTGTTCTTTCCTTTCTCTCACTCTTATTTTATTTTTATGCCCTTTCATTGAGACAATGCTTGTTTTAAGTCTGGGGGAGGGAAACCTTTGTTTTACTATTTTGTTTTGTTTTGTTTTCAGTTATAATAATAAAAATTAAAAATTTTTTTTTGCATCTTTTTGAAAGTTCTAGGCTAAAGACTAATTTAAGATTAGTTTACGGAGACTTGGGAAAAATTCACAAGATCGGTATCGTCTTAACACCGTAAGTATCCTGCATGTGGAAATTGATTTGAACATTCTTTATGTTTTAGCCTTAAATTTTCATTCTCTGACAGCTCTTTAGTAGTTTATTTCAGCAGTCAACACCATCTCATACACACTCTACGCAGGGAAGCCGATGAATATAAGTGAGTGATCAAATTTTTAGCTTGAAAAAAAAAGAAGAAGAAAAGAAATGGAATACACCTTAACAGATGTAGAGCCTTAAAAAAAGTTTTAAAAAATTACTCGTTGTTAGTTGGTTCAACGGTTTCTGGTGCTGAACTTGGTAGGGCGGATTACGGTCTGATCCCCCACAACTACAATTAAGTAAGCAAAGGGTTATGCCATGTAAGTACCAGAACCCCAAACAAAAAGGATCAGAGTCACTAACTGGTCGCTTTGCTATGAGTGTGTGGAGATAACTGATTGCGCCTGAATGAAAAAGAGCAAAAAGGAGGAAGAGTAAGTTAGGCTTTAACATAATAGCATGATTTGAGTTGATTTGTGTATTCAGGAGGCTTATGTCTGCACAATTGTGGATTAGTGTTCCTACGATATCCTTAGTGTGTAAGATTAGTGCCTATCGATGCAAACTTAACCGAAGAAGACTTACAGCCTGAAATGAGTAACTGTTGATGTGTTTGTGCTTTCTTTGTTTTGTTTTATTTTAATTTTGCTCGGAGTGCAAAAGTTCAAGTGTGGGGGAATTTGATCAGTGCATCTTTATGCACATTCTCCTATATTTTTACTTAGGAATTTCTTTACTTTATTTTGATTATTCTTATGTTTTATTATGTTTTTATATTTTATTTTATTTTTAGTTTAATTTGATTTTCGCACTTTATTTTTCAGCTATAGCAGTCTGCGCGAAAACGATCATAACTGGAGTTCCGGGAATCCGTTTGAGGCGTTTTGAAAATCGCCAGAAAGCTAAGAGAGAGAGCTACGACTTTCGTGTTGGAGTCGAAGTCAGATTCGGAACACATTTTCCCAGAATATTCGTTGAAGTTACAATATTAAAAATTTGTTTTAGTTTTGGGTCTGGGTTATATTTTCGACCTAGTTGGGTTTTGAACCGGATCCATTGTTTTTCTTTTTATGGGAAATGTTGTTTTACTGTTAATTATATACTATTCACGGAAAAATGGGGAGAGAGGTTTGAGAAGAACTCATAGAAAACTAATACCTCCGGGCAAATTCTGCTGTGTACGGTTTCAACACTTTGAGGTTATTATAATATCAATTTAAATTTGATTCCTTTCAATCCTTTTCTATGAAGTCATTTGCTTAATTTGATTGCAATTGTTTGCTTAATTCAATTGTTGTTCATAGGATAAAATTGATTAAATTCGATTGTATGCATGTTCTTAAATTTAATTGCGTGTTATCGTTTGCTTAATTCGTTAATTCGTCATATTCTTAACCGTTTGCTTAATTCGGTAAATAGGAACATAATTCATTTGATGTTGGTAAGCGCTTGTCTGATTAATATCATAATCGAGTAGGATTGTAGCCGTTTAGGGACTGATGTTATAATAGCCGATGATAAGTCGGAATCTGAATCAGTAGGATTAGCCGTTTTACCTTATTTTAATAATCACTTTTTTTTATAGTCACTTATTTTAAGTATTTTTTCTCTTAATCAAAATTCAAACCCCCATAAACTGTTACTTTATTGGTCAATCACTACAAGAATCCTTGAGAACGATATTCTGAATTACTGTCGCTGTACTATAATTTTTACAAAAAGACTCATTTTTGATCCGCGCGTGACAACGAATCAATTACCCGCGTAAATTACAACCATAAAAACATATAGGGAAATATACCCTCGCGTAATTACAACCATAATAAAATATACGAAAATACGTATGTTACAACCATGAAAAGTGCAAAATAAGGACGGAATAACGGATTAACTGAAGTTTGGACGAAAATGAAACGTGGAAGTGAGACATTATTTATATTTTAAATTTTTATTAAAGAGTTAGGTACTAAATTATAAAAAAAAAGAATTTTAATTTTTAAGAAAAGTAAATCTTAATTTTAAATTATAAAAAGACATTTTAATTTTATTTATATAAAAAAGAGTCTTAAGTTTTGTCTCACCAGATAATTGTCATTGTCGGTGAAACTGGTTCCGGAAAGACTACTCAAATTCCTCAATATCTCCATGAAGCTGGTTATAGAAAGGATGGAAGGATGATTGCGTGTACCAGAGGCCAATTTGTGAATCATCATGTGCTTAATAAGAAGAAAAAAAAGAAATTTGATCCGCGGTCGCTCGCGGATCAAAAACGAGTAATTTTAGGAAAATGCAGTACAGCGACAATGACTCGGAATATCGTCTCACAAGGATTCTTGTAGGAATAATCAAATACAGTAACGAAATATGGGGGTTTTGATTAAGATAAAATAAACGAAAAATAAGTGATTAGAAAAAGTGATTGTAGTAATGAGTTGAAACGGCTAATCTACTGTTTTCGTTTCCCAACTTATCATCGATCCTAATAATCCCCAATTCCTAAGTGAATTCTATCCCCTTTCCGATTATAATAACAATCAACAAGCGCAATTGATATTATACGATACACGTTCCTAATTTCTGAATTAAGCAAACAGATAAAATAGTAACCGTGAATTAAGCAAACACGAGAAACATACGCGGATTAAGCAACCGCGATTAAAGTATAAGAACATGCAATCATCGAAATTAATCAATCATCCCTAAGATAAATCGAATTAAGCAAACAAAATATCATAGAGAAGAATTGAAAGGAAATAGATTTTATTGGAAATTAAAAGAACCTCAAAGTGTTGGCGGGAACCGATTACAGCAGATTAATCCGAAAGAATTAGTTCTCCATAATTCATACAAAGCTCCAACAAATATTTTCGTGAATAGTGAATAGGATACTAGGCTGTACCCAACTGGGTCAAAAACATAACCCAGACCCAAAACAAGATCAAAACTAAAACAGAATTCTAATGCTGTAACTTGAAACGAAATTCTGGAATTTTGAGCTCCGAATCTGACTTCGACTCCAACACGAAAGTCGTAGCTCTCTCTCTTAGCTTTCCGGCGATTTTTAGAACGCCTCAAACGGATTCCCGGAACTCCAGTTATGATCGTTTCCGTGCAGACTACTAAAGCTGAAAAATAGTTGCGATAATTAAATTAAACCAAAAATAAAATAAAATGTAAAAACATAATAAAACATAAAAATAATCAAAATAAAGTAAAGAAATGCCTAAGTAAAAATATAGGAGAATGTGCATAAATATGCACTGATCATCAGCAAAAATTCAGACTTCGCAGTGGAATCATAATCTCAGAGTAATTTATTTTTCTTCATCAAACCTTTAAGTATTTTGGTCATTATCAAAAGTCACATCTTCAAATAAATCTAATCGTATAGAAAGCTCTTAAAATAAGTCTAACAAAACAACATAATATTCGACTCAAGCGTTCCCCACCTAATGTTACATATCAGAGCAAGACACCATAATTATTAACGGAAATAGAGTAAAACAACTCCAAAGCTAAGTCTCCACGCATCTACGAGCTAATCTTGATCACCTGCATGTTACCCACGTGGAGGCAACATTCAAACAGGCAGGGTGAGTAATCACAATTCATTACAAAAGATATAAGAAAAAGATATAGTAGTTACAACAACAATTATCAATAATTCATATATTTGTCACACATCACACACATACTCACACTGTCACTTCATTAAGTCATTCACAACGTCATTATATCATCAATCAATCATCATCACCAAAATATCACTTAAGTCACAACATCATCAAACATCATTTAACTCACAAGTATGTAATATCACTTAGTATGTAATGCAACAACGCGGAATCATGCATGTGGCACCAATTCTTTGATGAACACTTGGCCATCTCCCTCCAAAGATCTCCACCAAAGACTTGATTCTCACTTGGAACCATATCACATCATAAAACACAATCAATCCACACAATGGGATTGAGGCCACCACTGGACCGAAGCCCTAACATCGTCACTGGACTGAAGTCCTAACATCGTCACTGGAGAAACGTCCTAACACATGCCATGAATGTATGATGCACAACGCCAATAATAATTCGACCACGGCTAGTCAATTGCATCATATTTCATGTAATCATCATAATAACATCCTTCACATAACATGTATGCACATCAAACATGTTTAAGTGTCAATTTCATTCAACACATCACATAATCATCATAACATAACATTTATACATCATGTTATCACACACGTCATCAAACACACTACAAGTACCATTTATCACATCACCTTAATATCAAAGTCATCATAATTAATTCCACAACAACATCATTACTATCATTAGACATAGAACAACGCCAATTATTAATTACACAAAGCCTTTTCATACATTTCACAAAATGACATAACTCGACAGTATGAAACAACCGTCCACACGTCAAATAGTTGGAATTATAATACTAAAAATACTTTTAAGAGAAAGTATGTTAAACCAGCTTTCGAACGATCCAAATCACGTATCAATCGGACACTCACAGCTCGAGTTATGAATTTTCAAAGTTTTAAAAATAAATATGTCCCAGTCTGCTCAATTGAGGCTCGCCAGGCGAAACAAGGGCAAAGGTTGAGGCTCACTGTAACACCATTTTCTACCCCACAAATATAATGGCAAATCAATTACCCACTGGACTGAAGTTCTAGAATCAACCACTAGACCGAAGTCTGGAATGCTTATGAATGCATGATGCACACGTCAATATCATCCTCATAATAAAATCATTAGGTGCATCATCATTCATCAAAATCATCATAAGAATCATGTCATCATAAAATCATCCAAACTCATGAAATCGACCTCATAAATCATCACAATTACTCATGGGAATTCATCATACAGTCATGTATTAATGTCATAAAAATCACAATTGTACTCATTTTAATTCATCAGGAAAATCACAGCATCAAAACATCAACACAACATTGAACAAGAACACAATTCGCGAAACGCTGCTACGTTCGCTAGAAAGTTCGTTGTGCGAGTCTGGGGCGAATTTTCGTCGTGCGAACTCGCGATTACAGCAAATCGCTGCTATGCAACAATAACAAAATCAGTCCAAAGGTCCATACGATTTCCTTCCCCAATGCCCCAAAAACATCCCCAAATTATTCCTAAGGTATTACGGCATAAAGACACAAAATCCACGACTTATTAGGCCAATCCCGTATCCTATTTACACCTCCAATTCCTATAAATTCTTAAAAATTTGCCACAGTCATTAAAGTTCTCACAAATCACTTGCCCTATATGGTTAAACAATCTCAACAGATTTTGGCCGCGAAGGCCTAATTTCCCTTATTCTTAAATCAACCTCAAACCTATTAGACCATTAGTTCAAATCCCTCAAACTCATTGAACTCCTCACCAGAAAGGCAACAAAAGTTCAATACTCAAAAACCCCTAAACCCTTAAATCGACTTTAAACACATTGAATCACATATTGAAAACAATGAAGGCAACACTCCTCATACCTTAATTGCCGACTCTAAGACTTTCTCCTTGATTCTTGGAAACCTCGCGAAGCTTTGCCTCAATCCTCTTCCTTGGAGCTCTGGTCTCTATTTCTTTTCTTTTCACGGTCTAGCAAGAATGAATCTCAATTCCCTCAAAACTTCTTTTTGTTAAACCTAACTTTGGGCCTTAAAATGGGCTTTTCAATTTCACCCTCACTAACTCCTCCTCAAAAGTCCACTTTGCCATCAATTCACTTATATTTATTTAAATTAATAATAATACCAATATATTTATATTATATACTATTATTTAAATAAATAACTCAAAATCCAGAATTCTCAATATTCACACCAACCACCGAAAATCACCAAAAATACGAATATTCATATTTAAATAAATATTCCAATAAATTTGGGGTGTTACAACTCTCCCCCACTTAAAAGAATTTCCCCCCTCGAAAATTTTCTCAAGGAAACAGAGTCGGATTTAAATATAAATAATATTTATATTATATACTATTATTTAAATAAATAACTCAAAATCCAGAATTCTCAATATTCACACCAACCACCGAAAATCACCAAAAATATGAATATTCATATTTAAATAAATATTCCAATAAATTTGGGGTGTTACAACTCTCCCCCACTTAAAAGAATTTCCCCCCTCGAAAATTTTCTCAAGGAAACAGAGTCGGATACGAATCCCTCATCTGATCCTTACGCTCCCAAGTCATGCTCCCTCCAACTGGTCCTCCCCAAACTACCTTTACCAAGGAAATTTCTTTACCTCGCAGTTGCTTCACTTATCGTTCATCAATTCTTATTGGCAATGCCTCAATAGTCAAATCATCTCTCACTTGTACATCATCCATCTGAATCACGTGTGATGGATCTGGAATGTACTTCCTCAACTGAGACACATGAAACACATCATGCAAATTCGCAAGTGACGACGGTAAAGTAATCTGATATGTTACTTCTCCACCCTCTGCGAAATCTAATACGGACCAACAAAACGCGATGTGAGCTTTCGAGACTTCAAAGCTCAACCAACACCAGTTACCGACGTAACCCTCAAAAACACGTGATCTCCCTCCTGGAACTCAAGTGATTTTCTCCTCTTGTCGTGGTAACTTTTCTGACGACTCTGCGACGCTTTCATCCTTTCTTGGATCATCTTGATCTTTTCAATTGTCTCTTGCACAATCTCAGGTCCGAGTACAACACTCTCGCCTGACTCATACCAACACAAAGGAGTCCTACATCATACAATGCCTTATACAGTGTCATTCTAATACTAGAATGGTAACTGTTATTGTAGGTAAACTCAACCATACAATGCCTTATAAGATTAATGTTTTAAAAAAATAAAAATTTGCTTTTAAGATTAATGTTTTGATAAAGAAAATGTGTTCATTTTAGTGTTTTAATAAAGAAAAGGTTTTAATAAAGAAAAATATTGTCTCAACAAAGATTTTATCAAAAGAAAAAGTACATCTACTAAAAATTTCAAAAACTATTAATTTATATTAAATTTTACTAGAATAATTTTTTTAATTTTGTTTATAGATTTATTAAATAAATTAGAATTAATTAACTAACCCAGAAGATAATATCCTTTACTATTATTAAACCAAATAAATAAAATGATTAACTAATAGTATAATAAAATAATTAAACAATACTAATCAAATAATAAAATAATTAAATAATAAAGTAATTAAATAATTAAAATAATGAAATGATTCAAAGAAGCAAACAGCAACCCAGTTAAAGAGACGGACGTGTTTTCCTTTGTAAAATTCTGGTATACAGATTTCATATGTCCCAAGAACATTGATCTTTACTCAACAAGGGCGAGGACAGGCCATGACTAATTTAAATTCATTTAAATTGTGCCAATGTCATGACCAACGTCATGACGTCTGTTGTGACATCTGCAGGCTGACAGACCTATTTATCTAACCATTTAACTTGTGCAGAATTGTAAATTCAGAAAGATAAATAACACCAGTAATTGTTTACCTAGTTCGGTGCAACATCACCTACATATGGGGGCTACCAAGCCAGGAAGCTGTCGCTACTGCGAAAATCGGCGCCGGCTGAACAGAAGAGTCGCCACCGTGCATTATTTATCCCAACGGAGGGAAAGGAAACGCTCGAGGTAAACCTACCGCAAAACGGGGAAAGGAATGGTCATCGCAACCAAATCCTAGATTCGGGAGTCGGTTACGCAAGGGGAAGGTATTAGCACCCCTCACGTCCGTCGTACTCGACGGGATCCACGCTTGTTTTCTGGTACGGATTGTTATTCTATCTACTCTACAGGTCAGGGGTTAAAAGAAAATAAAATGACTCGGCAAAGTATCGCACTTTATGCCTACGTATTCCCGTCTGGAACGAGAAATCAGAGTCAACGTAGTTCGCCTACCTACTGGAAAGGAGGGGAAGGTTGCTCGCTAGGATATCGCATCCTATGCCTATGTACTTTCATACAGCATGAAAGATCAGAGCAAACGTAGTTCGGGCCACATACGACTCAAGTCTGTCTTGGTTGTTTTTATTCCTTCTGAAAAAGGGTTTTCTTGATTAACAGTCCAAGCGGACAAAAATTGACGTTTTGATGAGTTCACATTCTTTTACGGAAGAAGTGTCTTTTATTGGGTTTGAAATCTTATTGTGTTTTTCTGTTTGTTTTGAGAAAGAAGAGACAGAACTCTAACCTACGGTTGAAAAGGGAATCAAACTAACCTAGTGTTATCATGCATGGGTTAAGACCTAATGTCTATCATGCTCCTCTCTTGCGCAGAGAGAAACAGAGATCCTAAGGGATAAACGGAAACAGAAACAATAGCATATATACAATAAAGCAGTAAAATGCATGGATGCAGCAATACAAGCGAGGCAAGGGAGTCCCACTTAACCTCGAACCTAGAAAACAACAGGCAAAAGTGAACAAGGTTCGCTTTCAACCTAACAGGTTAATGGCAAACAATACAGTCAGGGAAATTCACACAATACATCAAAAATTAAACAGCTGAAATAAACAGCAAAAGCAGCAAAAGCAGTCTTCATCAACATCTGTCTTCAAGTCATCTACAAGCTTCAAGCAAGCATCAGTCTTCATCTTCACAGCCTTCAAGCAAGGTCTTTGTCTTCAATCCTTCAATGGCTTTTCTTCAAGTCTCACTCTCCAAGATGAGCAGCAGTCAACAAGATGAATTGGATGTTAAGCAGTCAATTGCCTACCAAGGGTGGCCTACTGACTGTTAACATGATACAGACAGTTTTCTCTCAAAAGTTCTATCTTTTAAATACATTCACTAATCCTTCCAAAGGAAGGAGGTGGGTATTTAAAAGAGACTTTGAATCATAGAGAAAGAATGGAGGCAAACAAGACCTTCCATGTTTATGAAGCAAGTTTTCTACTCTAGAGCTCTACCTAACTCCTAGATCCTATAACCTCATCAGCTGCCAGCAAGATATACTCTTCATCCACTCTTGAAATTGATCTTCATTCCTTTTGTCTTCAATGGGCTTCATCAACAAAGTCTTCAACTCAAACCCAAGCCCCAAACAAGCCCAATACCCCACACAATCCAAACAATAACCCTAGAAAGGGCACACCACACAATCAATCAACTCAAAAATCAACCAAAAATAGTATATTATTCTATTAATTCCTAATGTAAATGCTATGGGACCCTACATAACTACCCTTAAGTCCCATATATTCCCCATAGACTAAATTGCCCTAAAAAAACTAAATCTAAAATTGTTATTGACCTATGCTAAAGTTTTAATCAAATTCTATACTACTTAGAACTACCTAATTAAAACTACCCTAAAAATTATCACAAAATTATGACATTAATTCAGGGGGACCCTAAACCATTCATATAATTATCCTAAAAAAATTGAACTCAAAATCCTAAGGGAACTATCCTAATTAAATTCTACAAATTAGCATACCAACTAAAAGAATTTAAAAAAAACCATTAAAAGTAAAAATGCACAAAAAATATAAAACTGAAATAAAATGGCTATTTTATGTTTTTATATTTTTTTAGATAGAAAATGGAAAATGGGAAAAAAAGTCTCATTAAAAAATATGCATTTTTCAATTTTATATGAATTTTTGAAGTTTAATAAAATCTCGGTCGTAGGATGGTCTTCCAAGTCAACAAGTCCACATACAATCAATGGTCTAGATTATGTCTTCAACCTTGGTCCATCTAGGGTTTTAGAATCCATGAAAAAACAAACTCCATGCATGAAACTTTCCACCACTTGTTCTCTCTCATTTCTCCATCAAATGACACAATCCAAGAACCAAACTTGACTAGAATTTTACGTAGAATCCAACCATGCCATTAGATTTCGTTGAAACTAACTACATCATCCTAACCGAACCACACAACTCCATGGATCCAAACTTTCTTCAATTTTCGACCATCATAAAACTCAACAATCTTTGTATATAATTAATCCTCATGCTATGCTGATCACAACCAACCAATTCTCATGCATTATCATCCATTAAATCATGTGTTCTACCTCCATCAAGAATCAACCTCCATTAATGAAACCTCACTAATTGGTCTAAAACTCATCCAAATGAATCCCCTAATGGTCTCTAATAGTTTCACAACAAGAACTAATCCTAACCATGCCTAAAACAGAGTGTGGGAAAGATTTTGCATAACTTGACCCTACAATGGCAAGTGTTGAAAAGCTTCGAACCAGGCCTTGTGGATCTTCAAGAATGGTCTCTATGTGATGAATAACACTCTTCTTGCACAAGATTTGATGGAGATGGCTTGTATCTTCGGATCCAATCACTTTTGCTCTTTTGCAACTTCACTTGAAAAGCTCAAATTCTTCAACAATGGTGGCTCAAGCTAGCATGAACATACTCAGGGATGTTTGTAGTGATGATTTGTGGAAGAAAATGGAAGGGTAATGAAGAGAAAAATGGAGTTTCAATACAATTTGCAAAATGGAGAATTTTGGTTCAAACTCTTTTTCCTACCACCATTAACATCAACAATCACCAACCTTTCACCAATGGAGAATGAAATCAATATATAGAATCATTTGGAAGGGTCTAGAACCATCTAGATCAATCTAGTAGCAACTTGAACTTTCATGAAGATATTTTGCATTTCACTTTCCAACACATGAGATATCATGACAAAACCCTTACAACTTGAGTAATTATCTTAATTTTCTCCTTAAGTGGTATTTTGGACAAGATACAAAGCTTAAACACCTTGTTTATGAAGCTTTTCTTTGTTTTGGCTTGGTATGCCATTATGCAAGTAAGACTTTTACAAAGCAACCCCAAGATTTAAGCCTCAAATCAAAATTGTGGCTGAACCAATGTTCTTAAAATTCCCTTGGGAGTCAAAATGACCTATCATATGCCATGGTTTGGATTTGGAACTTGGATTTTAGGATTTTCCATTTCACTTGAATTAACTTATGTCCCATTTTTAGGCTATTTTTATCACTTTTTTTATGAGCCTTTCCAACATCTCATGACCACCCTACTAGCCTTAAAACATCATTCTAAGCAACTTTAATGCTGAAGGTTTTTCCATTTGAAGCTTGGAAGTAGGAGATATGGCCATATGCTTGAAATGACCTATAACTGCCAAATGACCAAAATGCCCTTTGCTTGCCAAAGTCATAAGTAGAGTTCCACAAATCAGATGAAGGCATATCATACCTTTATAGAAAGCTAAGATCATGAGGAACAACTTTCATGTTGACCAGAAATCCCTTTGAAAGCTCCTTGAGGGGTAAAAGTTGCTTGGAAGTTTAGTAATTTTCACAGACAAATTTCAGATGCCTCTGACGACCTGTAACTTGCAAGGACCATAACTTGAGTTCTATAAATCTCCTTGATGTCTTCCACCACTAAAATTAAAGGTCTTGAGATAATCTACAAGTTTCATGTTGGCCAAGAATCCATTTGAGACTTGCATTTTGAATTATCTTGCTGGGAAGTTTTCCCTAAATTAGGGGATTTTACACAGAAACCCTAATTTAGAAACCTCTCTTCTTCTTGATTTCTCTTGATTTCTCCTTGGCACAACACCACATCTATCTACATGTCAAATGAGGCATCCCGCATCTTTCAAACAGGCCTTGATGCCCTTCAATCAAGCATTTGACCTAGGGTTGACCCAGATGAAACCCTAGTTGACTGTCTTCCACTGCAGCTCTTGCAATCACACCAATGACTTGTATCACATTCAAAATGACCCTCTAGGTCTTCCATGATGTTTGTATACCCTCCATGACCTCAATTCCTTGCTCACAACTTCTCTGATGATCTTCAAATACCCTCAAGATAGGAGATAAATCCACTGCTTGGTCCACTAACTTCTCAGATTTCAATTTCTTTCTGATGGCTTGGATGAGATTGAATTTGAATAAGAATCTCTTGATAGGCTCATAGAGATAAGAATTGCATTTGGTCCCTTGTTGGATGACTTGCTATGCTATGCTATGCAAATGATTGGACTATGTACATGACTTTTTATGCAAATGACAATGCAATTGAAACATAAACCAAATGAAATAAGTTGAGCAAATTTTAGGGTGCAACAGCTGCCCCTATTCAAGCGACTTGGACCCGATTGGGTGAAGAGCGAACGACCTTCAAACATTCGAGGTGCGAGACGGTTGAATACTAAGAACCCAGAAATTTGCCAGCCGCAGAAATAAATTGCACCACTGTTTGGGGAACGACATCCACCAACTGAATCTGGTTGTTACGGCAACAACTGATCCGACGTCTGATGACTCTGATTTCAACTTCAACCACCTATGTAACGCCACAGGTACTGAACACTTTTCGCAAAACACCTCTGTCCACAACTGGACTAACCTTACCAACACAAGAAGAGGGACAAATTCGTCAACACGAATAGAGATTCTGTTGTCACAGTAGTAACTTTGTCCACATCTGGACCCAAATTTCGTTAAACCACGAATACACAAATCTGTCCACGTCAGGACTCACATCTCAACAACACAGGAATAGAACTTTGTTCATGTTAGGACGCCTGTTTCGTCAACACGAAGAAATCTCAACTAAAACTTGTCCACGTCAGGACTCCACCTGCCGTCAACACGGGAAAATCTCGGCGACCTCGCTGGGGATGACTCGTCTGCATTTCATCAGCACGAGGGGATCCTATCAACATAGGAATGAATTGTCCACATCAGGAATAAATCGTCCACGTTAGGAATAAACTTTCCACGTTAGGAATAACCTGTCCACGTTAGGAATAAATTGTCCACGTTAGGAATAAATCGTCCACGTTAGGAATAAATCGTCCACGTTAGGAATAACCTGTCCACGTTAGGAATAAACTTTCCACGTTAGGAATACATCGTCCACGTTAGGACTAAACTTTTCCACGTTAGGAATAAACTTTCCACGTTAGGAATAAACTTTCCACGTTAGGAATACTTCGTCCATGTTAGGACTAAACTTTTCCACGTTAGGAATAAAATTTCCACGTTAGGAATAAACTTTCCACGTTAGGAATACATCGTCCACGTTAGGACTAAACTTTTCCACGTTAGGAATAAACTTTCCACGTTAGGAATACTTCGTCCACATTAGGACTAAACTTTTCCACGTTAGGAATAAACTTTCCACGTTAGGAATAAACTTTCCACGTTAGGAATACTTCGTCCACGTTAGGACTAAACTTTTCCACGTTAGGAATAAACTTTCCATGTTAGGAATAAACTTTCCACGTTAGGAATACTTCGTCCACGTTAGGACTCACACCTCGTCTTGAATTGTCCACGTCAGGACTCACATCTTCGACCCGCTGAGGAAATAAAACTTGTCCACGTCAGGACTTCACATTCCATCAATACCGAGAAATCGAATCTGTCCATGTTAGAACTAGCACATCTCGTCAACCCGAGGAAATAAATCTGTCCATGTTAGGACACCCATTTCTCTAGCACGAAGAAATCCCGTCAATATAGGAATAAATTGTCCACGTCAGGACTCATATTTCGTCAACGCGAGGAACTCCTATCAATATAGGCAATAAAATTTTGACGACTCTGGGGAAATACTCCTGTCAACCAGTAAGAAAATACATTCGTCTGTTCCTACGGGAAGATACTCTGAATACAGTTTCTCTGCTTATCTCCACCGTAACTAACTCCATTGGTCCCAACCCACAAAACTTTTAGCACTGACGTGACAGCGACTTTGAGGCGGACTCTACTGGGGATATTTGGAAACCAAACTACTGGACGCTTGTTCTGATAACCGGCGGCAGCCTCTGAAATTCTGATTCATGAAACCCTTTGATGCTGACGTAACAACAAATTTGAAGAAAATAATCCGCTGGCTGGACTAGAGAAACTTCAACAAGCAACTCTGGCGGGGAAAACAAGAGAAATTTAAACAAATAACTCTGCTCGGGGACAAAGAGAAACTTAAACTAATAACTTTGTGGGGAAAATAGTAAGATGAACCGTATCATCACACGTCTCACGGCGAGACCTCGAATGTCTGGTCATAGATCTAAGCTAGAACTCCATACTCCTGCTAAGAAAACACACCTGAAAGCAAAAGGTTAACCAACCTGATTTATGTTTCAAAAATGCGTATGTTTGAAAATGGCGTAATGCTCCGTACGACATGGAAATGCTACGCGTTTTTTATTTGGTGGATGCAAGTATGAAACTATATGCCGATGCAAATGCGGACTTGAACTGCTGGGATACAGAAACCGCTTCAGCAAAATAAATGCTGAAGACAACGCCAACTCCGCTGGGGATAACCAGGCGTCACAGAATTATTCCAGCAAAATAAATGCTGGAAGAGTGAAGCCAACTTCGCTGAGGAATAACTGAATGCGCCAATCATGATTGGACTTTTGCTGGGGAGTGAACGGGTATCACACGGTATTCCGACAAAATAAATGCCAGGACACGCAACCAACTCTACCGAGGAGAGTTTTAACCTTCGAGTTCCACTGGGAGGAAAGAAAACACTTGCTGAAAAGAGAGAACTCTGCTGGGGACGAAACGACTCTCTTGGGGAAAATCAAACTGGCTCCGCTGGGGGAGAGTAAATGACCCTACTAGGAAGGGAATCTCTACTGGGAAGAGTAGACTGCCTGGGTACAGCTCATAAGTTGGAAATATTAATCTTCTGAGGCTAAACCACTCTGCTCGGGATGGGGGATCCTTTTGGGGGACACCATACTGTCTGAATACAGTCTTCGATCTTGGAATCGTCAATTCTATTGAGGGTAAACGACCCTGCTGGAGAATGTCCTTCGAATAAGCTGCGGCTAGCTGGGGAATTTGATCCTTCTTTAGTAAGGGACATTGTTATCTCAAAAGCGTGACCTGCATGGGGATTCACTTCACGTAACGATCAAGTCTTTCATCAAAAAGCCTCTGGTCAGGGCGACATGAACTCTATTCCTTCTCGGAAATTTGCCCCACAAATACCAACATGCCCCAGTCCGAGCATTTCGTCTGGAAAAGAAAGGCTAGCCATAGTGCTACTCACAATACCTTGCCCCTGAATCGACACCAACCTTCTGATGAGGACTCTTCGATCTCTGTACCCTGACGGTTAGATCTGAACTGTTTCTGCACGTCAAACCCCAAAAGAATGTCCCAACAACATCTTTTGTTTTTAGGGTGTTCTGCCCCGGTCTTGCGATAATCTTTTTCCCCTGATCGACTGATTCGTGGAGCAGTGCCCATAGCCGCGAGAGATTTGCCAAATCTCGACCTAATTGCCCCAGATGAACTGCTTCTCGAATGTATGACTTTACTGGGGATAACCGAACGTGCCAAGTATGGTTGGACTTCTGTACATCCGTGGTGGGTCATACACGCCTGATGCTGGACAATATCCAGTCTAAATTCACGGCTTCTAGTAGAAGGGTCACAATTTCCCGATATTTGTCTCAAACTTGAAGATTGGCTGAATCTGCTCAAGTAGCTCTGAGTAACGCTGATGACACTGAGAAGAACAATTCTTTCGCCTCTGTTATGCCCCGGCCTGCAGGAACCTCTGTGGGATAGTCTGAAAATCTGTACCCTGACGGTTTAATATGAACTGCTCCCAGCATTCTGAACTTCCGCGAGATACTTTGACTCGAACGTATCTCGAATAAAGCTGACCCCTGCGCTCTTAGGATGGCATGCCCCTGTCTGCAATGACTTTGCCTTAATCTGGTTCTTGGCAAAACCCACTCTGAACCGAAAGCACCTTGCTACAGTACGACCTTGCGATGGCTTACCCCGGTGTTTCCCTTAACTCAACAACTATCCACATCGTGACTTGCTCCTGAACGAGCGTTGAGCGACTTAACCTGTCCTGATATAGCATTCTGGATAACTGCCCCTGATTGGCTCTCGAGATGATTCGCTTCTGATCAACTTCTGCCCCATAATCAACTGATGCTTCGGGACTTTTCCTCAGACTAATTGATTCTGAACTCTCTGGAAGTCAATGCCCCAGATTTACAGGGTTTCACAACATACACCATTCTGATCCAGACTGTTGAATTATTCAATCCTGTTTGATTATTCCCTGTTGGAATTTCTTTCCTGTCAACTACTAACCCGTAAGTAAAATTGTTCAATCCCGAATGGTAATTTTAATGCAGTTTTCATGCAAATTTTGAAAAAATTTGTGCTGTTACTCATTTACGTGTCATGACTGTGAATGATGAATGAACCAAAGTTCAAACGTAGTGCTGATGTGATCAGTGAAAAAAAATACACCAAGGATATGATTAGCAAATCATGAAGGAGTCAGGTTACTCAACCTTATCGTAATGCGCTTTCAAAATAAACCCTGCCTCAATTAGGTCTTTTAAGGGTTGTATCGTGGTCGGGTTCACGGTTCGTGAAACAAAGGATATTTGGCTCAAATTATGTTTTGTACCCACCCCTTCTACGTGATGATCTCCGATCCTAAAGTTCAATTAACTTGGCACAAGCGCTCGCCTCTTCGAGAGGTATGTTGAATGGTAAGAACCATAGTTAAGGAACTCACAAGGTTTTTCGGAGTGACAGTTACTCCTTTCTCGTTTTCGGTGTCTGTATACATGACTTTATTCTTCGCTGGGGATCTATTTTTTTTCTATCCCTTCTTTTTCATTCTTTTTGATTCCCTAATTTTTGCCTGGACTGACTCCTTTTGAGTTCTTTTCGATTTTTTCGTTTGAAGTCCAGCGGGATGCCCTAATTTTTGCCTAAGTATTAGCTTTCCAGCTTTTTCTTTTTCTTTTTACTTAGCGGGCTCTCTTATTTTTTTTTCTTGGAACACAGTCGTGTGACACTGATTGTCTTAGTTACTTCGAAAAGATGGTAACTGGCTCACTCCTGGTTGGTGAGGTTTAACCATGGTGGTTGGCGAGATGCGACCTCTTGAGAGGTATAGACTGATTGGTCCTCGAAAGGCAACACTCCTCTGTAAGACTTGAACACTCGGTCAAGCTAACTGACAACTACCCTGCCCCGGGTTAAGACGTGAGGGTTAAAAAGTCCGAAAAACTTCTACTTCCTAGCTCGAAGTGGTTAACAAGGGACTAACTCCTTATATCTCCGGTGTTTGGGGATTTGAAACAATGCCTTGTACGTCATCGGCAAGGTTTTATCTGAAAGCATACGATCATCGGTTATGAGTATTCAGTTTCGTCATCCTCCCTCCAATCTTTGCTAATCATAGTGATAAAGTGGAGTAAATAAAATGCAAGTGTCAATGCAATGCAATAAATGAGCGACAGCGACATGATTAATTTAGAAAAATGCATAGTCACTTTATCAATATTACCATTCGAAACATACAATGTTTAACAGCAAGTAGTAACTAACCGAAAAGAAACTACAAATGCAAATGATAAAAAGTCCGAGGACTGCCAATGCTGAGGGTGCCCACCTGTCTGGACCACTGGCTTCTTGAAAAGGACCCTCTGAATCTACGAGCTTAGACAGCTGAGAGGTTGGCATGAACAAACAAAACTCCTTCAGGAAAGGAAATGCACCCTTTGTCGATCAACTGCTGCACTTTTGCCTGAAAAGCTTTGCAATCTTCGGTTGAATGCCCCGGAGATCCACCATGGTAACTACACTGGACGTGGGGATTGTACCCTGGAGGGTAAGGCTCTGGTACGACCTTAAGAGCTTTAGGTTCCACCAGAGAATTCTGAATCAAATGCGGAAGAATCTGGCTATACGGCACAGGCACCAGATGGAAAGGAGCATTCCTTCGTTCCACGTTGTTACGAGGTCGGTTCTGAATCTGACGCTGATTCTGATAACCTCGGCCACGGGCTCGTTGATTAGCATGAGGAGCGACATGAAGTTCCCGATGGGATGCCCTAGGCACAATTGTTTGTCCAGAATAACGAGACACAGAAGATACTGACCGCTGAGAAGACGGAGACCCAACAGATTTTACCGATTCGACTTGAGGATACCCCACATCATTCATGATTGCATTGACCACAATTCCTTCTTCAGTTCGAAAGATTCATTTTCACTAGCCTGACCGCCCGAAACAATATGAATTTTCCCAATTTTTATGGCATGCTCAATGCGTTCTCCAAATCCTACCAAGTCAGAGAAATTTGACGCAATTCCAAGCATTCTTTCAAAGTACGAACTCTGCAGTGAGTCTACAAACATGCTTTTCAACTCTCGGTCTTGAAGCGGTGGTTGCACTCTAGTAGCAAATTCTCTCCATCTCTGAACATACTTCCTGAAAGGTTCATTGTTCCCTTGAGACAATTCTTGCAGCTGCATGCGACTAGGAGCTTCATCAAGATTGTAGTCATACTGCTTCAGGAAAGCATCGGCTAAATCCGCTCATGATCGGATTTGATCACTCTCTAACTGCATATACCAACTCAGAGATGCCCCAGTCAGACTATCTTGAAAGCAGTGAATCATCAGCTTGTCGTTATACGCGAACGAAGTCATTCTCCGGCAGAACATAACCAAATGTAGCTTCGGACAGCTATCCCCTTTGTATTTCTCGAAATTGGGCACTTTGAACTTTGGAGGCAATACAAGACCTGGCACCAAACACATGCTTGCAGCATTCAGATCAATAGTATTCTTATCCACCAGGGCAGCAATCTGATCTTCCAACGTCTGAAGTCTTCTCATATACTCCTCAACAGTCAATGGGTTCTGAATATCAACCTGTGGAACAACTCTCGGAGGTGGCAAAATCCTTGGAGAATCTGGCGTAGAGAAAGTGAAATTGTGATACTCGGCGTCATTGAAAGAATATGAACCTCTGACAGGGGTTTGCGCTGGCTGGGCAACATTGTTCATCTGAGCTCTTTGACCATTGTTATCTCCTCTATGCATAGCTGTGATGTCTTCCCTGATCTGACTCACCTGGTGTTTCAACAATTCGAACTCCGCCCGAGTAATAACCAAGTCCTGCTCTTCTGAAGCCATGATCTTTCCCAATGCTAACTTAAGTCCAATGCGAATGTCGGGAAATCAACTGATGAAGCGGACAAAAACGGGTAAGCTCCTTGTTCCGGATGAGGATGAATATGCAAAATGAAATGCAAATGCAAACAGTCATGCAAAAATGCAAAATGCACACACAAGGGACCAAGTGCCCCTGGCTGAGAAGAATCCACCGCACTGGTCTTAGTCAGACCCATAACACTGCTCGAACCTGGTGTCAGCAAATCAAAACGGTACTCGAACCTGGCCTCCAACAGACCTCATAATGCTGTCTTCAAATATCATTGAATCTCAATCAAGAAAACCGGTAATCTGGAGGTCAAGTTACCTGCATGCCCCAAACCCCTCTCACAGGTAGGTGTCCTAATAACTGACACAAGGTATGGCATCCTATGCGGTCGTCGGCGTCACAGACTTTCAGGGTTGATGATACGATTCCCAGAAGGAGTGGCATCGTCAAATCCTGAAGAGGCCTCACTTAGCCAACTTCCAATTGATCAGTTCCCGGAGTCGACAATTCAGCTAACCAACAACCCCTTCGACCCAAAGGGTAGAAAAGAAGTCAACTAGAAGAACCTCGTCCGAGTGTAGATTTTGTGGGACACTAATGCAAGCAAAGCCGGCACGCGTCCACTACTTTCTACTCTAATTCTAAGTGCACTCAAGCCCAGGTCCGGCTTATCTCTCAATCATAGAACACCCGTCACACCCCAATATAGCAATAATAACAATAATATAATGCTGAAAGTAAATGACAGAAATATAAATCCATACAAAATCCTTGACGGGAAAACAAGCGCTAGGATTGACTCTCTTGAGGGACGTTGGATCCCAAATGCATAAGGAACTATCGCAGTCCTTAGCAGCCAGGGGACGTTGGATCCCCAGCAGAGTCGCCAGTTGTGGCTATTGCGAAAATCGGCGCCGACTGAACAGAAGAGTCGCCACCGTGCGTTATTTATCCCAACGGAGGGAAAGGAAACGCTCGAGGTAAACCTACCGCAAAACGGGGAAAGGAATGGTCATCACAACCAAATCCTGGATTCGGGAGTCGGTTATGCAAGGGGAAGGTATTAGCACCCCTCATGCCCGTCGTACTCGACGGGATCCATGCTTGTTTTCTGGTACGGATTGTTATTCTATCTACTCTACAGGTCAGGGGTTAAAAGAAAATAAAATGACTCGGCAAAGTATCGCACTTTATGCCTACGTATTCCCGTCTGGAACGAGAAATCAGAGTCAACGTAGTTCGCCTACCTACTGGAAAGGAGGGGAAGGTTGCTCGCTAGGATATCGCATCCTATGCCTACGTACTTTCATACAGCATGAAAGATCAGAGCAAACGTAGTTCGGACCACGTACGACTCAAGTCTGTCTTGGTTGTTTTTATTCCTTCTGAAAAAGGGTTTTCCTGATTAACAGTCCAAGCGGACAAAAATTGACGTTTTGATGAGTTCACATTCTTTTACGGAAGAAGTGTCTTTTATTGGGTTTGAAATCTTATTGTGTTTTTCTGTTTGTTTTGAGAAAGAAGAGACAGAACTCTAACCTACGGTTGAAAAAGGAATCAAACTAACCTAGTGTTATCATGCATGGGTTAAGACCTAATGTCTATCATGCTCCTCTCTTGCGCAGAGAGAAACAGAGATCCTAAGGGATAAACGGAAACATAAACAATAGCATATATACAATAAAGCAGTAAAATGCATGGATGCAGCAATACAAGCGAGGCAAGGGAGTCCCACTCAACCTCGAACCTAGAAAACAACAGGCAAAAGTGAACAAGGTTCGCTTTCAACCTAACAGGTTAATGGCAAACAATACAGTCAGGGAAATTCACACAATACATCAAAAATTAAACAGCTGAAATAAACAGCAAAAGCAGCAAAAGCAGTCTTCATCAACATCTGTCTTCAAGTCATCTACAAGCTTCAAGCAAGCATCAGTCTTCATCTTCACAGCCTTCAAGAAAGGTCTTTGTCTTCAATCCTTCAATGGCTTTTCTTCAAGTCTCACTCTCCAAGATGAGCAGCAGTCAACAAGATGAATTGGATGTTAAGCAGTCAATTGCCTACCAAGGGTGGCCTACTGACTGTTAACATGATACATACAGTTTTCTCTCAAAAGTTCTATATTTTAAATACATTCACTAATCCTTCCAAAGGAAGGAGGTGGGTATTTAAAAGAGACTTTGAATCATAGAGAAAGAATGGAGGCAAACAAGACCTTCCATGTTTATGAAGCAAGTTTTCTACTCTAGAGCTCTACCTAACTCCTAGATCCTATAACCTCATCAGCTGCCAGCAAGATATACTCTTCATCCACTCTTGAAATTGATCTTCATTCCTTTTGTCTTCAATGGGCTTCATCAACAAAGTCTTCAACTCAAACCCAAGCCCCAAACAAGCCCAATACCCCACACAATCCAAACAATAACCCTAGAAAGGGCACACCACACAATCAATCAACTCAAAAATCAACCAAAAATAGTATATTATTCTATTAATTCCTAATGTAAATGCTAGGGGACCCTACATAACTACCCTTAAGTCCCATATATTCCCCATAGACTAAATTGCCCTAAAAAAACTAAATCTAAAATTGTTATTGACCTATGCTAAAGTTTTAATCAAATTCTATACTACTTAGAACTACCTAATTAAAACTACCCTAAAAATTATCACAAAATTATGACATTAATTCAGGGGGACCCTAAACCATTCATCTAATTATCCTAAAAAAATTGAACTCAAAATCCTAAGGGAACTATCCTAATTAAATTCTACAAATTAGCATACCAACTAAAAGAATTTAAAAAAAACCATTAAAAGTAAAAATGCACAAAAAATATAAAACTGAAATAAAATTGCTATTTTATGTTTTTATATTTTTTTAGATAGAAAATGGAAAATGGGAAAAAAAGTCTCATTAAAAAATATGCATTTTTCAATTTTATATGAATTTTTGAATTTTAATAAAATCTCGACCGTAGGATGGTCTTCCAAGTCAACAAGTCCACATACAATCAATGGTCTAGATTATGTCTTCAACCTTGGTCCATCTAGGGTTTTAGAATCCATGAAAAAACAAACTCCATGCATGAAACTTTCCACCACTTGTTCTCTCTCATTTCTCCATCAAATGACACAATCCAAGAACCAAACTTGACTAGAATTTTACGTAGAATCCAACCATGCCATTAGATTTCGTTGAAACTAACTACATCATCCTAACCGAACCACACAACTCCATGGATCCAAACTTTCTTCAATTTTCGACCATCATAAAACTCAACAATCTTTGTATATAATTAATCCTCATGCTATGCTGATCACAACCAACCAATTCTCATGCATTATCATCCATTAAATCATGTGTTCTACCTCCATCAAGAATCAACCTCCATTAATGAAACCTCACTAATTGGTCTAAAACTCATCCAAATGAATCCCCTAATGGTCTCTAATAGTTTCACAACAAGAACTAATCCTAACCATGCCTAAAACAGAGTGTGGGAAAGATTTTGCATACCTTGACCCTATAATGGCAAGTGTTGAAAAGCTTCGAACCAGGCCTTGTGGATCTTCAAGAATGGTCTCTATGTGATGAATAACACTCTTCTTGCACAAGATTTGATGGAGATGGCTTGTATCTTCGGATCCAATCACTTTTGCTCTTTTGCAACTTCACTTGAAAAGCTCCAATTCTTCAACAATGGTGGCTCAAGCTAGCATGAACATACTCAGGGATGTTTGTAGTGATGATTTGTGGAAGAAAATGGAAGGGTAATGAAGAGAAAAATGGAGTTTCAATACAATTTGCAAAATGAAGAATTTTGGTTCAAACTCTTTTTCCTACCACCATTAACATCAACAATCACCAAACTTTCACCAATGGAGAATGAAATCAATATATAGACTCATTTGGAAGGGTCTAGAATCATCTAGATCAATCTAGTAGCAACTTGAACTTTCATGAAGATATTTTGCATTTCACTTTCCAACACATGAGATATCATGACAAAACCCTTACAACTTGAGTAATTATCTTCATTTTCTCCTTAAGTGGTATTTTGGACAAGATACAAAGCTTAAACACCTTGTTTATGAAGCTTTTCTTTGTTTTGGCTTGGTATGCCATTATGCAAGTAAGACTTTTACAAAGCAACCCCAAGATTTAAGCCTCAAATCAAAATTGTGGCTGAACCAATGTTCTTAAAATTCCCTTGGGAGTCAAAATGACCTATCATATGCCATGGTTTGGATTTGGAACTTGGATTTTAGGATTTTCCATTTCACTTGAATTAACTTATGTCCCATTTTTAGGCTATTTTTATCACTTTTTTTTATGAGCCTTTCCAACATCTCATGACCACCCTACTAGCCTTAAAACATCATTCTAAGCAACTTTAATGCTGAAGGTTTTTCCATTTGAAGCTTGGAAGTAGGAGATATGGCCATATGCTTGAAATGACCTATAACTGCCAAATGACCAAAATGCCCTTTGCTTGCCAAAGTCATAAGTAGAGTTCCACAAATCAGATGAAGGCATATCATACCTTTCTAGAAATCTAAGATCATGAGGAACAACTTTCATGTTGACCAGAAATCCATTTGAAAGCTCCTTGAGGGGTAAAAGTTGCCTGGAAGTCAAGTAACTTTCACAGACAAATTTCAGATGCCTCTGACGACCTGTAACTTGCAAGGACCATAACTTGAGTTCTATAAATCTCCTTGATGTCTTCCACCACTAAAATTAAAGGTCTTGAGATAATCTACAAGTTTTATGTTGGCCAAGAATCCATTTGAGACTTGCATTTTGAATTATCTTGCTGGGAAGTTTGCCCTAAATCAGGGGATTTTACACAGAAACCCTAATTTAGAAACCTCTCTTCTTCTTGATTTCTCTTAATTTCTCCTTGGCACAACACCACATCTATCTACATGTCAAATGAGGCATCCCGCATCTTTCAAACAGGCCTTGATGCCCTTCAATCAAGCATTTGACCTAGGGTTGACCCAGATGAAACCCTAGTTGACTGTCTTCCACTGCAGCTCTTGCAATCACACCAATGACTTGTATCACTTTCAAAATGACTCTCTAGGTCTTCCATGATGTCTGTATGCCCTCCATGACCTCAATTCCTTGCTCACAACTTCTCTGATGATCTTCAAATACCCTCAAGATAGGAGATAGATCCACTGCTTGGTCCACTAACTTCTCAGATTTCAATTTCTTTCTGATGGCTTGGATGAGATTGAATTTGAATAGGAATCTCTTGATAGGCTCATAGAGATAAGAATTGAATTTGGTCCCTTGTTGGATGACTTGTTATGTTATGCTATGCAAATGATTGGACTATGTACATGACTTTTTATGCAAATGACAATGCAATTGAAACATAAACCAAATGAAATAAGTTGAGCAAATTTTAGGGTGAAACAAAAGGAAATCCACTATTAGCAGAATTAATTTAGAGTTAAACCTCCAGTTTACACTCCTCACTTAATCTCTACCCAATGCAATTTCAGCCTAGAGACACTCTAGTACCTGAGTATACCCACTCACTCCCCCTCAATCACACAAAAGTGATTTATAATTCACAATTACAAAAACAATATGAAGAAACACTTCATACATACCTTGATCTTGCTTCACAGCTTTGATCAAGGAACTCACACACTCTTGCTTCACAGCTTCGAGTGAGACACAACCTAGAATCTACCTATCCAATGCAATCATCCACCAGACAATTGCTTGGAGTACAAGTATTCCTAAACAGAATTCACACGTGAAGACTAGCCTTCTTCACTCACAAATATGTCTACCACAATGTATCAAACGATACAAAGGGTGACTTACACACAAGGGACTCTCAAACCCTAGACCTTGATTTTACACTCTGGTTGATTTTGATGTGAGTGCTTGTCTTTCTTCTGCTTTTGCTCCTCCTTTTATAGCAATGCAGACTGGGCTTGGGCTGGTCACAAGTAACAAACATTAGTTTTAACAAAGTAAAACTAATTTCCACAATTCAAGGTGCTGTCAAATTAGGTCATGGCTTTTCATGATATGGTCAGTGCTGGCTAGAATCTCTCCTGAGATAACTCAGGAGTCATAACAGGTTTCCTGAAGTATAACCTGAGTTTCCTCTTGCAATATAACAGAAAACCAACATGCCTGCTGTGCACGTCTGATGTCATACGCTCAATGTCATATGACATCCAATATGACATCCACTCTTCTGCAGATTTTTCCCTACACCGGACTTGGCTTCACTCAATCTTCTGCAGAATAACATTAGAAACAAGTATATTAAAGTTTCCTAAAAGGTCTCCAAGATCCTTTTATGAATACCAATACAATCTGTTCTTGTTCCTAATAAATCTCCTTGACATTTTTACTGATGAGGTATTTTCAACATGGTCTTATCAATCCAAACCAATTCTGTCAAGAGATATACAATAGCAGCTCCTTCTGTTGTCATGCAGCGATGTCCTGCTTAAGACACATGACAGCACACCTCACTCACTACCAGTGGGGAACTTCATCACACCTCAACCTGTTGTGGCTGCACACCTCACTCACCACCTGTGAGGAACTTCATCACAACTTAACCTGTTGTGGCCACTGCTAACACATAGCAGCTACTGCTGTACTAGACATTGATGCATGACACTCAGCTCCTGCTAGCTCCTTATGCATTCATGACAACAGTTATGTCATCATCTCCTGCTAGCTCCTTTTGCATCCATGACATCTATGACAACAGTTCTGTCATCAGCTCCTGCTGCACCAGTAGCAATGCCATGAGCCATCAGCCCTTGCTACACCACTACTCCTGCTGTTTCTCACACATGACAGTAGTTCTGTCATGACAGCAGATGGATGTCTTGTTGGATGTCACGACATTCAACATGACATTCACATTAAAACACTCCACAACAGTTCTGTCACCACAGTAGATGGAGATGTTATAACATCCTGCTTAACATCAGTGCAGGATCATGTTTTACCAAAATTTAGCCAATCATAGAACCATGGACAATTCTATGTCATAGAACTAACAATCTCCCCCTTTGGAAAATTTTGACTAAAACAACTTATCAGGGCAGCAGCAGTAGTTTTTCCAGCCTCACACACTATCATTCTCCCCCTTGATGGTTGCAACAGATAGCAGCCCTTAACATCAAATAACTCCCCCTTGGTTTAGTCAAAACTTGACAAAAATTGGAGTAAGTGTACATACTGCATATGGTGTCCAAGTCTGCCATTTCTTGATCTCTAAAGGCTGCACCAACAATCTTGGATAGTCAGTCTTGAATCTTGGGTTCTTGTCTTGTCTGAAGTTGCACCTTCAGCAATGACACTTTTGACATCACCAATTAAAGGATAATCAATTAACTACTTACCACAAGTAATAATTGATCTTAAATCCCCAATTTGAGACACACAAATCTTCTGTAGAGAAAAATAAATTCTCCCAGACATTAACCCATAAACATGTTGCCAAGGCACAACAATGCACCAGCCAGCACAATACCAAGACATCTTGTCTGACATTACTACCTCACAAGCTTGCCTGAGAATCAACACCCTTTTGCATACAGATCACACCAGAACCTACCCTTATAGGAGAGGTAGTTGCAGGATACTCAGATTCATCTTAGAAACTCCTTCAAGATGTCAGGGTGAATACCCTTCCAAATGCACACAATCAGAGCTGATGATGTCTTGATCTTCATCTTTACCTGTCATACACGGCAAATCACTTGGATAGAGGCCCAACACCTGATTTGATCCATTGATACTTTAAGAAAGCACCAAGAGCGGAATCACTGTTAAGTTCATTCTGAACAGTAACCCAATGTCACAACACCTGGTATGACATTGAACGTATGACATTCCACTCTCCTAGGGGTATACATTCACAAACTGCTTGAAGCCACAAGCAATCTTGAGACACTAATGCACCATTGCAACAACATATCCTAGATAGAAGTATACCTCCTAATACTAAGGGTAACCAGCGCATATGAATGGAAAACATAAGACGCATCTTCATGTCTTCAAGAACTCATTCTCTGTTCAACACACATGTTGAACGCATTCACTTACTACTTGAACCACAAGCAAGTAGTACACCTCTCAAACAGAAGCTCTCCCCCTATCTTTGACAACAGATGCTCCAAGATCACAACAGTATATCTCAAGACCAACCTCATGCTTATACTGCTCCACTTCTTTCTGGAGTTACTTTTAGCAGAAGAGACCACTTCTCCACAAGTATTCTGACCTTAGGCTTAGTACAAGCTAGACACCCCATAATCCAAGACATTCTTTCCTCATCATTATCCCATATGATAAGTTAGAAAGCTTCTGATTTAACTGGTGATTCTTCTTATCAGAATCCAGACTTCCATGCAGTCAATCAATGATCCACTCCAGTCTTGACCAATCCTTTCACATGATACTCCAAGATAGTCATTTTACCTCATCATTCTCCCGTATGACAAGATAGAGTACTTCTTAGTCAAGATGTGAATCACAAGTTCTGCACTAGATCTTCAAGTCCTTTGCCAAGGAAAACCAAACCATATCCACTGGTTCTTTATCTGCCCATAACTGGACTTACTTCTGCCTAGTAATCCACTATGAGGATCTTCAGAGAGCACAACTTCACCAGCTTGATCAAATACCTCTCCAAATGAAGGTAATCTTCCATACACAACTTAGGGCTTCTACCACAAGCTCTAATCTATGAACAGAAACAGATCCTTCTTTGGTCTTCAACCAACTACCCTTCTGCACAAGAGTACTTAGTTCCAAGCATGAACAGTTCAAGAACCTTCTGTGGTCTTCAAATGACTACCCTTCTGCACAAGAATAGTTTTCTAAAGGCACACTGCTTGAATAAACAAATTCCACTGTTTGGTTATTCAGGATCTTTCTGCTACTCCACTAGGCCATTTTGATCTTCAAGTCACACATTCTACTTGCTCCAAGGTAAGGCATCTACTTCTTCACACAGCTCCCACAAAATGCATGAGATGAAGCATTAATTCCATTCATACCTGAGAAGATCAACTTATCTTCAAGTGATGTGCCACAACATCACTCGAGGCCTTGAAGTTTCTGCTTGATGTTACAACTTTGGTTAAGACATTCAGCTGGAGAGTTCAGGATTTCATTCTGCCACTTAGAAGATTCTCTTTAATTAGAACAAGAGTACATAGGCTTGATATCCAGTTGGAGTAGACAACCTCAATCCTGCTTTGTTGTACCACAACAATTACCTTGAAGTGAATTTGCTTCATGAACTCCTCTTAAGAGAGACCAAACGTGCCAAGGCTTGACTCTTTAATGAGGAAGGGTCACAAAGGAAATCTTTACACAAGGATTCCCGCTTTCCTTAAGCAGAGACTTCTTTAGAAAGTCAGAGATGACTTCCACTTATCCTTGACCTCCAATATGACCAAGGTCATATGCTCCTATGCACTTAGATCAGAAATAAACGGACCTAAGCAGTGCTATCACCAACACCATCTTCTAGACAAGTTTCTTGCCAGGAAACTCTCTAGCTAATAGATCAGGTGCTTCTAGTAGAAACTAGAACACAACTGCTACACTCCAATACTCTTATAGAGCATATTATCTTCATCTTCATTCCCATCAGCACTCCATTCTAGCCTTAGTTTCTTGCCAAGAACCTTACTAGAATGAGTACAGATCCAACTATATCTCCTTTGATCTATGGATCAACAGAATTCTGCACAATCTCTGCTGATTGAATGTCTCAACATCTAGTTGAACATCAGATCCTTGAAGTAAACCAAGCATATCAGGGCCTGATACTTGTGCAACCACTGATGAGACAACTTGATCATCAACTAAGGATAATTCATTAAATATTTGAGAATATCTCACATAGCAATCAATCTTGAATCCTTATTAGGATCCCTTCTTTCAGAAGCCAATCTTGGATCATCCACCTGTTGAGAAGACCATCTGATAAATACTTCACTAATACCAAAAGTATTATTTAGTAAAAGTATCTTTTATGTTGAAGCATCAAGGATGACACCCTTGACTCAACCTGCATATGAGTGGTGAAATAAATCACCTCCCACTATCTTCTCTAAGGCAACCTTCAGCAATCTGCCACAACCGTACATCAAACTGTATATGGGCTAGTCTTCTCCCAGGGGAATCAGAGTTCTTTTATCAGAGAAATATGCAGCAGAACCACCAAAAGAACATGCCCTAAACAAGATGTCTGATCATTCAACAGGCCATAGGACAGAAGTAGCCACTCCTCCTTTGGCATAACATATAGTTGGTCATAGAAGCTCCTATATCAGAGGGCATAACAGCAGATACAAGCTTCTCTTTAGCTCCATGAGCAGAAGCTCAAACATTCAACAAGATTAGCAACTCAGCTACAACTTCTCCTTGTTCCAAAACACCAGAAAGTATCTCCCAAGATCTCATCTAGAACAGACAGGATGCCTGCTCGGATACCAATTGAAATTCTAGTATGCAGATCTCATATGTTCCAAGAACATATATCTCTGCTCAACAAGGGCGAGGAAAGACCATGACCAATTTAAATTCATTTAAATTGTGCCAATGTCATGACCAACGTCATGACGTCTGTTGTGACATCTGCAGGCTAACAGACCTATTTATCTAACCATTTAACTTGTGCAGAATTGTAAATGCAGAAAGATAAATACCACCAGTAATTATTTACCCAGTTCAGTGTAACATCACCTACATCTGGGGGCTACCAAGCCTGGAAGGAAATCCACTATTAGCAAAATTAATTTAGAGTTAAACCTCCAGTTTACACTCCTCACTTAATCTCTACCCAATGCAATTTCAGCCTAGAGACACTCTAGTACCTGAGTATACCCACTCTCTCCCCCTCAATCACACAACAATGATTTATAATTCACAATTACAAAAAAATATGAAGAGACACTTCATACACACCTTGATCTTGCTTCACAGCTTTGATCAAGGAACTCACACGCTCTTGCTTCACAGCTTCGAGTGAGACACAACCTAGAATCTACCTATCCAATGCAATCATCCACCAGACAATTGCTTGGAGTACAAGTATTCCTAAACAGAATTCACACATAAAGACTAGCCTTCTTCACTCACAAATATTTCTACCACAATGTATCAAACGATACAAAGGGTGGCTTACACACAAGGGACTCTCAAACCCTAGACCTTGATTTTACACTCTGGTTGATTTTGATGTGAGTGCTTGTCTTTCTTTTGCTTCTGCTCCTCCTTTTATAGCAATACAGACTGGGCTTGGGCTGGTCACAAGTAAAAAACATTAGTTTTAACAAAGTAAAACTAATTTCCACAATTCAAGGTGTTGTCAAATTAGGTCATGGCTTTTCATGATATGGTCAGCGCTACATAGAATCTCTCCTGAGATAACTCAGGAGTCATAACAGGTTTCCTGAAGTATAGCCTGAGTTTCCTCTTGCAATATAACAGAAAATTAACATGCCTGCTGTGCACGTCTGATGTCATACGCTCAATGTCATATGACATCCAATATGACATCCACTCTTCTGCAGATTTTTCTTTACACCAGACCTGGCTTCACCCAATCTTCTGCAGAATAACATTAGAAACAAGTATATTAAAGTTTCCTAAAAGGTCTCCAAGATCCTTTTATGAATACCAATACAATTTGTTCTTGTTTCTAATAAATCTCCTTGAGATTTTTAGTGATGAGGTATTTTCAACATGGTCTCATCAATCCAAACCAATTATGTCAAGAGATATACACTAGCAGCTCCTTTTGTTGTCATGCAGCGATGTCTTGCTTAAGACACATGACAAGACACCTCACTCACTACCTGTGGGGAACTTCATCACACCTCAACCTGTTGTTGTTGCACACCTCACTCACCACCTGTGAGGAACTTCATCACAACTTAACCTATTGTGGCCACTGCTAAAACATAACAGCTACTTTTGTACTAGACATTGATGCATGACACTCAGCTCATGCTAGCTCCTTCTGCATTCATGACAACAGTTATGTCATCAGCTCCTGCTGCATCCATGACATCCATGACGACAGTTATGTCATCAGCTCCTGCTGCACCAGTAGCAATGTCATGAGCCATCAGCCCTTGCTACACCACTACTCCTGCTGTTTCTCACACATGACAGTAGTTCTGTCATGACAGCAGATGGATGTCTTGTTGGATGTCACGACATTCAACATGACATTCACATTAAAACACTCCACAACAGTTCTGTCACCACAGTAGGTGGAGATGTTATAACATCCTGCTTAACATCAGTGCAGGATCATGTTTTGCCAAAATTTAGCCAATTATAGAACCATGGATAATTCTATGTCATAGAACCATGTGTTGCACCCTAAAATTTGCTCAACTTATTCCACCTGATCTTATGTTTCAATTGCATTGTCATTTGCATAAAAAGTCATGTACATAGTCTAATCATTTGCATAGCATAGCATGGGCAAGTCATCCAATAAGGGACCAAATGCAATTCTTATGAGCATATCAAGAGGGTATTATTCAAATTCAAGCACATCCAAGTCATCAGAAAGAAATTGAAATCTGAGAAGTTAGTGGACCAAGCAGTGGATCTATCTCCTATCTTGAGGGTATTTGAAGATCATCAAAGAAGTTGTGAGTCATGAATTGAGGCCATGGAGGGTATACAGACATCATGGAAGACCTAGAGATTCATTTTGAAAGTGAGGCAAGTCATTGGTGTAATTGCAAGAGCTGCAGTGGAAGACAGTCAACTAGGGTTTCATCTGGGTTAACCCTGGGTCAACCCTAAGTCAAATGCTTGATTGAAGGGCATCAAGGCCTGTTTGAAAGATGTGGGATGCCTCATTTGACATATAGATATGGATGTGGTGTTGTGACAAGAAAAAATCAAAAGAAATCAAGAAGAAGAGAGGTTTCTAAATTAGGGTTTCTGTGTAAAATCCCCTGATTTAGGGCAAACTTCCCAGCAAGATAATTCAAAATTCAAGTCTCAAATGGATCCTTGGACAAAATGAAACTTGTAGATTATCTCAAGACCTTTAATTTGAGTGGTGGAAGACATCAAGGAGATTTATAGAACTCAAGTTATAGTCCTTGCAAGTTACAGGTCGTCAGAGGCATCTGAAATTTGTCTGTGAAAATTACTAAACTTCCAAGCAACTTTTACCCCTCAAGGAACTTTCAAATGGATCTCTGGCAAACATGAGAGTTTTTCCTCATGATCTTACCTTTCTAGAAAGGTATGATATGCCTTCATCTGATTTGTGGAACTCTACTTATGACTTTGGCAAGCAAAGGGCATTTTGGTCATTTGGCAGTTATAGGTCATTTCAAGCATATGGCCATATCTCCTACTTCCAAGCTTCAAATGGAAAAACCTTCAGCATTAAAGTTGCTTAGAATGATGTTTTAAGGCTAGTAGGGTGGTCATGAGATGTTGGAAAGGCTCATAAAAAAAGTGATAAAAATAGCCTAAAAATGGGACATAAGTTAATTCAAGTGAAATGGAAAATCCTAAAATCCAAGTTCCAAATCCAAACCATGGCATATGATAGGTCATTTTGACTCCCAAGGGCATTTCAAGAACATTGGTTCAGCCACGAGTTTGATTTGAGGCTTAAATCTTGGGGTTGCTTTGTAAAAGTCTTACTTGCATAATGGCATACCAAACCAAAACAAAGAAAAGCTCCATAAACAAGGTGTTTAAGCTTTGTATCTTGTCCAAAATACCACCTAAGGAGAAAATCAAGTGAATTACTCAAGTTGTAGGGTTTTTGTCATGATATCTCATGTGGTGGGAATGGAAATGCAAAATATCTTCATGAAAGTTCAAGTTGCTACTAGATTGATCTAGATGATTCTAGACCCTTCCAAATGAGTCTATATATTGAATACAATCTCCATTGGTGAGAGGTTGGTGATTGTTGATGTTAATGGTGGTAGAGAAAAGAGTTTGAACCAAAAATTCTCCATTTTGCAAATTGTATTGAAACTCCATTTTTCTCTTCATTACCCTTCCATTTTCTTCCACAAATCATCACTACAAACCTCCCTGAACATGTGCATGCTAGAGTGAGCCTCCATTGTTGAAGAATTGGAGCTTTTCAAGTGAAGTTGCAAGAGAGCAAAAAGGATTGAATCTGAAGATACAAGCCATCTCCATCAAATCTTGTGCAAGAAGAGTGTTATTCATCACATAGAGACCATTCTTGAAGATCCACAAGGCCTGGTTCGAAGCTTTTCAACACTTGCCATTGTAGGGTCAAGGTATGCAAAATCTTTTCCACACTCTGTTTTAGGCATGGCTAGGATTAGTTCTTATTGTGAAACTATTAGAGACCATTAGGGGATTCATTTGGATGAGTTTTAGACCAATTAGTGAGGTTTCATTAATGGAGGTTGATTCTTGATGGAGGTAGAACGCATGATTTAATGAATGATAATGCATGAGAATTGGTTGGTTGTGATCAGCATAGCATGAGGATTAATTATATACAAAGATTGTTGAGTTTTATGATGGTCGAAAATTGAAGAAAGTTTGGATCCATGGAGTTGTGTGGTTCGGTTTGCATGATGTAGTTAGTTTCAACGAAATCCAAAGGCATGGTTGGATTCTACATAAAATTCTAGTCAAGTTTGGTTCTTGGATTGTGTCATTTGATGGAGAAATGAGAGAGAACAAGTGGTGGAAAGTTTCATGCATGGAGTTTGTTTTTTTCATGGATTCTAAAACCCTAGATGGACCAAGGTTGAAGACATAATCTAGACCATTGATTGTATGTGGACTTGTTGACTTGGAAGACCATCCTGCGGCCGAGATTTTATTAAACTTCAAAAATTCATATAAAATTGAAAAATGCATATTTTTTAACGAGACTTTTTTTCCCATTTTCTGTCTAGAAAAATATAAAAACATAAAATAGCCATTTTATTTCAGTTTTATTTTTTTTGTGCATTTTTACTTTTAATTGCTTTTTTTAATTCTTTTAGTTGGTATGCTAATTTGTAGAATTTAATTAGGATAGTTCCCTTAGGATGTTGAGTTCAATTTTTTTAGGATAATTAGATGAATGGTTTAGGGTCCCCCTGAATTAATGTCATAATTTTGTGATAATTTTTAGGGTAGTTTTAATTAGGTAGTTCTAAGTAGTGTAGAATTTGATTAAAACTTTAGTATAGGTCAATAATAATTTTAGATTTAGGTTTTTTAGGGCAATTTAGTCTATGGGGAATATATGGGACTTAAGGGTAGTTATGTAGGGTCCCCTAGCATTTATATTAGGAATAAATAGAATAATATACTATTTTTGGTTGATTTTTGAATTGATTGATTGTGTGGTGTGCCCTTTCTAGGGTTATTGTTTGATTGTGTGGGGTATTGGGCTTGTCTGGGGCTTGGGTTTGAGTTGAAGACTTTGTTGATGAAGCCCATTGAAGACAAAAGGAATGAAGACCCATTTCAAGAGTGGATGAAGAGTATATCTTGCTGGCAGCTGTTGAAGGTTATAGGATCTAGGAGTTAGGTAGAGCTCTAGTTGATTCACAAACATGGAAGGTCTTGTTTGCCTCCATCCCTCTCTATGATGCAGAGTCTCTCTAGGACACTTACCCCCTTCCTTTGGAAGGCTTGGTAGCAGTGTCTAAGAGATAGAACTCTTGAGAGAAACATTCTACATATTGTTAACAGTCTGTTTGCCACATTTGGTGGTCAACTAACTGTTTAACATTCCAGTTCATCCTCTTAACTGTTCCTCATCTTGGAGAGTGAGACTTGAAGAAAAGCACTGAAGGATTGAAGATAGAGACCTTGCTTGAAGGCTGTGAAGATGAAGACTGATGCTTGCTTGGAGCTTGTAGATGTTTGAAGATGACTTGAAGACAGATGTTGATGAAGACTGCTGTTTGCTGTATTTTTTTGCTGTTTATAATTTTTGATGTATTGTTTGAATTTCCCTGACTGTATTGTTTGCCATTTAATCTGTTAGGATGAAAGCGAATTTTGTTCGCTTTTTCCTGTTGTTTTCTAGGTTCGAGGTTGAGTGGGACTCCCTTGCCTCGCTTGTATTGTTGCATCCATGCATTTTACTGCTTTATTGTATATATGCTATTGTTTCTGTTTCCGTTTATCCCTTAGGATCTCTGTTTCTCTCTGCGCAAGAGAGGAGCATGATAGACATTAGGTCTTAACCCATGCATGATAACATTAGGTTAGTTTGATTCCCTTTTCAACCGTAGGTTAGAGTTCTGTCTCTTCTTTCTCAAAACAAACAAAAAAACACCATAAATCTTTCAAACACAATAAAAGACACTTCTTCCGTAAAAGAATGTGAACTCATCAAAACGTCAATTTTTGTCCGCTTGGACCAGTAATCTGAAAAACCCTTTTTTAGAAGGAGATAAAAGCAATCAAAACAGATTTGTGTCGTACGTGGCCCAAACTACGTTTGCTCTGATCTTTCATGCTGTATGAAAGTACGTAGGCATAGGATGCGATATCCTAGCGAGCAACCTTCCCCTCCTTTCCCGTAGGTAGGCGAACTACGTTGACTCTGATTTCTCGTTCCAGACGGGAATACGTAGGCATAAAGTGCGATACTTTGCCGAGTCATTTTATTTTCTTTTTAACCCCAGACCTGTAGAGTAGATAGAATAACAATCCGTACCAGAAAACAAGCGTGGATCCCGTCGAGTACGACGGACGTGAGGGGTGTTAATATCTTCCCCTTGCGTAACCGACTCCCGAATCCAAGATTTGGTTGCGATGACCATTCCTTTCCCCGTTTTGCGGTAGGTTTACCTCGAGCGTTTCCTTTCCCTCCGTTGGGATAAATAACGCACGGTGGCGACTCTTCTGTTCAGCCGGCGCCGATTTTCGCAGTAGCGACACCATGGAACTAACACTTTGTATTGTTTCCTAGGGTTTGAAAGACCCCTTCTTCTTCGCGTGGCCGACAACATCCTTTGATGACTTGGCTGTTCTCTTCGAAGCTTCGCTTTCCTTTTTCTTTACTCTATTTTCGTCCCCCTACATAGTACCTGAAATAAAACATAGATCATGAAGTAGACTTGCTCACCGTCAATGGGTTCGAAGCGGGTCTCGCCAACGGTTTTCGTGGTGAATATCCGATGATGTTGAAGAACTAAGGATGATGATGACGATTTTGACTTCTAAATCCGTCCACTTCCGAAACCCTCTTCTTCTTTTCCCGTCGTCTGTTGATGGTGGATCTTATGGTTATGATGATGAAGCTTGAAAGCTTATCTAAACCTCCCTTCGTCCCGGATCCAAATTTTTTTTGCCCCACTTGTTGTTGCATGGATTCTTTATATCATGAGGATTGTGGGCTTGGATTCGCTTTGTTATGATTTTGTTTTACGGCGGATTTGGAGGCTATTTTCCAGACTTTGTGGTTTGACTTTTTGCTTGAACCATTGGATCATTCACGCGTTATTTTGATGGTTTGCTTGACTGATGATTGTTATGGTTGTTGCGATTTGTGTGGGTATTTTTCCGGAAATTGTTGCTGTAAATTTGGGGCTGCTGAAACTTTGGCATATTTGTTGCGATAAAGTTGTTGCTTGCGTTACGGATCCATTGGATTTAGAAAATCTCTGGGAAATGTGTTAAGGCCGTGTTTGGCAAAACCATTTTTCCTGAATAAGCACTTTTTTAGAAAAGTGCTTTTTTCCAAAACCATTTTTCCAAAATCACTTTTTAAAAATCACTTTCTCTCTCTTTCTTGGAACAAAACGAACAGATGTTGCCTGATTTACCGAGGTCGGAAAATAAGTCAGGAGTTGGTTTCGACTTCGTCGTTGCCCTCCTGACGTACCCGATGATGAAATTAAATTGAGGGTGTCGGAGTCCGAAAAACAAATTTTAACCATTAAAGCTGCTTATTTGTCACCGATTTTGCAGGTTCAGAAAGCATCGAAAACTCGAAGAAATCAGAATGAAGACTTTTAGGACAATTAGAAATTTTAGGAAAATATATAATCTTAATTGTAAATTTATTTATTTATTTGATATTGTAAAGAAAATTTTATTTTTTTTGACATTATAATAAAATCATTCATCATTTTTTAAGATATTGTAATGAAATGAAATTATTATTATTATTATTATTATTATTATTATTATTATTATTATTATTATTATTATTATTATTATTATTATTATTATTATTATTATTATTATTTTGATAAAATGAAATAAAACTACATTATTATTAATTTTTTTATGTTAAAATGAAATAAACATAATAATTAAAATGAAATAAACATAACAAAATTTTTTAATATTTTTTTATTAAAATCTCAATCCACTTCATCCGATTTATTCTCATCTCCGATAAAATTTCCAATAACTCTTCCGGTAACTTAAATGAATAATCTCATCTGAATAAATCCAATCTTGGTCGGTTAACCGCAAACGACCACACTCTTCCAACTAACTTCATCCCAATAACCTGAATTGATTTAATTCATCCGACTCCAATCCTCCAGGATTAAACTTAATTAACACCCTCGGCCTCATAAATTGTCAGCAGGCTGCAATTAAATGACCATTTTGCCCTTCATAAGTTAAAGAGCGCACAATGTGACTTTCCCTGCAAAACCAAACAGACTACCCAAACCTGTTAGTGGTTAGTTAAAAATGCCATGCAAGATGAGATGACGTGCGAAATGAACCTAATAATCTTGGGGCAAATTTTGAGGTATTATAGTTGCCCCTATTTAAATAGCTTCACCGGTTTATTTGAGCGACGACGACTCGAGGAATCACGGTGAAGGGATTTAAATACAGATGACCGAAAATTTTGCCCTCAAATGCAGTGCTATGAAATGCTATGGACAAAACGAGCTATAATGTTAACAGTGTTATGAATCTAATATGATGTGTATGATGGAATGATAAATGCAAGGATGCAGACGACATGACGACACAGGGAACAGACGCGACGAGTAACTGCACTGGGGAATACGACGCACTGGTGGAACAACACGACAACTGAGGAATTCTAGAGTGATGGATCAACCGGTGCAAGCACGACCAGTTGTCACTTTAGGATGAAACGGTAACACAGGATCCACACGGCGGTAGGATCAGGTAAACGACAAGTGCTGGAGTTTTCAGAATATTCCTTTAAACAAAGAGATCGAGCGGGATCTTCAGGAATCGTCAGAAAATATACAAAGAGAAACGAACATCAGAAACATCCGGAAGAACATCGAATGAACTCTGAAATATACCAGAGACACTCGGAAAAACATCAAATACTCTGGGACAAAGAAAACAAAGTTCAAGGACATCCGTAAGAACATCGAATGAACTCTGAAACATATTAGAGATACTCGGAAAACCATCGAATAAACTCTTGGCTGCATCCAGAAACAAAAAGACAACATCTATAGGAGCATGAGATGAAGACAAGTCTCTGAAGGTAAAATCTGAAACATTTAAGACAACAATAAATGTACGGGACAAGTTGAAGACGTATCTGGAAGAACATCAGATAAGCAACAAAGGGGTTCTGGAAGAACATCATAATAAAAATTCAAACTGGAAATACATCAGAAAGAGAAACATATCCGGAAAACCATCTGATAGATTCTAGAAAACCATCAGAATCAAAGGTAATATTTGGAAAACCGTCAGATAAGTTCTGGAAGAACATCAGAACAAGGACTCGATTTGGAAAACCATCAGAAAGAGAGATGTATCCGGAAAACCATCGGAAAGATTCTGGAAAACCATCAGAATCAAAGGCTCAAACTGGCAAAACATCAGAGAGAGAAACGTATCCGGAAAACCATCAGATAGATTCTGGAAAACCATCAGAATCAAAAGAAATATCTGGAAAACCATTAGATAAGTTCTGGAAGAACATCAGAACAAAGACTCGATCTAGAAAACCATCAGAAAGAGAGCAAAACGTATCCAGAAAACCATCGGATATATTCTGGAAAAATAGCAGAATCAAAGGGAATATCTGGAAAACCGTCAGATAAGTTCTGGAAAAACATCAGAACAAAGACTCAATCTGGAAAACCGTCAGAAAGAGAAATAACAATAAGGGTACCAGACATCCAATAATGGCTTTGAATGAAAGGTATAAATACAATATATGAGAAGAGTATTGAACGTAGGAGAAACATACATATCTAGAAAACCATCAGATAAGAAAAACGTCATATATGGAAGAACGTCAAATAGACACGACAAATCTGTTGGTAGGTGCCAAATAAGTTGGACTTTGACCACAAGGTATGGCCATGGATAAAACACGACCTCAAGAGAAATGCAAATAAGGATAAAACACTCATGATATGTGTAACACCCCCTTTCTATACCCCCAAATAATCACATAATCAATTAGCCACATATTAAAAATATTTCATCAGAGTATAATTATAAACATGGTATAAAAGAGGCGCGTCACATTACGCTTGAAATTAAAACATACATCACCTTCTGAACAAAAGATATGCAACAGTGGGGTAACTATGCAACAAAGGATCTTAGTCCTTACACCCACATCTCAATATTTAAAATAAAAGCGGAAAATCTAAACATTGAATAACATCAAACACACACACACACACACACACACACACACACACACACACACACACACACACACACACACACACACACACATATATATATATATATATATATATATATATATATATATATATATATATATATATATATATATCATCCAGTAAGATACAACAACAAAGTCATGTTTACATAAACATCCAACAACCAGATACATATACAAATGTATCACAAAAGAATCATAAACATCCTAGCTACCCGGTGCTACATATCAGAGCCGACCGACCAAAAGAATGAAAACACGCTTCACAAAAAGAACTCCAGCAAACCTACTATGCAATGCCTCATAGAGCATCATAAAACAGTAGAAGGGTGAGAAATATTATCATAATAGCAATCCATATAATCATATATATAGCATAACATACACATACTCCGCATTCTCACCACAATTCATCACAATTCACTCATATGCATCACAATGTATATATATATATATATATATATATATATATATATATATATATATATATATATATATATATATATATATATATATATATATATATATATATATATATATATATATATATATATATATATATATATATATATATATATATATATATATATATATATATATATATATATATATATATATATATATATATATATATATATATATATATATATATATATATATATATATATATATATATATATATATATATATATATATATATATATATATATATATATATATATATATATATATATATATAACCAAGCATATTCATCATGCATACTTTCACAATTCTCATCATTCCATATAAACATACACAATTTATGTTCATTCACCAATGCACCAATGCACCATTATAAAGATGATAAATGCAAATCATAGAGACCGACTCACGATTCTATGCAAATGCAATGCGGTACTGACTCAATCATCACAAGTTCACTTAGGAACTTATTGGAACCATCGCTTACACCCCACATGGGCACACGACGTTCACCCATTGCTCACACCCCATATGGGCACAAAATGTTTATGGATTGATCACACCCCAAATTGGCACACAATCCGATTGCTCACACCCCACATGGGCACACAATCGTTGGTAATCATCGGTCACACCTCACATAGGCACACAATGTTACACCCATTGCTCACACCCCACATGGGCACACAATGTTTATGGATTGCTCACACCCCACACAGGCACACAATCTGATTCCTCACACCCCACATGGGCATACAATCGTTTACACAAGAATGCACTTCATGATGCTTCACATGCAAAATGACTCCAGACATTCTTGAAATGCATACATATTCACAATATATATTCGTGCATTCATCTCATTCAATCACATACAATCCATACACATTCACCTTCAATTACGCCAACCGTAATGAACTTTATCATATTTATCATGCATTCACATTCAATTTAAATAATGCATTCATTTGCCAAAAGACCACATTTCACAATCAATTCCACAATCTAGGATTCACGCCATACGGCTACCCACAATATAACATATAATAGCACACAAGCTACACATCGAAGAATCGAAATTGGAATGGAAACAAAATAAAATGATGTTCTGTCATGCTTGCTACACTGTTCGCTTAGCAAAGACATAGCGAACATTCACTACTGGCTCGCCTAGAGAACATGCTAGCGAAGGCTGTCATTATGCTACTAGAAGTGTTCGCTACTTACTCGCTGGTGCCTCGCCTAGCGAGCACTTCGCTACTTCCCTTGCCAGAGCGAATGAGGGTCTTTTTGGTTCTGCCCAAGTCTGGGAGTGTTCGCTACTGGCTCGCTAGGTGCTCGCCTAGCGAACGCTTTACTAGCTCACTCGCCAGCGACTTGCCTAGCGAATACTGCGATACTCAAACCCTCTCTTCTCCAAAAATGTCAAAAAGTCACAAAATCACCTAATTCCAAACAAACAAGTTTCAATAGTCTCGGCCTAACAATCCTCGACTAAACTATGCAATTTATTTCGAATTTTAACCATAAAAACATCGGTTTTTATCGATTCTACCAATTTCGACCTAAAATGGAAAATGTACAAAACAACCAAACAATCCAACCAAACACATACATAATCATACACATTGATAAGATAATAAAATTTCACACCCTTACCCGATTAAATCGATTCCTAGGAGTTGTTTTAAAGATCTACAAGCTTTTCCTCTTTTTCTCCTCTTCCTTTTTCTTTCTCTCCTTCTCTTCTTTCTTTCTCTTTTCTCTCCACTTTCTCTTATATATCTTTCTATTCTAATCCTTTCCATTTCTTTTCTCCCAAAATATCCAATCTTAACATTAATTAAGAAATGTCCAAAATACTCTCCATCCTAATTTCCCCGAAAACTCTTAAAACGATAAAATAACACAATATGCAAACATAACATATTAACACACCAATTCCACAAATAAAATAATAATCACCCAAATAAAATAAAAGACTCAACAAAAATGGGAAATCAGAATCGGGTGTTACAACTCTCCCCCACTTTAGAAATTTTCGTCCTTGAAAATATTACCTGATTCAAACAACTCCGGATACGACTCTCGCATCCCACTCTCTAGTTCCCAAGTCATATTGCCTTCCGAAGCGCCTCCCCACGCTACTTTCACAAGAGCATAATCTTTGCCTCTTAGCTTCTTAATTTCACGGTCCAAAATCCTAATCGGTAAAGCTTCAATCGTAAGGTTATCTCTTACTTCAATCTCGTCCATAGGAATAACATGTGATGGATCCGAAACATACTTCTGAAGTTGCGAAATATGGAATACATCATGCAAATTCGAAAGATTCGGAGGCAACGCCACACGATAAGGCACAACACCAACTCGTGCAGTAATCTGATACAGACCAATAAAACGAGGAGTCAACTTCTTCGACTTCAAAGCACGACCCGCACCTGTAACCGACGTAACTCTCAAAAACACATGGTCGCCTTCTTGAAACTCAAGATCTTTTCTTCTCTTGTCATGATAGCTCTTCTGCCTACTTTGAGAAGCTTTCATCTTTTCCCGAATAAACTTCACTTTCTCTGTTGTTTGATGTACCATCTTCGGTCCAACTATCGACCTCACCAGTTTCATGCCAACACAAAGGTGTTCGACATCTCCGACCATACAAAGCCTCAAATGGTGTCATACCTATACTCGAATGAAAACTGTTATTGTAGGTGAACTCAATCAACGCCAAATAACTATCCTAAGCACCACCTTGTTCGAGTACACAAGCATGTAATAAATCCTCCAACGATTGAATTGTCCTCTCGGTTTGACCATCCGTTTGCGGATGATAAGCCGAACTCAATCTTAGCTTAGAACCCAAAGCCTTTTGCAAACTCTCCCAAAACCTCGATGTAAATCTAGGATCTCTATCCGATACAATACTCTTAGGAACTCTATGTAACTTCACAACCATAAGAACATAAATCTCGGCTAACCTCTCCAAAGGATAACTAATGTCAATTGGAATGAAGTGAGTAGATTTAGTAAGTCTATCCACGATTACCCAAATCGCATTATGACCTCTTTGTGTATTCGGCACTCCCGTAACAAAATCCATCGATATACTATCCCATTTCCACTCCAGAATGTCCAACGGTTGCATCAATCCACTAGGCTTTTGATGTTCCACCTTAGACTTTTGACAAGTTAAGCATGAATACACAAATTGAGCTATATCCCTCTTTAATCTGGACCACCAAAAGATTTTCTTCAAATCTTGATACATTTTAGTTGCTCCTGGATGAATACTTAAGTTACTTCAGTGCCCTTCTTACAATATCATCTTTTTCAACTCCGTATCATCGGGAATACAAATACGACCACGGAATCTCAAAACTCCAAAATTATCAACCTTGAAATCCTCATTCTCATTCATCATTAAATCAATGAACTTCAAATCCAACTTTTGCTTTTCACATACGGTTGCAAGAAAATCATTCGTAACATGTAGCATACCAAGTCTCACACTTCTCGGCGTCATTTCACACACTAAACTCAAGTCTCTAAAATTCTCCAAAAGTTCCCATTCTCTCATTATCAATGCGGACATATGTAACAACTTCCGACTTAAAGCATCAGCAACCACATTTTCCTTACTCGGATGGTAATTTAAACCAAAATCATAATCCTTCAAAAGTTATAACCACTTTCTTTGCCTCATGTTCAATTATTTTTGATCAAATAAATATTTCAAACTCTTGTGATCACTAAAAAATTCAAATCTTGCACCATAAAGATAGTGCCTCCAAATTTCCAAAACAAACACCACGACCGCTAACTCCAAGTCATGCGTAGGATAATTCTTTTCATGCACTCTCAATTGTCTTAAAGCATAAGCCACAACTTTTCCATCTTGCATCAAAACACCACCTAAACCTGTCAAAGAAGCATTACAATAAACCACAAATGGTTTTGTCAGATTCGGAAAAATCAAGATTGGCGCCGCCGTCAACCTTCTTTTTAGCTCAATGAAACTCTTTTCACAATTAATATCCCAAATAAAAGCCTTTCCTTTACAAGTCAATTGCGTTAACGGAAGTGCCAACTTTGAAAATCCCTCAATAAACCTCCGATAATAACCCGCCAAGCCTAAAAAGCTTCGAATCTCCGTAACCGATCTAGGAGTCTCCCATTGCATCACCGTCTCAATCTTGGATGGATCAACACTAATACCACTACCAGAAATAACATACCCAAGAAAACTTACTTCCGACAAACAAAATTCGCATTTCGACAACTTAGCATACAATTGCTTCTCTTTCAAAATTTGTAACACAATCCTCAAATGCTCTTCATGCTCCTCTTGAGGCTTAGAGTAAATCAAAATATCGTCGATGAACACAACCACAAAACGATCTAACTGTTCATGAAAAATACGATTCGTGTATTCCATAAACACACCCGGCGCATTAGAAACCCCGAATGGCATCACAGAATATTCGTAATGGCCATACCGTATCCTAGAGGCTGTCTTTTGAATATCCTCTTCTTTCACACGAATCTGGTGATATCCTGATCTCAAATCAATCTTGCTAAAAACAAACACACCAACCAATTGGTCCATCAAATCATCGATCTTTGGAAGCGGATACTTGTTTTTAATTGTCACCTTGTTCAATTGTCGATAATCAATGCATAACCGCATACCTCCATCCTTCTTCTTTACCAACAATACCGGAGCACCCTAAGGAGAAACACTTGGCCTTACAAATCTCTTGTCCAACAAGTCATTCAATTGCTTCTTCAATTCTACCAACTCTGATGCCGACATACGATACGGTGCCATCGAAACTGGCTAGATCAATAGAAAACTCAACTTCTCTTTCTGGCGGTACGTCCTTAATATCCTCCGGAAAGACTTCTGGAAAATCACACACCACTGGGAACACATCAAGCTCAACTTTACTCTCCACCTACAATGATGCAAACAAACCGAACAATTGAGCTTCGTTCGCTAAAAGTTCTTCAACTCTTTAGTGGATAGGAAACTCTCATGTTCATCATCTTCCAAAGAAGGAAACCTCACTAACTTATGATAGCAATCTATATGAACTCTATTAAATTGCAACCAGTTCATACCCAAGATTACGTCCAAACCTTCCAATGGCAAACACACTAAATCCATGATGAAGTCTTTACCATACATGGTCAAACATGGTCAAAGGACAACTTACACACACCAAAGATGTAGTTACCAATCCCAAAGCGGGAGTCTCAATAACCATGTCACCACCCCAAGAAGTCATGAACAAATTCAAACGCTTAGCGCACTCATGAGAAATAAACGAATGAGTCGCTCCAGTATCAATAATAGCAACTAAAGGCGTACTATTAATAAAACATGTACCTTTAATCAAACGATCTGCACTAGTAGTGTCTGACCCAGCTAATGCAAACACTTTTCCGCCCGCTTGAGCTTGTTTCGGCTCAGTACACTTAGTACTAATGTGACCCACTTCTCCATAATTATAGCACTTCACTATATTCCTCCTACAATCTGTAGTAGCATGCCCAAGGCCTCCATAGTTAGAACATTTCGCTACGGTCTTCCCACACTCAAATGATTTATGTCCCATTTCACCACACTTGTAACACTTAACGGAACCAGAACCTCCTCCTCCAGATCTCTTATCAAAGTTTCCCCTATGCTTGCCCTTATCAACATGTGTCACATAAGGTCCACTTCTAGCTTGTTGCTTTCCTTTCCTCTCATTCAAACTTTTGTAATGTGTAGAACGAGCCTTGCTATCTTCCTCGAAGATTCTACAACATTCCGTCAAATTCGTAAACCTTCTTATCCTTTGATATCCCATAGCTTGCTTAATCTCGGGACGCAAACCATTCTCATATTTAATACACTTTGAGAACTCAGCAGTAACAACAACATAGTGTGGATGGAATTAAACCAACTCCACAAACTTAGCGGTATAGTCCACCACAGACATACTACCTTGTTTCAGTTCAAGGAACTCCATTTCCTTCTTCCCTTTCAAACTTTCAGGGTAATACTTCCTCAAGAACTTAGTAAGAAATAAATCCCAAGTTATCTCTTCATCATCCACCTCAAGAACTTGACGCATACCGACCCACCAATCGTCGACTTATTCCTTCAACATGTGAGACCCAAGTCTCACCTTATTCCCCTCCGCACAATCCATAACTTTGAAGATCCTTTCAATCTCTTTCAACCAAATTTGAGCACCATCAGGATCAAATCTTCCTTTGAAGACCGGTGGTTGATTCTTCCTGAACTCGTCATTAGCATTCACGTATGGTGCACCTTGCACAACCTGGCCATTGCTTCCAAAGCAGCAACCATCACATTGTCATTAAGACCAGCCATATTCTGACCATTCCCAAAAATAACAACAAGGTTAAACAACCATTCAACCAACACAACAACAAGACAGACACAACTGACTCCACACTAGCTCTGATACCACTTAATGTAACACCCCCTTTCTATACCCCCCAAATAATCACATAATCAATTAGCCACATATTAAAAATATTTCATCAGAGTATAATTATAAACATGGTATAAAGGAGGCGCGTCACATTACGCTTGAAATTAAAACATACATCACCTGCTCAACAAAAGATATGCAACAGTGGGGTAACTATGCAACAGACTATCTTAGTCTTTACACCCACATCTCAATATTTAGAATAAAAGCGGAAAATCTAAACATTGAATAACATCAAACATATATATATATATATATATATATATATATATATATATATATATATATATATATATATATATATATATATATATATATATATATATATATATATATATATATATATATATATATATATATATATATATATATATATATATATATATATATATATCATCCAGTAAGATACAACAACAAAGTCATGTTTACATAAACATCCAACAACCAGATACATATACAAATGTATCACAAAATAACCATAAACATCCTAGCTACCCGGTGCTACATATCAGAGCCGACCGACCAAAAGAATGAAGACACGCTTCACAAAAAGAACCCCAGCAAACCTACTATGCAATGCCTCATAGAGCATCATAAAACAACAAAAGGGTGAGAAATATTATCATAATAGCAATGCATATAATCATATATATAGCATAACATACACATTCTCACCACAATTCATCACAATCTACTCATATACATCACAATGTATATATATATATATATATATATATATATATATATATATATATATATATATATATATATATATATATATATATATATATATATATATATATATATATATATATATTATATATATATATATATATATATATATATATATATATATATATATATATATATATATATATATATATATATATATATATATATATATATATATATATATATATATATATATATATATATATATATATATATATATATATATATATATATATATATATATATATATATATATATATATATATATATATATATATATATATATATATATATATATATATATAACCAAGCATATTCATCATGCATACTTTCATAATTCTCATCATTCCACATAAACATACACAATTTATGTTCATTCACCAATGCACCAATGCACCATTATAAAGATGATAAATGCAAATCATAGAGACCGACTCACGACTCTATGCAAATGCAACGCGGTACCGACTCAATCATCACAAGTTCACTTAGGAACTTATTGGAACCATCGTTCACACCCCACATGGGCACACGATGTTCACCCATTGCTCACACCCCACATGGGCACACAATGTTTATGGATTGCTCACACCCCACATGGGCACACAATCTGATTGTTCACACCCCACATGGGCACACAATCGTTGGTAATCATCGCTCACACCTCACATAGGCACACGATGTTACACCCATTGCTCACACCCCACATGGGCACACAATGTTTATGGATTGCTCACACCCCACACAGGCACGCAATCCTATTTCTCACACCCCACATGGACACACAATTGTTTACACAAGAATGCACTTCCTGATGCTTCACATGCAAAATGACTCCAACCATTCTTGAAATGCATACATATTCACAATATATATTCATGCATTCATCTCATTCAATCACATACAATCCATACACATTCACCTTCAATTACTCCAACCGTAATGAACTTTATCACATTTATCATGCATTCACATTTAATTTAAACAATTCATTCATTTGCCAAAAGGCCACATTTCACAATCAATTCCACAATCTAGGATTCACGCCATACGCTGTCGCTGCCGCAAAAAACAACCGGCGGAAAAATAGAAGAGTCGCCACTTTCGTTATTTATCCCAAAGAGAGGGAAAGGAAAAGACCGTAAAAACCTAAAGAAAAAGGAAAAGACAAGGTCATCGCAACCATGTCTGGGTTCGGGAGTCAGTTACGCAAGGGGAAGGTATTAGCACCCCTCAGGTCCGTCGTACTCGACGGGATCCACGCACTGTTGTCTATCTAAAAGGGTGTGTTGATACTATCTAGCTAAAGGCTTAAGGACAAAAGAAAAGAAAAGTGACTCGGCAGAACACAGCAGTTTTATGCCTACGTACTCCCTCGTGCAATGGGAAAGTCAGAGTCAACGTAGTTCGCCTAACTACGGCTAAAGAAAGGGGGAAGGTTGCTCGCCAAGACATCGCGTCTTGTGCCTACGTACTTTCATCTGGTATGAAAGATCAGAGCAAATGTAGTTCGGGCTTACAAGAACACAGGTTGTTCAAAAGTTTTACCCAAGTAGGGTTAACAGACAGTTCAAGCAGTTGGTGTATGCAGCTCGACCATTGGAGACTTAGGCGTTACCATTTGCGATAGGACTGAAAGTTAACAACACTCTTGTTTATGAAAAGAGTTTTCCTGATTAAGACCCCAAGGGGTGAAAAAGAGTTTGAGTTATTTTTGTGTTTTTTAAGGAAGAAGTGTTTTGAACTTGGTTTGTGACTCATGTTGCACTAAAGACTATGATCTAGGAGCGAATGCTTCGTATATCGTCCGAAGGACATACACTAACATTCTAGATAATTGAGAGGCAACCACCCAATAATCATTTCCCAAATGGCTTAAGGCTCATAGCGTGCCACAATTTTCAAGCTTTATTAAGTGGACTAAAGTTGTTTGAAGATGAGAAGAGAAAGAGACCAACTAGGGGGGACTAGACTAAACCCTAAAAGTTGTCATGCAAGATGCACCTAAAGTTGAGTTTGAAAGGGGACTACCTAATGTTGTCATGCATGGTTAGAAATCCTAATGTCTATCACAACCTCTGTTGAACAAGACAGGTTAGAAATCCTAAGGGAAGGAAGATAAAAAGAAGAAGAAACAATAAGAAGAAACAATGCAAATGAAGAATGCAAACACAAATGCAACAAGGAAGACAAAGATGTAATGCAAGTGAAGGAGGAAATATGTGTGGGGCTGGAGCCTCCACAAGCTCATCTCAACCTCAAGCCATAGTATGAATAAGTGCAAGAGAAGAGGAGAAAAAGATGCATAAAACACAAGTAACAAAAACAATGAGAAAAAGTCTTCATGGATTCATTACTTTAGGCAAGCTTCAGGTTCCTCCTCAGGAGGAACCAAGCAACCTTAAGTAGTATTCCAAAGTCATAGGATAGAATGGGGATGAGGAGAAGAGATCTCAAAAGCTAAAGCAAAACATAATAAGCAAAAGCAAACAACAACATCAAAAAAATGCAAGCAAACACCACTTATGGAAACACAATGTGCAAACATGAAAGTATGAGATCAAATGAACAACTTATGCACAAGGTAAAGACCTATGAATTGGCATACAAGACCTATAACAAGCCCCTGACATGAAACAATCAAGATAAGGTTCATCAACAATGCACAACCAAGCTTTTGGAAGCAAAACAAAACAAGTACACCAGCAAACATGCATAAACATGAAGCAACTTGCAAAATACATGAAAAATGACAAAATGCATCTAAAAATGCCAAATAAAATCTCAAAGGACCCCAAGGTATTGGGAACCAGGGGTCAAAAGGGGAGATTGAAAATCAAAAGGAAAGTGCCTCAACAGAGGGCAAACACCAAGAGTGTCCCAAACTAAGGCAAAAATGGAGAGGGAATAAAAGGTAATTCAAATCACATGGAAACAACACTTAAAAATCATGAGAAAAAAAATCCAAAGATCAATCAACATGTTAATGAAATGCTAAAAAAAATGAAAAAATGAGGAACTTAAACATAGAAATAAAATCAAGAAAGAACAAAACCACAATTTAAATCAAATAAAACAGCCCCAATATTTAATTCGTTTTAAAATTGAAAATAAAGTGAAAAAATTAAAATAAAATTTCCAGAAAAAACTAGACATCTTAAAGTTTGTGAAAATTATTTTTGGTGAATTTTTAAACTATTGGAACCATTTTATTTGAATTAAATTTGAAACAGCTCAAAACAGAAAAATAAAATAAAATAAGAATTAAATGGAAAAGATGTGGTGGAAACAGCAAACATTACTAGTGGAAAACGAAAACGGGCCTTCCCAGGGGGGTGCGAAAAGCTGCTCGTGTAAGCTCAATAAGAGAAAATAAAATCAATAAAAATCAGAATACACAATATGTGGTTGGTTGACTAAGGACCAAGGTGGAAATCAATGTAAACCGTGTGATCATCATCCAAGTATGCCAATAGAGTGGCTCATAAAGAGCCACCTCAATTAATGAGTTTGGGTTTGGTTATGGTGTGCACAAGCTGAAACGGACCACTGTAGGTCTTAAAATGAATCGCATGATCAAAACAAACATGAACGGACGAACGCCATGCTGCCACGTCAGCTTTCTTCAAGCTTGGAACACGCCGGTCGCTGGAAAGTGCTCCGATCATCTTCTTCCTTTCTCCGGCCGCCGCGAGCTCACTCCCCCACCGTAGCTCCGTCGATTCTCCACCATTTTTGACAATCTCTAGATGAAAACTCATCTACTCGTCGCGAGGATCATGAATCCAACCTTTATTTTCACTAATTCTCCATAACAACTCCAAAAATCAAACAACAAGCAAAACGTGCAAAAATGAAAGTTCACCAAAACTCAAATTAAATGGTCTAAACCTCATCTACATGTTGCAAGGAGTAAGAATCCACAAAGATTAACTCAAAACACCACAGAAATTCTTTAAACCGAATCAACACAACTTGGAGCTCATAAAATCAAACACCATAAACTCAAACGAAAATGATCCAGAAATGATCCATACAACTCAAGGATTCAAATGCAACAAAAATGGTGAAAAACCATGGCATATTAAGAGTGTAAGGTTGAAATTTAGTTTACCTAGTGGAGAGCCTCCACTGGGCCTTGAAACTGTGATGAAGCTTAACGAAAAACGCCCAGAATCACTCCATGAACTTCAATTGAGGTGTTTGAAGGCTTGATTTGGTCTGAAAGTGGTTGAATCTGAGAATTCGTTTTTTGAGCTTTTCTTCACTTTTTCAAAATGTGTTATGGCTGTTCATGCATGAAAATGACCTAGCTCTGCTCCAATTTTCATCTGGAATACTTATATGTTGGGTCTATGATCAAATGGGGCTTCAATTCTAAGCTAAACAACCCATTTCAAAATTTAACTTTTTCACACTTTTTCCAAATGGCCATACACGTTTTACCACTACACCAACTTGTTTTTCAATCCAAATCCACTACAAATCAATTGTGTTGATCAAAGGGATGAGATTTGAGGCTTAATTTTGATCATATGGTTGATTTCCACTTTGTGAAGATGGTAATGTCTTTGAATTATTATTTGCAATCAGAAAATGCACAAACTTGCCTTGAAAAAGTTTAAAATCCATTAATTCTCAATTTAAGCCTCCTTTATGAAAAATTCAAACCCTAAATTCTCAAACCAAGCCTCCACCATGACAAGAGATGATTTGGTAATGCAAATGGCCCCATTTGAAGCAAGTTTCATGTTGAAAATATTTCCATTTGAAGTACTTAAGTTGGTGAAATGGACCTATAATTTTATGACCTGTAATCTTACTTTCCCAAAATACCCCTGACTTGTAAACCTCATAACTTGAGTTCTAAAAATCAGATGAAAGACTTCTAGTACAATTTGGAAAGCTAAGATCAATACCTACAACTTTCATGTTTGCCAAAAGTTGAGGAGAAACATCCTTCTAGTTCAAAACTGGCTTGGAAGTTGGTTGACGTTTGTTGACCAAAATCACATCCCTCAGATGACCTGTAACTTGTCTGGATCATAACTTGAGTTATATAAATCTAATCGAGGACTTCTAGTACTCAAATTAAAGCTAAGAACATTCTCTACAAGTTCCATTTTGGCCAAATATTGCGATGAGACTTGTATCTTGAGGTAGGTGGTCTTGAAGTCAGGCACTAAATAGGGGATTTTACCCTGAGAACCCTAATTTAGTAACTTCTCACACACTTAACCCTTGATGAATTGAGCTTGAAATGATGTCTCATATGTCTTAACGCAACATCCCATGACCATAGAGACTTTGAATTGAGTTTTAATCTCCTTCAATTGTACAGTTGACTGAGAACTAGCCAAATGGACCCCCTAGGTGCAACACCTTCAACTGTAATTCTTCACACTTGGCACAAACACTTGGATGAGCTCCACAATGACCTTCAAGGCACTCAATGAACTACTTCCAAATCTCATATCCATAATCATGGCTTCACAAACCTCTGATGATCTTCAGTTGACCTCCAAGTTAGAAGTTGATCCACATACCTCCATACTTCATAAAACCAATGTCCACTTCCTGATGACTTGATTACCATCCAAACTTGAGTAAAACCCCTTTCTTAGGCTTAACCCTCTGAGTAGACTCCTTTTGAGGTGCACAAACTCTTGATCCACTGTTACAAGAACAATGCTATGCAATGCAGATGCAAGAAAGAAATGAAATGAAACATAAACAAAGTTAAGAAAAGGTTGGGCAAATTTTAGGGTGCAACATACGGCTACCCATAGCATAACATATAACAACACACAAGCTACACATCGAAGAATCGATATTGGAATGGAAACAAAATAAAATGTTGTTATGTCACGCTCGCTACACTGTTCGCTTAGCGAAGACATATCGAACATTCGCTACTGGCTCGCCTAGAGAACATGCTAGCGAAGACTGTCATTATGCTACTGGAAGTGTTCGCTACTTACTCGTTGGTGCCTCTCCTAGCGAGCACTTCGCTACTTCCCTCGCCAGAGCGAATGAGGGTCTTTTTGGTTCTGTCCAAGTCTGGGAGTGTTCGCTACTGGCTCGTTAGGTACTCGCCTAGCAAACGCTTTGCTAGCTCACTCGCCAGCAACTCGCCTAGCAAATACTGCGATACTCAAACCCTCTCTTCTCCAAAAATGTCAAAAAGTCACAAAATCACCCGATTCCAAACAAACAAGTTTCAATAGTCTCGGCCTAACAATCCTCGACTAAACTATGCAATTTATTTCGAACTCTAACCGTAAAAACATCAGTTTCTATCGATTCTACCAATTTCAACCTAAAATGGAAAATGTAGAAAACAACCAAACAATCCAACCAAACACATACATAATCATACACATTGATAAGATAATAAGATTTCACACCCTTACCCAATTAAATCGATTCCTAGGAGTTGTTTTGAAGATCTACAAGCTTTTCCTATTTTTCTCCTCTTCCTCTTTCTTTCTCTCCTTCTCTTCTTTCTTTCTCTTTTCTCTCCACTTTCTCTTATATGTATTTCTATTCTAATCCTTTCCATTTCTTTTCTCACAAAATATCCAATCTTAACATTAATTAAGAAATGTCCAAAATACTCTCCATCCTAATTTCCCCAAAAACTCTCAAAACGATAAAATAACACAATATGCAAACATAACATATTAACATACCAATTCCACAAATAAAATAAAAATCACCCAAATAAAATAAAAGACTCAACAAAAATGGGAAATCAGAATCGGGCGTTACAATATGTATATTTATATGAATTGTGCAAATGATGTATGATCAAATGCAAATGCAGATGCCGACGACAAGACTCAACTCTTCTGGTAAGATGACAAGACTGGAAAACTGATTCCTTAACATGGAGATCACTATCCTTATGCTCGGGGACTAAAGATTCCACTACTGGGAATCCTTCAATTAAACTGCCCCAGATTAAACTGTCTGTTATAGAGGAACTGGTAATTACTTCAGCTTGTCTAATTTCTGTAAATGACTATTTTACTGTGCCCTCGGAAGGCTTGCCCCAGTCTGAGTATTGAAAAATATTATGGATAAACCAAATCTGAGAATGACTTGCCCTGAACAAATCTTGAACTGATTCTTAGACAGGATGTTAAACGAACTTGCCCCTGATAGGATCACTTGACCAAGTTTCTCATTGTTTGAAAATTCCTTGAAGAAAGCCAGTTTGCAAACAAAAATATTCATACAAACATGGTAATGCAAAGTTTATGCAACTTTTGAAATCAAAATCATTTTTGAAAGATGCAAAGTATGAGTTTTATATCAGAACGTGGTGGTTCAAAAGTACTCAAAGTGTAAAGAAAAGGTTTAATGCCAAAGTTAGTGATTTGCAAAAAGCTTTTGGAGTCAGCTTACACAACCTTGTTGTAGTATGCTTTCAAAATGACCTTGCTTCAATTAGGTCTTTTGAGGGTTGTAACGTGGTCTGCTTCACGGTTTAGGAAACAAAGGATAAAGACTCAAAATTTATTTGTACCCACCCAATCTACGTGATAATCTTCAGTCCTACGCTCAGTTAACTCATATTATGCATTCAGGTTCCTATAGGTTAGGAATTGCACTGGTGGTAGCTATGATGGTTCTGAAGTCAAGGAACCTATGAAAAAGGCAGCCACTACTTCCCTATAAAATTGGATTGTTTTGAAATTAAAGGATTTTCAGGGTAAGGATTTAAAACTCCTCTTTGTATTATCCCAAAATTTTGCAGCGGGATGCCCCAGTTTTGCCTAAGTCTCCTTCATAGGTTTTGACTTAGCGGACTTTTTCTTTTGATTTTTTTTGAAAGAAAGTGACTGCTTGACTTTAACGACTACAGAGAACCATCATCGACCTTTTGATTGGAAAACATATTTGACACTTACTTGCTGTGTGCGAAGGAAAATTTGTGAATGAAAGGTGTATTGTAGGAACACACAACCAAGTTAACTGAGAACTACCCATGCCCCAGGTTAAGATTGCTGGTTTTTTTGTAAAGAAAGAAACTCCAACTTCTAAGCTCGAAGGGGGTGACAAGGGAATAACTTCCTTATTTCTCCAGTGTTTGGGAGTTAAAACAATGCCTTACATCGTCAACAAAGTTTGATTGAACGCATACTGACAGTCGTTATGGGTATAACGTTTTCGTCATCCTCCCTCCAATCTTTGCTTACCAAAAATTTGGACAGGAAGTAAATATTTGAAATATAAAGCATAAAGATGCAAATAATAGACAAAATGAATTGAAATCGAAAGTTGCAATGCTCATTTCATTAATGTAAAAGTACAAACATAATTCGAAGGCAAACAACTAATGTAAAAATAAGGAAAATGCAAACAACGAGAAACAAAAGGCCTAATAAATAAATCAGTACAAAGGTGAGTCGTCCTGTCTGAAACACTGGCGTTTGAGAAGATAATCCACTGAAGTCGGACTGAAGCTTCACTTTGGATGCACTGGCAACATTGTACTCATAGAATGTATTATCAAAGGGAGCTCAGACATTCGGATTTCCGTGTTATATGTCTCTTGTTCTGACATCTTGCGTCTATAGTTAGCTCTAGTCTAATATTTGTGTCGAGGAATCAGTTTGACGACTCAAAGGGACACTGGAAGATAAAGACAACTGGACATGAGAAACCGGGGAAAATTCCATTCTAGACATGATGGTAATGCAATGCAATAGTTTCAAGAACTTCAATGATCGATTGCAAATATTCCTTTTTAGGAAAGTTGGAACAGGTTTTAGACTTTAAAATGTAAGACTTTTGAATTGGCAAAGGACTGTTGAATTCCTTGAAACTAGAAATAATATGATGTTTTATGGATGCATTGCACAATCACACACAAGTAAACAAAGGTCCTAGGTTAGAGGAACAATGAATGGAGTTAAAGTCTACCCTTCCCAAAAAGGTATGTACTATAGGTTAGTTGTACCTGCAGAACAAAGGTTCTAAAGAAGTGCCCAAAGTCATCAGTCCATCTTTCGGATATTATCAATTTCCCGATTGACTCGGTGGTTAATAATAATCTCAAGAGAACCTCTTTTGAGTGTAGTATCGCGTAGCAACTATTTTGGGACTACTCCCTCATAGTTCCCTCACTACCTCCTATATAAGGCCAAAGTGGTGTTAAGGTACTACGGTCCCCAGTATCACAGACTCCAATCGACAATAGTAAAAGTTTTCATGATTACTCGTTCAACTAAACCATTTTCGGAAGGGTCTCAACTGAGCGGTGATTCTCAAGTCAGCTTGGTCGGAACTCACTCCCTATAAGCCTCGTTGAATATATCACCATCCTATAATAATGTCACTCAAGTCCGGGTGTAGGACTTTGTCGCTAACGCGAAAATAAGGTGCCGGCAAAACAGAATAGTCGCCATCTTTCGTTATTTATCCCTCAGAATGGGAAAGGAAACGATCAGAAAAACCTGACGAAAAGATATAAGACAAGGTCATCGCAACCATTGTCTGGGTTCGGGAGTCGGTTACGCAAGGGGAAGGTATTAGCACCCCTCACGTCCGTCGTACTCGACGGGATCCACGCTTGTTGTGTTTACTGGACGGGTTGGTTTTATCTATCTACCTATCAAGGCTGGCTTAAAAAGAAAAGAAAATGACTCGGCAAAGCGTCGCACTTTATGCCTACGTATTCTCATCACAGAATAAGAAATCAGAGTCAACGTAGTTCGACTAACTACGGGTAACAAATGGGGGAAGGTGGCTCGCCAATACATCAGTATTGTGCCTACGTACTCTCAACAGGTATGAGAGATCAGAGCTTACGTAGTTCGGGATAATACGGATTACGGGAATTCAGATTCATCTGTTTTATCGAGTAGGGTTAAACAGCAGTTCCAGCAGTTAGGGACAAAGCCTTTTTGCGGTGGCACTGAAGTTTAACGACACTCTTTTCGTCAGAAAAGCTTCCTTTGGATTATGGGCCCACGGGGCAAAAAGGTTTGAAGTTTGTTTTCTGTCTTTTACGGAAGAACTGTTTTTTATGGATGTTTGCAACCAATATCACACTAGAGACTATGACCTGAGAGGGAATGCGTCACATGTCACCCAAAGGGTGCCATACTAAACATCCAGACTGTTGAAAAGAAACTCTCCAACAATCCTTTCTCAGATAGCTTAAGGCTCGTAACGTACGACGTCAATTAACCTTTATTACTGTATTTTAATTTGTTTTGAGATGAGAAGAGAGCAGGCTCAACTAAAGGGAGACTATCAAGTCCTAATGTTGTCATGCCAAGGATTCATCCTATGATTGAGGTTTGAAACAGGGAACTCCTAGAAGTTATCATGCATAGGTTTCAACCTAAAGTTCTAATCATCACTTCCTTATCAAAGGAAATGAGATTCCTATGGGATCATGTCAATGATAAACAGAAACAGATAAAGCATCAGCTTAACAGTAAACAGTAAACAATTGTAAAATGCATGCAATGCAAGTGAGGGAGGAAATGTGTGTGGGACATTGTAACCCGGTGAACTGACTTTAAACAATGTTGCGGATAGCAAGAGTCGCCACCGACTTTTATTTTATCCATAAGGAAAGGTTATAAAAGAACAGGAAAGACCTTAGAGAATATTTTGGGTCCGGGGGGTAGGTTATGAAAAGGGAAGGTATTAGCATCCTTTTCATCCATGGTTATCCATGGGCTCTTAGGTACTTAAGCTCACTTTTGAATTGTTTTGAAATTGTAGTGTGTGAATAGAAAATTTTCAGAATAGTTAATAAATAATCCATGTAAGGATGTGTTAAGAACTTGTTTGAAAACTTGTTGAAAATTTTGTTGGAAATTTGTTTAAGTGTGAAAAAGTTTTGAAGTGAGCAAGTATCTAGGAGTAGCCTACCCTAATGTTTTAAGGTCTTTCTTATTCTTTATCCTTTCCTTAGTAAGACTATCCCTACTATAATGGAGTAGGTAGTCCTTACTTTGGATGTTAAGGGACATGTGAGGGACAATTGGATTTTTGAAGGCCATTGTGGGGTGTAATAAGCACATATAAGGGACCATCATCATTTTTCGAAAGGGACTCGATTCGTAAAGGCAACCATAAGGGACTTTGATGATTTTTCTATTTGAGGGACTTGCTTTATACACCCCACTTAACCATTATTCGTAGGCAACTTGAGGGATATCCTTAGGAAGTGAGACGGCGATTAAAATCGACTTACGTGTGTGACGTGTTTATTTTTAATTATCTTTATTTAAAAGTGATCTAAATTTATTTTAATATTACATACATGTTGTTACACTCCCTAATTACTAACCATAATAATAATTAAATAATTAAACAACTTTACATCCAAGAAACAATTACAAAATAATAAGCAAAATAATTAAATAGCAAAGATAAATAAAATATAAATAAGCAATAATAAATAATAAAGGGGGTTAGTAAGCAATATTTAACAAAATAATAAGCATGATTAGAATATAAATGGGTTAGTAAATAAGAATAAACAGAATTAATCCAAATATTATAATAATAAGAAATTAACAATTTTTTAATATAATCAACTAAAAAAAACAAATATGAATAAACAATTGTTTTAATTTACAAATTATTAAATTATATTTTAATCATGAAGTTACTACAAAAAATCTAATTATTATAAGCACAATTATTTATAAACTAAAGTTATGTAAAAAAATATTTATAAGTATATTTACAAAAATTTGTAAGAATTATAGTAAACATACATACATAATAATTATATTAGAAAATAACATTAAAAAAAATAGGATTAGATTTGTATTAAAAAATATTTTTAGAGTTTTATGAAATTAGGGTTTATATGAGAAATAAATTTTTAGGGTTTATATAAAAAAATAGGATTTAGTTATATACAAAAATTTTCTAATTTATACATATTACAATTTAGACATAAAATATAGAAACAAAATTTGTGAAAAAAAAACATATTTTTTAAAATTAAAGAAAACAGACATATTTTATTATTATTTATTTACTATTGAGAAATATACATAATATATTTAATTTTTAATATTATAATATTTAAATCAAATAAAAGGAAAGAAAAAAAAGCGGAAACTTACCTGGCTGAGGTTTGAACCCAGGCCAGCTTGATTTCCAGGAAGCACAACAACCATCAGGCTGCGGATTTTGCAACGTTTTCTCCTACGAATATTGTTACGAGTTCTTCCACCCTGCGAAACACAAACTTCATCCAAACGGCAAAATTTCACAAAATTGATTGCACCATTGTATTGCTACTGAGTTTTTCAATCGTCCTATGTTTTTCAAATCCATTTATCATTTGAAAATCGTGAAACCCTAAAGAGGGCCGAAAACCCTAATCATGGTGAATTCTTGTTCCTGCAATGAAAATCCAATTGAACCACCCAGAATCGTTCTAGAGTTCATTCTAAACATCCTACAACAATCAAAAACAGTTTAAACATGATAAATCAATGGATTCGAAAACAAAATATTCAAGGTCAAGATGAACTCGGGTTGAGCAATTGGGTGTGTATATGATGCATATGGATGATGATTTATGATCAGAAGAGTCCAAGGAAGCTTGCTATGTCTTCCAAATACCTTGCAATGCTCTGAATTTGAGAACCCGAATATGATTTTTTGAAAGATTTTTGTGCTTTTGATCTTACCTTTAGGCTGCTGCAAATTCGTGTCTAGGGTTATGTTTGTGCTTAGTATATATGTGTGATGGATTTAGGTCAGAAACATTGATGTGTTGTGTGGATATTTGATCCAAAAAATATTCAAAAAGATCATTGTATAAATTTCAAATATTTGATCATGAGTGCTTGCTATTTTGGGAGAGATCACATGATTTCCTTCTCATTCTAATTCAATCAATGATTATGAATTTCTAGAAACAAAATCTTCACCCAAAAATAGATTTTTATATTTTTTATTTATTTAAAATGATTTTTTATGAATTAAATCAATAATAAATAAATAAAAAATAATAATTTGGGAGAGATCACATGATTTCCTTCTCATTCTAATTCAATCAATGATTATGAATTTCTAGAAACAAAATCTTCACCCAAAAATAGATTTTTATATTTTTTATTTATTTAAAATGATTTTTATGAATTAAATCAATAATAAATAAATAAAAAATAATAAAAATGATGAATTTTGGTCAATTGGGTCGTGCACCATGTTATGAGATGGATTGGGTCATAAATTAGGTAGCCCATTTGGAAAGAAATACTTCTAAGCCTCCATTTTCAACATAAACCATCACAAAATTGCCCAACTTTGCAAGGGCACATTTCTCTCAATTTTAAAGGTATGATGGTGTTCTTGGACTTTTTGGAAAGCTTGAAGAGTCCTCTAAACAACCCCATTGGTTTCAGGTCCATATCATTTACCAATCTCAAGTTATGCCCTTTTGAAGTTGTTGACTTTTTGTTGACTTTTGAAATGACCTATAATGTCTTAGATCATATCTTTCAAACGAAGCATTTTTGGGCTTAACCTTCAACATCAAAGTTGTAGAGAATTCAATTTCCTTCAAAATGAGCTTTGGATGGAGACTTGGTGATGAAGCATGTGAAAGTTATGGCTGGTCAAAGTTCAGTTGACTTTTACTCAATTAACTGATTTTGACTTATCTGATCATCTGACTGAGCAAACTTTTGAGAAAAGTCTTGAAACTTGACATGGGGGTTCTTATACACATATAAGATGTTATGAAACTCACTTGAGGTATTGGAAGTCCATTTAGCCTGATTAAAGTCAAAACCCTAGTTTTGGATGCACTGCTTAGGAGGTGCATTGTCTGAGGGAATTATCAACTCTTCTGACCAATTGTGAATCTTGTGAACCTTGTGAACCTTCATAAAGTAGCTTGTGGACTTTATGAACTTCATGAAAGGTTATGCAAGTTGTTGGAGAACTTGTGAACCTTGTGAACCTTCTTAGAACACAAAGTCTTGTATTGTGAGGGCAAATTTTGGGGTGCAACAGCTGCCCCTGTTCAATTTTCTGAAACCTGAGGGGTTAGATTGGTATATTTGCCAGTCGTAACCTGGAAGGTTGAAGGGGATTGAACACAAAAGCCCAAAAATTTGCACTCACCAGTGCACTAGAGTGGTACAGATGGCTAGTTGAATATGATTGAGTGGGCTTAAAGATGCCACTAGGGGGGGAGCAGTTCAAAATATGGGTGTATGATGAAAGCTGTCAGGAGTCTGGAATAATAATGATGGAGCAGCATGTCTTCATGAGGATAGAGAAATCAATAGTGATAACCCTAAAGCAGTCTTGAAGCAATGATATGATTTCAGGAGGATAGAACAATGAATGGCTCTAAAGCAGTCTTGAAATAATAATGTGATATGTCTTCAGGAGGATAGAGCAATGGATAGCTCTAAAGCAGTCTTGAAATAATAATGGCTTCAGGAGGATAGAGCAATGAATAGCTCTAAAGCAGTCTTGAAGTAATAATGTAATTTCAGGAGGATAGAGCAATGGATAACTCTAAAGCAGTCTTGAAATAATTAGATGGCTTCAGGAGGATAGAGCAATCAATAGCTCTAAAGCAGTCTTGAAGTAATGATTTCAGGAGGATAGAGCAATGGATAGCTCTAAAGCAGTCTTGAAATAATAATGTAATTTCAGGAGGATAGAGCAATGGATAACTCTAAAGCAGTCTTGAAATAATTAGATGGCTTCAGGAGGATAGAGCAATCAATAGCTCTAAAGCAGTCTTGAAGTAATGATTTCAGGAGGATAGAGCAATGGATAGCTCTAAAGCAGTCTTGAAATAATAATGTGATATGTCTTCAGGAGGATAGAGCAATCAATAGCTCTAAAGCAGTCTTGAAGTAATGATTTCAGGAGGATAGAGCAATGGATAGCTCTAAAGCAGTCTTGAAGTAATGATTTCAGGAGGATAGAGCAATGAATGGCTCTAAAGCAGTCTTGAAATAATAATGTGATATGTCTTCAGGAGGATAGAGCAATCAATAGCTCTAAAGCAGTCTTGAAGTAATGATTTCAGGAGGATAGAGCAATGGATAGCTCTAAAGCAGTCTTGAAATAATAATGTAATTTCAGGAGGATAGAGCAATGAATACTCTAAAGCAGTCTTGAAGTAATGATTTCAGGAGGATAGAGCAATGAATAGCTCTAAAGCAGTCTTGAAATAATAACGTGATATGTCTTCAGGAGGATAGAGCAATCAATAGCTCTAAAGCAGTCTTGAAGTAATGATTTCAGGAGGATAGAGCAATGAATAGCTCTAAAGCAGTCTTGAAATAATAATGTGATATGTCTTCAGGAGGATAGAGCAATCAATAGCTCTAAAGCAGTCTTGAAGTAATGATTTCAGGAGGATAGAGCAATGGATAGCTCTAAAGCAGTCTTGAAATAATAATGTAATTTCAGGAGGATAGAGCAATGAATACTCTAAAGCAGTCTTGAAGTAATGATTTCAGGAGGATAGAGCAATGAATAGCTCTAAAGCAGTCTTGAAATAATAATGTAATTTCAGGAGGATAGAGCAATGAATACTCTAAAGCAGTCTTGAAATAATAATGTAATTTCAGGAGGATAGAGCAATGGATAACTCTAAAGCAGTCTTGAAATAATTAGATGGCTTCAGGAGGATAGAGCAATGAATAGCTCTAAAGCAGTCTTGAAATAATAATGTGATATGTCTTCAGGAGGATAGAGCAATCAATAGCTCTAAAGCAGTCTTGAAGTAATGATTTCAGGAGGATAGAGCAATGGATAGCTCTAAAGCAGTCTTGAAATAATAATGTAATTTCAGGAGGATAGAGCAATGAATACTCTAAAGCAGTCTTGAAATAATAATGTGATATGTCTTCAGGAGGATAGAGCAATCAATAGCTCTAAAGCAGTCTTGAAGTAATGATTTCAGGAGGATAGAGAAATGGATAGCTCTAAAGCAGTCTTGAAATAATAATGTAATTTCAGGAGGATAGAGCAATGAATACTCTAAAGCAGTCTTAAAATAATAATGTGATATGTCTTCAGGAGGATAGAGCAATCAATAGCTCTAAAGCAGTCTTGAAGTAATGATTTCAGGAGGATAGAGCAATGGATAGCTCTAAAGCAGTCTTGAAATAATAATGTAATTTCAGGAGGATAGAGCAATGGATAACTCTAAAGCAGTCTTGAAATAATTAGATGGCTTCAGGAGGATAGAGCAATCAATAGCTCTAAAGCAGTCTTGAAGTAGTAATATGACCTCATGAGGATAGAGCAATGAATAGCTCTAAAGCAGTCTTGAAGTAATAGGATGATTTCAGGAGGATAGAGCAATCAGTAGCTCTAAAGCAGTCTTGAAGTCATGAGAGGCTATCAGGAGGATAAAATAACCCTGAGGTTACAATAAAGCAGTCCCAAAGTAATAAGAAGCTCATCAGGAGGATAAAGTAACCCTGAGGTTACAATAAAGCAGTCCCAAAGATCATAAGCTTGTTTGTTGGATAATTAACCTGAAAACAAGGTAGCATTCTGTATAACAACATTAGTTTATGCTTTATGTATGCATGTATGACATGATGCACTTAGGTAATGTACTATAGACATATATGTTATGGTATGATGTAAATGATGCATGTATGATATGACACTGCTGGAAGTGTCTGGATATCCTTGTATAACAACTGCTGGCCAAGGAAAATAAATCCCGATTCGTTGTTGAAGAATACATAACCCTCCGTCTGCTGGGGATAACAAGGTATAGATAACCTCCCATTGTTGGGGATAACAAGGTATAGATAACCTCCCGTTGTTGGGGACAGTAGGGTATAGATAACCTTCGTTTTCGTTTGATAGTAGGATAAGTATAACATCCCGTCTTCGTTCATCGTGCCCTTATTGGAAAGTAATTTCCCGTATATCCGTATGAGGATAAAAGAGATGGATATAAATTCCAGGGGAGATTAGACTTTGTGAAAATGGATTAGTCCTACTGATGGTTTGTAACTGCCTTGTAAAGATGAACCGGCGAAGCTTCGTTGAAATCCTTCCCTCGTTCGTCCTTAGTAAATACTATTACTGCATTTTCATGCATTTCTGGTAAACATCAATCATATTAAAAGCATACATGCATTTTTGGTAAACATCAATCATATTCAAAGGCATACATACATTCAAACACAACCAATGGACGTTTCGCTTATGTAAATAGGGTAAAAGTAAATCTGGATTCAAAAGATGGAATTTATTTATATCAAAAGTGACCCATACACGGATAAATTTGTACAAGGAGACATAAACCCTAGTAAGAGAATTTTGTCATGAAGTTTTTACAAAAAGAATCAGCTATGTGGGAAATAATCCTATTGAGTTTCAATTCTACTATTGCCACTCAAGTATCTCATCTTCTTGCTGTTGAGACGGAAACGATTGGATTGAGCTTTATCTGTTTGAGCTTGAGTAAGTAGTACAACTGGTTGCAGTTTCATGAGTGATCCAAAAGAGACATAGTCATACGCTTTAATCCCTAACTTTTGCCTGGATTGCCCTTTCAGGTTTTCAATCCACCGGGATACCCTTTTTTGCCCAAGCCGCCTTTTCAGGTTTTCGACTTGCCGGGTGTACATCTTTTTATATATATATCCCTAATTTTTGCCCAAACCCTTTTGGTTTGCCGGGATGCCCTTATTTTTGCCTAGGCCTGTCAACCTAGCGGGTCTCTTTTTATGCGTAGTATTTTTTAACTATGTCTGCGTTTACAGGTTGTGGGAAGTCTTCACCATCCATTGTAGTCAATATCATGGCACCTCCTGAGAACACTGTCTTGACTACAAATGGTCCCTCATATGTTGGAGTCCACTTGCCCCTAGGATCACCCTGTGGTAATATGATATGCTTGATTACCAAGTCACCAGCCTGATATACCTTTGGCTTAACCTTCTTGTTAAAAGCTTTGATCATCCGTTTCTGGTACATCTGGCCATGACAAACTGCTGCTAACCTTTTCTCATCAATCAAATTTATCTGGTCAAGTCGAGTCTGAATCCACTCATCTTCATCCAAGCCTGCATCCTTCATAATTCTCAAGGAGGGGATCTGAACTTCAATAGGCAGAACTGCTTCCATACCATAGACCAAGGAGAATGGGGTTGCCCCGGTTGAAGTACGTATTGTAGTACGATAACCATGCAGAGCAAATGGTAACATCTCGTGCCAATCCTTGTAAGTAACAGTTATCTTCTGTACAATCTTCTTAATGTTCTTATTAGCAGTTTCAACTGCCCCATTCATCTTTGAAATCAACAAGGTAGTATGGGTCAACATATACTGTCTTAGTCGGCGAGCAGCCCGTGCCAAAGCGCAGCAAGTTTTCTCGAGCAGTGAGTATTTTGTTTCACAGTCGGTAAACTTTTTGCTAAGGTAGTATATTGCCTGCTCTTTTCGACCAGACTCGTCATGTTGCCCCAATACACACCCCATTGAGTTGTCTAATACTGTTAAATACATAATCAAGGGTCTTCCATCAACTGGTGGCATTAAAATTGGAGGTTCTAGCAAATATCTCTTGATTTCATCAAAGGCAATCTGGCACTCATCATTCCATTCCATCACCTGATCTTTCTTCAACAACTTGAAGATTGGCTCACAGATGGTAGTTAATTGGGAAATAAATCTTGCAATGTAGTCCCAAGAAACTTCTAACCTCCTTCTCAGTACGGGGAGCTGGCATCTCTCGTATAGCTTTCACTTTTGCAGGATCCACTTCAATACCTTTTCCACTGACAATGAAACCCAGGAGCTTTCCAGATCTAACTCCAAAAGTACACTTGTTTGGATTTAATCTCAACCTGTATTTCTTCAACCTCTCAAACAACTTGTGCAGATGATCAAGATGTTGTTCTTCATTCTGAGACCTGGCTATCATATCATCCACATATACCTCTATCTCATGATGAATCATATCATGAAACAAAGCCACCATAGCACGCTGATATGTTGCCCCTGCATTCTTATGCTGAGCAGTGTTGTCTAAATCAGCCCCTATCTGGACCTCTTTTCTGTTTTCTTCAGTTCCCAGATTCACAACTTCGACTGGCTCTTCAGGTGGCTGTATAGCTTTCTCTTCTTGTTGTAACAACCTAGCAAGCCCTACAGATATTTCACAATCGTCCTCGTTTCCGTCTTCAGTTTGATAGATCGGATTCTCGAAATTGTAATTGGCAATAGTAGAACTGTTATCAATTGGATCCAGAGTGGATGAGGATCGGCATTTTAGTGACGTGGGTGTGTGTAAGAACACATAGCTGATAAAGCAAAAATAAAAGAAAAAGAAAGACAGGGAACACAATATTTACGAAAACGAAACGTCCACTGATTTTATCGAATGAAGTATGCAAATGAGATGACAACCCGTAACAAGCACACCATTGTGCCCCGGGTAAGGCACATGGCTTGAAAGTTTTAATTGTTCCAGAAATTATAAATTTAAAAACATAACACAGTAATAGTATTTACTCCTGACTAAAGGAGATAGGGATAACATCTTCAGCTGTCCAATTATTGAGTCCAGCACCCACAGTAGGAAGAATCCATGCCTCCAAGTTGTAGTCTTCATCTTGATCTCCCACGGCATTGATAGCCCCTTGATTGGTGATACGAACAGCACGGGCACGACGGACAGCCTTCTGGGACTCTTCTTCCACCATAGCTTTTGCATCATTGAGGGAGGCCATTGCCATTGTTGGAGGGTTTCTGATGACCACAGGAACCTTCTTCACAGCAGGAGGAGTCACACAATCCTTAACAGCCCAGGGAACCACTTCAAATGACTGACATGGAGTTTCAATGTATTCACCTTCTACTTCCAGATATTTGAAAGTGTTTACATGGCTGACAAAGTATTCTTCCTCTCCAAAGACAGTAACAACTTTTCCATTCACCGGATATCTCAACTTTTGATGTAATGTGGAGGTTACAGCACCTGCCCCATGGATCCAGGGACGACCAAGCAGACATGAGTACGAAGGACGAATATCCATCACATAGAATGTAGCAGTAAACACCTGAGAGCCAACCTTGATTGGAAGATCAATTTCCCCATGCACTACTCTTCTAGAACCGTCAAAAGCCTTTACCACAATATTACTGGGCTTCAATACCGTATCTTCAGGACTCAGCTTGTTCAGGACTTCCTTAGGCAACACATTCAGAGAGGAACCATTGTCTATCAGCACATGAGACAGGGTAGTGCCCCTGCATTCAATTGAGATATGCAAGGCCCTGTTATGATCCCTCTTGGCAGGGGTCAAGTCAGCATCAGAAAATCCTAACCCGTTGTCATAGGTCAGGTGAGCAACACAATTCTCAAATTGGTCCACAGAAATTGCACTGGGTACATGAGCCATCTTTAGAAACTTGATCAATGACTTGGCATGAGCCTCAGAACATAATAACAGGGAGAGCATAGAAATCTTTGAGGGAGTATGCCCCAGCTGATCAACAATATCATAATCACTCTTGCGGATGATTTTCAATACCTCTTCCATCTGCTTAGAGAGGTCATCAGCAGCTGGCACATCAGTAGATACAGGCTCAATAACAGGACCCTTGCCCCGAGCATCAGTGGTGGAAGTAACAACAGGAGTAACTGCACTCTTAGAAGCAACTGGAGGAGAGAAGACTCTTCCACTACGAGTGATCTTGCTAGATCCAGCAATATTATCAATGTCAATAGGCATATCAGGTAAAGGCTCCTGCTTGACACCATGGATGTAAACATCAGACCCATAGTGCCAAGGCACAGCTTTGTCAGATGTATAAGGAATAGGACCAGGAGTGGTAATGATCAGAGGAGCTACTCTGGCTTCAGCAACAACTTTCACAGGACCTTCAGCAGTAATCTTGATTGGGCCCTGATGAGTGATTTTGATGGGACCCTTTGAAGTGATTCTTAGTGGTACTTTGTCAACCATGTCAACCTCTTCAATCTTCTTACCCTGAGTCAGATGATCCACCATACTTTCTACAGATGCTGGTCTTCTTTCAAACACTATAGTATATTTACCCATGAGACGTTGAATCCCATCTCTCAGAATGAAGCAACTATCCGGCTTATAGGTACAATATAGACAATCTTCATGACAACCTGGAAAGATCCCAGCTTGTACTAACCTCTTTTTGATAACAGACAATGGTGTGCTCAACTCCATAACTGAATAGACATGCAGATCTTCATCAATATCTTCATCAATGGCGTTGACAGTCTTCTCGTGATTTGGCATTGGAGCTGTAATCACATTTGGAGTACCTGGTGGATCAAACTCAATTTCTCCAGCATCAATCATATCCTGAATTTTGTTCTTCAAGACCCAGCAGTTATTAGTATCATGTCCTGGACAGTTTGAATGATATGCACATCGTGCATTGGGATTGTACTTGGGAGAGGTAACATTGGGATTCTGAGGGGCCTCCCTCAGGGTAATAAGTTCAGCTTTCAACAAGTGTTGCAATGCCTGAGCCATTGACATGTTGATCTTCGTGAACTGTCTTCTAGCCCTCTGTTGGTTGCCTTGAGGCTGCTCTGTTGTTGCAGGAGTTGGATTTGAAATATGAAATGCACTAACAGACTGATGCCTTCTGTTACGATCAGGCTGACCATACACAGCATTAGATTCTTTCTTCCCAGTGGGAGGCTTCTTTGCAGCACCTGATGAAGAAGTGCCCACTTGGATCTTACCACTCTTGATACCATTCTCTACTCGCTCTCCTGTCATGATCAACTCAGTGAAGCCAGATGATGAGCTTCCAATGAGATGACTGTAAAACGGACCATTCAGCGTACACATGAACATATCAACCAACTCCCTATCAGTCAAAGGGGGTTGAACTCTTCCAGCTAAGTCTCTCCACTTCTGAGCATACTCCTTAAAGCTTTCTTTGGCACCCATAGACATGCTTTGAAGCTGCATGCGAGTGGGGGCTAAGTCAGCATTGTATTGATACTGCTTGTAGAAAGCTTCAGCAAGGTCATTCCAATCTCTGATGTTGACACTCTCCAACTGATAATACCACTCTAGCTGAGCTCCAGATAAACTCTCTTGAAAGAAATGGATCCACAACTTTTTATCAGCAGTGTGGGGTTGAATTCTTCTGACATAAGACCTCAGATGCAATTTGGGACAAGAGACCCCATCATAGACAACAAATGTAGGAACTTTGAACCCAATGGGTATGACCACCCCAGATATCAAGCTCAAATCCTCAAAATCCAGCCCAGATGATTTCTGTAATTCCATAGCATCCATTCTATCCACCAGCATCTTGAATTTGTCTTCGTTAGGCTCATGGTAGTAGTTAGCCTCAGAATCAGAGTCCCCCATAGTGTTGTGGAGACTGCCTCTCTCCTGCTCAGATTCTTCAGATTCATAGCCTTCAACCTGTTCCTTGGTCTTGTCAGGACCTTTGAACCTTCTTCCCATGTTGAGCAACCCAGCAGACCTTCTAGCCTTCTTAGTCTTCTTGGCCAGCAGTGCCTTCAATTCATCCTGCCCCTTGGATAGGTTCAGGATCAGCTCTTGGGACTGTGCATTCTGTGCCTGGAGATCCTTAACTGATTGTTCAAGAGCCATTGCTGAAATAAACAGCGAGAAGATGAGAAACCTGTGCACAATTATAAACCCGTGATGCAATGATATGGGAATGCATATGCAATGTTTTCAAGGACCGCAGGATTTAAATTTGCTTAAACAAACAAGAAAGTAACTTTTTATTAGTAATAACTTGTTTTGCCTTTTAGGCTTACAAAAAATGAAAACGAAATAAGTACAAAAGATGGGGTTTTAAGTCTCCCATGGACGTTTCCTCTTGGTGTTGAGGTATGAGTTGAGGTTTCGTTCCTCATGAAGTAGCTTTGTTAGCTCTAGGATCCTTGCTTGGCTTGCTTTGTAATGAGCCTCGAAAGTATCCCTTTGCTCTTTCAGTTGGATCCATGATCTCTGCAAGTCTTCCATATCAGTAGGCATGTCTGGGTGAAGGATGGTATAAGTTGTGTCTCCTTCAGCAATAGGTTCCATGGTAACTGGTAGGATGGCAGGATATGGCATCATGAGTGTCTGAGCACGAAATCGTACCCATCTGAGATAAGCCCCCATAGGAATGGTGTACTTAGGCTCCAGTGTCTTGCTGTCAATCCTGTTTACCTTTCCCCAAGCTCGGATGAATCTCTGACGGTAACCCTGAAGATCGTTGTCGTAATCAAACACAATGCCCTGAATCAACATGTCATGTGGACCATCGCTCCGGGCGTAACCAAACTGTCGTAAAGCTAGAGATGGGTTGTAGGTGATGCCTCCTCTTATGCCTAGAAGTGGTACATTAGAAAACTCCCCACAACGGTCAATGATGGTGACATTCTCCATAGATCTGGAGCACCAATGGATGTCTGAGTGAGAAAGTGACATGATCCTCTTGGACCATCTGAACCCTTGCTCATTCTTCATTACTGAGCGAGGAAGGTGAGAAATAAACCACCTAGAAAGTAAAGGTATGCAGCACATCAAAGTTCCTCTTGCCCTTGTAGTACGGGTGTGAAGAGAATGTAGGATGTCTCCAAGTAAGGTAGGCACCGGATTGTGACTCAGGAATATGTTGATGGCATGAACGTCTATGAACTGATCAGGATTGGGGAACAACACTAAGCCATAAATCAATAAGGCTAAGATCTCCTCAAAAGCATCGTAGCTCATAGCCTTCAAGAACATTTGAGCTTTATCCACTAATACCTTGGCAAGAATACCTTTAACTCCACTTCTCGTCTCTAGAACAATGTCAGACTTCTTCAGATGTAGAGCTGCAGCAATAACTTCTGGTTTAAGCTCCTTTTCTAAGCCTGTGAATGGCTTCTGATCAAGAACAGGTATACCCAGAAGTTTAGAGAACTCCTCCATGGTTGGAACCAGCTGATAATCAGGAAATGTAAAGCAATGGTGCTTAGGGTCAAAGAACTGAAACAGCACACTCATCATGTCTTCACTGAACCCTGAAGTAACTAGATCCAATAAGTGACCATGTCTCTTGTTGAACTGGGAATGATCAGGCACTAGGGAAACCAACTCCTTGAGCTTAGCAGGTATCCCTACAAAGTTGATCCTGATGGTGTTTCTACGAGCAGAAGCCATGACCTGCAACAAAGAACAAAGATAAATCCTTTGGTCCTTGAAATGGTTAGGGAAAATGATATGCTTATGATGCATGATGATGTCATGATGTCATGCTCAATCACAAACATGTGGCACACACAAACAAGTCACACCATAGCCCTAGGTTTAAAGGCTTGCATGAGGTTCAAAGGCAAGTACCCTCCCCTGAAGTTAGATGGTTCATCCTGTCCTACAAAAGTAACCAGGTTCTAAGGGATCTCAATATCATTGATCCTTCACAAGGGTGGTTGTTCAGAAGGCAACTTACTTGCCAACCAAAACCCTCCAAGTTTAAGATCTCAATGAGCGTAGTATCGAGTGTCAACCAACTTCAGTCTGCACCAAAGCCGGTTACCTCACTACTTTCTAAAGGCCAAGATGAGTTAACTAGGGTTCTAAAAGTCAGTTAGTGCATTGACAACATATGGCAGCCTCAATATTACCCTCAACTCGACTTAAGGAATATAAGCACCAACCAAGAAGTCGCACTAACTATGGCCACCAGATCAACCGTATCGATATACGTCGCACAGTTTCCTTGGTCTATTGCCATTTACCTAAGGTACACTAGATCCGGGTTAGGACCTTTCACACATAAGAGCACCCCAACAATATAATAATAAAGCAAACAAGGCAAACAATTTAAAGTGATCTTAATTCCTAAGGGTACCCCTCTTAAATAGGTCCCCAGCAGAGTCGCCAGTTCTGTAACCCGGTGAACTGACTTTAAACAATGTTGCGGATAGCAAGAGTCGCCACCGACTTTTATTTTATCCATAAGGAAAGGTTATAAAAGAACAGGAAAGACCTTAGAGAATATTTTGGGTCCGGGGGGTAGGTTATGAAAAGGGAAGGTATTAGCATCCTTTTCATCCATGGTTATCCATGGGCTCTTAGGTACTTAAGCTCACTTTTGAATTGTTTTGAAATTGTAGTGTGTGAATAGAAAATTTTCAGAATAGTTAATAAATAATCCATGTAAGGATGTGTTAAGAACTTGTTTGAAAACTTGTTGAAAATTTTGTTGGAAATTTGTTTAAGTGTGAAAAAGTTTTGAAGTGAGCAAGTATCTAGGAGTAGCCTACCCTAATGTTTTAAGGTCTTTCTTATTCTTTATCCTTTCCTTAGTAAGACTATCCCTACTATAATGGAGTAGGTAGTCCTTACTTTGGATGTTAAGGGACATGTGAGGGACAATTGGATTTTTGAAGGCCATTGTGGGGTGTAATAAGCACATATAAGGGACCATCATCATTTTTCGAAAGGGACTCGATTCGTAAAGGCAACCATAAGGGACTTTGATGATTTTTCTATTTGAGGGACTTGCTTTATACACCCCACTTAACCATTATTCGTAGGCAACTTGAGGGATATCCTTAGGAAGTGAGACGGCGATTAAAATCGACTTACGTGTGTGACGTGTTTATTTTTAATTATCTTTATTTAAAAGTGATCTAAATTTATTTTAATATTACATACATGTTGTTACACTCCCTAATTACTAACCATAATAATAATTAAATAATTAAACAACTTTACATCCAAGAAACAATTACAAAATAATAAGCAAAATAATTAAATAGCAAAGATAAATAAAATATAAATAAGCAATAATAAATAATAAAGGGGGTTAGTAAGCAATATTTAACAAAATAATAAGCATGATTAGAATATAAATGGGTTAGTAAATAAGAATAAACAGAATTAATCCAAATATTATAATAATAAGAAATTAACAATTTTTTAATATAATCAACTAAAAAAAACAAATATGAATAAACAATTGTTTTAATTTACAAATTATTAAATTATATTTTAATCATGAAGTTACTACAAAAAATCTAATTATTATAAGCACAATTATTTATAAACTAAAGTTATGTAAAAAAATATTTATAAGTATATTTACAAAAATTTGTAAGAATTATAGTAAACATACATACATAATAATTATATTAGAAAATAACATTAAAAAAAATAGGATTAGATTTGTATTAAAAAATATTTTTAGAGTTTTATGAAATTAGGGTTTATATGAGAAATAAATTTTTAGGGTTTATATAAAAAAATAGGATTTAGTTATATACAAAAATTTTCTAATTTATACATATTACAATTTAGACATAAAATATAGAAACAAAATTTGTGAAAAAAAAACATATTTTTTAAAATTAAAGAAAACAGACATATTTTATTATTATTTATTTACTATTGAGAAATATACATAATATATTTAATTTTTAATATTATAATATTTAAATCAAATAAAAGGAAAGAAAAAAAAGCGGAAACTTACCTGGCTGAGGTTTGAACCCAGGCCAGCTTGATTTCCAGGAAGCACAACAACCATCAGGCTGCGGATTTTGCAACGTTTTCTCCTACGAATATTGTTACGAGTTCTTCCACCCTGCGAAACACAAACTTCATCCAAACGGCAAAATTTCACAAAATTGATTGCACCATTGTATTGCTACTGAGTTTTTCAATCGTCCTATGTTTTTCAAATCCATTTATCATTTGAAAATCGTGAAACCCTAAAGAGGGCCGAAAACCCTAATCATGGTGAATTCTTGTTCCTGCAATGAAAATCCAATTGAACCACCCAGAATCGTTCTAGAGTTCATTCTAAACATCCTACAACAATCAAAAACAGTTTAAACATGATAAATCAATGGATTCGAAAACAAAATATTCAAGGTCAAGATGAACTCGGGTTGAGCAATTGGGTGTGTATATGATGCATATGGATGATGATTTATGATCAGAAGAGTCCAAGGAAGCTTGCTATGTCTTCCAAATACCTTGCAATGCTCTGAATTTGAGAACCCGAATATGATTTTTTGAAAGATTTTTGTGCTTTTGATCTTACCTTTAGGCTGCTGCAAATTCGTGTCTAGGGTTATGTTTGTGCTTAGTATATATGTGTGATGGATTTAGGTCAGAAACATTGATGTGTTGTGTGGATATTTGATCCAAAAAATATTCAAAAAGATCATTGTATAAATTTCAAATATTTGATCATGAGTGCTTGCTATTTTGGGAGAGATCACATGATTTCCTTCTCATTCTAATTCAATCAATGATTATGAATTTCTAGAAACAAAATCTTCACCCAAAAATAGATTTTTATATTTTTTATTTATTTAAAATGATTTTTTATGAATTAAATCAATAATAAATAAATAAAAAATAATAATTTGGGAGAGATCACATGATTTCCTTCTCATTCTAATTCAATCAATGATTATGAATTTCTAGAAACAAAATCTTCACCCAAAAATAGATTTTTATATTTTTTATTTATTTAAAATGATTTTTATGAATTAAATCAATAATAAATAAATAAAAAATAATAAAAATGATGAATTTTGGTCAATTGGGTCGTGCACCATGTTATGAGATGGATTGGGTCATAAATTAGGTAGCCCATTTGGAAAGAAATACTTCTAAGCCTCCATTTTCAACATAAACCATCACAAAATTGCCCAACTTTGCAAGGGCACATTTCTCTCAATTTTAAAGGTATGATGGTGTTATTGGACTTTTTGGAAAGCTTGAAGAGTCCTCTAAACAACCCCATTGGTTTCAGGTCCATATCATTTACCAATCTCAAGTTATGCCCTTTTGAAGTTGTTGACTTTTTGTTGACTTTTGAAATGACCTATAATGTCTTAGATCATATCTTTCAAACGAAGCATTTTTGGGCTTAACCTTCAACATCAAAGTTGTAGAGAATTCAATTTCCTTCAAAATGAGCTTTGGATGGAGACTTGGTGATGAAGCATGTGAAAGTTATGGCTGGTCAAAGTTCAGTTGACTTTTACTCAATTAACTGATTTTGACTTATCTGATCATCTGACTGAGCAAACTTTTGAGAAAAGTCTTGAAACTTGACATGGGGGTTCTTATACACATATAAGATGTTATGAAACTCACTTGAGGTATTGGAAGTCCATTTAGCCTGATTAAAGTCAAAACCCTAGTTTTGGATGCACTGCTTAGGAGGTGCATTGTCTGAGGGAATTATCAACTCTTCTGACCAATTGTGAATCTTGTGAACCTTGTGAACCTTCATAAAGTAGCTTGTGGACTTTATGAACTTCATGAAAGGTTATGCAAGTTGTTGGAGAACTTGTGAACCTTGTGAACCTTCTTAGAACACAAAGTCTTGTATTGTGAGGGCAAATTTTGGGGTGCAACAGACATCAACCTCCACAAGATCATCTCAACCTCAAGCCAGATATGAATAACTGCAATCATACAGAAGAAATAACATGCTATCAAGCAAAATAGAAGTAACTGCAATCATACAGAAGAAACAACAAGCTATCAAGCAAGATATAAACCACATAGGCAAGGGAGCTGGGCTCTACCGAATACCCGCAAGCAAATCCATACAGTAAAAATACAAGCAGAGGGAGAAACTCAACCTCTAGTGCAATCATGCTCCTAGCTTAACAATCTAATCATGAACTTATTCTAATGCATCAAGCAAATCAAACAAGCCACATCAATACAGAAAAGAAAGCAGATCAACCACCCCTACAACTTCAAGCTTCAGCTCTTCAGTAATTCAGCCTTCATACCTCACCTATCCTTCAAGGCTATCATCTTCAATAGCTAGTATCAACTTGCTTCTCCCAGTTTTCAATACACCAAACATAGGTATCACCTTATTCTTCATTCCTCAAGCTTCAACTCTACAGTAAATCCCACCTTCAGGCTTTACTCCTAACTAAAAGTATCAACTTGATTCCTTCAAGCTCTCAATGTATCAATGTAAGTGTCAACTTCTCCTTTATTCCTCAAGCCTCAGGTTTTCACTCAATCTCAATTGGATCTTCTTCACAAGTATCAACTTGGTCTTCAAGCTTCAGCTCTCTTTGCTTTACCAGCATCAACTTGGTCTTCTTCTCCTACAAGCTTCAGCTCCTCAAAGTAATATTCAACCACAAAGAAGTATCAACTTCATCCTTCAAACTCTTCAAGCAAGGAACTCCATCCTCTAACAAGGGAGAAAGATTCATCTATCAAGAGCAAAGTTTGGATGATTGGTAGCAGAGTGAAGACCAAAGGTCACCACTAAGCATCCTGTCATCAGAGAAAGGGACCCTCAAAGGTTCTACCAATTTGCAAAGAGCCACACATCCTACCAAAGGATGGATGAGGCCTTTACAAGGGACCTTACATCATAGGGAAGAATGTAGTTGATCAACATTTTCCATGTTTATGAAGAAAGAGAACTATCTAGAAGCTCTGCCTACAAAACCCTAATCTTAGCCTAATCAAAACTACACCACAAGAAGGGAAGATCTTCAAATCCAAGCCTCTTCAAGCAATCCAATGCATCTTCAACTTGCCTTCAACATCATCCAAGAACAAGCAAAGCACAACCCTAATCTAAGGGAACTAAAGAAGTTAATCTAGTTGAGTTAGCGCCTTAGAATCATCTAAAACTAGCACCTAAACTAAAATCAATCAAAAATAGCAAACTATCTTATAAATTTCTACAAAAATTCCTAAGGGATCCTAATTCAATTAAGAATGCCTCATACAAAAACCAGGGACTAAATCATCTATTAAGTCCTAAAATTAAGTCCTAAATCCAAAGGTATCAACCATAAACCCTAAAAATGGAGCTTCTAAAGGTTTCAACCTAAACTACCACTTATGTTCATCACAAAAATGTGAGACAATTCTATGGGGATCATGCTTATCTATGCTAACTACTCACAAATAATCAGGATCAAAATCATCATCACATGATCACACAAAATTCCACAAAATCAAGCATTAAACATGACTATTTTAATATCAATTAAAATGTAAAAATTCCCATAAAATCAGAAAATGCATGAAATAAAAATATTTTTTATCTAAAAAATACTAGATTCAATCATGAATCTAATTCAAAAAGAATGGGGTTAATTGAGCTATTTTCCCATTTTTTATGATTTTATCAAAAACCATGAATAAAGTGAAAAATAATATGAAAATCCAAAGAAAATAATAAATGTACGGTGCAGATAGAAATAGAAATCAGTTCATTCCATGGATTGGGCCATCAGGGGGGTGTGGTTATCAGTTATTGCACTAAGCCCAAAAACACAACTTAATGAAACGATGCGTTTCACATGAGTTCAGACTCTTCACAAAATGAAAGACATTCGTGGCCATTGGATCACTTCTCCAGTCAAAGGTCCACCTAAATCCAAGGGCTCTAAAGTCATCTTCTTCGTTTGAATCTCTGAACCTCGCGCGCAGCCACGGCCACCGCCGGTGGTGCTCCGGTCATCGTTCCCAACCCTAACTCTCTCCACAGGCCTCCATTCCAAGAGGTCTCTACATGAAACTCACTCCAATTTTCACAAGGAATCTTCCTATGCCATTTAATCATGCTAACAGTTCAAGAATCCAAGAATAACAATCTCGACCGAAAATTCCATGAACCCTAATTGGTCACTAATCTCCAAATTGATGATCCAGAAATCTTCCTACACCATCCTACTATGCATCTACCATAGCAATTCATCTTAATTCTACCTAATTTAAGCCATGGCACAAGAGTTACATACCTGGTAAATTTGAACAAACAGAAGGGTTGAATCTTCAACTCAGCCTTTAAGAACTTGCAGAAACCTTCACTGAATCACAATCAATCTTCTGTATGCAAAGAAAAGAGTTGAATCTTCTTGAATTATCAAACCCAATTCTGAGTTGCAAGCTTCACTCTCCAATGGCTACTTCACGATTCTTCCACCACAGTGCCTTGAATTTGATCTGGAATTGATCACCACCCTCTGAGCAAGCTATTGAGATCAATTTCTTGGACTGAAATGTCCTCTAACCTTGTAACCGATTTGGATTTGCAATGAGAAAGTTCAAAGTGCAAGCTCAGTTCTCTCTCTCAATCATCACTAAAAAATGATCTGAACCACTTATATTCCAAATATAGAGTGTGTAGGGATGATCTAGAAATCTCTAGATCCTTCCAAGGAGAAATTCAATCTCTCATGACATGAGAAGTTCACTTGAATTCTCATGATGTGCATAATCCTGTTAACAACTTGAAACCATTCTCAATTCCTTCCAATTTCTCCCCTAGTGACATTTTGGAAGTGTTTGGCTTGCAAGGGACCTTGATTATGCCTTGCATTTTGGTTTTGCAAGTGTTACTTAAGATGTAAGTAACTACTTTTCAAAGAAAGTCCATAAATTAGACCTCAATTCAAAAATGTGGCTAAACCAATGTTCTTAAAATTCTTTTTAGAGTCAAAATGACCTATTACATGCCTTGGTTTGGATGTGTAGATCAAAAGTATCAATTTCCAACTTTGGTTCATTTAACTTATACCCTTATTTCAAGCCATTTTTGTGATTTTGAGCTACAAGCTATTCCAACATCTCATGACCTCTTTACTAGCCTTAAAACATCATTTTGAACAAGTTTGATGTTGAACATTTTCCCATTTGAAGCTTGGAACTGGGAGTTATGGCCTTATTCTTGAAATGACCTATAATCTCCAAATGACCAAAATGCCCTTGACTTGTCAAAGCCATAAATTGAGTTCTACAAATCCTATCAAGGACTTATAGTACTCTATAGAAATATAAGAGGATAAGGAACAACATTCATGTTGACCAAAAGTTCATAGGAATCATCCTTCTAGGGCAAAAGTTTCATGCAAGTTGGGCAACTTTCAAGCTCCCAAATTCACATACCTCAGATGACCTGTAATTTGTCAAAGTCATAACTTGAGTTATACAAATCCTATCAAGGACTTCTAGCACTCAAATTAAAGCTAAGATCAAGCTCTACAACATTCATGTTAGGGGTAAGATGAGATGACAATCACATCTTGAGCTAAACTGCCTTGAAGATAGGGGTCAAACTAGGAGATTTTACACTGTCAAGCCTTAGAAACCCTAGCTTGAAACTTCTCAAACTCTTCAATCATGATGAGTTGACCTTGGAATCATCCTCATAACATCTCAATGCATCAATCCATGATCACATGGCTCTTGAATTAGGTCTCAACCTTGTTCAAATCATCAGTTGACTTAGGGTTGACCTAGTCAAACCTAATTGCACCACTCATGGCTGAGTCTTCTTAATCTTGCACAATGACCTGTCTAGGCCTCAAAGTGATCTTCAAAAATTATCATGAGCTCTCTCAAGACCTCAAGTCCATCTCCATGGCTTCAGAATCATCTGATGGCTCCCCTCCACTCTCAAGTTAGGGGGCACACCCTCTTGGTTTCAACCAGTCTCTCTGAGGATCTTTTAACTTCTCTGGCAAGGATATCAACCCTTGAACACTTGGATAACCTTCTTAGATAACTTTAAAGTCTTGTGTAGCTCTTAATTGGTAATCATACCTCTTGATCTCCTGCATACATGTCAAGGGGATGCAAATGATAATGCTAATATGAATGAAATGAAACACAAGCTAGGTAAAGAAATGTTGAGCAAATTTTGGGGTGCAACAGCTGCCCCTATTCAAATGGCTTGAACCTGACTGGGTGAGAAGCGAACGGCTCTCAAACAATCAAGGTAAAAGACGGTTGAATACCAACAAACCCGTAAATTTGCCAACTGCACCAGTACACGGTACTCTGATGGGAGCAAATCTTCGGAAACTGAAATACTAGCTGCACGGCAACTAGCTGGAGAAGACTGATCTGAACCTCCGTCAGGATGATTCTCTGATTTATCTGATATCATTGCGTCCTCGAATCATCAAGGGATCACCAATTACACGGTAACTGGCGCTTGGCCAACCTAACAGGTAAACGATACTCTGATTGGTTGGAACATCTTCAAAACTGAGCATGCCAGTTGCGCGGCAACTTGCTGGGGAATTGGTCACACGGTAACCGGTGATACACGGTCGACCATGCCGTCAGGCATCAAGGTTCCTCGGGACTCATCGGGTCAACAATCAAGTTAATCATGCCATCGGTCATTCGAAGAAGCTTTCGGGCATCAGCCGGACTTCATCAGTAAGTCGAGAATAAACTTCTCAGTCAATCATGACCCAATTGGGGATATCCAAACTTTTGCCATCGGGCACTCCGCATCGGCTGAGAGAACTGCTTCGTCAATACGGTTGGACTTCAATCATCAAGTCTTCGAGGGAAGTTTCAACTTCGCTGTTCGGAAACCTGTTGGGGATGACACATCTCCACTGGGGATTCTAGAGAACTATCAAGTAACTCTGCTCCGGGGATCCGGAAATCATTCTGGGTGAATCAACTCTGCTGAGGAAATCAAGAATCATCTTGAACAAATAACTCCGTGTGAGATTTCAGGAATCATCCTGAGCCAATAACTCTGCTGGAGATTTCAGGAATCATCCTGAGCAAACACTCTGCCGGGGACTCTAAGCGTCAACTTGAGCAATCAACTCTTGCGACTTTACTGGGGATTTTAAGAATCATCTTAAGCACACAACTTCGCTGGAGAATTCAAGAATCATCTTGGGCAAACGACTTTTGTTGGGGGGATTCAAGAAACATCTTGAGCAAGCGACTCTGCGGAGGAACACCTGCAAAACAAGAACAGTAACAACCTAGATCATATTTCATATGCATATGTTCTGACAACGGTGTAATGCTATGCAATCATGCAAAATGCTACGACCCCATCAGCAAAATAAATGCTGAAGGAAGAATCCTCCTGTCAAGGAGAAAGGACCACTCTGGTGGAATAAGGACTCATCCTGCTGAGGCGAAGAAGTCACATCAATCTCAATTGGATTCCGCTTGGGGAACGAACTTCAGCCAACTGTCGCAGGGGAATGAAGCTCTATGAGAACCTGGACCCGCTGAAATAAACTGCACGGCATTTGCAGCCAAACCTTCCCGGAGGTAACGACTCCGGTAGGGAAACACAGCATCAGCTATTCAACACTCTACTGGGGAAAACCAATCATGGTCCTAACTGCTTTCCAAGGACTCGGCTCTCTTGGGGAACTGCAAACTCGGCTGGGGAAGAAGGAATCATCCTGCTTACTGGGGAGAGTACAACTCTGTGGGGAATTTCAATTCTCCTGGAGACTTCAGTTTAGAACTACCAATTGCTGCACCCTTCAATATGTGACTCAGCTGGGGAGATGACGACCCTTCAGGATACATCTGATTGGGGAGAGAATCTTCTCTGCCTGGGGATACATATCAATGCTTTACGATCTCACGTTCAGACTCTGCGGGGAGAGGCTGCTGAGCTTTGCTGGAGAAGAAGGAATCATCCGGCCTAGGGACGCATACGGTGTACTACCTGGTATACGCTACACCTGCAACAACACAAACAAACAGACAAGACACCGCTCTCAAAGGGACCTATCAAGGTTATCATCTTGTGACAATGTTCGAGTAATTCATTGTTTCAACAATCAGTGGCCTAGGCCAGTAAGTTTATGTATGCGCATTTTATCAAAAACATCAGCGTTCTTTTTCGCAAACAAAACAGATAACTGCTAAACAGACAAACAGAATTGCTGAATAGTATACATTTTATTGATAACGGACCCCTGAATGGGTAAAAATGTTTTACAACAGATGCAAGCTCCTGGAATGAGGAAGCCGCGCAAACATAAAACATAAATATACATCAGTATATACACATGTCGGCAACGAGGTGTAGACGAACACCATGAGTTGATCCCTCTATGACCCACTCGACTTCGATACTTCTCCGACGCTTCAGCTTCAGACGAGATTGATTCAGATGAACGGCCTTCAGGTCTTCCAAACCACTAAACAAACGCAGTCCACACGCGGAATGCAGTCATTTGCTTTTTCAAATCCCTAACTTTTGCCTGAATCGCCCTTCCGGGTTTTCGATTCACCGGGATACCCTTTTTTGCCAAAGTCGCCCTTCCAGGTTTTCGACTTTGCGGGTGTAAATTTTTCATTTATATCCCTAATTTTTGCCCGAACCTTTTTCCTTTTTTATGGTTCACCGGGATGCCCCATTTTTGCCTGGATATTCTTTTTCTTTCCAGCGAGTCATTTTTAAGCAAAGTATTTTTTAACTGCGTCCGCGTTCACCGGGGATGCAAAATCTTCACTGTCCATCGTGGATTACAGCAAGGCTCCTCCCAAGAAGACTTTGCTGACGACGTACGGACCTTCATAATTGGGAGTCCACTTGCCCCGGTGATCGGAGTGTGGAGGAAGAATCTTCTTCAGGACGAGATCACCCGTCTGAAAGCTTCTAGGACGCACCTTCTTATCATAAGCTTTCTTCATTCGGCTTTGGTATAGACGACCATGCGCAATCGATGCTAACCTCTTCTCGTCCATCAGGCTGAGTTGGTTTAGTCGGTTCTTAATCCATTCTGTCTCATCGAGTTTCACGTCAACCAAAACTCGCAAAGAAGGGATCTCCACTTCTAACGGTAGGACAGCTTCCATACCATACACTAAGGAGAAAGGAGTTTCCCCGGTTGATGTACGTACCATCGTACGATAACCGTGCAGTGCAAATGGCAGCATCTCGTGCCAATCCTTATAGGTCACAACCATCTTCTGCACAATCTTCTTAATGTTCTTATTGGCCGCTTCAACGGTGCCATTCATCTTCGGCCGATAAGGAGATGAGTTGTGGTGTTCAATCTTGAAACTCTGGCACAGCTCCTTCATCATCTTGTTATTCAGATTCGAACCATTATCAGTAATGATCCGCTCGGAAATTCCGTAACGACAAATGATGTCCCTCTTTTTGAATTTAGCCACCACCTGCTTCGTCACGTTAGCATACGAGGCTGCCTCCACCCACTTGGTAAAGTAGTCGATGGCTACTAAAATGAAGCGATTACCATTAGATGCAGTGGGCTCGATCTTGGCTATCATGTTGATGCCCCACATGGAGAACGGCCACGGGGAGGACATGACATTTAACGGGCACGGGGGCACATGAACTTTATCAGCATAAATCTGGCATTTATGACATCTCTTCGCGAACTTAAAGCAATCCGATTCCATCGTTAGCCAGTAGTATCCTGCTCTCAGGATCTTTCTCGTCATAGCATGCCCGCCGGCGTGCGTACCAAATGTGCCTTCATGGACTTCTTCCATGAGCATACTCGCTTCTTTCTCATCTACACATCTGAGTAGCACGAGATCGTGGTTTCTTTTATACAAAACTCCATCAGGATTGAGATAAAAATTTCCAGACAACCTCCTCAGAGTCTTCTTATCCTGGGTTGACGCTCCCTCAGGATACTCCTTAGTCATAAGGAAGGTCTGGATGTCATGGAACCATGGTTTGCCATCGGAGGCTTCCTCGATCTCAAAGACGAATGCAGGTCTATCAAGACGAGAAAGGACAATTCTTGGAGCTTCATTCCAAAAATTGACTTTATACATTGAAGCCAACGTGGCTAAGGCATCAGCCATTTGATTCTCAGCCCTGGGCACATGATGGAGTTCCACTCGATCAAAGAACGGAAGCAGCCTTCTGGCACAATTCATGTACGGCACCAAATTCGATTGGCGAGTCTCCCACTCCCCTTTAATCTGGTTAATCACAAGCGTCGAGTCACCATATACGTCTAGGTTCTTGATTCTCAAATTAATTGCTTCTTCTAGACCCATGATGCATGCTTCGTACTCCGCTTCGTTATTGGTGACCGGAAACGTCAGTCTCGCAGTGAACGGGATATGGGATCCGTGGGGAGTCGTGATGATCGCCCCAATGCCACTTCCGTAAGAATTAACCGCCCCGTCAAATATCAATTTCCACTGGGATTTCCTATCTGGACCCTCGTCGGGCAACGGTTCATCGCAATCCTTCGCTTTGAGAAACATGATATCCTCATCAGGGAATTCAAATTTCATCGGCTGATAATCTTCGATCGGCTGTTCGGCCAGGTATTCAGACAATACGCTTCCCTTAATGGCCTTCTGGGAAACGTACTGAATGTCATATTCCGTCAACACCATTTGCCATCTGGCAATCCTTCCCGAAAGCGCTTGCTTCTCGAAGACGTACTTGATCGGATCCATCTTCGAAATTAGCATGGTTGTGTGATTGAGCATGTACTGTTGTAAATGTTTGGCAGCCCAGGCTAGTGCACAACATGTTTTCTCCAGCATTGAGTAACGAGATTCACAGTCTGTGAACTTTTTACTCAAGTAGTAAATGGCATGCTCCTTTCTGCCCGTCTCGTCATGCTGACCGATAACACACCCCATACTATTCTCAAGAACTGTCAAGTACATGATTAGGGGCCTTCCAGCCACTGGGGGTATCAAGATTGGAGGTTCCTGCAGATACTGTTTTATCTTATCAAATGCCTTCTGGCAATCCTCGTTCCAGATAATCGCCTGATCTTTCTTTAGCAGTTTGAACATCGGTTCACACGTGGCCGTGAGCTGCGAGATAAACCTCGCAATGTAGTTTATTCGGCCCAGGAAACCACGAACTTCTTTTTCTGTTTTTGGCGTTGGCATCTCTTGTATTGCTTTTATCTTCGCAGGATCAACCTCAATGCCTCTTTCACTCACGATAAACCCCAGTAGTTTTCCGGACCGTACTCCAAAAGTACACTTGTTAGGATTCAGCCTCAACCTGAACTTCCTAAGCCTCTCAAAAAGCTTCAGCAAATTGACCAGATGTCCCTCCTCCGTTTGGGACTTCGCAATCATGTCATCAACATAGACTTCAATCTCATGATGAATCATATCATGAAACAAAGTTACCATTGCTCGTTGGTAAGTGGCCCCTGCGTTCTTCAGACCGAAAGGCATTACCTTGTAGCAAAATGTTCCCCAAGGAGTGATAAACGTAGTTTTCTCCATGTCCTCTGGTGCCATTTTGATCTGATTGTAGCCGGAGAAGCCATCCATGAACGAAAATATGGAGAACTGAGCTGTATTGTCGACCAACACATCAATATGAGGGAGCCGGAAATCGTGTTTAGGGCTCGCCCTATTCAAATCCCGATAATCTACACACATTCGTACCTTACCGTCCTTCTTCGGTACAAGCACTATGTTGGCGACCCACGAAGGGTAAGTAGTGACCGCTAAAAAGTCAGCATCAAGCTGCTTTTGCACTTCTTCTTTGATCTTAATGGCCATATCTGGTCGCGTCCTTCTAAGCTTCTGCTTAACGGGAGGACAATCTTCTCGCAGCGGCAAGTGATGACCACGATGTCAGTGTCAAGTCCGGGCATATCTTTGTATGACCAAGCAAAGACGTCACTATACTCTCTCAGCATCTCGACCAATCTCTGCTTGACATCGCTCTGCAATGCAGCCCCTATCCTGACGTTCCTGACAAGTTCTTCAGAACCCAGATTCACAATCTCAATTTCCTCCTCGTGAGGCAGAATAACTTTCTCTTTTTGTTTCAACAAGCGGGCCAACTCTTCGGGAAGATCTTCGTCTTCATCAATCTCTTCTTCAGCTTGATAGATTGGGCAATCGAAGTTGAAGTGAGTCGTAGAAGGTCCAGAGTCGATGTCATCTGTTATGTGGATCCTGCAATAAAAAGGGTTAAGCTTAAAACAAGGATATGCAGGTTAGCACAAACCTCATTGCCATTTTATTATTTTTCAAAACAAATATAAAACAGGATTAACAGAGATCACAACATTTGAATACGAAGAAATACGCCTTTTGATTTATTGATAAAATGCATGTACATAATCAAACGAGGCCCTGACAATAAAACCACTATGCCCCGGGTAGGACATAGGGTTGTACAACGATTGGAAAAAGTAAATCATTACTCTTTGCTTGTCATCTGGATGATATCCTTGATGGACCAGTTGTTGAGGCTCTCTCCTAGCTTGCTTGGCTGGATCCAAGAGTCTAAGTCACAGTCGATATCTCCGCTGTCTTCAGACACTGCGTTGACGCTTTCAAATATCACCCCGCCACTGGTAAACTGGATCGGCCCTTTACCTCGCGATGCACTGCTGGAAGAGGAGGCTTCAGCTCCAGGAGAGTATCCCAACCCAAACTTGTCTTGCTTGTTAGGTATCTCCAAAATTCGCCCCCAGCCTGGGGTAGATCCGGCCTGGACAACAGCCCGGGCTTCCTTGAAGGAAGAGAGAGTCATCTCTGGTTTCTTTGTGATTGCAGGAGTTACGTCCTTGACTTTAACAGCTTTGAACGCTTGGCATAGGGTTTCGTGGATTTCCCCATCCATCTCAACATACTTGAAGGACGACAAATGGATCACCATTATGTCTTCCTCCCCACAAACAGTCACGATGCTACCTCCGACAGCGTACTTGAGTTTCTGGTGCAACGTGGAGGTCACGGCACCCGCGGAATGGATCCATGGCCGGCCCAAGAGACAGCTGTAGGCAGGCATGATGTCCATAATGTAAAAGACTGCATCGAATGTTTCCGGCCCGACTTGGATTGGCAACGTCACCTCCCCGAAAACATGGCGTTTGGTTCCATCGAACGCTTTCACAACCAGATCACTGGGTGTGCAAATCACTCCACGAGTATCTAACTTCATTAATGCCTTCTTCGGAAGAACATTGAGCGATGACCATGTGTCTACCAACACATGAGACATAATCGTTCCCCTACACTCTATCGAGATGTGCAGGGCACTGTTGTGATTCCTCCCCTTCAGCGTCAGCTCTAGGTCAATGAACCCTAACCCATTTCCGGCATTCACGTGGGCTACGACCCCTTCCAACTGGTTCACCTATATTTCCTGCGGTACATACGTGGCATTCAACACCTTCAGCAGTGCGTTGCGGTGTGCCTCATAACACAACAACAAATTCAGGATGGAAATCTTCGAGGGTGTTTGATGGAGATGATCCACGATCTTGTAGTCACTCTTTTTAATCAACCTCATAAATTCCTCAGTGTCTTTAATAAGTAAGTCTTTTTCTACCCCGTAAGGGATCTCTTCAATGACTTTACTTTTACCTTTATCAGTTGCATCAGCTCTGTCCGCTTTATCCGTTACGACCTCAGGTGGTGCAAACACTCTTCTGCTGCGAGTGATTCCACTAACGCCCACTAGGTTCTCCACAAACGACCCGAATGGTTCCAGCTCCAACTTCTGTCCGTTGCAGTAGACCTCTGCCCCATAATGCCACGGGACAGCATTGGTGCTTTCGAAAGGTATCGGCCCAGCTTTGGTGATGGTAATCGTAGGCGGCCTGGGTGCGGAAATAGTTATCGTCTCGCGAGGGATGGTGATGGTGGCAACCTCATCATCTTGCTTCAGCATTACCTCTCCCGGTCCACATTCGGCCCTCCGGCTAAACTGTAGGATCCCTTCAGTCACCAGACTTTGAATCCCCTATAGCAACTGTTCACATCCATCAGGACTTGTCGCACAGCCCATACACAGCTCTCTGCAACCTGGAAAGAAACCTCTTTTCATCAGCTTAGCCTTAACGAAGCTAAGCGGCGTCTTCAGATCTCTGACGTCAGTCAACAAATCCAAACTCTCGTCTTCAATAATGGCGTTTACTCCACCTCCCCTATGGTTCGGCATAGGGTTCTTCGTGACGTTTGGCACATTATCTGAGAAGTTGATGATCTTAGCGTCCACCATGTCCTGCACCTTGTGCTTGAAGGCTTTGCAATTCTCTATTGTGTGGCCTGGTGCCCCTGAGTGAAACTCACAAGTTGCATTCGCGTCATAACCTGGCGGAGGTGCCCCTGTCAAGGGAGCCAGGGTTCTCTTCTGGATCAACTGTAGCTGAAGCAAGGTCTGCAATAGTTGAGCGTAAGACATGGGCGGTGTCTCAAGGTGACGGCTCGACAGAGGTGCCCTGTTCTGATACTTTCTGTACCCTTGTTGATTCGGTTGTTGCTGCTGCTGCGGCTGCTGCTGCTGTGGCTGTTGAACTGCTGGGATAATTATACTGGCCACCTGTTGGTGAGGGCCTTTACCCTTCCTTCGAGCGTTGGTCACGGCGCTCGTTTCTCCTTCCCGCCTTTTGCCACTATAAGGTTTCTTTCCGCCTCCTCCGGCTGAGGATGAATCGCCTTGAATTTTCCCCAGTTTGATCCCATTTTCAATGTGCTCACCCGTGATAATGAGATCTGAGAAGGTTCCAGACATACCGCTGACCAATTTCTCATAATAAACCCCTGGGAGGGTGGCTACGAACATTTGCACAAGCTCACGTTCAACCATCGGCGGCTGAACCTTGGCTGCCAATTCACGCTACCGCTGGGCGTATTCCTTGAACCCTTCGTTGTTCCTTTGCGACAGATTCTGCAGTTGGACTCGGTTCGGGGCCAAGTCACTGTTATATTGGTAGTGGTGCACAAATGCTTCAGCAAGTTCCTTCCACGTGCGCACACTAGTAGGTTCCAGACTCATGTACCATTCGAGGGAGGGCCCGGACAGACTGTCCTGAAAGAAGTGCATCAGCAACTTCTCGTCCTCAGAATGAGCGGACATTTTTCTGTAATATGATCTCAGATGAACGCGAGGGCAGGTGGTGCCCTTGTACTTTTCAAAGTCAGGTACCTTGAACTTGGGAGGCACCTTGAAATCAGCAATCAGTCCCAACTTGGACATATCAACACCCAAGGTGTTCTGGTTCTCGATATTCCTCATCTTGTCCTCGAGTGCCTTGAACCTAAGCCGTGCTTCAGCAGTCAGCTCCCCTTCAGCACCTCTCTGAGAGAACACATCGTCTTGACGGTTTTCTAACCACGGCTGAGGCCCAAACAGATTTCCAACACCCGCATTGCCGTTGCCCAGCCCAACATTGACGTTAGCTTCAAAATTCCCATTACCGACGCCCGTCGTATTACCATTTAGTCCCATGTTAGCTATCACATTGCCGTTGGCACTTCCATTCCCCCCAGTCACGGGGACGCCATTCTGAGGAGTTTCAACAGGTGGAGGGGTAGGCACAGTCCCACCATGGAGTACGCCATTACCATCAACCCTTGAAATCAGAGGCTGAACCAAGGCTCTGAGCTGATCCTGGCCATTGGCGACCGCTTGCATGAGCTCCATGAAGCGGTCCATTCTTTCGCGGAGTTCTTGAACATCAGTTTGCACTTGCTCCATGATTCTGGTTTGATTTGCTCTGGTCGGATAGCGGTGGATTGGTCTCTGATCAATCCTGGAACAACCTGAAACAACCTGAAAACACAAAAGGGTTAGGAAAAACGACAAAGTGCTCGTTATGCGAATGCTTCATGCAAATGCAAACGTGTGTCTATGCGTTAGGGAGATTTCCCCCGATCCTAGTGCCTGAGTGCCAGTGCTGATAATAAGAAGTCCGAGTCCAGTCATGGAAACAACATCTCATATATGAAGAAAGCCCATCAAGGCAGTACATAACATCACTGAGTACAAGCCAAATCAATAGCGTGACCTCGACCAACAAGCCTGGTGATGGTCAACATACAACAATGATCAAAACAAAAGGAATGCAAATAGTCAAGCACGGCCACGGGCGCGAAACTCTTCTAACAAATTCCTCGTTTCTGGATGATCAGGCCGAGTGAGTAACCCTTCGACGAGTAACTCCCTTTGCATGATGGTGTATTGAAGACCTTCCACGGAGTCTTCCCATGCTCCTTCGCCGAAACAATTTTCTAGCTTCCGCTTTTTGGACTCAAACGTCAGTTTGCGCTCCTTCAGGTTAGCAAAAGCCCTGTTAAGCTGGCCTTCAGTGGCGTATCTGCGAGCGTTTTCTTCATCAAACCTCTTCTCACTGGCCTTCACCTGGGCTTTCAGCTTGGAGATCTGTTGCATCAGCTTATCCTCCCGCTCTTTCCTGTTGGCTAGGGTGGCCTTCCAATGCTGGTTAAACTTGGATATCCTCTGATACGCTTCGTCCAAGTGCTGCTTCTTCGTGGCCAGTACATCGTTGACAGCTTTGAAGTCTCGACCCATGCGCTCGCGCTCAGCTATCTGCTTAGTCAAATCCGTACCTAGCTGGTTCACCAGCTCTGTCTGCCTCTTGAAAGAATGAACGGCTTCGCTTCTCTCGCTTCTGAGTTGAGCCAATTCTTTCTCCAGTTCTTCATTTGCCCTCTTCAATTCATCTCTCTCAGCTAACACCTGATTATGCTGCTAAATAGGCACGATGGTGGGCTCTTCAATCATTGGAGGGCTTTCTGGCTTGGCGGGAGGAAACGGCATCCCTATAGCATCTGCTCTGGCTCTGATCCACGTCACGTACGAGGTGTAGGCTTGGCTATTGCTTTTCCCCAGCAATGGTTTTCCCCTCTTACTGATACCATTCCAAGCGCGCTGAAGCTTAGATAACATATCCCCCTCTAGAAGACCAGTGAGGTACAGAGATTCCTGCACCTCTTCATCCTTCGGTGGAGCTCTCAAAGCATAAGCAAATTGTCGGACTAGCAGAGACGGATTATAGTTTATACAGCCCTTCCTACCTATCAAAGGCACGTTCGGAAACCCGCTGCAGCTGAAGATGATCTCGATGCCCAACCTATCTCTGTCAAACCAGTCAACATCCTGCGCTGATAGACTCATCAAACGCTCAGACCACTCAGCTGTGGCTGCATACGAAGCAAAGGGACCCTTCTTGGGTAGATGACTATTAAGCCATTTATAGAGCAAGGGCACACAACACGAGACATTCTTACCCCTTCTGTTCTCGTTTTTGTAGTGGACGGAATGGTAGACATCTCCTATCAAGGTAGGGACTGGATTCCCTGAAGCAAAGATGCGAAAAGCGTCGAAGTCCACAAAGTCGGGCATATTGGGGAATAGAATGATGCCATATATGCACAGAGCGGGAATGGCGTTGAACACGACCCAACATCCGTCTTTGGCGCACTGCTGAGCTTTTCCCACTAAGAACTGCAAGGAGAAAACGGGAACCTTGTTCCAACTAGACAATACCAACTCGGAGGCATCCAGATGAAGTGAAGGAGCTAGACTAGCCAGATTAGGCTCAGCATCCATATGGACAAAGGGCATATGACTCTTGATAGGCACACCTAACAAATCAACATACTCCTCTAGCGTAGGTGCGAGAACAAAATCCTGGAAAGTAAAGCATCTCAACGGAGGGTCGTAGAACTGCAACAAGGCGTGCAACCCATTCAACTCAAATGCAGAAGGTTTACGAACCAGACTGAGCAGTTTGCCGTAAGACTTTCTGAACTCATATCTCACAGAATCATCTGCTAAGGCAATCAGACCAGCCAGCTGAACAACATCAGGAACAGGGAGCTTGTAAGCCACGGTCTTCCTCAGAGAACCCATAATAACACAATAGGAGGCAAGAAATCCTGGATTGTAGGAAACGGTACCTGCAACACAGACACACGTTAATGAAATGCAAATGAGTATGCAAAGCAATGTAAAATGCAATCATGCAGCAGGAGATCAAGACGACTGTGCTGTTGAAGATGCGAAGGTTCTGTATCAACAAAACCACAACACTACTCTGTCGAGAACAACCATAGATCTGATGAGAAGAAAACCCAGATATCGGACCACAAGTCTGCTCTGTCAAGAACACACATCTGATAATAAGGACCTCTGATACAGGACCAAAACTCTGCTCTGTCAAGAACAAACATCTGATAATAAGGACCTCTGATACAGGACCAAAACTTTGCTCTGTCAAGAACAAACATCTGATAATAAGGACCTCTAATACAGGACCAAAACTCTGCTCTGTCAAGAACAACCATACATCTGCTGATGAGATCCTCTGATCCCAATCAAAAACCTGCTCTGTCAAGAACAAACATACATCTGAAAATAAGGCCCCCTGATACAGGACCATAACTCTGCTCTGTCAAGAACAATCATATATCTGGTGATGAGAACCTCTGGTACCAACGAAACTGATTCACTATCAAGAAAACCAGGTAGTCTGAAGGTTAACGTTTCCTGCAACAAACCCAACCCTGCTCACAGGTATGGACCTAAAATGACACAGGTTCGGCATCCTATGCGGTCATCAGCGTCACAGACATTCAAGAGGGGTGATACAATACCCAGAAGGTGTGGCATCACCAGCTCATGAAGTGGCCTCACTCGGCTGAATCCCAAATGATCGGTCCCCAGAGTCGACAATCCTCCAAACCAACAACCCCCTCAACCCAAAGGGTTGAAAAAGAAGTCAACCGGGAGAACCTTGTCTGAGCGTGGATTTCATGAGACACTAGTGCCTGCCAAGCAAGCACGCGCCCACTAATTTCCACAACTAATGCTATGTTCACTCAAGCCTGGGTCTGGCTTCTCACTCATCAGAATGCCCCTCCCACAACAGCACATATAATCATATCATACTGAAAATAAAGTGCGGGAAATAAAATGCGATAAATAAATACAACCCAACAAGTAATCATACAAGCGCTAGGATTGACTCTCGCAGGGGACGTTGGATCCCCAAACTGACTCGCATACGGGACGCTGGATCCCAGGAAACTATGAAGTCCCCAGCAGAGTCGCCAGCTGTCGCTAACGCGAAAATAAGGTGCCGGCAAAACAGAAGATTCGCCACCTTTCGTTATTTATCCCTCAGAACGGGAAAGGAAACGATCAGAAAAACCTGACGAAAAGGTATAAGACAAGGTCATCGCAACCATTGTCTGGGTTCGGGAGTCGGTTACGCAAGGGGAAGGTATTAGCACCCCTCACGTCCGTCGTACTCGACGGGATCCACGCTTGTTGTGTTTACTGGACGGGTTGGTTTTATCTATCTACCTATCAAGGCTGGCTTAAAAAGAAAAGAAAATGACTCGGCAAAGCGTCGCACTTTATGCCTATGTATTCTCATCAGAGAATGAGAAATCAGAGTCAACGTAGTTCGACTAACTACGGGTAACAGATGGGGGAAGGTGGCTCGCCAATACATCAGTATTGTGCCTACGTACTCTCAACAGGTATGAGAGATCAGAGCTTACGTAGTTCAGGATAATACGGATTACGGAAATTCAGATTCATCTGTTTTATCGAGTAGGGTTAATACGCAGTTCCAGCAGTTAGGGACAAAGCCTGTTTGCGGTGGCGCTGAAGTTTAACGACACTCTTTTCTTCAGAAAAGCTTCCTTTGGATTATGGGCCCACGGGGCAAAAAGGTTTGAAGTTTGTTTTCTGTCTTTTACGGAAGAACTGTTTTTTATGGATGTTTGCAACCAATATCGCACTAGAGACTATGACCTGAGAGTGAATGCGTCGGATGTCACCCAAAGGGTGCCATACTAAACATCCAGACTGTTGAAAAGAAACTCTCCAACAATCCTTTCTCAGATAGCTTAAGGCTCGTAACGTACGACATCAGTTAACCTTTATTACTGTATTTTAATTTGTTTTGAGATGAGAAGAGAGCAGGCTCAACTAAAGGGAGACTATCAAGTCCTAATGTTGTCATGCCAAGGATTCATCCTATGATTGAGGTTTGAAACAGGGAACTCCTAGAAGTTATCATGCATAGGTTTCAACCTAAAGTTCTAATCATCACTTCCTTATCAAAGGAAATGAGATTCCTATGGGATCATGTCAATGATAAACAGAAACAGATAAAGCATCAGCTTAACAGTAAACAGTAAACAATTGTAAAATGCATGCAATGCAAGTGAGGGAGGAAATGTGTGTGGGGCATCAGCCTCCACAAGCTCATCTCAACCTCAAGCCAGATATGAATAACTGCAATCATACAGAAGAAATAACATGCTATCAAGCAAAATAGAAGTAACTGCAATCATACAGAAGAAATAACAAGCTATCAAGCAAGATATAAACCACATAGGCAAGGGAGTTGGGCTCTACCGAATACCCACAAGCAAAGCCATACAGTAAAAATACAAGCAGAGGGAGAAACTCAACCTATAGTGCAATCATGCTCCTAGCTTAACAATCTAATCATGAACTTATTCTAATGCATCAAGCAAATCAAACAAGCCACATCAATACAGAAAAGAAAGCAGATCAACCACCCATACAACTTCAAGCTTCAGCTCTTCAGTAATTCAGCCTTCAGACCTCACCTATCCTTCAAGGCTATCATCTTCAATAGCAAGTATCAACTTGCTTCTTCCAGTTTTCAATACACCAAACATAGGTATCACCTTATTCTTCATTCCTCAAGCTTCAGCTCTACAGTAAATCCCACCTTCAGGCTTTACTCCTAACTACAAGTATCAACTTGATTCCTTCAGGCTCTCAATGTATTAATGTAAGTGTCAACTTCTCCTTTATTCCTCAAGCCTCAGCTTTTCACCCAATCTCAATTGGATCTTCTTCACAAGTATCAACTTGGTCTTCAAGCTTCAGCTATCTTTGCTTTACCAGCATCAACTTGGTCTTCTTCTCCTACAAGCTTCAGCTCCTCAGAGTAATCTTCAACCACAAAGAAGTATCAACTTCATCCTTCAAACTCTTCAAGCAAGGAACTCCATCCTCTAACAAGGGAGAAAGATTCATCTATCAAGAGCAAAGTTTGGATGATTGGTAGCAGAGTGAAGACCAAAGGTCACCACTAAGCATCCTGTCATCAGAGAAAGGGACCCTCAAAGGTTATACCAATTTGCAAAGATCCACACATCCTACCAAAGGAGGTATGAGGCCTTTACAAGGGACCTTACATCATAGGGAAGAATGTAATTGATCAACATTTTCCATGTTTATGAAGAAAGAGAACTATCTAGAAGTTCTGCAACAAAACCCTAATCTAAGCCTAATCAAAACTACACCACAAGAAGGGAAGATCTTCAAATCCAAGCCTATTCAAGAAATCCAATTCATCTTCAACTTGCCTTCAACATCATCCAAGAACAAGCAAAGCACAACCCTAATCTAAGGGAACTAAAGAAGTTAATCTAGTTGAGTTAGCGCCTTAGAATCATCTAAAACTAGCACCTAAACTAAAATCAATCAAAAATAGCAAACTATCTTATAAATTTCTACAAAAATTCCTAAGGGATCCTAATTCAATTAAGAATGCCTCATACAAAAACCAGGGACTAAATCATCTATTAAGTCCTAAATCCAAAGGTATCAACCATAAACCCTAAAAATGGAGCTTCTAAAGGTTTCAACCTAAACTACCACTTATGTTCATCACAAAAATGTGATAAAATTCTATGGGGATCATGCATATCTATGCTAACTATCACAAAAAATCATGATCAAAATCATCATCACATGATCACACAAAATTCCACAAAATCAAGCATTAAACATGACTATTTTAATATCAATTAAAATGTAAAAATTCCCATAAAACCAGAAAATGCATGAAATAAAAATATTTTTTATCTAAAAAATACTAGATTCAATCATGAATCTAATGCAAAAAGAATGGGGTTAATTGAGCTATTTTTCCATTTTTTATGATTTTATCAAAAACCATGAATAAAGTGAAAAATAATATGAAAATCCAAAGAAAATAATAAATGCACGGTGCAGATAGAAATAGAAATCAGTTCATTCCATGGATTGGGCCATCAGGGGGGTGTGGTTATCAGTTATTGCACTAAGCCCAAAAACACAACTTAATGAAACGATGCATTTCACATGAGTTCAGACTCTTCACAAAATGAAAGACATTCGTGGCCATTGGATCACTTCTCCAGTCAAAGGTCCACCTAAATCCAAGGGCTCTAAAGTCATCTTCTTCGTTTGAATCTCTGAACCTCGCACGCAGCCACGGCCACCGCCGGTGGTGCTCCGATCATCGTCCCCAACCCTAAGTCTCTCCACAGGCCTCCATTCCAAGAGGTCTCTACATGAAACTCACTCCAATTTTCACAAGGAATCTTCCTATGACATTTAATCATGCTAACAATTCAAGAATCCAAGAATAACAATCTCGACCGAAAATTCCATGAACCCTAATTGGTCACTAATCTCCAAATTGATGATCCAGAAATCTTCCTACACCATCCTACTATGCATCTACCATAGCAATTCATCTTAATTCTACCTAATTTAAGCCATGGCACAAGAGTTACATACCTGGTAAATTTGAACAAACATAAGGGTTGAATCTTCAAGTCAGCCTTCAAGAACTTGCAGAAACCTTCACTGAATCACAATCAATCTTCTGTATGCAAAGAAAAGAGTTGAATCTTCTTGAATTATCAAACCCGATTCTGAGTTGCAAGCTTCACTCTCCAATGGCTACTTCACGATTCTTCCACCACAGTGCCTTGAATTTGATCTGGAATTGATCACCACCCTCTGAGCAAGCTATTGAGATCAATTTCTTGGACTGAAATGGCCTCTAACCTTGTAACCGATTTGGATTTGCAATGAGAAAGTTCAAAGTGCAAGCTCAGTTCTCTCTCTCAATCATCACCAAAAAATGATCTGAACCACTTCTATTCCATATATAGAGTGTGTAGGGATGATCTAGAAACCTCTAGATCCTTCCAAGGAGAAATTCAATCTCTCATGACATGAGAAGTTCACTTGAATTCTCATGATGTGCATAATCTTGTTAACAGCTTGAAACCATTCTCAATTCCTTTCAATTTCTCCCGTAGTGACATTTTGGAAGTGTTTGGCTTGCAAGGGACCTTGATTATGCCTTGCATTTTGGTTTTGCAAATGTTACTTAAGATGTAAGTAACTACTTTTCAAAGCAAGTCCACAAATTAGACCTCAATTCAAAAATGTGGCTAAACCAATGTTCTTAAAATGATTTTTAGAGTTAAAATGACCTATTACATGCCTTGGTTTGGATGTGTAGATCAAAAGTATCAATTTCCAACTTTGGTTCATTTAACTTATACCCTTATTTCAAGCCATTTTTGTGATTTTGAGCTACAAGCTATTCCAACATCTCATGACCTTTTGACTAACCTTAAAACATCATTTTGAATAAGTTTGATGTTGAACATTTTCCCTTTTGAAGCTTGGAACTGGGAGTTATGGCCTTATGCTTGAAATGACCTATAATCTCCAAATGACCAAAATGCCCTTGACTTGTCAAAGCCATAACTTGAGTTCTACAAATCCTATCAAGGACTTCTAGTACTCTCTAGAAATCTAAGATGATAAGGAACAACATTCATGTTGACCAAAATTTCATAAGAATCATCCTTCTTGGGCAAACGTTTCATGCAAGTTGGGCAACTTTCAAGCTCCCAAATTCACATACCTCAGATGACCTGTAATTTGTCAAAGTCATAACTTGAGTTCTACAAATCCTATCAAGGACTTATAGAACTCAAATTAAAGCTAAGATCAAGCTCTACAACATTCATGTTGGGGATAAGATGAGATGACAATCACATCTTGAGCTAAACTGCCTTGAAGATAGGGGTCAAACTAGGGGATTTTACACTGTCAAGCCTTAGAAACCCTAGCTTGAAACTTCTCAAACTCTTCAATCATGATGAGTTGACCTTGGAATCATCCTCATAACATCTCAATGCATCAATCCATAATCACATGGCTCTTGAATTAGGTATCAACCTTGTTCAAATCATCAGTTGACTTAGGGTTGACCTAGTCAAACCTAATTGCACCACTCATGGCTGAGTCTTCTTAATCTTGCACAATGACCTGTCTAGGCCTCAAAGTGATCTTCAAAACTTCTCATGAGCTCTCTCAATACCTCAAGTCCATCTCCATGGCTTCAGAATCATCTGATGGCTCCCCTCCACTCTCAAGTTAGGGGGCACACCCTTTTGGTTTCAACCAGTCTCTCTGAGGATCTTTTAACTTCTCTGGCAAGGATATCAACCCTTGAACACTTGGATAACTTTCTTAGCTAGCTTCAAAGTCTTGTGTAGCTCTTAATTGGTAATCATACCTCTTGATCTCCGGCATACATGTCAATGGGATGCAAATGATAATGCTAATATGAATGAAATGAAACACAAGCTAGGTAAAGAAATGTTGAGCAAATTTTGGGGTGCAACAGACTTATCTCACAATAAAGATACCCCAAGTAAGGTACAAGATATATATATATATATATATATATATATATATATATATATATATATATATATATATATATATATATATATATATATATATATATATATATATATATATATATATATATATATATATATATATATATATATATATATATATATATATATATATATATATATATATATATATATATATATATATATATATATATATATATATATATATATATATATATATATATATATATATATATATATATATATATATATATATATATATATATATATATATATATATATATATATATATATTTACACAAGCAGACAAAAAATGAAGCAAATAATAAGAAATAAACAAAGTAGGGGTAACCCTTAAAAGTTAGAGGTCCCTAGTGAAGTCGCCATTTTCTGTTGCAGTTAGAATAGGATATAAAATTATTAATTAATTTGAATCACAAATCTTTGATTCACAACCGATATTTGATTTATCCGAAGAAAAAGGTCAAAAGAAGGAAAACCTAATTTTGCATCGTAAACAATGCGGGGAGAGATCTAGGTAAGGGGTTGGTTAAGCTTAGGGAAGGTATTAGCACCCTAAACTTCTGTAGTACTCTACAGTAACCTTTTGCTTAAAGTTTACTATTTTGCTTTATTATTTGCTTGAGGGTATATTGCTAAGGGTTAAAGATGAAAAGAAAGACCTAAGGGTTAGTCCTAAGTTTACTCGCCAAGACTCGCATCTTGTGCCTACGTATCCGAGGTAAGGGATGGAATCAGAGTAATCGTAGTTCCCCTTGAAAGGGAGGTTAGAAACTTCTTGACTGTGGTCAAGGTTTCAATGGGGAGTAAGCATTTCTTAAGGAAGCGCGTACGTGGAGTGCGGTGACTCCAATCTCTACGTTGAAAAGTTGAATTTGAAACTAGGGTAAACTAAACGTTCCACGGCGTGAAACCCTAAAACGGAGTACATCGACTCCTTGACCTAATGGTCAATGTTTAGGGTTATTGACTCGGCAGTCAAACTGCTGGACCTAATCCTTCAGAAGGTTTAATAGTGCAAATAATGAATCATTACATGGCAAGATTAAAATAGATGCAAATATGAAAACAGTAAGAAAAGTGCAATGCGACGATTACTCGCGTAAATTACAACCATAAAAACATATACGAAAAGAAAGCGATGATAGCCTCGCGTAATTACAACCATAACAAAATATACGGAAATAAAGCGACGATATACTCGCGTAAGTTACAACCATGAAAAGTGCAAATAAGGACGAAATAACGTGCGACGATAGCCTCGCATAATTTACAACCAAAAAATTGAAATATGATTAAAACCATGGATTAGCAAGCAGAGATGAAGAGGGATTAACTGAAGTTCGGAAGAAAATTAAACGGGAAAGTTAGACATTATTTATATTTTGAATTTTTATTAAAAAGTTAGGTACTAAATTATAAAAAAAAAGAATTTTAATATTTAAGAAAAGGAAATCTTAAGTTTAAATTATAAAAAGACATTTTAATTTTATTTATATAAAAAAGAGTCTTAAGTTTTGTCTTAAAAAAAGAGTTTTAAATTTTTAAAAAATTTACATTTTAATAAAAAAGTTGTTTTACGTTTTTTAAAAAGTTGTTTTAATTTTTGTTTTAAAAATTGTTTTTATTTTTATGTTTTAATCAAGAAAAATCTGCTTTTAAGATTAATGTTTTAAAAAAAGAAAAATTTGCTTTTATGATTAATATTTTGATAAAGAAAATGTGTTCATTTTAATGTTTTAATAAAGAAAAAAACTGTTTCAACCAAGATTTTATCAAAAGAAAAAGTACATCTACTAAAAATTTCAAAAACTATTAATTTATATCAAAATTTACTAAAATGATTTTTTTAGTTTCATTTTTAGGTTTATTAAATAAAATAGGATTACTTAACTAACCCAGAAAATAATATTCATTAGTATTATTAAACCAAATAAATAAAATGATTAACTAATAACATAATGAAATAATTAAACAATACTAATCAAATAATTAAATAATAAAGTAATTAAATAATTAAAATAATGAAATGATTCAAAGAAGCAAACAACAACCCAGTCAAGGAGACGGGTGTGTTTTCCTTTGCATTGTTTCCTAGGGTTTGAAAGACCCCTTCTTCTTCGCGTGGCCGACGACAGCCATTGATGACTTGGCTGTGCTGTTCGAAGCTTCCCTTTCCTTTTTCTTTGCTCCATTTCTGTCTCTCTACATAGTACCTGAAATAAAACACAGATCGTGAAGTAGACTTGCTCACCATCAATGGGTTCGAAGCGGGTCTCGCCGGCGATTTTGAAGGTGAATATCCGATGATGTTGAAGAACTGAGGATGATGATGACATTTTTGACTTCTGAATCCGTCCACTTCCGAAACTCTCTTCTTCTTTTCCTGTCCTCTGTTGATGATGGATCTTATGGTGATGATAATGAAATAAACATAACAAAATTTTTTTAATACTTTTTTTATTAAAATCTCAATCCACTTCATCCGATTTATTCTCATCTCCGATAAAGTTTCCGATAACTCTTCCGGTAACTTGAATGAATAATCTCATCCGAATAAATCCAATCTTGGTCGGTTAACCGCAAACGACCACACTCTTCCGACTAACTTCATCCCAATAACCTGAATTGATTTAATTCATCTGACTCCAATCCTCCAAGATTAAACTCAATAACACCCTCAGCCTCATAAATTGTCAGCAGACTGCAACTAAATGACCATTTTGCTCTTCATAAGTTAAAGAGCGTACAATGTGACTTTCCCTGCAAAACCAAACAGACTACACAAACCTGTTAGTGGTTAGTTAAAAATGCCATGCAGGATGAGATGACGTGCGAAATGAACCTAATAATCTCGGGGCAAAATTTGAGGTATTACCGTTGCCCCTATTTAAATAGCTTCACTGGTTGATTTGAGAGATGACGACTCGAGGAATCACGGTGAAGGGATTTAAATACAGATGACCAAAAATTTTACCCTCAGATGCAGTGCTATGCAATACTATGGACAAAACGAGCTATAATGTTAACAATGTTATGAATCTAATATGTGTCGCTACTGCGAAAAACAACCGGCGGAAAAAACAGAAGAGTCACCACTTTCGTTATTTATCCCAAAGAGAGGGAAAGGAAACGATCGCAAAAGCCTAAAGAAAAAGGGAAAGACAAGGTCGTCGCAACCATGTCTGGATTCGGGAGTCGGTTACGCAAGGGGAAGGTACAAGCACCCCTCACGTCTGTCATACTCGACGGGATCCACGCTTGGGTTGTCTAGTCTATGGGTGAGAAAAAATCTATCTACGACTGCTAAAGCTAAACGGAAAGAACTGACTCGATAGAGCGTCGCGCTCTATGCCTACATATTCCCTCGTGCAATGGGAAAGTCAGAGTCAACGTAGTTTGGGAAACTATGGGGGGAGATTGCTCGCCAAGATGTTGCGTCTTGTGCCTACGTATTCTCATCTGGCATGAGAAATCAGAGCAAAACATAGTTCAGGCTAACTATGGGTAAGCAAAGGTGTTCTCGATCACACGGGGGTGAGAGAAAGGTTGACGATACTAGCGTGCGCATTCTAGCAGTTAGGTGTATGTTGCTCGACCATTGGAGACTTAGGCGTTACCTGTTTGCGGTAGAACGAACGTAGTATGTCGGGGTTTAAAGGTACGGGAACCTACAGGAACTAGAACTACGGTCTGGTCTCGATTGCGCTAGGGTAAGAGAAAGGGAAAGATTAGTCGTCAGCGGGAAAGTCTCGACCGCACGATAGCGAGAGAACAGAAAAGTCAGTGATTAGTGTGCTCACTAGGATATCGCATCCTATGCCTACATATTCTCGTCTGGTACGAGAAATCAGAGCAGTTGTAGTTCAGCTAACTATAGAAAACGGTCTCGATTACACGGGGGCAAGAGAAGGGAGCTCAATCGCCAGAACGCGTGAGAAAAGGGAAGGTCTCAATCACCAGGACGCGAGAGAAAAGGTTCGAAACGGGACGCACACGCCAAATCCTAGACGTAGGAGCGAATGCGTCGCATATTTTCCTAAGGACATATACTAAACACTCTAGGCAATTGAGAGGTGGCCACTAAATCACCATTTCCCACATGTCTAACGATCTCACAACGCTCGGCGGTTGAAAAGAAAGAGATGAAAGAAGTGAAATAAAAACAATGTTACCGAACGGAGTGGTTCCGTTGACCCTTGACTTTTGTGTGCAAGCTCCATTTCCCAGCTCTACTCTTTTATCCTTGATGATGAGATTTCAAACCAGAACCAATGTGATGCTGAACCGTCATAATTCGACTTATAAATGAAGTCAAACCCCAAGAGGTAGCGTATTGATATCCGTGTCAAAGACAAGATGGAGAAATGATATTGAGAATCATTCTCCAATTAAATCATGTCACACGGCCAGCGCAACAGAAAAGCAAAATAAAATCAGAAGAAGAAGAAAAGACGAGGAGAGAAAAAACGGTCTCGGATCCTACATTATCCCTCAACAAGTTGATTAATAACGCATTACGGAGGTCTCGTCATCGACCTACAAAGAGAAAATGGTGAGAAAAATCCAATAATAAAATGGAAATAAGAATTCAAATTTTAAAATGAATATGAAACTTCTAAAAAGAAAATAAATTCTAAAAAGAAATTATTAAAAGAAATTAGAAAGGAAATAGAATATAAAATTCTATATACAAGAATATATTCATATAAACTGTCCTAAAAGAAATATAATACACGTATTACAATCAAAAAATATTTACACAAAATAATAATCAAAGAAAATAAAAAACAGCAGGGGTTACAGCAGTCCAGTCAGGGGTACAGCAAGTGAAAAACGCAGTTGGGCTTGGCCCAACTCCACAAACAAAATAAGCAAACATAGGGGTGCAAAGAAAGCCAGGGGATTGCATCAAATAATAATCCGGTTGGGCTTTGGACCCAACTCCAAAACAAACAAAACGCAAGCCAAACGGGGGGAATAGTCCGAATGAAGGAGAAATGGGCCGGAAAGGCCCACTAACCCGTGCCCGTGAGTCATCATCACCTTCCTCACTTGCCAAAAAAAAAAGAACCCTAATTATTCTTTCTCTCTCAGCCACCGTCCACTTTTCACTGCCTCAACCTCCCTCTGTCTATTCCTCGTCTTCTTCCATCTCCGACTTTGTCATTGCCTACAAACAAAACCAGTAGAAACATAGCAAACAATGTAAATCGAACATTTGAAGATCTGGTCGTAGATCCGGGTGGAAAAAGATGACGAAGAAAGGAACTCAGTGAAGATCTTGAAGATTTGGTTCGCGATTTTGGCGAGTGGAACTCAGAAGTGACGGTTTGGCAGATTGAAGTTGAAGATCTACAACGAGTTGAGTTGGTGACGAAGTTAATGGCTCGTGTAGGTTCGTACGGATGAAGTTTCCTGAAGTTATCTGAAGAACTTTATGGGTTAAGATGCACTATTTACGGTGAAGAGAACTGACTTCTAGATCTGAAGTTTGAGAAACCTTATAGTTGTTGCTTGTTCGTTGATGAAATGAAACTGATTGGAGATGTTTGTGTGGTGTTGAGATTAGAGAAGATCTGAAGTTTGTAGATGAGTTGATGATGTTGTGAGCGAGTTCGTTGTAGATCGATGAAGACGGTGAGATTCAGAGAGATTCGGAGAGATTCGAGCCTGTTGAAGTTGGATATGGAATAGTGTTGATGTTGAGATGAAGTTAGTTTGAATCTGGAAAATGGTTTGGAGATTTGAGGGTTGGATGAAATCTGGAGAATGTGTTGAATATTGATGAACAGATCTGGGAAACTTGTATGAACATGATGAAGTTCCTGGGAAAAAGTATGAATATTGGATGAATGTTTGAATGTTTTGGAAAAATGATGAACACTATGAAGAACATATGAACATTGCTGGAAAATCTGGATGAATGTGATGAATGTGGTATGAACACATGCAGTTTCCGGCGAGATAGATGATTTTCCCGGTGAGATGGGCTGAGTTTAATTTTGCCGGTGAAGCACTCTAGGGTTTGCATGTCCCTTGGAAAACGTGTCAACCATTAATGGCACTATTTAAAGCGCTGACAAGTGTCAGCCTACACTGTATTGGGCCTGCGAAAACTGCCAAGTGGCCCTGCAAACATTATGATTAATCTGACACAATTAAAGCTGTAATTAATTAATTAAATTAAAAAATAACTACAGATTAACTAAAGCTATATCTAATGAAGTGCTAATTAAAGCTAAACCAAAAATTAAAAGCTAATAAAGATAAAGCTGATTAACTAAAACGAAAATTAACACTAATTAACTCAAATTAAACTAACTAATTCAATTAAACTAATATTCTAATTAAATCCCAAATTAAAGAATTAATAAAATCTGAAAGTAAAAATAAAACTCAATATATTCTAAAAACAATTAAATATTCTAGAAACAAAATTAAAAATAGAAAAAACTAATTAATCTATTAAAACTAGGTATAAAATCTAAAATAAATCTAAAAACTATTTAAAAAAAATCTAGAAAAAAAGAAATTAAACTCAAAACCTATCTAAAAAATTATGCCAAAAAAATAGGAAACCAATCTAGAAAATAAAATCAGTGAACGATAAAATGCGAGAATGCGACAAAATAAACGGTAATAAAACCAGATACTGAAATACCACCGAAGCCAATAGCGTAGACTGAATCATCGGGCAGAGCGCAAATTCCCAAAATAAATCTCCGTATCTGAAACGGTTTGAATTGTATGAAACACGAGGAAAAGGGCTGTAATCCCGATTAAATCAATCCGGCTGCGAAAATGCACAGTATGCGGTATGCAGATGCAAATGCAAATGGATCGAAACATAAGCCGAAAATAAGAAACGGTTGGTCAAATTTTGGGGTGCAACAATATGATGCGTATGATGGAATGATAAATGCAAGGATGCAGACGACACAACGACATAGGGGACAAACGTGACGAGTAACTGCACTAGGAAATACGACGCACTGGTGGAACAACACGACAACTAGGGAATTCTAGAGTGATGGATCAACCGATACAAGCACGACTAGTCACTACTAGAAAAAAGACTTTTGAGAAAATATTTTTACATCGGGTATTCACTAGAAGCGATGTAAAATGTGAAATTATGAATACAGTGGCAATATCGTAAATATTAAAAAAAATTATTAGATCTTTTACATCGGGCCATTAAAACACCCAATGTAAAAAATTGAAAAAAAAATATTTAAAGGTTTTTTAAATCGTTTATAATTGCAATTGATTTAAAAAATAATACTAAAAAAATTTGAAAAAAATTAGTTAAAGGTTTTTTAAATCGGTTATAATTGCAACCGATTTAAAAAGAAATATTAAAAAAACTAAAAAAAAATAATTTAAAGGTTTTTTAAATTCGGTTATAATAACCAACCGATTTAAAAAGTCCCCAAAAGAAAAAAAACAAAAAAACTTGGATTTTAAATCGGTTATAAACGCAACCGATTTAAAAAGCTATATTAAAAAAACTAAAAAAATAATTTAAAGGTTTTTTAAATCGGGTTATAGTAACCAACTGATTTAAAAAGTCCCCAAAATAATAAAATAAAATACTTGGATTTTAAATCGGTTATAAATGCAACCGATTTAAAAAGCTATGTTAAAAAACTTAAAAAAAATAATTTAAAGGTGTTTTAAATCGGGTTATAGTAACCAACCGATTTAAAAAGTCCCCAAAATAAAAAAATAAAAAACTTGGCCCATGGCTTTTAAATCGGTTGGGCAACCCACCGATTTAAAAAGTAGTTTAAAATATTTTTAATAAAAACCTGCACAGTATTCATTTCATATCTTCTTCCTCTCTCCCACGACGAACCAAAACCTCCCACGACGAAACTTCATCTTCTCACTCCCGCCGTCGCCGTCGCCTTTCCTCCCTCCCCTCCGTGCTCGCGTCGTCGCCATCATCTCTTCCTCCTTGCTCGCGCCGTCTCCGACGATGGTCATCTCTTCCTCCTTGCTCGCGCCGTCACCGTCATCTCTTCCTTCTCACTCGCGCCATCGTTTTTTTCACCTTATCTTCACCACTGGGTACGTTTTCTTCTCCTTCTTCCTCAATTCACAAGATGCTCTCTATTTATTCCTTCTGTTACCGCAAACCCCAGTAGTATTAGCTCCATTCATCCTAGAAAAATTGCTGCTGAGGGTATTCAAATCAATGTCCTTTTGTTCTTGTGCTATTATTTTTTTCCCTTTAATGGCGATTTACCTAGAGCAAAGGTTGCTATAATTTTTCTTAATTGTTATTTTTTTCTTTGTTGACTAAAGGTTGCTTTGATTTCAAATGCTCATAATAGTTTACAGTTTATCTGAATGTGGTTATTGACTCTCTACAATAGCCACCGAACACGCTTTTTTTTAATCTATTTTGCATTTTTCAAGTGGAATAATCTCTGGTTTGTGTGTGAGATATGCTGTTTTTTCTAAAAATAAAGTTTGTAGAAAGGTATGATTAGAATTTAGATGAATGAATTCATTTGTCATTGACAGCATCACCATTTGCTTTGTCATATAGTAATGTTTATAAATGTGTGTTAAAAGATTGATTTTAAACAGAATATAATAATATCTATGTTTATAAGTTTGTGTTAAAAGATTGATTTTGAATAGAATATAATAATATATACTGTATACTATCAATTCATTAAAAATCAATTATATAAATTTTCTAAATTGCCTCTTTACTACAAATTATTTACGTAAAAAAAAAAAAAGACATTTAAGTAATTAAACAATATTTACCTTTTACATTTATATATAATTGCAAATAAAAGAGGTGTCTCATGGAATTATTTACCAGTAGTAATTTATGTAAAAGTTGCGAGTAATTAGTGGTGTCTCATGGAATAAAAACTGATATTTCGTTTCTCGCAGGATTTGTGTCCCTCTTTTTCTCTTAACCGCGAGTCATCTGGCCGCCACGTAATTGCAGGTTCTCTTTTAATTCTTTATAACTTCTCAATTCTTCTTTTATGCCACGTGTTTACACGTAGAGACTTTTTGTTCTCTCTAATGTCCAAAAGAGGGACTATTATAGGCGTCCCAATGATTTAACTTTGTATGCATTAATAATTTTGGAACATAGGTATGAATCATAGTTGGATGAGAGCCAATCGATTAAGTTTCGAGTACAAACAAGGAGTGATGGAATTTCTAGAGCTTGCTGAAAGTAATGCTAAAAAAAATCTTGCTCCTCCTAAGAAGAGTGATGCTGAAAAAAGTCTTCATCTGCTTTTTCTCTGTCCATGCGTTTGTTGTGCAAATTACGAACCAAAACTCAATAAGAAAGAAATCATGGATCATCTAATTTTTCATGGGATTTGTCAAAGTTATACACAATGGATATGGCACGGTGAGGTAGTAGCAAAGTCAAATGTGTCCCAAAGAGATAATGTTAGTGCATAAATGGATGATCGTCTAGAAGACATGATGCGTGATATTGGACAAGATTCGTTTAAAAAGGCACATGCGTATGATGCTTTATGCAGTGAGAAGGATAAACCTTTGTACCCGGGATGCACAAATTTTATACGTTTGTCAGTCGTGTTAAAATTGTTTAACTTGAAGGCAAATAATGGGTGGTCTGATTAAAGTTTTACCGAATTGCTTGAATTGTTGACACATATGCTTCCAGAAGGTAACGTAATGCCAAATCGTTATTATGAGGCGAAAAAGATATTGTGTCCAATGGGTTTGGAGTATGAAAAGATACATGCATGCCCTAATGATTGCATATTATACATAAAATAGTATGTAAACTATAATCATTGTCCGAAGTGCAAGGCGTCACGCTACAAAAAGAAAGCTGGTGATTCTAGTGATGGTGAGGCGGTAAAAAAGGTTCCTCCCGCGAAAGTGGTATGGTACCTACCAATAATTTCAAGGTTCAAGAGACTATTCTCTAATGCAAATGACGCAAAGAGTCTTAGATGGCATACAGAAGAAAGAAAGTGTGATGGAAAAATTCGCCATGTACCTGATTCTTTACAATCCCATGGATCTTCAAGACTTGAGCTCCAAGAAAATGGCTCGTGGATGTGGACGTGCTTGTTTATAACTCATAACATTGTTAATAATTTTTTGTTTTAATGCAATTTGTAAATAGAATTGTAGTCAGCACAGTTGGAGATAATGCAATTTGTAATTACTTGCTGCAGGGAACGATATTTATATGAGAGTGTTTATTTAACATTTTTTCTAAAGATTTTAAAATGCTTGTTCAAAAGAATTAGCTATTTGCCAAACTGTTTTTTGCAAGTTGATCTAATTGACAGCATAAACATTCATTTGACTTTAAGCATTGTAGCATAGAAAAATAAACCATCTTGATGCAATCCGCAACTCTTCTCCATGCAGATTTCTCGATACATGCCCTGATATTTGTTGCTTATGGTCCCATATCAGACAATTTTCATCAAATGAAACAATGCAATTCAGTTATCCAAGATCAATGAATAAGAAATGAACATTTTATAACTGGTTTATGGCCAAACTGAGATGAAGAACTGACCTCTGATTAAAACTATCCATGAGCTGTTAGTTAATAGTAGCACCTTGATTAAAACCTGTCAAGTTAACCGTACATAGTTTTAATTACTTACCCCAAATGAATCTTTTCTATTTTTTAGCAAGGAAGTCCCAAAAACTGATGAAAATAATTGTGTTATAATTGGTTTATTATGCAAAACTGATTACAAAAACATATTAGTAACATCCTTTTCTAATTCTTTTAACTGACCATGGATAAAAAAATTTCATTTCCAGTTCACACTCTTTTGTATAGTCTCTCTGCCAATTTCTAACTTACATAGTAGCACAAACACATTGGGCTTGTTTGGATAAGCAGCTTATTTGCAGTTTATAGCTTTATCTCCTTTCTACATGCTATTGTTCAAGACACTATAATCAAATATAATGACTAGTAGTATTACAATACAAAAATAGTTTAAAGAGAAGAAAAATTCATATATTCTAGACGTTAGGAGTTAAGAGTTCCTGCCAACAACAAAGTTGCTTTTATAAAAAGCATGTTTTAACTCAACTTTATCATTTTCTTTTTGTTCAGAAAGACATGAAATATTTTTAATCTTAGAGATATTAGAGGAGTTAAATCTTCCAAACATAAAGAGAAATTGTCACAAACTTAATAAGTTTGCACCTAGTTTTCATGCAAGAACATAATTTGATATCTCTATCGATGTTGGTCGGTAAAACTCAAAGTAGGTAGTTTTCTATCAGAGAATTCAATCTGCTCGATACAGGACAAAAGCTATCAAAGTACTTAATTATCATAATGGATCTTTAGAGTCACTTATTCGACCATTATCACACGGAGGAGACATGTTTGCACATGCTGACGATATACAATAAATTTACATAAATGATAGTAACTCATTATCTCGTTTTGGACGGTCATTGTTACATCCAATCTCGAACAAAAAAGGTTGTGTTCTACTTGATTATAGTCATAACTCGACTTAACTTAATATTCTAGAATGTGGACAAACCGACCACATGAATTTTTTGGGATATATCTTGTAATACCCTTCTAAAGCCACAAATATTTCGTAAATAAATTAATAAATAATTCAACACAATGTATCAACAAGGGTATCACATAGTCGTAAAAACATATTGAATAAACATCCGGCTCTGTAACACGGTTTTTCAAAACATTTAACATAATCATTTTTTCACTAACATCAACAAAAATTCAGACTTCGCAGTGGAATCATAATCTCAAAGTAATTTATTTTTCTTCATCAAACCTTTAAGTATTTTGGTCATTATCAAAAGTCACATCTTCAAATAAATCTAATTGTATAGAAACCTCTTAAAATAAGTCTAACAAAACAACATAATATTCGACTCAAGCGTTCCCCACCTGATGTTACATATCAGAGCAAGACACCACAATTATTAACGAAAATAGATTAAAACAACTCCAAAGCTAAGTCTCCATGCATCTACGAGCTAATCTTGATCACCTGCACGTTACCCACGTGGAGGCAACATTCAAACAGGCAGGGTGAGTAATCACAATTCATTACAAAAGATATAAGGAAAAGATATAGTAGTTACAACAACAATTATCAATAATTCATATATTTGTCACACATCACACACATACTCACACTGTCACTTCATTAAGTCATTCACAACGTCATTATATCATCAATAAATCATCATCACCAAAACATCACTTAAGTCACAACATCATCAAACATCATTTAACTCACAAGTATGTAATATCACTTAGTATGTAATGTAACAACACGGAATCATGCATGTGGCACCAATTCTTTGATGAACACTTGGCCATCTCCCTCCAAAGATCCCCACCAAAGACTTGATTCTCACATGGAACCATAGCACATCATAAAACGCACTCAATCCACATAATGGGATTGAGGCCACCACTAGACCGAAGCTCTAACATCGTCACTGGACTGAAGTTCTAACATCGTCACTGGACAAACGTCCTAACACATGCCATGAATGTATGATGCACAACGCCAATAATAATTCGACCACGGCTATTCAATTGCATCATATTTCATGTAATCATCATAATAACATCCTTCACATAACATGTATGCACATCAAACATGTTTAAGTGTCAATTTCATTCAACACATCACATAATCATCATAAAATAACATTTATACATCATGTTATCATACACGTCATCAAACACACTACAAGTAACAGTTATCACATAACCTTAGTATCAAATTCATCATAATTAATTCCACAACAACTTCATTACTATCATTAGACATAGAACAACGTCAATTATTAATTACACAAAGCCTTTTCATACATTTCACAATATGACATAACTCGACAGTACGAAACAACCGTCCATACGTCAAATAGTTGGAATTATAATACTTAAAATACTTTTATGAGAACGTATGTTAAACCAGCTTTCAAACGATCCAAATCACGCATCAATCGGACACTCACAACTCGAGTTATGAATTTTCAAAGTTTTAAAAATAAGTATGTCCCAGTATGCTCAATTGAGGCTCGCCAGGCGAAACAGGGGCAAAGGTTGAGGCTCACTGTAGCACCATCTTCTACCCCACAAATATAATGGCAAATAAATTACCCACTGGACTGAAGTTCTAGAATCAACCACTAGACCGAAGTCTGGAATGCTTATGAATGCATGATGCACACGTCAATATCATCCTCATAATAAAATCATTAGGTGCATCATCATTCATCAAAATCATCATAAGAATCATGTCATCATAAAATCATAAAAACTCATGAAATCAACCTCATAAATCATCACAATTACTCATGGGAATTCATCATAGAGTCAAGTATTAATCTCATAAAATCACAATTGTACTCATTTTAATTCATCATGAAAATCACAACATCAAAACATCAAGTCAGCATTGAACAAGAACACAATTCGCAAAACGCTTCTACTTTCGCTAGAAAGTTCGTTGTGCGAGTCTGGGGCGAATGCTCGCCGTGCGAAATCGCGATTACAGCAAATCGCTACTATGCAATAGTAGCAAAATGAGTTCAAAGGTCCATACGATTTCCTTCCCCAATGCCCCAAAAACATCCCCAAATCATTCCTAAGGTATTACGGCATAAAGACACAAAATCTACGACTTATTAGGCCAATCCCGTATCCTATTTACACCTCCAATTCCTATAAATTCTTACAAATTCTCCACAGTCATTAAAGTTCTCACAAATCACTTACCCTACAGGGTTAAACAATCTCAACAGATTTTGGCCGCGAAGGCCTAATTTCCCTTATTCTCAAATCAACCTCAAACCTATTAGACCATTAGTTCAAATCCCTCAAACTCATTGAACTCCTCACCAGAAAGGCAACAACAATTCAATACTCAAAAACCCCTAAACCCTTAAATCGACTTTAAACACATTGAATCACATATTGAAAACAATGAAGGCAACACTCCTCATAGCTTAATTGCCGACTCTAAGACTTTCTCCTTGATTCTTGGAAACCTCGCGAAGCTTTGCCTCAATCCTCTTCCTCGGAGCTCTGGCCTCTATTTCTTCTCTTTTCACGGTCTAACAAGAATGAATCTTAATTCCCTTAAAATTTCTTTTTGTTAAACCTAACTTTGGGCCTTAAAATGGGCTTTCCAATTTCACCCTCACTAACTCCTCCTCAAAAGTCCACTTTGCCATCAATTCACTTATATTTATTTAAATTAATAATAATACCAATATATTTATATTATATACTGTTATTTAAATAAATAACTCAAAATCCAGAATTCTCAATATTCACACCAACCACCGAAAATCACCAAAAATACGAATATTCATATTTAAATAAGTTAAATAAATATTCTTATAAATTTGGGGTGTTACAACTCTCCCCCACTTAAAAGAATTTCCCCCCTCGAAAATTTCCTCAAGGAAACAGAGTCGGATACGAATCCCTCATCTGATCCTTACGCTCCCAAGTCATGCTCCCTTCAGCTGGTCCTCCCCAAATTACCTTTACCAAGGAAATTTCTTTACCTCGCAGTTGCTTCACTTCTCGTTCATCAATTCGTACTGGAAACACCTCAATAGTCAAATTATCTCTCACTTGTACATCATTCATCTGAATCACGTGTGATGGATCTGGAATGTACTTCCTCAACTGAGACACATGAAACACATCATGCAAATTCGCAAGCGACGACGGTAAAGCAATCTGATATGCTACTTCTCCCACCCTCTGCAAAATCTAATACGGACCAACAAAATGTGGTGTGAGCTTTCGAGACTTCAAAGCTCAACCAACACCAGTTACCGACGTAACCCTTAAAAACACATGATCTCCCTCCTGGAACTCAAGTGATTTCCTCCTTTTGTCGTGGTAACTTTTCTGACGACTCTGCGACGCCTTCATCCTTTCTAGGATCATTTTGATCTTTTCAATTGTCTCTTGCATAATCTCAGGTCCGAGTACAACACTCTCGCCTGACTCTTACCAACACAAAGGAGTCCTACATCATACAATGCCTTATATGGTGTCATTCTAATACTAGAATGGTAACTGTTGTTGTAGGTAAACTCAATCAATGACAAATAAATATCCCATGATACATCTTGATCCAACACACAAGCTCTCAGCAAATCCTCTAAAGACTGGATAGTTGTCTCTGTCTGTCCATCCGTCTGCGGATGATAGGCAGAACTCAACCTCAACTTAGTACCCGAAGCTGTCTACAAACTCTCCTAGAACCTTGATGTGAATCTCGGATCTCTATCAGACACAATACTTGAAGGAATACCATGCAGTTTCACAATCTCATTAATATACAATTCGGCTAGCTTCTGTAACAAATAATTGATCGTCATCGGTATAAAATGAGCAGATTTGGTCAATCTATCAACAATCACCCAAATTGAATCATATCCCTTCAAAGTCTTCGGTAGACCTGTCACAAAATGCATAGAAAAGCCATCCTATTTCCACTATGGAATATTCAACGGTTGCATCAGACCCAACGGTCTTTGATGTTCAATCTTCAACTTCTGACAAGTCAAACAAGCATACAAAACTCAGCCACTTCCTTCTTCATCCTTGGCCACCAAAACAATTTCTTCAAGTCTTGATACATTTTTGTGGCACCCATATGAATACTTAACCCACTTCTGTGACCTTCCTCAAGAAAGCTCTTCTTAATTTCTGGCACATCTGGAACACACACCCTACCTCTGAACCTTATCACACCATTCTCATCGACCCGAAAATTACCCCTGTTACCTTGGTTGATTAACGTGAGATGATCCACTAAACTCAAATCAAAATTTTGACCTTATCTGATTTCTTGGAGAATACTATTAGGCAGCTTTAGCATTCCCAACTTCACACTGTTAGGAGTTTCTTCACACACTAGACTCATATCTCTGAATTGTTCAATCAGTCCTAACTCTCGAACCATAAGCATTGACATATGTAAGGACTTTCTACTTAATGCATCAGCTAGAATCAACCACTAGACCATAGTCCAGAATGCTTATGAATGCATGATGCACACGTCAATATCATCCTCATAATAAAATCATTAGGTGCATAATCATTCATCAAAATCATCATAAGAATCATGTCATCATAAAATCATCAAAACTCATGAAATCAACCTCATAAATCATCACAATTACTCATGGGAATTCATCATACAATCATGTATTAATCTCATAAAAATCACAATTGTACTCATGGTAATTCAAGACAACATTAAACAAGAATACAATTCTCAAAACGCTGCTACATTCGCTAGAAAGTTCGTTGTGCGAGTCTGGGGCGAATGTTCGTCGTGCGAACTCGCGATTAAAGCAAATCGCTGTAACTTGTAAATGCGCCTAAGAGGGGGGGGGGGGGTGAATTAGGTTCTCAAAAATTATTTTCAATCCTTTTCTATTCTTGGTTCTTTTCCAGCTAATTTGTTAAGGACGTGAAATCAAAGTGCTGAAAAGAAAAAGAGACACAAGAAATTTATAGTGGTTCCCCTCACACTCCGAGAGTACTCCACTCCCCTTTCGACTCGAAAGAGATTTCACTATAGTTTAGAACGATTGCAAAGCCTAATCACACCAATGGTGAAGCCTACTATCTAATCTATAGGTAACTAAAGTGTAGGAAGAACAATCCTCTTCAAACACTTCACTTGTTTCCAACAGTTCTGGACAACAAGGTAATACAAAGAAAGTAATCTTGAAATAATTTTGATGTCTTGAGAATATGATGTTATCAATCTTCACGATCGATCTTCTCCTTGAAACAAGTATCACTCAAGGAAATATACAAGTGTTCTTTAAGAGATAATGAAATGGAGCTGTGATAATGTGTGAAAAATTATTCAAAAAGCTTCTTTCAAAAACTGTTTGTGAACACTTTTAGAAAAATTGAAGGTTGAAGAGAATGAGTGATTTTAATAATTAAGTTTCTTGGAGATGAATTGAAATTTGAAATCTGATATCAATTTATATTGTACAAAATACCTCTACAGAGGGGTGTAATTTTATGCAGTAAAAACAGTCAGAAATCAAAAAGAAAGCAATGCATATTTTCATGAAAAGCTGCCATTTTTGCCTACTGTTTCAGTGTTAATCGGTTAACCATATAGGTTAATCAGTTAACAACCTTTAAAGTTAAAAAAAAATCAAAAATAACACATGTTAACCGGTTAACCATATATGTTAATTGGTTAACACTGTAAGAATTTCACCAGAAAATTAATTTTCAGATTCGTTAACCGCTTAACCAAAAGGGTTAATTGGTTAACACTGAAATATTTTCAAAACAGAATTAATTTTAAAATGAGTGAGCAACTAAAAGCTATTTTTAAAAATACTTATGATATATGTGTGGTGAGATATGAATATTTGAACACTTGTATACGTATTTTGAGTAATATTTGGTATACCTTTGAGTTGATGTTCAATAGTTCATCTTCAACACTTGAAACTTGTATGTGAAGCTTTGATCCAATTGTCTCATGCTAGAGCATTATCTTGATCCTTGATGTTTACTTGAATTTCTTTCTTTTTGCATATACATGTTGTGTAGACAATATATGTTGTGTAGAAAGCTTGTTGTCTTCATCAAAACTTTAATGAGCTTGAAGTTTGCTTCTACAATCTCCCCCTTTGTGATGATGACAACCAATCTTTGAAAGCTTGCTTTTATACTTGGTTTCTCTACACTTGTTTCTCCCCCTAAGTTAAGGCTCTCCCTTAATACAAGAGGTATAACTTTTCTGCACAAGGAAACATTAGAGAGACCAATCCTTCTCCCCCTTTGGCATTAGCAAAAAGGAAGAGGGGCATACGATAATGAAAGAAAACATACATACACATATAGAATAAATATAACACATATACTTAACATACCAAACAAAACTTTGTTTTACGATACGTTAACGCACGTACATAGTACGGTACAGTCACGGATACGAAACAAAAAACATAAACTTAAACAATTTCTAGAACATGAATAAAGAGCATAAACAAGTGCTTTAGTTATCATCATCCGACATTTCCTCGCTTTCATCCTCTTCTTCTTCACTTTCGTCCTCATCTTCATCATTTCTGGCATTTGGGTTTTGAGATCTTAGGAAAAGTCTTCGAAGAGAGTTGATGGCCCGGGTAGTTTCTCGGTGTTGATTCATCATTGTGATATACATAAACTCGTTGGTAATGCCGCCTTTCGGGATTGGGAATGGATGATTGGAGGTAGATGACCCGTCTTCATACTTGTATGTTCCATCGCTACTTTTCATAATACCAGTGTTCTTTATAATGGTTATCTCATTAATCTCATTTGTTGTCGGTTTCATGGCAATAAATGGTTCCCTGTTAAGATCCAAATTTGTTAACTCCAAAATGCTAGAGATAAGGCGACCATACGGGAGTCGGGTAGATAGTGTAAGCTGATGTTGAAGATGGTACATCATTGTTAATATCCAATTAACTTTGATCTTGTTCTTTATAGAAAACAACCCTTGCATCTCAAGATCATTAATTTGAGCATGATTGGAATCTTTTGGAAGTAGGACATAGCAGATGATGTAATTGAGCATTCGGTCATTTACCGACAAATTCTTAACGTAGCATAAGGTACGAGCCGTCCGTTGTCCAGCTATCACAACCTCTCTAGGAAACTTGCAAATATTGTAGTAGTATTCCATCTTGTCATATTGAGCCCATGGCCCGTCTCTATGATTGACACATTTTCGGGGAAAGAAACCGATATATGGAATCTTGAGTGTAGCGGCAATATTCGACAGATCTTCATTCAACTCAAAGTCTCTAACAGTAGTGATAAGCATGTGTTATCCAACCTCATTCAGATTAATAGATAAATTGTTCATAAACGATTTTACCAAATCAGGGTAACACCGACCATTATCGGAGACAAAATTATCAATTCGTTGATACTTTAGTAGAGCTGGAAAATCAAAAGTGGGGGCTTGAAAGGCTTTGAGGTTGGCATATTTTACCTTAAAAAGTTATCTAACTCGAACCTTGAAATCCATTCCCCGCTTCATGGTTGATTCCATCGGAGCATTATCCTCATTGATAGCTGAGCTGCTTTCTGGCATCTTTCCTTTTCTCTTCTTTGATGGAGCCATGGATGAAGATTTGGGGTTCTTAGGGTTTGAAGTTGATTTTCTAGATTAGGGTTGGATGTTTGTGACAGAGATGGTGAAAGTGAAGAGGCTTATATAGAGTGATGTTTGAGTGGGATTTTAAAGTGAGAGTTATTGTTATAATGAGTAGGTAAAAGTTGGAAGAGGGTTTTAATGGGGAGTCAAAGAGAAGAAGATGAGTCCCAAGGAATGTAGGTGATAATGAACATAAAACGTATGCACCAAAAGCACTTAAACACACATTAAAAAAAATGAATAATTTTTCCTTTAAAAAAACGTACATGAACAGTGTTAACCGGTTAACCATATGGGTTAACCGATTAACGCATTTAAAAATCAATTAGGAAAATAAAAACACACAGTGTTAACCGGTTAACGCCTTCGAAAATGCAGGAAAAGCCAAAAAAAATAGTGAGAGAAAAGCTTGATACTCATAGATGCTATAAAGATTAACTTCTGAAATATTAGATATCACGTTCACCGAGAATTCCGAGTTCTCGCCGAATCTTAAAAAATGGTTCTTTCGCGAGTGGTTTCGTGAAGATATCTGCAAGTTGGTTATGCGTATCTACAAAAGTGACTTCAACATCTCCTTTAAGCACGTGATCACAGAGAAAATGATGTCGAATGTTGATGTGTTTGGTTCTTGAGTGCATGATCGGATTTTTTGTGATATTAATTGCACTTGTGTTGTCTCACCGGAGAGGAATGCATCCAAGATCAATTTCGTAGTCGCTTAATTGTTGCTTTAGCCAAAGATTTTGTACAGAACATCTTCCCGCCGCTATGTATTCTGCTTCAGCCGTACTAAGAGCAACGCATACTTGTTTCTTACATGACCACGAAACTAGTGCATTTCCAAGGATGTGACATGTTCCACTCGTGCTTTTCTGATCTGTTTTACATCCTGCATAATCCACGTCAGAGTAACCAATTAAAGTACAAACACTACCTTTATGATACCATAAGCCAACGTTCGTCGTTCCCTTGAGATACTTCATGATTCTTTTGACTGCCGTGAGATGTGACTCCTTTGGATTTTCTTGAAAATGAGCACATAAACATACACTAAACATTATGTCAGGACGGCTTGCCTTCAAGTATAATAAAGAACCAATCATACCTCAGTACTTTGTAATATCAACTGATGTTCCCGATTCTTCTTGATCGACGTAGGTTCCGGACCCCATTGGTGTTGACATAGCTTTACATTCATCCATATCAAATCTCTGTAACAACTCTTTGCAATACTTTGATTGGTTGATAAATATTCCGTATTTTAGTTGCTTGATTTGCAATCTAAGTAAGTAATTCATCTTTCCCATCATAGACATTTCAAACTCCCCTTGCATCATCGACACAAATTCTTCACATAGTTCCTTGTTTGTTGAACCGAAGATGATTTTGTCCACATAGACTTGAACAAGTAAGGTATTATCCTTTATCTTTTTAATGAATAAAGTCTTGTCTACCTTGCCTTTTTCAAATCCTTTTTCGCATAAGAAATTACTTAGACGATCATACCACGCCCTTGGTGCTTGCTTTAGTCCGTAGAGAGCTTTCTTCAATTTGTATACATGTGAAGGATGCTTGAAGTCTTCAAAACCTGGGGGTTGTTTTACATAGACTTCTTTGTTGATGTATCCATTCAAGAAGGCGCTTTTGACATCCATTTGAAAAAGCTGAAAGTTCATTGAACAAGCATAAGCAAGTAATAAACGAATAGCTTCTAACCTTGCAACCAGAGCGAATGTTTCTTCAAATTCAATTCCTTCCTCTTGATTGTACCCTTGAGCCACCAATCTTGCTTTGTTTCGAACAATTATTCCATTCTCATCACATTTGTTCTTAAACACCCATCTTATTCCGATGATATGTTTATCTTTTGGTCTAGACACAAGTACCCAAACTTGATTTCTCTCGAATTGGTTTAATTCTTCTTGCATAGCAATAATCCATTGATCATCTTCAAGAGCTTCATCAACTTTGGAAGGTTCTATTTGAGATACGAACGCCATGTTCAAGCATGCATCTTTGAGATTTAATCTTGTAGCAACACCTTGACTTATGTCTCCGATCACTTTGTCGATAGGATGATCTCTATGAATCCTCCATTCTTTTGGTAGATCGTTGACATTGGAATCTTGTTGAACTGGTCTATCTTGTTCTTTAATGATATCTTTAGAAGTATCTTCTTCGGGAATTTCTACAAACTCATCATCATCATCACAAACCACAATATCCTCCTTGGAGGGGTTAGATTCATCAAATTTTACATGCATAGATTCTTCTATAGATAAAGTTATTTTATTGTAAATTCTAAAAGCTTTACTAGTAAGAGAATAACCAAGAAATATACCTTCATCGGATTTCTCGTCAAACTTACCAAGGTTGTCTTTGTCGTTGTTTAGTATAAAACACTTACAACCAAAAATATGAAAGAATGAAATATTTGGTTTTCTCCCTTTGAAGAGTTCATAAGGAGTTTTCTTGAGAATAGGCCTAATATTAACACGGTTACTTACAAAGCATGTCATACTTGCCGCATCTACCCAAACGTACTTAGGAAGATTTGAGTCACTTAGCATTATCCTTGCAAGTTCAACCAATGTCATATTCTTTCTTTCTACAACACCATTTTGTTATGGAGTTCTTGGTGCGGAGAAGTTGTGTGAAATTCCATGTTCTTCACAAAATTATTCAAATGAGGCGTTTTAGAATTCTCCACCGTGGTCGCTTCTAATGGATGCAATTGTAATAGACTTCTCATTTTGTATTTGTTTTGCATACATCTTGAATGCTTTGAATGCTTCACTTTTCTGCATTAAGAAGAAAGTCCAAGTGTATCTAGAAAAATCATCTACAATTACTAATGCATAAACATTACCTTCGAAGCTTTTTGTTCTTGATGGACCAAAGAGATCCATGTGCAACAATTGTAGTGGCCTAGTTATGGACACCACATTCTGGGATGTGAAAGTTGATTTAGTTTGTTTTCCTTTTTGACAAGTGTCACAAAACCTATCTTTGATGAATTTGATCTTCGGCAATCCAATAACCAAGTCATATTTGATCAATTTATTCAAGTGCTCCATATGAATGTGAGCAAACCTCTTATGCGATAACCATGATTCATTGTTGCTTGCCAAGAGACACCTAACATTCAAAGACAAGTTATCTAAGGAAATTAAGAAAATGGTATTAACTCTTTTACCTTTTAGCATAAGTTCATGAGTAACTTCGTTTTCAATCAAGCATTCATTTTTAGTGAAGTTGATTTTGAAGCCTCGGTCACACAATTGGCTAATAGTAAGGAGAATATGCTTTAGACCTTCCATATATAAGACATCTTTTATAGTTGTAGAAGGCGATGAACCAACAATGCCTACACCAAGGATTATTCCTTTGTTGTTGTCACCATAGGTAACAAATCCTTTGGCCTTAAGCGTTAGATGTGAAAATTTGCTTATATCACCTGTCATGTGCCTCGAACAACCACTATCAAGATACCATTGATTTGAAGAGGTCTTCAAGCATACCTACAAAAAATAATTAAGTTTTATTAGGTACCCAAATTTCCTTGGGTCCTTCAAAGTTAGTTCCTTTCTTTACCCATACATAATGGCCTTGAGCAACACTAAAATTTCTAACATAACATGCATTTGGAGTATGACCTTTTATACCATAATAGAAACATATAGGCTCAAAGTTGCTTTTATATCTAGAGGGATAAGATTTATTTTTATTGTTTCTTTTCTTTTTGTCATATTGATGAATCTTTTTATGATTGTCACCTTTTTTCATAGGAATTTGTTCTTTAGCTTTGACAAAGATGGTCTTGTTAGAAGTTTGTTTAGAAAATTTTGAGTAACCAAGACCACTTTTATTATATGAGTATCTTTTATTACTAAGAACACATTCCAATCCAATTTTTTGTCCTTTTTCATATCTTTCTAGGATCCTTTTTAATTGGACTATTTGAAAAGAAAGTGACTCACATTTAGTGCATGCAAAATTCTTAATTAATTCTTCTTTTTCATCTCTAAAATTCTTTTCCATTTTCTCAATATTTTCTTTTAAAGTGGATATTTGTTTCTTTTGAGATGAAATAGTTTTATATAGAATTTTGCATTCACTTAAAAGTTCATCAATTGCTCCTTGAGCCTCATTATCAAAAATTGAAAAATTACTACTAACCTTATTGTCTTCATCGTCGGAATAATGTGATGCCATCAATGATATATTTGCGCTTTGATCACTATCGGAGTCTGATGAAGAACTTATTTTGTTGTCATCCCAAGCAACGTAGGCCTTCTTTTTGAAATCCTTCTTTCCTTTGTAGTCACGATTCTTTGTGAGTTTAGGATATTCCGGTTTGATGTGGTCTTGCTTTCCACATTCATAGCATGTAATGTCTCCATTTGATGTTGATGTTTCTTTTTCTTTGTTCTTTGAGAACTTTTTTCTTCTTGTATAACTAGAGTTTCTAATATTATTTTTTGCACCAAAATATTTTCCTAGTCTTTTTACAAGAAGCGTAAAATTTCCGTCCTCTTCGGGATTATCTTCTTTCTCCACTTCTTTGGATTCAACTTTTAAGGCAATGCTCTTGGATTTTTTCTTTTGAATTTCATGTTTCTCCAATCGTCCAAGTTCCGTCTCATATTCTTGAAGCTTTCCGAATAACGTAGCGTATGTCATTGTTGATAGACTTTTCTTTTTGGAAATCGCTGTCACTTTGGGTTGCCATTCTCTTGATAAGGACCTAAGCACTTTAAGATTAAGTTCATCATTTGTTAGTGTCTTACCAAGTGAATTTAAGTGATTTGTCAAATGCATGAATCTTTTCTGCAAGTCTAGGATAGATTCTCCTGGTTGCATTTTGAATAATCCGTAATCTTGACTTAATGTATTTAATCTAGATCGTTTGACTTTGGCGGTTCCTTCGTGAGTTTCAACAAGAGTGTCCCATATTTGCTTGGCCGTTATACATGTTGAGATACAGAAGAATGCATCCATTCCAAGTGCACTTTGTAAGATATTTATCACCTTTTTGTCGTAGAACACCTTTTTCTTATCATCATCGTCCCAGGATCCTTGCGGTTTTGCTGAACCAACCCCGTTGATGATGGTTGTAGGAGTAAAAGGACCATTCTGAACAGCCTCCCATATTTCACTTCCTTGTGCTTCTAGATATGCTTTCATGCGGATCTTCCAGAATTCGAAATATTCGCCACAAAACAAAGTAGGCTTGTTGCTACTACCACCGTCTTTGAATACTAGATTATTATTTGCGGAAGCCATCTGGATCAGATAGGAATAGGTTACCTATAACCTGCTCTGATGCCAATTGTAACTTGTAAATGCGCCTAAGAGGGGGGTGAATTAGGTTCTCAAAAATCTTTTTCAATCTTTTTCTGTTCTTGGTTATTTTCCGGTTAATTTGTTAAGGACTTGAAATTAAAGTGCTGAAAAGAAAAAGAGACACAAGAAATTTATAGTGGTTCCCCTCACACTCCGAGAGTACTCCACTCCCCTTTCGACTCGAAAGAGATTTCACTATAGTTTAGAATGATTGCAAAGCCTAATCACACCAATGTTGAAGCCTACTATCTAATCTATAGGTAACTAAAGTTAGGAAGAACAATCCTATTCAAACACTTCACTTGTTTCCAATAGTCCTAGACAACAAGGTAATACAAAGAAAGTAATCTTGAAATAATTTTGATATCTTGAGAATATGATGTTATCAATCTTCACGATCGATCTTCTCCTTGAAACAAGTATCACTCAAGGAAATATACAAGTGTTCTTTAAGAGAGAATGAAATGAAGTTGTGATAATGTGTGAAAATTTATTCAAAAAGCTTCTTTCAAAAACTGTTTGTGAACACTTTTAGAAAAATTGAAGGATGAAGAGATTGAGTGATTTTAATAATTAAGTTTCTTGGAGGTGAATTGGAATTTGAAATCTGATATCAATTTATATTGTACAAAATACCTCTACAGAGGGGTGTAATTTTTTGCATCAAAAACAGTCAGAAATAGAAAAGAAAGCAATGCATATTTTCATGAAAAGTTGCTATTTTTGCTTACTGTTTCAGTGTTAATTGGTTAACACCCTTTAACGTTAAAAAAAATATTCATAAATAACACATGTTAACCGGTTAACCATATATGTTAATCGGTTAACACTGTAAGAATTTTACCAGAAAATAAATTTTGAGATCCATTAACCGGTTAACCAAAATGGTTAATCGGTTAACACTGAAGGATTTTTAAAACATAATTAATTTTAAAATGAGTGAGCAACTAAAAACTGTTTTTAAAAATACTTGTGATATATGTGTGGTGAGATATGAATATTTGAACACTTGTATACGTATTTTGAGTAATATTTGGTATACCTTTGAGTTGATGTTCAATAGTTCATCTTCAACACTTGAAACTTGTATGTGAAGCTTTGATCCAATTGTCTCATGCTAGAGCACTATCTTGATCCTTGATGTTTACTTGAATCTCTTGCTTTTTTCATATACATGTTGTGTAGAAATCTTGTATTCTTCATCAAAACTTTAATGAGCTTGAAGCTTGCTTCTATAATCGCTGCTATGCAACAGTAGTAAAATCATTCCAAAGGTCCATACGATTTCCTTCCCCCAATGCCCCAAAATCATCCCCAAATCATTCCCAAGGTATTACAACGATAAAGACATAATATCCACGACTTATTATGCCAATCTCGTATCCTATTTACGCCTCCAATTCCCATAAATTCTTACAAATTCGCCACAGTCATTAAAGTTCTCATAAATCACTTACCCTACAGGGTTAAACAATATCAATAGATTTTGGCTACGAAGGCCTAATTTCCCTTATTCTCAAATCAACCTCAAACCTATTAGACCATCAATTTGAATCCCTCAAACTCATTAAACTCATCACCAGAAAGGCAACAACAATTCAATACTCAAAAACCCCTAAACCCTTAAATCAACTTTAAACACATTGAATCAAATATTGAAAACAATGAAGGCAACACTCCTCATACCTTAATTTTCGACTCTAAGCCTTTCTCCTAGATTCTTGGAAATCTCGCGAAGCTTTGCCTCAATCCTCTTCCTCAGAGCTCTGGCCTCTATTTCTTCTCTTTTCACGGTCAAACAAGAATGAATCTTAATTCCCTCAAAATTCCTTTTTGTTAAACCTAACTTGGGCCTTAAAATGGGCTTTCCAATTTCACCCTCACTAACTCCTCCTCAAAAGTCCACTTTGCCCTCAATTCACTTATATTTATTTAAATTAATAATAATACCAATATATCTATATTATATACTATTATTTAAATAAATAACTCAAAATCCATAATTCTCAATATTCACACCAACCACCGAAAATCACCAAAAATACGAATATTCATATTTAAATAAATTAAAGAAATATTCCAATAAATTTGGGGTGTTATACTCGACCGGCAAAGTAGGGGTTAAATAGGGGCGAATCACCTTCCCCCATACAAAATTCTAAGAGCACCTCCTTTCGATCATTACCTTCGCCTCTCGTCTCGCCCGGTGACGACACGGAAACGACAACTCTGTCGTTGCATATTCTGCACCAAACTAGTCTCAAATCCCATACAATTTCAATATCCTTTCTGTGCAAAACTCATATGGTTCAACATATATTCACAATACGACTATAATACATCATAATAGACATTACCTACACCAAATCATAGTATTTCAACATCATAAACAATCATAAAATTATCATGATAACATGTATTATATTAGCACACGCACCTACCAAATCTTCCTCATGAATCACATCATTTACGTCACAACAAAATCATTAACAGATCACTACAATAGAATATCATAAGGAACATCATGTTTATCATAAAAGTAGCACGTCATAGCATAGCAACATGTGATAAATCAATCTCATTAACACATAGATACTGGAATCATGTATCAAAACACTAATATAATTCAATCATAATATAATTCATCACGTCAACATTCCTACGCTTCGAACGGTGCGTCAAACGGACTCCTGAAACTCATGTTATGACACTTTAAAGGTTCTGTTTGCTGCCCCTCGCTTGAGGCTCGTCCGACGAAGCTGGGGCGACTACTTGCAAGCCAGCAATTCTCAGCCTGCAATTTTCCGCGGTTGGAGGCCTTCCGGACCACCGAATTCGATTCTGTAAAAAATTTCAATTTTGTATTTCAAAATCCTACGATTTTACAACATTATAACAACCTATAACACTTATTTAGAGGTCCTAACATCATGCATTCATCAAGGATTCATTCATTCAATACATGGTTTTCACCAATTTCATCAATCTTCATCAAATCCATCGCACAAAACACAAACCTACCAACCCCTTAACCCGGTATCAATTATAATAGACGCGATTAAACCCCTTACCTTAGTTCTTAGCAATCGATCTCTTTCAAGCACTATGGAATGAATTCCTCTTCTCTTCTCTCTGTACCCTAGCCGCTTCTCACTTTTCTCCAAAAGTCACAATCATACAGAATGACCTCAAATTCCCTTATTTCTTTATTCTTATTTTACCCCTTGGATCCTTTCTATGCTTTTTCCATCATACCCTCACTAATCCTATCCATAATTACTTTCTTGCCCTTATTCTCTCTTTTCACCTTATTATTCTATTATTCTTCATTTATTCTAAATAGAATAACTAAAATTATTATTATAACTCTAAAATAATATAACTATAATTATTTAATTCTAAATAATAGTAATTAACACCTTAATCCACCACTACACCATAACATGCCTTAATCAATAATAGTTCACATATATTCACCAATAAATCATAATTAACCAATTAAATAATCAATTGTAATTTTTGGGGTGTTACAACTCTCCTCCACTTAGAACATTTTCGTCCTCGAAAATTGTCTCAATGCAAAAAAATATGGATACGACTCTCGCATCCTTCTCTCCAACCCCCGCGTCATGTTTGACAACATTTCGAATACCACTAATCCATATTCCACATTGTTAACCATAATAATCCAACATGATGCAATGCTATTGAGTTATGAACGCACAAGTTCATTTTCCCCCTTTTCCCATCACCCTTGGATACAAGACCTTTGCATCATTCCCTTAGGTTTCTAATGTTTAACCCTTGACTCCTAACAAGTCACACACGCATAACAAACTGTGCCACATCACGCTTTAGTCGTGCCACTATGATCATCTACTTTAAACTCATTATCCTCATTTTGATTTCCATCAACTATCAGATCCACAAGATTCACATGTAACTTCTGACTCTCTTTAATATCCACCAGAAAATCATTGTTCACTTTTGATTACCTCAACCTTCAACTCTACGACATTACCTCTCATACGACCTCAAGTCTCTGAACTGTACAATAAGTCCCAGTTCTTCATAATCACTTGTTCATTAGATTCACCCGTAATTGTGAAAGACTATCCTCTCGGTAGAACGTCAAACACTTTACACACCATCTAGCTGGAAATACAAGTTTATCCCATCCAACACGATCTTGTCTACTATCAGCAAGAGATTAAGGATGATCACTCCCTCAATTTGTTAAAAGATAGCCGACAACCATGATGAGGCATAAACCACCGTCACCAAACAATAATAGCATTTCTTCAGAACTTGTGCTCAAAGTCACCTAAAGTACTATGATCCAATTAATCTCCCTTGAGGTTTACAAATGCTTCCACAATTTCCTTCTCATTTGACCTCGTCGATGAGACACCATCTCCCACACATAATACATAGTCAACTTCACACTCACTTAGCATCACACAAATGTTAAATATCATCCAACTCAAAAAAGACTACTATACCAAATACATTACACATCATTTTGTTCCAATCGAAATCTTTATCCATGTAGAGGACTTTAACAACCTCCATAAATCCCTAGTTTCCCCTTAAACTTCACAACATCGAGGATCCATATATTTTCATATTTGGATCTCATTCCAATCATAATATCAATCATAACATCCCCACATCCGGTCGGTGGTAGAAACTCCCCAAATTCTCCCTGACACATGTTGATACTCTGCCATCACAAACATGATTTAAATCTCATGAATTTATTATTTTTCCTTTACCATTACCACTCTTTTCCTCAAAAGTTATTGTCATTCTAATCATTCTTATTTGGCATAAGTTGCATCTCTATGCACTCTTCCAATACCTCCACATCCTCCCTAATACCAAACATCTTATTCCCTTAATTCATTTATTAACAACATTGCACTTGACCTCGTTTCAAACAAACCGTAATAATAACCCGCTAAGCCCAAGAAGCTTCTAGTCTCCGTAACCGACTTTGGAGTCCCTGAATGTAGAACTGCATCTACTTTGGATGGATCCACATATACTATCACCCAAAATAGCATACTCAAGAAAACTCACCTCCTCAAACCATAATCTACACCTTGACAACTTAGCATAAAGTTTCCTCCCGTTCGACACTGTAATTCAAATTGCAACGTTCAATTAGCCTTTATTCTGACTGAGATTAAATTAGAATGTCCTCAATAAACACTATAACAAATTGATCTAACTATTTGTGATGCCTACACCGAGTTTTAAAAGTTGTCTTCAAACTATCCTCACCCTTCACTTGAATCTGAAGGTAACCCGACCTCCTTTCGATTATATTGTTGACATACTCGCCTACCATTTGGTCCATTAAATCTTCGATCCCTTGAAGTGGATATTTAATATCAATCATTACCTTAATCAACTACTAGTAATCCACACGCAACCTCATACAGCCGTTGTCACAGACATGCAAACATCTGAGTCTTATCTCCTAAGAGTTATCCTACTTGATTAGCAGATATCTTCAGGAAAACATTAGAAAATTACACACCACTGGCATATCACTAGCCGTCACGTTTCTCTCTACCCTTTGAGAAGCAACCTTCAATAATACCTGATCGTTCCCTTTGAAAGACACTTTGGCTTGGCCGCTAGACATAAATCTTGAATTAGTACTTCCTTCGAAATCGGGAAACAACACAGCCTCACCAACATTTGCACTCATGCAATCCACAACACACTAAACCAACTGTTCACACCTAAAAATATCTAAAAGAAGTAAAAGTTTCTCCCTAACTTGTCTCAAACTAACACCTGAATAACAACGGTTAGAAAAACAAGCAAGCACCAATAGTGTTTCACACACATGTCGCGTACTAAGGAACAAACAACATTAGACAACCTGGTCGAACGGACCGACCTACTATGATACAACTAATGTAACACCCTTCTAAACCCACAAATATTTCGTAAATAAAATAATAAATAGTTCAACACAATATACCAACAAGGGTGTCACATGGTTAAAAAAAATATCTTGAATAAACATTCTGCTCTGTAACATGGTTTTTCAAAACATTTAATATAATCATTTCTTCACTAACATCAACAAAAATTCAGACTTCGCACCGGAATCATAATCTCAAAGTAATTTATTTTTCTTTATTAAGCCTCAGAGTATTTTGGTCATTATCAAAATTCACATCTTCAAATAAATCTAATCCTATAGAAAGCTCATAAAATAAGTCTAACAAAACAACATAATATTCGACTCAAGTGTTCCCCACCCGATGTTACATATCAGAGCAAGACACCTCTATTATTAACAAAACTTGAATAAAAAAACTCCAAATCTAAGTCTCCATGCATCTACGAGCTAATCTTGATCACCTGCATGTTACCCACGTGGAGGCAAAATTCAAACAGGCAACGTAAGTAATCACAATTCATTACAAAAGATATAAGGAAAAGATATAGTAGTTACAACAACAATTATCAATAATTTATATATTCGTCATACATCACACACATACTCACACTGTCACTTCATTAAGTCATTCACAATGTCATTATATCATCAATCAAGCATCATCACCAAAACATCACTTAAGTCACGACATCATCAAACATCATTTAACTCACAATTATGCAATGTCACTTAAGATATAATGCAACAACACATAATCATGCATGTGGTACCAATTCTTTGATGAACACTTGGTCATCTCCCTCAAAAGATCCCCACCATAAGATCAATTCCCACTTGGAACCGGAGCACATCATAAAACGCACTCAATCCACACAATGGGATTGAGGCCACCACTGGACCGAAGTCCTAACATCGTCACTGGACAAACGTCCTTACACATGCCATGATTGTATGATGCACAACGCCAATAATAATTCGACCAGGGCTAGTCAATTGCATCATAATTCATATAATCATCATAATAACATCCTTCACATAGCACGTATGCACATCAAACATGCTTAAATGTCAACTACATATCACATAATATTCATTACATAATCATCATAACATAACATTTATACATCATGTTATCATACACATCAGCAAACGACACTACAAGTAACATTTATCACGTCACCTCAACATCAAAGTCATCATAATTAATTCCACAACACATCATTACTATCATTAGACATAGAACAACACCAATTATTAATTACACAAAGTCTTTTCATACATTTCACAAAATGACATAACTCGACAGTACAAAACAACCGCCCATGCGTGAAATAGTTGGAATTATGATATTGAAAATATTTTTAAAAGAAAGTACATTAAACCAGCTTTCCAATGATCTGAACCACGCATCAATCAGGCACTCACAACTCGAGTTATGAATTTTCAAAGTTTTAGAAATAAATAAGTCTCAGTCTGCTCACCTGAGGCTCGCCCGACGAAACAGGGACGAATCACCTTCCCCCATACAAAATTCCAAGAGCACCTCCTTTCCATAATTACCTTCACATCTGTCTCGTCCGGCGCTGCATGAGCGAATTAGCTTCGCCCGGCAACGACGCGGAAACAAGAACTCTGCTGTTGCATTTTCTACACCAAACAAGTCTCAAATGCCTTACAGTTTCAATACTCTTTCCGTCTAAAACTCATCATTCAACATATCTTCATAATATGACTATAATGCATCATAATAGACATTACCTACACCAAACCAAAGTATTTCAACATTATAAACCATCATAAAATTATCATGATAGCATGTATTATATTTGCACACGCACCTCACCAAACCATCATCATGAATCACATCATTTACGTCACAAAAAAATCATTAACATATCACCATAATAGAACATCATATTCAACATAATGTTTATCATCAAATAGTACATCATATCATATCAACATGTGATAAATCAATCTCATAAACACATAAACACTAGAATCATGTATCAAAAAACTAATATAATTCAATCATAATGTAGTTCATCAAGTCAGCTTACCAACGCTTCAAACGGCGTGTCAAACAGACTCCTGAAACTCAAGTTATGATACTTTGAAGGTTTTGTTTGCTGCCCCTCTCTTGAGGCTCGCCCAACGAAGCTGGGGCAACTGCTTATGTGGCAGCACTTTTCAGCCTGCGATTTTCCACGGTTGAAGGCTTTCCGGACCTCCGAATTCGATTTCTTAAAAAGTCCCAATTTCGTAATTCAAAATTCTACGATTGTATAACATTTATAACAACCTATAACACTTATTTAGAGGTATTAACATCATGCATTCATCAAGGATTCATTCATTCATTCATTTAATACATGGTTTTCACCAATTTCATCAAATTCATTGCACAAAACACAAGCCTACCAATACCTTAACCCGATATCAATTATAATAGACGCGATTAAACCACATACCTTAGTTCTTAGCAATCAATCTCTTTCAAACTCTATGGGATAAATTCCTTTTCTCTTCTCTTTGTGCCCTAGTCGCTTCTCATTTTTCTCCAAAAGTCACGATCGTACAGAATGACCTCAAATTCCCTTATTTCTTTATTCTTATTTTACCCCTTGGACCCTTTCTATGCTTTTCCCATCATACCCTCACTAATCCTCACCATAATTACCTTGTTGCCCTTATTCTCTCTTTTCACCTTATTATTCTATTATTCTTCATTTGTTCTAAATAGAATAACTAAAATTATTATTATAACTCTAAAATAATATAACTAAAATTATTTATTTCTAAATAATAGTAATTAACACCTTAATCCACCGATACCCCACAACATGCCTTAATCAACAATAATTCACATATATTAACCAATAAATCATCATTAACCAATTAAATAATTAATTATAATTTTTGGGATGTTACAACTCTCCCCCACTTATAACATTTTCGTTCTCAAAAATTTACTCAATGCAAACAACTCTGAATACGAGTCTCGCATCCTTCTCTCCAACTCCCGTGTCATGTTTGGCAACATTTCGATTACCACTAATCCACATTCAACATCGCTAACCACAATAATCCAACATGATGCAATGCTACCAAGTTATGAACGTACAAGTTCATTTTCCCCTTTGTCCCATCACCCTAGGATATAGGACCTATCACTTCCATTCTGAATTGCCAAATGGTTTGCATCATTCCCTTAGGTTTCTAATGTTTAACCCTTGACTCCTAACAAGTCACACACGTATAACAAACTACGCCACATCACGCTTCAGCTGCACCGCTCTGATAATCTACTTTAAAGTCACTATCCTCATTTTCAATTCAATCAACTATCAGATCCATAAGTTTCACATGTAACTTATTACTCTCTTTAATATCCACCAGAAAGTCATTGTTCACTTTTGATAACCTCAACCTTCCACTCTACGACATTAGCTCTCATACAACATCAAGTCTCCGAACTGTTCAATAAGTCTCAATTCTTTCATAGTCACTTTTTTCATTAGATTCAGCCGTAATGGTGACTGAATATCCTCTCGGTAGAACGTCAAACACTTTACACACCATCAAGATGGAAATACAAGTTTATCCTATCCAAAATGATCCCGTCTACTATCAACAAGAGATTAAGGGTGCTCAGTCCCTCAATTTGTTAATAGATAGCCGACAACCATGATGGGGTATAAACCATCATCACCAAACTATAATAGCATTTCTTCAGAACTTGTGCTCAAAGTCACCTAAAGTACCATGGTCCAATTGATCTCCCTTGAGGTTTACAAATGCTTCTACAACTTTCTTCTTATTTGACCTTGTCGATGAGACACCATCGCCCACACATAATACATAATTTACTTCACACTCACTTAGCATCACACAAATGTTAAATATCCTCCAACTCAAAAAAATACTATTATACCAAATAAATTACACCATTTTGTTCCATTCGAAATCTTTATCCATGTAGAGGACTTTAACAACCTCCATAAATCCCTAGTTTCCCTTTAAACTTCACAACATCGAGGATCCATATATTTTCTTATTTGGATCTCATTCCAATCACAATCTCAATAATACCATCCACACATCTGGTCGGTGATAGAAACTCCCCAAATTCTCCCTAACACATGTCGACACTTTGCCATCACAAACATTTTTTCAATCTCTCATGAATTTATTATTTTTCCTTTACCATTACATCTCCTTTCCTCAAAATTTATCGTCACTCTAATCATTCTTACTCGACATAAGTTGCATCTCTATGCACTCCTCCAATACCTTCACATTCTCCCTAATACCAAACATATCATTCCCTTAATTCATTCATTAAAAACATATCATACTTGACCTCATTTCAAACAAACAACGATAATAACCCGCTAAGCCTAAGAAGCTTCTAGTCTCTGTAACCGACTTTGGAGTCCCTCAATGTAGAAATGCATTTACTTTGTGTTAGTTCCATGATTCTATGATTGTACATGGTTCTATGATTGGCTAAATTTTGGTAAAACATGATTCTGCACTGATGTTAAGTAAGATGTTATAACATCTTCATCAACTGTCAAGACAGAACTGCTGTCATGTGTTTTAATCAAGATGTCGAGACAGATGTCATGACATCTTTGTCTGGTACAGCAGGAGCTGCTATTTTATATCTCTTGACAGAGGTGTTTTGGTTTGATGAGGTCCTGTTGGATATACCTCATCAGTATGCGCAGGTCAAAGAGATTTATTAGGAACAAAGTACAGATTTAATTGGATTTCATAAAAAGGAGCTTTGAGACTTTTTAGGAAACTATAAAATATTTGTTTCTACTTTTATGAAAAAGATTCTGCAGAAGATTTGGAATTTGATTGATTGACTGCATTTTATGGTAAAACATTGTTATGTGTGTAGATGTCTTGACTGATGTCATGACATACTTGTATAGTGTTATCCATGATATGTTTGGTTCGCTAATACAGAGTTTATTGGATGTCAAGATGAATGTTGTGACATCGGTATCTGCCAGCATGGGCGCTGTTTTATTTTCTATTATGTTTCCTTATTTATCTCAGGCTATATTTTAGGAAACTTTCTATTCAGTGTTGATCATAAGAGGAAACGCCTATGGCCTATTTTTTAGCACCTTGAATTGTTGAGATTGGATTAACTTGGTTAAACCTAATTTCTGCTGCTATTTATGAATATTTAAATCTTCTCTTCCTGCTGTTACTTTTGACCAGCCCAAGCCCAATCTGCATTACTATTTAAGGAGGCGAAAGCCCAAGGAAAATTAAGCACTCACAACAAGAAAAACTTGAGTGTAAAATAAGGGTTTAGGGTTTTGAGAGTCTTTTATGTGTGACTTTGTAAGTCACCCTTTGTATCTTTGGATGCATCATGGTAGACATGTTTAGGCTATTAGTTGTTATTTGTTAATTGTTAATTGTTCACTCAAAGCTTGTAAGCAAGAGTGTATTGTTCTTGATTGAAGCTATTAAGCAAAATCAAGTATTGTGACTTTGAAGAGTGTCTTCTAAAGTCTTCTTTTTGTATTCAATTGTTTATCACTGCTATGATTGTGGGAAGTGAGAGGCGTCTCTTATCTAGTGGGTACTAGGCAGAAATTGCATTGGGTAGGGATTAAGTGAGAGGTTGTAAACTGGAAGTTTAGCTTTGAGTTAATACTACTAATAATGGATTTCCTTCCTGGCTTGGTAGCCCCCAGATGTAGGTGATGTTGCACCGAACTAGGTTAATAATTCACTGTGTTATTTATCTTTCTGCATTTAACATTCTACTCAATTTAAATGGTTAGATAAACTGTTCTGTCAGTCTGCAGATGTTACAGCAGATGTCACGACACTGCTAATTCTTAAAGGGAATTAAAATGCACATGTTATGTCCTTGTTCTGTTTTAGCATAGATCAATGTCCTTACATATGTCTGGGACATATGAAATCTGCATACCAGAATTTCAATTGGTATCAGAGCAGGCATCCTCTCTGTTTTGGATGAGATCTTGGGACATACTTTCTGGTGTTTTGAACAAGGAGAAGTGGGAGCTGATTTGCTGATCTTGCTAAATGTTTGGAGTTACTGCTTATAGAGTTAAGGAGAAGTTTGTGTTTACTCCTGCTTGTGAAGGATTATATGTATCTGCTGCTATGCCCTCTGATATAGGAGCTTCTATGACCTACTGAATGTTTTGCCAAATGAGGAATGGCTACTTCTGTATGATGTCCTATAAGATGTTCTGACATCTTGTTTAGGGCATGTTGAAGATGTTCTTTTGGTGGCACCGCTGCATATTTTTCTGATGAAAGAACTCTGGTAGTCCTGGGAGAAGATTAGTTTGTATTCTGTATACCGTATACAGTTTGATGTATGGATGTGGCAGGTGTGTAGATGGTTGAAAGATGGTGTTTGTTGTTGCTTTGTTTGGTCTGACAGGATGTTGATCCTGCTGGATGCTGTTTTTGTAAGAACAGAGTATGCCTAAGAGGGGGGGGTGAATTAGGACTTTTGAAATTTTTCCGGTTTTTATATGGTTCTTGGAAATATACTGGATGGTGTTCTTGGTTATGGAAAGCAGTAAATCAACAGAAAGAGAGAAAGACACAGGATTTATAGTGGTTCCCCTCACAATCCGAGAGTACTCCACTCCCCTTTCAACATGAAAGAGAATTTTCACTATTGTTTAAAAACAGTACAACCTATCACACCATCAACCGGTGAGGCCTACTTTTAAACAATCAATAACACAAGTGTACAAGAACAATCCTCTTGTAAACACTCACCCTTGTGTCCAACAATCCTGGATCACAAGTCAGATACACAATAATTGTAATGAATTTGGTTGAGTATAATTGTCAAAGTGATCTTCTTCAATGAATCAAAATTCACTCTTTGTAATTTCTTCAACACAAGTGTTCAATGAATGTGAAACTTTCAATGCAAGTATGAAACACTTTTTTGAAAAATGAATTTGATTCTAAGACAATTTTAAAAATGAGTATTGGTTTTTGTTGGTGTGTTTTTCAAAATGAAAAACTCAGAATTTATATGAGTAAAATAACCTTTCACAAAAGGTATGATTTTAAAAGATTCAAACCATGAAAAGGTATGATTTTAAAATAATTTTGAACTCAAAAACAAAGCAATTTTTCACTGCACGTTCAGTGTTAATCGGTTAACCCATATGGTTAATCGGTTAACACTGGTACGTTAGCCCAGAAAATTCAAAATTTAAAATGGTTAACCGGTTAACCCATATGGTTAATCGGTTAACACTGCTAATTTTCAGAAAAATGCTTTTTAAAATTAATGTTATACCATTTTTAAAGTTTCAAAAACATGTGTATGTATTATGCACAAATGATTGATGTTTTTGAACACTTGTATATCAAAATTAAAAAGGTGGATTTGATATACCAGTAATGCAGGCAAGTCTGGAAGAATCAGTTCCATATAGCTTGATGACTTTATCTTGATGACTTTGAACAACTTGTCTTTTTGCAATCAAGAGATATTAACTTTGAGTAGCATTGACATCATCAAAACTTGAGCCTGAAGTATGCTTCTACATTCTCCCCCTTTTTGATGATGGCAATCAAAAATGTTGTGCGATATCTTTTGGTTCTTGATATGGTTCTCCCCCTATGTCTAGCAACTCCCCCTATCTTAACAGAGGAAAAAAAATCTGCACACAGAGAGATATTAACAGAACCAAGCTCTTCTCCCCCTTTGACATCAGCAAAAAGGAAGAGCTTTCAAAGAAATCACAAGATAGCAACAAATATAGTAATAAGCACATGCAAAGCCAAGTAAACACAAAGCACAAACATAGTACATATAAAATGCAGCAAATAGAGATTGTACTGGTTACAATAAAACATAGTTCAAATGAAATCATAAAAGCTTATAACTAGAAAGCAAAGCAATAAAAACAACAGCAGCAGCATATTCTCTAAACATCCTCATCCGCCATATCCTCCTCCTCTTCTTCTTCATCACTATCAACCTCTTCTTCAATCTCGTCGTCCACAACTCGGGTGCTGGAATGTGGAGGGTTAAGTATGAGGTTTCTAAGGGAGGCAATTGCTCGGGAGGTCTCTCTATGCATATTCATGGATTCTCGATGCTGGTTCATCATGGTTGTGTAGAGAAACTCACTGGTTAGACCCCCTTCAGGCATTGGATAAGCGTGATGCACAGGACCATCATCAGTATACCTGTAGGTACCGTCAGCCGCCTTGATGATTCCAGTATTCTTCACAATATTAATCTCATTGATCTCATTCGTTGTAGGTTTCATCTTGGAGGATGGTTCTCTGTTGAGGTCAAGTTCAGTTAATTCCAGAATTCTAGAAACCAAGCGAGCATACGGCAGCCGGGTAATGCAATGAAGTTGTTGCTGCAGATGATACATAATAGTCAAAATCCAATTGACTCTGATGCGATTCTTAATAGCAAAGATCAGCTGCATTTCCAAGTCGTTGATCTGAGAGTGATTTGAGTCCTTTGGAATGAGGACATAGCAGATAATGTAGTGAAGCATTCGATCAGATACTGTCAGATTCTTGGCATAGCATAGCATGCGAGCAGTGCGAGAGTTTGCAATAACAGTTTCTTTTGGGAACCTGCAAATCTGATAGTAATACTCCATTTTATCATAGTTTGCCCAGGGTCCATCTACATGGTTTACACCTTTTCTCAGAAAGCATCCCTTTGATGGGATCTTAAGGTGTCTAGCCAGGGTGGATAAATTCTCAACAAATTCATGATCTCTAATGGTGGACCGGATCATGTGGTTCTCATCCATATCCAGATATACAGACATTTTATTCATAAAAGCTTTAACCAGATCAGGATAGATGATACCAGAGTCGGTGACGAACTTGTCGATACGCTGATATTCCAACAGAGTAGGAAAATCAAAAGATATTGCAGGAAAAGCTCGAAGATTCACATACTTTACCGGCATAAGTTGACGAACACTCACTTTGAAATCCATCCGTCTCTTCTTGGTGGTTTCCATTGGAATACTGTCGTCATCTGATTCTGATGCAGAATGGTGTTCTGGAAGTTTTCCCTTGCCGCGGTTTGATGCTGAAGCCATGGATGGAGGTTTGAGAGAAACTGGGGTTGTGGGTTCTGAGGAAGTTAGGGTTTGAGAAGTTATGGGGAGTTTTTCCAACTTTTAAGAGTGGGAGAGAGAAGTTAGGATTTAAGAGGGAATGTGGATTTTGGATATGGATGTGGATATTTAGAAGAATATGAACCACACAAATATATAAAGAAAAAATATAAAATTTTCAAAAATTAAATATAATTTTCGTTTCTGATTTTTTTTGAAAAATTACAGTGTTAATCGGTTAACCATATAGGTTAATCGGTTAACACATTAAAAAGTTTAATCAGAATTGAAAATTCAACAGTGTTAATCGGTTAACCCATATGGTTAATCGATTAACATGCTCGAATTTTTGAAAAATACATAAAACAGAATGCATATACATGAAAACATTAATGCATATATAAACTAGAGATAAGGATCAGATGTCACCTTCATCAAGAATCCCAAGTTCTCTCCGAATTTTGTAGAATGATTCTTTTGCCAAAGGCTTGGTGAAGATGTCGGCGAGTTGGTTGTGTGTGTCGACGAAAGTAACATCAACATCCCTGTTTAATACGTGATCTCGAAGGAAATGATGCCGGATATCAATGTGCTTTGTTCTGGAATGCATAACCGGATTCTTTGTGATATTTATGGCACTAGTATTGTCACATAGTAGAGGAATGCAACCGAGGTCAACACCATAATCCAGAAGTTGTTGTTTCAGCCATAAAATTTGTGCACAGCAACTTCCTGCGGCGATGTATTCTGCTTCGGCGGTGCTGAGTGCTACACAAGCTTGCTTCTTGCAAGCCCATGATACTAGAGCATTTCCAAGAATATGACATGTACCACTTGTACTTTTTCTATCGGTTTTGCATCCTGCATAGTCAGCGTCAGAATAACCAACTAAAGAACAAATACTACCTTTAGGATACCATAATCCAACGTTGGTCGTTCCCTTGAGATACTTGATAATTCTCTTCACAGCAGTGAGATGCGATTCCTTCGGATTTGCTTGGAAGCGCGCACACAAACAAACACTAAACATAATGTCAGGACGGCTTGCCGTCAAATATAGTAATGAACCAATCATACCTCGATATTTAGTAATATCAACTGGAGTTCCAGATTCATCTTGATCAACATACGTTCCGGATCCCATAGGAGTTGACATCATCTTGCAACTATCCATATCGAATTTCTTTATTAATTCCTTACAGTACTTGGATTGGTTGAGGAAGATTCCATCCTTGGTTTGCTTGATTTGTAGTCCAAGAAAATAATTTAACTTTCCCATCATGGACATCTCGAATTCTTCTCGCATCATGAGTGAGAATTCTTCGCACAGTTCTTTGTTTGTTGATCCAAATATGATGTCGTCGACGTAGACTTGTACTAACAAGGTGTTACCCTTGATCTTCTTTATAAATAGCGTCTTGTCAACCTTTCCTTTTGTAAATCCTTTCTCACATAAGAAGTTGCTAAGGCGATCATACCATGCTCGTGGTGCTTGTTTTAACCCGTAGAGAGCCTTCTTCAGTTTGAAAACATGTGAGGGATTTTTGAAGTCTTCAAAACCCGGAGGTTGTTTGACATAGACTTCCTCATTAATGTATCCATTCAGGAAAGCGCTTTTGACATCCATCTGGAATAACTGAAAATTCATAGAACAAGCGTAAGCAAGTAGTAATCTAATTGCTTCTAACCTTGCTACCGGAGCGAATGTTTCATCAAAATCAATTCCTTCTTCCTGGTTGTAGCCTTGTGCGACCAATCTTGCCTTGTTACGAACTATAATCCCATTCTCGTCAAGTTTGTTCTTGAACACCCATCTGGTTCCTATAATATGCTTATTGTCTGGTCTTGGTACAAGGGTCCAAACTTGATTGATTAAGTTCTTCTTGCATTGCTATAATCCATTGGTCGTCGCCTAAAGCTTCATCGATCTTTGATGGTTCAATTTGAGATACAAACGCCATGTTGAGACACGCATCCTTTAAGTTGAGTCGAGTTGCCACGCCTTGACTAATATCACCAATAACTTTATCAATTGGGTGATCTCTGTGTGTTCTCCATTCTTTCGGAAGATCTTGATTTTCTTGAGTAACATCTTCTTGTAATATTGTTTGATCTTTTGGAACAATTTCTTCATTTTGTGAAGTATCGAGATTGTCCTTATTGTTGTTGAGAACGAAGCATTTGCAGCCAAATATGTGGAAGAATGATATATTCGGTTTCCTTCCCTTGAACAACTCATACGGAGTCTTTTTGAGTAGCGGTCGAATATTCACGCGGTTGCTTACAAAGCATGCCGTGCTTACTGCTTCTGCCCAGAAATATTTTGGAAGATTTGTGTCGCTGAGCATTGTCCTAGCAAGTTCAACTAGTGAGCGATTCTTCCGTTCTACGACGCCGTTTTGTTGAGGAGTTCTTGGTGCCGAAAAATTATGAGAAATTCCATGTTCTTCGCAAAATTCTTCAAAGTCTGAATTTTGAAATTCTCCACCGTGGTCGCTTCTTATGGAGGCTATAGTGAGTGACTTCTCGTTTTGAATTTGTTTTGCATACTTTTTGAATGCTTTAAATGCATCATTTTTCTGCACTAAAAACATTGTCCAGGTATATCGAGAAAAATCATCAACAATAACTAAAGCATAAATACTACCTCCAAAGCTCTTCGTTCTTGATGGACCAAAAAGATCCATGTGCAATAATTGAAGTGGTCTTGATGTAGAAACCACTTGCTTGGATTTGAAAGTTGTCTTGGTCTGTTTTCCCTTTTGACATGCATCGCATAATTTATCCTTGATGAATTTTATCTTCGGAAGCCCAACAACCAGATCATGCTTGATTAATTTGTTCAAATGCTCCATGTGAATGTGAGCAAATCTTTTATGCCACAGCCATGCCTCGTTGTTGTTTGCCATAAGACATTTTACCTTCAAAGAAGAATCATCAAAAGAAATTATAAAAATATTATTATATCTTCTACCTTTAAGCAGAATCTCATGAGTGACTTCGTGTTCGATCAAGCATTCCTCCTTTGTGAAGTTGATTTTGAACCCTTTGTCACACAATTGACTGATGCTAAGCAGGTTATGCTTAAGGCCTTCAACAAAAAGAACGTCTTCGATGATGGTACATGGAGGTGCACCAATGGTTCCAACTCCAAGAATTTTTCCTTTATTATCATCACCGTAAGTGACGTATCCTTTGGCCTTTAATGATAGACTTGAAAATTTGTTTATATCTCCCGTCATATGCTTCGAGCAACCACTATCAAGATACCATTCATTTGTGGTTGTCTTCAAGCATACCTACAAAACAAAATTAGGTAGTGTTAGGTACCCAAGTTGCTTTGGGTCCTTGATAGTTAGTACCTTTTTCCACCCACACATAATGCCCCTTTGCAACACCAATATTACGTACATAGCAAGCATTAGGTGTGTGCCCTTTAATACCACAATAAAAACATGTAGGTTGAAAATGACTTCTATATCTAGGAATATAATTCTTTTTCTTATTAATTCTTTTCTTGTTATGATTTTGATGCTGAGTTTTAGAAGTGCTTGTCTCTTTCTTCACAATTTGTTCACTTGCTCTTACAAAAATGGTCTTATTGGTGCTTGGTTTTGAAAATTTAGAATATCCCAATCCACTTTTATCATTAGGATACCTTTGATGTTTAAGAATCTCTTCCAAGCCAATTTGACCCTTTTCGTATCTTTCTAAAACTCTTTTAAGTTGAACAATTTGAAAAGACAAAGACTCACAATTCTTACATACAAGACTTTGTTTTTCATCCATCACTTTTTGCTTTTCATCTTCAATATTTTTCAAGAAATCGGAATTTTGTTTTTCTAAAAGTAAAATTCTTTTCTTTTGTGATGAGATGTCTTTATACAGAGTCTTGCACTCTTTTAGAAGTTCATCTATAACTTCTTGTGCATCATTATCATAGACAGAAAAATTACTACTAACCTCATTTTCGTCCTCGGAATGGTGAGAGGCCATTAAGGCAATATTTGCACATTCATCACTATCTGATTCCGATGATGAACTCACTTCGTTGTCATCCCATGCGACATAAGCCTTCTTTGTTTTGAAATCCTTCTTGCCCTTGAATTTTCCTTTATTTGCGAGTTTTGGGCAGTCTGGCTTTATGTGACCTTGTCTTCCACATTCATAGCATGTAATTTCTTGGTTTGATGTGGATGCTTCCTTTTTCCTGAAATGTTTATTCTTTTTAGGAAAAGAAGAAGTTTTATTATTATTGAAAAACTTACCAAGCTTCTTTACTAGAAGCATGAAATTTTCGTCTTCGGAAGATTCGTCAATTTTGTCATCCTTTGTGTCAGTCTTCAAGGCAATTCCTTTGGACTTCTTGTCTTGACTTTCATGTTTCTCAAGCCTTCCAAGTTCCAGTTCATGCTCTTGAAGTTTCCCGAATAATGAAGCAGATGTCATTGTTGAAAGACTTTTCTTTTCCGAAATGGCAGTCACTTTTGGTTGCCATTCTCTTGTCAAGGATCTTAGGACTTTTAAGTTGAGATCATCGTTGGTGAAAGTCTTCCCAAGAGCAATCAGGTGATTTGTTAGATGAACGAACCTCTTTTGCAAGGAAACAATAGATTCACCGGGCTGCATACGGAACATCTCATATTCTTGACTTAACGTGTTAAGTCTTGATCTTTTTACTTCTGCTGTTCCTTCATGCGTTTCTACCAAGGTATCCCAAATCTGTTTTGCCGATTTACACTGTGATATGCGAAAGAATTCATCCATACTGAGAGCGCTTTGAAGTATGTTGATTGCTTTCTTCTCATTCAAGATTCTCTTCTTGTCATCTTCATCATATGAGGATTTGATCTTTGGGGTTCCAACACCATTTACCACACTTGTAGGAACATGTGGACCAGTTTCAACGGTTTCCCATATACCATCTCCTTGAGCCTCAAGATGTGCCTTCATACGGATTTTCCAAAAATCAAAGTATTCTCCAGAAAAGAGTGGTGGTTTGTTACTACTTCCACCATCTTTGAAAACCGGGTTGGTACTTGCGGAAGCCATACTGAATCGTTAGGAACAGGTTACCTTAACCTGCTCTGATGCCAATTGTAAGAACAGAGTATGCCTAAGAGGGGGGGGTGAATTAGGACTTTTGAAATTTTTCCGGTTTTTATATGGTTCTTGGAAATATACTGGATGGTGTTCTTGGTTATGGAAAGCAGTAAATCAACAGAAAGAGAGAAAGACACAGGATTTATAGTGGTTCCCCTCACAATCCGAGAGTACTCCACTCCCCTTTCAACATGAAAGAGAATTTTCACTATTGTTTAAAAACAGTACAACCTATCACACCATCAACCGGTGAGGCCTACTTTTAAACAATCAATAACACAAGTGTACAAGAACAATCCTCTTGTAAACACTCACCCTTGTGTCCAACAATCCTGGATCACAAGTCAGATACACAATAATTGTAATGAATTTGGTTGAGTATAATTGTCAAAGTGATCTTCTTCAATGAATCAAAATTCACTCTTTGTAATTTCTTCAACACAAGTGTTCAATGAATGTGAAACTTTCAATGCAAGTATGAAACACTTTTTTGAAAAATGAATTTGATTCTAAGACAATTTTAAAAATGAGTATTGGTTTTTGTTGGTGTGTTTTTCAAAATGAAAAACTCAGAATTTATATGAGTAAAATAACCTTTCACAAAAGGTATGATTTTAAAAGATTCAAACCATGAAAAGGTATGATTTTAAAATAATTTTGAACTCAAAAACAAAGCAATTTTTCACTGCACGTTCAGTGTTAATCGGTTAACCCATATGGTTAATCGGTTAACACTGGTACGTTAGCCCAGAAAATTCAAAATTTAAAATGGTTAACCGGTTAACCCATATGGTTAATCGGTTAACACTGCTAATTTTCAGAAAAATGCTTTTTAAAATTAATGTTATACCATTTTTAAAGTTTCAAAAACATGTGTATGTATTATGCACAAATGATTGATGTTTTTGAACACTTGTATATCAAAATTAAAAAGGTGGATTTGATATACCAGTAATGCAGGCAAGTCTGGAAGAATCAGTTCCATATAGCTTGATGACTTTATCTTGATGACTTTGAACAACTTGTCTTTTTGCAATCAAGAGATATTAACTTTGAGTAGCATTGACATCATCAAAACTTGAGCCTGAAGTATGCTTCTACAGTTTTGGTTGGGTTGTTGCTATTTTTTCTATAGGTTGCTGAAGGTTGTAGCTATGTTGTTTGTGTGCCTGGGTTGTTGCTTGTGTGCTTGGGTTGTTCTGTTGTGTATTACAAGTTGCTGAAGGCTGTTTAGAGAAGATAGTGGGAGGTGATTTATTTTCACCATTCATGACTTGCAAGGGTTCTATCAACAGAAGAAGTCATAGGCAGGTTGAGTCAAGGGTGTCAGCTTGAATCTATCAACATTAAAGACCTAATGTTCAACCAAATGTGAGTAGAGATTTTGCAAAAATCTTGCTGACTCAAAGAGTGATTCTCTGAAGCAAAGGAGATGTAGATGATGGTCTTGGTACCATTTACTTGTGTGTTTGCATTCTTTCTCAGCTTGGACCTACAGTGGCACGTATTTTATCTAGAAAGTTTCTTGGCAAGAAACTTGTCAAAAAAATTGGTGCTAATGGAAGATGAAGATTTCATCATCTTGATGAATTAACCTTAGATCAGTTTATTTCTAATCTAGGTGTAATGGAGTGTAGTAGGTGACAAGGATAAGTGGTGGTTATCTTTGAATTCCTAAAGCAGTCTCTACTTAAAGAAAGCGGGAGCCCTTCTATAAAGATTTTTGTGACCCTTCCTCTATGAAGAATCAAGCTTTGGCATGTTTGGGTTCTCTAAAGAGGAGTTTCTGAAGCAAATGCATTTCAAAGGATTTGTTGTGAAGCAGAATACAGGTTGTCTACTCAAACTTGCTATCAGTAATCAAGTCTATGTGAACATGGAACTCTTGATGAGGTTCTTCTAAATGGCATAATGAAGGACTGAATTCACCAGCAGGATGTCTTATTCCGATGTTGTGACATCAAGCAAACTTCAGGGCCTTAATTGATGTTTTGGCACATCATTGTAAGATAGGTTGATCTTCTCGGGTATGAACGGAATTAATACTATCTCATGCAGTTTGTGGGATCTGTGTGAAGGAGTAGATGTTACAGGTCCAAGTCTTGGTGTATCTAAGTTTCCTTGGAGCATGTAGGATATTAAGATCAAGTTTGCTTAGATTTTCTAGAGCTCTGAAAGAAGCTGAGTTAACCAAACAGTGGCATTTAGTTGGTCTCTAATGTGATTCCAAGCAGTGAGCTTGGAACTAATTACTCTTGTGCAGAAGGGTAGTTGGTTGAAGATCAAAGAAGGTTATGGTTCTGTTCATACATTGGAGTTTGTGGTAGAAGTCCTAAGTTGCTTATGGAATATTACCTTCTTTTGGAGATGTATTTGATCAAGCTGGTGGAGCTATGCTCTCTGAAGATCCTCAGATTGGATTACTGTTCAGATAGTAAGTCCAAGTGGTTAATGTATGATGTGTGATATAATGTCCTAACTAACGTCAGGACATCATTTCATTTGCTGGACTTGAAGATCTGTTGTGGAACTTGTGATTCACATCTTGACTAAGAAGTACTCTATCTTGTCATACGGGAGAATAATGAGGTAAAAGGAATGTCTTGGAGTATTATGTGAAGGTATTGTACAAAACTGTAGTGGATCATTGGTTTATTGGATTCTTATGTGTTAGATGGAAGTGAATATTCACCATTTAAACTAGAAGTGTTCCATCTTATCATACGGGAGAATGATGAGACGAAGACTGTCTTGGATTAATAATCATTTTGTTTGCTGAACTTGGGGTTCAGATTATGGAAGCTGATATTCACTAGTCGAATCAGAAGTGTTCTAACTTATCATACGAGAGAATGATGAGGAAAGAATGTCTTGGATTATGGGGTGTCTATCTTGTTCTCTGACTCAGGCCATAATTCTTGTGGAGAAGGGGTAACTCTAGAAAGAAATGGAGCAGTTTGGTGCCTTCTCACTATATGAGCATGGAGTTGGTCATGAGAGATAATGTGGTGATCTTGGGTATTTCTTGCTGAAAAAAGCATCTTCTATAAAAGATAAGGGGAGAACTGCTGTTTGATGGGTGTACTATTTTCTTGTGGTTCGAGCAGTAAGTGAATGCGTTCAGCAGGTGTGTTGAACAAAGAGTGAGCTCTTAAAGACATGAAGATGAGTCTTATGTTTTCCATTCACGTGCTTCTGGAAAAAAGATCACTAGTTATCCTTGATATGGGGAGTTATATTTCTATCTAGGATCTGTTGCTGCAATAGTACAGTTATTTTTCAAGATTGTTTGTGGTTTCAAGCAGTTTGTGATTGTATGCCTCTATGAGGATGGAATGTCAGACAAGATGTTGTGACATTATGTTACTGCTCTAGCTCATGGTGAACCAGACAGTGTATTTTTTTTGTTCTATCATTGGGTATCAATGGATCAAACCAGACTTTTGGGCCTCTATCCAAGTGTTTTATCTTGTATGACTAGTGAAGATGAAGACACCATCAGTTTTGATTGTATATGGAAGTCAAAGAAACATGGCATCTTGGAGAACTTTTTAGCTGAATCTGGGTGATCTTGTAGATAGTTATGTCTATCATGTAACTACCTCTCCTATAAGGATTGGTTCTGGTGTGGTTTGTTAAACAAGGGGTGCAGAGTTGCATGTGTTTCCTGTGTGTGAATATGAAGATGTTGAAGTGATTCTTCATGTGTTTGGGTTCTCTCTTTTAGGGGGAGTACTGATTATGCATGACAGGAGGAGTTATGTACCTGTCTAATGTGTAGCTGCATTACTTGTGGTGACTTTGTGTTGATGTGGAGCTATGTACAAAGTTTGTTGATTCTCAGGCAAGCTTGTGTTCTTGAACCACTGATGGGGTTGTAATGTCAGATAAGATGTCCTGACATTGTGTTGTCTGGTGTAATTTTTCTTGACAATGTGACTGTGGGTCTGGCTTTGTAAGACTGTTGGTTGGAACTAGGTCTGTACTTACTTCTTATGAATGACCTAGGAAACAACATTGGTTTGTGTCTGGGAGAATTTATTTTTCTCTGCAGAATATTAAGGGGGAGCATGATAGTTTGTGAGGCTGGATGTATTTGAGAAAACTACTGTTGTTGCTGTCCTGATAAGTTTGTTTGGTTGTTTTAGCCAAAATTTGCCAAAGGGGAAGATTGTTAGTTCCATGATTCTATGATTGTCCATGGTTCTATGATTGGCTAAATTTTGGTAAAACATGATTCTGCACTGATGTTAAGTAAGATGTTATAACATCTTCATCTACTGTCAAGACAGAACTGCTGTCATGTGTTTTAATCAAGATGTCGAAACAGATGTCATGACATCTTTGTCTGGTACGGCAGGAGATTCTATTTTATATCTCTTGACAGAGGTGTTTTGGTTTGATGAGGTCCTGTTGGATATACATCATCAGTATGCGCAGGTCAAAGAGATTTATTGGGAACAAAGTAGAGATTTAATTGGTTTTCGTAAAAAGGATCTTTGAGACTTTTTAGGAAACTATAAAATATTTGTTTCTACTGTTATAAGAAGATTCTACAGAAGATTTGGAATCTGATTGATTGGCTGCATTTTATGGTAAAACATTGTTATGTGTGTAGATGTCTTGACTGATGTCATGACATACTTGTGTAGTGTTCTGCAGGATATGTTTGGTTAGCTAATACAGAGTTTATTGGATGTCAAGCTGAATGTTGTGACATCGGTATCTGCCAGCATGGACGCTGTTTTGTTTTCTGTTATGTTTCCTTATTTATCTCAGGCTATATTTTAGGAAACATTCTATTCAGTGCTGATCATAAGAGGAAACGCCTATGGCCTATTTTTAGCACCTTGAATTGTGGAGATTGGATTAACTTGGTTAAACCTAATTTCTGCTGCTATTTATGAAGATTGAAATCTTCTCTTCCTGTTGTTACTTTTGACCAGCCCAAGCCCAGTCTGCATTACTATTTAAGGAGACGAAAACCCAAGGAAAATTAAGCACTCACAACAAGAAAAACTTGAGTGTAAAATAAGGGTTTAGGGTTTTGAGAGTCTTTTGTGTGTGACTTTGTAAGTCACCCTTTGTATCTTTGGATGCATCGTGGTAGACATGTTTAGGTTGTTAGTTGTTATTTGTTAATTGTTAATTGTTCACTCAAAGCTTGTAATCAAGAGTGTATTGTTCTTGATTGAAGTTGTTAAGCAAAATCAAGTATTGTGACTTTGAAGAGTGTCTTCTAAAGTCTTCTTTTTGTACTGAATTGTTTATCACTGCTGTGACTGTGGGAAGTGAGAGGTGTCTCTTGTCTAGTGGGTTCTAGGAAGAAATTGCATTGGGTAGGGATTAAGTGAAGGGTTGTTGTCATACCCCAAAATTTACCCTTAGACTCATTAATCATTTACATATCATTTAAGTCTATCTTTAGCTTTAGCTAACCATTTTGTCTAGTTTATTCGTTTTGCAGCTTTGTTGAAGAAAGTGTGAAAATCCTGAGGATTCCTCTATATATGTGCATTAAATTACGTTGAGTTCATAAGGATGAGAAAGAAGAATAAGCCCTTATTATAATGGGCTTTGACTTAACGGGTTTCGGGTTTGGTTTTCGAAATTAACCTTCAGGACGCATGTAATTTTATGCAAAATATAAGAGGAGTTATGGAAACAAGGCGTGAGTTCTTTGAGGTGATCTAAACACAAGTTGCAATTGTGGGTAGTCGGGTACTGAATATGTGTAGAAAATAATTCCCGGTAATCCCCGGCCATGTTTGGGCTTTATCGCTAACGGATGCTGTAAAGTTAATTTGTGCACTCCAAATTGTTAAATTAAACGCCCTGTTTAAGAGATGGTGCAAGATTTTGTTTAAAGTTAGATTTTTAGTGGCCAAATTAATTAAAACACAAGGGAAACATGTTTCTTCGTTCAAGGACTTTATTTTAGGGAAGTCACGGATTATGATCCTGAATTAATTACTTGCATGGCACCTTTATAAAGTCCAGATGTTTTGGTAGTCTTGAGATACCATGGGCAATACATTGAGTTCACAATCAGGCAATCATACTTCAACCATTAAGGCAAAGCACCAAGTTAATTTATTCACTAGTCATTTAAGGATTACAATTTGGATAACCATTCAAATTCCATCCAACATTACATCCTGGAATCCTAAGTCACAATTCCTAAAAAGAACAATAGAAAGAAACCGATAAATCCTAAACACATGTCATCAGGAAATCGCTAAACAAACAGAGGATTGGTTGTGCTAGCTCATACAATTTCCATAATCTATTAAGTTCAAAGCTACAAATTCTTGAAGAACAGACAAGTCGGCTAAGGTTCCTTTGAATTCAATACATGCTTAGAACTCTCTTTCTACACTAAGATTCAACTTAGCAACAGCCAAAGTGCCTTTAGCATATCCGTTTGCAGTTCTTGAACGACAACATTCTCACCCATTTTTAACTTCCAAAGCTTTCTCCACACAAGGTCCCATTCCAAAAGCAGAACGAATTTGTGGCTCTAGCCAACATACACCAATTCTTCATCGGTTTGTTCGCAAGATAAGAAGGAAAGCGGGGAACGTGTTTCAGGTTTTGGTGGTTTCTAACGCTGGATGTGGGATTTCCTTTTACGTAGCGGGCCGTCATTTTGATTTACTGGTTTCCCATAAACAAAAACCAACAATACCAGTAACCCCTTTCTCAGCATCATGGAGGTCATTTAACTTCATGAAGGATTTAAATCCCCAGTCACTCTTTTGATAATCCGTCGTGAGCTCATGTTAAATTCCTGACAAGTCCATGTATCAAGAAACCAAGTCGGCATTAGCAGTTGGTTAAGTTATTGAAAAGAAAAACGATCACGTATTAGCAGTTTGTAAATAAAATAAATACCTTCGGCGACGGCACCCGAAAGAGTTAAACCCGCTCAATTTCAGCCTTGCCGTTATCGTTGTCTTGACTGCAGCTATGCTTCCGCGCTAACCGAGTCGGTACTGCCATCAGCTCTTGAAGCTATTAAGATCAAAATAGGGTCAGAAATCAAACATTGTTATGGATGACGTTGGAGGATCAAGAGTGCAGCAAATGTTAGTTAAGGTTATATACCTCTTGGTGACTTGCGTTGACTTCGGTACACTGTGAAGTTGTTTGTTGTATTTGGGGAGAAGGAGCATAGTGAAACCAGGATAGTTTTCAGCTGCTGGGAAATTTAACATGGAAACAAGTGCAGTGGAATCACCACCTACCAATCTTGAAACCAATACTTTCACAAATCCTTGTCAAGAAAGTGCTTCCGTATGTAGTGTTGTTGCAGGATATCGGGAGGAAAATCCAGCAGCTTACAAGTGTTGTTTCCTCTTTCTTATTTCCTTTGGTGAAAACTAGCTCGAAAGCTCCAATGTTTGGAACGAAAGTCACCAACATGGGCTGCTCAAAACCGTCGTTATTTCCTGCAAACCAAAACACATCACACAGGTAATTAGCCTCCAGATATGACGGCGTTCATGATGTAGAACAGAAGAAGATATATTAAAGCATGACTAATGAAAACTTAACTCTCACTGAAGTTTCCAATCACAAAAAGAACCAATACATACACATATTTATGCCTAGCTGCTATATCATCCATTGTCATATTCCATGCCAGTACAAATAATCACAACCAAAACTAGCCATGTAAAGTCATGAGGAATCATAAAGCAATTCAAAGATTACATAAATCCTTGCATATCATTTCAATTCAAGTGTCGCTTCCAAAATACCGAACCGTAAAATGGTGTTTCAATAAGTGGAAATCCAAAACAACTTCCCTAAGTTAAGGCCATTTGCAATACGGGAAAGCGAAATAGTAGAGCTGTTGATCCACCAGTTGATGCCAAAATGACTCATTCCCTTGTTTTAATACCAGTAGGTTTCAGGGAAGCTCGTGGTGCCTTGAGTCGATCTAGAGCGAACTTGCCTTCAAATCAAAATCCTGTAAAAGAAGCTTCGTCAGTTACCATACCAGTTACAAGGGTACCTCCAACTGCATTACCATCAGTGAATGAATATATCACAAAACCGACATCCAATACCTGTTGGGACTGTAACTCCTGCTACCGTTAAAGTGGAACCAGTTCCCGTAACTTCCATGGTAACCAGGCCAGCTTTTCATCACAATAATTGAACCCTACACTGTTGTAACTTCATCATAAGGGGTTTTCGTCATGCCGCTGCCAGGATACCTGCAAATTACCATTCTTTCAGCAGTTTATCTAAAGGAAGTTATCGAGTTCTAAGATACAACCACACCAAGGTTTTGGAATTGAATACCTCTTGCTGATACACAGAAAAGCTTAGTATGCAGGCGGAGTTAAACGATATCGTTGAGATACATCCGATTTGAACTTTGTTTTCATAACAATTCTGTAACTGTTAGAGTCCATTTATTCCCTCGACAGTTTGTGGTTTGAATACCCGGTTGAGCGAGCCCAAGTTCTCGGAGAGCTTTATTCCCCTGCAGCAGTCGACTGAAGTTCGTTTCCCCAGGAGGAATCCAATTGAGATTTGTGTGACTTCTTCTCCTCGGCAGGATGATTCCTTCCTCTCCCTCAGAGTGGTCCTTTCTCCTTGACATGAGGATTCTCCCTTCAGCATTTATTTTGCTTATGGGGTCATAGCATTTTGCATGATTGCATAGCATTTACCCTAAATGCGTAGCATTTCCACCGTGTGGAGCATTGCGCCATTGTCAAGCATATGCATACATGAGCTAGGTCGTTACCGTTCTTGTTTTGCAGGTGTTCCTCTGCAGAATGGTTTGCTCAAGATGATTCTTGAATTCTCCAGCGAAGTTGATGGCTTAAGATGATTCTTAAAAATCCCCGTGAAGTCGCCAGAGTTGGTTGCTCAAATTGATGCTTAGAATTCCCGGCAGAGTGTTTGCCCAGGATAATTCCTGAAATCTCCAGCATAGTTATTGGTTCAGGGTGATTCTTGAAGTCCTTGGCAGAGTTATTTGTCCAAGATGATTCTTGAAGTCCTCAGCAGAGTTGATTCACCCAGAATGATTTCTGGACCCCCGAAGCAGAGTTACTTAATAGTTCTCCAGAATCCCCAGCGGAGATGTGTCATCCCCAGCAGGTTGGAACAGAGAAGTTGAAATTTCCCTTGAAGACTTGATGATTGAAGTCCGACAGCGGTGCCAAAACCCCAGACTTACTGATGAAGTCTAGCTGCGATGTCAAAGCAGTTCTCCCAGCTGACGCAGGGTGCCTGACGGCAAAAGATTGTATATCCCTACTTGGTTCATGATTGACCGAGAATTCTATTCCCGACTTACTGACGAAGTCCGGCTGACGCCCGAAAATTTCTTTGAATGCCCGACGGCATAATTAACTTGATTGTTAAGAAGTTCTTAATAACCTGATGAGTCCCGAGGAATCCTTCTGCCGCAGTGTCGCAGAATGCCTGACGGTAATATCAGCTATGTATCGCCGGTTACCGAGTGACCAGTGATCCCTTGATGACTTGAGGAAGAAGCTGCAGCGAAATTTGATAATCATCCCGACAGAGATTTGAGAGTAGCCATTCACCGACCGAGTAGCCGGCGATCCCTTATTGACTTACTGATGAAGTCCGACAAAGATGTTGTCAACATGCCTGGAGACACGATGAGTCCATAGGTGACGATAAGGAATTCTTCTGCTATGACGCAGAACGCCTGACGGCATAATCAACCATTCATTACCAGTTACTGTGTAACCGGTGACCCGTTGATGACTTGATATCTACAGCAAAATCAGATGATCATCCTGACGGAGATTTGAGATTAGACTTTTCACCGGTTACCGTGTAACCAATTCCCCAGCAGAGTTGTCGTGCAACTGTCATGCTCAGTTTGGAAGATGTTCCTACCAATCGGAGTACCGTTTACGAATCATCAATTACCGTGCAACCGGTGATCCCTTGATGATTTGAGGATGCAATGATATCAGATAAATCAGAGAATCATCCTGACGGAGGTTCAGATCAATATTTCTCCAGCTAGTTGCCGTGCAGCTATCATTTCAGTTTCCGAAGATTTATCCCCATCAGAGTACCGTATACTTGTGCAGTTGGCAAATTTCCAGGTTTGTTGGTATTTGTTGCACCCCAAAATTTGCCCTCACAATACAAGACTTTGTGTTCTAAGAAGGTTCACAAGGTTCACAAGTTCTCCAACAACTTGCATAACCTTTCATGAAGTTCATAAAGTCCACAAGCTACTTTATGAAGGTTCACAAGGTTCACAAGTCCCACAGTGCTTTCAATACCTTTCATGAGGTTCATGAAGTCCATAGGTTGCTTCTTGAAGGTTCACAAGGTTCACAAATTTCTCAACATCTACAAGACCTTTCATGAGGATCATGAAGTCCATAGGTTGCTTCTTGAAGGTTCACAAATTTCTCAACATCTACAAGACCTTTCATGAGGATCATGAAGTCCATAGGTTGCTTCTTGAAGGTTCACAAGGTTCACGAGATTCACAATGTTTACAAAGCTTTCCTAAGGGTCATGAGGTCTACAAAGCCACTTCATGATGTTCACAAGGTTCACAAGCTTCACAATACCTCCCATGAGTATCGCAAGATATCTTATGAAGATTCACAAGGTTCACAAAGTTCATAATTGGTCAGAAGAGTTGACAATTCCCTCAGACAATGCACCTCCTAAGCAGTGCATCCAAAACTAGGGTTTTGACTTTAATCAGGCTAAATGGACTTCCAAGACTTCAAGTGAGCTTCATAACATCTTATATGTGTATAAGAACCCCCATGTCAAGTTTCAAGACTTTTCTCAAAAGTTTGCTCAGTCAGATGATCAGATAAGTCAAAAGCAGTCAACGCAGTTAAAGAGTCAAACTGAGGTCAACTGTGGTCAAACCAAAGTCAAACTTCATGATTTTTTGCCAACATCAAAGAGAGATTTGGTCCCAGGGGTATTTTGGTCATTTTACACAAATTCTACCAATTCCTTGAAGACGGGCTGTTATTAAAATTCTGAGGCATTTGATGCGTTATGGTTTTGAGGCATTTATCAATCACCAGTTCTGATCATATTGAGATTTGGCATTTGGTCAGTGGAGTTTAATTACGATTAGTTTTGCTGTTGACGCTGAAAATGTTGTGACCATGGTGCCCATATGAGTTTGGTTATGAAACAATTGGTTAACATTTTAATCGGATGATGAGATTAGGATCACAAATACCACTTGGAAATGTTTATGTTTTATGCCTATGTTAATGAATTAAATACTTGTGGATTTATTCACATTTGTTTATATTTTTTTAACTAAGAATAGAATATAAATAAATTCAAAACTTTGAGAATTTTATTTCATAAATAATGCTATCATACAAGAATGGGGATGTTGCTTCATATTTTACAAAGTATTGTTACAAGGAAGTACATTAAAATTCTCAAATCCTAAGGGATTACATTAAAGCATCTATCCTAAATCCTAAAAGTATCTAAAGGTCTTCATGTTCGTATTTGAACTTCTCCATGAATCCTCAGCTAACCTGCACATCAAAAGAGAACAGACAGTACAGAAGATGTTAGAAGTTGTTCGACACTCTCAGAACAATTGTCATCATCGAGTGCCGGGAGTGGCACAACCGAAGCCGCATCCTACTCCCGTTACCGATCCGTGTCGTTGGCGTCAGATCAGGTGGTTATTATTGTTCTTATCATACGGGACAGCCGAGAAAGATGAAGAGATAAAAGAAGTTCGGGCCGATAAATGATTAACTGAAAAAAGGGTCATATACCGAAATTGGGGTCGTAAAGCATAACCGATTACAAATTTGGATTTTCTATCAAGTAAATACCGGATGTACGAGCCAGATGCCGTTAGCTCTAAACCCACTCCGAATAATCCAACTTTGCTCATCAGTTCACCAGAAACTGAAACTGAGTTCAAGTTCTGCGACCAGATAACTAAACAGACCACAACTGAATATCAGCAGCAGAACCATCAAAAACGAAGAGGATCCGAACTGCATCGAAAATCAGACATCAAAGATCAAAACTGCATCATCATCAATAACCCAGTTCGTGTCAGAAATGACAAGGGGCTCCAAATCAGAAAATCAGTTCATCAGTATCCAAATGGAATAGAGTTCCAATGACAGAAAACCGGTATCCAAATCCATGACAGATTCAAGCTACATCACAAAAAAAAAACAGTCCATATCAGTACCAGAAATCAGATACCTATATCTAAAAAAATCCAAATGAATCCATATCCAATGAAAATCCGTATCAAGCATAACCAAGAAACCAAATCGAGTGAAAAACCCGGTGAATCCAAACAAGTGAACAAATCAGACGAAATCGGTTTCAAGCAAGTCCAGAAAAGGAAAGAAATTCCAAATCAGAGTGAATCAAATCATATCCAACAAGTCAATCAGAATCAATCAATATCGTCAGCAAAAATCAAATCTCAGAGAAAGATAACGTCAAAATTCAGTATCCAAGCCCACCAAAATTATGTATAAAACGGACAAACCCTAACACCAGAAAAGAGGGGGATAAACAGATAACAGTGAAAAATCGTAAAAACCCTAACCATCACAACAGCGCCGTAAAACATAGAACAAACTCACCACGAGCACAAAGCTGGGCAAGACCATCATCAAGACGCCGAAGCCGTCAGACTCAGACACAAGGACAATCTCTGTGTCGTCATCGTCCCCACAGTCATCCAACAAATCTCGTCGCGAATCAAATCAACCGAGACCGCCTTCATCGTTCGTCACAAACGCGGGCAATCAGTGGTGCTAGCCTCAGAATCATCTCATCATAGGCCTCTTGGCGCGATCTTCATCGGCGAAAACTTTCAAAACGTAAGACGGATATCCTCGTTTCCATATTTAACCATGTGTGTGTTTTTCAGGGAAAGACGCAAGAATATGGTGGGGATTTGAAGACGGTAGCCATTAGAGATGAGAAAGCGAGAGAAAAGTGGCCAAACGAAGATGAAGCACGAACGGCGCCGCAGAAAATAGGGTTTTTGAAATCCTGAAGCACATCGTTAGATTGTTATCCCGTTTTGCTAATCCGGGTTGGGTCCGGAGGTAATGACCGGCCCAACCCTTTTATTTTTTTTTTGCTTTCTTTATCAAATTTTTTTAAAAATATTTAAGTCGGTTCATTTTTTTATAATATAAAAATTAAAAACATTTTCTTATAATATTAAAATAAAAAAAAAAACATTTTTAAAATATTGAAATAAAAAAACATTTTAAAGTATTAAAATTAAAACATTTTTTTTTTATAATTAGAATCAATTATTCTTTTAAAACAAAGAGAAAAATATTTTTTTAGAAATCATAATCTTCCCTTTTTTTCTTGTTTATTTATTATCAAGTTAAAACACTTAAGCTTAGGGTCATAAAGTAAAAAAAAAAATATAAAAAATGTCCCTTAACATCCAAAGTAAGGACTACCTACTCCATTATAGTAGGGATAGTCTTACTAAGGAAAGGATAAGGAATAAGAAAGACTTTGAAACATTAGGGTAGGCTACTCCTAGATACTTGCTCACTTCAAAACTTTTTCACACTTAAACAAATTTCCAACAAAATTTTCAAACAAGTTTTTTTTCACATTCATACACGGATTATTATTAAACTATTCTGAAATTTTTTGCTATTCACACACTACACTTTCAAAACAATTCAAAAGTGAGCTTCAGTACCTAAGAGCCCATGGATAACCATGGATGAAAAGGGTGCTAACACCTTCCCTTTTCATAACCTACCCCCCGGACCCAAAATATTCTCTAAGGTCTTTCCTGTTCTTTTATAACCTTTCCTTATGGATAAAATAAAAGTCGGTGGCGACTCTTGCTATCCGCAACATTGTTTAAAGTCAGTTCTCCCACCGTGTTACAGAACTGGCGACCCTGCTGGGGATCTATTTAAGAGGGGTACCCTTAGGAATTAAAGATCACTTTAAATTGTTTGCCTTGTTTGTTTTATATTACTTGTTGGGGTGCTCTTATGTGTGAAAGGCCCTAACCCGGATCTAGTGTACCTTAGGTAAATGGCAATAGACCAAGGAAACTGTACGACGTATATCGATACGGTTGATCTGGTGGCCATAGTTAGTGCGACTTATTGGTTGGTGCTTATATTCCTTAAGTCAAGTTGAGGATAATATTGAGGCTGCCATATGTTGTCAATGCACTAACTGACTTTTAGAACCCTAGTTAACTCATCTTGGCCTTTAGAAAGTAGTGAGGTGACCGGCTTTGGTGCAGACTGAAGTTGGTTGACACTCGATACTACGCTCATTGAGATCTTAAACTTGGAGGGTTTTGGTTGGAAAGTAAGTTGCCTTCTGAACAACCACCCTTGTGAAGGATCAATGATATTGAGATCCCTTAGAACCTGGTTACTTTTGTAGGACAGGATGAACCATCTAACTTCAGGGGAGGGTACTTGCCTTTGAACCTCATGCAAGCCTTTAAACCTAGGGCTATAGTGTGACTTGTTTGTGTGTGCCACATGTTTGTGATTGAGCATGACATCATGACATCATCATGCATCATAAGCATATCATTTTCCCTAACCATTTCAAGGACCAAAGGATTTATCTTTGTTCTTTGTTGCAGGTCATGGCTTCTGCTTGTAGAAACACCATCAGGATCAACTTTGTAGGGATACCTGCTAAGCTCAAGGAGTTGGTTTCCCTAGTGCCTGATCATTCCCAGTTCAACAAGAGACATGGTCACTTATTGGATCTAGTTACTTCAGGGTTCAGTGAAGACATGATGAGTGTGCTGTTTCAGTTCTTTGACCCTAAGCACCATTGCTTTACATTTCCTGATTATCAGCTGGTTCCAACCATGGAGGAGTTCTCCAAGCTTCTGGGTATACCTGTTCTTGATCAGAAGCCATTCACAGGCTTAGAGAAGGAGCTTAAACCAGAAGTTATTGCTGCAGCTCTACATCTGAAGAAGTCTGACATTATTCTAGAGACGAGAAGTGGAGTTAAAGGTATTCTTGCCAAGGTATTAGTGGATAAAGCTCAAATGTTCTTGAAGGCTATGAGCTACGATGCTTTTGAGGAGATCTTAGCCTTATTGATTTATGGCTTAGTGTTGTTCCCCAATCCTGATCAGTTCATAGACGTTCATGCCATCAACATATTCCTGAGTCACAATCCAGTGCCTACCTTACTTGGAGACATCCTACATTCTCTTCACACCCGTACCACAAGGGCAAGAGGAACTTTGATGTGCTGCATACCTTTACTTTCTAGGTGGTTTATTTCTCACCTTCCTCGCTCAGTAATGAAGAATGAGCAAGGGTTCAGATGGTCCAAGAGGATCATGTCACTTTCTCACTCAGACATCCATTGGTGCTCCAGATCTATGGAGAATGTCACCATCATTGACCGTTGTGGGGAGTTTCCTAATGTGCCACTTCTAGGCATAAGAGGAGGCATCACCTACAACCCATCTCTAGCTTTACGACAGTTTGGTTACGCCCGGAGCGATGGTCCACATGACATGTTGATTTAGGGCATTGTGTTTGACTACGACAACGATCTTCAGGGTTACCGTCAGAGATTCATACGAGCTTGGGGAAAGGTAAACAGGATTGACAACAAGACACTGGAGCCTAAGTACACCATTCCTATGGAGGCTTATCTCAGATGGGTACGATTTCGTGCTCAGACACTCATGATGCCATATCCTGCCATCCTACCAGTTACCATGGAACCTGTTGCTGAAGGAGACACAGCTTATACCATCCTTCACCCAGACATGCCTACTGATATGGAAGACTTGCAGAGATCATGGATCCAACTGAAAGAGCAAAGGGATACTTTCGAGGCTCATTACAAAGCAAGCCAAGCAAGGATCCTAGAGCTAACAAAGCTACTTCATGAGGAACGAAACCTCAACTCATACCTCAACACCAAGAGGAAACGTCCATGGGAGACTTAAAACCCCATCTTTTGTACTTATTTCGTTTTCATTTTTTGTAAGCCTAAAAGGCAAAACAAGTTATTACTAATAAAAAGTTACTTTCTTGTTTGTTTAAGCAAATTTAAATCCTGCGGTCCTTGAAAACATTGCATATGCATTCCCATATCATTGCATCACAGGTTTATAATTGTGCACAGGTTTCTCATCTTCTCGCTGTTTATTTCAGCAATGGCTCTTGAACAATCAGTTAAGGATCTCCAGGCACAGAATGCACAGTTCCAAGAGCTGATCCTGAACCTATCCAAGGGGCAGGATGAATTGAAGGCACTGCTGGCCAAGAAGACAAAGAAGACTAGAAGGTCTGCTGGGTTGCTCAACATGGGAAGAAGGTTCAAAGGTCCTGTCAAGACCAAGGAAGAGGTTGAAGACTATGAATCTGAGGAATCTGAGAAAGAGAGAGGCAGTCTCCACAACACTATGGGGGACTCTGATTCTGAGGCTAATTATTACCATGAGCCTAATGAAGACAAATTCAAGATGCTGGTGGATAGAATGGATGCTATGGAATTACAGAAATCATCTGGGCTGGATTTTGAGGATTTGAGTTTGATATCTGGGGTTGTGATACCCATTGGTTTCAAAGTTCCTACATTTGTTGTCTATGATGGGGTCTCTTGTCCCAAATTGCATCTGAGGTCTTATGTCAGAAGAATTCAACCCCACACTGCTGATAAAAAGTTGTGGGTCCATTTCTTTCAAGAGAGTTTATCTGGAGCTCAGCTAGAGTGGTATTATCAGTTGGAGAGTGTCAACATCAGAGATTGGAATGACCTTGCTGAAGCTTTCTACAAGCAGTATCAATACAATGCTGACTTAGCCCCCACTCGCATGCAGCTTCAAAGCATGTCTATGGGTGCCAAAGAAAGCTTTAAGGAGTATGCTCAGAAGTGGAGAGACTTAGCTGGAAGAGTTCAACCCCCTTTGACTGATAGGGAGTTGGTTGATATGTTCATGTGTACGCTGAATGGTCCGTTTTACAGTCATCTCATTGGAAGCTCATCATCTGGCTTCACTGAGTTGATTATGACAGGAGAGCGAGTAGAGAATGGTATCAAGAGTGGTAAGATCCAAGTGGGCACTTCTTCATCAGGTGCTGCAAAGAAGCCTCCCACTGGGAAGAAAGAATCTAATGTTGTGTATGGTCAGCCGGATCGTAACAGAAGGCATCAGTCTGTTAGTGCAGTTCATATTTCAAATCCAACTCCTGCAACAACAGAGCAGCCTCAAGGCAACCAACAGAGGGCTAGAAGACAGTTCACGAAGATCAACATGTCAATGGCTCAGGCATTGCAACACTTGTTGAAGGCTGAACTTATTACCCTGAGGGAGGCTCCTCAGAATCCCAATGTTACCTCTCCCAAGTACAATCCCAATGCACGATGTGCATATCATTCAAACTGTCCAGGACATGATACTAATAACTGCTGGGTCTTGAAGAACAAAATTCAGGATATGATTGATGCTGGAGAAATTGAGTTTGATCCACCAGGTACTCCAAATGTGATTACAGCTCCAATGCCAAATCACGAGAAGACTGTCAACGCCATTGATGAAGATATTGATGAAGATCTGCATGTCTATTCAGTTATGGAGTTGAGCACACCATTGTATGTTATCAAAAAGAGGTTAGTACAAGCTGGGATCTTTCCAGGTTGTCATGAAGATTGTCTATATTGTACCTATAAGCCGGATAGTTGCTTCATTTTGAGAGATGGGATTCAACGTCTCATGGATAAATATACTATAGTGTTTGAAAGAAGACCAGCATCTGTAGAAAGTATGGTGGATCATCTAACTCAGGGTAAGAAGATTGAAGGGGTTGACATGGTTGACAAAGTACCACTAAGAATCACTTCAAAGGGTCCCATTAAAATCACTCATCGGGGCCCAATCAAGATTACTGCTGAAGGTCCTGTGAAAGTTGTTGCTGAAGCCAGAGTAGCTCCTCTGATCATTACCACTCCTAGTCCTATTCCTTATACATCTGACAAAGCTGTGCCTTGGCACTATGGGTCTGATGTTTACATCCATGGTGTCAAGCAGGAGCCTTTACCTGATATGCCTGTTGACATTGATAATATTGCTGGATCTAGCAAGATCACTCGTAGTGGAAGAGTCTTCTCTCCTCCAGTTGCTTCTAAGAGTGCAGTTACTCCTGCTGTTACTTCCACCACTGATGCTCGGGGCAAGGGTCCTGTTATTGAGCCTGTATCTACTGATGTGCCAGCTGCTGATGACCTCTCTAAGCAGATGGAAGAAGTATTGAAAATCATTCGCAAGAGTGATTATGATATTGTTGATCAGCTGGGGCATACTCCCTCAAAGATTTCTATGCTCTCCCTGTTATTATGTTCTGAGGCTCATGCCAAGTCATTGATCAAGTTTCTAAAGATGGCTCATGTACCCAGTGCAATTTCTGTGGACCAGTTTGAGAATTGTGTTGCTCACCTGACCTATGACAACGGGTTAGGATTTTCTGATGCTGACTTGACCCCTGCCAAGAGGGATCATAACAGGGCCTTGCATATTTCAATTGAATGCAGGGGCACTACCCTGTCTCATGTGCTGATAGACAATGGTTCCTCTCTGAATGTGTTGCCTAAGGAAGTCCTGAACAAGTTGAGTCCTGAAGATACGGTATTGAAGCCCAGTAATATTGTGGTAAAGGCTTTTGATGGTTCTAGAAGAGTAGTGCATGGGGAAATTGATCTTCCAATCAAGGTTGGCTCTCAGGTGTTCACTGCTACATTCTATGTGATGGATATTCGTCCTTCGTACTCATGTCTGCTTGGTCGTCCCTGGATCCATGGGGCAGGTGCTGTGACCTCCACATTACATCAAAAGTTGAGATATCCGGTGAATGGAAAAGTTGTTACTGTCTTTGGAGAGGAAGAATACTTTGTCAGCCATGTAAACACTTTCAAGTATCTGGAAGTAGAAGGTGAATACATTGAAACTCCATGTCAGTCATTTGAAGTGGTTCCCTGGGCTGTTAAGGATTGTGTGACTCCTCCTGCTGTGAAGAAGGTTCCTGTGGTCATCAGAAACCCTCCAACAATGGCAATGGCCTCCCTCAATGATGCAAAAGTTGTGGTGGAAGAAGGTGGTTGTACTATTTGGGGTCAGCTTCCTGATATTCCATACAAGTCTGACAAGTTTGGTTTGGGTTTCACTGCAGAGTCCCAGAAGGCTGTCCGTCGTGCCCGTGCTGTTCGTATCACCAATCAAGGGGTTATCAATGCTGTGGGAGATCAAGATGAAGACTACAACCTGGAGGCATGGATTTTTCCTACTGTGGGTGCTGGACTCAATAATGGGAAAGCTGAAGATGTTATCCCTATCTCCTTTAGTCAGGAGTAAATACTATTACTGTGTTATGTTTTTAAATTTGTAATTTCTGGAACAATTAAAACTTTCAAGCCATGTGCCTTACCCGGGGCACAATGGTGTGCTTGTTGCGGGTTGTCATTTCATTTGCATACTTCATTCAATAAAATCAGTGGACGTTTCGTTTTCGTAAATATTGTGTTCCTTGTCTTTCTTTTTCTTTTATTTTTGCTTTATCAGCTATGTGTTCTTACACACACCCACGTCACTAAAATGCAGATCCTCATCCACTCTGGATCCAGTTGATAACAGTTCTACTATTGCCAATTACAATTTCGAGAATCCGATCTATCAAACTGAAGACGGAAACGAGGACGATTGTGAAATACCTGTAGAGCTTGCTAGGTTGTTACAACAAGAAGAGAAAGCTATACAGCCACATGAAGAGCCAGTCGAAGTTGTGAATCTAGGAACTGAAGAAAACAGAAAAGAGGTCAAGATAGGGGCTGATTTAGAGGACAGTGTCAAGAGCAGGTTGATTCAGATGCTACGTGACTATGTGGAGATCTTTGCTTGGTCTTATGAAGATATGCCAGGGTTGGATACAGACATTGTGGTTCACCGTTTGCCAGTGAAAGAAGATTGTCGTCCAAAGAAGCAGAAGGTTCGTCGTATGCGTCCTGAAATGTCAGAAAAGATCAAAGCAGAGGTAATGAAACAGTTCAATGCAGGGTTCTTGGCCGTAACTTCTTATCCTCAGTGGGTTGCAAATGTGGTACCAGTTCCTAAGAAAGATGGTAAGGTACGTATGTGTGTAGACTACAGAGATCTGAACAAGGCTAGCCCTAAAGATGACTTTCCACTTCCTCATATTGATATTCTGGTAGACAACACTGCTCAGCATAAGGTATTCTCTTTTATGGATGGTTTCTCTGGTTACAATCAAATCAAGATGGCACCTGAAGATATGGAGAAGACTACATTTGTGACACAGTGGGGCACCTTTTGCTATAAGGTAATGCCATTTGGTTTGAAGAATGCAGGGGCAACATATCAGCGTGCCATGGTGGCTTTGTTTCATGATATGATTCATCATGAGATAGAGGTATATGTGGATGATATGATAGCCAGGTCTCGGAATGAAGAACAACATCTTGATCATCTGCACAAGTTGTTTGAGAGGTTGAAGAAATACAGGTTGAGATTAAATCCAAACAAGTGTACTTTTGGAGTTAGATCTGGAAAGCTCCTGGGTTTCATTGTCAGTGGAAAAGGTATTGAAGTGGATCCTGCAAAAGTGAAAGCTATACGAGAGATGCCAGCTCCCCGTACTGAGAAGGAGGTTAGAGGTTTCTTGGGACGATTGAACTACATTGCAAGGTTTATTTCCCAATTAACTACCATCTGTGAGCCAATCTTCAAGTTGTTGAAGAAAGATCAGGTGATGGAATGGAATGATGAGTGCCAGACTGCCTTTGATGAAATCAAGAGATATTTGCTAGAACCTCCAATTTTAATGCCACCAGTTGATGGAAGACCCTTGATTATGTATTTAACAGTATTAGACAACTCAATGGGGTGTGTATTGGGGCAACATGACGAGTCTGGTCGAAAAGAGCAGGCAATATACTACCTTAGCAAAAAGTTTACCGACTGTGAAACAAGATACTCACTGCTCGAGAAAACTTGCTGCGCTTTGGCATGGGCTGCTCGCCGACTAAGACAGTATATGTTGACCCATACTACCTTGTTGATTTCGAAGATGGATCCAATCAAGTACATATTTGAGAAACCTGCTCTCTCCGGAAGAATTGCAAGATGGCAAATGATCTTGACGGAATATGATATACAGTATACTACTCAGAAGGCCATTAAGGGGAGTGTTGTTGCTGATCATTTGGCTCATCAAGCAGTAGGTGATTACCAGTCAATGAATTTTGAGTTCCCTGATGAAGACATTATGTCTGTTACCAAAGAGCCTGGACAATATGACGGACCTGAACAAGGATCCCGATGGACTATGGTTTTTGATGGTGCCTCCAATGCACATGGTAATGGTGTTGGTGTTGTGATTAGTTCCCCTGAAGGTTGTCATACCCCGATTACTGCCAGACTTTGTTTCTATTGTACCAATAACATGGATGAGTATGAGGCATGTATCATGGGTATGCAAGTTGCTATTGATATGAAGATTCAGTTCCTTGAGGTGTAGGGAGATTCAGCTCTGGTAGTAAGTCAGATTAAAGGAGATTGGGATACAAAGCATGATAATCTCATTCCTTACAGAGAACATGTGTTGTCTTTGATCCCACATTTCAAAGTGATTACTTTTGGACATATTCCACGAAGAGAGAATCAGTTGGCAGACGCATTGGCCACCATGGCATCTATGTTTGAGATCAGCTGGGATGATGAAGCTCCCAAGATTACCATTGATAGATTTGAGAAGCCTGCATACTGCAATGAGATTGACACTGAAGGGGCAGAGGAGAAGCCTTGGTTCTATGAAGTGAAAAACTATCTTGAAGCTCAGGAGTTCCCTGAAGGGGCATCTGTCCAAGATAGGAAGTTCCTGAGAAGGTTTTCTGCTAAGTTCTTTCTGAGTAATGGCATTCTGTATAAGCGTAATCATGATTCAACTATGCTTCGTTGTGTGGATAAAAAGGAAGCTACAGAAATTATGGAAGAGATGCATGATGGGACCTTTGGCACTCATTCTAGTGGTCATACCATGGCAAAGAAGATTTTGAGAGCAGGTTACTATTGGTCTACCATGGAAGCTGATTTCTATCAACACTCCAGAACATGTCACAAATGTCAAATCTATGCTGATAAAGTACATGTACCTCCATCTCCATTGAATGTGTTGACTGCTCCTTGGCCCTTTGCCATGTGGGGCATTGATATGATTGGTGAGATCAAGCCTACTGCTTCTAATGGGCATCGTTTCATCCTGGTTGCTATTGATTACTTCACGAAGTGGGTAGAGGCAGCTTCATTTGCATCTGTGACTAAGAATGTGGTGGCTCGGTTCATTAAGAATAATCTCATATGTAGGTATGGTATCCCTGAAAGGATTATCACTGACAATGGCTCTAATCTGAACAACACTATGATTACTGATCTCTGTACGCAGTTCAAGATTAAGCATCACAACTCTTCTCCGTATCGTCCAAAGATGAATGGGGCAGTTGAAGCTGCTAATAAGAACATTAAGAAAATTGTACAGAAGATGACTATTACTTACAAGGATTGGCACGAGATGTTACCATTTGCTCTGCATGGCTATCGTACTACAATACGTACTTCAACAGGGGCAACCCCATTCTCCTTAGTCTATGGTATGGAAGCAGTTCTGCCTATTGAAGTTCAGATCCCCTCCTTGAGAATTATGAAGGATGCAGGCTTGGATGAAGATGAGTGGATTCAGACTCGACTTGACCAGATAAATTTGATTGATGAGAAAAGGTTAGCAGCAGTTTGTCATGGCCAGATGTACCAGAAACGGATGATCAAAGCTTTTGACAAGAAGGTTAAGCCAAAGGTATATCAGGCTGGTGACTTGGTAATCAAGCGTATCATATTACCACAGGGTGATCCTAGGGGCAAGTGGACTCCAACATATGAGGGACCATTTGTAGTCAAGACAGTGTTCTCAGGAGGTGCCATGATACTGACTACAATGGATGGTGAAGACTTCCCACAACCTGTAAACGCAGACATAGTTAAAAAATACTACGCATAAAAAGAGACCCGCTAGGTTGACAGGCCTAGGCAAAAATAAGGGCATCCCGGCAAACCAAAAGGGTTTGGGCAAAAATTAGGGATATATATATAAAAAGATGTACACCCGGCAAGTCGAAAACCTGAAAAGGCGGCTTGGGCAAAAAAGGGTATCCCGGTGGATTGAAAACCTGAAAGGGCAATCCAGGCAAAAGTTAGGGATTAAAGCGTATGACTATGTCTCGTTTGGATCACTCATGAAACTGCAACCAGTTGTACTACTTACTCAAGCTCAAACAGATGAAGCTCAATCCAATCGTTTCCGTCTCAACAGCAAGAAGATGAGATACTTGAGTGGCAATAGTAGAATTGAAACTCAATAGGATTATTTCCCACATAGCTGATTCTTTTTGTAAAACTTCATGACAAAATTCTCTTACTAGGGTTTATGTCTCCTTGTACAAACTTACCCGTGTATGGGTCACTTTTGATATAAATAAACTCCATCTTTTGAATCCAGATTTACTTTTACCCTATTTACATAAGCGAAACGTCCATTGGTTGTGTTTGAATGTATGTATGCCTTTTAATATGATTGATGTTTACCAGAAATGCATGAAAATGCAGTAATAGTATTTACTAAGGACGAACGAGGGAAGGATTTCAACGAAGCTTCGCCGGTTCATCTTTACAAGACAGTTACAAACCATCAGTAGGACTAATCCATTTTCACAAAGTCTAATCTCCCCTGGAATTTATATCCATCTCTTTTATCCTCATACGGATATACGGGAAATTACTTTCCAATAAAGGCACGATGAACGAAGACGGGATGTTATACTTATCCTACTATCAAACGAAAACGAAGGTTATCTATACCCTACTATCCCCAACAACGGGAGGTTATCTATACCTTGTTATCCCCAACAACGGGAGGTTATCTATACCTTGTTATCCCCAGCAGACGGAGGGTTATATATTCTTCAACAACGAATCGGGATTTATTTTCCTTGGCCAGCAGTTGTTATACAAGGATATCCAGACACTTCCAGCAGTGTCATATCATACATACATCATTTACATCATACCATAACATATATGTCTATAGTACATTACCTAAGTGCATCATGTCATACATGCATACATAAAGCATAAACTAATGTTGTTATACAGAATGCTACCTTGTTTTCAGGTTAATTATCCAACAAACAAGCTTATGATCTTTGGGACTGCTTTATTGTAACCTCAGGGTTACTTTATCCTCCTGATGAGCTTCTTATTACTTTGGGACTGCTTTATTGTAACCTCAGGGTTATTTTATCCTCCTGATAGCCTCTCATGACTTCAAGACTGCTTTAGAGCTACTGATTGCTCTATCCTCCTGAAATCATCCTATTACTTCAAGACTGCTTTAGAGCTATTCATTGCTCTATCCTCATGAGGTCATATTACTACTTCAAGACTGCTTTAGAGCTATTCATTGCTCTATCCTCCTGAAGCCATCTAATTATTTCAAGACTGCTTTAGAGCTATCCATTGCTCTATCCTCCTGAAATCATTACTTCAAGACTGCTTTAGAGCTATTAATTGCTCTATCCTCCTGAAGACATATCACATTATTATTTCAAGACTGCTTTAGAGCCATTCATTGTTCTATCCTCCTGAAATCATATCATTGCTTCAAGACTGCTTTAGGGTTATCACTATTGATTGCTCTATCCTCATGAAGACATGCTGCTACATCATTATTATTCCAGACTCCTGACAGCTTTCATCATACACCCATATTTTGAACTGCTCCCCCCCTAGTGGCATCTTTAAGCCCACTCAATCATATTCAACTAGCCATCTGTACCACTCTAGTGCACTGGTGAGTGCAAATTTTTGGGCTTTTGTGTTCAATCCCCTTCAACCTTCCAGGTTACGACTGGCAAATATACCAATCTAACCCCTCAGGTTTCAGAAAATTGAACAGGGGCAGCTGTTGCACCCCAAAATTTGCCCTCACAATACAAGACTTTGTGTTCTAAGAAGGTTCACAAGGTTCACAAGTTCTCCAACAACTTGCATAACCTTTCATGAAGTTCATAAAGTCCACAAGCTACTTTATGAAGGTTCACAAGGTTCACAAGTCCCACAGTGCTTTCAATACCTTTCATGAGGTTCATGAAGTCCATAGGTTGCTTCTTGAAGGTTCACAAGGTTCACAAATTTCTCAACATCTACAAGACCTTTCATGAGGATCATGAAGTCCATAGGTTGCTTCTTGAAGGTTCACAAATTTCTCAACATCTACAAGACCTTTCATGAGGATCATGAAGTCCATAGGTTGCTTCTTGAAGGTTCACAAGGTTCACGAGATTCACAATGTTTACAAAGCTTTCCTAAGGGTCATGAGGTCTACAAAGCCACTTCATGATGTTCACAAGGTTCACAAGCTTCACAATACCTCCCATGAGTATCGCAAGATATCTTATGAAGATTCACAAGGTTCACAAAGTTCATAATTGGTCAGAAGAGTTGACAATTCCCTCAGACAATGCACCTCCTAAGCAGTGCATCCAAAACTAGGGTTTTGACTTTAATCAGGCTAAATGGACTTCCAAGACTTCAAGTGAGCTTCATAACATCTTATATGTGTATAAGAACCCCCATGTCAAGTTTCAAGACTTTTCTCAAAAGTTTGCTCAGTCAGATGATCAGATAAGTCAAAAGCAGTCAACGCAGTTAAAGAGTCAAACTGAGGTCAACTGTGGTCAAACCAAAGTCAAACTTCATGATTTTTTGCCAACATCAAAGAGAGATTTGGTCCCAGGGGTATTTTGGTCATTTTACACAAATTCTACCAATTCCTTGAAGACGGGCTGTTATTAAAATTCTGAGGCATTTGATGCGTTATGGTTTTGAGGCATTTATCAATCACCAGTTCTGATCATATTGAGATTTGGCATTTGGTCAGTGGAGTTTAATTACGATTAGTTTTGCTGTTGACGCTGAAAATGTTGTGACCATGGTGCCCATATGAGTTTGGTTATGAAACAATTGGTTAACATTTTAATCGGATGATGAGATTAGGATCACAAATACCACTTGGAAATGTTTATGTTTTATGCCTATGTTAATGAATTAAATACTTGTGGATTTATTCACATTTGTTTATATTTTTTTAACTAAGAATAGAATATAAATAAATTCAAAACTTTGAGAATTTTATTTCATAAATAATGCTATCATACAAGAATGGGGATGTTGCTTCATATTTTACAAAGTATTGTTACAAGGAAGTACATTAAAATTCTCAAATCCTAAGGGATTACATTAAAGCATCTATCCTAAATCCTAAAAGTATCTAAAGGTCTTCATGTTCGTATTTGAACTTCTCCATGAATCCTCAGCTAACCTGCACATCAAAAGAGAACAGACAGTACAGAAGATGTTAGAAGTTGTTCGACACTCTCAGAACAATTGTCATCATCGAGTGCCGGGAGTGGCACAACCGAAGCCGCATCCTACTCCCGTTACCGATCCGTGTCGTTGGCGTCAGATCAGGTGGTTATTATTGTTCTTATCATACGGGACAGCCGAGAAAGATGAAGAGATAAAAGAAGTTCGGGCCGATAAATGATTAACTGAAAAAAGGGTCATATACCGAAATTGGGGTCGTAAAGCATAACCGATTACAAATTTGGATTTTCTATCAAGTAAATACCGGATGTACGAGCCAGATGCCGTTAGCTCTAAACCCACTCCGAATAATCCAACTTTGCTCATCAGTTCACCAGAAACTGAAACTGAGTTCAAGTTCTGCGACCAGATAACTAAACAGACCACAACTGAATATCAGCAGCAGAACCATCAAAAACGAAGAGGATCCGAACTGCATCGAAAATCAGACATCAAAGATCAAAACTGCATCATCATCAATAACCCAGTTCGTGTCAGAAATGACAAGGGGCTCCAAATCAGAAAATCAGTTCATCAGTATCCAAATGGAATAGAGTTCCAATGACAGAAAACCGGTATCCAAATCCATGACAGATTCAAGCTACATCACAAAAAAAAAACAGTCCATATCAGTACCAGAAATCAGATACCTATATCTAAAAAAATCCAAATGAATCCATATCCAATGAAAATCCGTATCAAGCATAACCAAGAAACCAAATCGAGTGAAAAACCCGGTGAATCCAAACAAGTGAACAAATCAGACGAAATCGGTTTCAAGCAAGTCCAGAAAAGGAAAGAAATTCCAAATCAGAGTGAATCAAATCATATCCAACAAGTCAATCAGAATCAATCAATATCGTCAGCAAAAATCAAATCTCAGAGAAAGATAACGTCAAAATTCAGTATCCAAGCCCACCAAAATTATGTATAAAACGGACAAACCCTAACACCAGAAAAGAGGGGGATAAACAGATAACAGTGAAAAATCGTAAAAACCCTAACCATCACAACAGCGCCGTAAAACATAGAACAAACTCACCACGAGCACAAAGCTGGGCAAGACCATCATCAAGACGCCGAAGCCGTCAGACTCAGACACAAGGACAATCTCTGTGTCGTCATCGTCCCCACAGTCATCCAACAAATCTCGTCGCGAATCAAATCAACCGAGACCGCCTTCATCGTTCGTCACAAACGCGGGCAATCAGTGGTGCTAGCCTCAGAATCATCTCATCATAGGCCTCTTGGCGCGATCTTCATCGGCGAAAACTTTCAAAACGTAAGACGGATATCCTCGTTTCCATATTTAACCATGTGTGTGTTTTTCAGGGAAAGACGCAAGAATATGGTGGGGATTTGAAGACGGTAGCCATTAGAGATGAGAAAGCGAGAGAAAAGTGGCCAAACGAAGATGAAGCACGAACGGCGCCGCAGAAAATAGGGTTTTTGAAATCCTGAAGCACATCGTTAGATTGTTATCCCGTTTTGCTAATCCGGGTTGGGTCCGGAGGTAATGACCGGCCCAACCCTTTTATTTTTTTTTGCTTTCTTTATCAAATTTTTTTAAAAATATTTAAGTCGGTTCATTTTTTTATAATATAAAAATTAAAAACATTTTCTTATAATATTAAAATAAAAAAAAACATTTTTAAAATATTGAAATAAAAAAACATTTTAAAGTATTAAAATTAAAACATTTTTTTTTTATAATTAGAATCAATTATTCTTTTAAAACAAAGAGAAAAATATTTTTTTAGAAATCATAATCTTCCCTTTTTTTCTTGTTTATTTATTATCAAGTTAAAACACTTAAGCTTAGGGTCATAAAGTAAAAAAAAAATATAAAAAATGTCCCTTAACATCCAAAGTAAGGACTACCTACTCCATTATAGTAGGGATAGTCTTACTAAGGAAAGGATAAGGAATAAGAAAGACTTTGAAACATTAGGGTAGGCTACTCCTAGATACTTGCTCACTTCAAAACTTTTTCACACTTAAACAAATTTCCAACAAAATTTTCAAACAAGTTTTTTTTCACATTCATACACGGATTATTATTAAACTATTCTGAAATTTTTTGCTATTCACACACTACACTTTCAAAACAATTCAAAAGTGAGCTTCAGTACCTAAGAGCCCATGGATAACCATGGATGAAAAGGGTGCTAACACCTTCCCTTTTCATAACCTACCCCCCGGACCCAAAATATTCTCTAAGGTCTTTCCTGTTCTTTTATAACCTTTCCTTATGGATAAAATAAAAGTCGGTGGCGACTCTTGCTATCCGCAACATTGTTTAAAGTCAGTTCTCCCACCGTGTTACAGTATTCAACCGTCTTTTACCTTGATTTTTTGAGAGCCGTTCGCTTCTCACCCAGTCAGGTCCAAGCCGTTTGAATAGGGGCAGCTGTTGCACCCCAAAATTTGCCCAACATTTCTTCACCTAGCGTATGTTTCATTTCATTCACATTAGCATTATCATTTGTATTTCATTGACATGTATGCAGGAGATCAAGAGGTATGATTACCAATCAAGATCTATACAAGACTATGAAGCTAAGCTAAGAAGGTTATTTAAGTGTTCAAGTGTTGATATCCTTGTCAAAGAAGTTAAAAGATCCTCAGAAAGAGTGGTTGAAGCCAAGTATGTAGGTCTCCTAACTTGAGAGTTGTGGAGAGCCATCAGATGATTTTGAAGCCATGAAGAGGGACTGGAGGTATTGAGAGAGCTCATGATAAGTGTTGAAGATCACTTTGAGGCCTAGATAGGTCATTGTGCAAGATTAAGAAGGCTCAGCCATGAGTGGTGCAGCTAGGGTTTGACTGGGTCAACCCTAAGTCAACTGATGATTTGAAGAAGGTTGAGACCTAATTCAAGAGCCATGTGATCATGTATTGATACATTAAGATGTTCTAAGGATGATTCCAAGGTTAACTCATCATGATTGAAGAGTTTGAGAAGTTTCAGGCTAGGGTTTCTAAGACTTGACAGTGTAAAATCCCCTAGTTTGACCCCTGACTTCCAGGCCATTTAACTCAAGATATGATTGTCATCTCATCTTGACCCCAACATGATTGTTGTATGGCATGATCTTAGCTTTAATTTGAGTACTATAAGTCCTTGATAGGGTTTATAGAACTCAAGTTATGAGCCAGACAAGTTACAAGTCATCTGAGGCATGTGAATTTGGAGCTTGAAAGTTGCCCAACTTGCATGATACTTTTGCCCTAGAAGGATGATTCCTATGAACTTTTGGTCAACATGAATGTTGTTCCTTATTCTCTTATATTTCTATAGAGTACTAGAAGTCCTTGATAGGATTTGTAGAACTCAAGTTATGACTTTGACAAGTCAAGGGTATTTTGGGAAGTTGTGATTATGGGTCATTTTTGGTTATGGGTCATTTTCACCAACTTAGACACCTCAAATGGAATTTTGTTCAACTTGAAAGTTGCTCAAAATGATGTTTTAACTTCAACCATGCATAAAGGAGACATTGAAATGTCTCAAGGAAGGATGTGGTTTGAGAAAATTTTGAAAAGGAAAGATTAAAAAGGCATAAAAGGAAAAAATTCAAATAAATTGATTTGTGTCCAAACAAGGCAAAATTATAGGTCAATTTGATTGGAAAATACATTTTGGAAACAATGGCAATATTACATTTTTGGTTTGAGGTCAAATTCATGCACTTCCATTTTATTACTTCATGATGAAGTAACATATCAAACTTGGATCATTGGATTGCAAACAAGGGAATAATCACCACCAACCAATTCAATATCTCATGAGATGATGATTGCAAGCAAATTGAGGCCAGAACAGAGCAAATACACGACTGTTGCACATGGTATTTTGAAGGAGAAATTGAAAATGAAAATCTCATATGGAGGGTTACAGAAGGTTCTGGATGATTCCTTTAGCTTCTATATAACCATTAGAGTGTGTTCAGCAAGCTTTTTGGAGAAGATTGATGCTGGTTGCAGAGAGAGCAAGTGAAAAATCAGAGATGAAAACAGAAATCGTATTTGGAGTTTGAAGGAAAATCAAGCTAAATCAAGGTGTGCATTAGCTTCAGAGGAAGATTTGGAGTGAGTCTGGATCATATTGAAGGCTGAATCGAGCAAGGAGTGTGGATGTTCTTCATCTGAAACCAGGTTGGTACAAATCAACTTCTTGCATAATTTATAGGGAGATATGTAGAAACCTTCATGCGGTTAGGTTCTATTCATGATCTAGATGGATTTTGGATAGTTAATTGCAACTTTAGAGACAATTTAGGGTGAACTCCATTTTCGGTTGAAGTGATTATCTCAAGATTCTTGCGTTTTTTGAGTGAATGAATGGTATGGATGAATTCCTGGTGAAATTCTAGACAAGTTTCATGTAAAGACTGTGGCCAATGGACGTGTGTAGAGGAAGTTAGGGTTGTGCAGGGTGACCGGAGATGTCATCGGCGGTGGCCGTGGGTTGCGCGTGAAGTTGCAGAGTTTGAATGAAGAAGATGAAGTCTGGGTCGTTCGTTTGTCTGGAATCCTTGACTCAGTCTATCCATCCTAGCGCGTATGTTGCGCCATGTAACCCCCCCCCCCCCCCTCAACGCTGCGTTTTGATAAGTAGAAACTCAAGATTTGTTTTGCTTCGCTGTGTAAGCCAAGGGAGAGTGGGTTTGAATCTTGGCATGTACTCTTTTTTTTTTCCTTTTGTTAATTTCTGAAGAGAATACAAGTGAATTCATAGCGCATGGGCCTTGGTCTTTTCTTGTTATTCATACCCCCCATCTGGCCCAATCCTCATTGTGAACTGATTATATTTGCTATTCATCACGCAGGTTTATTAATTTCTCTTGTTTTTCTTTTAAATTCATCATTCCATGGTAGTTTGAAAACAATTCATGAAAAATAGAAAAATAAGTCAATTAATTCCATATTTTCCCCCCTGATTCATGATTGAATCTAGAATTTTTTTTAATAAAAATATTAGGAAAATCATGCATTTTCAATTTTTGTGTATTTTTTACATTTTATTTGATAATAAAATGGCCAGGGTTGATACCTCTGTTTGATGATTTTAGTGTGAGCACTTGGTGATGATTTTTGGCTTGATTTTTTGTGTGTGATTAGCTTAGACATGTATGCTCCCATAGTATTTGTCTCACATTTTTGTGATGAAATTAGGTGTGGTTTTTAGGTTGAAACTTTAGGTGCTTTCTTTTAGGGTTTAGGTTTAGTACCTTGTAGTGTAGAATTTATTTCTAGGTCTTATTTGAGGATTTGATCTCTAGAATTAACATGGTAGAGTCATGATTGACTTAGGTTCCCATAGTTATTTTTGTAGGATTTTACAATTGGTTTTAGTATTTTAGTTAGGATTAACTTTAATACTAGGTTTTAGGTGATCCTAACTTGCTAACTCAACTAGAATGATTTCTTTAGTTCCCTTAGATTAGGTTTTTGCTTCCTTTGCTCTTGGATGGTGATGAAGACATGTGTGGGCTGCTGTGGAATGCATGATGGAGTTTGTACTTGAAGTTTGCTTTTCCTTTGGTGTAGTTTGTTTAGGGTTAAGGATTAGGGTTTTAGGGAGATCTCTTAGAATAGATTTTCTTCCTTCATGAAACATGGAAGATGTTGATCACTTACATTCCTCCCTATGATGTAAGGTCCCATTGTGAAGGCCCCATCCCTTATTTGGTAGGATGAGTGGCTCCTCACAAATTGGTAGAACCTTTGAGGGTTCCTTTCCTTGATGGTGGAGTGCTTAGAGGTGACCTTTGGTATTCACTTTGCTTCTCCCTATCCCCACCTTGCTCTTGTTAGATGAATATCTCTCCCTTGCTAGAGGATGGAATTCCTTACTAGAAGATTGAAGATTCTAGAGGTTGCACTTCCCTTTGTTTGAAGACTGCCCTTAGAGCTGAAGCTTGAAGATCAAGAAGAACAAGTTGACAATTGTGTGAAGGAGATCAAATTGAGAGCTGAAGCTTGAAGAAGATGAAGAACAAGTGGATACTTGTGTTTGATGCATTGAAAGCTTGAAGAAGCAAGTTGATACTTGCTATTGAAGATGAGAGCCTTGAAGAACATTTACAGACTGAGGACTGAGTTGCTGTCAGGGGATTGCTTTGCTGTGAAGCTGGGGAAGTTGTTGATCTGCTTTCTTTTCCTGTCTGTTTGCTTGCTGTGCAACTGTATTGATGTGACTTGTGTGATTTGCTTGATGCATTAGAATAAGTTCATGTTTAGATCTTGTTAAGTTAGGAGCATGATTGCACTAGAGGTTGAGTTGCTCCCTCTGCTTGTATTTTTACTATATGGCTTTGCTTGCGGGTATTCGGTAAGGCCTCGCTCCCTTGCCTATGTGGTTTGTGATTTGCTTGATGGCATTTTATCTCTTCCTGCATGATTGCAGTTATTCATATCTGGCTTGAGGTCGAGACGAGCTTGTGGAGGCTGATGCCCCACACACACTTCCTCCCTCACTTGCATTGCATGCATTTTACAGTCGTTTACTGTTTACTGTTTAAGCTGATGCTTTATCTGTTTCTGTTTATCATTGACATGATCCCCTAGGAATCTCACTTCCTTTGATAAGGAAGTGATGATTAGAACTTTAGGTTGAAACCTATGCATGATAACTTCTAGGAGTTCCCTGTTTCAAACCTCAACCATAGGATGAATCCTTGGCATGACAACATTAGGACTTGATAGCCTCCCCGTAGTTGTCCCTCTCTCCTCTCATCTTGAAACAACAGTAAAAGACGTAATAAAGGCAAGTTAGTATAAGCGCGATACGAGCCTTAAGCTACTTGGGTAATGATAATTGAGCGGCCTCCTCTCAATCGTCTAGAATGTTTAGTATACGTCCTTTGGACAAAATGCGACGCATTCGTTCCCAGGTCATAGTCTCTAGTGCTGTACGAACTACAGACAAACATAAAAAACAGTTCTTCCGTAAAAGACAGAAAACAAACTTCAAACCTTTTTGCCCCGTGGGCCCATAATTCAAAGGAAGCTTTTCTGAAGAAAAGAGTGTCGTTAACTCCCAGTTCTACAGCAAACGGTAACGCCTAAGTCTCCAAGGGTCGAGCTGCGTATACCAAACTGCTGGAACTGTTTGTTAACCCCACTCGAAAAAACAAATGAATCTGAATTCCCGTAATCCGTATTATCCCGAACTACGTAAGCTCTGATCTCTCATACCTGTTGAGAGTACGTAGACACAATACTGATGTATTGGCGAGCCACCTTCCCCATAACCCGTAGTTAGTCGAACTACGTTGACTCTGATTTCTCATTCTCTGATGAGAATACGTAGGCATAAAGCGCGACGCTTTGCCGAGTCATTTTCCTTTCTTTTTTAAGTCAGCCTTGATAGGTAGATAGTAAAACCAATCCGTCAAATAAACACAACAAGTGTGGATCCCATCGAGTACGATGGACGTGAGGGGTGCTAATACCTTCCCCTTGCGTAACCGACTCCCGAGCTCATACAATGGTTGCGATGACCTTGTCTTATACCTTTTCGTCAGGTTTTTCCGATCGTTTCCTTTTCCGTTCCGAGGGATAAATAACGAAAGGTGGCGACTCTTCTGTTTTGCCGGCACCTTATTTTCCCGGAAGCGACACACCCCTAATTTATTGGAATATTTATTTAACTTATTTAAATATGAATATTCGTATTTTTGGTGATTTTCGGTGGTTGGTGTGAATATTGAGAATTATGGATTTTGAGTTATTTATTTAAATAATAGTATATAATATAAATATATTGGTATTATTATTAATTTAAATAAATATAAGTGAATTGATGGTAAAGTGGACTTTTGAGGAGGAGTTAGTGAGGGTGAAATTGGAAAGCCCATTTTAAGGCCCAAAGTTAGGTTTAACAAAAAGAAATTTTGAGGGAATTAAGATTCATTCTTGTTAGACCGTGAAAAGAGAAGAAATAGAGGTCAGAGCTCCGCGGAAGAGGATTGTGGAAAAGCTTCGCAAGGTTTCCAAGAATCAAGGAGAAAGTCTTAGAGTCGACAATTAAGGTATGAGGAATGTTGCCTTCATTGTTTTCAATATGTGATTCAATGTGTTTAAAGTCGATTTAAGGGTTTTTGAGTATTGAATTGTTGTTGCCTTTCTGGTGAGGAGTTCAATGAGTTTGAGGGATTTGAACTAATGGTCTAATAGGTTTGAGGTTGATTTAAGAATAAGGGAAATTAGGCCTTCGCGGCCAAAATCTGTTGAGATTGTTTAACCATGTAGGGCAAGTGATTTGTGAGAACTTTAATGACTGTGGCAAATTTTTAAGAATTTATAGGAATTGGAGGTGTAAATAGGATACGGGATTGGCCTAATAAGTCGTAGATTTTGTGTCTTTATGCCGTAATACCTTAGGAATAATTTGGGGATGTTTTTGGGGCATTGGGGAAGGAAATCGTATGGACCTTTGGACTGATTTTGTTACTGTTGCATAGCAGCGATTTGCTTTAATCGCGAGTTCACACGACGAAAATTTGCCCCAGACTCGCACAACGAACTTTCTAGCGAACGTAGCAGCGTTTCGCGAATTGTGTTCTTGTTCAATGTTGTCTTGATGTTTTGATGTTGTGATTTTCCTGATGAATTAAAATGAGTACAATTGTGATTTTTATGACATTAATACATGACTATATGATGAATTCCCATGAGTAATTGTGATGATTTATGAGGTTGATTTCATGAGTTTGGATGATTTTATGATGACATGATTCTTATGATGGTTTTGATGAATGATGATGCACCTAATGATTTTATTATGAGGATGATATTGACGTGTGCATCATGCATTCATAAGCATTCCAGACTTCGGTCTAGTGGTTGATTCTAGAACTTCAGTCCAGTGGGTAATTGATTTGCCATTATATTTGTGGGGTAGAAAATGGTGTTACAGTGAGCCTCAACCTTTGCCCCTGTTTCGCCTGGCGAGCCTCAATTGAGCAGACGGGGACATATTTATTTTTAAAACTTTGAAAATTCATAACTCGAGTTGTGAGTGTCCGATTGATGCGTGATTTGGATCGTTCGAAAGCTGGTTTAACATACTTTCTCTTAAAAGTATTTTTAGTATTATAATTCCAACTATTTGACGTGTGGACGGTTGTTTCGTACTGTCGAGTTATGTCATTTTGTGAAATGTATGAAAAGGCTTTGTGTAATTAATAATTGACGTTGTTCTATGTCTAATGATAGTAATGATGTTGTTGTGGAATTAATTATGATGACTTTGATATTAAGGTGATGTGATAAATGTTACTTGTAGTGTGTTTGATGACGTGTGTGATAACATGATGTATAAATGTTATGTTATGATGATTATGTGATGTGTTGAATGAAATTGACACTTAAACATGTTTGATGTGCATACATGTTATGTGAAGGATGTTATTATGATGATTACATGAAATATGATGCAATTGACTAGCTGTGGTCGAATTATTATTGACGTTGTGCATCATACATTCATGGCATGTGTTAGGACGTTTGTCCAGTGACGATGTTAGGACTTCAGTCCAGTGACGATGTTAGGGCTTCGGTCCAGTGGTGGCCTCAATCCCATTGTGTGGATTGAGTGTGTTTTTTGATGTGATATGGTTCCAAGTGAGAATCAAGTCTTTGGTGGAGATCTTTGGAGGGAGATGGCCAAGTGTTCATCAAAGAATTGGTGCCACATGCATGATTCCGCGTTGTTGCATTACATACTAACTGATATTACATACTTGTGAGTTAAATGATGTTTGATGATGTTGTGACTTAAGTGATGTTTTGGTGATAATGATTTATTGATGATATAATGACGTTGTGAATGACTTAATGAAGTGACAGTGTGAGTATGTGTGTGATGTGTGACGAATATATGAATTATTGATAATTGTTGTTGTAACTACTATATCTTTTTCTTATATCTTTTGTAATGAATTGTGATTACTCACCCTGCCTGTTTGAATGTTGCCTCCACGTGGGTAACGTGCAGGTGATCAAGATTAGCTCGTAGATGCGTGGAGACTTAGCTTTGGAGTTGTTTTACTCTATTTCCGTTAATAATTGTGGTGTCTTGCTCTGATATGTAACATCAGGTGGGGAACGCTTGAGTCAAATATTATGTTGTTTTGTTAGACTTATTTTAAGAGTTTTCTATACGATTAGATTTATTTGAAGATGTGACTTTTGATAATGACCAAAATACTTAAAGATTTGATGAAGAAAAATAAATTACTTTGAGATTATGATTCCACTGTGAAGTCTGAATTTTTGCTGACGTTAGTGAAAAAATGATTATGTTAAATGTTTTGAAAAACCGTGTTACGGAGCCGGATGTTTATTCAAGATGTTTTTACGACGATGTGATACCCTTGTTGGTACATTGTGTTGAATTATTTATTAATTTATTTACGAAATATTCGTGACTTTAGAAGGGTATTACAGGATACATCCCAAAAAATTCATGTGGTCGGTTTGGCCACATTCTGGAATATCAAGTTAAGTCGAGTTATGACTATAATCAAGTAGAACACAACCTTTTTTGTTCGAGATTGGATGTAACAATGGCCGTCCAAAACGAGATAATGAGTTACTAGCATTTATGTAAATTTATTATATATCGTCAGCATGTGCAAACATGTCTCCTCCGTGTGATAATGGTCGAATAAGTGACTCTGAAGACCCATTATGATAATTAAGTACTTTGATAGCTTTTGTCCTGTATCGAGCAGATTGAATTCTCTGATAGAAAACTACCTACTTTGAGTTTTACCGACCAACATCGATAGAGATATCAAATTATGTTCTTGTATGAAAACTAGGTGCGAACTTATTAAGTTTGTGACAATTTCTCTTTATGTTGGCAGATTTAACTCCTCTAATATCTTTAAGATTAAAAAGATCTCATGTCTTTCTGTACAAAAAGAAAATAATAAAGTTGAGTTAAAACATGCTTTTTATAAAAACAACTTTGTTGTTGGCAGGAACTCTTAACTCCTAAAGTCTAGAATATATGAATTTTTCTTCTCTTTAAACTATTTTTGTATTGTAATACTACTAGTCATTATATTTGATTATAGTGTCTTGAACAATAGCATGTAGAAAGGAGATAGAGCTATAAACTGCAAATAAGCTGCTTATCCAAACAAGCCCAATAGAATGTAGAAAGGAGATAGAGCTTTGAATAACTGGCCTCCTTCCATGAATTGTAGATCTTTAGATTCGCAATGTGATCACCAACATCTCCGGTGTGAAAATTCATTCTTGCATTGTCTGCGTGTACTTTTTTATCCTTTGGCCGGTAAAATATTGAGTTTCCGGTTGAGAGCATGGCAGCGATGGTTATGATCTCGTCAGAACATTTGAACTTTTCTGAAGCAACAATCATTTTTGACAACATAGGATCAAGTGGGAACTCAGCCATCCGTCTACCTACCTTAGTTAACTTGCCATGCTTGTTTGAAGCACCTAGATTATATAAAAGCTCCATGGCTTTGATGATGGAATCCACTGGCGGAGGATCCATAAATTCAAAATGCATCAACTTCTCACAATCGATACCGAGACTGTACATGGTTAACAGTACATTGGCGAGACTAGTCCGTTGTATTTCCGGAGGAGTGTTATCGTCCAACTCATTTTCAAAGGCAGAAGCAGTGTATAGCCTATAGCACTTACCTAGGCTTGTTCTTCCAGAACGACCGGCTCTTTGATTTGCAGCAGCTTTTGAGATTGGAGTTATCAGTAAAGACTCCATTCCAGTCTTTGGATTATAACTCTTCATCTTACAGAATCCTGGATCAATGACATACTTGATCCCATCAATTGTCAACGAGGTTTCTGCAATATTGGTTGCGAGCACAACCTTTCGAGCCCCTTTAGGTGTGGGTTCAAATATTTTAGCCTGTAATTCAGTTGGTAGGTTGGCATATATAGGGCATATAATTAGCTCGCCGATTTTAGCCTCCAAAGCTCTCATGCGATACTTCAAGAAGGTTGAGGAATACCAATATATCACCAGAAGGTTGAGTGGCATCCAAGTAATTGCCCTCTGGTGCTTGGGTGAAGTAGATTTCAACTGGATACCGCCTCCTAGGAATATTGAATTTCGGAGCAAAATCAAAGAAAGTACGGAACTTATCTGCATCAAGAGTAGCGCTTGATATCAGCAACTTAAGATCAGGCCGAGCAAGTGCTAAATCCTTCAACAAGCCAAATAAAAGATCGGTCGAGAGCGTTCTTTCATGCGCCTCATCCACCATTATGACGCTGTAAGTTTCTAACTGAGGCTGAACAAGGAATTCCCTCAACAACATTCCATCTGTCATGTATTTAAGAACGGCCTTCTTGGAAGTGCAATTCTCAAATCGTATGGAATAACCAACTTCATGCCCTAGTTTAACACCCATTTCTTCGGAAACTCGGGCGGCAACACTCATAGCAGCAACACGGCGCGGCTGAGTACATGCAATCATCCTGCCATCCTTTGTATAACCAGCTTCATGTAGATATTGAGGAATTTGAGTAGTCTTTCCGGAACCAGTTTCACCGATTTGGTGATCACGTTCGAAGTAATTCATCTCGGAAAGAATAGATAGGTAGGTTTTTTCTCTCTTGTTGAAGAGCCTCTAAAACTGAACTCTTAGCTCTAGATTTTTACAATGCAATCTTTTGTTCGAAATCATCTCCATCCATCAGTGATGCTTTGATAAAACCAATTTGATCTTCAAACTCAAACGGGTAATTATCGTCATCATTAGTGCTTTTATTTTTGGATCCAAAACTAAATGTTGCTTTTTTGATTTGATTTCTCAGAATTTGGATCAGTGTAACGTTGCATAACCACATGAAACCTCTTTTTTTGATTAATTCCAATTTGGTGATCATCTTATAGTTCTGGCAATCTATATTCATCCTTACCGGAAGGATCTAACCCTACCTTTACAATTACTTCGTAAATCTGTTTCTTGTGCTCAAAGTCATAAGTTTTAAAAGCAGAAGAGAAACAAGGATTAGGACTAATAGAAAAAAAGTAATTAAGAAATAGGTCACCCCTTACTTTTATATAGAGAAAGACAAATCTACATGAGATAAATCTGTTACAATTTTTTAACTGTTATCTATTCATCCCGTGGTCTAAAGTCAAATATGTCGTAGTTTTCATCTAATATATCATCTCTCAGTTCTAATTTCTTTTCCTCCCGCTTTTCTAAGTAACTATTGTCTAGAAATTTCTTCTCGCTTTTCTAAGTAATGATTGTCTAGAAACTACTCCTATTTATGTGATACAAAATTTCTTTTCCTCTCGCTTTTCTAAATAACGATTGTCTAGAAATTTCCTCTCGCTTTTCTAAGTAAAGATTGTCTAAAACTACTCCTCTTCAGGTTGATACAAGAATTCAAGTTGATACAAGAAATGACTAATTAATAAATAAGTTTCAAAAGCAGGAGAGAAACCATGATTAGGACTAATAGAAAAAGAGTAATTAAGATATGGATCACCCCTTGCTTTTATACAGAGAAAAACAAATCTATATGGGATAAGTAATAAATAGCTAACTTGTGGGAAAAGAAAATCTACATGAGATAACTAACAAATAGCTGTAGGGAAAAACTTTTAAAATAAATTCCCATTAATGAAAAGATATTAAAGATTTGAGTTTTTTTTTAATAATTTAATTCAAGCTTATAACACAGATTTGAGTTATTTATTTATTTTATTATTTTGTATTCAACTATTAACTTAATTCAATAATGTTATAATTATCGACCCCATGTATTAAAAAAATCAAATTGATTTTGCAATTTAAGTTTCAATCCTAAAACCAAAACCATATTAAAATGTATACTCTATCTCTAATAAGTAGTTATATATATATATATATATATATATATATATATATATATATATATATATATATATATATATATATATATATATATATATATATATATATATATATATATATATATATATATATATATATATATATATATATATATATATATAAAATTAAGAATCTATTGTTCATTGTTATAATAAGTTTTAGCAAAATATATAACAAAAATAAGTTTTAGCAAAATATATAACAAAAATATTTAATTAATTATAAAAAGTTAATGTAAAAAATCTATAACATATGAATTTTTTTTTTTTTTAAATGAATAATAAAATTCTTTTTTGTCTAGTAGTTAGACATATGAACTAATTATGAATATTATAATTTTATTTTAAATATACACTCAAAATGGTTAGAATTAGTTTTTTTTATATTTCAAGCCATCTAATTTCTGATTTGGTTTAACTCCTATTTTAAAAGATTTATTAATGATATTTATATAAATACATATTATTTTTTTATTATTATTGATTTTTGACAAAAAATTATCCAATATTTTTTAAAATATTTATAAATAGAAATATTTCTTCTTTGTTTTCTTTATATTTTATTTTTTTGAAAGAAAGAAGGGCCAAAGTCCAAAAATAAAAGATTACATAACATTTAATTTAGGAGTAAAGACAAGTAGATACCTAACAACTTGGATTTCAAGATTTTTATACCAACTCAGAATGTCAATCAGACACAAAAGTGAGTGAATTTATAGATGAAAATATGGAAGAAGGAGGTTATTGAGAACAACTTCGATGATCTTGAACAAGCAAAGCATGGTTTCTACATGAGATGACTAACAAATAGCTAACTTGTAGGGAAAAACAAATCTACATGACATAACTAACCAATAGCTAACTTGAAAAAACAAATCTAAAACAAACTTTTAAAATCAATTCCCATTAATTAAAAGATATTAAAGATTTGAAGTTTTCTTTTATTAATTTAATTCAAGCTGATAACAAAGATTTGAATTTTTTTTTAATTTAATTATTTTATTTTCAACGCTTTTAATGCTATTAATTTAATTCAATAATGTTATAATTATCGACGTCATGTATACAAAAATATCAAATTGATTGTGCAATTTAAGTTTCAATCCTAAAACCAAAATCATATTAAAATGTATACGATATCTCTATTAATAAGTATATATATATATATATATATATATATATATATATATATATATATATATATATATATATATATATATATATATATATATATATATATATATATATATATATATATATATATATATATATATATATATATATATATATATATATATATATATATATATATATATATATATATATATATATATATATATATATATATATATATATATATATATATATATATATATATAAAATTAAAAATCTATTGTTCATTGTTATAATAAGTGTTAGCAAAATATATAACAAAAATATTTAATTAATTATAAAAAGTTAATGTAAAAAATCTATATCATATTAAATATTTAAAAAAAATGAATAATAAATTTTTTTTTGTCTAATAGTTAGACATATGAACAAATAATGAAAATTATAATTTTTTTTAAAATATACACTCAAAATTGTTAGAATTAATTTTTTATATTTCAAGCCATCTAATTTTTTGATTTGGTTTAACTCCTATTTTAAAAAGATTTATTAATGATATTTATATAAATACACATTATCTTCTTTTTTTTTTTATTGATTGTTCACAAAATTTTATCCAATATTTTTTAAAGTATTTATAAATATAAATATTTGTTCTTTGTTTTCTTTATATTTTATATTTTTTGAAAGGAAGAAGGACCGAAGTCCAAAAGTAAAAAATTACATAACACTTAATTTAGGAGTAAAGACAAATAGATACCTAACCATTCAGGTTTCAAGATTCTTATACTAACTCAGGGTGTCAATGAGAATACGAAAGTGTGTGAGTTTATAGATAAATATCTGAAAATCTGGAAGAAGGAGGTTATTGAGAACAATTTCGATCTTGAGGATGCCTAACAAATTATCAACAATCCTCTCTCTTTGGGTGATCTTGAAGACAAACTCCTTTGGCATTGTGAACGGAATGGGGTGTACTATGTGAAAACTGGTTACCATCTTTGTTCAAATTTAAAGGCCGCTAGAGTCTCACGTCCTTCTGATACTTATTTTCAATCCTTGTGGAAGGAATTATGGAAAACAAATATTCATGCTAGAACTAGTAATTTTTTTTTGTAGAGGTTGGCTAAAAATGTCCTTCCCACAAGAGAAAACCTGAGAAAGAAAAGCATCCACCTGGAGCAGGTGAAATCTTATTACCATCTATTTTTGAATTGTTTTTTTTGCTAAGCATGTTCTCTTTTCTTGTGTTCAGGGTTACAAAACTCCGGTGGATATTAGTATTTAAGTTTGGCTCGAGAGAATTCTAATGTGTGGTGATTTGTTGAGCGCACAATTGAGTTTTTTTTAATAATTTAATTCAAGCTGATATCATAGATTTGAGTATTTTAATTTATTTAATTATTTTATATTCAACGCTTTTGATGTTATTAACTCAATTCAATAATGTTATAACTATTGATCTCATTTATACTAAAATCAAATTAATTGTGCAATTCAAGTTGCAATCCTAAAACCAAAATCATATTTAATTGTACACTCTATATCTATTAAAAAGTAGTTTTCTATATATTTTTTTAAGAATCTATTGTTAATTGTTATAATAAGTGTTAGCAAAATATATAACAAAAATATTTAATTAAAAGAGAAGTTTAATCTATTGTTAATTGTTATAAAAAGTTAATATAAAAAATCTATATCATATTAATTTTTTTTAAAATAATGAATAATAAAATATTTTGTTGTTTAATAGTTAGTGTTCTGGACTGATCCAATGGCTAGGCATGGTCCAATCGAATTCTGCTCCTAGAACGGTCCAATTGTCTAAGTTCAACCTCTTTAGTGAAGAGTTTACCTTTCTGCCCCCCAACAAGGGAGACTGACCAATTTACCCTTGGTCACAGTACCTCTCCCCGTTAGTTTCTGGCCGTCACGCACGGTTCCACCATTCAGAAACAGACAAGACGCTTGTGCCCACAACTATACATCTGGCCATCCCAACGTCTAGTTATGGGCATGTATGCCCGTCCCAACGATTAGTTATGTCAATTACATATTCTTCAAGAAACGGTTATCTCACTTGAGAAGGTCAGGTATCAAAATATTCACCCTGAAACACTTATATTATGTACTTGCTCTCTCTCTTACTCGTTTTCTTACTTTAGCATTAGAGTGCCTTGCAGGTACACCATCTTCTCCTCTTTCACACCCAATATTACAGACGTTTGTCTTTGACCCATCTCAGGTTCTGATCGGCTGATAAGATCAGTGCCATCGTCTGTGGGAAATCTTGTTATCCCCTTCTTTTCTCTCTTTGTAGAACACAAGACCAAAACAACTCTTCAAATTTATGATCATGGTTGCCCGTGACAACAATCTTGATGCTCGTAATTCTATTTTTCTCCACATCAGCAGAGCTGATGCTGATGAGGCCATCACCTCTCGTGGCGGCGAAGTCCTCCAACGAAGGGACGGAGCCACTGCTTCCATGTCCCTTGCTCATACATATCACGGCGAAGTTCCTTTTGTCCTGCAGCAACTGTCAGTTCCAGTTCCGCCCAACGCCGACCCTCCTCAAGGTTCTCAATAAAACTAACTTTTTAATCCTCAACTAGAACGCGAGGATTAGAGCTTTAGAAGAGTCTAGTCGTTCGAGATCCTCTCCGCCGAGGAAAGAACGTCAGCTACGACGGAGTCCCCCTTCCCGGTCCAAGAGAACATTCTTTATGAGGAAAAAGTGGCTGCCAGCTCTGCTCGTGATTCCAGGCATAGGGAAAACGCCCAACCATCCAAGTCTGACGAGCCCTCGACATCCCGTTGAGGAGATAAGAGGCGAGAAGACCGTCCCCGCGAGCCCCAGGACAACAAGTCCGAGGAGAATACCAGGTCAAAAATGACAACCTGTCCGAATATCTGGCCCTGGTCAAGAAGGAGATAACAAAGTTCACCTCCACGAGAGTGAAACACGTACCCCGCGAACACAACATCTAGGAAGACGTCCTATCAAAACTAGCAAACACGAAGAAGAAGGGAGGAAACAAATATGCCATACAGGAGATACTCCCACGACCTAGCATCGAGAAAGCATCCACGACCATCGACATGCACGTCGTCAGTGACGAACACTGCTGGATGACCCCAATATACAACTACCTCACTAAAAATGAACTATCATCTGACCCGAAGGAAGCCAGCGTAGTAAGACGTAGAGCATGCTCCTACGTTCTGGTCGAGAACAAGATGTATAGGTGAGGATTCTCCATACCCCTCCTCAAATGCGTCGAAGAGGAGATGGTCGCCTACGTCCTACGCGAGATCCATGAAGGAATCAACGCCAGTATCTAGGTGGGAGATCCCTCGCAAGGAAAGCTCTGCGAGCAGGTTACTACTGGCCGACCATGCAAAACAATGCGAAAGAGCATGTGAAGAAATGCGAAAAATGCCAACGGCACGGGGACATGCTCCTGGCGCCACCCAATGAGCTCAAGACCATGTCCTCCCCGTGGCCATTGGCCTGGTGGGGCCTGGACATCCTATGACCTTTCGTTGTAGGTTCTAACCAAAATAATTACTTAATAGTGGGTGTGGGCTACTTCACCAAATGGATAGAAGCTAAGGCCCTGGCCAAGATAACGCCCCACAACATACTTCATTTCTACAAGAGAAACATCCTTACCCGTTTTGGCATTCACCAAGCGATCGTTACAAACAGTGAGACACAGTTCATGGACAAAATATTCCAGGAGTTCGTCGCTCAACTTGGCACTAAGCAACACTCCGCATTCGTCGAGCTTCTTCAGACTAACGGGCAATCCGAAGTGGCGAACATGGTAATCTTACGAGGCCTCAAATGGAGACTGGATGAAACAAAGAGGCAGTGGGTCGAAGAGCTACACATCGTACTATGGGCCTACCGCGCTACACCTCATTCATCGACTGGGGAAACCCCTTTTCACCTAGCATAAGGGACGTGTAACACCCCAAATTCTTGGTGATTTTTGATAGTTGGTGTGAATATTGGGAATTATGGAGTTTTGAGTTATTTATTTAAATAATAGTATATAATATTAATATATTTGGTATTATTATTAATTTAAATAAATATAAATTAATTTAAGAGCAAAGTGGACATTTGAGGAGGAGTTAGTGAGGGCAAATATGGAAAGCCCATTTTAAAGGCCCAAAGTTAGGTTTAACAAAAATGAATTTTGAGGGAATTAGGATTCATTCTTGTTAGACCGTGAAAAGGGAAGAAATAGAGGCCAGAGCTCTGAGGAAGAGGATTGAGCCAAAAGCTTTGCGAGGTTTCCAAGAAACGAGGAGAAAGGCTTAGAGTCGGCAATTAAGGTATGTCGATTTAAGGATTTAAGAGGTTTTTGAGTTTGAGGAAAATTAGGCCTTCATGGCCAAATCTGTTTTTGAGGTTGTTTAAGTATGAGGAGTATTACATTCATTATTTTCAATATGTGATTCAATGTATTTAAAGCCGATTTAAGGTTTTAGGGATTTTGAGTATTGAATTGTTGTTGCCTTCCTGGCGAGTTTAACGAGTTTGAGGGATTTGAACTGATGGTCTGATAGGTTTGAGGCTGATTTGGGAGTAAGGGAAATTAGGCCTTCGTGGCAAAATCTGTTGTTGAGTTTTTAACCGTATAGGGTAATTGATTATGAGAACTCTAATGAATGTTGGAAAATTTTAAGGATTTTATGGGAATTGGATGTGTAAATATGATACGGGATTGGTCTAATAAGTCGTAGATTTTGTGCCCTTTATCGCTGTAATACCTTAGGAATGATTGAGGGATGTTTTTGGGGCATTGGGGAAGGAAATAGTAGGGACTTTTGGTCTGGTTTTTCTACTGGTGTATAACAGCGTTTTGATGTAATCGCGAGTTCGCACAACGAACAATCCTTCGCACGGAGAACACTCGCCCCAGACTCGCACGGCGAAATGTCCAGTGAATGTAGCAGAGTTTCGTGAATTTTGTTCTTGTGCAGTGTTGCCTTGATGCTTTGATGATGTGATTTTATGAATGAATTACCTTGAGTATGATTGTGGTCCATATGTGATTAATACATGATTGTATGATGACTCCTATAAGTAATGATGATGAGTTATGATGTTGATTCCATGAGTTTTTGATGATTATATGATGACATTATTATTATGATGATTTTGATGAATGATGATGCACCTAAAGAGTTTATTATGAGGATGATATTGACGTGTACATCATGCATTCATATGCATTATGGACTTCGGAATAGTGTTTGATTCTTGTGGCTTCAGTCCCATTGTGCGAATGTGAACTATTTTGTTATGCTCCGGTTCTTGTGTAGAATCGATCCTATTGATGGGGATCTATGGAGGGTTGATGGCCCAGTGTCCATCGAACTTTGATGAATTGGTACCACATGCATGAGTCTTGTTGCATTTGCATTTATGTGACAATTTGGTGTAATTTATGATATTATGGCTTTTTGATGTTTCCTTGATGATTTTGATGATGTTGAATACGAAAATAACATTATTTTATATATTGATTCCTATATTGATTATTTTGAATCGTTTTACTCACCCTGTGTTGAGGTGAGAATTGGATGTCAAATTTTTAATTAACTTGTGTTGCGGTGAGAATAGGATATCAAATTATTAATTAATTTGAATCACAAATTTTAGATTCACAACCGGTATTTGATTTATCTAGAGGAAAGGTTAAAGAAAGGAAAAACCTATTTTTGCATCGTAAACACAATGCGGGGAAAGATCTAGGGTTCGGGGGTTGGTTAAGCTTAGGGAAGGTATTAGCACCCTAAACTTCTGTAGTACTCTACAGGAACCTCTTGTTTTAATGTTGTTATTTTGCTAAAACTATCTGTTTAAGGGTAATGCTAAGGGTTAAAGGTGAAAAGGAAGACCTAAGGGGTTAGTCCTAAGTTTACTCGCCAAGACTCACATCTTGTGCCTACGTATCTGAGGTAGGGGATGGAATCAGAATAATCGTAGTTCCCCTTGAAAGGGAGGAAGAGAAACTTCTTGACAGTGGTTAAGGTTTCAATGGGGATGCAAACGTTCTTAAGGAAGCGCTTACGTGGAGTGCGGAGACTCCTATATTTACGTTGTAAAGTTGAATTGAAAAGGGTAAGATAGGTATTCCACGACGGGAAACCTAACATAGAGTGCGACGACTCCTTATCCTAATGCTAGGGTAAAGGGTAAAACTATCCCTGGCGGGATGCCTAAAAATATGAGTACGGCGACTCAGAGTCTCTAGGTTTGAAAGATGAAAGAGTCAAGGGTAAGGACTATTGACGTGACGATCAAGGCTAGACCTATCCTTCAGAGGGGAATTGAAGGTGAGATAATACTTAGAAGGGGGGGTTGAATAAGTATGGAAAATTTATACTTGAAAATAATCACACAATTATTTTTATCCTGGTTCGTTAAACAACTACTCCAGTCCACCCTTCCAGAGTGATTTGCCTTTCTCAACAAGGACTTAATCCACTATTAAATCAAACTGATTACAATAGTATCACCTAAGAACTACAGTTCTTAGTCTTCTCAAGAGCTACTGATTCTCACTGAATCCTCTTAAGGAATATCCTTTACAATCAATGTAAATTAAATACAAGAGTTTTTAATGCTTCTATAAAGCTATAATCACAACAGTGATTTTTCTCTTAAGTTAAAGTACAATGAGATTCTATGAAGAATAAGAATGAGAGCTTATAGAATATTATGATTTCTTTTCAGCAAGTGTATATCTGAAGAATGAAGTGAGGATCTCCTTTTATAGGCAGCTGAATCATGCAAGCTGAACGTTGAAAAGAGAGTCTCAAAAGGTCTGAGCCTTTTTGTCTTCACATGCACTGACCTTTCCTTGAAATAGATGGCACAGAAAAATCCTTTTTGTCTGTGTAAGTGTGTCTAGCACAAATAAGGAAAGAGACGTTGAATAGTTCCAACAGATATATTCTTGAAAACACTTCTTCAGTTTCAACAAGTTCTTCAGAGTCTGAATGGATCAGAGTCTTCTAATGAGATTCAGAACTATGCTGTATCAGAGTCTTCTGCAGCGTGTGTGCTTCTAGCGTGTTGATCATCAGAGCATTTTGATACAGAACTTCAGTACATGGCAGCGTAGGTACTTTCAGAAACTTCTGTAGACTTAGTGCTTTGAAAAACTCTTCAATCAATATTCTTCTATACTTCTGATGCTTCAGCTTCAGATGCTTCTGATTATCTTCAGATGCTTCTGACTCAGAATGTTCTGGAGCTTCTTTCTTCAGATCCTTCTGGAGACTACGCTCAGGATCTTCTGTAAGGAGCAAACAGATTCTTCTGTAAAATGCATCTGGAGCTTCAGAGTCAGAATAGCTTCTTGTATTCAAGGCAGATTTGCTTCTAGAGAGTTAATATAATTTCAATCTGCAGTAAAACTCTCAAACAAATTTTAGAGTATATAATTCTTAAATATAAATTTCCTAACAGTTATCATCAAAACAAAGAGTAATTATTAAGAACCAATCTGTGTTCTAACAATCTCCCCCTTTTTGATGATGACAAAAAGTATCAGAAATTTTATTTAATTGAACACAAAGAATTATAACTCCCCCTGAGATGATGAATCTCCCCCTGAGTTAAATATGAAAAAAAAGGAATAGAAACTTCCCTTTTTATCTTGAGAAATCTTCAGAGTCAGATCTTGTTTGTCTTGTAATAATCAAGGGTCAGACTATCTTGCAGATATAAGATTCAGAGTTTGATAAAAAGATAAATGATCTGAGAAACTCAGAGATTCTTTTATAGAGTGTTCTTATCAAAAGTTCTGAAATAGTCAATTTAGATATTAGAAAGAGTAGATATGTCTGAAGATTCATTCTAGTGAAATTATATTAAATAGTTCAGATCTTTATTTTCTCCCCCTTTTTTGTCATAAGCAAAAAGTAAAAACTTTTAATAAAAACAAATAAAAGGAACAAAAGCAGATAATTCAATGGAGAATAACAAGCTGATTCATTTAATCACAACAGAGGAAAAGTACATTGGAAAATATCAGAAGATATAACAATAACATTCAGATGCAAAAACAACAGATGCACAAACATGAGAAAAAAAATCTAAGAGTGTTTTGACAAAAGCATCTTCAATAGGTCTGTGATCTCAGATTGTGATTGCTCTTGCTTTGACATGAACTTAGTTATTGTCTCATTCTTCTCATCTTGTTTAGACATCCATTCTGACATGTCCTCAGATTTCTTGTCTTGCTTCGCCATCCAAGATCTTATTTCAGATTGACCAGCTTCCAAAGCAGCAATCTTGTCTCCAAAATCTGGATTTTCTGTCTTTGTCTCTGATGGAGGTTCTGTAGCCTGAACAGAGTCAATTGCCATAGGTTCTGGAGATCCTGAAGAGGGTTCTACCAGAGTCATAGTCAATGCAGTGGCAGTTGGTTCTGGAGGAGGAAGAGGAGGTGGAGGAGCATCCAAACACAGCAGAGGTCCAGTCTTGTTTACAATCCAGAATTGAGTTCTTTCAGCTCTGAGCTTTGCATCATCAGAACAGATGTTCTTCAGATTAGAAGCTATAGTGTTGAATCTTTTGAGAAATCCTTTCCAGATGATGTCAGTCTCATTTGCATCCATAGTTTTAGAACATCTTTTCTGAACAGTACCTAAAGACATCTGTATTTCTTGCAAAAACGTTTGAAATAAATGATCAATATTAAGTCTGGGTGGTGGTTTAAGCAAGGTTTCCAGAGTCATCTGTTTAGGTTTTGGAGTTGGTGGTATCAGTGATTTTGGAATGGAAATCAGAGGAGGGGGAACATATGGAAAGAATGGAATTTCTGGTTTCTGAGGTAAGGATTTGTTTAAAGCATTAAGCAGATTTGGTTGAGGTCTTGTGCGTGGGTAAACAACATCAAAGAATGCATTGGAGTATGGTACGAAAGCAGAGTTTGATGGTTTATCAGATGCAACTGTGTTATCAGATGCAGGATGCAGAGCTGAAACAGCAGCTTTACCAGATGTAGCAGATATGGTGGTTAAGGATCCTTCATTGTTCATAGATTGAATATATGAAAGGATTACAGATGGAAGGGTCGGTCTGAGTTTAGGTTTCAGAGGTTTCAAGGGTTCAGAAGGCTCAACTCTATCATAAAAATCTTTCAGTTTGAAACCATAAGATAAATTATGATAAAGAGAAGACACTTGGGCACAAGATATTCCAGATGATGATGGATTGGAAGTAGGAACAATCATCTCAGATGAAGGTGCAGGTGGAGGCATAGGTTCTGGAATGGTAGTTTTGGTAGGTAAGGTTGATTCAGATTCAGGTTCATGAACAGGGTATTTGTCAGATGGATTAATCAGAAAATCAGGATGAATTTCTGATTCAGATGAATTTGAAGATGTTTTAGGTGTACAAGAGGTAGAAGAAACTTGAAACACTATTTTTAATGGAGTGATATCAAGAACTTCTGTCTCAAGGATATGAGATGGTTCTGAAGGGGTATCAGATTGTTGAGTAGGTGGTTCAGATGAAACAGGAGCAGAAGTTACTTTAGTGGGTTCAGAAGTAACAGTTGCTACAGGTTCAGAAGGTGGAATTGTTGATGGTGGAATGACAGAGTCTTTTTCTGGTTGATCTTCTGTGGTTTGTTTTTCTGGATGATCAGAAGATTTTGGTTGATTTTCTGTTTGAGGGTGAGCAGAGTTTTGTTTATCAGAATTTTGTGGTAGTTCTGATGGTTGTGGTTCTGTTTGTTGTGGTTCTGTTGGTTGTGGTTCTGTTGGTGATGGAACAGTTGGTGACGGACGTGGAGTGAAATGTTTGATGTGTAGTTTGGGTTGAGTTGGTTTTGATACAGAAGCAGTAGGTTGTTTTTGAGGTGAGACAGAACTGGGGGCAGCAACAGATGTTGTTTGAGTGACAGGTGGTTTGGGAACAGACTTAATAGATGAATCATTAATAACAACATTTTTAGAAATAGCAGAGGTCTTTGTACCTTTGAGTTTAATCCTTTTAGCAGATGTAGAGACAGCTTCTCCAGAATCCTTTCTCTTTAGAAGATCCTTGGGTTTCTCAGCAATCTTAGCCTTCTTCTGGACAGGTTCAGATTCTGCTACAGGCTGAGATCTTTTCCTCTGAAGTGGAACTTCTTCTTCTTCTTCTTCTCCTGCATCTGGCAGTGGTTGCTTGACAAGTTGAAACACATTGGCTGGAACAGGCACTCCTTCCCTTTTGCAATCCTCTATATACATCAGAACAATATGTCTAGGTTCCTCAGCAAAGAATAGAGGAAAGTCAGATACTGGAACCCTCTTATTCAGATCAGACATATTTAACCTCTTTGGAGCAGCAGTGAGTTCATATACAATCTTGAGTCTCAGAAGGCTTTTAGCGTTCAGAGGCTTTCCCATAATGAACTCTAGTTCCTCTGTAACACCAGCATCATACAGAGCAGCCACTAAACCATTTTCAGTGAGAAGATCTGAGAGCAACCTTCCAAAAGGTATCCAAGTCCTGATCTTCTGGCCTTTTTCTTTCACAGATTCTCTGGATGCGTTGATGTGATTCCACAGATGCATGAACAGAATGTAAGGCAGATCTACCTTGTTGCTCTGACTAAGGCAGTACATGAAATAGATCTGTTCATTGTTGACATAATATGGGGAATTTGTTGACTTTCTGTGATGTATGCATCCCATGAAGATCTTGGCCCAGATCTTGTAATCAGGCTTCAGATCTTTGAATCTGTTAGAGGCTTGTCCGGCAATCATAACCTCCTCATAAACATCATCCATATCAACACGCCCAGCTGGCAGATGTGAAACACCATCTGTTTCTTCATAACCAATCAGTCTTCTAATCAGATCCTCTGTGATGATGATCTCCTTTCCCAGCACAGATGATAAAATAAACTTTGGATACACAGATGCATGAATCCAGAATTCCTTAACAAGTAGAGGGTAAACTGGTCCAAACAATCTATCAAAGTATTTCACCCAACCTTGAGCTCTAACAATGGAGCGAAAATCAAACCCATTGTCAGCCAAAGAATCAAATTCAACCATGGATTCACACAACACTTCTAACTTATCAACATGTGTGAGAAGAGTTCTCTGTGGAGGAGTATATGGAGCAGCACCTAGGTTATCTGAAGTCACAGCAGCCATTGTTGATTGAAACTGAGCAGTTGTTGATGAAGAAGACGCCATTGAAGAATGCTTTTTAGAACACTTAGGTTTTGAGTTTTTATGTAGAGAGAACAATAGATGAAAACGCATGTAAATTCTGAGAGTGAAAAGTGTGAAAGTGAATACACAACATGTATTTATACTAACCACATAGGCACACCAAAAGACAGAAAGAACGCACGTTTGAGCAGCATTAAATGAAGAGAATAAAATCATTTCAAATAATAAATGCTTCTTACAGATTTGGGGGGAAAACCAAGATATTTACTATTCAAATTTCACCTCAAACGTCTTTTCAGTTGTGCACACGCCACCTCATCAGATTTTGTGGGACACGTGTTTGCTTGCATGTTGTTCTGAATTCTCTCAAGAAATGAAACGTTAGCCAACGTTCAGATCTTCTAAAGATGGTTAGTTCAGATTTTCTCATCAGAAATATTAATCAGGATAGAATAAATGAACAGAAGAAATACTTCAGATGAATTAAGCATTTTTGCATCTGGAACAATTTGCTTCTGACAAATATTATTCTGGACAAAAATCCATACCAATATTTTTCAGAATAAAATTGAATCTATGTTCAACAAGGGGTTTTGTAAAAATATCTGCCCATTGATGATCTGTATCAACAAAGGCTAAATTTATGATTCCCTTCTGAACATAGTCTCTGATGAAATGATGCTTAATTTCTATATGTTTTGCCTTAGAATGTAAAATGGGATTCTTGGACAAACATATAGCAGAAGTATTATCACAAAAGATAGAAATGTTACTCTCAAAAATTTGATAATCTTCTAGTTGACTTTTCATCCAGAGCATCTGCGTGCTACATCCAGCAGCAGCAATGTATTCAGCCTCTGTGGTTGAAAGTGCAATTGTGGGTTGCTTCTTGCTGTACCAGGAGATTAGATTTCTTCCTAGAAATTGACAACTTCCAGAAGTACTTTTTCTTTCCACTCTGTCTCCAGCATAGTCAGCATCACAGAATCCAACTAATTTGAAATCATCAGATTTTCTGTAACACAAACCCACATTAGAAGTACCTTTCAGATACCTTAGAATCCTCTTGACAGCTGTCAAGTGTGATTCTCTAGGATCTGATTGGAATCTAGCACACAGACAAACACTGAATAATATGTCAGGTCTAGAAGCAGTAAGATAAAGAAGAGGGCCAATCATACCTCTGTAGAGCTTCTGGTCTACTTTCTTACTTACCTCTTCTTTGCCAAGAGAGCTAGTAGGATGCATTGGAGTCTTTGCCAGCTTGCTGTCAGACATGTTGAATTTCTTCAGAAGTTCTTTAACATACTTTGTCTGATGTATGTAGGTGCACTCTGGAGTTTGATTAACTTGGATTCCTAAAAAGAATCTGAGTTCTCCCATCATGCTCATTTCAAATTCTGCCTGCATACATGTAGCAAACTCCTTTCCAAGCATAACATTTGTTGATCCAAAAATAATATCATCTACATAAATTTGGCAAATTAGAAGATCTTTCTTTATGGTTTTACAGAATAGAGTTGTATCTGTCGTTACTGCGATAATCGGCGCCGGCTGACAGGAGAGTCGCCACCGTGCGTTATTTATCCCAACGGAGGGAAAGGAAACGCTCGAAGTAAACCTCGCGAAAAAGGGAAAGGTATGGTCATCGCAACCAAAACCTGGGTTCGGGAGTCGGTTACGCAAGGGGAAGGTATTAGCACCCCTCACGTCCATCGTACTCGATGGGATCCACGCTTGCTTGTTTGTACGAATTACACTTCTATCTAAACTAAAGGATGAGGTCTGAAAAGAAAAGAAAAGATGACTCGGCAAAGCATCGCACTTTATGCCTACGTATTCCCGTCTGGAACGAGAAATCAGAGTCAACGTAGTTCGCCTAACTACGGGGGAAGGTGGGTGAAGGTTGCTCGCTAGGATATCGCATCCTATGCCTACGTACTTCCACACTGCATGGAAGATCAGAGCAAACGTAGTTCGGGCTACGCGCGACACAAGCTGTTCAAGTGTTTTTTATGAAAAATCTCACCTTAAACAAGGGTTTTCTTATTGCAAAAAGGTTTGTGTTTGTTCAAATCTTTTGACGGAAGAAATGAATTGATTTTGTTATAACCTTTATTAATGTTTTTCTGTTGTTTTGAAGGAAGAAGAGATGACACTCTACAAATCCTAGGGTTAAAAGAGAATAAAATCTACCCTAATGTTATCATGCATGGGTTAACTCCTAATGTCTATCACATCCTCCCTTGAACAAGGAAGAATGGAAGTCCTACGGGAAAGGAAACGAAAGGAAGAAACGGAAATACAAGTAATAACCGCATACAAGTGAACATGAATATAGCAATGGTAAATGCAATGCAAAGGAGGGAGGAAGGTTCATCTCAACCTCAAGCCCATTCATGGATGGAATAAGAAAATATCAAGTGATCATATGCAAAGAATCGAGTGAAAACTCCGAATGAAACGCGTAATCCACTATTTGGAATCACAACGTGCTATCGTGCAAACAAGTCGATAATCGGGCAAGCTACACATACAAATAACAGCCACCTAAGGGTCTTCCAATACCTCTAACCTATCTACAATAAGAAATATAAGCCACGGCGTTCATCACGCAAACACAAAGCGGCCGTTGGAGCCTTAACAAAAATAAAGTCCGTTCGGAAGTCCAAATTACAAGTCCGAATACAAAACATAAGAAAAATAGCAAAAGGTGCTAAAAAATTCAAATAAAAATCTCCAATGCCCTACATCAAGCCACAAACCAGGGGTGAGAGATACCACAAAAATATCCAAAGATAAATGGTCAAACAAGATGAAAACATTGCAAGATATCTCATGTATACCAAAGGAAAGATTAAAGTGGAGCATGTTAAAGGAAGCATCCAAAACCAATTAAAATGGTACAATAAAATTCCCACAAAAATATATCACAATACCTCAACGTGTGTATGAGATCCCTGCAAAAGGATTGACATTTAAATTGTGTTTTGATAGGTCAAAGAAATTCAACAAAATGATAGCACCAACATTGGCCTTTTTATAACGACCCAAATGTAAAAAATCCAAAGAAAATGTCAAAAAATGGTAAAATTATAATTCCAGTTTTATTAAATCCTAGACATCTTAAAGATTCAGAACAAAAAAATGGGGATCAAAAAGACTAATTTTCCTATTTTTTATGATTATTTGAAGTCAGCATATAAAACAGAAAAAATAAAAGAAACATGGCAATAGGAAAATAAAAGAAAATAACATGAATAAATAAAAGTGGCATGAGGCTTATGTGTCCGATTACGTGGCGCAGTGAGAGGCGTTGGATGAATGGAAGAAACCTTGACTTGGAAATGCATCCGACGGTGTTAACACCTTCTTCTCCAAATCAAAATTTTCAACTTTGTGAATAGTAACCCGTAGCTCCATGAACATGAGTTTTTTGCTACTTTGAAGCACCATAACTCCATCAATAATTATCCGTTTCGCATAAATTTTGGTCAAACTTGAAGGAAAAAAAATCAAGGAATCCAAATATGGTCTTAGATTTTCTTGAAACTCTCTCTAACTCCCAAAACGTGGCACCTCAAGAAAAACTCAAGAACCAAAAATTGTCATAAAACCCATCTTTTTTGTACTAGAATCCATGTAGGAGATGAGAGCAATGTAATGCAACAACAATAATGCAAGAAAGACTCATAAATCATGAGTTATGTCGAATTCTTTATACCTCCGAAAAATGGCTTATGGAGCTTCACTCGATCACCAATTCTTTGAGAAAATGATGTAGAATCACTCAACAATACTTGGTGAATATGTTTGAAGCCTTGACAAGTCTTGAATTGATGAAAAAGTGAAAATTGGAATTTGAGTTTTCACCACTTTTTCATGTTACTACAAGGTTCCTCTTGCTCCAATTCTCTCAAAAAAAATGATGAACCATCTCTATAATTGTTGTGTAATTGATTGGTGAAGAGAAAAAGTATGGAAAGTGAGAGAAAAAAAAGATTGAAAAAAAATGGAAATTCCAAAATGTGAAAGTGTGGGGAAAATGGAAAAAATGGTGAAGAGAAAAAAATTCAATATGATTTGCAAATGGAGAAAAATGGATTCAACATCAACTATCACCAACCTTTACTCTTAATGATCTCAATCCAATATATAGATGATGATTAACAAACTTAGAGGTTTCTAGAATAATCTTGGAGGATTCTAGAAAGTTGTGGAAATTTCATGAACTTCTCATGCCATGATACTTTGAATATCTCTTATCTCATGCTTGCACCTTTCCAAACTTATGTCAAAATCTCCTTACATGAGATATGGGAAGTGTATGTAAGCTCCTTGCCTTGAAAATTCATCTTGTGCCAAGTTTTCTATACTTGCCTTATTATGCAAGTAACAAAAATACAAAGCAAGTCCAATTTTTAAACCCTAACTCAAAAAAGTGGCTGAACCAATGTCTTTAAAATGATGTTTGGAATCAATTTGGTATATTGGATGACCCATATTGGATTTTTAGATCTCTCAAACCAATTTTCCATTTCAACTTTTTCAACTTATAAGCCATTTTCAAGTCATTTGCACCAATTTTAAAATTCCATGCTCTAAGCTTTTCCAAACTTTCACACCTTCTGTTCTAGCCTTAAAATCCCATTTTGAACAACTTTGATGTTGTGAAGTTTTTCATTTGAAGCTTCCTTGTATGAGTTTTAGGCATATACTAAGAATGACCTATAATCCTCAAATGACCAAAATACCCTTTGCTTGCCAAGACCATAAGTAGAGTTCCCTAAATCATATGAAGGCATACCATACCATTATAGAAAGCTAAGAAAATAAGGAACAATTATCATGTTGGCCAGAAATCCATTTGAAGTACCCTTGAAAGTCAGAAGTTGCTTGGAATACAGACAATTTTCATAGACAAATTTCAGTGCCCTCAGATGACCTGTAACTTGCAAGAGCCCTAACTTGAGTTCTACAAATCATCTTGATGACTTTAACTACTCAAATTAAAGCTATGAAGATACCCTACAAGTTTCATGTGGACCAAGAATCCATATGAATCTTGCATCTTGAGTTACACTACTTTGAAGTTTGACCTAAATCAGGGGATTTTACAATAAAACCCTAATTTAGTAACTCCAGTTCTCCTTGACTCCTCTTGATTTTCCTTTATCATATCATCATATCCATATCCACCTAGCAAATAATGAATCCCCCATTCTTCAAATGATCCTTTATGCCCTTCAAAACACTTCTTTGACCTAGAATTGACCCAGTGTTGACCCTAGTTGACTGACTTCAACTGAGGCTCTTGCAATCATTCAAATGACTTGGTTCTCCTCAAAAATGATTCTCTAGACTCTTCATAGCATCCATACACACATCATACTCTTGGCTCATAGCTCACATTTCCTCTGATGATCCCCCACTAGCCTCACGATAGGAGAGAATTCACTGATCAATCTGGCAGCTCTTCAAAGCTCAAATTCTTCCCTGATGACCTGAGTAGTCTTGAATATGAATGAAACCCTTGGATATACCTCTTGAAATAAGAACAGCACTTGATCCCCTGATTAAGATAGCTTGCCTATGCAGATGAATACACTATGTACATGATGACAATGCAAATGACTATGCAATTGAAACATAAACCTAGGTTAGAAAAGGTTGGGCAAATTTTGGGGTGCAACAGCTTCCCCTATTCAAGCGACTTGGACCCGACTGGATGAAGAGCGCGCAGCCTTCAGACATTCGAGGTACGAGACGGTTGAATACGAAAGAACCCGGAAATTTGCCAACCGCAAAAATAAATTGCGAAAACGACTACTGCTTGAGAAAACCCTGGGAACTGGCTTCTGTTGTCACGGCGCCAACTAGCCATCCATCTGCCAAATAATCTGCTGTTGTCCGCAGACCACTCCATTCCGAAGAAATGAGCATACACCATATAACGAGAAATTGTTGATATCACTTATCAACCTCTGTTGATCTCACTTATCAACGTCTGTTGATCTCACTTATCAACCTCTGTTGATCTCACTTATCAACCTCTGTTGATCTCACTTATCAACTGAGCACACGCTAACCAGCGGGAGAATATTGACTTCACTTGTCATGTTGACTTCACTGATCAACTTTTCGTATCCTGAAGAAACGAGAGAACGCTTAACCAAACGAGACAAGGTCCGAAGACATGAACAACCAACTCTGCGGGGAAATGAGAAACTTAACCAAGCAACTCTGAGGGGACAAATTCTGACGACTGCCGTTAAACACCTGCTGGGGAAAATGGGAACTTAACCAAGCACCCTTGTTGAAAACTACGAGTAATTTAACCAAACAACTCCTGTAGCGAGCTCCCTGCTGGAGACTATGAGGGACTTAACCAAGCAACCCATTGAAGTAACACCCTGCTGGAGAACATAACTCTGTTGGGGAATTGCGGGTAACCACCCGAAAATCTGTATTACCACCTTCTAATACTGATACCCCATCCTCCTGAGAAAGACTCAGCTGGGGAAATACAAGTGACTTAACCAAGCGACTTGTCAAAGGATACCCTGCCAGGGACTACGAGGAACTTAGCCAAGTATCTCGTTGAAGAACAACCCGCTGGGGATTACGTCTCTACTGGGGAAACTGTGGGTAACCACCCAGAAATTGCATTATGCCATCTCTACAGCATTCTGAGAAAGGACTCGGCTGGGGAGAAAGAGAAGTGCTTGGCCAAGCAACTCTGCTAGGGGAATATGCCATGACGGACACGATCACTGCGTGTCTGGCACAACAAATCCACAAAACTGCGACGAACACGGTCACTGCGTGTCTTACAAACAAAAACCATTTAACGGGACAAACACGACGAACACGATCACTGCATGCTGCGTTACAATCACATCGACCATAAATCCAACCGGATGAGATAAACACGATCACTGCGTGCCAGACAAAATAAATCCACATAGGAGAGGCAAACACGTTCACTGCGTACTTCAACCACCAATATGATAAACACGATCCCTGCGTGTGCTGCAATAGGGCGAATGCGATCACTGCGCATCTCGACCAACAAAACCCCGGAATTATGTCAACACGCTCACTGCGTGTGTCACAAAATCAACCCATGTAACAGGACGAATACGATTACTGCGTATGCCGACCAACAACCCACTGATACAATAGCCACGATCACTGCACGCTCCGCATCATAAGTTCCCATGGTACTAACAACACGATCACTGCATGCTGTACGAATACGATCACTGCGTATCTTGAACACGATCCCTGCGCGTTCGAACACGATCACTGCGCGTTCTGAGCCACGATCCTCTTGACTGGAGAAAAAACACGATCCCTGCGTGTTGCGTGAATACGGTCACTGCGTATCTGGAATACGATCACTGCGTGTTTGAACACGATCACTGCGCGTTCTGAGCCACGATCCTCTTGACTGGAGAAAAACACGATCCCTGCGTGTTGCGTGCCTCAACTAACCCACATAACTGGACGAATACGATCACTGCATATCCTGACCATACATAGGATAACCGCGATCACTGCGCGCTTCATGTCACGACCCTCTTGACTGGAGGAAACACGATCCCTGCGTGTTGTGACACAACTTCAAGCATGGGACGAATACGATCACTGCGTACTTCGGCCACCAACAACCCGATGAACACGTTTGCTGCGTGTCTTACAGCATAATCCAACTGCATAACGGACGAATACGGTCACTGCGTATCAACCCATAATCACTGTAACACGGACGAATACGATCACTGCATATATCGACCAACAACTGGATGAACACGATCATTGCGTGCCTTGCTCAATAAAACCCCCGAAACGATACCAACACGATCACTGCGTGCCTTACAAAACAATCTTCTTAGATCGGGACGAATACGATCACTGCGCCATTCGACCACAGATACACATTCCAAGATCAACACGATCACTGCGTGTCCTACGACATGAACCCCATACTGGCACAAATACGATCACTGCATACTTGGGCAACAAATCAACATCTCGAAATTAACACGATCACTGCGTGCCTTACAATATGAACCCCATAGAGGGTACAAATACGATCACTGCGTACTTTGACCACAAAACCCACATCTTCCTGAATCACGATTTCTCTTATCGGCAAGGAATAACATATCTGAAACTGGATAGGTAACCACCTGGCTTATGTTTCAAATATGCATGTTTGATAATGACGAAATGCTTCCATACTGCATGGAAATGCTACATACTTGGGTAGAATGCAAATTCTCATGATGCATGCTTATGCAAAGAGTTACTTCAGCAAAATAAATGTTGAAGACACACTGGATCCGCTGGGGATGACCGGAATACTACCGATACGCTTCCAACAAAATAAATGTTGGAAAGATGAACTAACTCTGCTGGGAATAACCATCCTGCCAAGAAAATAGCTCACAAGCTCAAACTTCCAAAATCTGCTGAGAAAGGTCCTCCTGACGAGGAAGAGCGACTTGCTGGGAAAAGAAAGGACAACCTTGCTCGGGAAAACTTCTTTCAGCAGCTCCGACCACTTGATCACACTCTGTGGGAGCCCTTCCTGCTATTACTGAGCTGGGGAAATCATCCTGCTATCACTGAGCTGAGGATTGAACTGCACATTCTGATTTGCACTGCACAAGAACTCTTTGGGAAGTTAATCGTATCCATCTCGACCTTCACTGGGGAGGACTCTGCTCTGCTTGATAAGCTAATGCTGAACTGAAGATACATTAATCTTAACTCTCCTGGGGAATTAACATTCAGTTTTGCCCGGGGCGACTTCACTGGGGAAGACACAACATACAATCTCTGGAGAGGGTACCAGCCTGCCATGGATTCTGGCGGGGAACTTCGCGAGCTTTTGAATAGCTTGCCCCAGTGCACTCCACTTGCCCCTATCTACCTCCTGGGAATACTTGCGCTGAACCGCTTACTATGAGACGACCTCGAGATTTCTTGCCCCGGCATCTATACGGCAAAAAGATTCCATCTCCATTAGCCCTGATCAACCTAGTTGGTTTCAACGTTCTCTGCGGTGACTTGCCCCTGAATGAGCGTTCTAGCGACTTATCCTGATCTGATTATCCACTTGAAGTATCTGCTTTCAAATCCCCACGTTCTGCATGACTGCCCCTGATGGGGTCTCGAGAAGACTCTCTTCTGATTAGTTGCCTCTCAAGCATACTGCCCCTTAATCAACTGAAGCTTCGGGACTTGTCCTCAGACTAACTGATTCCGAACTTAATGGAAGTCAATGCCCCTGATCGCAATGACTTTGCCCCTGAGTAGCTGGTCCGGAACAGTACCTCCAACTACGAGAGATTTACTGAATCTCGACCTGATTGCCCCAGAGTAGCTGACTTCTCATGGCTGACCTGACTGGGAATCACGATAATAGCTTGCCCCTGCTCTCGGAACATTCGGGCACTCTGGATTCTATCCTGACCATACTTTCCATTGCAGAAAACTTTCCTGCTATCAAGCGCTTACTCGCAAGTAAAACAAGTTGTTCTGCGTAAAAGACATATTAATGCAACACATATGACAGCTTTGGCATCCAATCTGTTCACTGGGAAAAGGGAAAAACAGTTTATAGCATACACTGCACAAAACATTTATCAACATCAGTACCAACATGGTAAGAGGAACCCTTTCAGGAGTCAGAATCGACGCGACCTTTACCGACGTATGCTTTCGAAACAACCTGCTTCAATTAGGACTTTTGAAGGTTATAACGTGGTCAGGTTCACGGTTTTGAAGGAAAGGATAAAGGCTCAAAGTTTATTTTAACCCACCCATTCTCCTTGATGTTCTCCAATCCTATGTTCAGCTAATTCGACCTTAGCGCTCACCTCTCAGAGGCTGAAAGATAGGAGTGATAGTTTGAGAACCCATGAACTTTTAGAGTGACAGCCACTGACTTTTCATCTTTGACACTTAGGGTCACACGACTCGCATTTGATTTGAGGATTTTTCTTTTTGTCCTCCTTTCATCTTTTTTCTTATCCCTAACTTTTGCCTGGACTGACTCTTTTTGAGTTTCTTTTGATTTTTTTAGTCCAGCGGGATGCCCTCATTTTTGCCTAAGTCGTTTGTTTTCTTTTCTTGACTTAGCGGGCTTTTGATTCTTCTCACTTTTTGTTTTTTTCGAATAAGTCGTGTGACACTGGTTGTCTGACTCTTTGGGGAATGATGTGACTGTCTCACTCTTGATTTAACCATTGTGGTTTTTTAGGCACGACCTCTAGAGGTGTGATTGATCCTCGAATGGACACTCCTTTTGCAACTTGAACGCTCGGTCAAATTAGCTAACACCTACCCTGCCCCAGGTTAAGATTGAGGGTTTTTCATTCACAGAAAGAAACTCCTACTACAAGGCTCAAAAGGGTCGACAAGGGATTATCTTCCTTATAACTCCGGTGTTTAGGGATTTGAAACAATGCATGTACATCATCAACAGGTTTTATTTCAAAAGCATACAATATCGGAAGTTGCATGTCATTCATTTTTGTCATCCCCCCCAGATTCCTCTTAACCAGGTGTTGGACATTTATAAAAACAATTAGTGAACACGAATGGATTTAATCAAAACATGCATATTTATTTCATCATCATCAATTGAAATGAAAACAACAAGTTTTACAAACAACATCGCAATTCAAACATGAAAGAAACTACAAACGTAAAGAAATGACAAGATAAAACAAAGAAAAACGCCAGCTTCCGAGAACCGGGCTTTCACATCTGTCCTGCTGCTGAACCAGCTATCTTCACAATCAGTCATGAGAGGCAGCCTGCCGCTGTTCTGATCTACTTTTAACGGCCCACACGAACTATAGAACTCCTCTTTGCCCCCCATATTCCAGCCTATTCATGGTTTGACATTGGTTTTTGTGTAATGTTGGGACCTTCCTTCCCAAAATTGATGGCTGAGCTATCAAGCAAATCTTGCACTTTGTGCTTGAAAGCTAAACAATTCTCGATGTTGTGCCCGGGTGCACCAGAGTGAAAATCACAATGCTCGTTGATGTCGTACCCTACTGGTGGCGTGCCAGTCGGCGGCGCTAAGGTTCTCTTTTCAACTAGCTGTAACTTCAATAGGGTCTGAAGGAGCTCTGCGTAAGACATCGGCGGTACCTCAAATACCCTCCTCGGCCTTGGAGCCTGAAACCGCCGCTGATTCTGATTAGGCTGCTGCTGAGCCTGCTGCTGTTGTTGTCTCTGTTGCTGAGGTGGTCCCGGAATAGTCACACTTGCAACTTGTGGCTGTGGACGCCGATTCTGATTCCTATTTCTCCGCTGAACGTTATACACCGCATTAGCATCATCTTGCCTTTTACCACCGAAGGCTTTCCTGTTGCTTCCAGCCGAAGCAGATTCTCCCGGTTGAATCTTACCAATTTTTATCCCGTTCTCTATACGCTCCCCCATCAGGATCAGCTCGGAGAAGGTACTCATTGAGAAGTTGAGCAGCCGGTCATAGTACATCCCTGAGAATGTCCCTACGAACAAGTCCATCATTTCCCTCTCGACCATAGGTGGTTGTACTCTCGCAGCCAGGTCACGCCATCTCTGGGCGTACTCTTTGAAGCTTTCCTTGGGCTTTTGGGACATGCTTTGCAACTGAACTCTGTTAGGAGCGAGATCGCTGTTGTATTGGTAGTGCTTCACGAAAGCTTCCGCCAATTCCTTCCAAGTTCTGATCTGTGTTGGCTCCAGGCTCATGTACCACTCCAATGACGGCCCTGACAAGCTGTCTTGGAAAAAGTGCATAAGCATCTTTTCGTCGTCCGAATACGCAGACATCCTTCTGTAAAATGAACGGACATGCACCCTCGGGCACGTGTCGCCTCTATACTTATCAAAAGATGGCGCCTTGAATTTCAGAGGTACCCTCAGCCCTGGTACCAACCCCATGTTAGACATATCCAGTCCCACAGCGTTCTGATTAGCCAGACCATTTACCTTTTCTTCCAACAATCTCATGCGGAGGCTGTCCCCTGTAGGCCTCCCTAGCCTTCATTATGACTGGAGAAAACGTCTTCCTGATGGTCCTCCCAACGAGGTATCTCTTCATATGCAGCATGTCCAGCGTTACGACCCAGACCTGCTTGGAAGTACCTGGGATCACCTCTCAGGTTGCCCATATCCTGGCCGTTGTTCATACCCATTCCATATCCTGCGTTACCATAACCACGGTCTCCGTATCCAGTTTTGGCACCAGCCACATTGCCATATCCCACATTCATACCCTGAAAGCCCTGATTACCATTGTCGCCATTCAGCCCGACGTTCTCCGCACCCATGTTGAAACCCTGGTTGACGTTCCCTACGAACACTCCTGCAGTGTCTCCGTTAGTGTTACCAGTATTTCCGTTACCACCAGCAGGACCAGCTTCTCCGTTGTTCAGCCCAGCGACTGGAATGTGATCAACACTTTGATGATTTTCAACCCTGGGAGAGTTAGCCACGTTTTCACCACGCGGGGTGCCGTTGATCTCAGCACGAGCAACCAACGGCTGTACCAGACTCTGCAACTGTTCCTGCCCTTTGGCGATAGTCTCCATGGTTTGCATGAACAGGGCCATCCTGTCACGCATCTCTTGCATTTCAAGCTGCATGGCGTCCATGATTTTCTTCTGGTTGGTTCTTGTAAAGTAACGGTGGACCCGCTTTTCTTCAATCCTGAAAATACCTTTGAACGGATGCGGGAGATAAGATACACGGCTCACAAACCTGTAATGCAAATATGGGTATGTATGCAAAATGCAATGATAAATGGGTATGTAAACAATGCAATGCAAACAGCTGCAACAGGGGATCACGTGCCCTGAATAAGAAGCCCAAGTCACACCAAGAACAGGTCTCAGACAGACCCTCCAATACTCATCAAGCACTGGTCTCAGACAGACCTCACAAAGAACTCCAGCCTGATCCCGGATAGACCCAATAATATAACCCACACCTGGTCTCTGACAGACTTCATAACATAACTCCAACTGGTCTCTGATAGACCTCATACCATAACTCTGGCTGGTCTCTGATAGACCTCACAACTATCCATAAATACCAAGGATCTCTGATCAAGAAATAACCGGTATCTGGAGGTCTAGTTACCTGCATATCCCCAAACCCTCTCACAGGTGGATGTCCTAGTAACTGGCAAAGGTATGGCATCCTATGCGGTCGTCGACGTCACAGACTTTCAGGAGTGACGATACGATTCCCAGAAGGAGTGGCATCATCAAATCCTGAAGAGGCCTCACTTAGCCAACTTCCAAATGATCGGTCCCCAGAGTCGATAATCCAACTAACCAGCAAACCGAGCCACCCAAAGGGTAGGACAGGAGGCCAACCAGAAGAACCTCGTCTGAGCGTAGATTTCGCGGGACACTAGGACATGCAAAGCACGTGCGCGCCCACTAATCTCTACTCTAAGTCTAGGTGCACTCAAGCCCAGGTCCGACTTATCTCTCCATCATGGAACACCCGTCACAACCCCACAATACAGCAATAATAATGATAATATAATGCTGAAAGGTAAATACAGAAACGTAAATCCATACAAATTCCTCGACGGGCAAACAAGCGCTAGGATTGACTCTCTTAAAGGACGTTGGATCCTAAATGCATAAGGACCATCGCAGTCCTTAGCAGCCAGGGGACATTGGATCCCCAGCAGAGTCGCCAGCTGCTGGGGATCGCCCCCAAATAGCTAGGAAAAGAACCTCAGGCGTAGGGAACCATCGCCTTCCCCAGCAGAGTCGCCAGCTGCTGGGGATGACCCCAAACAGCTAGGAAAAAACCCAAGGCGAGACTCGTATAGGGAACTATCGCAGTCCCCAGCAGAGTCGCCAGCTGTCGCTACTGCGATAATCGGCGCCGGCTGACAGGAGAGTCGCCACCGTGCGTTATTTATCCCAACGGAGGGAAAGGAAACGCTCGAAGTAAACCTCGCGAAAAAGGGAAAGGTATGGTCATCGCAACCAAAACCTGGGTTCGGGAGTCGGTTACGCAAGGGGAAGGTATTAGCACCCCTCACGTCCATCGTACTCGATGGGATCCACGCTTGCTTGTTTGTACGGATTACACTTCTATCTAAACTAAAGGATGAGGTCTGAAAAGAAAAGAAAAGATGACTCGGCAAAGCATCGCACTTTATGCCTACGTATTCCCGTCTGGAATGAGAAATCAGAGTCAACGTAGTTCGCCTAACTACGGGGGAAGGTGGGTGAAGGTTGCTCGCTAGGATATCGCATCCTATGCCTACGTACTTCCACACTGCATGGAAGATCAGATCAAACGTAGTTCGGGCTACGCGCGACACAAGCTGTTCAAGTGTTTTTTATGAAAAATCTCACCTTAAACAAGGGTTTTCTTATTGCAAAAAGGTTTGTGTTTGTTCAAATCTTTTGACGGAAGAAATGAATTGATTTTGTTATAACCTTTATTAATGTTTTTCTGTTGTTTTGAAGGAAGAAGAGATGACACTCTACAAATCCTAGGGTTAAAAGGGAATAAAATCTACCCTAATGTTATCATGCATGGGTTAACTCCTAATGTCTATCACATCCTCCCTTGAACAAGGAAGAATGGAAGTCCTACGGGAAAGGAAACGAAAGGAAGAAACGGAAATACAAGTAATAACCGCATACAAGTGAACATGAATATAGCAATGGTAAATGCAATGCAAAGGAGGTAGGAAGGTTCATCTCAACCTCAAGCCCATTCATGGATGGAATAAGAAAATATCAAGTGATCATATGCAAAGAATCGAGTGAAAACTCCGAATGAAACGCGTAATCCACTATTTGGAATCACAACGTGCTATCGTGCAAACAAGTCGATAATCGGGCAAGCTACACATACAAATAACAGCCACCTAAAGGTCTTCCAATACCTCTAACCTATCTACAATAAGAAATATAAGCCACGGCGTTCATCACGCAAACACAAAGCGGCCGTTGGAGCCTTAACAAAAATAAAGTCCGTTCGGAAGTCCAAATTACAAGTCCGAATACAAAACATAAGAAAAATAGCAAAAGGTGCTAAAAAATTTAAATAAAAATCTCCAATGCCCTACATCAAGCCACAAACCAGGGGTGAGAGATACCACAAAAATATCCAAAGATAAATGGTCAAACAAGATGAAAACATTGCAAGATATCTCATGTATACCAAAGGAAAGATTAAAGTGGAGCATGTTAAAGGAAGCATCCAAAACCAATTAAAATGGTACAATAAAATTCCCAAAAAAAATATCACAATAGCTCAACGTGTTTATGAGATCCCTGCAAAAGGATTGACATTTAAATTGTGTTTTGATAGGTCAAAGAAATTCAACAAAATGATAGCACCAGCATTAGCCTTTTTATGACGACCCAAATGTAAAAAATCCAAAGAAAATGTCAAAAAATGGTAAAATTATAATTCCAGTTTTATTAAATCCTAGACATCTTAAAGATTCAGCACAAAAAAATGGGGATCAAAAAGACTAATTTTCCTATTTTTTATGATTATTTGAAGTCAGCATATAAAACAGAAAAAATAAAAGAAACATGGCAATAGGAAAATAAAAGAAAATAACATGAATAAATAAAAGTGGCATGAGGCTTATGTGGCCGATTACGTGGCGCAGTGAGAGGCGTTGGATGAATGGAAGAAACCTTGACTTGGAAATGCATCCGACGGTGTTAACACCTTCTTCTCCAAATCAAAATTTTCAACTTTGTGAATAGTAACCCGTAGCTCCATGAACATGAGTTTTTTGCTACTTTGAAGCACCATAACTCCATCAATAATTATCCGTTTCGCATAAAATTTTGGTCAAACTTGAAGGAAAAAAATCAAGGAATCCAAATATGGTCTTAGATTTTCTTGAAACTCTCTCTAACTCCCAAAACGTGACACCTCAAGAACCAAAAATTGTCATAAAACCCATCTTTTTTGTACTAGAATCCATGTAGGAGATGAGAGCAATGTAATGCAACAACAATAATGCAAGAAAGACTCATAAATCATGAGTTATGTCGAATTCTTTATACCTCCGAAAAATGGCTTATGGAGCTTCACTCGATCACCAATTCTTTGAGAAAATGATGTAGAATCACTCAACAATACTTGGTGAATATGTTTGAAGCCTTGACAAGTCTTGAATTGATGAAAAAGTGAAAATTGGAATTTGAGTTTTCACCACTTTTTCATGTTACTACAAGGTTCCTCTTGCTCCAATTCTCTCAAAAAAAATGATGAACCATCTCTATAATTGTTGTGTAATTGATTGGTGAAGAGAAAAAGTATGGAAAGTGAGAGAAAAAAAAGATTGAAAAAAAATGGAAATTCCAAAATGTGAAAGTGTGGGGAAAATGGAAAAAATGGTGAAGAGAAAAAAATTCAATATGATTTGCAAATGGAGAAAAATGGATTCAACATCAACTATCACCAACCTTTACTCTTAATGATCTCAATCCAATATATAGATGATGATTAACAAACTTAGAGGTTTCTAGAATAATCTTGGAGGATTCTAGAAAGTTGTGGAAATTTCATGAACTTCTCATGCCATGATACTTTGAATATCTCTTATCTCATGCTTGCACCTTTCCAAACTTATGTCAAAATCTCCTTACATGAGATATGGGAAGTGTATGTAAGCTCCTTGCCTTGAAAATTCATCTTGTGCCAAGTTTTTTATACTTGCCTTATTATGCAAGTAACAAAAATACAAAGCAAGTCCAATTTTTAAACCCTAACTCAAAAAAGTGGCTGAACCAATGTCTTTAAAATGATGTTTGGAATCAATTTGGTATATTGGATGACCCATATTGGATTTGTAGATCTCTCAAACCAATTTTCCATTTCAACTTTTTCAACTTATAAGCCATTTTCAAGTCATTCGCACCAATTTTAAAATTCCATGCTCTAAGCTTTTCCAAACTTTCACACCTTCTGTTCTAGCCTTAAAATCCCATTTTGAACAACTTTGATGTTGTGAAGTTTTTCATTTGAAGCTTCCTTGTATGAGTTTTAGGCATATACTAAGAATGACCTGTAATCCTCAAATGACCAAAATACCCTTTGCTTGTCAAGACCATAAGTAGAGTTCGCTAAATCATATGAAGGCATACTATACCATTCTAGAAAGCTAAGACAATAAGGAACAAGTCTCATGTTGGACATAAATCCATTTGAAGTACCCTTGAAAGTCAGAAGTTGCTTGGAATACAGACAATTTTCATAGACAAATTTCAGTGCCCTCAGATGACCTGTAACTTGCAAGAGCCCTAACTTGAGTTCTACAAATCATCTTGATGACTTTAACTACTCAAATTAAAGCTATGAAGATATCCTACAAGTTTCATGTGGACCAAGAATCCATATGAAGCTTGCATCTTGAGTTACACTGCTTTGAAGTTTGACCTAAATCAGGGGATTTTACAATAAAACCCTAATTTAGTAACTCCAGTTCTCCTTGACTCCTCTTGATTTTCCTTTATCATATCATCATATCCATATCCACCTAGCAAATAATGAATCCCCCATTCTTCAAATGATCCTTGATGCCCTTCAAAACACTTCTTTGACCTAGAATTGACCTAGTGTTGACCCTAGTTGACTGACTTCAACTGAGGCTCTTGCAATCATTCAAATGACTTGGTTCTCCTCAAAAATGATTCTCTAGACTCTTCATAGCATCCATACACACCTCATACTCTTGGCTCATAGCTCACATTTCCTCTGATGATCCCCCACTAGCCTCACGATAGGAGAGAATTCACTGATCAATCTGGCAGCACTTCAAAGCTCAAATTCTTCCCTGATGACCTGAGTAGTCTTGAATATGAATGAAACCCTTGGATATACCTCTTGAAATAAGAACAACACTTGATCCCCTGATTAAAATAACTTGCCTATGCAGATGAATACACTATGTACATGATGACAATGCAAATGACTATGCAATTGAAACATAAACCTAGGTTAGAAAAGGTTGGGCAAATTTTGGGGTGCAACAATATCCACTTTGCCTCTTGTTGCACCCTAAAATTTGACCAACCGGGTCCCGTATCTGGCTCGATGTTTCGACGCATTCCCGCATTCACATCTGCATATCGCATACAATGCATTTTTCATTTGTTTTGATTTTATCGGGATCACAGCTCTCGTCTCGCGTCTCAGGTGTTTTTTTAATCAGTCTAGATAGATAGAATCGTATTTTTGGGATATTTCGGTGCCCGTTTATTTTTACCGGCTATTTTGGTGCGCTCTCGCGGTGTTATGGGTCGTTCGGTGCTATTTTTGTCCCTCTAGGAATTATTGTGATTTTTCTGGATTTTATTGACCAGTTTTAGATTTTTTAATAGCTTAAATCATTTTTAGAATATTAATAGGATTTTTAATAGTTTTAATTCTTTTTAAATAGATTTTTAATCATTTTAGGAGTTAATAGATGTTTTAGGATAATATAAAATTTTTAGAATATTAGTGGTTTTTAAATAGTTTTAATAGCTTTTTAATCTTTTTTAATATAGATTTTTCTTTATTAAATGAATAGTTTTTTTAGGGTATAATGTTTTAGAATAATAAATAATCGGGTTAATAGAAATTAAATGTTTTTTTTAATTTTAGATATAAATAATATAGTTTTTTTCATAGAATATAATATAGTTTTATTAGAAATTTAATAGAAGTTTAAGTAGTGGGTATTAGATTTTTTTAATTGAGTTTTAATCAGAGTCATTAGCAATTAATTCATTAGCATTTAACCATGTTAATTAGTCCAATTAGTCAGATTAATTCGTTGGGCCTGCATCCATTTTTGTTCACGTTAAGCCCAATGCGGCCAAGTTCCACCAGAATTTTCCAGCAATGTCTAGAACTATCCAGAATTTTCTCAGTCCTATATATTCAGATCAGCGCCACGTGTATGAAGAGGAGGACCCCACGTTACTTCTCCACCACACGCCACGCATCACACAGTTTCCCTCTCACTCTGCCACGCCCACGCCACGTGGCGCCCATGCACCGTCCTCCCCCACTATCACTGACACGCGTCACACCACTGGCCCTCGCCTGAAACCGTCACCGGCCGGCATGCATGGCCGGCGGCCACCATCAATCTCATCGGAGGTCATTTTTCCCAGAATCGCTTCAATCTTCATCCTTCAACCACCGTTCATTTTCCTCCATCACCGTTCAACCATCATCCTTCTCATCCAAACTTCATCATCTCCAGAATTCACCTTCAAGAAAAAGTTTCCCAGAAACTCAACCTTCAACATCCTTCAACAGAAAACCACCATCGATGATTCACAAGATCCATCAGTTTTCCTTATTCTCAGAAGTCATCAAGTTCATCACAAATATCCAGAAAGATCAAAGATCCTTCAGAACTTCATCGATCTTCACCAACGCCAGAGATCTTCGTCAAAATTTTCAAGCGAGCTGCATCCAGATCTGTCAACCCAACTTCAAGACTTTCCTCATGAGGCTTGCCAAAACTTCATCGCGATTCATGCGTGTTCACCAACCGCCTCCAGACTTCATCATACTTGTTCATACGAACCTTCGTCCACCGGTTTGTTCATCGTAATCATCGCCATCGGGTTTTTCCAGGAAACTTCACACGATCTTCAAACATGTCCACCGGATCTCCTTCGATATTCATCAAGAATCGTAAACGAAACTTCAAAAATGAGTTTCATCTCAGTTCTTCAGCCTCACCGTACTTCCAAGTTGGTGCGTTGTGATGTCATTCATCGTTTATTGTGGGAAGGAGACGAGTGTTTGAAAAGGAAATGAAGAGGGTAAAACAAGTTAAGATTGAGGTGTTAGGTTGAGAGTGAGAGGCTTGTGAGCAAGAGAATCTGAGATCGAGAGAGAACGAAGTTGACGGAGAGAGTCAGAGAGGGGGACGGCGGCGGTTGAGGGTGAAGATGGAGTTTAGGGTTTCAGGTGAAATGAGAGTGAAGGAGGATGGTGGACCCAGGGGGTTTGGGCCTCGAAGCCTAATGTTTTTGCAGTTTACACCCCCCATTTTTTGGCAGCCACCCTCAGATCCTGTTTTTTTTTTGGGTAGGCATTGGGCTTCAGGCCCAACGAGATGTTTGGCTTGCACACCTGCATTTTTTTCCTCATACCCCCCGTGTGTATTCTGTGTGACTGGGCTGGGCCCAATTTGTTGTTTTTGTTTGTCTTACTGGCTAACTCCCCCATGTACCAATATACCCCCCTTCCCCTTTAGTATTTTCTTTTTGTTTTTTTCTTTATTATAGTGCATGAAGAATATTTTGCAAATACATGAAAAAAAGAATATTAAAGGAAAAAGTATAGTGGAAAGAAAAAATGTTGGAAAATAGTTGAAAAAAGTGAAGAAAAAATATAGAGAAAATATTAGAAAAAATAAAGAAATATTTGGAAAAAAAAGAATTTGAAAAAAAGAAAAAGGAGAGAAAATATTGTGAAAAAATATATAGAAAAATAATGGAGGAAAAATACATAGAAAAAAATGAAAAAATGTATGAAGAAGATATGAAAAAAAGAATTTGGAAAAGAAGCATGAAAAAAGAAAAGAAGAAAATAGCTGGAAAATAGCAAAAAATATTAGATGTAATATTTTTTAGGATTTATTTTTTAGAGGTAATTTTAGAAGTCCATTTGTTAGGGGGCTTTTTTTTCATTTGATTTTTTCAGGATAAATAGGATAGTATTTCTTAGGAGATTATTTTTCAGTATTCACCCATTGTAATCATTTTTCAGAATGTTAATAAAACGAGATTTGAGCTGTGGTCCCGAAAGTAGCCGAACTACAGCTGCTCTGATTTCTCGTACCAGACGAGAATATGTAGGCATAGGATGCGATATCCTAGCGAGCACACTAACAACTGACTTTCTGTTCTCTCGCTGCTGTGCGATCGAGACTTTCCCGCTGACGACTAATTGTAACCCTTTTTTCTCTCTTGCCCGAGCGCATTTGAGACCAGACCCTAGTTTTGCCCATAGGTCCCCGAACCTTTGAAGCCAGTTGGTTTTCTCACTGCTGTGTGAGAATACCCTTGTTTAGCCGTAGTTAGTCTGAACTACGTAAAGCTCTGATCTTCCATGCAGTGTGAAAGTACGTAGGCACAAGATGCGAGGTCTTGGCGAGCAATTTTCCCTGTAGTCCCGAACTACGTTGACTCTGACTTTCTCTCTTGAGAATACGTAGGCATAGAGTGCGACGCTCTATCGAGTCAGTTCCCTTCCGTTTAGATTTAGCAGTCGTAGATAGATTGTTTTGCATCCTTTAGACAACCCAAGCAAGCTTGGATCCCGTCGAGTACGACGGACGTGAGGGGTGCTAATACCTTCCCCTTGCGTAACCGACTCCCGAACCCAGGTTTTGGTTGCGATGACCATACCCTTTCCCCGTTTTTTTGCGAGGTTTACTTCGAGCATTTCCTTTCCCTCCGTTGGGATAAATAACGCACGGTGGCGACTCTTCTGTCAGCCGACGCCGATTTTCGCAGTAGCGACAGCTGGCGACTCTGCTGGGGAATGCGATAGTTCCCTATGTGAGTCTGCTGGGGATCCAACGTCCCCTGGCTGCTAAGGACTGCGATAGTCCTTATGCATGTGGGATCCAACGTCCCCTAAGAGAGAGTCAATCCTAGCGCTTGTTTGCTTGTCTATTGAGGTTTATTTATTGATATTATCTGTTGCTGTTGGGGTGTTACGGGTGTTCTATGATTGAGAGAAGCCGGACCTGGGCTTGAGTGCACCTTAGACTTAGAGTAGAGATTAGTTGGCGCCCGCATGCTTTGCTTGCCTTGGTGTCCCGCGAAATCTACACTCAGACGAGGTTCTTCTGGTTGGCCTCTTGACCCACCCTTTGGGTGGCTTGGGTTGCTGGTTAGTTGGATTGTCGACTCTGGGAACCGATCATTTGGAAGTTAGCTAAGTGAGGCCTCTTCAGGACTTGATGATGCCACTCCTTCTGGGAATCGTATCGTCAGTTTTGAAAGTCTGTGACGCTAACGACCGCATAGGATGCCGTACCTTGTCAGAGATAGGTCCATACCTGTGAGTGGGAGGGTTTTTTGTGCAGGAAACTTGACTTCCAACCTACCCGTTATTTTGGTCTTCTCTTCAGAGCGACCGTCCTCCGTCAGTAGTGCAGTAGTATTCAGAGATTGTGTGGGGGCTGTGGTCCCGTGTGTGCTGCATCTTGCATATCATGTGCATAATAGTGTTGCATCATATTGCATATCATCCTCCAGCTAGCCAGAGTTCTGATCCAGCCTTTGTTTCCTGAAGGTGATTACCCGGAGTTAGGATTGAGCAGCTGTTGATTGTCAGAAGACCGACCAAGGGGTTGAGTAGATTTGAGCAGAATCGAGCATCGAAGTCAGCCGAAGATTATTGGTAGCTATGTCTGAAGGCAATTTCCAGTCTCCTAACACCCTGACAGGGTTCACCATGGCGTCCAACCCTCTGTATGATTCTATGGAAGACTTCCCGCATGTGAACGACATTACTGTAGACCAAGTTGTACAGACTTCTGTTGAGGACCGAGGTCGACATGAGCAGTTTGTTGCCCAGAATGAACGTCCTCCTGTTATCAATCCAGGTGTTGCTTTCCCTGTGATGAATTACCGAAGAGATATCCCGATTGCCAGGATGGTAGATCCCAGAGCTCTTGAAGAGGATAGAAGACTCCGAGCGTTGGAAGAAGGAATGAAAGCTTTGGAAGCCAAAGAGGCTGTTAACCTGGATGCTGTAGGCATGTGTTTGGTTCCTGACCTGGTGTTGCCTTACAAGTTCAAAGCACCGAAATTTGAGAAGTACACGGGAGATAGCTGTCCGAAGCTGCATTTGATGATGTTCTGTCGAAGGATGACTGCGTTTGCGCGAGATGACAAATTGATGATTCATTGCTTTCAAGATAGTCTGACTGGGGCATCTTTGAGGTGGTATATGCAGTTAGAGAGAAATCAGATTCAGTCATGGATGGATTTAGCCAGATCTTTTCTGAAGCAGTACGATTACAATCTAGACGTAGCTCCCTATCGCATGCATTTGCAAGAGCTGTCTCAAGAGGACAATGAACCTATCAGGAAGTATGCTCAGAGATGGAGAGAATTTGCTGCTAGAGTGCATCCACCGCTGTTAGACCAAGAGCTGGCGAGCATGTTTGTAGATTCCCTACAAGATCCGTACTTCGAAAGATTGCTGGGAATTCCATCAAGTTTCTCTGACGTGATAGCATTAGGAGAACGCCTTGAGTATGCCATAAGAATTGGGAAGATTCAGATTACTTCAAATGATCAAGCTGGTGAAACTGAATACCCTTGTGACTATCAGAGTGAAGAAGAAGTTGTGATCAATACAGTTATGCCAAAGGTTGAATATCCTCGAAGCGAATCAGTGAATTTTGTCGGTTCTTCATCTTATCAGAGATCAGTACCTCCTGTGGCTTGTTATACTGAACAGACAGCCGTGCCTGGGGCACCCTATCAGGAATCTTATGTCGTTTCCATTGCAAAGCAGCAAACTCGTGGCCGAGGTTATCAGAATCAGCGTCAGAATCATAATTGACCTCGTAACAATTTGGAACGAAGGAAAGCTCCTTCTCATCCAGTGCCTATGTCGTATAGCCAGCTGTTACCATCTTTGATCCAGAAGTCTTTGGTGGAACCTAAAGCTCTTAAGCCAGTTCCAGAACCTTACCCTCCTGGGTACAATCCCCACGTTCAGTGTGGTTATCATGGTGGCTCTCCAGGGAACTCGACAGAAGATTGTAAAGCATTTCAGGCGAAGGTACAGTAGTTGATTGACCAGGATCGCATTTCCTTTCGAGAAGGATTTCTGTTTGTTCATCCCAACCGTACAGCTGTCTAAGCTCGTAGACTCGGAAAGTATTTCCCAGCAAAAGCCAGTGGTTCAGACAGGCGGGCACCTCAGCATTTGGCAGTCCTCAGACTTTATAGCATTTGCATTTGTAGTTTCTTTTCTGTTAGTTACTACCTGCTTTTAAGCATTGTATGTTTCGAATGGTGATAATAATAAGATGACTATGCATTTTTCTGAATTAATCATGTCGCTGTCGCTCATTTACTGCATTGCACTGACACTTGCATTTTATTCACTCCACTTTATCGCTGTGACTAGCAAAGATTGGAGGGAGGATGACGAAATTAAACTCATAACCGATGATCGTATGCTTTCAGATAAGACCGTACCGATGACGTACAAGGCATTGTTTCAAATCCCCAAACACTGGAGATATAAGGAGTTAGTCCCTTGTTAACCACTTCGAGCCAGGAAGTAGAAGTTTTTTCGGACTTTTTAAACCCTCACATCTTAACCCGGGGCAGGGTAGTTGTCAGTTAGCTTGACCGAGCAGTCAAGTCTTACAGAGGAGTGTTGTCTTTCAAGGACCAATCAGTTTACACCTTTCAATAGGTCATACCTCACCAACCAGGAGTGAGACAGTTACAATCCTTTCAGAGCAATCAAGACAACCAGTGTCACACGACTTTGTTCCAAAAGAAAGAAAGAAAGAAAGCCCGCTAAGTAAAAAGAAAGAAAAAGCTAGAAAGCTAATACTTAGGCAAAAATCAGGGCATCCCGCTGGACTTCAAAAAGAAAAAAATCGAAAAGAACTCAAAATGAGTCAGTCCAGGCAAAAGTTAGGGAATCAAAAGAACGAAAAGAGGGGATATCAAAAGAAATTTTTTCCCCAGCAAGCCACAAAGTCGTGTACACAAACACCGAAAGCGAAGAAGGAGTAACTATCACTCTAGAAGAAAAGCTTTATGAGTTCCTTAACTGTGGGTCTTACCATTCAGCATACCTCTCGAAGAGGCGAGCGCTTGTGCCAGGTTAACTGAACCTTAGGATTGGAGATCATCACGTAGACGGGGTGGGTACAAATCAAAATTTGAGCCAAATATCCTTTGTTTCACGAACTGTCAACCCGACCACGATACAACCCTTAAAAGACCTAATTGAGGTAGGGTTATTCTGAAGCGCATTACGATAAGGTTGAGTAACCTGACTCCTTCTTGACTTGCTAGTCACATCCTTGTTGTATTTTTCACTGACCACGTAAGCACTACGTTTGAACTTTGGTTCATTCGTCACTCACAATCATAGCATGTAAATGAGTGACAGCTCAAATTTTTTCAAAATCTGCATAAACACTGCATTAGGATTACCATTCATGAATAGACAATTTTAAGTGCAGGTTAGTAGTTGGCATGAAAGAAATTCCAATAGGGAATAATCAAGCAGGACTGGATAATTCAGCAGTCTGAACCAGAAGGGTGTATGTTGTGAAGACCTGTGAATCAGAGGCATTGATTTCCAGTAAGTTCAGTATCAGTTAGTCTGAGGACAAGTCCCTAAGCTTCAGTTGATCAGGGGCAGTTTATTTGAGAAGTAGTTGATCAGAAGTGAGTCTTCTCGAGAGCCAATCAGGGGCAATTATGCAGAACGTTGAGATTTGAAAGCAGATACTTCAGGTGGATAATCAGATCAGGTTAAGTCGCTAGAACGCTCATTCAGGGGCAAGTCATCGCAGAGAGTGTTGAAATCAACTGGGTTGACAATTGTTAATGGAGATTGAATTCCGTTGTCGTACAGATACCGGGGCAAGTATTCTGGAAGTCGTCTCGTAGCAAGATGTTCAGAGCAGGTATTCCCAAGAGTTAGATTGGGGCAAGTTGAGTGTACTGGGGCAAGATGTTCAAGCCAGTCTTTTTATCCCAAGCTGAGTGTACTGGGGCAAGTGGTTCAAACAAGTTGTTTATCCCCAGCCGGAGTTGAGTATCGGGGAATCATGTCGTTATTCATATCAAAAACCTGAACCTTTCAAGTAAAAGGCCTTGTTGTCGTTCGATCATTCTCCTACAGTTTAAACCTGTTGCGTGTCAGTAACCAGTCGTTTCTAAAGTCCAGTTCTCGCCTGGCGAACCGGTAACCAGTTCTCGTCTGGCCCACCTTTCCGTAAGCATCAGTTCCCGTCTGGTGCAGTTTATTGTAAGCATCAGTTCCCGTTTGGTGTAGTTTATTGTAACCAGTTCTCGTCTGGTCACCGTTTCTTCAAGTGTTGTATCAGTTCTCGTCTGGTACATATCGGCGCGTAATCAGTTCTCGTCTGATCATCGTGTGTTTTAACCTACGTGTTATACCAGTTCTCGTCTGGTGTACGTCAGCTTTCAGCCAGTTCTCGCCTGGTTGTCTATGCCTCAGTCTGTTATCCAATCAGCCCCGTCTGATGTCGTTGCTAAATCACTTTTCCTAACCTATTTTCCTATCAGTTCTCATCTGGTAGTCTACCTTTGAATGCTAGTTCTCGTCTAGTATTTCCCATATCTTCCACTGTGTACATAGTCCATGTTTTATCCTAAACCAGAAAAACAAAAAACCTAAAGGTATCTGACACCGTAGTTCCCAATGACTCGCATGTTGTCGTGTTCCCCGATACGAAGCTCAATTGACACCAGTGCTCCGAGTAATGTTTGAATTCCTTGTGGATGTTGTTAAATCAGAATTGCTACTCTTCAGCAGACGAAAGTTGCGTATTATCCCCGGAAGAGTCGAGATTGTATTTTACCCCGTATCAGAGTAGGATCAGGAGTATCCTCAGCAAATTAAGATTGATATCCTTGATAGTAGGGACATTTCCAGCAGTAAGCCGTTTACAATCAACCCCAGTTCGGGTCAATCCCCGCAGAGTACAATCAGTTGCCAATGGTTTAAATGGAGCATCCCCAAGCAGAGTTGTTTTCTTTCCCCAGTGAAGTCGCCAAGCAGGGTTGCTTTCTCATTTCTCCAGCAGGACAGTTATCCCTAGCGGATTCGATTTCCCTGTTCCAACATTTATTTTGCTGAGATAATTCCGTGACGTCGGGTCATCCCCAGTAGAGTTGACGTCTACCTTCGGCATTTATTTTGCCAAGTGGTTTTCAGACCTGGTGTTCTCTAGCAGCTCGAGCCTGCATTAGCATTTGCACATAGCGTCATAGCATCCATACAAACATATAGTATTTCCATGCCATCTGGGCATCGCATTTTCAAGCAAAACGCATAGCATTTACATGTCATATAGGGCATTGCATCATTTCAAGCATACGCATGTCGAAACATGGACCAGGTTGGTTACCTATTGGATTTCGAATTTGTTCACCTGCAGAGTTGTGTGGTTCAGCTTCTCGTCTTCCCCAGCGGAGTGATTTCTTCATATTTGGTTGTTACGTCAGCATCGAAAAAAACAACAACAGAGATTGACATATATCAAACTTCTGAAGCTGTTGCCTTCGTCGAAATAGGTGCCAGGCAGTTCAAATTCAGAAGTTCCCCAGGAGAATTTTCCTCAGGTTCGCCGTGAACCATGAGTCGACAGAAAAGATCCCATGACAGATGGGAAGGTGTTTGCTTTTCTGAAGCATTATTCCGAAGAATCAGCACCTGTGGCGTCACACAGGTGATTGATGTTGACAAAGGAGAAGAAAATTTATCAGAAAATTGACCAGTTGTTGCCGTGACAACCAGACTTCAGTTCATTGGAGGCTATTCCTCAAGCAGCTTTGCAGTATATTCCCGCGGTTGGCAAATTTCAGGGTTCCATTTGTATTCAACCGTCATCTACCTTGAATGTTTGAAGGCTGAGCGCTCTTCAACCATTCAGGTCCAAGCCGCTTGAATAGGGGCAGCTGTTGCACCCTAAAATTTGACCAACCGGGTCCCGTATCTGGCTCGATGTTTCGATGCATTCCCGCATTCACATCTGCATATCGCATACAATGCATTTTTCATTTGTTTTGATTTTATCGGGATCACAACTCTCGTCTCGCGTCTCAGGTGTTTTTTTAATCAGTCTAGATAGATAGAATCGTATTTTTGGGATATTTCGGTGCCCGTTTATTTTTACCGGCTATTTTGGTGCGCTCTCGCGGTGTTATGGGTCGTTCGGTGCTATTTTTGTCCCTCTAGGAATTATTGTGATTTTTCTGGATTTTATTGACCAGTTTTAGATTTTTTAATAGCTTAAATCATTTTTAGAATATTAATAGGATTTTTAATAGTTTTAATTATTTTTAAATAGATTTTTAATCATTTTAGGAGTTAATAGATGTTTTAGGATAATATAGAATTTTTAGAATATTAGTGGTTTTTAAATAGTTTTAATAGCTTTTTAATCTTTTTTAATATAGATTTTTCTTTATTAAATGAATAGTTTTTTTAGGATATAATGTTTTAGAATAATAAATAATCGGGTTAATAGAAATTAAATGTTTTTTTAATTTTAGATATAAATAATATAGTTTTTTTCATAGAATATAATATAGTTTTATTAGAAATTTAATAGAAGTTTAAGTAGTGGGTATTAGATTTTTTTAATTGAGTTTTAATCAGAGTCATTAGCAATTAATTCATTAGCATTTAACCATGTTAATTAGTCCAATTAGTCAGATTAATTCGTTGGGCCTGCATCCATTTTTGTTCACGTTAAGCCCAATGCGGCCAAGTTCCACCAGAATTTTCCAGCAATGTCTAGAACTATCCAGAATTTTCTCAGTCCTATATATTCAGATCAGCGCCACGTGTATGAAGAGGAGGACCCCACGTTACTTCTCCACCACACGCCACGCATCACACAGTTTCCCTCTCACTCTGCCACGCCCACGCCACGTGGCGCCCATGCACCGTCCTCCCCCACTATCACTGACACACGTCACACCACTGGCCCTCGCCTGAAACCGTCACCGGCCGGCATGCATGGCCGACGGCCACCATCAATCTCACCGGAGGTCATTTTTCCCAGAATCGCTTCAATCTTCATCCTTCAACCACCGTTCATTTTCCTCCATCACCGTTCAACCATCATCCTTCTCATCCAAACTTCATCATCTCCAGAATTCACCTTCAAGAAAAAGTTTCCCAGAAACTCAACCTTCAACATCCTTCAACAGAAAACCACCATCAATGATTCACAAGATCCATCAGTTTTCCTTATTCCCAGAAGTCATCAAGTTCATCACAAATATCCAGAAAGATCAAAGATCCTTCAGAACTTCATCGATCTTCACCAACGCCAGAGATCTTCGTCAAAATTTTCAAGTGAGCTGCATCCAGATCTGTCAACCCAACTTCAAGACTTTCCTCATGAGGCTTGCCAGAACTTCATCGCGTTTCATGTGTGTTCACCAACCGCCTCCAGACTTCATCATACTTGTTCATATGAACCTTCGTCCACCGGTTTGTTCATCGTAATCATCGCCATCGGGTTTTTCCAGGAAACTTCACACGATCTTCAAACATGTCCACCGGATCTCCTTCGATATTCATCAAGAATCGTAAATGAAACTTCAAGAATGAGTTTCATCTCAGTTCTTCAACCTCACCGTACTTCCAAGTTGGTGCGTCGTGATGTCATTCATCGTTTATTGTGGGAAGGAGACGAGTGTTTGAAAGGGAAATGAAGAGGGTAAAACAAGTTGAGATTGAGGTGTTAGGTTGAGAGTGAGAGGCTTGTGAGCAAGAGAATCTGAGATCGAGAGAGAACGAAGTTGACGGAGAGAGTCAGAGAGGGGGACGGCGGCGGTTGAGGGTGAAGATGGAGTTTAGGGTTTCAGGTGAAATGAGAGTGAAGGAGGATGGTGGACCCAGGGGGTTTGGGCCTCGAAGCCCAATGTTTTTGCAGTTTACACCCCCCATTTTTTGGCAGCCACCCTCAGATCCTGTTTTTTTTTGGGTAGGCATTGGGCTTCAGGCCCAACGAGATGTTTGGCTTGCACACCTGCATTTTTTTCCTCATACCCCCCGTGTGTATTCTGTGTGACTGGGCTGGGCCCAATTTGTTGTTTTTGTTTGTCTTACTGGCTAACTCCCCCATGTACCAATATACCCCCCTTCCCCTTTAGTATTTTCTTTTTGTTTTTTTCTTTATTATAGTGCATGAAGAATATTTTGCAAATACATGAAAAAAAGAATATTAAAGGAAAAAGTATAGTAGAAAGAAAAAATGTTGAGAAATAGTTGAAAAAAGTGAAGAAAAAATATAAAGAAAATATTAGAAAAAATAAAGAAATATTTGGAAAAAAAAGAATTTGAAAAAAAGAAAAAGGAGAGAAAATATTGTGAAAAAATATATAGAAAAATAATAGAGGAAAAATACATAGAAAAAAATGAAAAAATGTATGAAGAAGATATGAAAAGAAGAATTTGGAAAAGAAGCATGAAAAAAGAAAAGAAGAAAATAGCTGGAAAATAGCAAAAAATATTAGATGTAATATTTTTTAGGATTTATTTTTTAGAGGTAATTTTAGAAGTCCATTTGTTAGGGGGCTTTTTTTTCATTTGATTTTTTCAGGATAAATAGGATAGTATTTCTTAGGAGATTATTTTTCAGTATTCACCCATTGTAATCATTTTTCAGAATGTTAATAAAACGAGATTTGAGCTGTGGTCCCGAAAGTAGCCGAACTACAGCTGCCCTGATTTCTCGTACCAGACGAGAATATGTAGGCATAGGATGCGATATCCTAGCGAGCATACTAACAACTGACTTTCTGTTCTCTCGCTGCTGTGCGATCGAGACTTTCCCGCTGACGACTAATTGTAACCCTTTTTTCTCTCTTGCACGAGCGCATTTGAGACCAGACCCTAGTTTTTCCCATAGGTCCCTGTTGCACCCTAAAATTTGCTCAACCTTATTCACTTGGTTTATGTTTCAATATCATTAGCATTTGCATATGGAGTCATGTACATAGGTTACTCATCTGCATAACATGAGCATAGCAAGTCATTCAACAGGGAACCAATCATTATTCTCATCTCTGGAGGCCTATCAAGAGGTTATTATTCAAATTCAATCTCATTCAAGTTATCAGAAAGAATTGGGAAGCTATCAAGTCAATGGATCAAGCAGTTCATCTGTCTCCTAACTAAGTGTACCTGGGGATCATCAAGGAAAGTATGAGCTGTGAATTGAGAGCATGGGGAGTATCTAGACATCTTGGAGGACTTAGAAAGTCATTGGTAGAAAGAGACAAGTCATTGGTGTAGTCACAAGAGTTGGGGATGAAGACAGTCAACTAGGGTTTCATCTGGGTCAACCCTAGGTCAAAGGATTGTTTGAAAGGCATTGAGGGCCATTGAGGAGATGTGGGGTTCATCATTTGACATGTAGAAGAGGATATGTTGTTATGCTAAGAAGAAATCAAGAGAAATCAAGGAGAAGAGGAGGTTCTAAATTAGGGTTTCTATGTAAAATCCCCTAGTTTAGGTCAAATTTCCAAGCAAGATAAGTCAAAATGAAAGCTTCAAATGAATCCTTGGCCAACATGGAACTTGTAGAGGATCTCAAGACCTTTAATTTTAGTGGTGGAAGACATCAAGGAGATTTATAGAACTCAAGTTATGGTCCTTGCAAGTTACAGGTCATCTGAGGTATCTGAAATTTTGTCTGTGAAAGTGACTTGACTTCCAAGCAATTTTTACCCCTCAAGGAGATTTCAAATGAATTTATGGTAAACATAAGAATTGTTCCTCATTGTATTAGCTTTCTATAATGGTATAGTATGACTTCATATGATTTGTGGAACTCTACTTATGGTCTTGGCAAGCAAAGGGTATTTTGGTCATCTAAGAATTACAGGTCATTTCAACCTATGCCCAAAACTCATACAAGGAAGCTTCAAATGGAAAACTTTACAACATCAAACTTGTTCCAAATGACATTTTGAGTCTATAAAAGTGACCATGAGAGACTGGAAAGATTCATAGCACAAGGTTTCAAAATTGTTGGATTTAATGAATAAAAATGGACTTAAAAATGAGATTTTTCATATTTTGGCCAAATGAAGCAAAATTATAGGTCATTTTGAATGGAAAGATCATTTTAAAGACATTGGTTAAATTAGAATTTTGAGCTTAGTTCATATTTTGGGAGTTATCCATGGTTACTTGTAATGGAAGATACATAAACCAAATCCAAGGGAAATTATGCAAGGGAAGCTTCTCCAAGCTTCTAGGAGTTTCTAACCTCATGTATATATTGATGTGAGATGGTTCATGCCATGGTTGGTGATGGCATTTTCTCAAAACCCCAAGTTTCATTCACTTTCTCCATTTTGGTAAAAGCTTCTCAAACCCTCTCAAATCTCCACCAATCTTCACCATTCTTGTTTGGTTCATCATCATCATCATCCAAGGATCAGAAATCACACATTTATTTGGAAAATTGAACAAGGAATCGTGGCATTCATCATCATCATTCAAGGATCACAAATTGTGGAAGTGAGAGATTCAAAGCCTTAGAGTCATACTTGTTGCATACAGAAGCCATCATTGAGTTCTTGGATCATTTTCCATTCATCACAAGCATCAAATCCAAGGGTTTTGGTACCTGTTTTTTCAAGAATTTGCACTAGGTATGTTTTCCTTCGAATTAGCTAGCATAGTGCTCATGGCATAGAATTGTTAGTGTATTAGAGACCTAGGTGGTTAGGTGATGATTTTCACAGAGTTTGGAGAGGTTTAATGGAGGTTATCAATGGTGCACTAATTCTGTTGGAGCTTAGAACATCAAGAATAATGAGAGATAATATTAGATTAGTTGCTTAGAATGATCAGTGAAAGATGTAGTTTATGCTAGGGTAAAGATTGGCAAGGTTTGGTAAGGTTGATGACAGGCGTTCATGGTGGATTCTATCTGTTACCTCTATCGGGTTGGCTTTTTGAGTGAGTTTCAGAAAGAGATAATGGTATGGTTGTGTAGAGGAGAGTTGATAGAGCATCTTTTCTCTTTGAATTGTGTGATTTCATGGAGGGACGAAGGAGAACAGAGGTGTGCAAGATCGTGCATGGTTAGGGTTTTCTGAAACCCTAGGTTTGCCCAAGGTTGAAGATGAAGGAGGACCCTACGATGGAGGGTTTGACTTGACTCAGATTGCAATCCAATGGCTGTGGTTTAAAGTTGAAATACGGAGGGAAATTCTAAAGGTGAAACGCACCGTTTCACTAAAACCCTCAGAGTGGGCTCAGACCTTACTTGCTTTTGACACCCCTCCCAGCGCAGGCCCAATGATTTTAACTGAGAATGTTGCTATTTACACCGTTTATGTTTTTTTGTTTTTTGTTGAAATTATGAAGCGCGTATGGGCCTAAGCAGTTAATATTCGCACCTCCCAGCTGGTGGCCCACCTGGAATTTGAACTGCGCGCATTGGCTTTTCATACCCCCTCCTTCTATTTCTTTATATTTTAATTTTAATTTCTTTTTCATTTTCATGCATTTTATAAAAATCATAATAAATCATAAATTTCATATTTTTTAATGGTTCTTTTTGCATTAATTTCTTCAAAGAGTCTAGAAAATTATAAAAAATAAAAATTGCATTTTCTTTTCATTTGATATTTTTCCCATATTTTCCAAATAAATGCATATTTTAAGTGTTTCATTTCATACATGAATTTGTTAATTTTGGTTCTAATAGATGCTTTAATATTTTTCACCCATTCTCTTTAGGTTGATTAATAGACATTGTTAGCTTTTACATACAATTTAGTTCATATTTTTAGGAGTTAGTTTTAGGTGATTAGCTTAGGTGAAAACAACATGAATAAAATTAGGGTTTTAAATCAACTTAGGTGAGATAGTTTAATTCTTTTAGGAAATTTCATTTGATTTTTGGGGTATGGGCTATAGGGGTTATGGGTATAGGATAGATCCCCTTAGAAATCACTAGGATTCCCCTACTACTATTAGTATATTACTGTCTATATTTGATTGACTAGTATGGTGTGCCCTCTGGGGATTATTGATTTGTCTGTGTGGGTATTGGGACTGTCTGGGGATTGGGGAGCTGAAGACTTGTGATGATGAAGCCATTGGAGATCCAGAGACTGAAAACCAACTTTCAGAATTGATGAGGAGATTCCTGCTGGCAGCTGTTGAGGAGATTAGGGTTTAGGAGCTAGGCAGAGCTCTATATTAGAAAGCTTGTTTCTCAAACATGGAATGCCTTGTCTGCATCCATCCTTTCTCTATGATTCAAAGTCTCTTTCAAATATCCACCTCCTTCCTTTGGAAGGATTAGTGAATGTATTTGAAAGATAGAACTTTTGAGAGGAAACTGTCTGTTTAATGTTAACAGTTAATAAACCACCCTTGGTAGGTAATTAACTGTCTAACATTCATTCACTTCATCTTGTTGACTGATGTTTCTCCTGAAGATTGAGACTTGAAGAAAAGCCATTGCAGATGGAAGATTGATGATGAAGACCTTGCTTGAAAGCTTTGGAGATGGAGATTGAGGCTTGCTCAAGCTTGTAGCTGTATGGAGATGACTTGAAGATGGATATTGATGCAGAGCTGTTGTGGCTGTTTATTTTTCTGCTGTATTTCATTCTTGATGTATTGATTGATTTTCTGGACTGTATTGTTTGCTGTTTACCCTGCTGGGTTGAAAGTGAAGCCTGTTCACTTTTGCCTATTGTTTTTCAGGTTCGAGGTTGAGTGGGACTCCCTTGCCTCGCTTGTATTGTTGCATCCATGCATTTTACCGCTTTACTGTATATATCTGATATTGTTTCTGTTTCCGTCTATTCCCTTAGGATCTCTGTTTCTCTCTGTGCAGGAGAGGAGCATGATAGACACTAGGTCTTAACCCATGCATGATAACATTAGGATAGTTTGATTCCCTTCGCAACCGTAGGTTAGAGTTCTGTCTCTTCTTCCTCAAAACAAACAGAAAAACACCATAAAGATTTCAAACACAATAAAAGACACTTCTTCCGTAAAAGAATGTGAACTCATCAAGACGTCGTTTTTGTCCGCTTGGACTGTTAATCAGAAAAACCCTTTTTCAGAAGGAATAAAATCAACCAAGACAAGCTTGTGTCGTACGTGGCCCGAACTACGTTTGCTCTGATCTTTCATGCTGTGTGAAAGTACGTAGGCATAGGATGCGATATTCTAGCGAGCAACCTTCCCCTCCTTTCCCGTAGGTAGGCGAACTACGTTGACTCTGATTTCTCGTTCCAGACGAGAATACGTAGGCATAAAGTGCGATACTTTGCCGAGTCATTTTATTTTCATTTTATTTCCTTTTAACCCTTAACCTGTAGTTTAGATAGAATAACAATCCATACTCGAAAACAAGCGAGGATCCCGTCGAGTACGACGGACGTGAGGGGTGCTAATACCTTCCCCTTGCGTAACCGACTCCCGAATCCAGGTTTTGGTTGCGATGACCATACCTTTCCCGTGTTGTGCGAGGTTTACTCTGAGCGTTTCCTTTCCCTCCCGTGGGATAAATAACGCACGGTGGCGACTCTTCTGTTCAGCCGGCGCCGATTTTCGCAGTAGCGACAGCTGGCGACTCTGCTGGGGATCCAACGTCCCCTGGCTGCTAAGGACTGCGATAGTTCTTATGCATTTGGGATCCAACGTCTATTAAGAGAGTCAATCCTAACGCTTGTCTTCCCGTCGAGGATTTTGTATGGATTTATATTTCTGACCTTTATTTTCAGCTTTATATATATTGATTATTATTGCTGTGCTGGGGTGTGATGGGTGGTTCTATGATTGAGAGATAAGCCGGACCTGGGCTTGAGTGCACCTAGAATTAGAGTAGAAAGTAGTGGGCGCGTGCCGGCTTTGCTTGCATTAGTGTCTCATGAAATCTACACTCGGACGAGGTTCTTCTGGTTGGCTTCTTTTTCTACCCTTTGGGTCGAAGGGGTTGTTGGTCAGCTGAATTGTCGACTCTGGGAACCGATCATTTGGAAGTTGGCTAAGTGAGGCCTCTTCAGGATTTGATGATGCCACTCCTTCTGGGAATCGTATCGTCAACCCTGAAAGTCTGTGACACCGACGACCGCATAGGATGCCATACCTTTGTCAGTTACTAGGACATCCACCTGTGAGAGGGTTTGGGGCTATGCAGGTAACTAGACCTTCAGACTACCGGTTATTTCTTGATCAGAGATCCTGGGTATTTATGGAGAGTTCTGAGGTCTGTCAGAGACCAGTTGGAGAGTTCTGAGGTCTGTCAGAGACCAGTTGGAGAGTTCTGAGGTCTGTCAGAGACCAGGTGGAGATGTGATTTGAGGTCTACCAGAGACCAGTTGGAGTTATGGTTGAGGTCTGTCAGAGACCATTGTTGGAGCTTTGTTTTAGGTCTATCTGAGACCAAGGTTGAGGACTTCTATAGAGTCTATCTGAGACTTCTTGATATGGTTCAGGCTATTCAGCTACGGCAGTTGGTCCCTGTTGCATGTTACTTGCATTGCATTGTTTGCATACTCATTATCATTGCATCCCATTAACGTGTGTCTGTGCTGCAGGTGCATTTGCATACCTCCGATTCTAGTGTCCAGACTTCTGAGTATTGATTATGGCTGGTTTGAGGAAAACAGTTGCGTATAAGCTGCCTTCACCTGATATTACTTCTTTGCTTGGTCTGATATCTCTTGCCGATGAGGAGGTTAGGAGAGGCTTCAGAATGAGCCATGGGAGATTACTGAGATTAGTCTGCAAGCCTACTGCTGATGAGATGAACGGGCTGTACACCTTGATGCAGTTCTATGACCCCGCATTGAGATGTTTTACGTTTGCTGACTTCATTCTAGGGCCTACCATTGAGGAGTATGTGGATTTTACTGAGCTACCTGTGCAGAACAAGGTTCCCTTTATTCACTCTGCTGCTGAGCCCAAGCTGGAGGACTTAGCCAAAGCCTTGCATATGGACGCTGCCGAACTGTTAGTGACTTCTTGGCTTGGGGTTTCAGGTTTCTCTCTTGATTTCTTGGTTGGCAAAGCTCAGGAGTATGCCAAGAACGGATGTTGGGTGGTTTTCAATGCTATTTTGGCTCTATGCATTTATGGAATTGTGCTGTTCCCTAACTTGCCCAATTTCGTAGACTTGGACGCTTTCCATCTGTTTGCTGCCGGCAATCCAGTGCCAACGTTGATCGGAGACTTCTACCACTCCTTGCACTACAAGAATGAAAACAGAAGGGGAAAGGTTGTTTACTGCTGTGCTCCTTTGTTGAATATGTGGTTCAAAAGTCATCTTCCCGTGAAGGGGTCTTTTGTGGAGAGTGCAACTACAGCTAGCTGGTCAGAGCGCCTGATGAGGCTATCTTCCGAAGACGTCGAATGGTTTGATAGAGATCTGCTGGGATCTGAGCTTATCTTCAGTTGTTCTGGGTACCCTAATGTCCCGCTGATAGGAAGGAAAGGGTGTATCAACTACAACCCATCCTTGTTCGTCCGTCAGTTCGGATATGCGCTGAAGAACCCGCCAAAAGAGGAAGAAGTACAGGAATCTCTGTACTTCACCAGAGATTTGAAGGGGGAGTTATTGGCCAAGCTGCAGCATGCCTGGACGCGTATTAACCGAAGAGGGAAGCCGTTGTTAGGGAAGAATGACTGTCAGGCCTATGCACCTTACAGAGAGTGGATTCAGGAGAGAGCCAGTCAGTTGAGGATGCCATTTCCAGATGCACCAGTTCTTGTTCCTATTCCGGTAGCAGAGCCAACTACTGTTTCTAGGGAGGCCTACGAGCAAGTCGTGAAGGAAAAAGAAGCCTTGATGAAGATCAACGAAGGGTTAGAGCAAGAGCTAGCCCAGATACGCAGCGAGAAAAACAAGGCCGTGTATGCTTTCCAACAGCAGATTGAGCTGATGAACAGATTAGGAGCTGAGTTGACTGAGGAGAGGAAGAAGCGCGAACGTCTGGGGCAAGAGTTCAGAAGCTCCCATGACATGCTTGAATCCAAGAAGAAAGCGCTTGACATCGTTCACCGAGAGATCTCTTCTTGCAATAAGACCTGGAATGCCACGCTCACCAACAATAAGAAGAGGGAGGATAAGTTGAAGCAGCAAATCTCCGACCTCGAAGAGCAGTTGAAGTCCAGCATCAAGAAGTGTGAGGAGGAAGTGATGACCCGGTACAGTCTCCAGAATGCACTAAACAAGGCCATCAAAGGCAGAGATGAAGTTGTGTCTCAGAAGCGTAAACTGGAGGATCGCTTCGGAGAAGGGGCATGGGAAGAAACGGCTGAAGACGTGCGGCGTGTTCTTAAGAAGAGAAACCAACTTGTTGAAGGGCTGCTTGATCAACCAAGTCATCCGGAGACCAAGAAGCTGCTAGAAGAGTACCAGACTTATGGGAGGATTTGATCATTTCATGTAGTAACTTGTATGCTTTATTTGCATAAGTGTTGACCATCACCAGGATTGTTGGTTGAGGTCATGCCTTCTCTTTGTACTCTTAGTGACATTGTATTCCTGGCCTATTGGTTTTCTCAGCAATATATGAGGCTTTCTGTGATTCAGCTCAGATATTTATATTGTTAGCACTGCCACTGCACCAGCACCTTCACACTAGAATCGGGGAATAAATTTCCCTAATGCACAGACACACATTGCATTGCATTCATATTCATATTGCATTACAGGTAATCTTTGGATGGTGTCTTATTTCCTGCTCTGTACCAGGTACTCTTCAGGATTGCAGATCAGCACCCGCACCGCTATTCTACTCGCACCAATTGTCGAAGAATCATGGATCAAATGCAGAACGAGATGCAAGATGTGCGCGAGAAGCTAGCTCTCTTTATGCAGACCATGGAAGCTATTGCAAAAGGTCAGGAGAATTTGCAAGCCATGGTCCAGCCTCTGTTGGCTCGAAATGCTGGTCACGGTAACGAGGATCATCAGTCTGTGCGAGTCGATATTGTTCATGGAGACGGCACTCCCACGCCAGTGGCTCCACCTGTAGTCAATATACCTGCTGCTAATGTCAACAACGCTACCGCTGCTGTGAATGGTAACGTCGGAGTTGGGAACGAGACTGCTGTCCATAACGTTGGGCTTGGTGACGTCAACTTGGGTGATAATATGGGAGGCAACGGCTTTGGCAATGCTGGATTCGGGTTCAATGATCAGGGATTCGATAATGCTGGGAAATATGGTTTCAATGCTCAAGGCTTTGGGCAAGATGGTTATGGTGTGGCCAATCAGGGTTACGGAGGTTTCGGAAATAGAAACGGCGCTGGGTTAATGGCTTTTGGGCCTGCTGGAGGTGTTCAGGGATACGGCAACAGAGGGCGAGGCCCAGTGATGAATCAGATCAGGGCTGGCCGTAATAATGGATATGATGGGTATGGAGCTGGGAATGGTATGTGGCAAGAAGATCAGCAGGAGGACGCTTTCTCCGGCGGAGGTTTCGAAGGGCCGATGGATGACTCCCAGAAGATCAGAATGCTGGAAGAGCAGATGAGGGGGGTCCTGAACCAAAGTGTTGTGGGCTTGGACATGGCAACAATGGGTCTGGTACCTGGCTTGAGGGTGCCAATCAAATTCAAAGCTCCTACATTTGATAAGTATAAAGGGGACACATGTCCGAAGTGCACGTACGGGCTTATTACAGAAAGATGTCTGCATACTCAACTGATGAGAGAATGCTAATGCATTTCTTTCAAGATAGTTTGTCGGGTCCTTCCTTAGAGTGGTACATGGGGTTGGAGCCGACTAATATCAAGACATGGAAGCAATTGGCAGAGGCATTTGTAGCTCACTACAAGTATAACAGCGACTTGGCGCCCAATCGGGTCCAATTGGCAGGGCTGTCTCAGAAGAAGGGGGAGAGCTTTAAAGAGTACGCGCAAAGGTGGCGCGATATGGCTGCCCGGGTCCGTCCTCCTTTAGAAGATAAGGAAATGAATGACATGTTCGTCGGCACATTCACAGGCTTGTTTCATGACATGTTGTTTCATACATCTCTGGCCAGTTTCTCATATTTGATTCTGATGGGAGAAAAGATTGAGCGTAACATTAAGCAAGGAAAGTTCCAAGTCGAGGAATCAACTGCATCTGGCAGTAATAAGAAGGCTTTTGGTGGACGCCGTCAGGGCGAGGCAAGCGCAGTATTTGGAAGCCGAGGCCGAGGCCGAGGCAGGGGACGAAACCAATATCATCAGCCGCAGCAGGTGGCGAGCGTTACTATTCCATATCAGCAACAACCACTTCAACCACAACAACCGTTTCAGCAACAACCAATGCAGCAACAACAACAACAGCAGCAGCAACCTCAGTAGGGGGCACAACAGGCTCAGCGAAGATTCCAGGGTGGTAAACCAAGAAGAGTGTTTGAGAAGCCTCCCTCAACCTATGCAGATTTGTTGCAGACATTGTTGGGTTTGAACCTGGTAGAGAAGAGAACTCTGGCACCGATAACGGGAACTCCTCCGTATGGTTATGATGCAAGCAGGCACTGTGAGTTTCATTCTGGGGCTCCGGGCCACGATATAGAGGGCTGCCATGCCTTTAAGCACGTCGTGCAGGATCTTTTGGACAATAAGACTATCAATTTCGGAACGGCAGGTCCGAATATAGTGCAGAAACCCATGCCTAATCATGGGGCGAACGCCATTCTGACTGAGGAAGGGTTGAATCTGATTATGAATGTCGACGATTTAAAGACACCGCTGAGCGAGATAAAAAGCAGATTGCTGCAAGGGGGTGTTTATCCAGGGTGTGACGAGTATTGCTTAGAATGCTGGACCCTAGCTGGGGGGTGTGATGATTTGAAGAAAGGCATTCAGGCTTTAATTGATGGAGGCACATTGCAGTTTGACCGAACAGCGATCGAAGAGCCTGCAGGGCAGTAGCAGATGATCAGAGTGATGTGGCCACTGTGACGATTCCTCGGAAGACAATCACTATTGCAGCACCGGTCCAGCGACCTCCGATCACCATAACTAAGGCTGGACCAATCCCGTACAAAAAACACGAAAGCAGTCCCATGGTCATATGGGTTGGAGGTGTATTGTGACGGGATAAAGATTGATGTTGATAAACAGCCAGCTGGGACTGTCGATAACGTTGTTGGTTCAGGAGGTATGACAAGGAGTGGTAGGATCTTTATATCGCCTGAAGTGGAGGCCGAAAGACTAGCAAAAGGAAAAGGGAAGATGGTTGAGAATGTCCCAGTGCAGGCAAGCGACAAAGAAGCGGCATCGAAAAAGGTAGAAGAGTTCATGCGCTTGATTCGAAAAAGTGATTATAAGATTGTGGAGCATCTGCAGCAGACGCCGTCCAAAATATCTATCCTATCATTGCTCTTGTGTTCGGAAGCTCACAGAAATGCTTTGTTGAAAGTCCTGGATACTTCCTTCGTACCCCAAGACGTCTCTGTAAATCAGCTGGAAGGAGTATTGGCACATGTGAATGCAGGCCACAGCTTAGGCTTTACCGACTTCGATTTGACCCCGAAAGGGAGAGATCATAATATGGCGCTGCACATATCCGTCGAGTGTAGAGGATCAGTAATGTCGCATGTATTGGTCGACACCGGATCGTCTTTGAATGTGATGCCCAAGAAGGCGATGATGAAGCTGGATGTCCGAGGAATCTTGTGCACGCCCAGTGACTTGGTAGTCAGAGCGTTTGATGGCACGCGGAGAACAGTCTTTGGATCGATAACATTGCCCCTGCAAGTAGGGCCGGAGGTGTTCGCCACTGAATTTTATATCATGGATATACAGCCTGCATACAGCTGCTTGCTTGGAAGACCTTGGATCCACGGGGCTGGAGCAGTCACGTCTACCCTGCATCAGAAGTTGAAATATATGGTCGGAGATAGCGTAGTCACCGTATGCGGAGAAGACATCCTGGTCAGCCATCTGTCGTCATTTAAATATGTGGAGGTCGACGGAGAGATCCACGAAACACCTTGCCAGACATTTGAAGGGTTGCATATCAAGGACAAAGGCCCTGGGCCGAGCAAAGCGTCGGAGATAGCCGTCTCATCGTATAAAGAAGCTCAAGCTCTAGTGGAGGCAGGAGAAGCAAAGGGCTGGGGCAAAGTGCTGGATATTCCTGTGAAGATGGACCGGTTCGGGCTGGGATACCAACCGTCGTCGTCAGCACCTGCTGTGGGGGCACCCCGTTTCAGAGGGCCAATAACCATCTCTGCCAGTGGAGTATGTCATGAAACCATCAATGCTGCTTCGGAGTCTGACGAAGGAGACAGCGACTGTGATATGGATGCCTGGATACAGCCAAGCACGCCAGGACAAGGACTGTGCAACTGGTCTATTCAGGAGCTTGTTCCTGTGACTCTTAAACAGTAATGCTTTGCTTTATTAATTGTTGAATAATCTGATGTCTTGCCCGGGGCATCATGATTTGCTTAGGGTTGTGTTGTTATGAACATTGCGTGTTAATCATTAAATAAATGGCGTTTTTTCATGTGCAAATACTGTAATCTCTGTCTTTCTTGTTTTATATTTTTCAATAAAAGGGCAACGTGGTTATTCACTTTATACGCATTTTGAAGCACTTAACCATTCCTTTTGCAGGATAACATTTTCAGATGACATCCTTGAACCACCTATGACTCGTCCCGACTTTGAACATCCGGTATTCCAGGCCGAAGAAGAGGTTGTCGAAGATAGTGACGTTCCTGAAGAACTGTCTTGGTTGGTGAAGCAAGAGGAAAGAGCCATTCTGCCTCACGACGAGGTCATCAAAATTATCAACTTGGGGTCGGAAGGGGTTGAGAAGAATATTCGTATTGGAGCCGCACTGCAGGGTGATATCAAGCGAAGACTGGTTGAAATGCTCCGAGAGTATAGTGATGTATTCGCTTGGTCGTATGAAGATATGCCAGGGCTCGATACAGATATGGTTGTGCACCGCCTGCCACTGAAAGAAGATTGCCCGCCGGTCAAACAAAAACTTCGCAGAACTCGACCAGATATGGCAGGGAAGATCAAAGAGGAAGTTCAAAAACAGTGGGACGCTGGTTTCCTGGCTGTGACAAAATATCCCTCATGGGTTGCTAACATCGTACCAGTGCCAAAGAAAGATGGCAAGGTTCGGATGTGCGTGGATTATAGAGATTTGAATAAAGCAAGCCCAAAAGACGATTTTCCGCTTCCTCATATCGATGTGCTAGTTGATAATACTGCTCAATACTCCGTATTCTCCTTCATGGATGGCTTTTCAGGCTATAATCAGATTAAAATGGCGCCAGAGGATATGGAGAAAACTACTTTCATAACGCCTTGGGGAACATTTTGCTACAAAGTGATGCCCTTTGGTTTGAAGAATGCTGGGGCAACATATCAGCGTGCGATGACGACTCTTTTCCATGATATGATGCATAAAGAGATCGAAGTTTATGTTGATGATATGATTGCCAAATCCCAGACGGAGGAAGAGCATCTGGTGAATCTGCTGAAGTTATTTAAAAGGCTTAGGAAGTTCAGGCTGAGGCTGAACCTTAACAAATGCACCTTCGGGGTGAGATCGGGTAAACTGCTGGGGTTTATCGTAAGCGAAAGAGGAATAGAGGTTGATCCTGCTAAAATAAAAGCGATTCAAGAAATGCTGACGCCTAAAACAGAAAAAGAGGTGCGCGGGTTTTTAGGGAGGTTGAACTACATCGCCCGGTTCATATCTCACCTAACTGCTACGTGCGAACCATTATTCAAGCTGTTGAAGAAAGATCAAGCTGTAACGTGGAACGAAAATTGTCAAAAGGCGTTCGATAAAATAAAGCAGTATTTGCAGGAGCCTCCTATTTTGATACCCCCAGTGGCAGGGAGACCCTTGATCATGTATTTGACAGTTCTCGAGGGAAGCATGGGTTGTGTCCTCGGTCAACACGACGAGACAGGAAGAAAAGAGCATGCGATCTACTACTTGAGTAAGAAATTTACCGATTGTGAATCTCGATATTCAATGCTTGAGAAAACTTGTTGCGCGCTAGCCTGGGCCGCCAAGCGTTTGAGGCAATACATGCTGAATCATACAACCATGCTCATCTCGAAGATGGATCCTATCAAATATGTATTTGAAAAGCAGGCGTTGTCAGGAAGAATTGCCCATTGGCAGATGGTCTTGACTGAATATGACATTTAATACGTCTCGCAAAAGGCTATAAAGGGGAGTGTGCTGTCTGAGTATCTGGCGGAGCAGCCTATTGAAGATTACCAATCAATGAGGTTTGATTTTCCTGACGAGGATATCATGTACCTAAAGATGAAAGATTGTGAAGAGCCGTTGCCAGACGAAGGGCCAGAACTGGGTTCCAAATGGAAGATGATATTTGACGGAGCTGTGAATGCTTACGGTAGCGGAATAGGGGCAATCATCACTACGCCACACGGGTCGCACATCCCGTTTACTGCCCGATTGACCTTTGCCGTTACCAATAATGAGGCCGAATATGAAGCTTGTATAATGGGGCTTGAAGAAGCCATTGATTTGCGAATCAAGAATCTGGACGTATACGGAGACTCAGCTCTGGTGGTGAATCAGATCAAAGGGGAATGGGAGACACGTCAGCCCAACTTGATACATTACATGAACTATGCAAGGAGATTGTTGCCTTTCTTCGACAAGGTTGAGTTGCATCATGTGTCGCGGGCAGAGAATCAAATGGCTGACGCCCTGGCCACTTTGTCTTCCATGTACAAAGTCAATTTCTGGAACGAGGCCCCCAGAATCGTTATCTCTCGGTTGGACAGACCAGCTTACGTATTTGCCATTGATGAAGCATCCGACGACAAACCATGGTATTTTGATATCCTTAATTTTCTGAAGAATAAAGAGTATCCGGCTGGGGCATCCAGTCGAGATCGGAAGACTCTCAGGAGATTAGCAGGCAATTTCTATTTGAATCCGGATGGCGTCTTATACAGAAGAAACCACGATTTGGTGCTGTTGCGTTGTGTAGACGAGAAAGAGGCGAAGCTGCTCATGGAGGAAATACACGAAGGTACCTTTGGTACGCATGCTGGTGGACATGCTATGACGAGAAAGCTGCTGAGGGCAGGTTATTTTTGGCTGACTATGGAAACTGACTGTTTCAAGTTTGCGAGGAAGTGCCACGAGTGCCAAATCTATGCTGATAAGATTCATGTGCCTCCAAGTCCTCTGAATGTGATGTCATCACCTTGGCCCTTCTCGATGTGAGGGATCGATATGATTGGAAAGATTGAGCCGACAACTTCTAATGGGCATCGGTTCATTCTAGTAGCAATCGATTATTTCACCAAGTGAGTGGAAGCGGCGTCTTACGCAAATGTAACTAAGCAAGTGGTGGCCAGATTCATCAAGAGAGATATCATTTGCCGATATGGGATCCCCGAGCGGATAATCACGGACAACGGTTCAAACCTGAACAACAAAATGATGAAGGATCTCTGTCAGCATTTCAAGATCGAACATCACAACTCCTCCCCTTATCGACCCAAGATGAATGGCGCTGTCGAGGCGGCCAATAAGAATATAAAGAAGATCGTCCAGAAAATGGTGGTGACCTATAAGGATTGGCATGAGATGCTGCCTTTCGCTTTGCACGGTTATCGTATGACGGTACGCACATCAACCGGGGCAACCCCGTTCTCATTAGTGTATGGAATGTAAGCGGTATTACCATTGGAAGTTGAGATCCCTTCCCTGAGGGTATTGCGAGACGTTCAGCTGAACGAGGCAGAATGGGTGAAAGACAGGTTGAACCAGTTGAGTTTGATGGATGAGAAGAGGCTAGCTTCTCTAGCATACGGTCGTTTGTACCAGAGCCGAATGAAGAAAGCGTATGATAAAAAGATACATCCGTGGAGCTTTCAGACGGGCGACCTTGTGCTGAAAAGGATTCTCCCGCCGCAAGCAGATCACAGGGGCAAGTGGACCCCCAACTACGAAGGGCCATACGTTGTCAGGAAAGTCTTTTCAGGAGGAGCGTTGTTGTTGTCCACCATGGACGGTGAAGACTTTGCGTCACCTGTGAATTCGGACGCAGTTAAAAAATACTTTGCTTAAAATAGACCCGCTGGACAGAAAAAAGAGAGTCCAGGCAAAAATGGGGCATCCTGGCGAACCAAAAACAGAATAAAAGGTTCGGGCAAAAGTTAGGGATAAAATTGAAAAAATGTGTACACCCGCGAAGTTGAAAACCTACACTGGGCGGCTTCGGCAAAAAAGGGTATCCCGGTGAACTGAAAACCCGTAAAGGGCGGTTCACGCAAAAGTTAGGGATGTGAAAAGCAAATGACTGCGGTTCGAATTTGATATCGCATCGAGTATTGGTGCGGGAGAATACCTGAGGGGTCGATTATCAGATACAACCTCTTCGGAAGTATAGATACCGGGGAAGCATTAGAGTTGGATGAGTCATGGGAGGATCAGTTCGTGGTGTTCGTCTGCATCCCGTTGCCGACATGTGTACAAAATTTAATTTGTCAAAGTATTTATGCTTATTGTGCATACTTGTATATCTGCTTTGTGTAGCTTCCTCTTTTCAGGAGTTACATCCCGTGTATAAAACTCCGCCCATTCAGGGGCCCAATCAATAAAATATGTTATTTAGTACTTGATGCCGGTTCTTTACTGTTTTGTGCATGATAAAACGCCTAAGTTTACTGAGACTAGCATGTGTATAACATCACTGGCCCTTGCCAACAATTGCTAAAGCGTTGAATTAACTGAAAATAACGTCACTAACCTGAATCGATTTGGTTGTATAGACTTGTCTTGTCTTGTTTGTGTTGTTGCAGGTTTCATAGCCGTACGAGGAAGATGACCAAAAGACTGCAATAACGAAAGACTCGACCCTCACGCAAGTCATGCACGTTCTTCCTGAAGAAGGATAGAATTCCCCAGCTAGTCGCAGTTTATCCAAAGGACATGCTCCAGCAAAGCCATTCATCCTCAGTAGAGTTTGGCGTTCCCCAGATCGTGAGGCGGTATTCAGACAGTGCATCTCAAGCAGAATGGTTTTAATATTTGTGAGCTGTATTCAGGCAGTTCACTTTCCCCGCAGGGTCATGTACTCTCTTCCCTAGCGGAGTCAGTCAATTTTCCCCAAGAGAATCATCCCATCCCCAGCGGAATTCTCTTTGCAAGTGTTTTCAGTCCTCCCAGTGGAACTCGAAGATTAAGGTTCTCCCCGACAGAGTTGGTGAGTTCTGGCATTTATTTTGTCAGAATATCGTGTGATATCCGTTCACTTTCCAGCAGAAGTTCGATCATACCAGGCGCATCTGTTATTCTCCAGCAGAATTATATTCCCCAGCAGGGTGTTACTTCAACGAGGTGTTTAGCTTAAGTTCCCCATTTCCCAGCTGAGTCGACTTCACTCGTCCAGCATTTATTTTGCTGGAATGATTCTGTAGCATCTGGCTATCCCCAGCGGAGTTGGCATCATCTTCAGCATTTATTTTGCTGAAGCAGTTTCTGTACCCAGCAGTTCGAGACTGCATTTGCATTGGCATATATTGTCATATTTGCATTGGCATATAGTGTCATCGGCATATAGTGTCATACTTGCATCCACCAAATAAACACGTGTAGCATTTCCATGTCGAATGGAGCATTGCATCGTTGTCAAACATACGCATTTGTGAAACATAAACTAGGTCGGCTAACCGTTTGGTTTCAAGTCTTTGTTTCTCTTGCAGGTGGGAGGAGTTCTTGCTCAAATAAATCAATGAATTACTGAACATTCGAAGTCTCGGCATGAGACATTCAACGAAGTGTCAGCTGTGGCACTGCTCCCCACAGAGTCAGCAGGATAAATTTCTCTGTGTCCTCCAGCAGAGTTACTTATCTCCCCGCCAGGGTTCTTGTTGAAGTTTCTCCAGTCCGACCAGCGGATTATTTGCTTCAAAATTGTTGTTATGTCAGCATCAAAAGGTTTCATGAACCAGAATTTCAGAGGCTACCGCCGGTTATCAGAACAGGCGTCCGGAAGTTTGGTTTCCAAATATCCCTAGTAGAGTCCGCCTCAAAGTCGCTGTCACGTCAGTGCTAAGAAGTTTGTGGGTTGGGACCAAATGGAGAAAGGAGTCCTGACGTGGGTAATTTTATTGACGGGATTTCGTCGTGCTAGAGAAATGGGTGTCCTGATGTGGACAGATTTATTTCCCCGGATTGATAAGAGGTGCTAGTCCTGACGTGGACAGATTCGAGTTCTCGGTATTGATTGAGTGTGGAGTCCTGACGTGGACAAAAGTTGATTATTCTTCGTGTTGGTGTCCTGACATGGACCATTTATTTCCAGCAGATAGCCCTAATCGCAATGGTGAAAGGGGTGTCCTGACGGGGACAAGTTTGCATTTTCTTTGTGAAGACAAGATGCGAGAGTCCTGACGTGGACAAATTTATCTTTCTACGTGTTGTTGGCGAAGTGTGAGTCCTGATGTGGACAAGCCTTATTTCCCTAGTAAGTCGAAGACGCGCAAGTCCTGACGTGGACAAGTTTATTTCTTCAGTAGGTTGAGATATGGGTCCTAACGTGGACAAGTTTTATTTCCTCAGCGAGTCAAGAGGCGAGTCCTGACATGGACAAATCAAGACGAAACGTGAGTCCTGACGTGGACAGGTTTATTCCTTACGTGGAAAGAGAAGTTTTAGTTCCTTACGTGGAAAAAATTGAATTCCTTACGTAGAAAGATGGAGTCCTTACGTGGACAAATCAAGAAGAGAGTTATTCCTAACATGGAAAGGGAGGTCCTAACGTGGACGATGTAGTCCTAACGTGGACAAGTTATTCCTTACGTGGAAAAGAAACAGATTCCTGACGTGGAAAAGAGATTGATTCCTTACGTGGAAAAGTTATGATTCCTTACGTGGAAAGAATATGGTTTCCTAACGTGGAAGAAGAGATGTTCTCCTTACGTGGAAAGAAGATGATTCCTTACGTGGAAAGATTGAGTCCTTACGTGGACATATCAAGTTTAGTCCTGACGCGGGCATATCAAGATTGATTCCTGACGTGGAAAGAAAGAGATTATTCCTAACGTGGAAGAGTTTACTCCTAACGGGGACGATTTACTCCTGATGAAATGCAGACGAGTCATCCCCAGCACGGTCGCGCGAGATCAGTGGGTTTCCGTAACAGTCAGATTCAGCTGATGAATATCGTTCCCCAAGCAGGAGCGCAATTTATTTCTGCGATTGGTAAATTTCTGGGTTCTTAGTATTCAACCGTCTCGTACCGCGAATGTCTGAAGGCTCCGGGCTCTTCACCCAATCGGGTCCAAGTCGCTTGAATAGGGGCAGCTGTTGCACCCTAAAATTTGCTCAACCTTATTCACTTGGTTTATGTTTCAATATCATTAGCATTTGCATATGGAGTCATGTACATAGGTTACTCATCTGCATAGCATGAGCATAGCAAGTCATTCAACAGGGAACCAATCATTATTCTCATCTCTGGAGGCCTATCAAGAGGTTATTATTCAAATTCAATCTCATTCAAGTTATCAGAAAGAATTGGGAAGCTATCAAGTCAATGGATCAAGCAGTTCATCTGTCTCCTAACTAAGTGTACCTGGGGATCATCAAGGAAAGTATGAGCTGTGAATTGAGAGCATGGGGAGTATCTAGACATCTTGGAGGACTTAGAAAGTCATTGGGAGAAAGAGACAAGTCATTGGTGTAGTCACAAGAGTTGGGGATGAAGACAGTCAACTAGGGTTTCATCTGGGTCAACCCTGGGCCAACCCTAGGTCAAAGGATTGTTTGAAAGGCATTGAGGGCCATTGAGGAGATGTGGGGTTCATCATTTGACATGTAGAAGAGGATATGTTGTTATGCTAAGAAGAAATCAAGAGAAATCAAGGAGAAGAGGAGGTTCTAAATTAGGGTTTCTATGTAAAATCCCCTAGTTTAGGTCAAATTTCCAAGCAAGATAAGTCAAAATGAAAGCTTAAAATGAATCCTTGGCCAACATGGAACTTGTATAGGATCTCAAGACCTTTAATTTGAGTGGTGGAAGACATCAAGGAGATTTATAGAACTCAAGTTATGGTCCTTGCAAGTTACAGGTCATCTGAGGTATCTAAAATTTTGTCTGTGAAAGTGACTTGACTTCCAAGCCATTTTTACCCCTCAAGGAGATTTCAAATGAATTTCTGGTCAACATAAGAATTGTTCCTCATTGTCTTAGCTTTCTAGAATGGTATAGTATGCCTTCATATGATTTGTGGAACTCTACGTATGGTCTTGGCAAGCAAAGGGTATTTTGGTCATCTGAGAATTACAGGTCATTTCAACTTATGCCCAAAACTCATACAAGGAAGCTTCAAATGGAAAACTTTACAACATCAAACTTGTTCCAAATGACATTTTGAGTCTTTAAAAGTGACCATGAGAGATTGGAAAGATTCATAGCACAAGGTTTCAAAATTGTTGGATTTAATGAATAAAAATGGACTTAAAAATGAGATTTTTCATATTTTGGCCAAATGAAGCAAAATTATAGGTCATTTTGAATGGAAAGATCATTTTAAAGACATTGGTTAAAGTAGAATTTTGAGCTTAGTTCATATTTTGGGAGTTATCCATGGTTACTTGTAATGGAAGATACATAAACCAAATCCAAGGGAAATTATGCAAGGGAAGCTTCTCCAAGCTTCTAGGAGTTTCTAACCTCATGTATATATTGATGTGAGATGGTTCATGCCATGGTTGGTGATGGCATTTTCTCAAAACCCCAAGTTTCATTCACTTTCTCCATTTTGGTAAAAGCTTCTCAAACCCTCTCAAATCTCCACCAATCTTCACCATTCTTGTTTGGTTCTTCATCATCATCATCCAAGGATCAGAAATCACACATTTATTTGGCAAATTGAACAAGGAATCGTGCCATTCATCATCATCATTCAAGGATCATAAATTGTGGAAGTGAGAGATTCAAAGCCTTAGAGTCATACTTGTTGCATACAGAAGCCATCATTGAGTTCTTGGATCATTTTCCATTCATCACAAGCATCAAATCCAAGGGTTTTGGTACCTGTTTTTTCAAGAATTTCCACCAGGTATGTTTTCCTTCGAATTAGCTAGCATAGTGCTCATGGCATAGAATTGTTAGTGTATTAGAGACCTAGGTGGTTAGGTGATGATTTTCACAGAGTTTGGAGAGGTTTAATGGAGGTTATCAATGGTGCACTAATTCTGTTGGAGCTTAGAACATCAAGAATAATGAGAGATAATATTAGATTAGTTGCTTAGAATGATCAGTGAAAGATGTAGTTTATGCTAGGGTAAAGATTGGCAAGGTTTGGTAAGGTTGATGACAGGCGTTCATGGTGGATTCTATCTGTTACCTCTATCGGGTTGGCTTTTTGAGTGAGTTTCAGAAAGAGATAATGGTATGGTTGTGTAGAGGAGAGTTGATAGAGCATCTTTGCTCTTTGAATTGTGTGATTTCATGGAAGGACGAAGGAGAACAGAGGTGTGCAAGATCGTGCGTGGTTAGGGTTTTCTGAAACCCTAGGTTTGCCCAAGGTTGAAGATGAAGGAGGACCCTACGATGGAGGGTTTGACTTGACTCAGATTGCAATCCAATGGTTGTGGTTTAAAGTTGAAATACGGAGGGAAATTCTAAAGGTGAAACGCACCGTTTCACTAAAACCCTCAGAGTGGGCTCAGACCTTACTTGCTTTTGACACCCCTCCCAGCGCAGGCCCAATGATTTTAACTGAGAATGTTGCTATTTACACCGTTTATGCTTTTTTGTTTTTTGTTGAAATTCTGAAGCGCGTATGGGCCTAAGCAGTTAATATTCGCACCTCCCAGCTGGTGGCCCACCTGGAATTTGAACTGCGCGCATTGGCTTTTCATACCCCCTCCTTCTATTTCTTTATATTTTCATTTTAATTTCTTTTTCATTTTCATGCATTTTATAAAAATCATAATAAATCATAAATTTCATATTTTTTAATGGTTCTTTTTGCATTAATTTCTTCAAAGAGTCTAGAAAATTATAAAAAATAAAAATTGCATTTTCTTTTTCATTTGATATTTTCCCCATATTTTCCAAATAAATGCATATTTTAAGTGTTTCATTTCATACATGAATTTGTTAATTTTGGTTCTAATAGATGCTTTAATATTTTTCACCCATTATTTTTAGGTTGATTAATAGACATTGTTAGCTTTTACATACAATTTAGTTCATATTTTTAGGAGTTAGTTTTAGGTGATTAGCTTAGGTGAAAACAACATGAATAAAATTAGGGTTTTAAATCAACTTAGGTGAGATAGTTTAATTCTTTTAGGAAATTTTCATTTGATTTTTGGGGTATGGGCTATAGGGGTTATGGGTATAGGATAGATCCCCTTAGAAATCACTAGGATTCCCCTACTACTATTAGTATATTACTGTCTATATTTGATTGACTGGTATGGTGTGCCCTCTGGGGATTATTGATTTGTCTGTGTGGGTATTGGGACTGTCTGGGGATTGGGGAGCTGAAGACTTGTGATGATGAAGCCATTGGAGATCCAGAGACTGAAAACCAACTTTCAGAATTGATGAGGAGATTCCTGCTGGCAGCTGTTGAGGAGATTAGGGTTTAGGAGCTAGGCAGAGCTCTATATTAGAAAGCTTGTTTCTCAAACATGGAATGCCTTGTCTGCATCCATCCTTTCTCTATGATTCAAAGTCTCTTTCAAATATCCACCTCCTTCCTTTGGAAGGATCAGTGAATGTATTTGAAAGATAAAAATTTTGAGAGGAAACTGTCTGTTTAATGTTAACAGTTAATGAACCACCCTTGGTAGGTAATTAACTGTCTAACATTCATTCACTTCATCTTGTTGACTGATGTTTCTCCTGAAGATTGAGACTTGAAGAAAAGCCATTGCAGATGGAAGATTGATGATGAAGACCTTGCTTGAAAGCTGTGGAGATGGAGATTGAGGCTTGCTGAAGCTTGTAGCTGTATGGAGATGACTTGAAGATGGATATTGATGCAGAGTTGCTGTGGCTGTTTATTTTTCTGCTGTATTTCATTCTTGATGTATTGATTGGTTTTCTGGACTGTATTGTTTGCTGTTTACCCTGCTGGGTTGAAAGTGAAGCCTGTTCACTTTTGCCTATTGTTTTTCAGGTTCGAGGTTGAGTGGGACTCCCTTGCCTCGCTTGTATTGTTGCATCCATGCATTTTACCGCTTTACTGTATATATCTGATATTGTTTCTGTTTCCGTCTATTCCCTTAGGATCTCTGTTTCTCTCTGTGCAGGAGAGGAGCATGATAGACACTAGGTCTTAACCCATGCATGATAACATTAGGATAGTTTGATTCCCTTCGCAACCGTAGGTTAGAGTTCTGTCTCTTCTTCCTCAAAACAAACAGAAAAACACCATAAAGATTTCAAACACAATAAAAGACACTTCTTCCGTAAAAGAATGTGAACTCATCAAGACGTCGTTTTTGTCCGCTTGGACTGTTAATCAGAAAAACCCTTTTTCAGAAGGAATAAAATCAACCAAGACAAGCTTGTGTCGTACGTGGCCCGAACTACGTTTGCTCTGATCTTTCATGCTGTGTGAAAGTACGTAGGCATAGGATGCGATATTCTAGCGAGCAACCTTCCCCTCCTTTCCCGTAGGTAGGCGAACTACGTTGACTCTGATTTCTCGTTCCAGACGAGAATACGTAGGCATAAAGTGCGATACTTTGCCGAGTCATTTTATTTTCATTTTATTTCCTTTTAACCCTTAACCTGTAGTTTAGATAGAATAACAATCCATACTCGAAAACAAGCGAGGATCCCGTCGAGTACGACGGACGTGAGGGGTGCTAATACCTTCCCCTTGTGTAACCGACTCCCGAATCCAGGTTTTGGTTGCGATGACCATACCTTTCCCGTGTTGTGCGAGGTTTACTCTGAGCGTTTCCTTTCCCTCCCGTGGGATAAATAACGCACGGTGGCGACTCTTCTGTTCAGCCGGCGCCGATTTTCGCAGTAGCGACAGTCCCCGAACCTTTGAAGCCAGTTGGTTTTCTCACTGCTGTGTGAGAATACCCTTGTTTAGCCGTAGTTAGTCTGAACTACGTAAAGCTCTGATCTTCCATGCAGTGTGAAAGTACGTAGGCACAAGACGCGAGGTCTTGGCGAGCAATTTTCCCTGTAGTCCCGAACTACGTTGACTCTGACTTTCTCTCTTGAGAATACGTAGGCATAGAGTGCGACGCTCTATCGAGTCAGTTCCCTTCCGTTTAGATTTAGCAGTCGTAGATAGATTGTTTTGCATCCTTTAGACAACCCAAGCAAGCGTGGATCCCGTCGAGTACGACGGACGTGAGGGGTGCTAATACCTTCCCCTTGCGTAACCGACTCCCGAACCTAGGTTTTGGTTGCGATGACCATACCCTTTCCCCGTTTTTTTGCGAGGTTTACTTCGAGCGTTTCCTTTCCCTCCGTTGGGATAAATAACGCACGGTGGCGACTCTTCTGTCAGCCGGCGCCGATTTTCGCAGTAGCGACACCTCTGATAAAATTCTTCTCCAGAAGAAAATTACTCAATCTCTCATACCAAGCTCTGGGAGCTTGTTTTAATCCATATAGAGATTTCTTTAATTTGAAAACATGATCTGGAAATTTTTCATTTTCAAAACCAGGAGGTTGGTGGACATAAACTTCTTCTTCTATAATACCATTAAGAAAGGCACTTTTAACATCCATCTGATACAGAGTGATGTTATTCTGTGCAGCAAAAGAAATAAGAAGGCGTATAGATTCTAACCTTGCCACTGGAGCATATGTCTCAGTGTAATCAATACCTTCTTGCTGACTGTATCCTTGAGCAACCAGCCTTGCCTTATTCCTTTCTAGTTCTCCCTTTTCATTCAACTTATTCCTGAAGACCCATTTTGTTCCAATAATATTGAATCCTTTAGGTCTAGGAACCAGATCCCAAACTTCATTTCTGGTGAATTGATTCATCTCTTCTTGCATAGCTATAATCCATTCATTATCTTCCATAGCCTCATCTACAGATGTTGGTTCTATTATTGACACTAAGCCAAATAAAGAAGATTCAGAAGTTCTGAGAAATGATCTTGTCCTTATTGGATCATCTTTCTTTCCAATTATCACATCTTCTGGATGAGAAGATTTGATTCTGGAAGAAGATCCTCTGACAGTTGGTCTATCAGAAATATGCAAGTTGTTTAGTTGAGAAGTCAAAGGTGTAGCATCTGGGGTTGCTTTAGATTCTTTGATTTTTTCCTTTTCTGCCTCTGAGCCTTCAGAGTCTGTGAGAATCACTTCTCTATCTGCAGAACTTTCAAACTGCTTTGGCTTTTCAGAGCCAAGCTTATCATCAAATCTAACATGAATAGATTCTTCAACAATCTGTGTTTCAGTATTGAATACTCTGTAGCCTTTAGAGCGTTCAGAATAACCAAGCATGAAACACTTCTGTGCTTTGGAATCAAACTTGTTCAGATTATCTTTAGTATTAAGCATAAAACAAATACATCCAAAAGGATGAAAATAAGAAATGTTAGGCTTTCTGTTTCTCCACAATTCATAGGGAGTCTTTTCCAGAAGAGGTCTTACAGACACTCTGTTCTGAATATAACAAGCTGTGTTAATTGCTTCTGCCCAGAAATGTTTTGCCAGATTTGTCTCATTGATCATGGTTCTGGCCATCTCTTGCAATGTTCTATTTTTCCTCTCTACAACTCCATTTTGTTGTGGAGTTCTAGGGCAGGAGAAATCATGTGCAATGCCTTTTTCAGAAAAATATTTTTCAAAATGTTTATTTTCAAATTCTCCACCATGATCACTTCTGACTTTAATAATTTTGGAATCTTTTTCAGTCTGGACTTGATTGCAGAAGTCAAAGAACACAGAATGAGACTCATCCTTGTGTTTTAGAAACTTTACCCATGTCCATCTGCTGTAGTCATCTACAATGACTAACCCATACTTCTTGCCTCTGATGGATGCAGTTTTCACTGGTCCAAACAAATCAATGTGAAGTAATTCCAATGGTCTGGAGGTAGACACAACATTTTTTGATTTAAAATGTGATTTTGAAAATTTACCTCTTTGACATGCTTCACACAGAGCATCTGAGTTGAACTTCAACTTAGGAAGTCCTCTGACCAAATTGAGTTTATTAATCTGAGATATACGTCTCATATTAATATGCCCCAATCTTCTATGCCAGACCCATTGCTCATCATTCACAGATAAGAGGCATTTTACATTTTGAACTTTAAGTTCTGAAAGGTTAATTTTATAAATGTTGTGTTTCCTCTTTCCACTGAATAGGATAGAACCATCCTTTTGACATACAGCTTTGCAACATTTTTGATTAAGGATTATATCATAACCATTGTCACTTAATTGACTTATGGAGAATAGATTATGTTTCAATCCTTCAACTAACAGAACATTAGTAATAGAGGGAAGCTTACCATTTCCAATAGTGTCAGATCCAATGATCTTGCCCTTCTGGTTCCCTCCAAACTTCACGTCCCCTCCAGATCTAAGTTCCAGGCTTTGGAACATAGACCTTTCTCCTGTCATGTGTCGTGAGCATCCAGAGTCCAGGTACCATGATTGGTATCCTGACTTTGCTGCTAAGAACATCTGCAACAGGAATTATTTTGTTATTAGGTACCCAGATCTTCTTGGGTCCTTTGGGGTTAGTTGGTTTGTAGGTTTGTCTAAACTTCTGTTTTGCAACATAATGTTTATTCTGACTTGCCTTTGGTTTAAACACATAAGTACTCTTCTCAGAGCTTGTGTGTTTAATGTCATTCAAGTGACCAAATTTGAATTGAGAGTACAGAGGTGTCTTCCTGATGAAAAGTTTGTCAACAGGTTTTGGATTGCTTCCAAATGAAGACTCATATCCAATGCCTCTTCTGTTGTTTCCACTAACACCATAGATCATGGAAGCAATCTTGCTTCTATCTATGCTCTTAGTGAGAAACCTCTGAAAACTAGAGTCATATTTTTCTAAAATATTTTCACATGACTTAGTTTCAGAATCAGATTCTTGTTGAGTTCTATCAAAGTCATTTTTGATTTTTAAATTTATTTCTTTCTGCTCAACAAGTTCTGTCTTCAGAAGATCAATCTCAGATTCAAGATTGCTTTTCAGCTTCTTGTATTTGAGTTTGATGTTGTTATAACTTTTAAGAACTTCTGTTAAAACTTTAATGAGTTCTTCTTTGGTAAGTTTAGCCATTACCTCTTCTGCATCATCATCAGATTCAGATTCTGATTCATATCCAGAGGTACCTTCCTCTTGATCCTCTGTCCTGGCCATCAGTGCAACGTTTGCACATTCTTCTTCTGATTCAGAAGATGACTCACACTCATCTGAGTCATCCTATGTTGCCATCAGAACCTTCTTCTTTTTGTTGAACTTCTTCTTAGGTTTTTCTTTCAGAAGTTTGGGGCAGTCATTCTTGTAGTGCCCAGGTTCTTTGCACTCATAGCACACCACTTCTTTCTTGGCAGATCTTCTGTGACTAGAAGATTCCTTTATGTTATCAGATCTTCTGAAGTTGTTAAACTTCTTTCCCTTGTGCTTCCAGAGTTTGTTAATCCTTCTGGACAGCATGGACAACTCATCTTCTTCTTCAGAAGAAGATTCTTCAGAGCTTTCTTGAATGACCTGCAAAGCTTTAGCAGTTTTGTTAGATTTTAAAGCTATGGATTTACCTTTATCTTTCTTCTGGGGTTCATCTTCCTCCAACTCAATTTCATGGCTTCTCAAAGAACTAATAAGTTCTTCTAAAGAGATCTTGTTCAGATCTTTTGCCATCTTCAATGCAGTCACCATTGGTCTCCATCTGGTGGGAAGACTTCTGATGATTTTCTTGACATGATCTGACGTTGAGTAGCCCTTGTCCAGAACTTTCAGACCAGCTGTAAGAATCTGAAATCTAGAAAACATAGTTTCCACATTTTCAGACTCTTCCATTTTAAATGCCTCATACTTCTGTATGAGCGCCAGAGCCTTGGTCTCTTTAACCTGAGAATTTCCCTCATGAGTCATTTTGAGTGACTCAAACATGTCATGAGCAGTATCTCTGTTAGTAATCTTCTCATACTCAGTATGAGAAATTGCATTAAGCAATATAGTTCTGGCTTTGTGGTGATTCTTGAAATCTCTTTTCTGCACTTCAGTCATTGATTTTCTATCAATCTTTTTGCCATCCTCACCAGTAGGATGTTCATATCCATCAATGACCAAATCCCAAAGATCAGCATCATACCCAAGAAAAAAACTTTCTATTCTATCTTTCCAATAGTCAAATTTTTCTCCATCAAACATTGGAGGTTTGGAACTGATCCTATCCCTCTCTTCATATTTATTGTTGATATTTGACATTGAATTATCAGCCATGATAACAAATAAATATATTTATCAAAGTATATCTCACTCTGGATCTTTACTGACACTGTTAAGTGATAACACACTCAGAACCGGAGCTCTGATGCCAACTGAAGGTGAGATAATACTTAGAAGGGGGGGGGGGGGTTGAATAAGTATGGAAAATTTATACTTGAAAATAATCACACAATTATTTTTATCCTGGTTCGTTAAACAACTACTCCAGTCCACCCTTCCAGAGTGATTTGCCTTTCTCAACAAGGACTTAATCCACTATTAAATCAAACTGATTACAATAGTATCACCTAAGAACTACAGTTCTTAGTCTTCTCAAGAGCTACTGATTCTCACTGAATCCTCTTAAGGAATATCCTTTACAATCAATGTAAATTAAATACAAGAGTTTTTAATGCTTCTATAAAGCTATAATCACAACAGTGATTTTTCTCTTAAGTTAAAGTACAATGAGATTCTATGAAGAATAAGAATGAGAGCTTATAGAATATTATGATTTCTTTTCAGCAAGTGTATATCTGAAGAATGAAGTGAGGATCTCCTTTTATAGGCAGCTGAATCATGCAAGCTGAACGTTGAAAAGAGAGTCTCAAAAGGTCTGAGCCTTTTTGTCTTCACATGCACTGACCTTTCCTTGAAATAGATGGCACAGAAAAATCCTTTTTGTCTGTGTAAGTGTGTCTAGCACAAATAAGGAAAGAGACGTTGAATAGTTCCAACAGATATATTCTTGAAAACACTTCTTCAGTTTCAGCAAGTTCTTCAGAGTCTGAATGGATCAGAGTCTTCTAATGAGATTCAAAACTATGCTGTATCAGAGTCTTCTGCAGCGTGTGTGCTTCTAGCGTGTTGATCATCAGAGCATTTTGATACAGAACTTCAGTACATGGCAGCATAGGTACTTTCAGAAACTTCTGTAGACTTAATGCTTTGAAAAACTCTTCAATCAATATTCTTCTATACTTCTGATGCTTCAGCTTCAGATGCTTCTGATTATCTTCAGATGCTTCTGACTCAGAATGTTCTGGAGCTTCTTTCTTCAGATCCTTCTAGAGACTACACTCAGGATCTTCTGTAAGGAGCAAACAAATTCTTCTGTAAAATGCATCTGGAGCTTCAGAGTCAGAATAGCTTCTTGTATTCAAGGCAGATTTGCTTCTAGAGAGTTAATATAATTTCAATCTGCAGTAAAACTCTCAAACAAATTTTAGAGTATATAATTCTTAAATATAAATTTCCTAACAGTTATCATCAAAACAAAGAGTAATTATTAAGAACCAATCTGTGTTCTAACAGGAATTAACAGTAAAATAAATATAATGAAAAATTATCAAGCAACGGTATTGAAAAATGGGAAAATGTGCAAGAATAATAACGGAATAAAAAGTGACGATGTCCTCGCATAAAGTTACAACCATGAAAAATGAAATACGAAAAAAATATGAAGTTAGTAAACAAGGACAAATGAAAAATAACGAAAGTCAGATGGCAATTAACGGGACTGCTGGGAATTTTTATTTTAGAAATTTTTTAGGTTAGAAATTAGAATGAAAGTGTTAGCAATTTAGGTTAGAACTATTTTTTAAGAAAAAGTTTTAGAATTAATTGAAAATTAATCTTAATTTAAATGTTTTTAGAAAATGTTAATAATTATTTAAAAACTTTAGTATTGATTGATTTAAAAAATAGATTTTAATTTTAAAGAAAAAAAGTTTATTTTGTTAATTTTCAAAGAAAAGTTAAATTTTCATTTCTTAATAAAAGTTAATTTTAATCAAAAAAATAAATATTCATTTTAGGGGGATTAGAAAAACAGATAATTTTAAATTATAAAAAAATATTAAATCTTTTAATTAAAGAAAATTAAGGTCAAACTAAGTTTTAAATTCCTAGAATCTTATTTTTGTTAAAAAAGTTTAACATTAGAATTGTTATTTATTTAGAATCTTTTTTTTAAAAAGGTTTTAGAAAAACTATACGTGATTTATGTTCTTTTAAGAGAATTTTTAATCAATTAATTGAGACTAATAAAAATCTAAAATCATTAAAAAAAAATAGAAAATATAAGAGGGAAAGGGTCAATTGAAATGCTGGCAAATGTTAGGGGTTGAAACCCATCCTCTTCCTCTAGCATGCAGCGGCCATGAAAGCTTCCTCTGAGCTTTTTCACTTTGTTCATTCTTATTCTTCGTCTGATCATCTTTTCTTCCTCTTTTCCGTGCCATCTGAAAAAACGACAAACAATCGGTTACAGAAAACTACTCACCTTTTTGTTATGGGTTTGAAGCGGTTTCGCCGGTGGGGATTTACGATGACGTTCACGATGGCTTATGGGTTTTCGTTTCCAGCCTATGATGAAGTTGATCTTCTGAGGCGAGCTCGACGGCTTATGCGGATGTTGTGGGTTTATTGATGATGGATAGACCTTCGGGTCTTGTTCTAATGAACTTCTTTGATGATTTAATGGTGGGGTGATTCGTTTTGGCCGCTGTTTCCGTTCGTTCTTGCCGTTTTAGGGTTCTTAAGAAATCCCTCCCCCTCTTGATGTTGTTTTCTGGCGTTGTTTTTATATTATTATGGTTTTGTGGGCTTGGATCCGTATTGTTACGCTTTTTCTAATGATTTCTCTTTTGATTGTTTTAAAATAGAGGAATTTGCGGAGGAATTGTCGCGTTTTTTCTACTTCTGCTAGAGATTGGTTGCTGCATTTTTTCATGGGGATGGTTTTGGCTATTTGGATATCCAGATTTTTGGCTGGATTTGGATATCCATATTTTTGGACTGTTGGATATGGATTTTGCAATTTGGATATCCAGATTTTTATCTTGTTGGATTTTTTTTTATGTTTGGATATGCTTTGGTTTTGTTGGATATGGATTTTGCAATTTTGATATCCAGATTAGTTTTAATGATTTTTTTATGACTTGTTTGGCTGAACAGAAAAAAAATCATTTAAAAAAAACTCTTTTTCTCAAAAACTTTTCTCTCTCTCTAGATGCCTTGAACAGACGTTGTCGGGCTGGCCGGGGTCGGAAAGTGAAATCAGGGGCTATGGCGGCATTCACTTGTTGCCCCTCCCGGCATACCCGATGATGATAATTTTCTGAGGGTATTGCAACAACTAAAAAAAACCAATTTTGGATTAATTCTATCAATTAACAATTTTTCTAACGTTGTCGGTTTTGCAGGCTCAAAGACCCGAAGATTGAAGATCGGGCGTGAAGAACTCTTACGAAAAAAATTAGGGACTTTTAGGACAATTAGGAGTTTGAATTTGTAACTCAACAAATGTAACTATTCGAGTAAATGTTGTAATAAAAATTGTATAGAACTTGAATAAATCCAGTCTTTAATAAACTTTGATTACTTTTCGACTAAATTCAATCTGCATTCTCTCTCAAATAAATTTGACATTTCACAATCCGAATTCACCAATTAACATTTACACAAAACTCAACTTAAACTGATGCCTGATGCAACTTACAAACTCCACTGAGCCTTGAAAGAATTAACCCTTACTTGGTATTAAAAAATCAGTGAACCTGGCCTTGAACAGACAAACAGATAAATCCATTTTAACGGTAAAACGAACTTTCCTCCACCTTTAAATCCAAAATGTATCTTGAGTAGCCTGACTCTGTAACCTGAATCAACTCTACTGATAATCGTAATCACACCGACTGATATTCTATCATGAGTTCAATGCAAACAGCAATTCCACTGCTCCTCTTTAACTTGTAACTAGCAGAAAAACAAGAAAACGTGTGTCTGTTAGAATAAATTCCTTGAAACCAATTCTCGCATCGATTCAACCCAAACTAATCTATATTTCAACTCCCTCAACTCCATCTGGCTAATGAATCAAACAACATTTCTAAATCCAACTGACGACTAAATCTCGGTTCTAGAATAAAATGTACTGTGTCAAGAGGAATCTAACGTCAAAAATTCAACCTATTCTCAAATAAAAATTGCATGACTCGGAGATGGAAACCCTAATGTTTAAGGAATTTCTGATGATGACTTTGCTTCATAATCGTCCATGGACTGTAAATTAATGACCCTTTTGCCCTTCATAAATTAAAGCGCATACAGTGTTATTTTCCTGCAGAAACAACAGACTGAGCAACCCGGTTAGCGGTTAGATAAAATGCAAATGCAGAATGAAATGAAATGCAAAATGAACCTAATGATCTAAGGCTAAAATTTGGGGTATGACAGTTGCCCTTATTTAAATAACTTCATCAGATGATTTGAGCATTGAAGGCTCGAGAAATCATGGTGAAAGGGATTTAAATACAGATAGCTGGAAATTTTGCCCTTAGATGGAGCGATATGCAATCCTATGGACAAAACGGAACTGAACTATAACGTTGATAATGCCATGAATCTAATATGATGCATATGATGGAAATGATAAATTCAAGGATGCAGACGACACGACGATACAGGGGACAGATGCAACGAGCTACCACACACTGGGGAAGACGATGCGCTGGGGAAATCTAAAGTGATGGACCAACAGGTGCAAACACGACCAATTGTCACTTTAGAAAGAACGGAAAGAAAGGGATCCTAAATGGAGATGGCGTCGGCGATACGGCTTCCCCTGGGAAAATATCCAAGAGTAACTGTTCAACAGGTTTAGGCATGACCAGCTGATACTCTAGGATAAAAGGTAAAACGGGATCCACACGGCGGTAGGATCAAGTAAACAAAAGTGTTGGAGTCTTTGAGCGAGAATAACATCCGACCTTCTGGAAATTCCTTAAGCGAAGAGGTCGAACGGGATCTTCAGGAACCATCAGAAAAGATACAGGGTAAAAACCTACTGTATGCCAAAATAAATGGACTTCAAGGGGAAATGCCCTGATAAGTTTCTCGAGAGAGAACTACCACTTATCGTTGGAAGGGACTTACATGCCAAAATTGGATAAGCTCTCAAATAAAGAGATTGTCGCTTATCTAGGGATACGAACGAAATGATAGGATCCTCTGGAGGGAATGTCGCTCATCTAATGAAAACAAGCTTCCATGATCAAAATATGATTCAGCTTCTTCTTTAACTAAATGATTTATTCAGAAAGGGTAAATAAACTTCCCCACACTTCAAGGTCTGGTGCACTGAATAGGTCTCGGTTTCTTCTTTTACTAAAGGGTAAAATAATCCTCCCCACGCTTCAAGATCTGGTGCCTTGAATAGGTTTCAGTTTCTTCTTTTACTAAAGGGTAAAATAAACTTCCCCCCACTCCAAATTATCTGGGGAGAAAGTAATTCACTTGGATACGATATTATGACTTCACATGGGGATATGATATCATAACCTCCACATGGGATTGCTATCATGAATCTGAATTCTGATCAAAGAAAACCAATTCATTGGGAGAGTCATCTTCGGATTAGAGACTTCCGGGGAATAAATATTCACTTCATGGGGAAGATGTGGAGCTAGGAAGCTTGTTGGGGAAATGTAGTAACTTCCTGGGAATAGTACATCAACTTCCCGGGGAAAGTATACCAGCTTCCTGGGGAACGTATCTCGACTTCTTGGGGGAGAATATGGCAATCTTATGGGGAATATTTCCTGAGGAAAGCATGGCAACTTCAGTGAGGAAAGATGAGTCCACTGGGAGTGGGTCCTCAAATAAACATGTATCACTTGGAAAATGTCGGGGATATTCTCTGCAGTCTTGAAAATCAACTGGAGATTATCGGATCAGTCTAAAAGTGTTGTCATCTTATAGTCTCGTTGGGGACTTTCGTTGAGAAAAATGGTTTAAAAGGGCTTCTACAACGATGAGACTTACTGGGGAATGAAGACCACCTGAAGTAAGATTCATCGGGTGCATGAATAATGTTATGAAAACAAAATAGTTTTGATCTTGCTGAACTTTGTAGTAGTCGCCATTTTGAAAAACTTAATGCCCTAGAATACATGCTTTATGAGAAAGGGTCATCTCAAGAGGATTTTACATAGAACATGGAGTCTGATTGGCCCACTGTTGTCAAACTCTTGGAGAGATTTGTCGGATCTCGACGTAACTGGCCCGACTTGACAGTGTTAAGACTGAGTCTTCGAGAAATAGCTCTTAAGAGAGTCAGACTTGCATCAGTAAGCGATTTGGAAACCTCCTTCCCCTGTTCAACGGGATCATCAAGTTCCATTGTTGATGTCTATATGTAAGTTTCTAAGATATCAAGCAAAATCAACAAACATGAAATGCTAATCTTGAAACTATTAATGCAACATACATATTTGTCTTGAAGTTTTTGAAAAAATATAATGCAATAACTTGTGACTGAATCACTAGTTAGGATATGAATTTAATTTATAAAGCCAACATTAAATTGAGCATAGCTCGTAGGAGTCAGGAAACGTTATCTCGTCGAATAGGCTTTCAACGTAAGTCCTACTTCAATTAGGTCTTTTAATGGTTGTATCATGGCTTGGTTCACGGTGTAAGAAACAAAGGATAAAGGCTCAACGTTTATTTGTACCCACCCATTCTTCGTGATGTTCTCCCATCCTATATTCAGTTAACTGGATATGAACACTCATCTCTCAAACAAATTTGATATGGTCGAGAACTCTTCAAAGCTTTGGACATGGCAGTCCCTTACCTACTTTTTAGTGTTTGATCACACGACTTTGTTCTTTACTGGGGACTCTATTGTTGTAATCCCTTGTTTTTTTGCTTTTCGCATTTTTGTTCCCTAACTTTTGCCTGGACGTATTCTTTTGAGTTTGACGTCGGAGTCCAGCTGGATGCCCCAGTTTAGCCTAAGTCTCCTTCGTAGGTTTTGACTTAGCGGGCTCTTTCTATTTCATTCATTATTTTTTTATGAACGAGTCATGTGACTCTTTTGAAAGGCTTGTGACTGCCTCACTCTTTTGGTAGTCGCGGGGTAGTCATTGTGTTTTTTTTTTATTTCCAGCCTCCTAGCATGTTAAGGATAGATAAAATGGATTCTCGGGTGTGTACTCCTCCTTTTAAGAGTCTGAGCGCTTGACCAGCTTAACTGAAAAACTACCCTGCTACAGGTTAAGATTGAGGGTTTTTATTTGAAAAAGAAAACTCCTACTTCCAGGCTCAAAGGGGTTAAAGAGGGATTATCTTCCTTATATCTCCAGTATTTAGGGTTTGAAACAATGTCTTACATCATCAGTAGGGTTTCATTCAAAAGCATACGACAAGAAATCTGGCGTTTTTGGTTCATCATCCTCCTCCCAATGCTCTATCAAAGCAAGAGATTGGGTAACATTAGCATTTATAGATTATGAAAAATAATCTTCTGAGTGAATACAAATGGATTTTTTCAAGACAAACATATGCATTGCATTAATTATTCAAAACAAACAAGTTCTTACATGCTAGTTATGCTTTTATAATCAAAGAAACAAAACACATATAAGAAAACAAGATGAACTGTCTAGCAAGTCCTTCTAAAAGTGTTTATAAGGTCTCTGTATTCAAGACCGACACAGTACTAGTGGTCTCTTCTGGCAGAGCCTCAATGAAATGGGGAGTGTAGATACGACAACTGCGAGTCATCTTGCTTGCCCCAGCTATGTCTGTCACATCTTCATTAACAGTCTCCAATTCTTCCTTCGGGATTACCTTCCCAGGTTCTTTGCAATCATAGTCACATCATCTTGAGGATCACTGAAATGAAATGGACTAGGCTTCTGAATAATTACCGGCTTCGGCTGGTTCACTGTAGGAGTGACTGGCTTAGATATGTTGAAAATAGGCTTTATAGAGCTTGATCTTGGCAAATGGAAAATCCTGCGAGGAGTTCTGATCTTCGGCTGAGGATCATCAAAAGACATTATCTTCCTTTCCATTAAATCTCTGACAATGTACATGAGAGTGTAGCAGTTTTCTAAATCATGGCCAGGCGCGCCCTCATGAAATAAACAATGAGCGACAACATTGTAATTGGACGGTAAAGGATTAGGAGATAGACCCAAAGCTCTAGTGGTAATCAGACCTTGTTGCACTAATGAAGGGTACAACTCAATGAAAGTCATAGGAATCGGAGGACATGGCTTTTAATGTCTCCTATTTGGACCATTCTGACGAGGTGCCTGATTCTCAGGTTGTTGATAAGTAGGAGCGTTGGGCACTCGTTGATAGTTGGCAAGAGCTTGTGCAGGCTAATAACCAGGAGGTCATTGATATACCAGAGGCTAATAGATCTCAGATGGTTGTACAGTCTGATAAATAGGCATTTGTTGATTGAAAGCAGGTGTAACAACGGCTACATAGGGCTGTTGAGTGTACTGAACCAGATAACCTTGTTGTTGAACATAATTCTGCTGTTGTTGCCAAGGTTGACGAGCAACCATTTTACAGTGATACCTGATAAAGTGATTCCTCGGGCGTGTAGCTCTTTTATAATGGTCGAAGCTCGGAGCTTTAAACTTTAGAGGAGTAACTTGTCGAACTGGTTGAGCAATAGTAGGAGGCACCAAACCGGGTTGGAGACCATAAGGAGGTACATTCGCAACAGTGACAGCTGGTGGAGGATACACAATATTACCCATAATCTCATAAACAATAGTGGGCTGAGTATCCATCTTTGCATTAAGAGCTTGTAGCATCTCCATAATCTACCCAACATTTCCTCAAAGATCTTCGAGTTCATTGCTAATACGGTCAAACTCTTGATTGTGTTCTGCCATCTTTTTCTGAGCTTGGGCTCTAGTGTTGTACTGATGCAGAGGACTCAGGGTGCCAGAATTGGAAGACGAGAGAACCGAGAATGAGAAACCGGGAGACAAATGCAATACATAAACATGATGCTAAAATGCAGAATGTAGATGAAAGTTTACATGGAATTCAAATATTTGTGATCACATATTCATTACCATGCCATAAAAATAACATTGATGTGTTTTGTCACAAAACTTGTTTTATCACTGTTTTGTATCCATATGTCAAAATGCAGTTTGGATGTCACCTTGCACCACAGTCTGTTTGCAATCAATTTTCTTGTCTAAACTCATTTGTTGTCATGTATGTGACATGTCTATGTGATCTACTTGACTCAAATGTGCCTTGAAATTGTTTTGGACCTTGTACGTATGCATCAAAATACCATGTAGCAGCTTGAATCTCATTTGTCATAACAGTTTGTTTGGCAACCATTTTGGTGCTTGAACTCATTTGATATCATATTTGGAAGGTGTGTGCATATTTGGTTTAGCTTGAATATGATTAAAACTGATTTTGAACTTTTCATGCTTTGTCAAAATATCAAATGCAGTTTGGTTGTCATTTTCTGCCATAGACTGTTTTGGATTGGTTTTTGTGCTTAAAATCATTTATCAACATATATGTGGTATGTGTATGTGGTTCACTTGACATAACTTTGCATTGAAATTGATTTGGCACTTTTCATGAACACATCAATACCAAAATGCAACTTGAGTATCATTTTCCATGCCAAACTGTTTTGAATCATTTCTCTTGCTTGAACTCACTTGACTACATCTATGAAGGGTGTGTATGTGATCTACTTGGCTCAAGTGTGCATAGAAATTGTTTTGCATTTCCTCATGTTTTACCAAAATGTCAAAATGCAGCTTGCATATCATTTCACATAACAGCCAGTTTTGAATCATTCCTCATGATTGATCTCACTTGATAATATGTATGTAGTATGTGTAAGAGGTTTACTTGCCATATCTTTGCATTCAAACTGAACTGATCAGCCAACTGCATCACCACAATGCCAAATTGCTACTTGAACTTCACTTTGCATTTCAAACTGTTCTTGATTTGTTTCTTTGCTTGAATTCATTTAACAACTCATATGTGGTATATGTATATGACTTGCTTGATGTAAATGTGTTTTAAACCTGAACTGAGACCTTTCATGCCTTCCATCAATGACATTTTGCAACTTGAATACCATTTCTCATGACAGTCTGTTTTTAGCCTCAATCTTTGTTTGATTTCACTCAATAACATGTATGTAGTGTGTGTGTATGATTGCCTTGATTTGAAACTGGCTGGAATTGGATCTTCATTTCAAAATGCACTTTCAAATGTCCACTTTGCACACACTATCGGGTTTTGAAATAGAGACACGATCTTGCAAAACTAATGCCACCACTGTGATCCTCATGCAATTCTATGCAATTTACACTAAAATTTTGTTGAAATCAATAAAGAATTGATAAAGTTATGATATGAAATGCAAATCTGAGTTTGTGTGGTCTTGCCTTGCCCATTTGCCATGAAAACTTGCCCTATATGTTATTTGGGGTGGCTATATCAACGGATGTATAGCCACCCCAGTGGTAGAAACCTTCACTCAATGCGCGCCTTTCACACACATGACCTGGGTTCGATCCACAGTGGAGATCAACCCTTTTGCTATTTTGGTTTTCTATTTTCCTTGTTCATTATTTTCTTTTTTCTCTCTCTTCCCTTGTCACACGCGTGCTAAGAGGCTCAGTGGTTGTTTGTTGGAGTTGTGAATCTGAGGGGCGTGGGTTCAATTCCCTCCTTTACCCCTTTCTTTTATTTAATTATTTTGTTTTGTTCATGATTTTCATCAATTTTCATTATGTCATAACTTGTTCATTTTTTAATATTTTTTAAAACCATTTCGTTTGCATATTGTTCATATTAATATCCTTTTTTCATTTAATCAGAAAATATTTTATTTTGTTCATGACCTTGATACGTTATGCCTACTTGGAAGTTGTTCACTTTTCAAGGTCGTTACCTTGCGTCTTAATGATTCTCTTTTTATACCATGTCTGTTTATCTTGTGAGATTTACATTTTTTTCCCAACATGTTAGAACTTATTTTCTTTTGATTGTTACCATGACTTGTATGTTTCCTCTGAGGAATTTTAAGCTTGAATTGTCGTCACATTTCTTGCTTGCTTGATTGTCATCAATGCATAATTTGTTGTTACATTTGATACCTTTAACATGTTCGTTTAATGGTTGTCACCATGCTTATTTTCTTCATGATGTTTTTTCTTTGTTAAGTTTTTCCTTTCCCCCAAATGATGAAACTTGTTAGTTTTCATCCAAGTTGCCTCCCCTTTCTCCTTCCAAAGGAAAAGTCTTTCCATTGACCCTTGTGTCATGGAAAGCTCATTCTCTTGACTTTGTTAAGTCACCTTAAACCTCAATTTAGAAGCCATTAGACTTTGCTTTAAGTCTAAGAAACTAACCTTTTACTAGGAGTGTTCTTCAACTAGAACCCTAGGATAGAGTTTGTCAACTTTATGTAAGAATCATTGTCATGAATTCTTACTTCCCCTCTCGAGTGTTCAACTTAGATTAGGGAGTTTTGTCAAACTCCACACAAACATTGTCATGTTTGTTCCCCCTTGAACCTTGATCATAATCAAGTGTTCTTCATCCCTTGTGAGGTGAACTACGATTGCTCTGATTCTATCCTAGTTAGGATACGTAGACAGAGGACGCGATGTCTTTGCGAGCAAACTTAGCGTACATAACTTTAAGTTTTAACTTATACCTTTTTTCCCAATCCACAGCAAACACTTACCAAACTTAGCACAAACAAACAAAAGGTTCCTGTAGAGTACTACAGATGCTTAGGGTGCTAACACCTTCCCTAGGTATAATCAACCCCCGATCCCCGAATCTCTTAGCGTTGTCGTTACATCGCGAAAAGGGTTTTTCTTTCTTTAGACCTTTCCTTTGGATAAAGTAAAGTTCGGTTGTAAAAGAATTAAGATTCAAGTTAATTTAATAGCTTGATATCCTATTTTCACCGCAACATCATGTATGTCATATTTTATGTATCTTGTCTATTTGAATGCTTGATATTTGTTATGGCTGGTTATTTATGTATCATTGTTGCTTATATGTTCATAAATATGAAAATATGCTGGTTTTGTCTGCATGAGTCGACCCAAACAGGGTCAGGTCGACTCACAAAAGTGTCTTAAAAATTGAAATTTCATTCGGGAATGCTCAAGTCGACCTACCGGTCGACGCATACCTGTTGAGTTTTGAACGTGTAAATTTTAACACAGTATGCGTCGACGCGTCGCGCGATAATTGTGAAATTTTTTTTCAAAACCATTCAAAATTCCCATTATTTCAATTTTTGATGACTCATTAAATGTGTATCATTGCATTTGCATTGTAACTTGTCACCTACATCACCTATACTTTATCACTCTCCTCTTCCCAAAACCTAAAAGATACTATAAAAGGGGTCAAAACCTTAATCCTCTCTCAATCTTCAAGATTCATCTTCAACATTTGCAATATAAGAGGCCAACAACTCAGGAGGAGGAGACATTGAAGCATATGTATTCTGCATTCTTATTATTTTATTTTTGATGTTGTCATGTTCCTTGCGTTGTATTAAATACATTTTAATTGTGGTATTGACTTGCATTTTAAACTTACATGTCATCACTTAGCTTCAATTGTTATGTGTTTATCGTTTTTTTTTATCTATTTGTTGCTTGATCATTAACGTTGTCATGTGTGGATGATTGTTAATGTTTTACCTGTTGTGCATGTTGTGATTTGAGCTTTTTTTTTAACCAAACTTTATTTCTTTTTGATGTTGTCAAAGGGGGAGAAAAGTGTCAAGATGGCAGTAGAACCATAGAAAGTCGCAAATGAAGACATCGCAAATGAAGGCATTAAGCAAGGGGGAGGATAATGCATCAAATCATACGAACGGGTTCCACATGTTTTTCCATCATCAAAAAGGGGGAGTATGTGAGGCAAAGCCTCATATACTTGATATTCAGGCTTCGGTGATGTCAAAACTTAGTCGCATGGAAGAAGAGATGTTTGGCGTTATCACCACAATCCATAAGTATACCATATTTGTCATGTTCCATTTTCTTGCACAATGCATCTCTAGTACTGCACTTAATCGTGTTGGAATATGCGTCATACGAGCTAAGATCCCATTGGTCATCATAGGTTGCATCAAGAAGAGTCAAAAACATCAAAACTGGTATTTTTGCAAAATACAGGTCTTTGAGTCGACCGCACATCTGCTCCGGTCGACTGCACATCTACTCCAGTCGACTCATAGAAAGTGTCTCTAACTTGCATTTTCTCTGGATTGGCGCACGTTCTACCGGTCGATGCATACTGTTGTCATTTTTTATTGTCAAAAAATATAGAATTTGAGTCGACGCATAGTCCTGTTTCGGTCGACGCATAGCTGGTTATTTTGCATAGTCTGTTTTTCTTGGGGTAGCTCAGCTCGACCCTTCATTCTGTATGGTCGACCGCTCGCTGTTTTGCTGCATAATTTTGGTCTGTCCACTTATTTTGAAAAGTGGTTTTGTTAGTTGTTTTTGGAAAGATATAAATAGAAAGTTACTCATTTCATTTCATAACAATTGAATCAATTACAAAACAAGAAATGTGAAAGAGGTGCCATTAGTTCTCACCATCTTCATCTTCTACATTTCATACCACAACAATCACACACAATAATCTTTGTTATGCATTATGGATTGCTTGAAGTGATAACGTCCAAAGCTGTTGATTGGTAATCTGGTTCGGGTTGAGATTTTGGCAGGTCTTTCTTGAATAAAACCTTGAGGGTTTTGTCCTCCAAGATTCACTGAATTTGGGGTTTTTTTGTACGAATCTTCTCAACATATATTCAGCTGAGCGAAGGTGATCGAGGAGCGGTGATCGGTGAATTGTGAAGGAGAGGTTCGGGTTCAATTAGTGAGTGTTTAAGATCATTCAGGATGGGGTTTGAAAATGCAAGGTTGTTCAAAAAAGGGGATGTAATCGGAGGTCCAACGCAAACTATCAAAGGACTTGATTCGACTCGAATCAAGGGACAAGAAGAGAAAGCATCTTCAACAACAAGAGAGTTTGTTTCTGCATTTTCTTGTCTATTCTTGTATAAACGATTCAACAAAAGGTTACTTTTATATTATACGAGCTCAATTCTATTGTTAGAATTGAGGGAAGACGTACCCCGAAGTGAGGACGGCGGGGGAACTGCCTCAACAAATCCTTGTGCCTTTTACTTTCTGCACTTTCATTTTTGCTTAATATTTGCATAATTTTCGTACAAACAATTCAATCAAATTTAGGACTGTTTTGAGTAAGTGCTGAACTTATTTTGACTCTAGTACAATAGTTTATTATACAAGGAACTCAAAGCAAAATTCGCTTGGAGTGCTCTGCACGCTAAGTGTTTGATAAATTGTCTGAACCAAAATTTTCTTGTGTTGTCTATTTATTTTGTTGGCATTTTGAGGCATTGGAACTAGTCATACCAAGTGGTGATATAAATTAATTAATAGTGTGACTAGTGTGGTGATTCTCTTTGCTCATTATCAATATCCATAGGCTAGATGCATATCCGGTTTTCTAGTAACGGTTCGTTATAGACGATAATTTTTTCATGGACGCTTCTGCAAATTAAACAATTTTTTAAAACTAATTTTATTGGTAGCGTCGACTAATTTTTTAATAAGGGGTCTATTCAACCCCCTTCTAGATCCGCGCCATCGTCTAACAGTTCCTGTAGAGTACTACAGAAGTTTAGGGTGCTAATACCTTCCCTAAGCTTAACCAACCCCCGAACCCTAGATCTTTCCTCGCATTGTGTTTATGATGCAAAAATAGGTTTTCCTTTCTTTAACCTTTCCTTCGGATAAATTAAAGACCGGTTGTGAATCTAATATTTGTGATTCAAATTAATTAATAATTTGATATCCTATTTGTTGTGAGATAAGTCATACACCTGGACTTGAGCGCAATTTTTATAGGAAGGTGATATATTCGACGAGGCTTATAGGGAGTTGAATCTCGACCAAGCTGACTTCAGAATCGCCGCTCAGTTGAGGCCTTTTGAAAAAGTAGTACTATTGAACGAGTTAATTGTGGAAACATTCACTATTTTCGATTGGAGCCTGTGATACTGGGGACCGTAGTTACCTAAACACAACTTTGGCCTTATCTAGGATGTAGTGTGATGACTATGAGGGAGTATTCCCAAAATAGTTGCTACGCAATGCTACACTCAAAAGAGGTTCTCTTGAGAATATTATTAACCACCGGGTCAGTCGGGAAATTGATAATATCCAAAAGGTGGACTGATGACTTTGGCCACTGCTTTAGAACCTTGTTCTGTAGGTACAATTAACCTATAGTACATACCTTTTGGGATGGGTAGAACTTGACTCCGCTCATCATCCCCCTAACCTATGACTTTTGTTTGCTTGTGTGTGTTTATGCATTGCATCCATAAAGCATCCTATTGCATCAGATTTCATGGGATTCAACTTTGCTTATGAACATTGTAGGACACTATGGATTATAATAGGAGAAATACTTTGAAATATACTTTTAAGAGTCTTAAGTTGGATAACCTAAGGAAGTTAGGAGCTCTGATTGAAGATCAAAAGGGATTTAGAAACAAATATGGGAAGCTGTTATCTTTGTTGAGACTCTAAGTGGATGAGGGACTTCTTTCTACTTTGTTACAGTTCTATGATCCGGATTATCATTGCTTTACATTCCCAGATTATCAGTTCTTTCCTACCTTAGAAGAGTACTCTCAATTGGTTGGGTTACCTATTCTGGATGGATCTCCTTTCCTTTTCTTGGAGAAGGACCCTAAAGAGTAAGACGTTGCTAAAGCCATATGTTTGAAGTTATCTGACATCAAGGGAAATATGATCACCAAAGGTGGAAAATTTGGGTTACCATGTGTATAATAGGACATTAATCACTGATAGTTGTGGAGACTTTTCCAACGCACCCTTGTTTGGTTTTAATGGAGGATTTATTTTCCTCCGACACTCAATCTACCTTTTGAAGATAGGCTCATCCTCGAAAAAGGCTCAGCTAGAAAAGCAGATCAAGGAACAAAGCATGAAGCTTCCTTAGGGTCTTTTTAGGTTTTATTTAGCTATTATGTCAAGACTTTCTTTTAAGAACATGTACTTGTAATCCATTATCAAAAATAATAAATAAAAAGCTTTAGATAAAGTAAGAAGTTACATACCTCTTGTAGACAAACTTTAAACAAAAAGAGCCAAGAAAACCAGAGAACTTCAATCACCTCCTAACTTTGAAACTTTTCTTCTTTTTGAAGCAATATGCAAACTTTGTGACAGTTTGAGAAATAAGCTTTACCAATGATCCTTAATGCTTTGGACATTTGAGATATGATGTATATGTGGTGTTTGAATGATTAGAACATCAAGAAAATGCTTAGACCATGTTTTGGCTGATTTTATGCATTGTGGTCAAAGTAGCTTGGTATGAAAGTTGACTTTTTGCAAAATGAGGTTTTTGAGTGATGTAATGGTTTGGACACCTTCTATATCATATTTATGGATTGTGTGGATGATTTTTGGTGAGTTTGAATGTGTGGAAATGAGTTTAGGGGCTAGGTTGTCAAGACGGATTCTTTTGTGTTTTGGTGAATTTGAAGTACAGAAGGAAAAAGTAAGAGCTTTGTATTTCTATGGTTTTTGGGAGATTTCTGATGTTTGGAATGAAGTAGAGATGCCTTCTATTTATAGGGAAATGAGAGGGAAGGGACAGATTGGAGGTTTCCTTCCTAAGAGGGAAACGTTTGACAATTTGGATCAAATCTCTCAAAAGTGTTTTCTTGGCTTGGAGGTAAGCTGAAAGTCAAGTGAAATGATGAATTTAGAGTGGCTAAAGTGAGGCTAGAGAGAGTAGGAACATGGCTGGTGCAGAGCTTCCTTATCCACCTTTTTCATTTTTCATTATTTTAATGCAAGTTGCATTTACAACTTGCAAGCCAACTTGCCAAACTTCAAATTTCCACTTCCTCTGCATAACTCTCACAATTCAATGCTTCAAAACATCTAAATATCAAACACAATAAGATTCAAAGGCTGATAAATGGTCCAAGTGACCAAAGAATGAACTTATGAAAAATTACCAATGTGGGACTCAAGTATGAAAACACCATCTTGCCAAATCCATAACTCTCAACTCACAAATGCCATTGAGATGTTCTAGTACTTTTTAGAAAGCCCTTAAATATTTCTAAAACATTAATGTTTTCATGAGTTTCAAATTCTCAAAGGAACTTGGCCAAAAAACCTCTCAAAGTTGCTAAAAAATGAGCTTAAAAGTGAAATTTTTCCAAGTCATTTTCCCTTCTTGAAATGAATTTGATCATAACTCCAAATCTATGCATTTTCTGATCATGGACCACTTTGAGGCTTTTGTAGGATTTGTCAAGAGCTTCCAAATGAGCTTTGAACCACTTCATTTGGATGTGTGGTTAAGGAGTTATGGTCTTGCCCCTTTCGAAACCCTAATTCTCGACTTTCGCGATTACTCCTCAACCCTTGATCCAATTGCCATGAAATTTTATGGGTAGATGCAATATGTCATTAGGAAAATTTTTTATTCACATCTTGAGGTCAGATTCTTTATTATTGAAGAGTTGATGTTTCGGTCAACCGAACGATCGATCGGTGGCTACCGAGTCGACTGATGATGCTCTGGACCTCTTGAGGCTTTGAAACTTCTTGAATGGACTTTACCAAGCCATGTGAACATTATAGACCACAATACTACCATTATAACACGTTTTAAATCAAAAGTCAACCACCGTTGACTTTTCCTGCTCGAAAAACCCTAGTCGAGTATCCTGAATTTCACTGCTTTTGATTCCTGGGTGACAACCTCAAATTGGATTCATGCTTGATCCAATGGAATGCTCTTAATGTTGTGGAGACACAATCTCAAAGAAAACCAATCCAAAACATTGACCGATCAGCCTTCGAAACCTCGATTTCGGTTGTATAAAACCCTGATTCTCCTATAACTTGACAAAGACCACTTGAAAAGGGTTAAGGTTAGATAAACATGTGAACATGCTCCTAAAATAATGATGAAGATCTAAGGGGTCAAAATTTGGGGTATGACAGTTTCCCCTATTTAAATATCTTTCACTGGATGGCGGCGAAAGATGACAATCCTCGCGAAATCGTAGTGAATGGTATTTAAATATAGCGAACCGAAAATTTTGTCCCTTAGATCCGATGGTATGCAAAAGGACAAATGCAGATATGCTATGAATCTAGATGATGCTTTATGATGTTTGAGTGCGAGACAGGTGCAGACACGCGAGCAAAGATACAAAACGGCAATACATCGAGTAACTACTCATGGGGACTCACACATTGGGGAAAGATTCGAAGCAAACGAGATAGTTCAAACATGACTAAGGACGTTGCTCAGGGGAATCTTTCACACAGGGGACGCCAACTTCAACGGGGAAAACAACACTTCATTGGGGAAAAGGAGGTGACACTCCGCTGGGAAAGAAGGCAATTCTCCACAGGAGAAATGAAAGAAAAGAGACACAAACCTCACTGGGGATAAACAGCTGAGGAATCTCCTATAGCGAAGAGTTCGAATGGGATCTTCAGGAAAAGAACAGAAACAAGACCAAACGTACCCGGGGATGCTAGTGACGACTAGATCTCTGAGACTCGAATGGGAAATCGACGTTTTACTGGGGATACTGGTGACGACCAGAACAATCAACAATCGAAGGGTGCTAGTTTCTACTAGACTTACAAAGGGGTGGTGGTGACGACCATACAAAATGGGAGCTCCGAATAGCGTTGATACAATACAGGATTCCGGATGGGGAAATTAGTAACCACTAACTCTCGGTGTCAATAACGACTGACTTTCAAACAGAGCCCGTAACTACCAGACTTTTCAAAATTAAGGTGACGACCAAAGCAATGATACCAATAACGATTGGATTTTGAACAGCGCCAGTTACTACTAGTCTTTCAAGAGATGCCAATTACCATTGGACTTTCAACAATGCCAGTTACCACTGGGCTTTCGGTAGATGCCAATTACCATTGGACTTTCAAGAGACATGGTGACGACCAGAGCTCAATACCAATAACGATTTTTTTTACAGTGCCAGTTACTACTGGACTTTTCAGAAGATAGGGGGTGCTAGTAACGACTAGACTTCAAGGTGTGAAACTGGTGACGACCAATCAAACAATGCCAGTAACAACAGGACATCCAAAGGTACTGGTTACAACCAGGAACAAGCGGGATACAGGTGACGACCTATAACCACACACAAACTTAGTAACAACCGAGGTAGAGAAGTTGGTGACGACCAACACTTCAAAAGGACAGAGAATGCCCAAAGATCAATAAACAAGACTACTGGTAACAACCGGGAAACAAATAAGACAAGAGGTAGCAATCAAAGAACCAATAGAGGCCGACCAAATGCACATGATATGCCATGGTGGCGATGATTAATAGTATGCAGGAGTTGATTCTGACGAGAATCGGAAGAATCTGGAGACTCAAGGGGAAAGATAGATAAACATATTTATCTCACTAGGGACGCAATGAATCACACTGAATCTGCAAAACAAAAGTGTCTATAGGTTTCTGGGAAATAAACGCACTCTTCTTGAAAAAGCTTCAGGGATGCTGGCCAGGATTGACAACGTAACTCTGAATAGACGCTCTGAATTCTTCTACCGGGGATGAGGCTACCATCACAAGAACTCGTCTCATAGAGAAACCTGGGGAGAGGGTCTCCAATCTTGGTGACTACACATGCCCGAATGAGCAACTTATCAAGTCAATTCAACTGACATTCACTGGGAGATGTATTGAGATTGCACGTCAAAGTTTCCGCCACTTTAAAACTTTCGAGAGGTATGATCTCCACCGAGTCTTCCCGTATGCCAAAGTGTTTTATGTTTTGTTAGTCTTCAGAAGTTATTTTTATTTTAAATTCGAACCTGGTGCTTTCAAAAAATTATCATTGACAATAAACGATGTTTTGCATAACAAAGAAATAAAGACAATAGTAATTTTGCAAAAAGAAAGGTCCAAAAACTGATTTCATTTAAGAATGGAGGTTTGTCAATGACATAACTCTATGGATCTTTTACAATTTAAAATGGCAACATAAAAAGAAAAAGGTTACATTGAATCCACTGACAATTCTACCCCTAATGACTAAAACTTCCCAAACACCTTGCTCCTGACAAGAGCAATTGAAATGGACTTCTTTGTAAAATCTTCTGCAGAGGTAACGACCCATCTGATGCAGTGAAACGTCTTTGTCCCTAACTTTTTCCTGGATTGCCCTTTCAGGTTTTCAATCCACAGGGACGCTCTTTTTTGCCTAAGCCGCCCTTTCAGGTTTTCAACTTAGCGAGCTCATCATCTCTTTTTTATTCCATCCCTAAATTTTTCCTAGACCTCCTTCATAGGTTATGATCCAGCGGGATACCCATTATTGCATAAGTCGCCCTTGCGGGTTTTCGACTTATCGGGTTCTTTTAGGCGTAATATTTTCGGACTGCATCAGAATTCACCAGGTGTGCAAGTTGTTCCCCATCCATTGTTGTGAGAATTAACGATCCTCCTGAGAAGACTGTTTTTACAACAAACGGACCATCATAGTTGGGCATCCATTTTCCCCGTGCATCTTTGTGAATTGGTAAAATCCTTTTGAGTACAAGTTCTCCTTCTCGGAATTCCCGAACGTGAACCTTCTTGTCAAAAGCTCTCTTGATCCTTTTCTGGTATATCTGACCATGACACATCGCAGACATGCGTTTCTCGTCAATAAGGTTCAACTGGTCAAATCTTTCTCGCACCCATTCAACTTATTCAAGTTTGGTTTCCATTATGACTCTTAAGGAAGGTATCTCAACCTCAATAGGAAGTACTGCATCCATCCCATATACCAAAGAAAAAGGGGTTGCCCCTGTTGAAGTGCGAACGGACGTTCTATACCCATGCAAGGCAAATGACAGCATTTCATGCCAATCTTTGTAGGTTTTCACCATCTTTTGCAAGATCTTTTTGATGTTCTTATTCGCAGCTTCGATAGCTCCATTCATCTTGGGACGATAAGGAGAGGAATTGTGATGTTCAATTTTGAAGTCACCACACAGCTCTTTCATGGTTTTGTTATTCAGATTGGTATCGTTATCTGTTATGATTCGGCTTGGGATTCCGTATTAGCAGATAATCTTCTTTTTGATAAAACGGGCCACCACCTGTCGAGTAACATTGGCGTAGGATGCGGCTTCAACCCACTTTGTAAAGTAATCAATAGCGACCAGAATAAATCGGTGACCATTAGAAGCCTTTGGTTCGATTGCCCCAATCATATCAATGCCCCACATAGAGAAAGGCCAAGGTGATGACAACACATTTAGCAATGTCGGAGGTACATGCATCTTGTCTGCATAAATCTGACACTTGTGACATTTTCTGGCATATTGAATACAGTCAGCTTCCAAAGTCAACCAGTAATACCCAACCCTCAAAATCTTCTTGGACATGGCATATCCATTGCCGTGAGTGCCAAACGTTCCTTCATGAATATCTTGCATTAACAAATCTGCTTCTCGTCTGTCGACACATCTAAGCAGGACCATGTCATGATTTCTTTTGTAAAGCACACCATTGCAGAGAAAGAACTTAGAAGCCAACCTTCTCAAGGTTTTCTTATCAAGTGATGTAGCATCGACCAGATACTCTTGCTTTAACAGATAATTCTTTATGTCATGGAACCACAGCTTGTTATCAACTTCTTCTTCAACCATATGACAATAGGTTGGCTCAGTCTTGCGTTCAATTCTAATGAGAGTAGCATCATTGACATACTTGACTTTCCATATTGAGGCTAACATGGCTAGAGCATCAACAATATGATTTTCAGATCTTGGAACGTGTTTGAAGGTGATCTCGTCAAAATATTCAATCATTTCAATGATATAGGATCTGTAAGGGATCAAATTCTCATGTCTTGTCTCCCATTCACCTGTAACTTGATAAATAACCAAGGTTGAATCTCCACTTACTTCGAGAAGTTTGATTCTGAGGTCAATAGCTGCTTCAAGGCCAAGGATACATGCTTCATATTCGGAAATGTTGTTTGTACATTCAAAGTCTAACCTTGCTGTAAATGGAGTGTAACCACCTTCAGGATTCATCAGAACGGATCCTACGCCATGCCCACTATAATTTGAGGAACCATCGAACATCATTTTCCACCAAAGACCCGGCTCAGGACCTTCATCAGGACCTGGTTCTTTACAATCTTTTACCAACATAATGTCTTCATCCGGAAAATCAAATTTGAGAGACTCGTAATCTTCAACTGGTTGATCTGCAAGATATTCTAATAACACACTGCCCTTGACCGACTTCTGGGTCACATACTGGATGTCATATTCTGATAACAACATGTGCCATCGAGCGAGCCTTCCTGTTTGTGCAGGCTTCTCGAAGATATACTTTATTGGGTCCATCTTTGAAATCAATAAAGTGGTATGACAAATCATGTACTGCCTCAAACGTCTGGCAGCCCATGCTAAAGCACAACAAGTTTTCTCCAGAAGTGAATACCGGCTTTCACAATCAGTAAACTTCTTACTCAAATAATAGATAGCATGTTTTTTTCGTCCGGACTCATCCTGCTGACCCAACACATAACCCATTGAATTCTCGAGTACTTTCAAATACATGAAAAGAGGTCTTCCTGGAACAGGAGGTATTAAGATCAGAGGCTCTTGAAGATAGCCCTTAATCTTATCAAATGCTTGCTGGCAATCTGAATTCCAAACAACCGTTTGATCCTTTCGTAACAACTTGAAAATGGGCTCACAAGTAGGAGTCATATTGGAAATAAACCTGGATATGTAGTTCAATCTTCCAAGGAAGCCTCTGACTTGCTTCTCGGTTTGCGGAGCTGGCATATCTTGAATGGCCCGAACTTTATCTGGGTCTACCTTAATCCCTCGGTGGCTGACAATGAAACCGAGTAGCTTCCCAGATCTTACCCTAAGAGTACACTTGGCCGGGTTCAGTCTCAACTGATATTTTTTGAGTCTCTCAAACAATTTCAACAAATGGTTCAAATGGTCCTTTTCACTCTGAGATTTGGCGATCATATCATCAACATACACTTCTATCTCTTTGTGCATCATGTCATGAAATAAGGTCACCATAGCTCTTTGATAAGTGGCACCGGCGTTCTTTAAACCGAACGGCATGACTTTGTAACAGTAAGTTCCCCAAGGAGTAATGAAAGTGGTTTTTTCCATATCATCTGGATCCATCTTGATTTGGTTGTATCCGGAGAAACCATCCATAAACGATAAAATCGCAAAGCGAGCCATATTATCCACCAATGTATCAATATGCGGCAAAGGGAAATCATCTTTCGGACTGGCCTTGTTCAGGTCTCTATAATCCACACACATTCTGACCTTCCCATCTTTTTTTGGTACAGGTACAATATTGGCTACCCATTCAGGGTATTTGGATACTGCCAAGAAACCTGCGTCAATCTGCTTTTTCACTTCATCTCGAATCTTGAGAGCCATGTCAGGTCTAGTTCTTCGGAGTTTTTGTTTGACCGGCGTGCATTTGGGTCGAAGCGGTAACTTGTGGACCACTATATCGGTGTCCAAACCTGGCATATCCTGATATGACCAAGCAAATACATCCACATATTCTTTTAAAAGCTCTACCAATTGCTGCTTGACTTTTTCCCTAAGTGTTACCCCAATCTTGACCTCTTTCTTGTCTTCTTCGGTGCCAAGATTAATAACATCCACCTGCTCCTTGTGAGGTTGAAACTCTGGGTGCTCATAACATGTCGTTTTTGCCAGTTCATCAGGGATCTCAAAATCTTCGTCCTCATCTTCGGCTTGGTAAATTGGCGAGTCAAAGTCAGGAGGGAAAGCAAAGTCAATGGATTCAACGGATTTTGGGGTATTACTGCATGTTGGAATGACTTAATTTATTAAAACACACAAAGACAAATGCAGCAATCAAGAAAACTGTTTTGATGATTTTTGGAAAATTACCATCTTCTTTTTTAAATACGGAAACAAAAGCAAATAAGGGAACAAAAACAAAAAAGGATTTAACAAAAACATTCATTAATCATAATATTCATGAAAGCACGAGGCCCTTACAAAATGCATCCTATAGCCTTGGGCACGTCTATGGAGGTTTAAAGATAAAGCAACAACAAGTTAAAGAAAAACAAACAAATTACTTCGACATGGGAAAGACCACAAGAATTTCAATAGCCTCCCAATTTCCTAAAGCAGCTTCACAATGATATACCAGATGTTCAATATCTTCTTCTTCAAAATATTCTCCCACGGCGTTGACCTGGAATCCTCCACCGATGAACACCTCTTGGATAGTCTTCGGACGTCCTTCGGTGTGTGTTGATGCTTCAATATGAGTTGGTTTGTAACCCAACCCCTGGTGACCCAGTCTTGCCTTCACTTTAATGACCTCTCCCCAACCTACAAGAGTACCTTCTTCTAATGTAGACTTGATGCTTTGAGCGGATGCAAAAGATGGACCACTCCTAGCAACTGTATCTTCTATCATCACTGCATTAGCTATTTCAAGTGCCTGAAATGAAGTCTCCAATGCGCCTTCATCTGCCTCAATATACCTGAATGATGATAGATTGCTCACCATTAGGTCTTCCTCGCCGTGCACAATTACTAGTTTGTCATTCACAACAAATTTCATTCTTTGATGTAAAGTGGAAGTCACTGCCCCAGCTGCGTGAATCCACGGTCGTCCCAACAAATAGCTATAAGCCGGGTTAATGTCCATGACTTGGAACGTAATGTCGAACACATGAGGTCCTATCATGATTGGCAATTCCACCTCTCCAACAACCGTTCTTCTTGAACCATCAAAATCCTTTACAATCAACGACGTCGGCTTCATTTCTGCCCCTGCATATGCTAACCTTGCGAGCGACGTTGCGGGCAATACGTTCAATGAGGATCCAGTGTCGACTAAGACTCGTGCCATCGTGTCTTCTTGGCACCTGACAGATATGTGCAGCGCACGGTTGTGATTGCGTCCTTCTTTTTGGCAACTCTGCATCACTAAAACTCAGGGTGTTACATGCCGTAATGTTGGCTATCACTGAATCAAATTGGCCGAGAGTTATATCTTTTGTCACATGTGCCTGCCTCAATACTTTTTGCAGAGCCTCTCTATGAGCTGGAGAGTTCATCAGGAGAGATAAGATTGATATCTTTGATGGGGTTTGATGAAGCTGATCAATAACCCTGTAATCACTTTTCCAAATAATCCTTAAGAATTCCTCATCGTCTCCCTCAGTACTTGGTACCTCTTTTTCTTTTGTCGCAGCAGGATTAACCTCTTTTAGAGTGACTACTGTTATCTTTGGCTAATAGATTCGACCACTACGGGTCATCTTGCTTGTACCTGCAATATTTGTCACGTCCACTTGGTCGTCTTTCACTGTCTCTTTCTGACTAACCCTCCCAGATCCTCGGTCTATCACAGTCATGTCATATTTCCATGGAACGACCTTTGTGCTTTAAAAAGGAAATGGTCTTGGTTTCTAAATAATAACCGGCCGAGGTTGATCAATGGCAGTTTTGCTGAAAACGGGCTTCACATTTTTGTTGGTCATATTGAACACCGGAACTTTCTCACCTTTCTTTGGTGAATTAAAAACAGGCTCAATTATCGAAACTTCTTCTTTCCTCACCTTTCTACACACTTGTAACACTCCATCGTCAATCAATCTTTGTATGTCCCCTCGTACCACATCACACCCTTTAGAATCAATAGAACATTCTTCATAATCATTATGGGTATCTTCTATCAATCCTGCTTTCAACAGCTTCTCGTGAAGTAACCTTACCAGAGTCTTGATCTCTAACACACCTCAGACTATCCTTTCATCTGAAACTTCTTCTACCGCATTAATCCCTCCATGATTCGGTAATGGATTACTTTTAACATTAGGGGGTACATCATCAAAAGACAAAATCTTCTTTTCTATCAACTCCCTGACAAGATGTTTTAAAGCAAGACAACCTTCGAAATCATGACCGGCAACACCTTCATGAAAGGCACAATGAGTATTTGGATTATAGTGAGGAGATGTAGTGTCTGGATTTAACGGTCGCGTTGTTACCAATACTTTCTGCACCAAGGAGGGGTACAACTATGTGTAAATCATCGGTATCTGAGGAAGTGGAGGTTTTGTTGTTGGTCTCCGATTCTGGTAGTTCTGTCTGGGTGCCTGAGCTCTAGGCTGGTGGTGTTGCTGATAGGGTGGAGCGTTGGGCGCTCGTTGATACCCTTGTTGAATTGGCTGATATACGGGTGCTGGCTGCACTGCCTGATAACTGGGAACAGGGTGATTGAAAGCTGGTGTTACAGCTGCCACATATGGTTGTTGGGCATACTGCAATGGATACATTGGTCGTTGTTGCTGAGATTGCTGAACATAACTTGGTTGAGGCTGTTGAACAAAGCCTTGTTGAGGTTGCTAATATTGTTGGTAAGGTTGTCTCCTGGTGCGACTCTTTCTTCCCACGGTTATGGCATTTGTCTCCCCTTCTTTCTTTTTATGAAAATTACTGCTGAACTTCTTGACATTGTTGTTACCAGAACTGCTGGAACCACTAGCCACCTTTCCATTATTCATTCCTAACTCCACTCTCACCCCCACTGCTACTATATCAGAGAAACTTGCGGTTACACTACTGATCATCTTCTCATAAAACTTTGGTCTTACCGTATCGACGAACCAATCTGTCAACTCTTTTTCGCTCAAAGGAGGTTCTACCTGAGAGGCAGTCTCCCTCCACCGTTGTGCATATTCTTTGAAGGATTCTGAACTCTTTTGCGACATACTTAGTAACTGTCTTCTATCAGGGGCCAAATCCATGCTGTACTTGTAATGTTTTATGAAAGCATCGGCTAAGTCTTGGAAACAGTGAATACGAGACTGATCCAGACCCAGATACCATTTAGCCGGAGCTCCTTTCAAACTATCTTGGAAACAATGAATCATCAACTTATCATCTTCTACATGTGCGGCCATTCTTCGGTAATACATAATCAGATGCGTGCGAGGACAAGTAGCACCAGAATACTGATCAAAATTGGGAACTTTAAATTTCGGCGGAATTACCAATCCAGACACTAAGCACATATCTCTGGCATCAGTACCAAAGATGTCATTCCCTTCCATTGCTCTGACTTTCCTGCCTATGGTCTCTACACTCTCTTTCAACTTTTCATGTCGTCCACTCTCTTCTTCAGACCCATCAAGACCTTCATACACTTGTGGAGGGTTATGGAAAACAGGGCGTACTTGGGCTTGAACAGAAGCTGGAGTATATGTAGGAACAACTTGAGGAAATTATGCCCCTAGGGGAACTGCTTGTTGGTTGACTGCTGGTGGCGGTACAAAGCCAGGCGGTAACCCATAGGTTGGTACATTTGCAACAGTGACTACCGTTGGGATCGGTTCCACAGCTATGCCAGTGATTTCAGAAACAACAGTGGCTTGAGTGTCCAGTTTTGCACGAATGACTTGTAGGGCTTCCATGATTTGTCCCATGCCTCCTCGTAGCTCTCCGAGTTCATTATCAATCCTGTCCACATCCAAATTCTGTCCTTCCATTATTAGGCGAGCTTGGGCTCGGGTATTGTATCGGTGTTGAGGATTCAGTGTGATTCTCTAGAGATAAGACAGCGAGATGAGACACAACACGAGAACATGCACATGCAATGCCTATGAATGCAAAATGCAACAATGCAAAATTAATTATTCAAGGAATCCAAAGAAATATTTGCAAAAATTATAACAATGGGGAAATAAAGCAAATTCAAAGTCTTCATAGATTAATAACTGAGAGTTTTACAACAACAACTCTGAAACTGAAATACAAGTCTTCAATACAGATACATGATGAAAATAGAAAACAAAAGGATCTTTAGATCTTCTGGTTGGAGGGCCCTTCGTCTTCTGGCTGACTTTTCTTCCCACCTTGACGGATCAACTCTTGAAGTTCTTCCTTCTCTTGCATAACCTTGAAATACTTATCCCTCCAAGTCTTTCCTTCTTTTTCAGCCTTTGCCAAAGTAGCCTTCAATTCTTCTACGAGAGTAGGTTTGGGTGAGTCCATCTCAAAGCGTGTATAAAATATCTTCAATGCTGCTTCTTTTACCCATGATAAGTAAGATTCTGAAATAGTAGTGTCGTGGTAACCTAGGGAAGTTACTCCCCTCGTGTGGATATGACACCAAACATACACAATCCGAGCCCTGTAAGCGGGATTCTTCCCCTCTTCAATGTAGAAGCTTCTCAAAAAGTCTGGGTCTGGTTCATCCTCCATCGGGTGCCCCAACTGGCGACGAGCTAAAATAGGATTATAGCTGATGCAACCATTAATGCTGATAAGCGGGACATTCGGGAAATCCCCGCAGCTTTGAATCATGGCAATCCCCCCATACATAGGGTCATACCACTTAATATCTGAATGTTTGAGTAACAACAACTTTTCTATCCATGAGAGCCCATTCTGCTTATCCCAGAGTGCTGGGATTCTTGGCAAGTGCAAAATAAACCACTTGTGCAAGAGAACGGTGCAACACTCAATCTGACCAACTCCATAACGGTTCCTACGGTGGATGGAAAAGTACACAATAGCCAACAAGGTAGGTACAGGATTCTTGATTAAGAAGAGGTTGATTGCATTTGCGTCTACAAAATCATTAGCAGTTGGGAATAGGAACAATCTGTAACTCAGTAAAACCATAATGGCCTCAAATGCTTCAGAATTCTTCGACACGGCATAACTTTGAGCTTTTTCATACAGGAACATAGCTGGAAATCCATATAGCCCTCCCTTAGAAATCATGTGAGATCGTACTTCGTCCACCTCCAAATATGCGGCCTCTGCAACTGTTCTTTCATTAGGAGTCCATTCTCTTCCAAAAAATGGTCTAGGAGTGACGCCTACTCCCATCAGGGCAGAATATTCATCCAAGGTTGGCAGCAATTGATAATCTGGGAACGTGAAACAGTGATAGGTTGAATCATAAAATTGTACGAGTGCGGACAACATCTCTTCATATACTTGAACTTCTAGCAAAGACAACATATTCCCATACTTCTCTCTGAATGCCTCGGGGTCTTCTACTAAACTTCCCAATTTCCTCAAGTTCTTCAATTTTGGGCTTCGAAACACAATCTCTGCTTTCTTTCCAGAATCCATCCTATAATATCTGCAAAAAATCTTTAGTTCCTTGAATGATTTAATAAATGCGAATGCAAATGCGCAAAGTATCATGGAACTCAGATTCGATAAACATCAAAACATTGTTGATTCAAAATTCAGTGGATTTACAAAATTTCAGTACATCTTACAAAAGTCTTAAACAGAAAGCTAAATAAAAGCTAACAAAAACCCTAAGAAGGTTCTCCTAATAGCTTCAAGTTGAGCTTCTCAATCTCTTTCTCCATCTGCGCCTTCTCAAGAATGAGCTTGTCCATGATTAACTTCCATGGAGTTGACTGGGGGCTAGAAGAAAATAAATCTTCTTGCGCTTTTCTCTTCTTGCTGGAGAGCACCTCTTCATTCTTCAACTCTAATTGCTTCTAGAGCTCTGCGTTCTCTTCAACAACCACTTGGTACTTGTGTTTCCAAGCGTCTTCGGTTTGTTGTGCCTTGCTCAAAGCAATCCTTAACTTCTCTTCCTCAGACATTAAGATCAGAGTGGGCTCTTCTTTTAAAGTCATAGGTTCTTGTTGAGAATAGGGCATCTTCAACTCAATGGCTCTCTTTCGAACCCATTGGAGATAAGGTTCCAAAGAGACACAATTAGGCTTTCCCAAGTCCTTCTTTCCTTTCTTGTGCAAATGACCCCAGGCTTTTAGAATCTTCTCTTTCTGCTCTTGATTATTACCTTCTTCTTTAAAGAAAATATTTTCCACATGAACACTGTTGGGCCTATCTCTTAAAGGGTATCCCAACTGTCGATGGGCGAGGATGGGGCTGTAACTGATTCCTCCATTGGTACCAAGAAGAGGTACATTACCAAAATTACCACAGCTGTCAATGATTATCATCCCATCATATTCGCGACTATACCAATCAATATCAGAGTGCGTGAGAGCCATAATCTTCTATGACCACCACCCCTTCTTCGGATCCCAAAAGGCATGAGCTTTGGGCAAGTGTGAAATGAACCATTTCTACAATAAAGGAGCACAACAAGTAATCATCCCTCCTTTGTGAAAATTCCTGAGGTGAACAGAGTGATACGCTTCGGCTAGCAGAGTAGGTACAGGGTTTTTCTTTAAGAAAATCTTAATGGCGTTGAGGTCTACAGAGTTTTCAAAGCTGGGAAACAGAAAGATACCATAAATGAGTAAGGCAAGAATAGCTTTGAATGCATCCATACTCAAATGATCGGCGTAGTACTAAGCTTTTTCAACCAAAAATTCTGCAGTCAACCCAAAAACTCCTCCTTTTGTGATCATGTTCTTTTGAATATCCACTAATCCCAAACGTGTGGCTTTGGCAATATCTTGTTCCTTAGGATCCTTCTCCATGATTGGAAAAGGAGAATCTTCAAGAATAGGCAAACCAACCAACTGAGAATATTCTTCTAGTGTAGGCACTAACTGATAATCAGGGAAAGTGAAACAGTGATAGAGCGGATCATAAAACTGAAGAAGCGTAGAAAGAAGTCCATTATCCACTTTTATCTTCAATAACAACAACAGCTTCCCATACCTACTCTGGAAACCCTCTGGATCTGTGACCAATGTTCCCAACCTTCTTAGGTTATCTAGTTTAAAACCTTTGTAAGTGTACTTTAATGTTTTCTTTCTTTCATTATCCATAGTGATCCCTGATGTTTAGAAACAAAAAGAATCTGAGTTCCATGAAACTTTATGAGATGATGTTATGAATACAAGGATGCACAAACACAAGTAAATGCAACGGTCACATATATGCACAAGCACAGGTCTAGGTTTAAAGGTTAAGCATGGATCCAAGGTCTACCCATCCCCAAAAGGTATGTACTAGGGGTTTCAAACCTGTAGAACAAGGTTCTAAAAATGGTTCCCAGAGTCATCAACCCATCTTTCGGATATTATCAACTTCCCAAATTACTTGGTGATCGATAATATTCTCAAGAGAGTCTCGTCTGAGTGTAGTATCGTGTATCAACTATTTCGGAAATACTTCCTTATAGCCATCGCACTACGTCCTAGTAAGGCCAAAAGTGGGGTAGAATGTAATCTAAAAGTCCACAGTGTCATGGGCTCCTTCGTTGAAAGTAGCATTGTTTCCACGAATACTCGATCAACAATACTAAACTATAAAAAAAGGGCCTACACTGAGCGGTGGCTTCTCAATTTAGCTTGGTCGGGAATCAACTCCCTATAAGCCTCCTTGAATATACCACCATCCTATCATAATTACGCTCAAGTCTGGGTATAGGACCATCTCACCACTCAAAAAGGTCCCAAGATCCAACAAACAAATATACACAAATATACATGTAAAGAAAATATTCACAAATATGGCACATAAACAAACAAAATAGGCTAAACCCTCAAGCGTTTCTCCAGTGAAGTCGCCATTTCTGTTGCGGTGAAAATTGGATATCAAGCTATTAAATTAACTTGAATCTTAATTCTTTTACATTAGAACTTTATTTTATCCAAAGGAAAGGTCTAAAGAAAGAAAAACCCTTTTCGCGATGTAACGATAACGCTAAGAGATTCGGGGATCGGGGGTTGGTTATACCTAGGGAAGGTGTTAGCACCCTAAGCATCTGTAGTACTCTACAGAAACCTTTTGTTTGTTTGTGCTATGTTTGTTAAGTGTTTGCTATGGATTGGGAAAAAAAGGTGTAAGTTAAAACTTAAAGTTATGTACACTAAGTTTGCTCGCAAAGACACCGCGTCCTCTGCCTACGTATCCTAACTAGGATAGAATCAGAGCAATCATAGTTCACCTCACAAGGGATGAAGAACACTTGATTATGATCAAGGTTCAAGGGGGAACAAACATGACAATGTTTGTGTGGAGTTTGACAAAACTCCCTAATCTAAGTTGAACAATCAAGAGGGGAAGTAAGAATTCATGACAATGATTCTTACATAGAGTTGACAAACTCTATCCTAGGGTTCTAGTTGAAGAACACTCCTAGTAAAAGGTGAGTTTCTTAGACTTAAAGCAAAGTCTAATGGCTTCTAAACTGAGGTTTAAGGTGACTTAACAAAGTCAAGAGAATGAGCTTTCCATGACACAAGGGTCAATGGAAAGACTTTTCCTTTGGAAGGAGAAAGGGGAGGCAACTTGGATGCAAACTAACAAGTTTCATCATTTGGGGAAAAGGAAAAACTTAACAAAGAAAAAACATCATGAAGAAAATAAGCATGGTGACAACCATTAAATGAACATGTTAAAGGTATCAAATGTAACAACAAATTATGCATTGATGACAATCAAGCAAGCAAGAAATGTGACGACATTTCAAGCTTAAAATTCCTCAGAGGAAACATACAAGTCATGGTAACAATTAAAAGAAAATAAGTTCTAACATGTTGGGAAAAAATGTAAATCTCACAAGATAAACAGACATGGTATAAAAAGAGAATCATCAAGACGCAAGGTAACGACCTTGAAAAGTGAACAACTTCCAAGTAGGCATAACGTTTCAAGGTCATGAACAAAATAAAATATTTTCTCATTAAATGAAAAAAGGATATTAATATGAACAATATGCAAAAGGAATGGTTTTAAAAAATATTAAAAAATGAACAAGTTATGACATAATGAAAATTGATGAAAATCATGAACAAAAAGAAATAATTAAATAAAAGAAAGGGGCAAAGGAGGGAATTGAACCCACACCCCTTAGATTCACAACTCCAACAAACAACCACTGAGCCTCTTAGCACACGTGTGACAAGGGAAGAGAGAGAAAGAAGAAAATAATGAACAAGGAAAATAGAAAACCAAAATAGCAAAAGGGTTGATCTCCACTGTGGATCGAACCCAGGTCATGTGTGTGAAAGGCGCACATTGAGTGAAGGTTTCTACCACTGGGGTGGCTATACATCCATTGATATAGCCACCCCAAATAACATATAGGGCAAGTTTTCATGGCAAATGGGCAAGGCAAGACCATACAAACTCCCGCATTTCATATCATAACTTTATCAATTCTTCATGGATTTCAACAAAATTTTAGTGTAAATTGCATAGAATTGCATGAGGATCACAATGGTGGCATTAGTTTTGCAATATCATGTCTCTATTTCAAAACCCGATAGTGTGTGCAAAGTGGACATTTGAGAGTGCATTTTGAAATGAAGATCTAATTCTAGCCGAGTTCAGATCAAGACAATCATACACACACACTACATACATGTTATTGAGTGAATTCAAACAAAGATTGAGGCTAAAAACAGACTGTCATGAGAAATGGTATTCAAGTTGCAAAATTTCATTGATGGAAGGCATGAAAGGTCTCAGTTCAGGTTTAAAGCACATTTACATCAAGAAAGTCATATACACATACCACATATGAGTTGTTAAATGAATTCAAGCAAAGAAACAAATCAAGAACAGTTTGAAATGCAAAGTGAAGTTCAAGATGCAAATTGGCATTGTGGTGATGCAGTTGGATGATCAGTTCAGTTTGAATGAAAAGATATGGCAAGTAAACCTCTTACACATACTACATACATATTATCAAGTGAGATCAATCATGAGGAATGATTCAAAACTGGCTGTTATGTGAAATGATATGCAAGCTGCATTTTGACATTTTTGTAAAACATGAGGAAATGCAAAACAGTTTCTATGCACACTTGAGCCAAGTAGATCACATACACACCCTTCATACATGTAGTCAAGTGAGTTCAAGCAAGAGAAATGATTCAAAACAGTTTGGCATGGAAAATGATACTCAAGTTGCATTTTGGTATTGATGTGTTCATGAAAAGTGCCAAATCAGTTTCAATGCAAAGTTATGTCAAGTGAACCACATACGCATACCACATATATGTTGATAAATGATTTTAAGCACAAAAACCAATCCAAAATAGTCTATGGCAGAAAATGACAACCAAACTGCATTTGATATTTTGACAAAGCATGAGAAGTTCAAAATCAGTTTTAATCATATTCAAGCCAAACCAACTATGCACACAACTTCCAAATATGATATCAAATGAGTTCAAGCACCAAAATGGTTTCCAAACAAACTGTTATGACAAATGAGATTCAAGCTGCTACATGGTATTTTGATGCATATGTACAAGGTCCAAAACAGTTTCAAGGCACATTTGAGTCAAGTAGATCACGTACACATGTCACATACATGACAGCAAATGAGTTTAGACAAGAAAATTGATTGCAAACAGACTGTGGTGCAAGGTGACATCCAAACTGCATTTTGACATATGGATACAAAACAGTGGTAAAACAAGTTTTGTGACAAAACACATCAATGTTATTTTTATGGCATGGTAATGAATGAGATAAAGTAAGAAGTTACATACCTCTTATAGACAAACTTTGAACAATAAGATCCAAGAAAACCAAAGAACCTCAATCACCTCCTAGCTTTGAAACTTTTCTTCTTTTTGAAGCAATATGCAAACTTTGTGACCGTTTGAGAAATAAGCTTTACCAATGATCCTCAATGCTTTAGACAGTTGATATATGATGTATATGAGGTGTTTGAATGATTAGAACATCCAGAAAATGCTTAGACCATGTTTTGGCTGATTTTATGCATTGTGGTCAAAGTAGCTTGGTATGAAAGTTGACTTTTTGCAAAATGAGGTTTTTGAGTAATGTAATGGTTTGTACACCTTCTATATCATATTTATGGATTGTGTGGATGAATTTTGGTGAGTTTAAATGTGTGGAAATGAGTTTAGGGGCTGGGCTGTCAAGACAGATTTTTTTGTGTTTTGGTGACTTTGAGATCTTGGTGAATTTGAAGTACAGAAGGAAAAAGTAAGAGCTTTGTATTTCTCTGGTTTTGGGGAGATTTATGATGTGTGGAATGAGGTAGAGATGCCTTCTATTTATAGGGAAATGAGAGGGAAGGGACAAATTGGAGGTTTCCTTCCTAAGAGGGAAAGGTTTGGCAATTTGGATCAAATCTCTCAAAAGTGTTTTCTTGGCTTGGAGGTAAGCTGAAAGTCAAGTGAAATGATGAATTTAGAGTGGCTAAAGTGAGGCTAGAGAGATTAGGAACATGGCTGGTGCAGAGCTTCCTTTTCCACCTTTTTCATTTTTCATTATTTTAATGCAAGTTGCATTTACAACTTGCAAGCCAACTTGCCAAACTTCAAATTTCCACTTCCTCTGCATAACTCTCACAATTAAATGCTTCAAAACATCTAAATATCAGACAAAATAAGATTTAAAGGCTGAGAAATGGTCCAAGTGACCAAAGAATGAACTTATAAAAAATTACCAATGTGGGACTCAAGTATGAAAACACCATCTTGCCAAATCCATAACTCTCAACTCACAAATGCCATTGAGATGTTCTAGTACTTTTTAGAAAGCCCTTAAATAGTTCTAAAACATTCATGTTTTCATGAGTTTCAAATTCTCAAAGGAACTTGGCCAAAAAACCTCTCAAAGTTGCTAAAAAATGAGCTTAAAAGTGAAATTTTTCTAAGTCATTTTCCCTTCTTGAAATGAATTTGATCATAACTCCAAATCTATACATTTTCTGACCATGGACCACTTTTAGGCTTTTGTAGGATTTGTCAAGAGCTTTCCAATGAGATTTGAACCACTTCATTTGGATGTGTGGTTAAGGAGTTATGGCCTTGCCCCTTTCGAAACCCTAATTCCCGACTTTTACGATTACTCCTCAACCCTTGATCCAATTGCCATGAAATTTTATGGGTAGATGCAATATGTCATTAGGAACATTTTTGATTCAAATCTTGAGGTCAGATTCTTTACCGAGTCGACTGATGATGCTTTGGACCTCTTGAGGCTTTGAAACTTCTTGAATGGACTTTACCAAGCCATGTGAACATTATAGACCACAATCCCACCATTATAACACCTTTTAAATCAAAAGTCAACCACAGTTGACTTTTCCTGCTCGAAAAACCCTAGTCGAGTATCCTGAATTTCACTGCTTTTAATTCCTTGGTGACAACCTCAAATTGGATTCATGCTTGATCCAATGGAATACTCTTGATGATATGGAGACACAATCTCAAAGAAAACCAATCCAAAACATTGACCGGTCAGCCCTCGAAACCTCGATTTCGGTTGTATAAAACCCTGATTCTCCTGTAACTTGACAAAGACCACTTGGAAAGGGTTAAGGTTAGATAAACATGTGAACATGCTCCTAAAATAATGATGAAGATCTAAGGGGTCAAAATTTGGGGTATGACACATGACAAATATAACACAAAATTTGAAGCAACTTGTGAACATGATAATCGAGAGAGAGAGAGAGAGTTGAGGAAAGATATCACCTTCATGCCAAAGGTAGCTTGATGAATCATACAAGTATACTTACATCTTCAATTGGTTAGATATTCGATAATCAAAGTAGGTATAAACATAGATGAATAAAAGATGTGCAAGAAATATTACTAAACACGATCCGAAATGTCGAGAATACCAAGTTCTCGTCGGATATGAAAGAAAGGTTCAGTAGCAAGCGGTTTTGTGAAAATATTCGCTAGTTGATTTGTAGTGTCAACGTGTTCAAAAACAACATCACCTTTCTCCACATGATCCCTAAGAAAATGGTGACGAATTTCGATATGTTTGGTGTGTGAATGCAGCACGGGATTCTTGGTAAGATTAACGGCACTTGTATTGTCACAAAAGATCGGAATACGCTTAAGTTTGAGGTTAAAATGCAATAATTGTTGCTTAAGCCATAAGACTTGAGCACAACAACTGCCGGCGGCAACATATTCCACTTCGGCAGTTGACAAGGCAATAAAAACCTGTTTCTTACTATGGCAACGAACCAAAGAGTTTGAAAATAGGTGACAAGTACCACTAGTACTTTTCCTATCCGATTTTCACCTGGCAAAATCGGAATCGGACAATCCAACCAAGGAACAATCGTTTCCTTTGGAATACCATAGCCCATACTTTGAAGTACCCGAAAGGTATCGCAGTATGCGCTTAACAGCTTTTAAATGGGATTCCTTAGGAGAAGATTGATATCGAGTGTACATGCAAACACTAAAAATAATATCAGGTCTAGAGGCTGTAAAATAAAGAAGAGAGCCGATCATACCTCGATATGTTTTTGCATCTACGTCCTTACCACTTTCATCTTTATTCAGATTAGCACATGTCGGCATCGGCGTGTCAATGGCTTTGGAATTTTCCATGTCAAACCTCTTGAGAAGCATAAGACAATATTTTGTTTGACTTACAAATGTTCCTTCCTCAAGCTGTTTGATTTGTAATCCGAGAAAGTATGTGATTTCCCCCATCATACTCATCTCGAATTCTCCCTGCATTAGGTTAGAAAACTCTCTTGTGAGATTCATGTTAGTTGATCCGAATATAATGTCATCAACATAAATTTGCACCAAGATTAAGTGTTTTCCTTGACACTTAATGAAGAGGGTTGTGTCAACCTTGCCTCTTGAATACCCTTGATCAAGTAAAAACTTGCTTAGGCGCTCATACCAAGCCCTATACGCTTGTTTGAGTCCATACAAGGCACGTTTTTGAAGGTAGGAAAAACACTTAGAAGGGGGGGGGGGGTTGAATAAGGGTTTCAAATAAAAACTAGACAATAGTAAAAATAACAAGGTATTTTTATCCTAGTTCGTTTGAACTCAAACTACTCCAGTCCACCCTACCAAGGTGATTTGCCTTTCTCAGCAAGGACTTAATCCACTAAATCAAACTGATTACATTGTTAACCACTAAGACAAACAGTCTTAGTCTTCTCAAGAAATTCTGACCACAACTTGGTCTTCTTAAGGAACTTTACAACAAAATGTAAATACAATGTGTTTAAGAGTTGCTTCTTAAAAGCTATTATCACAAACAGTGATTTTTACACAAGTTTAAGAACGAAATAAAACTATGAAGATTTGTTGAAGAGAGTTGATAGAAAGTTGTTCTTTGATAGTTCAGTATTTCGTCAACAATGAAGTGATGCTAAGACTTGCTTAAATAGTGCTTGAAGTCCATTTCTTGAAGACTGTGCACTGCTGTGAGGCAGTAGCCTTTTGTCTTCTATTGACTTTTCTTTCCCAGAAGAGGAATGTCCAGACAAATCCTTTTTGTCTGAATTCTTGTGTCAAGCATGAAAGAGGAAAGACTCGTTTAGAATATTCCAACGGATCTTTATTTGAACAACATCTTCTTCAACAAGTTTCTTTATCAAAGTAACTCTTTTCAGAGTTCATGTCATCAGAGCCTTGCAGCAAACAGTGCTTCAGCGTGAATAATTTGATCCGAGCAGACTAGCTTATCAGAGCCTCTGTACTTGCAGCGTTAAGTACTTCCAGAGTCTTCTGAGACTTTACTGTATGCTCTTTACTCAACTTCTTCTTATCTTTGCTCAGAGTCATCTGTAGCAGATCAGATTCTCTTCAAGCAGCGCTCAGAGTCTTCTGATGTATTGCTTCTAACGCTCAGAGCTTTAACGTTCTTTAGTGTTTAGAGGCGTTCTTGCTTCTAGAATAATATTAATTTTGATATCTGAAACAAATAAACACTTGAACGGAATTAGAGTATATATTTCTTTTATACAAAATTTCATTAATGCTATCATCAAAACAATGAGATATATTAAACACCAATCTGTGTTCTAACAATCTCCCCCTTTTTGATGATGACAAAAACTATGGGAAATTTTGTTTAAAGACTAAAAGAAATGAAACTCCCCTGGAGAATATTAATTTCCCCCTGAAATGAATACTTCTAAAAAGAGTAAATACTTCCCTTTCAGCACTTGTATTCTTTTCAGCGTCAGAGCAAACTTGCAGATTCTCAGACTTTTATTTAGAGTTAATTCTTAGAATATTATCAGATGAGAATTATTAGCTCTGAAACACTCAAAAATATGATTAGATAAAATTTATCATGTATGAGTTGCCTTTTGATATCTGTTTATGTGAATTATCAAAATTACCATTTTCTCCCCCTTTTTGTCATATCAAAAAGAATTTGTTTAAGGAAAACTTTAAGACATAGAAAAATCAGAGCAAGAAAAAAAAACACATAAGCAAGAATAAGCAACAGATAATTTCATTAAAGATAATCCAGAGGATAACACAAACAGAAAGAAAAACAAAAAAGTGCACAGATAAAGCAAAACAACTAAGAAACTAAGAAGAACGGGAAGCCAAAATCCTCAAAAGATTCGTTATCTCAGAGGTTGACTCTTCTTGCTTCTCCATCCAAGTCTTGATTTCTTCAGTGGTCTTCTCTTGCTTTACCATCCAAGATCTTATCTTAGTGTTGCTAGCCTCTAGCTGAGCAAACTTAGCATTCAGATCACCATCTTCTTTCTTCACTTCAGATGACTCAGGAGCAGATGCAGAAGCAGATGCATTGTGAATAACCATAGAAGCATATGCATTCTCTACAATCATGTCAGAAGGTTGAACAAATTCAAGGGTTTCTTCAGGACTAGGAGCAGAACCTTCTGGAATGACTTCTTCAAACCTAGACACTTCAGCAGTTTCAGATGCAGCAAAGGCTTCAGAAGGAGGACACACATCTTTTGCAGGTGTGTTTTCCAGAAGCAAGGTTGGATTTCTGCGAATAATGAGAAGAGTGAGTCTGACCTCTTCAGCAAATCTTACCTTCTCATCTTCAGAACAGATATCTTGAAGATTCGAAGCCACAGGGTTGAATCTAGTTCTAAATCTCTTCCAGATAGCTTCAGAATCAGCATGATTCATACTTGAGAGGCACTCTTTTTCAACAGGAGATAACCACATATTCATCTCCTTTTTAAAACTAGACAACAGAGTCCCAATATCTAGTCTAGGTTTGGGTTTCAGATAGGTTTCTAAGGAGGATGTTTTAGGGGTAGCAGATGTGGAAGGTATAGAAAAAGAGGGAATGATGAAGATAGGTGGTGGATATGGTGAAGAAGGAATATGAACATATGAGGTATTAACAACCTTTGGTTCAGATTGGGTTGGTTCAAATGAGAAAGTATCATCTTCAGGGTCAGATGCGATAGAAACAAAAGGTGTAAGGAGTGAAGAGATAACGTCTGATCTATCTGAGTCAGTGGAATCAGATGAATCAGAAGATTCAGATGATCCAGATGAAACTAGAAAGACAGTTGTGAGGGTTTGGAGATCAAGAGTGACATGGCCAGGATTAGATAGTATGGATTCAGATTGTTGTGGTTCAGATGTTTGATGTTCAGATGGTGGATTTTCAAATGGTTGATTTACAGAAGGGTTTGGTACAGATGATTTTGGTTCAGAAGGTTTTGGAGATTCTGGTTGTTGGTTAGGAGGTGTTAGTGGTACAGATTTGGCGTGTTCACGTTGTGAGGGATGAGAGGCATTAGAGTCTGGTTGGTTATCTGAAGCATGAACATGCTCTGAGGGTTGTGATATTTGGTCAGATGGTGGTGGTACAGATGTTGTGTGTGTTGGAGAGGGAGGTATGGGTTCATAGGGAGGAGGAGATCTAGATATTGGTGCTTCTGTTACTTGTTATAAAATAGGAGGTAAATTTACAGAAGGGTTACCTGACTATTTGACCCTTTTTGCCTTCACAGATGATGCTTCTCCAGAAGCTTTCCTCTTTATCTTCTTTGGTTTCTCAGAGGGACCATCTTCAGAAACTTTCTGTTTCTTCCTTGTAAATCCTTCCTCTGAAACCTTTCTCTTTTTCCTCTTATTCTCCTCATAGAAATATGGTGCAGGTTCGTTTGCATGCTTCAGAATATCTGCTGGAACTGGAGTTCCATCTGCCTTACACATGGAGTTGTACTCAAGAATAGCATCTCTGGGCTCATTAGCAGAGAATATTGGAAAATCATCTAATGGGATTCTCCTCTGGCTTACTTCTACAATGTTGATCTGAACTGGTGCAGATGTAAGTTCTTCCACTATCATCATCCTCTGTAGACTCTTTCCATTCAGAGGCTTTCCAATAACTGACGTTAATTCTGCTGTCTGACTAGCTTCTGTTAGATGAGCCACTAGTCCATTCTCAGTCAGAATATCTGAGATCAGTCTTCCCATAGGGATCCAGTTTCTAATCTTCTGGTGCTTTGTTCTGACTTCTTCTCTTGACATTTTTACATGTCCCCACAGATGAGTAAAAAGTAAGTGAGGTAGATCCACCTTGAAGCCTTTACCCAGACAGTACATGAAGTACATCTGATCAGTGTTGATGTAGTCAAGAGAATTTGAGGATTTCCTATGATGTATACAGCCTAAGAAGATCTTTACCCAGATCTTATAATGAACCTTTAAATCCTTGATCTTATTTGAAGCTTCCCCAGAAGTGAAAACTTCACTGTACACCTCATCCATTTCAATACGACCTGCTGGAAGATGAGTAACACCATTTGTTTCTTGATATCCTATCAACTTGCGAATCAGATCTTCAGTGATGATAATCTCTTTACCTAGAACTGAAGAAACGATGAATTTGGGATAAACGGTTGCATGAATCCAAAATTCTTTAACCAAGCAAGGATAAATTAGACCTATCAGTCTATCAAAATACTTTGTCCATCCTTGTGATGACACAATTTTTCGCAAATCAAAACCATTCACAGCAATACATTCAAAATCTACTAAGAACTCACATAAAACTTCCAGTTGATGAACAGGTGTGAGAAGAGTTCTTACAGGTTCTTTGAACGGGGTAGGACCCATATTAGAAGAGGAAACTGCAGCCATTGTAGATTCAAATTGTTGAGAGGTTGAAGATGAAGTTGCCATTGTTGATTTGGTGAGATAACAAGAGCTTCTTAGAGATTTGGGTTTGGGAGAGAGGAAGAAACAATGAAGCAAGCAAAAACGCATAAATGTGAGAGAGAGAGAGAGAGAGAGAGAGAGAGAGTGAAAAGTGTGAGAAGTGTTGTGTTGTGGAATATATAAGGGCAAAAATTAGGGCACACAATCACACGTTCATCATTTACTCACAATTAATTAAAAGCATTGAATCACATCAAACTGAATAATAATTTAAAGACATTTAATGATTCTGACAAGCGTGGGGAGGAAAACGAGAAATTCATAATTCAAGCAGTACCTCTAAACGACGTCTCTTCGTTTACACTCCACCTTTTCAGATTTCATGTGACACGTGTTTGATGTTGTTGTGCCTCTGAATCTCTTTAGAATAAGAAACGTTAATCAACACTCAGATCCTCTGAGACTTGTTAGTTTAGAGTTTCACAAAATAAATAATGTATCAAAAGGAATAATCAGATGAAACACTTCAGAGTATAGACATTAATCATTTTTGCATCTGAATAAATTTGCTTCTGAACAATAGTTTTATTCTGGACAAAAATTCATACTAATATTCTTCAGAATAAATTTAAATCTATCTTCAGCAAGGGGTTTTGTAAAGATATCAGCCCATTGATGGTCTGTATCAACAAAGTTTAAGCTTATAATTCCCTTCTGAACATAGTCTCTGATGAAATGATGCTTAATTTCTATATGCTTTGCCTTAGAATGTCAAATAGGGTTTTTAGATAGGAAAATAGCAGAAGTATTATCATAGAAGATAGAAATGTTACTCTCATATATTTGATAATCTTCTAGATGACTTTTCATCTAGAGCATCTGTGTACTACAACCAGCAGCAGCAATATATTCTGCTTCTGTTGTTGAAAGTGCTATTGTGGGTTGCTTCTTGTTGAACCATGAGATCAGATGACTTCTTAGAAACTGGCAGCTTCCAGAAGTACTTTTACGTTCTATTCTGTCTCCAGCATAATCAGCATCACAGAATCCTACTAGTTTGTATTCATCAGATTTTTTGTAACACAAACCCATATTAGTAGTACCTTTCAGATACCTCAGAATCCTCTTAACAGCTGTTAAGTGAGATTCTCTAGGATCTAATTGGAATCTAGCACATAAACAAACACTAAAGAGAATATCAAGTCTAGAAGCAGTCTAGTACAGAAGAGAACCAATCATACCTCTGTAGAGCTTCTGATTTACCTTTTTACTTACTCTTCTTTACCTAAAGTGCTTGTTGGATGCATTGGAGTCTTTGCTAGCTTACTTTCTGTCATGTTAAACTTCTTCAGAAGCTTCTTTACATACTTTGTCTGATGTATGTAGGTGCCTTATGGAGTTTGATTTACTTGAATTCCCAGAAAGAATATGAGTTCTCCCATCATGCTCATTTCAAATTCTGCCTGCATAGATTGAGCAAACTCCTTTCCAAGCGTAACATTTGTTGTACCAAAAATAATATCATCTACATAAATCTGAAAGACTAAAATGTCTTTCTTAATTGATTTATGAAATAGAGTTGTATCCAGCTTTCCTCTAATAAAATTGCTTTCCAGAAGGAAATTACTCAGCCTCTCATACCAAGCTCTGGGAGCTTGTTTTAGACCATAGAGTGATTTCTTTAGTTTAAAAACGTGTTCTGGAAAATTTTCATTTTCAAAACCAGGAGGTTGGTGAACATAAACTTCTTCTTCAATTAATCCATTTAAGAAAGCACTTTTAACATCCATTTGATACAAAGTGATCTTATTCTGTGTAGCAAAAGAAATTAATAAACGAATAGATTCTAACCTTGCCACGGGAGCATATGTCTCTGTGTAATCAATTCCTTCTTGCTGACTATATCCTTGAGCAACCAGTCTTGCTTTGTTTCTGATAACTTCTCCTTGCTCATTCAACTTGTTTCTGAAGACCCACTTAGTTCCAATAATATTAAATCCTTTTGGTCTTGGAACCAGATCCCAAACATCATTTCTTGTGAATTGGTTAAGCTCCTCTTGCATAGCAAGTATCCAATCATTATCTTGCAGAGCTTCATCCGCAGAGGTAGGTTCAATGATTGATACCAATCCAAACAATGACGTTCCAGATGATCTGAGAAAGGATCTTGTTCTGATAGGGTCATCCTTCTTTCCAATTATCATTTCCTCTGGATGAGAGGCTTTGATTCTAAATGATCCTTTAACAGTTGGTTCTTCAGAGATAGTCAAGTTGTCCATCTGAGCAGTCAAAAGAGTAACATCTGACGTTGCTTCTGGTGCTTTTGCTTGAGCTTTGTCTGCTTCTAATTCTTTAGAGTATGTGAGAAGTACTTCTTTATCTGTAGAACTTTCAAGTTGCTTTGCCTTTTGAATGCCAAGCTTATCATCAAATATAACATGAATTGATTCCTCTATAATCTGTGTCTCAGTATTGCATACTCTGTAGCCTTTAGAGCGTTCAGAATATCCAAGCATGAAACACTTCTGTGCTTTAGAATCAAACTTGTTCAGATTTTCTTTAGTATTCAAAATAAAACAAACACATCCAAAAGGATGGAAATAAGAAATGTTGGGCTTTCTATTCCTCCACAATTCATAAGGAGTCTTCTCTAGAAGAGGTCTTACAGACACTCTGTTCTGAATATAACACACTGTATTGATTGCCTCTGCCCAAAAATGTTTTGCCATGTTTGTCTCATTGATCATGGTTCTGGCCATTTCTTGCAATGTTCTATTTTTCCTTTCTACAACTCCATTTTGTTAAGGAGTTCTAGGACAAGAAAAATCATGTGCAATTCCATTTTCTTTAAAATATTTTTCAAAGTATTTATTTTCAAATTCTCCACCATGATAACTTTTGACTTTAACAATATTAAAATTCTTTTCAGTTTGGACTTGTTTGCAGAAGTCAAAGAATACAAAATGTGACTCATCCTTGGGTCCTAAGTTGTGAGTGACAAAATGGTCGCATTTGGGCAACCAATGATAAATGTCTTTAGGAACCAAAAATCTCCTAAAACGGCATTTAGCAATGGAATGGCCTTCCTTGCAACAATATAAACAAGAAAAATTAACTTTTGCATTAACATTGCTATCGTGAGCTCTTACAACATATATTTTTTTTGATATGGATTAACCATACTCTTTCTAAAATCAGATTTATCGATGGAAAAGGTAATTTTGGGCTCTAGAGCCTTGTTATGTTTGGCATTTAGGTTTCTTACTTAATTTTGCCAAATGTAACAAGTGTCACACCCAAAGTTAATTATTCTACTTCTTAGATCCTTACAACCTGCTTTAGTACTTTCTACTATGGAAGCCTTAAGTGCCTCAAGCTTCCTTTCGGACTCTCGAATCTTTTGCTCTAAGTGAACAAAAATTTGATTATTTGAGGCAAGCCTTTTAAAGGCTTCTTTTGCTTCACCATGCAAGGTATTAAAAGCAGTTTGTAATTCAAAATGAGACATTTTAGAAGAATTTTCATATTTAGCATGCCATACCTGTTTCTTCTTATTCTTTTAGTGAGCGGAAAGACAAAGATTTACGGATTCATCTTCATCACTTGAGCTTTCATCCTCGGAGGAATCACTATCGCTTTCCCAAGCTATATACGCTCTCCTGGGATTTGATTGCTTCTTATGTGATCTATTTGTTTCCTTTTCTTTGCCCTTTTTGTTCAAGGGAGAATCTGGTTTGTAGTGTCCGGTCTTTTCGCAAGTATAACATGACCCTCTTGTTTTGTTCCCCTTGGTGTCATCATTTCTAGAGTACCTAGATTGTTTCCGGAAGTTGACAAGATTCTTCTCGGAGTGTTGGATGTCGTTCTTTTTAATATAGCGGTTGTAACTCTTTACAAATAGCCCCATGTCCTCACTCTTTCCATCTTCTTCATCCTCACTCAACGTGTAATAACTATGCTCCTTAGATTGAGACTTCGAGGAAGAAGTCTTGAGAGTAATAAACTTCTTTTCAATATTCTTTGTTTTATCCTTCTTTTCCTTCTTTTCATGTTGCTCTTGTCGCTACTGCGAAAAAGGAGGCCGAAAAAGACAAAAGAGTCGCCACTGTTCGTTATTTATCCCAAAGAGAGGGAAAGGGAACAATCAGAGAAAACCTACGAAAAGGGAAAAGACAGGTCGTCGCAACCAAATCATGGGTTCGGGAGTTGGTTACGCAAGGGGAAGGTATGAGCACCCCTCACATCCGTTGTACTCAACGGGATCCATGCTTGTTATCTATCTAAAGGGTGTTAAACTATAAGGAGGGTCACAGGGACAAAAGAAAAGAAAAGAGACTCGATAGAGCATCGCCGCTCTATGCCTACGTATTCCCTCGTGCAATGGGAAAGTCAGAGTCAACTTAGTTCAGAAAACTAAAGGTGAAAGGTGGGGAAGGTTGCTCGCCAAGACATCGATGTCTTGTGCCTACGTATCCTCGTCTGGTACGAGAAATTAGAGAAAACGTAGTTTGGGCTAACACGACCACAGGTTGGTTCAAGTGTTTTAAATTGAGTAGGATTAAACCTTCGTTCTAGCAGTTAGGTGTATTGCTGCTCGACCATTGGAAACATAGGCGTTACTTGTTTACGATAGAACTAAGAGTTAAGACACTCTTTATGAAAATGATTTTCCAAACAATGCCGAAGGATAAAAAGGTTTGATGTTTGTTTTTGAGTCTTTTATGGAGAATAAGTGAATTGAATAAGTGACTTGAGAGCGAATGCGTCGTATATTGCCCAAAGGGCATACACTAAACAATCTAGACAATTGAGAGGAGGCCCCCCAACTATCATTTCCCAAATGCTTAAGGCTCGTAGCGTACAACACTTATTATCCTTTATTACATGTTTTAAAGAAGTTTTAAGATGAGAAGAGAAGACACAGACTCTAAGGGGAAACTACTCAACCCTAATCTTATCATGCAATGTGCTCCTAATGTTGGGATTAAGAAGGGGAAAGATTGCCCTAAGGTTATCATGCTTGGATTGAACCCTTAATGTCTCTCCTACTCCCATCCTAAACGGAGGGACTCAGAATCCTAAGGGATCATGGCAAAGCACAAAGAAAACATAAGATAAATCAATCACAAGATAAAATACAAGAAAGGTATGAAGATGACTTAAACAAGTAAAGATAAATGCAAACATGATATACAAGATTCAAGGGATGTAAAACAAAAAAAGAACAAGATGAAATGACTTAAACAAGTCAAGGAGAAAATGAGATGAAATGGGAGAAGTTACAACTCCTACAACCACTCATGCATCAATCACTAATGTCAAAAGGTAAACACCAAAGCTTAAAGAAGAAACCATGATCAAGTAGAAGAGAGGGGAAAGAAGCTTGGGCAGCAAGCACATGAAATGCAACTCAACCAAACTCATCACATTGATCATGCAAGAAGAAAGAACAAACAAGTTCTCAATGTGGTTTCTCATTCAAAGCAAACTCAAAGTATAAGCAAGGAGTACCAAATCATCTTGAATGAGTACCAAAGTCCAAGGGACAGAAGTGAGAACGTGAGAAGAAGGCTCACAAACAAGAGTGAAAAGAAAACACAAGAAATTTACAAGCTAGGGCAAAGGAAAGAACCAAAATTCAAACCACATTCAACACTTAAACACAAGTGGAATGCCCTAAATAAAAGTAACTTGCAACCCAAAATACACAAGTGTATGACCTATAAAATTAAAACCAACACCCTAAACATGTCAATAATGTGAATCAAGAAGCATATGATGCATATGGGATCCATCAAAGTCATCTCCCAAAGGAGCTAGGTCAACTAGTTTTTATGAACTTCAACTAGGGTGACTTGATTTGCAAGGTTCACCAAAAATAGAAGGAATGTTCAATAAATCTCAAATAAAATGAACAAAGCACCTAAACATGTTGGCAACCAGAGGCCAAAACATCCAAACCAAATTACATTCAAGACATCACCAAATGATTTGATCAACTAGGGTACTCCACCTTGAGGAATTATTATCGAGGGTCAAACAAAAGAAACACAAAGTCAAACAAAAATTGATCAAACCTTGACCAAAATCAGCCTCAAAGGTACCTCAATCCATCCTAAAATTGGAGAGGAAACCCTATTCATTGGTGACTGCAAATGGTACATCAAACAAGAATGATCAAATAAAAACAATTTCAAAAACAACTCCAATTGCAAAATTCAAAATTAATTGTAAAATAAAAGAAAATTGAAATTAAAAATTATAGAAAATTAATTAAAGTCTTGAAATGTTGGAAAATAATTTTCTGTGGAATTTTTAGCAATTTGGAGCTATTTTTAAAATTGCAAAATCAAAACAGAAAAGAAAATAAAAGAAAAAACAAATGGAAATGGAAGGAGGTGTATAAGCAATAAACAGAAACAAAGCAAACACGTTCAAAGCGCGCTGGGCTCAAAATGAAGGGGGTGCGGATAACACTTTGAGCCCAATCCACCCAAACTCAGTTCAACTCTCCAAACGCACTGTTTCATTAAACAAACGTGGAGTCAAACGAGCCACATGGACAAGTCAAACAAATTGAAAGCAAACACGTGTGCAGTCAAACCTTCAAACCAACGCCAGGTCAGATCTGAATGTCAAATAACTAGACGCCGGAGCCCTAGCTCCGGTCGTCTTCTCCGGTGAGATGGCTGGAGACACGGTCATCCAATCTCAACCAAAATGCACAAAAACGGTACCAAATGAAAGCTGAAGTTGCAAGGATCATGAATCCACTCTTAAATTCTCAAGATGATCCATAAATAAAGAGAATCGAAGCCAAGAAAAATGAGATGCACATGCTGAAATTCAACCAAACATGAACAACAAGCAATCAAACATGGCCTACTCAACATAGGGCTTCAGATGCAACCAGTATGAACCTAAATCATGGTCTAGAATAAGAGAATTATGGATTGAAAGCTTACTGAACGGAGACACTCCGTTGGTGCTTCAAATGCGTGTAAGCTTGCTTCTCTTTCTCCAGATCCACTCTAAATACCTCAAGGAAGATGAATTGAGCTTCAATTGAACTTGATTTGTGAAGAAAAATGAAATTTGAATTTGAACTTTGCTTGAGAAATTCAAATCTGAAACTGCTCTCTCTTGTACCAATTACACCTTCTAAGCTCTTAGAGTGAACTTAGAACTTATATATGATGGATCTGAGATGATTTTGAAGGCCCATGAAGCCTCAATTTGATTATTTGAAAAAATTGCCCAAAATAAGTAAGCCACTCATGCACGCGTGAAATGCTTTGCCTCAACCATGAAAAGTGCCCCAATCTGCAACTTGTGAGGTGCATTTTGCAATTGAATTGGGTTGGGCTCTTAATTGTATCCATATTGCAAAATTTGAATTGAAAATTCTTTGTGAAGAAACTTGAAATACCACGGGTTTTTGCCCTTTTGTGCAAAAACCAAATTGTGCAAACTTCTTATGAGTGTGTTATGAAGTGGATTGAATCAAAATAAGACATAAACATGACCTATAATGAATTGAATTCAACCCATACTTGAAAATCCATAATTCACTTGAAAATCTCACCACATGTCCATAACCATCCATAATTCACATGATCCTTGAGCTCTAGGATGTAAATGAGGTCTCTAGGAGCAAATTCCATGTTGGTTGGAAGTTCATTTGAGATACACAAGTGCATGAAAATGACCTATGTAACAAATGGCCTATAATGAAAGTTTCCCAAAATACCCTTTCCTTGTAAGGTCCATAACTTGAGTTATACAAATGATATCAAGGACTTCTAGGACCTTTTGGAAAGCTAAGACCATGAGGAACAAATTTCATGTTCACTTGAAGTTGAGCAGAAACGTGATTCTAGGTCAAAAGTGCCTTGGAAGTGAGTTGACTTTTGGTTGGCCAAAAATAAGTTCATCTGAGATCTCTAACTTGATGGCATCATAAATTGAGTTCCACAAACCCAATGGATGAGTTCTAGTACTCAAAAGAAAGCTTAGAACATGCCCTTCACGTCTCATGTTTGCATGAGAATGAGATTGAACTTGTATCATGAGGTAAATTGTCCTTGAAGTTAGGCACTAAAGAAGGGGATTTTATACTAACATCCTTTGAAACCCTAATTTAGTAACCTCTCTGACTCTTGATTCTTCTTGATTTGAATTTGACATGACATCCTAGATGTCTCAAGATAACTTCCCATGGCCTCAATGACTTAAAACCACTTCTTGAACCCGCTCAAGTTCACAGTTAACCTTGAGCTGACCAGATGAAACCTTAGATTCACATCTTTTGACTGTGACCTCTTGCAGATGAAATAAAAGCATAGATAAGCTCCACAATGGATTCCAAAGCACTCAATGAACTTCTCCAACACATTTTAACCACAACAATGATCTTATGGACCCCTGATAATCTTCTGTTGACCCCCAAGATAGGAGATAAGCAACACACTTCAATCTTCTCCTCTCAAGGAGCTTTAACAAATTCATGATGATCATAAGTGCTTGATGGCTTGAATAACACTCTTGCTTGAGCTTGAAACCCATGAGACTCTACTCTTGAATGGCACACCACTCTTGATACCTTGTAAAGTACAATGCTATGCAAATTCAAATACTAAAAATGAAATGAAACATAAGCCAAGTAAAGAAAAAGGTTGGTCAAATTTTGGGGTACAACAGCTGCCCCTATTCAAACGACTTGGACCTGATTGAGTGAAAAGCGAACGACTTTCAAACAGTCAATGTAAAAGACGGTTGAATGCCAAAGAACCCGAAAATTTGTCAACTGCAAAGATAAAACTGCAAACTTTTTATTGGAACAAAATCCTCGGAGATAACTGATTTGATAGTTGCAACGACAACAAGCTAATTGATTACCAATTAGAAAACATCGACATGCAGTCGGAAGATCATTTGCTAACACGCAGGCAACGACACTAAGTCAGAAAGATCATTTGATTTCACCATCAGACATCTGTTAAACAAAACAGGCATCGAACCCGAAGGCCGACTCAACACGAAGTTGAGAACATTTGCTAACCAGTAGGCATTCTCTAAATAAAAGCGAGCATCGAACCCTAAGGTCGGCTCAACACGCAGTTGAGAACATATGCTAACCAAAGAGGGCATTCGATAAAGAAAAGCGAGCATCGAACCCGAAGGCCGACTCAACACGCAATTGAGAACATCTGCTGACCAGCAGGCATTCGCTAAATAAAAGCGAGCATCGAACCCGAAGGTTGGCTTAACATGAAGTTGAGAAGAGAACCCATCGATTAACAATCTGAAAAGAGAAATCCGCTGGGGAAATAATAAATTTGAACTCTGTTGGGGAGATAAGATGGACACATCCATCAATGATTTTGCTGGGGTCTGGATACCATGCCAATACACTTGCCGAGGTCTGGATACCGCGCGGGCAAAGCAAATCACCAACATACTCATGGGGTCTGGATACCGCACGGGCTCAAAGAACAAACCATATATTGGAGAAACACTTGAAAATAAAGAGGTAACTACCTAGCTTATGTTTCACATGCATATGTTTGAATATGGCGTAATGCTCCATACGAAATGGAAATGCTATGTGCTTGGGAGGATGCTATGCAAAATGCAAAATGCAACGGAACCCAAACCAGCAAAGTATATGCTGAAACGACGAGACAACCCTGTCGGGGAAAGATAAAATGATGCCAAGTACAATTGGACTTATGTTGGGAAAAACAAGCCCTAGATGGCCTCCTGGAAAAGAATCTCCTCGGGTAACAATGCTCTAACGATAACGAGTATCCACTCTGCTGGGAATAAAATTAGATCCTATTGAGGAAAATGCCCTGAGTGGCCTACCAGAATACAACTCTTCTAGGAAATAGACGACCCGACTGGGGGAAAACAACCAACCGCTGTAACCAACACCACTCTACTGGGGAAATCAACGAACCAGTAGGGGAATCACAAATAACCACTGAGATTAACTTTGTTCTACTGGGGAAATTAGCCCTGAATGGCCTCCTAGCACACCGAAATCCTTCTAGGGTACAAAGTAAACAAACTGGGGATAACTCTCCTCTGCTGGAACTCAAAACCCACCCTGCTGGGGATTACTCAGTGGGGAGTCAGTATCCACTTCTGGTTTGGGAAAAAACTCTGCCTGGCGCGCGAGTCAACGACTTAGACTCCATGGGGAGCAAAACTGCATCTGACTCGTTGCTGGAGATTTCAATCTCGACCCTCTGGGGATGACCTTAATCTGCTGAGAAGGTCACTCTTGAACTACTGCGGAATAAGTGTGTACACACAAACTGCTGGGGATAAGTGTACACACTCATCTATACATCTTTTCCTGTGGGGACATAGTGATCCCATCTGGGATGCACCTCTGAAAATTTGCCCCAAGAGTAACAACCCTACAAATGAACAAACAAACAAGATATCCTGCACAATGGAAACTATCTCGGTCATCATTCGTGACATCGTTCAAGTAAAGTTAAAGCTTCAATGATTATTGGAAAAACCCACAAATTTATGTATGCAAAGTTTTATCAAAGACATCAGGCATTTTTTGCAAACAAAACAGTAAAGGCTAAAGAAAAACAACAAATACTGAATAATATATGTTTTATTGACAAATGGCCTGTAAATAGGCGAGTTTACAACAGATGCCACTCCTGAAAAGAGGAAGCTGCACAAAATATACAGAAAATGCACAGAAATATACAAAATGTCGGCAATGTGGTACAGGCAACCACCATGTGTCGATTCATCTATGACTCACATGACTTCGATGCTTCTCCAATGCTTTGGCTTCTGAAAAGGTTGATTCGGATGAACGGCCCTCAGGTCCTCCCATACTCCACAGTACTCTGAAGATCAATATGCATACCGCAGTCATTTGCTTTTCAAATCCCTAACTTTTTCCTGAATCGCCCTTGCGGGTTTTCGATTCACCGGGATACCCATTTTTGCCAAAGTCGCCTTTTCAGGTTTTCAACTTTGTGGGTTTACATCTTTTTATTTTTATCCCTAATTTTTGCCCGAACCCATTCTTTTTATGGTTCGCCGGGATGCCCCATTTTTGCCTGGATATTCTTTTTCTTTCCAGCGGGTCTATTTAAGCAAAGTATCTTTTAACTACGTCTCCGTTCACAGGGGATGTGAAATTTTCACCATCCATGGTTGACAGTAGCAAGGCTCCTCTTGAGAATACCTTTCTTATGACATATGGACCTTCGTAGTTGGGAGTCCATTTACCCCTGTGATCTGTCTGTGGAGGGAGAATTTTCTTCAACACAAGATCACTTGCCTGAAAGCTTCAAGGGCGCACCTTCTTATCAAAAGCTTTCTTCATCCTGCTCTAATATAAACGACCATATGCAATGGATGCCAGCCTCTTTTCGTCCAACATGCTGAGCTGATTCAATCAGTTCTTTACCCATTCTGCCTCATCGAGCTTGACGTCGACCAAAAATCTCAAAGAAGGAATCTCGACCTCTAATGGTAGGACGACTTCCATACCATACACCAGCGAGAAAGGGGTTGCCCCATGTAGTGCAAAGGGAAACATCTCGTGCCAATCCTTATAGGTAACCACCATCTTCTGCATAATCTTCTTTATGTTCTTATTGGTCGCTTCCACAGCGCCATTCATCTTTGGACGATAGGGAGAAGAGTTGTGATGCTCGATTTTGAAACTCTGGCACAGTTCCTTCATCATCTTGTTATTCAAATTTGAACCATTATCAGTAATGATTCTTTCAGGCACTCCATAACGACAGATGATGTCCTTCTTGATAAACCGGGCTACAACTTGCTTGGTGACATTAGCATAGGAAACTGCTTCAACCTACTTGGTGAAATAGTCAATTGCCACTAAGATGAAGCGATGTCCGTTAGATGCGGTCGGCTCTATCTTGCCGACCATGTCAATGCCTCACATGGAAAAGGGCCAAGGAGACGCCATGACATTCAAGGGATTCGGCGGCACATGAATCTTATCGGCATAAATCTGGAATTTATGGCATTTTTTTGCATACTTGAAGCAATCTGACTCCATAGTAAACCAATAATACCCTGCTCTTAAAAGCTTTCGAGACATGGCATGCCCGCCTGCATGGGTACCAAAGGTACCTTCGTGGACCTCTTCCATAAGCAAACCTGCTTCTTTTTCGTCCACACATCTTATGAGAACTAAGTCAAAATTCCTCCAGTAGAGCACACCATCCTAATTCAGGTAGAAATTTCCAGACAACCTCCTCAAGATCTTCTTATCCCGGCTCGATGCCCCAGGCGGATATTCTTGATTTTTGAGAAAGTTCTGGATATCATGATACCATGGCTTGCCATCAGAGGCTTCTTCTATTGTGAATACAAATGCTAGCCTATCAAGGCGCGAGATGATGATTCTCGGAGCATCATTCCAATAGTTCACCTTATACATTGAGGATGATGTGGCCAGAGCATCTGCCATCTGGTTCTCAGCTCTTGGCACGTGATGAAACTCTACCCTATCAAAGAAAGGTAACAACCTCCTTGCATAGTTCATATAAGGAATCATATTGGGATGACGGGTCTCCCATTCTCCCTTGATTTGATTGACCACCAAAGCTGAATCACCATAAATATCAAGGTTTTTTATTCTCAAATCAATCGCTTCTTCAATACCCATGATACATGCTTCACATTCAGCTTCGTTATTTGTGCAAGGAAACATTAACCTAGCGGTGAATGGTATATGAGACCCATGGGGATTCGTAATGATTTCCCCAATCCCACTGCCGTAGGAGTTAACAACACCGTCAAAAATCATTTTCCACTGGGAGCCTAACTCAGGACCTTCGACAGGTAATGGCTCATCGTAATATTTCATTTTCAAGAACATGATATCCTCATCTGGAAATTCAAACTTCGTTGGTTGATAGTCGTCAATCGGTTGCTCTACGAGATATTCTGACAAAACACTCCCCTTAATGGCTTTCAGGGAGACGTATTGAATGTCGTATTCTGTCAAAACCATCTGCCATCTAGCAATCCTTCCAGATAGTGCTTGCTTTTTGAACATGTATTTAATCGGATCCATCTTCGAAATTAACATGGTTGTGTGGTTTAGCATGTATTGCCTTAGGCGTTTTGCGGCCCAAGCGAGTGCACAACACGTCTTTTCTAACATTGAGTATCGGGACTCTCAATCTGTGAACTTCTTACTCAAGTAATAACTGGCATGCTCTTTTCTTCCCGTCTCGTCGTGTTGACTGAGGACACAACCCATGGAATTCTCCAGAACCTTTAAGTACATTATCAATGGTATTCTACCCACTAGAGGCATCAGTATCGGAGGTTCCTGCAAATACTCTTTTATTTTTTCAAATGCCCTTTGGCAATTTTTGTTCCAGACAACCGCCTGATCTTTCTTTAACAATTTGAACATTAGTTCACACGTGGCTATGAGGTGAGATATGAACCGAGCAATGTAATTCAATCTACCCAAGAAACCACAAACCTCTTTCTCTGTTTTCGGCACTGGCATTTCTTGAATTGCTATTATCTTAGCAGAATCGACCTCGATTACTTTTTCACTGACAATGAACCCCAGCAACTTCCCTGACTGTACACCAAAAGTGCACTTGTTCGGATTCAACCTTAATCTGAATTTCCTCAACCCTTCAAACAGCTTTAAACGATTGACCAGATGCTCTTCCTCCGTCTGTGACTTTGTAATAATGTCATCAACATAGACCTCGATCTCATGATGAATCATATCATGAAAGAGAGTCACCATCGCCCGCTGATAGGTTTCCCCTGCGTTTTTCAACCCAAAAGGCATTACCTTGTAGCAAAAAGTCCCCCATGGTGTAATAAAAGTTTTTTTCTCCATGTCTTCCGGCGCCACCTTAATATGATTGTATCCAGAGAAACCGTCCATGAACGAAAACACTGAGAATTATGCAGTATTATCAACAAGCACGTCAATGTGGGGGAGCGGGAAATTGTCTTTCGGGCTCGCTTTGTTCAAGTCTCTATAATCAACATACATCCTGACTTTTCCGTCCTTTTTAGGCATGGGAACGATGTTAGTGACCCACAGAGGGTAAGTCGTTACGGCAAGAAAACCTGCGTCCAACTGCTTCTGGACTTCCTCTTTGATCTTTACCGCCATATATGGTCTAGTCCTTCTCAACTTCTGCTTTACCGGTGGACATTCCTCCCGAAGAGGTAAGCGATGAACCATGATGTCTCTATCAAGCCCGGGCATGTCTTCATATGACCAAGCAAAGATATCACTATACTCTCGGAGCATTTCTTCCAATCTTTGCTTGACATCATCTTGCAATCCAACCCCTATCCTGACTTCCCTTTTAACTTCTTTGGTACCCAAATTGATGACCTCAATTTCCTCTTGATGAGGCAGAATGATTTTCTCTTCTTGTTTCAACAACCTGGCAAGCTCTTCAGGAAGATCTTCGTCTTCCTCAATCTCTTCTTCGGCTTAAAAGATCGGATTATCAAAGTCAAAGCAAGTCATAGACGATTCTGGAGCGGTGGCATCTGCAATGTGAAACCTGCAATGATGATGATTTAATGCTTAAAATGGTATGAAAACAAGCACAAACCACATTGCCATTTTATTGTTAAAATAAAACAAGGAAAACAGAGATCGCAATATTTGAATGCAAGAAAAACGCCTTTTTGATTAATGATAAACCAGTGTTCAAGCATAAAAAATAGGGTCGTACATACAAAAACCACTATGTTCCGGGTAGAATCATATGGTTGCACATAATCAAGAAACAAACAATCATTACTCTTCTCGAGTGACTTGGATGACTTCTTTGATAGACCAGTTGCCTAGGCTTTGACCAGGAGTGCAGGGCCGAATCCATGCATCCATGTCGATGTCGCTGTCACCTTCATCCTCTGACACTATGTTGATGAGATCAAAGATAACTTTACCGCTTGTGAATTGGACCGATCCCCTGTAGCGCGACGCACTCTGTGAGGAAGAGGACAAACTATACCCCAGCCCGAATTTGTCTTGTTTGTTGGGGATGCTCAGAACTTAGACCCAACCCTGAGATGTTCCAGCTTTCACAATTGCTTGTGCTTCTTTGAAAGATGACATGGCAACCTCAGACACTTTGCCTACAACTGGTGTTTTCTCTTTAATCTACACAGTCTCAAAAGCCTGGAACAACGTTTCGTGAATTTCTCCGTCCATCTCAACATATTTGAACGAAGACAAATGACTTATCATAATATCTTCTTCCCCACAAACAGTAACAACACTGCCATCCACCATATATTTCAATTTCTGGTGCATAGTTGATGTTACGGCGCCCTTCGAATGGATCCAAGGTCGTCACAACAAACAGCTATACGCTGGCTGAATATCCATGATGCAAAACACGACATCAAAAATCTCCGGACCGACCTGGATCAGGAGAGTCACTTCCCCGAACACGGACCTTCTGGTCCCATCAAAAGCTCGAACCACCAAATCACTTGGGGTACATATCAGTCCCTAGGTATCCAACTTCATCGATGCCTTCTTAGGCATCACATTAAGCGAGGACCCAGTGTCAACCAACAAGTATGACAAAAAAGCCCCTCTACACTCCATGGAGATGTGCAGCGCATGATTATGACTTCGCCCTTTAGGCGTCAAATCCAGATCAGTAAATCCTAGCCCATTACCAGCATTGATGTGCGTCACTACTCCTTCGAGTTGGTTCACAGAAATATCCTGTGGCACATACGCCGTATTCAGAATTCTTAGAATAGAATTTCTATGTGCCTTAGAGCACAACAACAATGACAGAATTGAAATCTTCGAAGGTGTCTGCTGTAAGTGATCTACAATTTTGTAGTCACTTTTCCTAATCAAGCGCATAAACTCTTCTGCATCATTCATCAAGGTTTCTTTCTCACCATTCTGAGAACTCTCTTCGACCACAACCTTTCCTTTACCCTTATCTGATTTCTCAGCACTCACTTCCGGAGATGAAAATACTCTTCCACTTCGGGTTATCCCACCGGTTCCTACTAGATTGTCCACAGAATCTAAAGGCGAACTCTTCAGTTCCTGCTTCTGACCATTACAATAGACCTCGGCCCCATAATTCCATGGGATTACCTTGGTGCTCTCGTAAGGTACAGGACCTGCTTTAGTAATTATGATGGTGGATGGCCTTGGCGGCGCAGAAATAATGATTGTCTTGTAAGGAATCGAAATTGTAGCAACTTCAATCTTTTCTTCATCAACTATTTTCTCCTCTTTCTTTTCCGACACTCTGTCAAACTGTAGAATACCATCATTCATCAACTTTTGAACATGGCTCTTCAAATTCTCACATCCCTCAGGATGGATCAAACACTCTGCACAAGCTTTATCACAACCAAGAAATACCCCTCCACTCAACAGTTTATCCTTTACAAAGCTCAACGGAGTCTTCAGCTCTTCGACATCCGTTACCAGGTTCAAACTCTCCTCCTCAATAATGGCATTAACCCCAGCCGCTCCATGATTAGGCATGGGATTTTGCACAACATTGGGCGCATCATGAGAAAAGTTGATGGTTTTGCTGTCTATAAGGTCTTGCACCTTATGCTTGAATGCTTTTCAATTGTCGATGTTATGGCCGAGAACACCAGAATGAAAATCACATCTCGCGTTGGCATCATACCCAGGAGGTGGTGCACCAGTCAAAGGAGCCAACATCCTTTTCTGAATCAATTGTAATTGCATAAAGTGTTAGAGTAACTGCGAGTATGATATTGGTGGCGCATCAAATTGTCTGTTTACTGCTCTTCCACGATCTTGGAATCTGCGAGGAGCATAGTTTTGTTATTGTTGTTATGGACGTTGTTGCTGTTATTGTGCTAGTTGAACAGCTGGGATTATAATGCTAACAACTTGAGGTTGTTGTTGGCGATATTGTTGATTCCTGTTATTAGTTATGTTTTGGAAACCTGATACTGCGTTTGTGTCTCCTTCCCTCTTTTTACCGAAAATCTTCCTTCCTCCTCTAGCTGAGGATCCTTCACCGACCTGTATCTTTCCTAGCTTGATTCCGTTCTCAACATGTTCACCCGTAATAATCAAGTCTGAAAAACTCCCTGACATGTTGCTTATTAGCTTCTCGTAATACACTTCCGGCAGTGTGGCAACAAACATGTCTATCAGCTCTCTCTCCACCATAGGAGGTTGTACTATGGCTGCCAATTCACGCCATCTCTGGGCGTACTCCTTGAAACCTTCATTATTTCTTTGAGACAGGTTGTGCAACTGAACCCTATTCGGTGCCAGATCGTTATTATATTGGTAATGCTTGACAAGGGCCTTAGCTAAATCCCTCCAACTTCTGATGTTGATTGGCTCTAGACCCATATACCATTCTAGAGACGGACCAGAGAGACTATCCTGGAAAAAGTGCATGAGAAGCTTCTCATCGTCAAAATACGCGGACATCTTTCGGTAATAAGAGCGAAGATGAACTTAGGTACAAGTCGTCCCTTTGTACTTATCGAAATCCGGGACTTTAAACTTCAGCGGGACTTTCAGATCTGGGATCAGTCCCAGGTTTTCCATGTCTAATCCCATAGAGTTCTGATTCTCATAACTTCTCATCTTCTCCTCAATTATTTTGAACCTTCTGTCTGCGTCAGACTGCAGACTAGAATTAAGATCCCTCATGGAGAAAACATCATCCTGTTCATCTTGTTCCCACTGAGGGCCAACATTCCCATGTATAGCACACGTAGCCTCAGGACCATGAACTCCACCTACACTACCTCCTCCCGGAGGGATGACAACTGTAGGAATAATATTAGCATGTGGAGTATCAATATTAGGATGAGGAGGGCCATCCTGTCACATAAGATTATGGATCAGATTCAAGACAAGCTTCAGGAATTTCGTGACAGGATGGCCCAGTTCATGGATATGATGCAAGGGGTCTCTAATGGCCCAGTTCATGGATATGATGCAAGGGGTAGCAATTAACGGTTTCACCAAAGTTCTTAGTTGTTCTTGGCCATTAGCGACCCCTTGCATCATATCCATGAATTGGGCCATCCTGTCACGGAATTCCTGAAGCTCGGCTTGAATCTGATCCATAATCTTACGTTGATTTCCCCGAGTAGCGTAGCGATGAGTCGCTTGGTTGTCAATCCTGAAACAAGCTAAACACACCACAGATAAGATTAATGGATCCTGAAAGACCTGCTATGCAAAATGAGAAATGATGCGGTATATAGACATACAAATATGCTTTAGGGAAAATTTCCCCTTGATTCTAGTTCCACAAGAACAACAAGACAATGAGAAGCCAATAGATGAAAATAGAGCAAACTTCTCATAAATAAAATGAGAGCCAAAAGTCAATGTACAACACATCACTGCATACAATGGAATCAAAATGACCTCATCTAACAAGTCTGGTGATGGTCGAGATAACAACATAGCAACAAACTACAAAGAGAGGATATACATCAAATACGACAACGAGTATGGAAATCCTCCAACAACTCCTTCGTATCTGGATGATCTGGCCTGACAAGCAACCCTCTGATGAGTAAATGTCTCCTACTAATGGTAGACTGCAAGCCTTGAGCATCATCTTCCCAAGCACCTTCACCAAAGGATTCCTCAAGTTTGGGTGTCTTCAAATCTACTCTTGACTTATAGTCCTCCAACGTTGCAAGAGCTTCATTCAGCTTGCAGTCGCTTTCGTGTTGGCGTGAGGATTCAGCTATAACTTTCTCATCCTTCACCTTGAGTTGAGCCTTCAACTTAGCAATTTATTGTCGAAGTCCGTCTTCTCTCTCCTTGTTATTAGTCAAAATGGTATTCCATTGGTCATTGAACTTTGAGATCTCTACATATGCTCTGTCCAGCTCTTTCTTCTTATCTCTAAGAACATCACTAACGCTCTTCAAATCCAAGCCTACTCGCTCCCGAGTATGAATCTCTTCAGTTAGCTCTCTACCCAGCTTGTTTACCATCTCAGTTTCCTTCTTAGATGAGTAAGTAGCTTGATTCTTCTCGCTTCAGAGCTGAATAATCTCTTTTTCCAACTCTTCATTTGCCTTACGCAATTCCTCCTTCTTAGACCATGATTGATTATACCTCTATATATTCACTGTAGTTGGCTCCTCAATCATCAAAGGATACAAAGGCTCACTAGTTGGAAATGGTAACAACAACCTTTCCACTCTCTCCTGAATCCAAACCACATAAGGCTCATAACCAGAGAAGCTTTCCCTCTACGGTGAATCTTGATCCAAGCTTTCTCTAATCTAACCAGAGCCACACCCTCAAGTAAACCAGTGAAATACATATATTCCTGTATTTTGTCTTCCTTCGGAGGTTCCCTCAGAGCGTACCCAAACTGCCTCACTGCAAGAGCTGGGTTGTAGTTAACACCTCCTTTCCTTCCAACCAACAGGACATTAGGAAAGCCACCACAGCTGAAGATAATCTATGTACTCAACTGATCTCTGTCAAACCATACGATGTTCTCAGAAGTCAAACCCATAATCCTCTCTAACCATTCAACAGTGTCTGACATGTAAACAAAAGGACCAGACTTAGGAAGATGACTCACAAACCATCTGTACAGAATGAAGGTGAGAAAATACTTAGAAGGTGGGGGGGGGGGGGGGGGTTGAATAAGTATGAAGATAAAACTTAGAAATAAAAACTCAAGGATTTTTATCCTGGTTCGTTGAACTCAACTACTCCTGTCCACCCAATCTAGAGTGATTTGCCTTTCTCAAACAAGGATTTAATCCACTATTTAATCAACTGATTACAATAGTAAGCACTAAGAACAACTGTTCAAAGTCTTCTCAAGAACTACTGATCCTAACTGGATCTTCTTAAGGTTCTCTTACAATCAAATGTAATAATAAATACAAGTGTTAAAATGCTTCTAATAAAGCTTTATCACAACTGTGATTTTTCACTTAAGATGAAGAACAATGAAATAATTCCAGCAAGAATGTATGAGTTGTATGAGAGCTTAGTTATGAATTCTTTTCAAGTATTTCCGTCAACTGAAGAAGATGAGTGGAGACTTGCTTTTATAGGCACAGTGATCCAAGAGCTTTTCATGTTGAGAATAGTGTACCAAAAAGGTCTAAGCCTTTTTGTCTTCACATCATGTGACCTTTCCTAGAAGAAGAATGCACAGAGAAATCCTTTTTGTCTGTGTTCTTATGTCTAGCATAAATAAGAAAAGAGTCGTTTGGTTATTCCAACGGACATAACTTTGAAATCTTCTTCAACAATTTTCAGCATGAATCATCAGAGTCTAAATTGGTCAGAGCCTTCTGATGTTCATCAGAGTTTTGCTGAATCAGAGTCTTTGCAGCAATTGTGCTTTCAGCGTGTATAAGTTCAGAGCAGAGTTTTGGGTCAGATCCTCAGTACTGTCAGCGCTAGTACTATCAGAGACTTCTGAAGTAACTGTGCTTGAAAACTCTTCATACAGAATTCTTCATTGCTTCAGATTCTTCTGTAGCTTTTGCTTCAGATTCTTCTGGAGCTTCTGCTTCAGATTCTTCTGGATGCAGCGCTCAGAATCTTCTGGAGGCTGCGTACAGAATCTTCTAAGAGATGCTTCTGACGCTTCAGAGCCTTGCATATTTTTTATGTTCAAATCTAATTTTCTTCTGGAGTGATATTTACCTTAACATCTGCAGCAAATATTCTCAAGCAAATTTTAGAGTATATAATTCTTTAATACAAAATTTCATAATAGTTATCATCAAAACATAGAGATATTATTAAGAACCAATCTGTGTTCTAACAATCTCCCCCTTTTTGATGATGACAAAAACATCAGAAATTTTGTTCAATAGTAAAGAAAATAATTATAACTCCCCCTAAGATGATGAATCTCCCCCTGAATTGAATACTAAGAAGAAATAGAAACTTCTCTTTTTGCATGAATATTCCTTTCAGAATTAGGGCCTGAATGTTCTAAACATTCAATCTTGCATGTTTCAGAGTCAGAGTGTGATAAGTAAAATATTATCTGGAAGTCTTAGAGTTATGTCAGATTTATCAAACATTCTGAAACACTAAGAGTTTACGTTAGTTAGAATTGATATGTCTGAAGTTTTATTTAGGTAGAGTTTATTTTAAACAGTCAGATCTATTTTCTCCCCCTTTTTTGTCATAATCAAAAAGAAAAAAAAAACTTTCAAAGACAAATAAAAGGAAATACAGAAAAGATAAATCAAGTAGAGAAAACATTGAGTCATTCATTCATATAGATCAAAAGATACAAAACATCAGATAAACAGCAAGTACAGATGCACAAACAACAGAAAGAAAATAAACTAAGTTTGTTTGGACAAAATCATCTTCAACAGGTTAGTGATCTCAAATGAGGACTGTTCTTGCTTTGACATCCACTTAGCCATGATTTCATTCTTCTGATCTTGTTTGGACATCCATTGAGCCATGTCTTCAGACTTCTTATCTTGCTTGGCCATCCATGACTTAATCTCAGATTGACCAACTTCCAGAACTGCAATCTTATCTTCAAGATCTGGATTTTCTTTCTTGATCTCAGATGAGGAAGGTGGGGCAGATTCTGAAGCAGGAACATAGTCAATTTCCATAGGAGATGCAGAGTCAGGAGCTACAGATCCAGAGGGATGTTCTACAAGGGTCATAGCCAGAGGGTTTTCTTCAGATGCAGACTCAGCAGTCACTTCTGTATCACATACTGCAGAGGATGAAGGAACATCTTCAAGAAGCAATGGTGCAGATCTTTTAATAGTCCAGATCAAACTTCTAGCAATCTCAGCAAATTTGAGCTTCGCATGATCAGAACATACATTCTTCAGATTTGAGGCTACAATATTGAATCTGTGAATGAATCTATTCCAGATAGCATCAGATTCATTTGCATCCATGGTTGATAAGCACACTTCCTCTGAACAGAGCCTAAATGCATCTCTATTTCTTTCATAAAACTTGTAAATAAATGATCAACATTCAGCCTAGGTTTTGGTTTTAGAAGGGTGTCCAATGTGAGTGGCTTGGGTTGAGGTGAAGGTGGAATGGTAAATTCTGGAATGATGACCAGAGGGCGAGGGTAGAAGGGTAAGGATGGAGAATCAGATGAAATGACAGTTTTTGATCTGATTAAAGCATTCAACAGAGATGGTTTTGCATTTGATGCATAGGAAACAACATCAAATGTGGTAGAAGTGTAAGGAATGAATGCAGATTTATGAGATTCTGATGAAATCATTTTTGGCAGTTCTTTTATATATGTTTGGAGAACATATGGTAGAATAATGGAAAGCTTGGGTTTAAGAGGGGTGATAGTGTCAGATGGTTCAATTCTGGTATATAAATTTTTGAATTTGAAACCAGAGGGAAGTTTGTCAGAGGAAAATGGTTTACACGAGGAAAAGGATACACACTCAGATGTCCTTGGCCAAGGTGTTGGGATGGGATTGGAAATGAGAATTTCAGAAGAAATAAGTGGTTCTGGTTGGTTAGCTTCAAAAGTTCTGAGAGAGGGAGGTGAAAGAATATCTGGGTGTATATCAGATTCTAATGAGTTTGAGGATGTGGTTGGAGTACAAGACGTAGAGGACACTTCAAAAACAGTTTTGAGAGGTATAATGTTTAGAACCTCTGTCTCAGGTAAAGTTGTTTGAGGAGGGTTGGTTGGTTCTGATTGATTCTTAGAAGGTTTTGATGGAGGTTCAGATACAGGTGGTTCAGATATAGGTGGTTCAGAAATAACTTGTTCAGATGCAATAGGATCAGATGCAACTGGATCAGATGTGTCTGATTGTTTTTCTGGTTGTTGTTGTGGAGCAGATTGTTTTGTTGGTTTTGTTATAGGTGTGGGAATTTTGTTTTCTGGTGTTTTTGTTGTTGTTGGTTCAGATGGTGGAGTAACAGAAGTTTTTAGTGGAATAGTGGAAATATGATCAGATGATTTTTGTGGGGAAGGAATTTTTGATGGTTCAGATTTTTGAGATGGAGCAGGAATATATTGTTTTTGAGTAGGAGGTGGTTTAGGAATAGAACTAAATGTTGAGTCATTCATAACAATTTTAGAAAAAGAAGATACAGATGTTTTAGTACCTTTAATTTTGATACGTTTTGTGGAAACAGAAGGAACATCACCAGAGGCTTTTCTCTTGATCAGCTTCTGTGGCTTGTCAGCAACTTTTGGCTTCTTTTGAGCAGTAGTTTCTTCTGCTTCTGACTGACTTCTTTTCCTCATGTTCTCATTGTATACATCTAGCATTGGTTCTCTTGCTTTTTTCAGAATATCTGCAGGAATGGGAGTCCCATCTGCTTTGCATGAATCAATATATCTCACAATTATATCCCTTGGTTCTTCAGCACCAAACAGTGGAAAGTTTTCAACTGGAATTCGCTTCTGACTGATTTCAGAAATATTCAGCTTCTTGGGTGCAGATGTGAGTTCCTCTACAATTTTTAGTCTCTGAAGACTCTTTGCATTCATAGGTTTTCCAACAATGGATTCAAGTTCATCCTTTACTCCAGCGTCATACAGAGCAGTCACCAGACCATTCTCTGTCAGAATGTCTGAAATCAACCTTCCAAAGGGGATCCATGTTCTGATCTTCTGACCCTTATCCTTTACAGATTCTCTTGAAGCATTGATATGGTTCCATAAATGCATAAATAGAATGTAAAGAAGATCTACCTTAGTGCTCTGACTTAAACAGTACATGAAATAGAGTTGTTCATTGTTCACGTAATCTGGAGAGTTGGTAGATTTTCTGTGATGGATGCATCCCAGAAAAATCTTTGCCCAGATTTTGTAGTCAGGCTTCAGATCTTTAAATTTGTTAGAGGCCTGTCCAGAAGTGATGACTTCCTCATAAACATCCTCCATGTCCACACGCCCAGCTGGCAGATGACATACTCCATCAGTCTCCTCATACCCTATGAGTTTCCTGATTAGATCTTTAGTTATTATAATCTCCTTTCCCAGAACAGAAGACAAGATGAATTTTGGATAAAAAAATGCATGTATCCAGAATTCTTTCACTAGATAAGGGTAAATTGGTCCAAATAATCTGTCAAAATATTTTACCCAGCCTTGTGCATCAATTATTGAACGAAATTCAAACCCATTTTCAGCTAACGAATCAAATTCCACCATTGATTCACAGAGAACTTCAAGTTTGTCAACAGGAGTTAACAAAGTCCTTTTAGGAACAGTGAATGGAGTCACACCCATATTTGTAGAAGTAACTGCAGCCATGGTTGATTGAAACTGAGCTGCAGTAGAAGATGAGGTTGCCATTGAAGATGATGAAGATGATTTGGACGAAGGTTTAGAGTTTTTGTGAAGAGAGAATAGAAGACAGAAATGCATAAACTTGCTTGTGATGTGAAAAGTGTGAAATTGGTGTGAGATGTGGTATTTATAGAAAACACTTAAGGCACTCAAACAGACATACAAAGCACGTTTTCACATAGCATTTAATGACAATTAATGAAAGAGAATAAAAATCATTTCAAGCATTAATTTATTCTGACAAATTGGGGGGAAAATCAAGATTTTCACTATTCAAACCATACCTCAAATGTCTCTTCAGTAGTGTACACGCTAACTTTTCAGATTCAGAGTGACACGTGTTTGCTTGCATGTGCTTCTGAATTCTCTTAAGAAATGAAATGTTAGCCAATGTTCAGATCCTCTAAGATTGGTTAGTTCAGATACACACAAATAAACATAAATCTAATAAGCAACAGATGAAATACTTCAGAGTTATAAACATTTTACATCTGAAAATTTTGCTTCTGATAAATATCATTCTGGACAAAAATCCATACCAATATTTTTCAGAATAAATTTGAACCTATCTTCAGCAAGGGGTTTTGTGAAAATATCTACCCATTGATGATCTGTATCAACAAAGGCTAAGTTTATAATTCCCTTCTGAACATAGTCTCTGATGAAATGATGTTTAATTTCTATATGTTTTGCCTTAGAGTGTAAAATGGGGTTTTTAGACAAACATATAGCAGAAGTATTATCACAAAATATAGAAATGTTACTTTCAAATATCTGATAGTCTTCTAGCTGACTTTTCATCCAGAGCATCTGCGTGTTACATCCAGCAGCAGCAATATATTCTGCCTCTGTAGTTGATAGTGCAATTATGGGTTGCTTCTTGCTGTACCAAGAGATTAGATTTCTTCCCAGAAATTGACAACTTCCAGAAGTACTTTTTCTTTCCACTCTGTCTCCAACATAATCAGCATCACAGAATCCAACTAACTTGAAATCATCAGATTTTCTGTAACACAAACCCACATTAGAAGTACCTTTCAGATACCTTAGAATCCTCCTAACAGCTGTTAAGTGTGATTCTCTAGGATCTGATTGGAATCTTGCACACAAGGATACACTGAACAAAATTCCAGGTCTAGAAGCAGTTAAGTAGAGAAGAGATCCTATCATACCTCTGTAGAGTTTCTGATCTACTTTCTTACTTACCTCTTCCTTGCCTAGTGTACTAGTTGGATGCATGGGAGTCTTTGCCATCTTACTATCAGTCATGTTAAATTTCTTCAGAAGTTCTTTAACATATTTGGTTTGATGAATGTAAGTGCACTCTGGAGTTTGGTTGACTTGAATTCCCAGAAAGAATCTCAATTCTCCCATCATGCTCATTTCAAATTCTGCCTGCATACATTGAGCAAACTCCTTTCCCAGCATAGTATTGGTAGATCCAAATATAATATCATCCACATATATTTGAAAAATTAGAAGATCTTTCTTAAATATTTTACAAAAGAGTGTTGTGTCCACTTTGCCTCGGATGAAATTTTTCTCCAGAGGAAAATTGCTTAATCTCTTATACCAAGCTCTGGGAGCTTGTTTTAAACCATACAGAGATTTCTTTAGTTTGAAAACATGTTCTGGAAATTTTTCACTCTCAAAACCAGGAGGTTGGTGGACAGAAACTTCTTCTATAATACCATTTAGAAAGGCACTTTTAACATCCATCTGATATAGAGTGATGTTATATTGTGCAGCAAAAGAAATGAGTAAACGAATAAACTCTAACCTTGCAACAAGAGCATAAGCCTCTGTATAATCAATTCCTTCTTGCTGGCTGTAACCTTGAGTAACTAGCCTTGCCTTATTTCTTTCAACTTATCCTTTCTCATTAAGCTTGTCCCTGAAGACCCATTTAGTTCCAATTATGTTGAATCCTTTTAGTCTTGGAACTAAATCCCATACATCATTTCTTGTGAATTGATTTAGCTCTTCTTGCATGGCAATAATCCAGTCATTGTCTTGCAGAGCTTCATCCACAGAAGTTGGTTCAATTACTGACACCAACCCAAATAATGATGCTTTAGAAGATCTGAGGAAGGATCTTGTTCTAATGGGGTCATCCTTCTTTCCAATGATCATATCCTCTGGATGAGAGGCTTTGATTCTGGAAGATGATCCTCTAACAGTTGATTCTTCAGAAATGTTTAAGTTGTTCATCTGAGAAGTCAAAGGAATTGCATTTGGCATTGCTTCAGGTTCCTTCACTTGAGCTTTGTCTGCCTCTGAGTCTTCAGAGTCTGTGAGAATTACTTCTCTATCTGCATAACTTTCAAACTACTTTGGCTTTTCAATGCCAAGCTTATCATCAAATCTAACATGAATAGATTCTTCCACAATCTGTGTTTCAGTATTGTATACTCTGTAGCCTTTAGAGCGTTCAGAATACCCAAGCATGAAACACTTATGTGCTTTAGAATCAAACTTGTTCAGATTCTCTTTAGTATTCAATATATAGCAAATACATCCAAAAGGATGGAAATATGAAATGTTGGGCTTTCTATTCCTCCATAATTCATAGGGAGTCTTTTTCAGAAGAGGTCTTACAGACACTCTGTTCTGAATGTAACAGGCTGTGTTGATTGCTTCTGCCCAAAAGTGCTTTGCCAGATTAGTCGCATTGATCATGGTTCTGGCTATTTCTTGCAGAGTTCTATTTTTCCTCTCTACAACCCCATTCTGTTGTGGAGTTCTAGGACAGGAAAAATCATGAGCAATGCCATTTTCATTAAAATATTTTTCAAAATATTTGTTTTCAAATTCACCACCATGATCACTTCTGACTTTTATAATTTTGAAATCTTTTTCATTCTGGACTTGTTTGCAGAAGTCAAAGAACACAGAATGTGACTCATCCTTGTGTTTTAGGAACTTTACCCATGTCCATCTGCTGTAGTCATCAACAATGACTAATCCATACTTCTTGCCTCTGATGGATGCAGTTTTCACTGGTCCATCCTTGTGAAGTAATTCTAATGGTCTTGAGGTTGAAACAACATTTTTAGATTTAAAGGAAGATTTTGAAAACTTTCCCTTTTGACATGTTTCACAAAGAGCATCTAAGTTGAACTTTAACTTAGGAAGTCCTCTGACCAGATTGAGTTTATTAATCTGAGATATACGTCTCATATTAATATGCCCCAATCTTCTGTGCCAGACCCATTGCTCACCATTAACAGACAAGAGGCATTTAACATTTTGAACTTTAAATTCTGAAAGATTTATTTTCTAAATGTTGTTCTTCCTCTTTCCATTGAATAGGATTGAGTCATCCTTCTGACTAACAGCTTTACAACATTGTTGATTAAAGATTATATCATAACCATTGTCACTTAATTGACTTATGGACAATAGATTATGCTTTAATCCTTCTACAAGAAGAACATTAGATATAGAGGGAAGGTTACCATTACCAATAGTACCAGAGCCAATGATCTTGCCCTTCTAATTCCCTCCAAACTTCACTTCTCCTCCAGATTTATGTTCCAGGCTTTGGAACATAAACCTTTCTCCCGTCATGTGACGTGAGCAGCCAGAGTCCAGGTACCATGACTGGCGTCTTGACTTTTTTTGCTAAAAACATCTGCAACAGGGATAATCTTATCCTTAGGTACCCAGATCTTTTTGGGTCCTTTTTGGTTAGCTGCCTTGAAAGTTGGTCTGAATTTCTGTCTTTTTATAACAGTATTGTTCTGACTTACTTTTGGCTTAAACACAGGAACGTTCTGATTAGAACGTGTGTGTTTAATGTCATTCAGATGGCCAAACTTGAAATGAGAGTACAAGGGAGTTTTCTTGATAACAAGTTTATCAACAGACATTGGATTTAAATCCTTTCCAGAAGAGGATTCATATCCAATTCCTTTCCTGTTATTTCTGCTAACCCCATAGATCATAGAAGCCATCTTGCTTCTGTCTATGCTTTTAGCAAGAAATTTCTGAAAGCTAAAGTCATATTAGATTTACTTTCAGATTCAGAGTTTTGTTGAGCTATTTCAAAATCAGCTTTCATTTTTAAATTGTTTTCTTTTAGCTCAGAAATTTCTGATTTTAACAGATTATTCTCAGATCCAAGATTGTACTTAAGCTTCTTGCACGTGAGCTTAATCTGATTACAATTTTTTAGGACTTCAGATAAGACTTTAATAAGCTCTTCCCTAGTGAGATCAGAAAGTACCTCTTCTGAGTCAGATTCAGAATCAGACTCAGATCCAGATGATTCTTCATTTTGATCTTCAATGCCTGCCATCAGAGCCATGTTGGCGCATTCATCTTCAGATTCTGATGAGGATCCAGATTCATCAGAGTCATCCCAAGTTGCCATTAGAACCTTCTTCTTTTTGTCAAACTTCCTCTTAGGTTTTTCTTTAAGAAGTTTTGGACATTCGCTCTTGTAATGGCCAGGTTCTTTGCATTCAAAACAGACAACTTCCTTCTTTCCAGATCTTTTTGGTCCAGAGGACTCCTTGCGCTGATCTGATCTTTTGAAGTTCTTGAACTTCCTCTGCTTGTGCTTCCAGAGTCTGTTGATTCTTCTGGACAACAAGGATAATTCATCTTCTTCTTCAAAAGAAGATTCTTCAGAGCTTTCCTCTAACACCTGCAAAGCTTTCACAGATTTGTTATATTTTAAGGCAATAGACTTACCTTTCTTTTGAGGTTCATCTTCCTCAAGTTCAATTTCATGACTCCTTAGTGAGCTGATTAACCCTTCCAGAGTGATCTTGTTCAGATCCTTGGCAAGCTTCAGAACAGTGACCATAGGTCTCCATCTGATAGGCAGGCTTCTGATGATCTTCTTCACATGATCAGCAGTTGAGTAGCCCTTGTCCAGAACTTTTAGACCAGCTGTAAGAATCTGGAATCTAGAGAACATAGTTTCTATGGACTCAGATTCTTCCATCTTGAACGCTTCATACTTCTGTATTAACGCCAGAGCCTTGGTCTCTTTTACTTGAAGGTTTCCTTCATGATCATTTTCAAGGACTCAAACATCTCAAATGCAGTTTCTCTATTTGTGATCTTTTCATACTCAGTGTGAGATATTGCATTTAACAATATTGTTCTAGCCTTGTGGTGATTTCTAAACTCCTTATTTTGGGCTTTTGTCATAGATTTTCTGTCTACTTTCTTTCCATTCCCATAAGTAGGATGAACATACCCATCTATGACCAAGTCCCACAAATCAACATCATAACCAAGAAAAAAACTTTCAATCCTGTCTTTCTAATAATCAAATTTCTCCCCATCAAACATATGGGGTTTTGTACTGATTCTGTCTCTTTCTTCATATTTGTTGGATGTTGAAGCATCAGCCATAATAACAACCAAATATAAATATCATTGTTTTTTCTCACTGGATCTTTTCTGTCACTGTGAAGTGGTAGCACACACAGAACCGAAGCTCTGATGCCAACTAAAGGTGAGAAAATACTTAGAAGGGGGTTTGAATAAGTATGAAGATAAAACTTAGAAATAAAAACTCAAGGATTTTTATCCTGGTTCATTGAACTCAACTAATCTAGTCCACCCAATCTAGAGTGATTTGCCTTTCTCAAATAAAGACTTAATCCACTATTTAATCAACTGATTACAATAGTAAGCACTAAGAACAACTGTTCAAAGTCTTCTCAAGAACTACTGATCCTAACTGGATCTTCTTACGGTTATCTTACAATCAAATGTAATAATAAATACAAGTGTTAAAATGCTTCTAATAAAGCTTTATCACAATTGTGATTTTTCACTTAAGATGAAGAACAATGAAATAATTCAAGCAAGAATGTATGAGTTGTATGAGAGCTTAGTTATGAATTCTTTTCAAGTATTTCCGTCAACTGAAGAAGATGAGTGGAGACTTGCTCTTATAGGCACAGTGATCCAAGAGCTTTTCACGTTGAAAATAGTGTACCAAAAAGGTCTGAGCCTTTTTGTCTTCACATCATGTGACCTTTCCTAGAAGAAGAATGCACAGAGAAATCCTTTTTGTCTGTGTTCTTGTGCCTAGCATAAATAAGGAAAGAGTCGTTTGGTTATTCCAACGGACATAACTTTGAAATCTTCTTCAACAATTTTCAGCAAGAATCATCAGAGTCTAAACTGGTCAGAGCCTTCTGATGTTCATCAGAGTTTTGCTGAATCAGAGTCTTTGCAGCAATTGTGCTTTCAGCGTGTATAAGTTCAGAGCAGAGTTTTGGGTCAGATCCTTAGTACTGTCAGCGTTAGTACTATCAGAGTCTTCTGAAGTAACTGTGCTTGAAAACTCTTCATACAGAATTCTTCATTGCTTCAAATTCTTCTGTAGCTTCTGCTTCAGATTCTTCTGGAGCTTCTGCTTCAGATTCTTCTGGAGGCAGCGCTCAAAATCTTCTGGAGGCTGTGTACATAATCTTCTAAGAGATGCTTCTGACGCTTCAGAGCCTTGTATATTTCTTATGTTCAAATATAATTTGCTTCTGGAGTGATATTTACCTTAACAACTGCAACAAAAATTCTCAAGAAAATTTTAGAGTATATAATTATTTAATACAAAATTTCATAATAGTTATCATCAAAACATAGAGATATTATTAAGAACCAATCTGTGTTCTAACACAGAAGAGGTACACAACATGAGACATTCTTTCCCCTCTGATTCTCATTCTTGTAATGCACAGAATGATACACGTCTCCTAAAAGTGTAGGCACAAGATTCCTCGAGATAAAAATGTGGAAAGCATCCAAATCCATAAAGTCTGGAATATTCAGAAACAAAATGACACCATATATGCACATTGCCAAGATGGCATTAAAAACAATCTAACAACCCTCTTTAGTAAAGTGCTGAGCTCTACCAATCATAAAAGGCAATGGAAATCCAGGAATTCCATTCCTCCTAACCAACTTCCCCTCTAACTCAGAAGCATCCAAATGAAGAGCATTGGCAAGCTTAGTCAAATTAGGTTTAGCTTCAGAATGATTAAAAGGCATCTGATCCATAATAGGAACTCTTAGCAGCATAGAGAACTCCTCCAGAGTAGGCATAATCACATAGCCAGAGAAAGTAAAGCATCTCAATTATGGATCATATAACTGAAGCAAGGTATGAAGAGCTCCCAACTGATACACTGAAGCTTTGTAGATACATCCCAGAAGTTTCCCATATGATTCCTTGAAATCCTCCATCACACTACGATCAGCAACAGAAATCAAACTGAGCAAAGGCCTTATGTCTGGAGTAGGAAACTTGTACACAACAGTCTTCTTCAAACTGGGCCCCATGTCAAAAGAGGAATAACTCACTAGAATCGAGAGGAAAATATACACCTGCAACATAAATACATGCCAATCTTAATATGCAAATGAAAATGCAAATGCAATAGGGGATCAAGATTGTTGTGCTATTGACTGAGATGAACCAGCGCTTCGCTTCAGCGAGAAAATAACACTACACTAACATAAGGAACCCACTGTATCAAGGATCAAGAGTTCATAATGATGAGAAAACGGGTAGGTTGAAGGTCAAAGTTTCTTGCATAGCCCTCCCCACTCACAGGTATGGACCTATCTCTAATAAGGTTTGGCATCCTATGCGGTCGTCAGCGTCACAGACTTTCGAGAAACAATGATACATTCACCATTTTTGGTTTGACATCATAGTCTAATGAAGCGGCCTCACTTAGCTGACTTTCAAATGAACGGTCCCTAGAGTCGACAATCCTTAGATCCAACATCCTCTCAACTGTCTGAAACAGACTGGAAAGGTAGTCATCAAAGAGAATCTCTTCTGAGCACGAATTTGTGAGAACTAGTGCATGCCAAACATACAGGTTCATCACTACTTTCCACTTCTAATGCTATGGTTATACTCAAACCTGCGTTTTGGCTTATCACATAGTGGAACATTTCCACCCAATAACACAATAATATGATAATATAAATGCGGAAAGTAAAATGCCAATGCAGTAAAGTACAAATACAACACATATACATATATGTACACACCCTAAAGATAAAACAAACAAGCGCTAGGATTGACTCACATAGGGGATGGAAGTAGTCCCCAGCAAAGTCGCCAGTTGTCGCTACTGCAAAAAAAGAGGCAGGCAAAGACAGAAGAGTCGTCACCGTTTGTTATTTATCCCAAAGATAGGGAATGGGAACGATCAGAGCAAACCTACGAAAAGGGAAAAGACAGTTCGTCGCAACCAAATCTTGGGTTCGGGAGTCGGTTACGCAAGGGGAAGGTATGAGCACCCCTCACGTCCGTTGTACTCAACGGGATCCACACTTGTTATCTATCTAAAAGGTGTTAAACTATAAGGAGGGTCACAGGGACAAAAGAAAATAAAAGAGACTCGATAGAGCATCGCCGCTCTATGCCTACGTATTCCCTCGTGCAATGGGAAAGTCAGAGTCAACGTAGTTCAGAAAACTATGGGTGAAAGGTGGGGAAGGTTTCTCTCCAAGACATCGCCGTCTTGTGCCTACGTATCCTTGTCTGGTACAAGAAATCAGAGCAAACATAGTTCGGGCTAACACGACCATAGGTTGGTTCAAGTGTTTTAAATTGAGTAGGGTTAAACCTTCGGTCTACCAGTTAGGTGTATTGCGGCACGACCATTGGAGACTTAGGCGTTACCTACTTGTGGTAGAACCAAGAGTTAACACACTCTTTATGAAAATGATTTTCCAAACAATCTCGAAGGATAAAAAGGTTTGATGTTTGTTTTTGAGTCTTTTATGGAGAATAAGTGAATTGAATTGTGTTTGTAATTCATATTGCACTAAAGACTATGACTTGAGAGCGAATGCGTCGCATATCGCCCAAAGGGCCTACGCTAAACAATCTAGACAATTGAGAGGAGGCCCCCCAACTATCATTTCCCAAATGCTTAAGGCTCGTAGCGTACAACACTTATTATCCTTTATTACATGTTTTAAAGAAGTTTTGAGATGAGAAGAGAAAACACAAACTCTAAGGGGAACTACTCAACCCTAATGTTATCATGCAATGTGCTCATAATGTTGGGATTAAGAAGGGGAAAGACTTCCCTAAGGTTATCATGCTTGGATTGAACACTTAATGTCTCTCCTACTCCCATCCTAAACGTAGGGACTAGGAATCCTAAGGGATCATGGCAAAGCACCAAGAAAACATAAGATAAATCAATCACAAATAAAATGCAAGAAAGGGATGAAGATGACTTAAATAAGTCAAGAGAAATGCAAACATGATATGCAAGATGCAAGGGATGCAAAACAAACAAAAGAACAAGAAGAAATGACTTAAACAAGTCAAGGAGAAAGTGAGATGAAATAGGAGAAGTTACAACTCCTACAACCACTCATGCATCAATCACTAATCTCAAAAGGTAAACACCAAAGCTTAAATAAGAAACCATGATCAAGTAGAATAGGGGAGAAAGAATCTTGGGCAGCAAGCATATGAAATGAAACTCAACCAAACTCATCACATTGATCATGCAAGAAGAAAGAACAAACAAGTTCTCAATGTGGTTTCTCATTCAAAGAAAACTCAAAGTATAAGCAAGGAGTACCAAATCACCTTGAATGAGTACCAAAGTCCAAGGGACAGAAGTGAGAACATGAGAAGAAGGCTCACAAACAAGAGTGAAAATAAAACACAAGCAAGTTACAATCTAGGGCAAGGGAAAGAACCAAAATTCAAACCACATTCAACACTTAAACACAAGTGGAATGCCCTAAATAAAAGTAAATTGCAACACAAACTACACAAGTGTATGACCTATCAAATTAAAACCAGCACCCTAAACATGTCAAGAATGTGAATCAAGAAGCATAGGATTCATATGGGATCCATCAAAGTCATCTCCCAAATGAACTAGGTCAACTAGTTTATATGAACTTCAACTAGGGTGACTTGACTTGTAAGGTTCACCAAAAATAGAAGGAATGTTCAATAAATCTCAAATAAAATGCAAAAAGCACCTAAACATGTTGGCAACCAGAGGCCAAAACATCCAAACCAAATTCCATTCAAGGCATCACCAAATGATTTGATCAACTAGGGTACTCCATCTTGAGGAGTTATTATCGAGGGTCAAACAAAAGCAACACTAAGTCAAACAAAAATTGATCAAACCTTGACCAAAATCATCCTTAAAGGTACCTTAATCCATCCTCAAAATGGAGAGGAAATCCTATTCATTGGTGATTGCAAATGGTACATCAAACAAGAATGATCAAATAAAAACAATTTCAAAAACAACTCCAATTGCAAAATTCAAAATTAATTGCAAAATAAAATAAAATTGAAATTAAAAATTATAGAAAATTAATTAAAGTCTTGAAATGTTGGAAAATAAATTTTGTAGAATTTTTAGCAATTTGGAGCTATTTTTAAAATTTTAAAATCAAAACAGAAAAGAAAATAAAAGAAAAAACAAATGGAAATGGAAGGAGGTGTATAAGCAATAAACAAAAACAAAGCAAACACGTTCAAAGCGCGTTGGGCTCAAATTGAAGGGGGTGTGGAAAACACTTTGAGCCCAATCCACCCAGACTCAGTTCAACTCTCCAAATGCACCATTTCATTAAACGGATATGGAGTCAAACGAGCCACATGGACAAGTCAAATGAATTGAAAGCAAACACGCATGCAGTCAAACTTTCAAACCAACGCCAAGTCAGATCTGAATGTCAAATAACCAGACGCCAGAGCCCTAGCTCCGGTCGTCTTCTTCGGTGACATGGCCAGAGACATAGTCATCCAATCTCAACAAAAATGCACAAAAATGGCACCAAATGAAAGCTGAAGTTGCAAGGATCATGAATCCACTCTTAAATTCTCAAGATGATGCACAAATAAAGAGAATCAAAGCCATGAAAAATGAGATGCACATGCTGAAATTCAGCCAAACATGAACAACAAGCAATCAAACATGGCCTACTCAACATAGGGCTTCAGATGCAACTAGTATGAACCTAAATCATGGTCTAGAATGAGAGAATTATGGATTGAAAGCTTACTGAACGGAGACACTCCGTTGGTGCTTCAAATGCGTGTAAGCTTGCTTCTCTTGCTCCAGATCCACTCCAAATACTTCAAGGAAGATGAATTAAGCTTCAATTGAACTTGATTTGTGAAGAAAAATGAAAGTCAAATTTGAACTTTGCTTGAGAAATTCAAATCTGAAACTGCTATCTCTTGCACAAATTACACCTTCTGAACTCTTAGGGTAAACTTAGAACTTATATATGATGGATTTGAGATGATTTGGAAGGCCCATGAAGCCTCGATTTGTATCCACATTGCAAAATTTGAATTGAAACTTCTTTGTGAAGAAACTTGAAATACCACGTGTTTTTGCCCTTATGTGCCAAAACCAAATTGTGAAAACTTCTTATGAGTGTGTTATGAAGTGGATTGAATCAAAATAAGACAAAAACATGACCTATAATGAATTGAATTCAACCCATACTTGAAAAACCATAATTCACTTGAAAATCTCACCACATGTCCATAACCATCCATAATTCACATGATCCTTGAGCTCTAGGATTTAAATGAGGTCTCTAGGAGCAAATTCCATGTTGGTTGGAAGTTCATTTGAGATACACAAGTGCATGAAAATGACCTATGTAACAAATGGCCTATAATGAAAGTTTCCCAAAATACCCTTGCCTTGTAAGGTCCAAAACTTGAGTTATACAAATGATATCAAGGACTTCTAAGACTTTTTGGAATGCTAAGACCATGAGGAATAACTTTCATTTTCACTTGAAGTTGAGGAGAAACTTGATTCTATGTCAAAAGCGCCTTGCAAGTCAGTTGACTTTTGGTTGACCAAAAACAAGCTCATCTGAGACCTCTAACTTGATGGCATCATAACTTGAGTTCCACAAACCCAATGGATGCGTTCTAGTACTCAAAAGAAAGCTTAGAACATGCCCTTCATGTATCATGTTTGCATAAGAATGATATTGAACTTGTATCATGAGGTAAATTGTCCTTGAAGTTAGGCACTAAAGAAGGTGATTTTACACTAACATCCTTTGAAAACCTAACTTAGTAACCTCTCTCACTCTTGATTCTTCTTGATTTGAATTTGACATGACACCTTAGATGTCTCAAGATAACTTCGCATGGACTCAATGAATTAAAACCACCTCTTGAACCCCCTCAAGTTCACATTTGACCTTGAGTTGACCAGATGAAAGCTTAGATTCACATCTTTTGACTGTGACCTCTTGCAGATGAAATAAAGGCATAGACAAGCTCCATAATGCCTTCCAAAGTAATCAATGAACTTCTCCAACACATTTTAACAACAACAATGATCTTATGGACCTCTTATAATCTTCTGTTGACCCCTAAGATAGGAGATAAGCAACACACTTCAATCTTCTCCTCTCAAGGAGCTTTGACAAATTCATGATGATCATAAGTGCTTGATGACTTGAATAACACTCTTGCTTGAGCTTGAAACCCTTGAGACTATACTCTTGAATGGAACACTACTCTTGATCCCCTATAAAGGACAATGTTATGAAAATGCAAATACTAAAAATGAAATGAAACATAAGCCAAGTAAAGAAAAAGGTTGGTCAAATTTTGGGGTACAACAGCTCTAGCTTAGAAGCACTTGTTCGTGCTCTTGCAGCTTTCCTAATAATGTTGTGAGATCCAAAATTTTGAGGTTGTTAGCTTCTTTGATGGCGGTTACCTTCGGTTTCCATTCCCTGTTAAGACATCTCAACATTTTATTAGTTGCAACATCATTGGCAACTGGCCTACCTAGTGAATGCAATCTATTGATAAGATGAGTGAATCTCTTTTGCATGTCCGCAATGGTTTCCTCTTGCTCCATGTAAAAGAGATTGAACTCTTTGTCGCTACTGCGAAAATCGGCGCCGGCTAAACAGAAGAGTCGCCACCGTGCGTTATTTATCCCAAAGGAGGGAAAGGAAACGCTCGAAGTAAACCTACCGCAAAGACGGGAAAGGAATGGTCATCGCAACCAAATCCTGGATTCGGGAGTCGGTTACGCAAGGGGAAGGTATTAACACCCCTCACATCCGTCATACTCGACGAGATCCACGCTTGTTGGTTTGTCTACAGGATGCAAAAACAATCTATCTACGGTTGCTAAGGCTAAACGGGAAGAAACTGACTCGATAGAGCATCGCACTCTATGCCTACATATTCTCAAGAGAGAAAGTCAGAGTCATCGTAGTTCAGGAAACTACAAGGAATGGGGATCGCCGAGATATCGCGTCTCGTGCCTACGTACTTCCACACAGCGTGAAAGATCAGAGCTTACGTAGTTCAGGCTTACTACGGGTAGACAGGGTGTTCTCGATCACACAGGAGTGAGAGATTAAGTTGGCTTGAAAGGTACGGGAACCTACGGGAACTAGAACTACGGTCTGGTCTCGATTGCGCTCGGGCAAGGGAAAGGGATAACAGGCGTTAGTTTTTAGTGTGCTCGCTAGGATATCGCATCATATGCCTACATATTCTCATTCGATATGAGAAATCAGAGCAGCTGTAGTTCAGCCTACTACAGCTAAAACGGGGAAACGAGAAGAAGGTAAAAGGGAGGTAGCTCGCTAGGATATCGCATCCTCTGCCTACGTACTCTCGTCTGGTACGAGAGATCAGAGAAAACGTAGTTCGACGGGAAAACGAGTCTCGATTGCACGGCAGCGAGAGAACAGAGAGGTTAGTTTTTAGTGTGCTCGCTAGGATATCGCATCCTATGCCTACATATTCTCGTCTGATACGAGAAATCAGAGCAGCTGTAGTTCGACCTACTACAGCTAAAACGGGGAAACGGGAAGAAGGTAAAAGGGAGGTAGCTCGCTAGGATATTGCATCCTATGCCTACGTACTCTCGTCTGGTACGAGAGATCAGAGCAAACGTAGTTCGACGGGAAAACGAGTCTCAATTGCACAGGGGCAAGAGAAGGGGTCTCGATCGCCTGAACGCGAGAGAAAATGGGTTTCGCTCGCACGGGGGCGAGAACAAAGAGGAAGCAGGCCTACGCCTAAACGGGAAGGAACCCGGGACACACACGCAAGAACCTAAGGCGTAGGAGCGAATGCGTCACATGTCACCCAAAGGGTACCATACTAGACATCCTAGAAGATTGAGAAGAACCTCCTCAACTGTCATTTCCTACGTATCTAACGATGCAGCTCACAACACTCGACGGTTGCCTGAAGACGTGAATAAGATGCTGATGTTGAACGAAGTGGCTCCGTTGGCTCCTGAAATGTGCGCAAGCTCCATTCCAATCTTCTCCTCTCTGGATCCTTGATGAGGACGCTCGAATCAGAACCAATGTAACGCTTAGACCATCATGGTTCGACTTATGCGAGAAGTCGAACTCTAAGAGGTAGCGTATTGATGTCCGTGTCAAAGACAAGATAGAGAAATGATATCGACAATCATTCTCCAATTGAATCGTGTCACACGGCCAGCCAAAAATAAAATCGAAAATAAAATCGGATACAAAAGAAAATAGGAGAGAAATCCAACACAAAATGGAAATAATATGCTACTCCTAAAATACGGCAATTAAATTCTACTAGAAAAATATTCTAAAAAAATAAGAGAAAATGCATAATGGAAAATAGCATAGAAAATTCCTATCTAAAAAACTATAATATTCTATAAAGAAAAATAGGAAAAAACTATATTAAATCTATAATATTCTATAAGGAAAACTAGCATAAAAACTATACTAAAGTCTTTATAATATCCTATAAGAAAATAGAATTAAAATCTATATTAAATCTATATTAAAAAGAAATATGCATGATATTCTAAATCCCTAAAATAAATCTAAAAGAAAAATAGGAAAATAAATCTAAACTATTACAATCACACCTCCAATACAAGAAATTAAAAATAAAAGGGGAGGGGGGTACAACCTGCAAAAGGGTGTAAATGCAGGAAAAAACCACTCTGGGCCCAGCCCACAATACAAAGAATCCAGAAAATAGAAACAATGGCCAGGGGGCGCGCTGCTGGGAAATAGGGTGCAGGCAGAAAACGCGAATTGGGCCCAGCCCAATCATAACCACACAAAAAAACAGCATAGGGGGTGGCGAAAAGAAAACAGGGGTGTAGGCCAGAAAGTCAGTTGGTGCTACTGGGCCCAATCAACACAACTCCAACAAGGGGCTTCAGCAGGGGGTGCGTCTGGAGACGTGTGGTGTGGATCAGAAATTGAAACAATTAGGCCCTAAGGCCCAATCACCCAGTCCAAACAATCGTTCACTCCTTCCTCTTTCCCGTCCCAACAGAAACCCTAGTTCTGTCTATCTCTCCCCATTTCCGCCGCCGACCAAACTCTTCCGTCTCCCTTACCTCGCCGTCTCAACTCTCTCTACTTCTTCCTCCGTCCATCCTTCTGTCTTGTCCGGGAAAGCAATCTATCCTTCTCAGTTTAATCCAGCTTCTCTCAAACATCATCATCATCGGATCGTGGAAGATCTTCGACGAAGTGGTTCGCGGACACGAAAATCGGGAGGTTTGTTGATGATCGGTTATGCTTCTGGAAAAACGATGAAGATCCTGAACGTTTCTGTGGATGGATCTTGAAACTGATGGATGCTGACGTTATGTTTGCAGAAAATCTGGTAAAAAGATCTTGAAGGTTGGTGAGGATGAGTTCTTGAAGTTTTCTGATGGATCTTGTAAGTTTCTGGGCGCTTGAAGAACGGGTGAAGACTCTTGGAGCTTGTTGAACGGATTTTCAGACGATGTTGATGATCGGAGTTCGTGATGAATATTGGAGATCAGGAAGAACACGGTGAGTTCCTGAGGTTGGATGAATGTTCATGATGGATCTTTGGAGATCTGGACGGAGGTTGAAGTCCGACGAGTTTCTTGGATGCTTTGATCGAACGCTGGTTCACAGGTGGATGAAGTTGCAAGTTCTTGAACGGATCTTCACGAAGAAGATGAAGATCTGGAAAACTCTATGAAGATCTTGATGATGTTATTGAACCTAGAGACTTGGATGAACGATGATGAAGATCCATGAGTTAAGGTTGATGATTTCTGATGATAAAGATCCATGGAAATCCCGGAGAACGAGATGAACATGGTGGAAAACGAAAGACTGAGGATCATCGGAGAAGATGATGACTGGTATGGATCGGAGGTTGCTGATGAACAGAGATGCAATTTCTTTGATGTTGTGGAGATTGATGCTCATCGATGATGATTGCTCGGTGAAGAACGAACACATGATGAACACATTGAATGTTCATGGCGGAGAAGAGAACGATCTGGAGATTCGAGTGAATTTCTGGAAAAATGCAGTTTCCGGCGACCGTTGCGGCGGCTCAGGTGATGGTTACGGGGGGACCAGCAGCGGCTGCATGGCCGGACGGTGAAGGGAGGAAGGAGGCGCTACGTGTCAGCGTGCATGCAGAGGGAGAGTGGATACGAGCCACGTGTGCGCGTGAGGTGGCAGGTGATGAAGTGAGGTGGAAGAGTGCTGAGAGAGCCAAGTGGCAGTGCTTGGGGATAGTGGATTGCGATGTGGCAAGCTATGAATGCTGAAAGGGAGAGGTGGAGCTTTATATACGAGACATGTGGCACGAACTTTGGGCCCCCAAAACCTGACAAATGGCCCACTAAAACTAATGACAGGATTAAAGACTTAATAAATGGATTAGTAAAAACTGAACGAAAATTAGTACTAATTAATGAAAATGAAAAAAAATGAAGTGAACCAACAATTAATGAACTAAACAACCAAACTGACTCTAATCAATGCAACTAACTCTAATTAAAGCGAATAAATCCTAATCTATTAAAACTAACAATTCAATTAATCTAAACCAAAAAAAATCTATTTAAAAACTAAAATCTATAATAAACTCTATACTAATAAAAGCTATTCAAATAAAAATTTATTTAAATCTATATTAAAACTAAAAGAAACTATATTCTAATATTATTCTATTAAAATTTAGAAAACTATATTATCTATTAAAACAAAAAACTCTATTTAAATCCTATAAGTTCTAAAGAAACTATTAAAAGCTATTAAAATTCTAGAAAGGCAATTAATTCAAATAAAAGGGAACGCGAGACCAACTCGAAATATGCGGCAAAAACCGGACACCGAAATATCCTCAAAATAACAGCGTGAGCTAAAAACACCGGGACGGGCACAAATTCTCAAAATACACTTATTCGAACTGGCCTGGAATGCCTGAAACGCCATGGGAGGCTGTAATCCCGATAAAATCAATCTGACTGAAAAGAATGCAATGGATGCGGTATATGAATGCGAATGCAAAATGCGTCGAAACATAAACCAGATGTGGAAACCGGTTGGTCAAATTTTGGGGTGCAACACTCTTGTGTTAGCGTATTGATTCTTGCTAGCTTAACATCATTGGTTCCCTCGTGGTCAACTTGCAATGAGTCCCATATAGCTTTTGCCGTTAAACAATGAGAAATCCTATAATATTCATCAACTCCTAATGAGGAGATCAAAATATTTTTGGCTTTCCAATCGTAATTATATTTCTTTTCATCATCATCAGTCCATTGTGCTTCGTGCTTAGGCATAATCATATTATTCTCATCGGTCATAGTTATTTCTATTGGACTGTTAAGAATAACATTCCACACTTTTCTATCTATGGAATTAATGTGCACCAGTATACAGTCTTTCCAATAACTGTAATTTTCTACATTAAAAACGGGAGCTCTATTATAGGCCCTTTTAGGTTCGTTAGTCATTTTCTATAAAGTTATACTTGAAGCACGAAGTGAACCGGTTCTCCTGATACCACTTGTTAGACGATGGCGCGGATCTAGAAGGAGGGTTGAATAGATCCCTTATTAAAAAATCAGTCGGCGCTACCAATAAAATTGGTTTTAAAAAATTGTTTAATTTGCGGAAGCGGTCGTGGAAAAATTACCGCCTATAACGAAACGTTACTAGAAAACCGGATATGCCTCTAGCCTATGGATATTGATAATGAGCAAAGAGAATCACCACGCTAGGCACACTATCAATTGATTTATATCACTACTTGGTATGACTAGTTCCAATGCCTCAAAATGCCAACAAAATAAGTGGACAACACAAGAGAATTTTGGTTCAGACAATTTATCAAACACTTGGCGTGTAGAGCACACAAAGTGAGTTTTTCTTTGAGTAAGTAACTCTGGTTTCCTTGTACAATAAACTATTGTACTAGAGTCAAAATAAGTTCAGCACTTACTCAAAATAGTCCTAAATTTGATAGAATTGTTTGTAAGAAAATTATGCAAATATTAAGCAAAAATGAAAGTGTAGAAAGTAAAAGGCACAAGGATTTGTTGAGGCAGTTCCCCCGCCATCCTCGCTTCAGGGTACGTCTTCCCTCAATTCTAAAAGTAGAATTGAGCCCGTATAGTATAAAAGGAACCTGTTGTTAAATCGTTTATACAAGAATAGACAAGCAAATGCACAAACAAACTCTCTTGTTGTTGAAGATGCTTTCTCTTCTTATCCCTTGATTCGAGCCGAATCAAGTCCTTCAATAGTTTGTGTTGGACCTCCGATTACAACCCCTTTGTTGAACAACCTTACGTTTTCAAACCCCAGCCCGGCTGATCTCAAACACTTACTAATCGAACCCGAACCTCTCCTTCACAATTCACCGATTACCCCTACTAGATCGACGGAACCCACCACTCCTCGATCACCTTCGCTCAGCTGAATATATGTTGAGAAGATTCGTACCAAAATCCCCAAATTCAGTGAATCTTGGAGGACAAAACCCTCAAGGTTTTATTCAAGAAAAACCTGCCAAAATCTTAACCCAAACCAGATTCCCAATCAACGGCTTCAGATGTTATCACTTCAAGCACCATAATGCACATCAAAGGTTATTGTGTGTGATTGTTGTGGTATGAAATGTAGAAGATGGAGATGATGAGAACTAATGGCACCTCTTTCACTTTTCTTGTTTTGCAATTGATTCAATTGTTATGAAATGAAATGAGCAACTTTCTATTTATATCATGCTAAAAATAACTGACAAAACCACTTTTCAAAATAAGCGGACATACCAAAATTATGCATCAAAGTAGAGAGCGATTGACCATACAGAAGGAAGGGTCGACCTGAGCTACCCCAAGCAAAATAGACTATGCAAAATAACTAGCTATGTGTCGTCCGAAATAGGACTATGCGTCGACTCAAAGTGTGTATTTTTTGACAATCAGAAATAACAATAATATGCATCGACTGGTAGGTCGACGTGCGCCAACCCGGAGAAAATGCAAGTTAGAGACACTTTCTATGAGTCGACCGGAGCGGATGTGCGGTCGACTGGAGCAGATGTGCGATCGACTCAAAGACCTGTATTTTGCAAAAATACCTATTTTGATGTTTTTGACTCTTCTAGATGAAAACTATGATGACCAATGGGATCTTAGCTCGTATGACGCATATTCCAACACGATTAAGTGCAGTACTAGAGATGCATTATGCAAGAAAATGGAACATGACAAATATGGTATACTTATGCATTGCGGTGATAATGCCAAACATCTCTTCTTCCGTGCGACTAATTTTTGACATCATCGAAACCTGAATATCAAGTATATGAGGCTTTTCCCTCACAGGAAACTCTTGTTTTAATGTTGCTATTATGCTAAAATTATTTGCTTAAGGGTAATGCTAAGAGTTAAGGGTGAAAAGAAAGACCTAAGGGGTTAGTCCTAAGTTTATTCGCCAAGACTCGCATCTTGTGCCTACATATCCGAGGTAGGGGATGAAACCAGAGTAATCGTAGTTCCCCTCAAAAGGGAGGAAGAGAAACTTCTTGAAGGTGGTCAAGGTTTTAATGGGGATGCAAACGTTCTTAAGGAAGCACTTGCATGGAATGCGTAGACTCCTATCTCTACATTGTAAAGTTGAATTGAAAAGGGTAAGTTAGGTATTCCACGGCGGGAAACCTAACATGGAGTGCAGCGGCTCCTTATCCTAATGCTAGGGTAAAGGGTAAAACTATCCACGGAGGGACGCCTAAAAATATGAGTACAACGACTCGAAGTCTCTAGGTTTGAAAGATGAAAGAGTCAAGGGTAAGAACTATTGACGCGACGGTTAAACGGCTAGACCTATCCTTCGGATGGGGAATTAACGGTAAAATAAATATAATGATAAATTATCAAGCAACGGTATTGAAATATGGGAAAATGTGCAAGATTAATAACGGAATAAAAAGCGACTATGTCCTCGCATAAAGTTACAACCATGAAAAATGAAATACGAAAAAATATGAAGTTAGTAAACAAGGACAAATGAAAAATAACAAAAGTATGATGACAATTAACGGGACTACTAAGAATTTTTATCATAGAAACTTTTTAGGTTAGAAATTAGAATGAAAATGTTAGCAATTTGAGTTAGAACTATTTTTTAAGAAAAACTTTTAGAATTAATTGAAAATATAAGAGGGAAAGGGTCAATTGAAATGCTGTCAATTGTTAGGGTTGAAACCCATCCTCTTCCTCTGGCATGCGACGGCCATGAAAGCTTCCTCTGAGATTTTTCACTTTGTTCATTCTTCTTCTTCGCCTAATCATCTTTTCTTCCTCTTTTCTGTGCCATCTGGAAAAAAAAGACAAACAATTGGTTAAGGAAAACTGCTCACCTTTTCGTTATGGGTTTGAAGCGGTTTCGCCTGTGGGAATTTGTGATGACGTTAACGATGGCTTATGGTTTTCATTTAAATCCTGTGATGAAGTTGATCTTCTGAGGCGAGCTCGACGGCTTACGTGACTGTTTTGGGTTTATTGATGATGAATAGACCTTTGGTTCTTGTTCTGATGAACTTCTTCGATTATTTAATGGTGAGGTGATTCGTTTTGGCCGCCGTTTCCATTTGTTCTTGTCGTTTTAGGATTCTTAAAAAATCCCTCCCCCTCTTGATGTTGTTTTCTAATGTTGTTTTATATTATTGTGGTTTTGTGGGCTTGGATCCGTATTGTTACGCTTTTGCTGATGATTTCGTTTTGATTGTTTTAAAACAGAGGAATTTATGGAGGAATTGTCGCGTTTTTCCTACTTCTGCTGGAGATTGGTTGCTGCGTTTTTTCATGGAGATGGTTTTGGCTATTTGGATATCCATATTTTTGGCTAGATTTGGATATCCATATTTTTGGACTGTTGGATATGGATTTTGTAATTTGGATATCCAGATTTTCATCTTGTTGGATTTTTTTTATGTCTAGATATGCTTTGGTTTTGTTGGATATGGGTTTGGCAATTTTGGTATACAGATTGGTTTTAATGATTTTTTTATGACTTGTTTGGCTGAACAGAAAAAATCATTTAAAAAAAGGCTCTTTTTCTCAAAGACTTTTTTCTCTCTCTCTCTGGATGCCTCGAACAGACGTTGCCAGATTGGCCGGGGTCAGAAAGTTAAATCGGGGGGTGTGGCGGCATTCACTTGTTGCCCCTCCCGGCATACCCGATGATGATAATTTTCTGAGGGTATTGCAACAACTAAAAAAACCAATTTTGGATTAATTCTATCAATTAACAATTTTTCTAACGTTGTCGGTTTTGCAGGCTCGAAGACTCGGAGATTGAAGATCGGACGTGAAGAAGTCTTAGGAAAAACATTAGGGACTTTTAGGACAATTAGGAGTTTGAATTTGTAACTCAACAAAGGTAAATATCCGAGTAAATGTTGTAATAAAAATTGTATAGAACTTGAATAAATCCAGTCTTTAATAAACTTTGATTATTTTTTGACTAAATTCAATTTGCATTCTCTCTCGAATAAATTTGACATTTCACAATCCGAATTCAACAATTAACCTTTGCACAAACCTGAACTTAAACTGATGCCTGATGCAAATTACAAACTCTACCGAGCCTTGACAGAATTAACCCGTACTTGGTAATAAAAAATCAGTGAACATGGCCTTGAACAGATAAACAGATAATTCCATTTTAACGGCAAAACAAACTTTCCTCCGCCTTTAAATCCAAATTGTATCTTGAGTAGCTCGACTCTGTAACCTGAATCGACTCAACTGATAACCGTAATCACACTGACTGATATTCTATCATGAATTCAATGCAAACAACAATTCCACTGCTCCTCTAATATTAACTTGTAACTAGTAGAAAAACAGGAAAACGTGCGTCTGTTAGAATAAATTTCTTGAAACCGATTCAACCCAAATTCATCTATATTACAACGCCCTCAACTCCATCTGGCTAATGAATTAAACAACATTTCTAAATCCAACTGACGACTAAATCTCGGTTCTCAAATAAAATGTATTGTGTCAAGAGGAATCTGACGTTAAAAATTCAACCCATTCTCAAATAAAAATTGCATGACTCGGAGTTGGAAACCCTAATGTTTGAGAAATTTCTGATGATGACTTTGCTTCATAATCGTCCACGGAATGTAAATTAATGACCCTTTTTCCCTTCATTAATTAAAGAGCACACAGTGTTATTTTCCTGTAGAAACAACACACTGAGCAACCCAGTTAGCGGTTAATTAAAATGCAAATGCAGAATGAAATGAAATGAGAAATGAACCTAATGATCTAAGGATAAAATTTGGGGTATGACAGTTGCCCTTATTTAATTAACTTCACTGGAAGATTTGAGCAATGAAGGCTCGAGAAATCATGGTGAAAGGGATTTAAATACAGATAGACGAAAATTTTGCCCTTAGATGCAGTGATATGTAATGCTATGGACAAAACGGAAACGAACTATAACGCTGTTAATGCCAAGAATATAATATGATGCATATGATGGAAATGATAAATGCAAGGACACAGACGACAGGACGATACAGGGGACAGACACAACGAGCTACCACACACTAGAGAAGACGATACGCTGGGGAAATATAAAGTCATGGACCAATAGGTGCAAGCACAACCAATTGACACTTTAGAAACAACGATAGGAAAGCGATCCTCAACGGATATGGCGTCGACTATAACACCCCACTTCCCAAAATTAAAATAAAATACGATTAATCCAAATAAACATCAGAGTCTCCCCTCAACAAGTGGGATATTACATCACATCATCCATAATACTCTTCATTAGAAGGTTTTCAAACAAAACAGCGGAATAATTTTTAATTCATCATCCTCGGCCATCCTCCGAATTACATAAAAAAGGTTCATTAAAATGTTCACCAACATGATACGTCGCAGGAAATAAAATAAGTTCAGCATAAAAACAAATAAACACCCAAGTCCCGTGCTACGTATTAGAGAATCCTAAGACTCGACTCGCACACCACTATCCAAGCTAGCTAAGTACCTGGATTATCTGTACTTCCGAAGAAGCACAGACCACAACAACAACAAAGGGGTGAGAAAACATGATCAAAATTATTGGTAATACAATACATTAAATAAAGGTAGCAATCATAAACATTTCACCCAACATTCAACAAAAACGACCTATTGTCCAACAACAACATAACACACCATAATGCAAATATGCAACTCAACACCATGCATGCGGTACTGACTCATTGGTTCATTCAATCGAACCCCGGATAGATCACATACACCCGTCCTTAGCCATGATCTATCCCCACCATTCTCCGCAATCGAGTACGAATGAATCACCTACACTCCTCTTGAGCAATGATTCGTCCCACCAGCACCATGATATGCATAACACCAAATGCACAACAAATGAACTCAAGCATACAAGGTGCACACGATCCCCTGATCACATCACCATACATCATACATACACATCTCACACATCAATTTAATTATTTTGATTAAATTCATTACTACATGATTTCACCTTTTAATGTCAAGCATACACTCTTCACCACCAATCACCATATATATACTGGTCACAAATCAAGGAATACTATAAAACAACAGAACCACATCACCGTACAAAAACCATAATTTGCTGTCATGCTCGCTGGCTCATTCGCTTAGCGAAGCCCTAGCGAACGCTCGCTAGCTGCTCGCCTAGCGAACTCCCTAGCGAAGGCAGACAGTGGATACTAGAAGCCTTCGCTACCCATCTCGCCTAGAGAAGCCATAGCGAACACTCGCTACTAGCTCGCCTAGCGAACTACCTAGCGAATCGCTCGCTAGCTCTCCCGCTAGCTACTCGCTTAGCGAGTTCTGCGATCTCTCAAAACCCTCACAGTCCAGAACTGTTATCTTGCTCAAATTTAAGCCTATCATTCTACTTCTATCTTCAATCATATCAATACTACAACCAATAAACACTACTCTGTCATTTTGTAACAATTTTAACACCATAACCCACACCTATGTTCATCATCAGAACCACAGAAGTTACTCAGAACCTCACCAATCTCCCAACAACACATACCCAAGGTCATCAATGGCAACAACAATCATAAACACATCAATATGCACACCAATTCATCATAACAACAACAACCATCATCAACATTTCAGTATATCATTCATATTCACCAAACTCCTACGGGGTTAAGGAATCCCCTCTACCCTATTCATGCAATTTACCAATCTTAACCCGTTTCTCCCTCCTTACCTCAATTAATGCTCCGATTGACGAAGAGCTCTGAAGAACTGTTAGCCCTAGCCTTCTTATCTTCCTCCTTGTTCTTCCTCTTTCCTCTTCTCTCTAAAACTGACTTATCGTGTTCTAACTCTCTCCCCTCCCTCAACCTCTTCTAATACCCCTTTAATCCTTATTTTATTACTAATAATAATAATACAAATAATAATAATAATAATAATAATAATAATAATAATAATAATAATAATATTATTATTACTAATTATTAGATTATCATCATTGATTATATTATATTATTATTAACTTTACATTTTATTAAATAACTCCTATAACTCAAGGACACCCACCTACACGCTCAGATACACTCCGTCCCAAAGGACACACCAAAAAAAATAACACCAAAAGACTAAATAATTAAAAATGGATGTTACAACTCTCCCCCACTTTAATTATTTTCGTCCTCGAAAATTACCTGATGGAAACAATTCCGAATACGCTTCTCGCATCCTGCTTTCCAATTCCCAGGTCACACTGCCCCCTGCAGCACTTTCCCAGGCCACTCTCACCAAAGTTATCTCCTTCCCTCGGAGTCGTTTCATTTTACGATCTTCGATTCTCAACGACATCGTCTCAACAGTAGTATTTTCCCGGACTTGAACTTCATCTCTCTGAATTACATGAGATGGATCCGAGACATACTTGCAAAGTTGCGACACATGGAACACGTCATGCAAATTCGAAAGTTCAGGTGGTAACGCCACTCTATAAGCTACAACACCAATTCTCTGCAAAATCTGATATGGCCCAATAAACTTAGGATCCAGCTTCTTGGACTTCAACGCACGACCCACACCAGTCACTGGGTTAACGCTTAGGAACACATGATCACCTTCACTGAATTCCAGTTCTTTTCTTCAGTTATCATGATAACTTTTCTGCCTGCTCTGAGACGCTTTCATCTTCTCACGAATCATCTGAATGGCCTTAGTAGTCTGCTGCACCATCTCTGGTCCCAATACCACATTCTCACCTGTTTCATACCAACACAGAGGAGTTCTGCACCTCCTACCGTATAAAGTCTCAAATGGTGACATTCCGATACTAGAATGGTAACTGTTGTTGTACGTGAAGTCTATCAACGGTAAATGAGTATCCCACGTACCACCCTTTTCCAACACACAAGCTCTCAACAAATCTTCCAGCGACTGAATAGTCCTTTCTGACTGACCATCAGTTTGTGGATGGTAAGCTGAACTCAACTTCAACTTAGTACCCAAAGCTTCCTGCAAACTCCTCCAAAATTCGGAAGTAAACCTCGGATCTCTATCCGACACGATACTCGACGGAACACCGTGCAACTTCACAATTACGCGAATATAAATCTCTTCTAGCTTCACCAACAGAAAGCTAATATTGATCGGCATAAAATGTGCAGACTTCGTAAGTCGATCCGCAATTACCCAAATAGCATCAAATCCTCTCGCCGTGTTCGGCAAACCCGTAACAAAATCCATGGTGATACAATCCCATTTCCAAACCGGTACTTCCAACGATTGCATATATCTAGAAGGTCTCTGATGCTCTACCTTCAACTTTTGACATATCAAACAGGCATAAACAAATTAAGCTATATCTCTTTTCATACCGGACCACCAAAATAACTTCCTTAAATCATGGTACATCTTCGTAGCTCCCGGATGGATACTCAGACTACTACGATGTCCCTCATTCAAAATTGACTTCTTCAGTTCTTCATTATCCGACACACAAATCCTGCCTCTGAATCTTAACACACCTGTACTATCCAACTTAAAATCACTATCGGGGTCGCTTCCTTCCCCAAGCATCAAATCTACTAACTTCACATCTAGCTTTTGGCTTTCCTTAATCAAATCCAAGAAATCATTATTCACCTGCAACTTGCCCAACATCACACCATCGGCCGTAGTCTCACAAACCATGCCCAGATCTCTGAACTGCTCAATTAGTTCCATCTCTTTCACCATTAAAGCCGACATATGAATTGCTTTCCTGCTCAAGGCATCAGCTACCACATTCGCTTTTCCTGGATGATAACTCAAGTTGAAATCATAATCTTTCAACAATTCCAACCATCTTCTATGTCTCATATTTAACTCTTTCTGATCAAACAGATATTTCAGACTCTTATGGTCACTGAATACCTCAAACCTCGAACCATACAAATAGTGCCTCCTGATGTTCAACATAAAAACTACCGCAGCCAACTCAAGGTCATGGGTAGGGTAATTCCTTTCATACACCCTCAGTTGCCTCGAAGCATACGCTACCACTTTACCATCTTGCATAAGAACTCCGCCCAATCCCATCTTAGACGCATCACAGTACACCACAAAAGGTTCACTCGGAGTCGGCAACACTAACATCGGTGCTGTAGTCAATTTCTTTTTCAGTTCCTCAAAGCTCTCTTCACAAGAAGCATCCCATACAAAAACTTGATTCTTTCTCGTCAACTGCGTCAATGGCAATGCCAAGTTAGAGAACCCTTCAATAAATCTTCGATAATAACCTGCCAAACCCAAAAAGCTTCTAATTTCCGTCGCTGTCTTCGGCGGTTCCCACTGTAACACTGCACTCACTTTCGATGGGTCCACCGATATACCATCACCAGATATTACATGCCCCAAGAAACTCACTGTCTTCAACCAGAACTCACACTTTGATAGTTTAGAAAACAACTTATTATCTTTCAGTACCTGCAAGGCAATTCTCAAATGTCATGCATGATCTTCCTCAGACTTAGAATAAATCAGTATATCATCAATAAACACAACAATGAACTGATCCAAATAAGAATGGAAAATTCGGTTCATATACTCCATAAACACTCCCGACGCATTAGACACCCCAAAAGGCATTACAACATATTCGTAATGTCCATATCGATTTCTAAATGCCGTCTTCTGAATATCACCTTCTTTCACTCTAATCTGATGGTAACCCGATCTCAAGTCAATTTTACTGAACACCCTAGCTCCCACCAACTGATCCATCAAATTGTCAATCCTTGGAAGAGGATACTTATTCTTAATTTTCACTTTATTCAACTGACGGTAATCGATACGCAGACGTATACTGCCATCCTTCTTCTTTACCAACAACACTAGGGCTCCCCACGGCGACACACTCGGTCTGATAAACTTTCTATCTAACAATTCTCCAATCTGAGATATCAATTCAGCCAATTCCACTGTCGGCATCATGTACGGCGGCATAAATATAGGTCTTGTACCAGGGACAAGATCAATGCTAAATTCAACTTCTCTCGTCGGAGGTAATTCCGTAATGTCATCAGGAAATACTTCAGAAAATTCATTCACCACAGCCAACTTTTTCACTGATGTCTTGCTGTCAACAGACAATGACGCAAATAAAGCAAACATCTTAGTTTTGTCCTCCAACAGAGTCCTCAATTCCTTATTAGACAAGGAATCCGCCAATGCTTCCTCTTCTGGAGTAAGGAACAACAATACCTTCCGAAAACAATCGATGTAGACTCGGTTGAACTCCAACCAGTTCATACCCAGAATAACATCCAAATTACCAAGTGGCAGACAAATCAGATCTACCCCAAAGTCTCTACCGAAAATAGTCAGTGGACACTTCAAGCACACTAAAGAAGTAGTCATTAAACCAATAGAGGGAGTTTCAATAGTCATCCGTCGATCAAGAGTAGATGGCACCAATCCTAACCACTTCACACAATCAACAGACATGAACGAGTGGGTTGCATCCGTATCAACAATAGCAGTCAAAGGAATATTATTGATTAAACAAGTACCTTTGATAGAATGCTCTTCACCGGCAGCTTGAGTTCCCACTAAAGCAAACACTTTACCACTGGCCTGAGACGCCTGAGATTTCTTCGACTTCTCGCAATGCGTACTGATATGACCTTTCTCACCACAGTTATAACAGGTAGGCATAGTGTTTCTGCAATCAGCTATTACATGGCCTGGCTTACCACACCTGAAGCACTTCTTCACCTCCTTAGGACATTCATTAGCACGGTGACCCGCGCCACCACACCGAAAACATTTCAAATCAGTAGATGTCTTCCCTTCTCTAGACTTCTTATCAGAAGCAACCTTGTGCTTTCCCTTATCAGCAGGAACACTATAAGGAGTACCACCAAATCTCTACTTACCTTTACGATCATTCACCGCCTTATAATGTGCAATCCTGCCCCGGTTGTCATTATCATAGATCCTGCTTCTGCTTACCGGCTCCGGATAATTCCTGATCTTCTAACAAGCAATCCCCAACTTAACTTCCGGACATAGCCTATTCTCAAATTTCAAACACTTAGAGGTCATCGCATCTTCAGTATTGTAATGAGGACAATATTGCACCAGCGATTCAAATTTTGCAGCATACTCCGCTATGGTCAGATCACCCTGCTTCAGCTCTAGGAACTCTATCTCCTTAGTACTTCGTATGTCTTCCGGAAAGTACTTCTCCATAAAACCCTTTTGAACTACATCCCAAGTGATTGCAGTTCCTGCAGTCACCCATCTCTGGCGACTGTTGTCCCACCAAGCCTCAGCTTCACCTTCTAGCATGTGAGTACCAAACCTCACCTTTTGCTCATCGCTACAACCCATCATCCTGAAAATTTTCTCAATCGCTTTCAGCCACTTCTGCGCACCTTCAGGATCCAAAACTCCTCCTTCGACTGTCAGCGGCTTGTTACTCCTAAACTGTGCCAAATCCCCAAATTGCTCACCCGCAGCTGGGTTCTGATTAGCAACCACCTGCGCCATCGCTTGCATAGCAGCAACCAAAGCAGCATCGTTCCTTCCTACCATACTGCTCAATAATAACAACACCAGGTTAAAAGATACACAATCTCTATCCTAAGGACAGACTCAACAACTACACTGGTCCGACGGACCGACCTGCTCTGATACCAATTTGTAACACCCCACTTCCCAAAATTAAAATAAATATGATTAATCTAAATAAACACCAGAGTCTCCCCTCAACAAGTGAGATATTACATCACATCATCCATAATACTCTTCATTAGAAGGTTTTCAAACAAAACAGCGGAATAATTTTTAATTCATCATCCTCGGCCATCCGCCGAATTACATAAAAAGGGTTCATTAAAATGTTCACCAACATGATACGTCACAGGAAATAAAACAAGTTCAGCATAAAAACAAATAAACACCCAAGTCCCGTGCTACGTATCAGAGCATCCTAAGACTCGACTCGCACACCACTATCCAAGCTAGCTAGGTACCTGGATTATCTGTACTTCCGAAGAAGCACAAACCACAACAACAACAAAGGGGTGAGAAAACATGATCAAAATTATCGGTAATATAATACATGAAATAAAGGTAGAAATCATAAAAATTTCACCCAACATTCAACAAAAATGACCTATTGTCCAACAACAACACAACACACCATAATGCAAATATGCAACTCAACACCATGCATGCGGTACCGACTCATTGGTTCATTCAATCGAACCCCGGATAGATCACATACACCCATCCTTGGCCATGATCTCCTTGAGCAATGATTCGTCCCACCAACACCATGATATGCATAACACTAAATTCACAACAAATGAACTCAAGCACACAAGGTGCACACGATCCCCTGATCACATCACCATACATCATACATACACATCTCATACATAAATTTAATTATTTTGATTAAATTCATTACTACATAATTTCACCTTTTAATGTCAAGCATACACTCTTCACCACCAATCACCATATATATACTGGTCACAACTCAAGGAATACTACAAAACAACAGAACCACCTCATCGTACAAAAACCACAATTTACTGTCATGCTCGTTGGCTCATTCGCTTAGCGAAGCCCTAGCGAACGCTCGCTAGCTGCTCGCCTAGCAAACTCCCCAGCGAAGGCAGACATTGGCTACTGGAAGCCTTCGCTACCCATCTCGCCTAGCGAAGCCATATCGAACACACGCTACTAGCTCGCCTAGCGAACTACCTAGCGAATCGCTCGCTAGCTCTCCCGCTAGCTACTCGCTTAGCGAGTTCTGCGATCTCTCAAAACCCTCACAGTCCAGAACTGTTATCTTGATCAAATTCAAGCCTATCATTCTACTTCTATCTTCAATCATATCAATACTACAACCAATAAACACTACTCTGTCATTTTGTAACAGTTTTAACACCATAACCCACACCTATGTTCATCATCAGAACCACAAAAGTTACTCAGAACCTCACCAATCTCCCAACAACACATACCCAAGATCATCAATGGCAACAACAATCATAAACACATCAGTATGCACACCAATTCATCATAACAACAACAACCATCATCAACATTTCAGTATATCATTCATATTCACCAAACTCCTACGGGGTTAAGGAATCCCCTCTACCCTATTGATGCAATTTACCAATCTTAACCCGTTTCTCCCCCTTACCTCGATTAATGCTCCGATTGACGAAGAGCTCTGAAGAACTGTTATCCCTAGCCTTCTTCTCTTCCTCCTTGTTCTTCCTCTTTCCTCTTCTCTCTAAAACTGACTTATCGTGTTCTAACTCTCTCCCATCCCTCAACCTCTTCTAATACCCCTTTAATCCTTATTTTATTACTAATAATAATAATACAAATAATAATAATAATAATAATCATAATAGTAATAATAATACTAATAATAATAATAATATTACTAATTATTAGATTATCATCATTATTGATTATATTATATTATTATTAACGCTACATTTTATTAAATAACTCATATAACTCAAGGACACCCACCTACGCGCTCAGATACACTCCCTCCCAAAGGACACACCAAAAAGAAAATAACACAAAAAGACTAAATAATTAAAAATGGGTGTTACATCAGCGAGACGACTTCCCCTGGGGAAATATCCAAGAGTAACTGTTCAGCAGGTTTAGGCATGACCGACTGATACTCTAGGATAAAAGGTAAAACGGGATCCACACGGTGGTAGGATCAAGTAAACAAAAGTGTTGGAGTCTTCGAGTGAGAATAACATCCGAGCTTCTGGAAATTCCTTAAGCGAAGAGGTCGAACGGGATCTTCAGGAACCATCAGAAAAGATACAGGGTAAGAACCTACTGTATGCCAAAATAAATGGACTTCAAGGGAAAATGTCCTGATAAGTTTCTTGAGAGAGAACTGCCACTTATCATTGGAAGGGACTTACATGCCAAAATTGGATAAGCTCTCAAATAAAGATATTGTTACTTATCTGGGGATACGAATGAAATGATAGGCTCCTCTGGAGAGACTATCGCTCATTTGATGAAAATAAGCTTCCATGATCAAAATATGATTCAGCTTCTTCTTTAACTAAATGATTCATTCAGAAAGGGTAAATAAACTTCCCCACACTTCAAGGTCTGGTGCTCTAAATAGGTCTCGTTTTCTTGTTTTACTAAAGGGTAAAATAAACCTCCCCACGCTTCAAGATCTGGTGCCCTGAATAGGTTTCAGTTTCTTCTTATACTAAAGGGTAAAATAAACTTCCCCCTACATCAAGATCTGGTGCCCTTAATAGGTTTCGGTTTCTTCTTTTACTAAAGGGTAAAATAAACTTCCCCCCACTTCAAGATCTAGTGCCTTGAATAGGTTTCAGTTTCTTCTTTTACTAAAGGGTAAAATAAACTTCCCCCGACTTCAAGATCTGGTGCCCTGAATAGGATTCAGTTTCTTCTTTTACTAAAGGATAAAATAAACCTCCCCCTACTTCAAGATCTGGTGCCCTGAATAGGTTTCGGTTTCTTCTTTTACGAAAGGGTAAAATAAACTTCCCCCCACTTCAAGATCTGGTGCCCTGAATAGGTGTCAATTTCTTCTTTTACTAAAGGGTAAAATAAACTTCCCCCCACTTCAAGATCTGGTGCCATGAATAGGTTTCAGTTTCTTCTTTTACTAAAGGGTAAAATAAACCTCCCCCTACTTCAAGATCTGGCGCCCTGAATAGGTTTAAATTTCTTCTTTTACTAAAGAGTAAAATAAACTTCCCCCGACTTCAAGATCTGGTGCCCTGAATAGGTTTCAGTTTCTTCTTTTACTAAAGGGTAAAATAAACTTCCCCCCATTTCAAGATCTGGTGCCCTGAATAGGTTTCAGTTTCTTCTTTTACTAAAGGGTAAAATAAACTTTCCCCCATTTCAAGATCAGGTGCCATGAATAGGTTTTAGTTTCTTCTTTTACTAAAGGGTATAATAAACTTCCCCCCACTTTAAGATCTAGTGCCCTGAATAGGTTTCAGTTTCTTCTTTTACTAAAGGGTAAAATAAACCTCCCCATGCTTCAATGTGAAAGAGAAATGGCAATCAACTTCTTGATGGAGATGGCCACTTGCTTCTAGTCATGATGAAGATATGATAAGCTTCTCAGGCGAGAAATACCGCTTATTTGCAAGAATAGCAATAATAAGCTTCTCGGATGAGAACTGCTTGTCGAGGTTGTAAAATGTAATGATAAGCTTCTCAGATGAGAACTGTCGTTTACCGATTGTAAAATGTAATGTAATGATAAGCTTCTTGTACGAGAACTGTCGCATATCATTGTTGTAATGTAACGATAGGTTGTAAAATGTAATGTAATGATAAGCTTCTTGTACGAGAACTGTCGTATACCGTTGTTGTAAAATGTAATGATAGGCTTCTCAGGTGAGAACTTATGCTTGTCGATATTGTGAAATGCTCTACTCGAAAGATAGTGCAAAATAACTGAACTTCCAGGTAGGTTCGACGACCGACAAGACCGAGTTCAATCTAGGAACGAGCTAGAAAGAATTTGTCAAACAAAACTCCATTGAGGGAGTGAACTCAAATGGGTATTATCTTATCCTAGCATGTAAAAGATAACTGAAATAACCATCGCCCACAAGGGCTGAACTCTATGGGGAAACTAGAAGTAGTAGGTATTTTATGCTTAGGGCTGACGATCTACTTGGAGAGAACGGAAAAACCCAGTTACTCGATGTTAACGACAAAGTATGGCAAGGATAAAAAACATTCAGATGCTAATGCATATTTCAAATGCGTATGTAAATGTAATGCAATGAGAATGCCAATGTTGATGCTTATGCTGATGCACATGCTGAAAAAACAAACAAGAGGAGGAAACAAGAGATGAAATAAACATCTCGACGGGGGTACCCGGTGACCTCTGCAACAATACATCGATCGAGGGATAGGAAAGTTTGATGGCGGAACTAAATCTTGCTTGGAAGTTCCAAATTCTCTGAGGAGAAAGTAATTTACTTGGATACAATATCATGACTACACATGGGGATATGATATCATAACCTCCACATGGGATTGCTATCATGAATCTGAATTCTTATCAAAGAAAATCGGTTCATTATGAGAGTCATCTTAGAATTAGAGACTTCAGGGGAATAAATATTCGCTTCATGGGGAAGATGTGGAGCTAGGCAGCTTCTTGGGGAAATGTAGTAACTTCCTGGGAATAGTACATCAACTTCCTGGGGAAAGTATACCAACTTCCTGGGGAAATTATCTTGACTTCTTGGGGAGAATATGACAATCTCTTGGGGAATATTTCATGAGGAAAGCATGGCAACTTCAGTGAGGAAAGATGAGTCCACTAGGAGTGGGTCCTAATATAAACATGTATCACTTGGAAAATGCCGGGGATATTCTCTGCAGTCTTGAAAATCAAGTGGAGATTACTGGATCAGTCCAAAAGTGTTGTCAGCTTATAGTCTCGCTGGGGACTTTTGTTGAGGCAAATGGTTTAAAAAGGTTTCTGCAACGATGAGACTTACTAGGGAATGAAGACCGCCTGAAGCAAGATTCATCGGGTGCATGAAGAATGTTGTGAAAACAAAATAGTTTTGATTTTGCTGAACTTTGTAGTAGTCTCCATTTTGAAAAACATAATTCCCCAGAATACATGCTTTATGAGAAGGGTCATCTCAAGAGGATTTTACAGAGAACATCGAGTCTGATTGCCCCACTGTTGTCAAACTCTTGGAGATATTTGTCGGATCTCGACGTAACTGGCCCGGATTGATAGTGTTAAGACTGAGTCTTCGAGAAATAGCTCTTAAGAGAGTCAGACTTGCATCAATAAGCGATTTGGAAACCTCCTTCCACTGTTCAACGGGATCATCAAGTTCCATTGTTGATGTCTATATGTAAGTTTCTAAGATATCGGGCAAAATCAACATGCATGAAATGTTAATCCTGAAATTATTAATGCAACATATATATTTTTCGTGAAGTTTTTGAAAAGAGATAATGCAATAACTTGTGACCGAATCACTAGTTAGGATATGAATTTAATTTATAAAGCCAACATTAAATTGAGCATAGCTCGTAGGAGTCAGGAAACGTTATCTCGTCGAATATGCTTTCAACGTAAGTCCTACTTCAATTAGGTCTTTTAATGGTTGTATCATGGCTTCGTTCACGGTTTAAGAAACAAAGGATAAAGGCTCAAAGTTTATTTGTACCCACCCATTCTTCGTGATGTTCTCCCGTCCTATATTCAATTAACTGGATATGAGCACTCATCTCTCAAACGGATTTGATATGGTCGAGAACTCTTCAAAGCTTTGGAGATGGCAGTCACTTACCTACTTTTTGGTGTTTGATCACACGACTTTGTTCTTTACTAGGGACTCTTTTGTTGTAATCCCTTGTTTTTTTGCTTTTCGCATTTTCGTTCCCTAAGTTTTTCCCGGACGTAGTCTTTTGAGTTTGACGTCGGAGTCCAGCGAGATGCCCCAGTTTTGCCTAAGTCTCCTTCGTAGGTTTTGACTTAGTGGGATCTTTCTATTTCATTCATTATTTTTTATGAACGAGTCGTGTGACTCTTTTGAAAGGCTTGTGACTGCCTCACTCTTTTGGTAGTCGCAGGATAGTGTCGCTACTGCAAAAAAAGGTGTCGGCAAAGACAGAAGAGTCGCCACCTATCGTTCTTTATCCCAAAGGAGGGAAAGGAAACGATCAGGAAAAACCTAGCGAAAAGGATAAGATCGGTCGTCGCAACCAAATCTCTGGGTTCGAGAGTCGTTTACGCAATGGGAAGGTATTAGGCACCCCTCACGTCCGTTGTACTCAATGGGATCCACGCTTGTTGGTTTATCTGAAAGGGTTGTTTAACTATCTACCTATCAAGGCTGGCTCAAAAGAAAAGGAAAAAGGACAGGACTCGACAGAACTTCGCAGTTCTGAGCCTACGTACTCCCTCGTGCAATGGGAAAGTCAGAGTCAACATAGTTCGACTAACTATGGCTAAAAGGATGGGGGAAGGTTGGTTGGTTTCTCTCCAAGACATCGCGTCTTGTGCCTACGTGCTTTCATCTGGCATGAAAGATCAGAGCGAACGTAGTTCGGGATAAAACGGAACACAGGCTAGTTCATGTGTTTTTTTACCCGAGTAGGGTTAACATACAGTTCCAGCAGTTGGCGTATGCAACTCGCTCGTTGGAGACTTACGCGTTACCGTTTACGGTAGAACTGAGAGTTAACGACACTCTTTTTCTGAAAATGTTTTCCTGATTAAAGGAGACCACAGGGCAAAAGGAGGTTTGATGTTTGTTTTTGTCTTTTACGAGAAGAAGTGTTTTTTATGAATGTTTGTAATTCATACTGCACTAGAGACTATGACTTAGGAGCGAATGCGTTGCATATCGTCCTAAGGACATATGCTACCACTCTAGATAATTGAGAGTCAACCACCTAATCATCATTTCCCAAGTAGCTTAAGGCTCGTAACATACGGTACAAATTTGCCTTTATTACGTATTTTACTGTGGTTTTAAGATGAGGATGGGAAGCAAAGTAAACTCCACCAATCTCAACACATTCGAAGAGTGGCCCTCAGTGGCTCAACTTCTTCATGGAATGCACAGAGTTCCTCCACAGGAGGAACTAGGCTCTCACTAGAAGGAACCAAAAGGGGCCTAGATTTTGGAAAGGGAAAGGACAAGGCAAAGCCAAGCAAAGAAGCCACACAAGGGAGAAAAGTCATTCACACAAGCTTCTAAAGAACCCTAATGGTTAAGCTCTAAAGGAAGTCTATCCTAAGGGAGCCAAAGACCTATTAAAGGCTTGAAAATTGTTATACAAAGGTATCAACCTATACACTATTCTATCAAGAAATATTGGGGAACCTAAAGTTAGCCAAAGATCACTTTTGAAGCTAAACTAGGTGGTATGCTAAGTTAGGGACACCCTAAAAACAATCACTATGTAAAATCTAAGAAAAATAGGAAATCAATTCATAAAATCCTAATAAAATTTATAAGGGATCCTAAGGATGTTATAAACCAATGGTAGAAATTTCAGAACCAAACTCTAAGTTTAAGGGCACTATCTAAATGCTAAACCTAAAGGTGTGTTATGGGAAGTTCAAATGGGGAGGGTCCTAAAAAATTAGTTCAAACCTATGTCTAAAGGCCTCTAAAAAAATAGGGGGAAAGTCCTGCAAATCATTCAATGAGTCTAGAACTATCATGCAAAAAATTAGACCTTAAATCAAAACCATGATCAAGTAATAAAATCAGCAAGAACAAGTGTATTTTTGACATTTATTCAAAGACTAATTAAATGGAAAATACATCAAAAATGAAATTAAAAAATGCACAAAATTAAAGAAAATGTTTATGAACATCCATGATTTTTCTCAGCATTTATTGACATTATTTGCTATTTTTTATGAATTAAAAATGAACAAAGCAATAAAAGAATAAAGAAATGAATTAAAGAAATTCAGAAAACCAAGAAAATAACCCAGCCCTAGGATCTAACTACCAGCCAAAGCATCCAAGGCTCAAGAGAGCGCCATGTAGGCACCTGGAGGGTTTAAGTGAAACGGCGCGTTTCACTGGGGATAGGGTGTGCTTTATTTGACTCGCGCGCACCGTGTGTCTTAATCCTGATCATTCAATCCAAAAGTAATCACATCCAACAATCTACACTGTGCCACGTAAGCCAAACCCTAGTCAACTAATCTGAGAACAAATCACGCTCGTTGGATTAGTGTACTCAGTCCACAAGGTCAGCCAGATCTAACGGTTGGAAGATCATCTTCTTAATTTGAATCCTTAGATGGGAGGGAAAGTTCAGTGGTGGCCAGAGAAGACTCGGGTCGTCTTCTCCAGCGAGAGGAATAGTGCTCTGTCACAAAACTCCACTAAACTCAACAAGAATGGTATGAATCTCTTCCTCTCTCCATGTACAACAACCTGACATGCTTATTTTTCATTTTCTCTCAATATTCAAGCCAACTCGAAGCCAAACAGAAATGGTGCATCCTGAAGAATTCTCTCAAACAACCACGAATATTAACCTAAATCCATCTAGGAGGTTCGCTGATCCTAACCACATGCATAATCTACTCTAATTCTACATAAATTAGGAGAATTTTGGAAAGAAAGAAAACCTGTAAAAGCTTTGAACAGAGGCACGATTTGCTGCTGAAGCTTGCTCAGATCAATCCAGAATCATTCAATGGTTGATGATAAAGCTTTCTTGTTCCTTAATTCTGCTTGAAAGTGCTTGAATCTGAAAAATGATTTTCAACTCCAACTAACTTTTCCTCCAACTGCTCTAACCGTTTCTTGCACCAAAATTCACCAACCCTCCTCTGAAAATGATGGAAATCTTATATAGAAACAGTTTGAATCATGTTTAGGCCCAATCACAGTCCATAGAGTCCAATTCACTTTTCATTTTTCTTCACTTTTTCACCTTGCCATGGCCACAAAAATACCTTGTAATGAGCTGCAAAGCTGTCTAATTCAGTTGCTTGTGGTATGGTGTGAATGAAGGGATGAGATTCAGCCCTTGATTTCAATCAATGGTTGAAGTTTGTAATGTTACTTATTCTTGAAGTAACATAGAAATTGGCCTTGAAATAAGACTCATCTTGTAATTCCAATGATGCCAAAGTGTTTAAAACATCAAATTCACTCAAAATATGCACAAGTTTGTAATATTTTGAGCCAACATGAATTGATTTGAATTTGTCTCACTTTAATGCCTTTAAAGTCCTTTTTTTTTTTGAAATTTTCTTCAACCAACTCTCATTACAATCCATATCAATGAACCCTTGATTCTTGGTTGGACAAATAACTCCATTTTGAGCAACATTCAAGTTGGACAAATTTCCATTTGAGGTATGTATGATGGTGAAATGGACCTATAATCCAAAATGGCCTATAATCTTACTTTCCCAAAATAACCTCCTTGCAAGCTTCATATCTTGAGTTCTACAAATCCAAATGGGGACTTCTAGTACTCTTTGGAAAGCTATGATGATGAGGGACAACATTCATGTTTGGGTCAAGATGAGGAGAGACATCCTTCTAGCACAAAAATGTCTTGGAAGTTGGTTGACTTTCAAGCACCAAAATCACATTCATCTGATGACCTGTAACTTGTCTGCTTCATAACTTGAGTTCTAGAAATCCAATGAATGACTTATAATACTAAAAAGAAAGCTAAGAACATGCTCTACAAGTCTCAAGTTTATGTCAAGATGATATGAAACTTGTATCTTGAGTTATGTGGTTGGGCACTGAAATAGGGGATTTTACACTGTCAAGCTTAGAAACCCTAGCTCAATAACTTCTCACACTCTTGCATGTTGTTGAATTGACCTTGAAATGATCTCTTAAGTGTCTCAACACCATATTCCATGATCATAGTTGCTTGTAATTGAGTTTTAATCTCCTCAAGACTCACAGTTGACCTAGGGTTGACCAGGTGAAAACCCTAGTTGACTCAGCTTTGATTGTGGCCTCTTGTACTTTGCATAATAACTTGAATAAACACCATAATGATCCTCAAGTCATATCATGAGCTATTGTGATGCTTTCCACCCAAATCCATGGACTTGCAACTCTCTGATGATTCTCAATTGATCCTTAAGATAGGAGATACAACCATTTCAACCATCCATTTCTTCCTTCTTTGATGACTTGATGGGGGTGATAAACCTTGAAATGCTTGAATGAAGCTTATTTATTTGGCTTGGGCCTTGGTAACCCTCCTCTTGATGAGCACCCTTGATCCCCTGTACATGGATGCTAGTATGCAGATGCTAATGCTATGAATGCAATGCTATATGAATGCAATGAAACATAAGCTAGGAAAATAAAAGGTTAGGCAAATTTTGGGGTGCAACAGCTTCCCCTATTCAAACGACTTGGACCAGACTGGGTGAGAAGCAAACGACTCTCAACCAATCAAGGTAAAAGACGGTTGAATACCAATAATCCTGGAAATTTGCCAACCTGCAGAAATAAACTGCGAAACAATGGTAAAACTCTCTGGAGAAGGGCTGAAGGGTAGTATGTCAAATTGTCAGAATCTGGATATTCAATGAACACAACGAATCCGCAAAACCTGTTGGAGCCTAGATACTTAACAAAACAAGGAATACATCATTAATTGGAACTAATCGGAGTATGGACACTCAACGAGATAAGCTGGGACAAATTGGAGCCTAAACACTCAACGCGAGAACGAAAGCAACAAAACCGGAGCCAAGACACTCAACGAGAGAACGAACAACTCGAACCGGAGCCAAGACGCTCAACTTGATAAACTAGTGAACAAACCGGAACCATGATACTCACATGAACGAACAAACAAATCAGAGCCAGGATACTCACGCGAACGAACAAACAAAACGAAGCCATGATACTCACGCGAGGAACGAACAAACAAACCGGAGCCATGATACTCACGTGAGAAATGAAGGTCGGGGTACTCAACGGAGCAAATCAGAGGCGGAACACTCAATGAAACAACCATCAGAGGCGGAATCCTCAATGAAACAAATCAGAGATGGAACCCTCAATGAAGTAAAATCAGAGGCGGAATTCTCAATGAAACAAAATCCTTGCTGGGGGTTTACCGGAGTCTGGATAATCAACGGATATATGGATAAGTTATGAACTGAACACTCAACGGAATCTAACCATTCAATGGAGCAGAAATACCATCACTAAGTTCATTAGGGTTGGAATAACCAATCGGAATCTGGACACTGCATGGGTAGAACAAAATGTCTCAAACTGAAAATTCACTGGAATCTGGATATTCCTCAGAGAAGTCGGGGCCTGAAGACCACCTGTAGGAGATAACAATTACCTGAAATCAGAAAGGTAACAATCTAGCTCATGCTTCAGAATGCAGATGTTTGAAAATGGCGTAATGCTCCATACGAAATGGAAATGATACGCATTTGGGTAGATGCTATGCACAATGCAAAATGCAAAGGAACCGCTCCAGCAAAATAAATGCTGGAGAGACAATGCCAACTCCGCTGGGGAAAGGGACGATCATGCCGGGGATAGCTTACACATGCCAACAACGATTGGACTTACGGTAAGGAACGCACTCTGAATGGCTAACTCAGCTGGGGAAAGTGCCATGAACGACCTTCCAAAATAAGAACTCTTCTGGGAGTACAGACGAATCCACCGGGGAGACAAAACATCCTGCCAAATAGCCACTCACCTACTAAAGAGAAACAACGCCACGACTGGCCTTCTAGGATACGGCTCTCTCGGGGGAGCTGTGAATTCGGCCGAGGAGAGAAAATCAGACGTTGGAATTAATCTTACCCTCCGGGAAGACTCTGTAGGGAAATCAACTCTGTCGGAGACCTCAATCCGAACTACAGACAATCTGCCGTAGAAAACCACGCTAATTCACTACTGGGAAACGAGTGTACATCCTGTACATGACCCAGCTGGGGATATGATGGTCCTGCCTAGGATGCATCTTTGGCCCACTGCCTGGAGGGTGATGGTCCTGTAACAAAATGAACAAACAGACAAGATACCCTTCACAAAGGGACCTATCGAGGTTATTATCTGTGACAATGTTCAGGTAATTCAATGTTTTAACAATTATTGGCTTAGGCCAGCAAGTTTATGTATGCGCATTTTAACAAAAACATCGGGCGTTTCTTCACAAAAAAAACAAATAAAAGCTCAAACAAACACCAAGCAAACAACATACTGAATAATATATGTTTATTGATAAACGAGCCTGTAAAATAGGCAAAACGTTTTACAACAGATGCAAGCTCCTGAAATGAGGAAGCTTCGCAAGTATATACAAAAATATACACGAATGTCGGTGATGCGGTGTAGACGAACACCATGAGTTGATCCCTCTATGACCCACTCGACTTCGATACCTCTCCGACGCTTCGTCTTCAAAAGAGATTGATTCAGATAAAAGGCCCTCAGGTCTCCCCAAACCACTAAGCAATAAAAGTTCACACGTGGACCGCAATCATTTGCTTTTTTAATCCCTAACTTTTTCCTGAACCGCCCTTTCGGGTTTTCGATTCACCGGGATACCCCTTTTTTCCAAAGTCGCCTTTTCAGGTTTTCGACTTTGCTGGTGTACATTTTTCGTTTATATCCCTAATTTTTTCCCGAACCTTTATTTTATTTTATTTTTTTGGTTCGCCGGGATGCCCCATTTTTTCCTGGATATTCTTTTTTCTTTCCAGCGGGTCATTTTAAGCAAAGTATTTTTTGACTGCGTCCGCGTTCACAGGGGATGAAAAATCTTCGCCATCCATTGTGGATAACAGTAAGGCTCCTCCCGAGAAGACCTTGCTGACGACATATGGACCTTCGTAGTTGGGAGGCCAATTGCCCATGTGATCTGATTGTGGTGGGAGAATCTTTTTCAGCACGAGGCTGCCCGTCTGAAAGCTTCTAGGACGCACCTTCTTATCGAACACTTTCTTCATCCGGCTTTGGTACAATCGACCGTATGCGATGGATGTCAACCTCTTCTCATCCATTAGGCTCAACTGATTCAATTTGTTCTTTATCCATTCTTCCTCATCGAGTTTCACGTCGACTAGAACTCTTAAAGAAGGAATCTCGACCTCCAGCGGTAGGACAACTTCCATACTATACACTAGTGAGAAAGGAGTTACCCCGGTTGATGTGTATACCGTCGTACGATAACCGTGCAGAGCAAAAGGCAACATCCCATGCCAATCTTTGTATGTGACAACCATCTTTTGCACTATATTTTTGATGTTTTTATTGGCCGCTTCGACAGTGCCATTCATCTTCGACCGATAGGGCGATAAGTTGTGATGTTCAATCTTGAAGTTCTGGCATAACTCCTTCATCATCTTGTTGTTTAGATTCGGACCATTGTCAGTAATGATTCGCTCGGGAATTCCATATCTGCAGATGATGTCCTTCTTTATGAATCTAACTACCACTTGCTTGGTCACGTTAGCGTACGAGGCTGCCTCCACCCACTTGGTGAAGTAGTTGATGGCTACAAAAATGAAGCGGTGTCCATTAGATGCAGTGGATTCGATCTTGCCGATCATATCAATACCCCACATGGAGAACGGCCACGGGGATGACATGACATTAAACGAGCATGGCGGCACATGAAATTTGTCTTCATAGATCTAGAATTTGTGACATCTCTTCGCGAATTTGAAACAATCCGACTCCATCGTAAGCCAGTAATACCCTGCTCGTAATATCTTTCGAGTCATGGCATGTCCGCCGACGTGCGTACCAAATGTGCCTTCATGGACTTCTTCCATAAGCAAACTCGCTTCCTTTTCATCCACACATCTGAGTAGCACGAGATCATGATTCCTCTTGTAGAGATCCCCATCCGGATTGAGGTAGAAATTTCCAGACAACCTCCTAAGATTTTTCTTATCCTGGGTCGACGCACCCACCGGATACTCCTTGGTCTTGAGGAAGTTCTGGATATCGTAGAACCATGGCTTGCCATCAGAGCCTTCCTCAATGGCAAAAACAAATGCGGGTCTGTCAAGACGAGAGATGACAATTTTGGGAGCTTCATTCCAGAAGTTTACTTTGTATATCGAAGCCAAAGTAGCTAGGGCGTCAGCCATCTGATTCTCCGCTCGAGGTACGTGGTGGAACTCCACCCGATCAAAGAACGGAAACAGTCTTCTCGCATAATTCATATAGGGAGTCAGATTGGGCTGACGAGTCTCTCACTCTCCTTTGATTTGATTGACCATAAGTGCTGAATCACCATATAAATCGAGATTTTTGATCCTCATATCGATGGCCTCTTCTAAACCCATGATGCATGCCTCATATTCTGCTTCGTTGTTGGTGACCGGAAATGTCAATCTGGCAGTGAACGGGATATGGGATCCTTGGGGAGTCGTAATGATTGCCCCAATTCCACTTCCATACGAATTGACAGCACCATCAAATATCAATCGCCACTGAGAACTCTTTTCTGGCCCCTCGTCGGGTAGTGGTTCTTCACAGTCCTTCATCTTAAGGAACATGATATCCTCGTCAGGGAATTCAAATTTCATTGGCTGGTAGTCTTCGATAGGCTGATCGGCAAGGTACTCAGACAAAACACTTCCCTTGATGGCCTTATGGGAAACATATTGAATATCATACTCCGTCAGTACCATTTGCCACCTGGCAATTCTGCCTGAAAGCGCTTGCTTTTCGAAGACATACTTGATCGGATCAAAAACAAACTGTTATGCATAAAAGACATATCAAATGCAATGCATATGGCAGTTTTCAAAATCCATTCCTGTTCACTGGAAAAAAATTTGTGACATAAAATGTATGAAATCATTCATCAACATGTCAGTATTAGTACACGCTGTAATGGGAATCCTTTCTAGGAGTCAGTTCCGATGCGATCTTTACCGAAGTATGCTTTCGAAACAAACCTATTTCAATTAGGACTTTTAAAGGTTGTAACGTGGTCAGGTTCATGGTTTAATAAAGAAAGGATAAAGGCTCAAAATTCATTTTAACCCACCCATTCTCCTTGATGTTCTCCAATCCTACGTTCTGCTAATTCGACCTTAGCGTTCACCTTTCAAAGGTTGAGTGATAGTGCAAGAAATTACATTTTTTCGAAGTGACAATCACTCTCTTTTCGTCTTTCGGCGTCCGGAGCCACACGATTTCGTTCTCGTTTGAGGATTTTTTTCCTTTCGTAATCCTTTTTCGTTCTTCGTTTTTCGTTTTTCGTTTTTTCGTTTTCCCCTAACTTTTTCCTAGACTAACTCTTCAGATTTTTTTCAATTTTGAAGTCCAGCGGGGTACCCTAATTTTTGTCTAAGTCGCTTGCTTTCAAGATTCGACTTAGCGGGATTTTCTTTTCGATTCTTTTCTTTCTCTTTTTTTTTGAACAAATCGTATGACATCGGCTCGTCTGACTTGTTAAGGAGATTGTGACTGTTTCACTCCTGATCGGCCAGGTTTAACCATCATGGTTTTTTTAGGTACGACCTATAGCGATGTGATTGATCCTCGAACGGACACTCCTTTTGTAATCTGAACGCTTGGTCAAATTAACTGACACCTACCCTGTCCCGGGTTAAGATTGAGAGTTTTCCATCTTCAGAAAGAAACTCCTACTACTTGGCTCAAAAGGGGTTAACAAGGGATTATCTTCCTTATATCTCTGGTGTTTGTGGATTTGAAACAATGCTTGTACATCATCAACCGGTTTTTTATTCAAAAGCATAGCATCGGAAGCTTACGCATCATTGGATTTCGTAATCCTCCTCGGGTTCCACTTAAACAAGCGTTTAAAATAAAAGAAAGCAATAGAGTGAACACGAATGGATTAGTTCAAAACATGCATACTTATTTCATTATCAATATCAATTGAAAAATAACATGCTTTACAAACGAAATTTGCAATTCTAACAGGAAAGAAACTACAAACGTAAAGAAATGGCGTGATAAAATGCAGGTTGCCAGCTTTCAGGGAACTGGGCTTTCACACTTATTTGCTGCTGAGGGGAGCGACCCTTTGAAGTCTTCAGACTCAACCAAATGAACGGTTGTTGTGAGGTCGACTCTGATTCAGGCTCCGATAGTTTTGCTGCAACGGAGCGAGAAGTTGCTGATTCTGAATGGCAGAAACAATCTAGAGACGAGGTCTGAACTAGTGAGGATTCTCTCTGTTCATGGGCTTTCATCCTTAAGCTCGACCCAGGAACATGAAAAAATTGCGGGCAAGGCGATTCAGACTTCGAAGACCGCATGATATACTCCTGATCTTTCTCAACTTCAGATGAGGTAATGGGAACATCCATCTCTTTTGCATGATAAGGGATGAATTTGCATGATACTTTCATGCCGCCCGACACGAATTCAATTGCTCTTGAATCAATCAAGTCTTGAACCTTATGCTTAAAAGCTTTACAATTCGTTACATGGTGCCCCGGTGCTCCAGAGTGGAATTCGCAACGGGCGTTTACGTCCCAGTCAGGTGGTGGTTGTCCAATCAATGGAGCCAAAGTTCGAGGTTTAACCAACTGAAGTTGGAGCAAGAGTTTCACCAACTGGGCATAATCCAAAGGGATTGGATCGAGGATTCTGTCAGATAGTTTCATCTTTTGACCATTTCTTATGGGGTTGTCTTGAGGAACCGGACGTGGCTGCTGACGGGGAACATTCTGAGCTTCACGTTGTGCCAAGGGTCTCTTAGGCCTATCATGCCTGGGTGCAGGTTCTTCAGACACCTGAGGAGCAAGTATGTCGGCTGCAACTTCGGGCGTTTGCTCACATTCTCTTCTGAGTATGTTCTTTAACACTTCTGCCATTAGACCCACCTGACTGTTCAACTGGTTGTTCTCCTCTTTGAGCGCCTCTTGATTCCAGCGCAATGCTTGCATGTCCCCCATAACCTGCCTCAGCTGGCTCTGAACGTCCTTCAGTTCTGCTTGTACCTGTTCCATTGCTCGGATCAACCTGAGACAATCCTGAAACAACCTGTTAATAACAAAGGGTTAGAAAAACAGCTTGAGGTACCTGTTATGCAAATGTTTCATGCAAATGCAAACGTGTGTCTGTGCCTTAGGGAGATTTCTCCCCCGATTCTAGTGCCAGAGTGCCAGTGCTGATAATAAGAAGTCTGGATCCAGTCATGGAGATAACGTCTCGTATATATATATAAAGCCCAACAAGGCAGCATACAATGTCACTGAATACATGGAGAATCAACAGCATGACCTTGACCAACAAGTGTCGCTTTCGCGAAAATAAGGTGCCGGCATGACAGAAGAGTCGCCACCTTTCGTTATTTATCCCTCAGAGCGGGAAAGGAAACGATCAGAAAAACCTGACGAAAAGGGTAAGACAAGGTCATCTCAACCATTGTCTGGGTTCGGGAGTCGGTTACGCAAGGGGAAGGTATTAGCACCCCTCACGTCCGTCGTACTCGACGGGATCCTCGCTTGTTTGTTTACTCGGACGGGTTGGTTTTATTCTATCTACCTATCAAGGCTGGCTGAAAAAGAAAAGAAAAATGACTCGGCAAAGCGTCGCACTTTATGCCTACGTATTCTCATCAGAGAATGAGAAATCAGAGTCAACGTAGTTCGGCCTACGAAGGGTTATGGGGGAAGGTAGCTCGCTAAGACTTCGCCATCTTGTGCCTACGTACTCTCAACAGGTATGAGAGATCAGAGCTCACGTAGTTCGGGAAACTACGGTTTATTTCCTGTTATTACGAAAGAAGTGTTTTTTATTGTGTTTGCGATTTCAACCGCACTAGAGACTATGACCTGAGAGTGAATGCGTCGCATGTCACCCAAAGGGTACCATACTAAACATCCAGACTGTGGAAAAGAAACTCTCCCACAATCTTTTCTCAGATAGCTTAAGGCTCGTAACGTACGAAAGAAATCATTCATGATTACTGTATCTTAAACTGTTTTGAGGTGAGAAGAGAACAGGCCCAACTAGAAGGGAGACTATCAAGTCCTACTGTTATCATGCCATGGATTCATCCTATGGTTGAGGTTTGAACAGGGAACTCCTAGAAGTTGTCATGCATAGGTTTCAACCTAAAAGTCTATCATCAAATCCTTATCAAAGGAGATGAGAGTCCTAAGGGATCATGTCAATGATACACCAAAACAGACAAAGCATCAGCTTAACAGTAAAATGCATGCAATGCAAGTGAGGGAGGAAATATGTGTGGGGCTTCAGCCTCCACAAGCTCATCTCAACCTCAAGCTAGTCATGAAATAACAGTAATCATACTGAAATATAAACAACATGCTATCAAGCAATAAACAGTAAACTGCAATCATACAGATAAAATGAAAGGAAATGCCATCAGGCAAACAAACCACATGGGCAAGGGAGATGGGCTCTACCGAATACCCGCAAGCAAAGCCACGCAATAAAAATAAAAGCAGAGGGTGCAACTCAACCTCTAATGCAATCATGCTCCTAGATTCTACTTATTCTAGATGAACTTATTCTAAATGCATCAAACAAGTCAAACAAAACACACAATACAGAAAAGAAAAACAGAAGAAAGCCTCAGCTCCTCCAGCAGCAACTCAGTCTTCAGGCTTTAATCACTTGACAGATAACAATTTTCTCTTCCAGGTTTCAACCCTACAACATGAGTATCAACTCATCTTCTCCCTTAAGCTTCAGCTTCTTTGATCAGCTCCACCTTCAGGCTTCACCATCTTCAGGGATCTTCAAGTATCAACTTGATCTTCATGCTCTTCAAGCTTCAGCTGGAATGTCAGTCTTCAAGGATTCATCCTCTTCAACAATCTTCAATGAAGTCTTCATCTTCATGTTCAGGCTCTGACAGCTCTCAAGACACTCAAACCAGAGAGAATCACTACTGGATAAGCTGGGGGATATTGAACGGCTTATTTGATCACCAAAGGTGACCTTTAAGGGTTCAACATCAAATGAAGGGTTCCCTCAAAAGTTCTACTTCCTAGGTATATCACTTATCCCTCCAAAGGAGAGAGGTGTATACCCTGGAAGGACTTTGAATCATGGGGAGGAATGGATGTGAAGAGTACTATCCATGTTTAAGAAAGAAATTATCTACATCTAAGCTCTTCCTAATCCTAACCCTAAAACAAAAAGAAAAGAAGAAGAACAAGCTCCTCAAGCTCCTCCAAGCCTCTTCCAATCTTCTAGTATGCTCCAACAAGCTCCACAATGAGATGCCAAGCTCCTCAAACCAAAGGGAAACTCCAAAGCAAAACAAACTAAACAAAACTTGCCCTAAAGGCCACACAAACAATCATTCAATTCAAAAATCAACCAAAAATAGTATATTATTCTATTAAATCCTAATATAAATGCTAGGGGACCCTACATAACTACCCTTAAGTCCCATATATTCCCCATAGACTAAATTTCCCTACAAGCCCTAAATCTAAAATTGTTATTGACCTATACTAAAGTTTTAATCAAATTTTATGCTACCTAGAACTACCTAATTAAAACTACCCTAAAAATTATCACAAAAATATGACATTAATTCAAGGGGAACCTAAACCATTCATCTAATTATCCTAAAAAGATTGAATTAAAAATCCTAAGGGAACTACTCTAATTAAATTCTACAAATTAGCATACCAACTAAAAGAATTAAAAAAAAAGCAATTAAAAGTAAAAATATGCAAAAAAAATATAAAAATGAAATAAAATGGCTATTTTATGGTTTTATATTTTTCTAGACAGAAAATGAAAAATGGGAAAAAAAGTCTCATTAAAAAAATATGCATTTTTCATTTTATTATGAATTTTTGAAATGAAATAAAATTTGGAGAAGAAATAATATGAGAATTGATGAGGGGTGTGGAAAGCAGTAATATGCAGTTGTTATCATGAACTGGGCCCATACTGGGGGTGCCAAGAGCAAGGCGCACCCCAGCCCAATGGTAATCAGAAAAACAAATAAAAACAGAAGAAAAAGACAAAAATAATGGTGCATACAGCAATGAATTTCAGTTAAAAACAATTGGGCCTTGGTATGTGGGGTGTGAAAAGCAACGTTTGAGAAGCCCACGCTGGGAGCTTTAGTGAAACGTGGCGTTTCACGCCCATTCTCCCTCCAATTTTCATTTTAAATCGTAGCCGTCCGATTGCTCCTTGGTCAACTAGTCTCGCGCAAATCCAACGGCCCATGTATTGTCTTCAACCTTTGGACACCTAGGGTTTCATAAACCTCCATGAAAAACAACCCCATGCACACAACTTCATCTTCTTCGTGTGACCTCAATACTCCACCAAATTGCATGATCCAAAAACCAAACTTGACTAGAATTTTACGTAGAACACAACTGTAGCATTGGTTTGCATTAAAACTCTCTCTATCATCCTACCTGAACGGTACAACATCATGCACTCAAACTTTCTTCAGTTTTTTACCATCACAAAACTCAACAATCTTTATATATAATTAATCCCTATGCCATGCTGATTTAAACCAACCAAAATTCGTGCATTATCATCCATTAAATCACCCATTCCAACTCCATCAAGAATCAACCTCTATTAATGAAACCTCACTAATTGGTCTTAAACTCATCCAAATGAATCACCTAATGGTCTCTAATGGTTTCACAACAAGAACTAACCCTAGCCATGCCTAAATCAGAGTGTGGAAGTGATTTTTCTTACCTTGACTCTTGCAATGGTAGGTGTTGAAAAGCTTCGAATCATGCCTTGTAGATCTTCAATAATGGTCCCTAGGTGATGAATAATACTCTGCTTGCACAAGATTTGATGGAGATGGCTTGAATCTCAAGATCCAATCCCTTTTTCTCTCTTGCAACTCACTTGGAAAGCTCTCAATTCTTCATCAATGGGGTTGCAAATCAAGATGAATACACTCAGCAATGATTGTAGAGATGATTTGTGTAAAAAAAAAATGGAAGGGTAATGAAGAGAAAAATGAAGTTTCAATACAATTTGCAAAATGGAGAATTTTGGTTCAATTTCTATTCTCTACCACCATTAACATTAACAATCACCAACCCTTCACGAATGGAATTCTTATTCAATATATAGAGATGTTTAGAAAGGTCTAGAATCATCTAGATCAATCTAGAAAGAACTTGAAATTTCATGAAATGATACTTTGCATTTCCATTCTCACCATGTGATATATCATGACAAAATCCTTATATTGCTTGCAACCAACTTGAATATCTCCTTATATGAGATTTAGGACAATACACAATGCATATTTCCCTTATTCATTAAGCTTTTCCTTGTTTTGGTTTGGTATCCCATTATGCCATCAAGTAAATTACAAAGCAACCGCAAAATTTAAGCTTCAAATCAAAATTGTGGCTGAACCATTGTTCTTAAAATGCCCTTGGGAGTCAAAATGACCTATCATATGATATGGTTAGGGTTTATAGCTTGGATTTTATGATTTTCCATTTCACTTGAATTAACTTATGCCTCATTTTTAGGCCATTTTTATCACTTTTTTCTATGAGCCTTTCCAACATCTCATGACCACCCTAATAGCCTTAAAACATCATTATAAGCAACTTTGATGTTGAAGGTTTTTCCATTTGAAGCTTGGAAGTAGGAGATATGGCTATATGCTTGAAATGACCTATAACTTCCAAATGACCAAAATGCCCTTGACTTGTCAAAGCCATAAGTTGAGTTCTACAAATCCTATCAAGGACTTCTAGTACTCTCTAGAAAGCTAAGAAGATTCTCTTCAACATTCATGTTGACCAAGAGATCATAGGAATCATCCTACTAGGGAAAAAGTTGTCTGCAAGTTGGGTGACTTTCAAGGACCCAGATTCACATACCTCAGATGACCTGTAATTTGTCAAAACCATAACTTGAGCTATGCAAATCCTATCAAGGACTTCTACCACTCAAATTAAAGCTAAGAACAATATCTACAACATTCATGTTGTGGGGAAGATGAGATGACAATCACATCTTGAGCTAAAACTGTCTGGAAGATAGGGATCAAACTAGGGGATTTTACACTGTCCATCCTTAGAAACCGTAGCTTAATCTTCTCAAACTCCTCAATCATGATGAGTTGGTCTAGGAATCATCCTTATAGTATCTCAATACATCCTTCCAGGATCCCATGGCTCTTGGATTAGGTCTCAACCTTCTCCAAATCTTCAGTTGACCTAGGGTTGACCCAGTCAAACCCTAATTCTACCATTCATGGTTGAATCTTCTGAATTCTTGCATAATAACCTCTCTGGGCTTCATGATGGCTTTCAAGACATCTCATAGGCTTTCTCAAAGCTTCAAGTCTATCCTCATAGTCTCAGAATCATCTGAGGAGCTCCCACAACTCTCAAGTTATGAGACACACAACCTTGGTTTCAACCACTCTCTCTGAAGATCTCTTGAACTTTCTGATGAAGGTATCAACCTTCAAACACTTGATGGGTAAATAAATGTTGGCCAAATTTTGGGGTGCAACAGCTGCCCCTATTCAAACGGCTTGAACCTGACTGGGTGAGGAGCGAACGACCCTCGACCAATCAAGGTGCGAGACGGTTGAATACCGGTAAACCCGAAAATTTGCCAACTGCGTAAGCACACGGTGCTCTGAGGGGAACAAATCTTCGAAAAACTGCGATACTAGCTGCACAGTAACTAGTTGGAGAAATACTGATCTGACATCGCCGTCAGTTATACACGTTAACTTCTTCTGACATGATCTTCAGACAACCAAAACACCCAACATTGCCGCTGGAGAGCTAAATCTGACATCGCTGTCGATCAACCAAAATACCCAACATCACCGCTGGAGAACTAAGTCTGACATCGCCGTCGGACAATCAAAATACCCAACATCACCGCTGGAGAACTAAATCTGACATCGTCGTCGGACAATCAAAATACCCAACATCACCGCTGGAGGACTAAATCTGACATCGCCGTCGGACAATCAAAATACCCAACATCACCGCTGGAGAACTAAATCTGACATCGCCGTCGGACAATCAAAATACCCAACATCACCGCTGGAGCACTAAGTCTGACATCGCCGTCGGACAATCAAAATACCCAACATCACCGCTGGAGAACTAAATCTGACATCGCCGTCGGACACAAAACAACGTACCCAACATCGCCGCTGGAGAACTGAATCTGAGATCGCCGTCGGACAATCAAAATACCCAACATCACCGCTGGAGAACTAAATCTGACATCGCCGTCGGATAATCAAAATACCCAACATCGCCGCTGGAGAACTAAATCTGACATCGCCGTCGGACAATCCAAATACCCAACATCACCGCTGGAGAACTAAATCTGACATCGCCGTCGGACAATCAAAATACCCAACATCACCGCTGGAGAACTAAATCTAACATCGCCGTCGGAAACAAACATCACTCTGAGAGACACTCGACATCGCCGTCGTACAAACATCATCTCTGCTGGGGATTTAAAGAGTCTGACATCGCCGTCGAACATAATCTTCTGACATCGCCGCCAAAACAGACATAATCTGACCTCGCCGTCAAAGCAAGCATCCAACGTCGCCGCCAGAAACGAACATAATCTGACCTCGCCGTCGAAGCAAACATCCAACATCGCCGTCGGAAACAAACATAATCTGACCTCGCCGTCAAGGTGAAGAAACTTCATTGGGGAATTGGTTACACGGTAACCGGCAATACGTAGTCGATCATACCATCAGAAAACCGCTTCATTAACACGGTCAGACTTCAATCAGGGAGTCTTCAAAGGAGATTTCAACTTCGCCGTCGGAAAACCTGCTGAGGAGGACGCTTTGCCGCTGAGGAATCTGGAGAACTATCAATCAACTCCGCTCCGGGGGTCTAGAAATCATTCTGGATGAATTAACTCTGCTGAGGACTTCAAGAATTGTCTTGAATAAATAACTCTGCCGGGGACCTTCAAGGATCATCTTGAACTGATAACCGTTCTGGAGAAACATTCTGTTGGGGATTCCAGGAATTATCCTGGACAACTCTTGTCGGGGACGAACCAATCACGGCTTGAGCAGCTTCCAAGGACTCGGCTCTCTTGGGGCTTCAGGAACCATCCTGGGCGATCTTAGCTAGAGACTCCAAGTATCCATTTGGGCAACCAACTCTGGAGACTGCACTGGGGTCTTAAGAATCATCTTAAGCAAATGGCCCTGCTGAGGATTTCAAGAATCATCTTGAACTAAAGACTCCGCTGGGGATCTCAAGGATCATCTTGAGTACGCGACTTCGTTGGGGGAGAATGTCAGGAATCATCCTGAGCATTTGATCCTTCAGCGGAACACCTGTAAAACAAGAACGGTAACAACCTAGATCATGTTTATTATGCATATGCTTCGGCGCCATGCTCCACACGGTGGAAATGCTATGCGTTTATGCTAAATGCTATGCATCATGATGCGATCCCGTCAGCAAAATAAATGCCGAGGGGGAAATCCTCCTGTCAAGGAGAAAGAACTACTCAGATAGAGGAAACATTCTACTGAGGAGATCGTGAACACGCCAATATCAGTTGGACTCCGTCTGTGGAAATGATCTTCAGTTGACTGCTGCAGGGGAAACAACTTCGGTTGATTGCTGCAGGGGGACAAAGTTTTACGAGAACCTGGACTTGCTGAGAGAAAACGATATCAATCGCGAGAATAAACTGCGTGGCCGTCTCGGCTACTCTTCTGGGGATGATAACTCTGTGGGGAAACAACTTCAGCTGCTCAATACTCCACTGGGGAAAAACCGATCATGGTCTGATCAACTTCCAAGGACTCGGCTCTCTTGGATATCTGCAAACTCGGCTGAGGAAGGAGAAATCATTCTGCTTCACTGGGGAGTACAACTCTGATGGGGAATTTCAATTTCGCTGGGGAAGAAGTAATCATCCGACTTCGGGGGAGAATACAACTCTGCAGGGGAACGCAGCATCAGCCGTTCCAACGCTCTACTGGGGAAGAGGGAATCATTCGACTTCGGGAGAGAATACGGCTCTGGTGGGGAATCTCAATTCCGCTGGAGACTTCAGTCTGGCACCATCAGTTGCTGCATACTTCGGCGTACGAATAGTTTCCTACGAAACCTGCACTTGTGACCCGGTGCGGGGGGAGACACCTGCTTCGGCGACTTCACTGGGGAAAACACGAGCTTCGGCACCTGAACATTTCTATGAAATCTGCACTTGTGACCCGGTGCGGGGGAATGAAATCTGCACTTGTGACCCGGTGCGGGGGAAAGAAGACATCATTCTTCGGTGCTTGACTCAGCTGATGAGGTGACGTTCCTTCAGGATGCGTCTGCTTGGGGAAGAGAATCATCTCTGCCTGGGGAGACATATCAATGCTCACGATTTTGCGTTCAGACTCTGCGGAGAGAGGCTACAGAACTCTGCTGGAGAAGGAGGAACCATCCTGCTTCGGGGATATCAATCCTGGTCTGGTGAGGGTAATCTTGCATACGCCTTACGGAGACTGACCCTTCTGGGTACCACTTGCCAGGTAAATAAGCCTGATGAGGAATATCTGTGTATCAACACTGCTGGGGATATCAATCCTTAGCTGCTCATGGTACGACTCTATTGGAGTTGTACTGATCCTATCAAGGAAACACCTCTGACGTCTGCGGAAGATAACAATCGATCACTGAAATCAAATCTCACTTCACCGAGGAAGACAACCCTGAACGGTCTTTTCTTGAACACCCTAAGTCCTTATAGGGTACGAAGCAATCTGCTGAGAAACAACTCTTCTCTGGCTGACATCAAAATCTACCCGTCTAGAGATTACTCAATGGGGGAATCACCGTCAACTGCTGCTTGAGGAGTGAGTCAATGACCTAGACTCGGAGGGAAAGGGAGTCACACTCGGACTCTGTGGGGATACGACATTGCATCAGTCCCACTGCTGGGGGAAAAACCCAAATATGCCGGTCAGGGGAAGCTTCAGTCTCAACCCACTTGGGGAAATAGCACATCAGGCTAATCAACACTCAATGCTTGGGATGGCCATACTCTGCCGGGAATATCAATCTCGCCCTACCGAGGCTAATCTTGACCCTACTCTGATAAGGGATAAATGCCATCTCAATTTGCTGCAATCTCGAACTGCACAGGGGAAACAATCTCAAACTGTACATCTCTGCTGAGAAACAATCCTGATTCAACAATGTCAACACAGGGAATACAGACTACCAATCATGGAGCCGAGTAACAGGTTAGGTTGTAGGATAACAATCCAATGACAGCAAGGCTTCTTCAGAAGGCTCAGGTCGTGGCAGGGTAACGACGCGATTCCCCAACACTCAACTCTTGCTGGGGTGAACAGACTCATTTGAACAACTTGCCCCAGTGCAATTTAACTTGCCCCAATCCGACTTTTGGGAACAATTCATTCTGAACAGAAAGCAGCTAGCAACAAGACAATCTTCAGATGGCTTGCCCCCGACACCTGTACAACGGAAGGATTCATCCTCCACTAATCAACTCTCAGCATGGTTGGCTTCAATATCTCTGAAGTAGTTTGCCCCTGAACGAGCGATGAGCGACTCAACATGCTCTGATTTAACACTGGAGGAGTCTGCCCTTAAATCGCAAGAATTCTGGATAGCTGCCCCTGATTGGGTCTCGAAAAGATTCACTTCCGATCAACCGCTTCTTGCATAAACTGCCCCATAATCAACTGATGCTCCGGGACTTGTCCTCAGACAAACTGATTCCAAACTCACAGGAAGTCAATGCCCCGGATTCACAGGGTTCCACAGCATACCGTTCTGATCCAGACTTCTGACGATTCAGTCCTGATTGACTATTCCCTGTTGAAGTTCCTCCGTATCAGCTACTGACCTGCAATTAAAATTGTCTATTCACGAATGGTAATTTCAATACAGTGTTCATGCAAATTTCGAAAAAATGTACTGTCACTCATTTACGTGTCATGCTAGTGAGTGACGAATGAACCAAAGAGTTCAAATGTAGTGTTGATGTGATTAGTGAAAAATACAGTAAGGATATGATTAGCAAATCATGAAGGAGTCAGGTTACTCAACCTTATTGTGATGCGCTTTCAGAATAAACCCTGCCTCAATTAGGTCTTTTAAGGGTTGTATCGTGGTCGGGTTCACGGTTCGTGAAACAAAGTATATTTGGCTCAAATTATTATTTGTACCCACCCCTTCTACGTGATGATCTCCGATCCTAAAGTCCAGTTAACTTAGCTCGAGCGCTCGCCTCTTCGAGAGGCATGTTGAACATTGGGAACACTGGTTAAAGAATTCACAAGGTGTTTCGGAGTGACAGTTACTCCTTTTTCGTTTTCGGCGTCTGTGTCTACACGACTTTGTCCTTGTTTGAGGATTTTTCTTTTTATATCCTTTCTTTTTCATTCTTTTGATTCCCTAATTTTTTCCTGGACTGACTCTTCAGAGTTCTTTTCGATTTTTCTTTTGAAGTCCAGCGGGATGCCCTGATTTTTGCCTAAGTATTTGCTCTCTAGCTTTTCCTTTTTTACTTAGCGGGCTTTTTTATTCCTTTTTTTCAAGTCGTGCGACACTGGCTGTCTGGATTTATCCGAGAGGCTTATAACTGTCTCACTCCTGATTGGTGAGGTTTAACCATTGTGGTTGATGAGGTACAACCTCTGGAGAGGAATATGATGTGATCGGTCCTCGAAAGACAACACTCCTCTATAAGACTTGAATGCTCGGTCAAGCTAACTGACAACTACCCTGCCCCGGGTTAAGATGTGAGGGTTTAAAAGTCCGAAAAAAAACTCCTACTTCTCGGCTCGAAGTGGTTAACAAGGGATTCTCTTCCTTATCTCTCCGGTGTTTAGGGGATTTGAAACAATGCCTTGTACGTCATCGGCAAGGTTTTATCCGAAAGCATACGATCATCGGCTATGAGTATTCAGTTTCCTCATCCTCCCTCCGCTCATTGCTAATCATAGTGATAAAGTGGAGTGAAAAAAAGTGCAAGTGTCAGTGCAATGGAATAAATGAGTGACAACGACATGATTAATTCAGAAAAATGCATAGTCACTTTATTAACATTACCATTCGAAACATACAATGTTTAACAGCAAGTAGTAACTAACAGAAAAGAAACTACAAATGCAAATGATAAAAAGTCCGAGGACTGCCAATGCTGAGGACGTCTGCCTGTCTGGACCACTGGCTTCTGGAAATAACCCTCTGAATCTGCGAGCTCAAACAGCTGAAAGGTTGTCACGCACAACCAAAACTCCTTCTGGAAAGGAAATGCACCCTTTATCGATCAACTGTTGCACTTTCTCCTGAAAAGCCTTGCAATCTTCAGTTGAATGCCCCAGAGATCCACCATGGTAACCACACTGAGCATGGGGATTGTACCCTGGAGGGTAAGGCTCTGGCATGGGCTTGAGAGCTTTGGGTTCCACTAAAGAATTCTGAATCAACTGTGGAAGAATCTGGCTGAGTGGCATTGGAACATGATGAAGGGGATCATTCCTTCTTTCCAGGTTGCTGCGAGGCCTCTTTCGATTCTGGTGCTGGTATTCTTTCCGCCAAGGAGCAAGAGGTCGTCGTTTCTGAATGGCAACGGTCCCTTGTTTAGGCACTTGCGTCCTTGAACTTGATCCAGGTAGAAACTGCAAACGAGGCGATTCAGTCACCAAAAGTCGCGGGACATATTCAAGATCTTTCCCAGCTTCAGGAAAAGGAGTGGAATCATTCACCTCTTCTGCAGGGAACGGGATAAACTTTCCCGATGCTCTCATGCCGCCCAGCACAAACCTAATTGTCCTTGAGTCAATAAGGTTTTGAATCTTATTCCTGAAAGCCTTACATGTTTCAACATGGTGCCCCGGTGCTCCTGAGTGGAAATCACAATGTGTGCTGAGATCGACGTCTGGTGACACGTCATCTGGTCGATCCAAAGTCCGAAGCTTGAGAACACGGTTCTGAACCAACAGTGGCAATAGCTGGGCATAACTCACAGGTATTGGGTCCACAACTCTATCAAGTAGCTTCTTCTTTTGATTATGACCTTTAGGGTTATTCTGAGATGCCTGGCGCGGCTGCTGCCGAGACAGGTCTTGAGCTTCATGCTGTGTAGCGGATCCATGAGGTCTACTAGGCTTCAGCACAGGTGGCACTGACGGCAACGGAGGAAGCACTTTGGGCTCCACCTTGGGTGCTTGACCACTCTCCTTTTTTAGCATACTTCTCACCACTCCCATGAGGAAGCTCAACTGATTCTGCAGCTGCTGATTCTCTTCTCTGAGTACTTGCTGGTCCAGGCGCACTGCCTGTATGTCATTCGTGACCTGCCCCAACTGGCTTTGGATTTTCCCCAACTCAGCTCGTACCTGCTCCATTAGTCCGAGCTGCTCGATTCTGGCTCAAACCTGCAAACACAAGGGTTAGAAGACAAGCCCCGACCTCCGTCATGCAAGATGAATTATGCTAATGCCATGGGTGTCTGTACGTTTAGGAGATCACCCCTAATTCTGGTGTCAACGTGCCAACATAGTGTCAATGCAGTGATAAGACTGGATCCATTCATGGAAGAAAATATCTCATATTGTTCGGGACACCAGAATCAGGGTACGAACTGCGCCTGCAGCACAGACACCTGCTAATGGAATGCAAAATGAATATGCGAACTAATGAAAAATGCAGTCATGCAATAATATATCCAGGTAACTGGTGCTGCGGAGATTCTGTATCAATAATCACTGATGAGAAGAAAACCCCGGTATAAGACCACTGATCTGATCTGCTAAGAACAACCATCTGACAGGACCATATACATAGGATCAAAATTCTGCTCTGTCGAGAACAAATGTCTGATAATAAGGACCTCGGATGCATGATCAAGAAATATCTGCTGATGAAGTCTTCAGACCCCAAATCAAAAATCTGCCCTATCAAGAACAAACATACAGCTGCTGATGAGATCTTCAGACCCCCCTCAAAATCCGCTCTATCAAGAACAAACAACATCTGCTGATGAGATCTTCAGACCCCAGAAATATGCTCTATCAAGAACAAACCACTGATGACAATACTCTGATCAAAACCTGCTCTATCAAGAACAGACGTACACCTGATGATAAGATCCTCTGATCAAAACCTGCTCTATCAAGAACAGACAAATCTGCAACTGAGAACCCTGGTACCAACATAACTGATTTACTGTCAAGAAAACCAGGTAATCTGAAGGTCAAGGTTCCTGCAATAAACCCAATTCCCACTCACAGGTATGGACCTAAACTGACTCAAGGTACGACATCCTATGCGTTCATCAGCGTCACAGACTTTCAAGAGGGGTGATACGATACCCAGAAGGTGTGGCATCACCAGCTCATGAAGAGGCCTCACTTAGCTGAATCACAAATGATCGGTCCCCAGAGTCGACAATCCACCAAACCAGCAACCGTCTCAACCCAAAGGGTTGAAAGTGAAGCCAACCGGATGAACCTCGTCTGAGCGTGGATTTCATGAGACACTAGTGCCTGCAAAGCAAGCACGCGCCCACTAATTTCCACTCTAAGTCTATAGTGCACTCAAGCCTGGGTCTGGCTTCTCACTCATCAGAACTCCCATCCCACAACAACACAAATAATCATATTATACTGAAAATAAAATGCGGGAAATAAAGTGCGAGAAGTAAAAATGCGATAAATAAACGCAACCCAACAAGTAAACATACAAGCGCTAGGAATGACTCTCATAGGGAACCGGAGAACCAGAGATTCTGGGTTACTGTCCCCAGCAGAGTCGCCAGCTGTCGCTTTCGCGAAAATAAGGTGCCGGCATGACAGAAGAGTCGCCACCTTTCGTTAGTTATCCCTCAGAGCGGGAAAGGAAACGATCGGAAAAACCTGACGAAAAAGGGTAAGACAAGGTCATCGCAACCATTGTCTGGGTTCGGGAGTCGGTTACGCAAGGGGAAGGTATTAGCACCCCTCACGTCCGTCGTACTCGACGGGATCCTCGCTTGTTTGTTTACTCGGACGGGTTGGTTTTATTCTATCTACCTATCAAGGCTGGCTGAAAAAGAAAAGAAAAATGACTCGGCAAAGCGTCGCACTTTATGCCTACGTATTCTCATCAGAGAATGAGAAATCAGAGTCAACGTAGTTCGGCCTACGAAGGGTTATGGGGGAAGGTAGCTCGCCAAGACTTCGCCATCTTGTGCCTACATACTCTCAACAGGTATGAGAGATCAGAGCTCACGTAGTTCGGGAAACTACAGTTTATTTCCTGTTATTACGAAAGAAGTGTTTTTTATTGTGTTTGCGATTTCAACCGCACTAGAGACTATGACCTGAGAATGAATGCGTCGCATGTCACCCAAAGGGTACCATACTAAACATCCAGACTGTGGAAAAGAAACTCTCCCACAATCTTTTCTCAGATAGCTTAAGGCTCGTAACGTACGAAAGAAATCATTCATGATTACTGTATCTTAAACTGTTTTGAGGTGAGAAGAGAACAGGCCCAACTAGAAGGGAGACTATCAAGTCCTACTGTTATCATGCCATGGATTCATCCTATGGTTGAGGTTTGAACAGGGAACTCCTAGAAGTTGTCATGCATAGGTTTCAACCTAAAAGTCTATCATCAAATCCTTATCAAAGGAAATGAGAGTCCTAAGGGATCATGTCAATGATACACGAAAACAGACAAAGCATCAGCTTAACAGTAAAATGCATGCAATGCAAGTGAGGGAGGAAATATTTGTGGGGCTTCAGCCTCCACAAGCTCATCTCAACCTCAAGCCAGTCATGAAATAACAGTAATCATACTGAAATATAAACAACATGCTATCAAGCAATAAACAGTAAACTGCAATCATACAGATAAAATGAAAGGAAATGCCATCAGGCAAACAAACCACATGGGCAAGGGAGCTGGGCTCTACCGAATACCCGCAAGCAAAGCCATGCAATAACAATACAAGCAGAGGGAGCAACTCAACCTCTAATGCAATCATGCTCCTAGATTCTACTTATTCTAGATGAACTTATTCTAAATGCATCAAACAAGTCAAACAAAACACACAATACAGAAAAGAAAAACAGAAGAAAGCCTCAGCTCCTCCAGCAGCAACTCAGTCTTCAGGCTTCAATCACTTGACAGATAACAATTTGCTCTTCCAGGTTTCAACCCTACAACATGAGTATCAACTCATCTTCTCCCTTAAGCTTCAGCTTCTTTGATCAGCTCCACCTTCAGGCTTCACCATCTTCAGGGATCTTCAAGTATCAACTTGATCTTCATGCTCTTCAAGCTTCAGCTGGAATGGCAGTCTTCAAGGATTCATCCTCTTCAACAATCTTCAATGAAGTCTTCATCTTCATGCTCAGGCTCTGACAGCTCTCAAGACACTCAAACCAGAGAGAATCACTACTGGATAAGCTGGGGGATATTGAACGGCTTATTTGATCACCAAAGGTGACCTTTAAGGGTTCAACATCAAATGAAGGGTTCCCTCAAAAGTTCTACTTCCTAGGTATATCACTTATCCCTCAAAAGGAGAGAGGTGTATACCCTGGAAGGACATTGAATCATGGGGAGGAATGGATGTGAAGAGTACTATCCATGTTTAAGAAAGAAATTATCTACATCTAAGCTCTTCCTAATCCTAACCCTAAAACAAAAAGAAAAGAAGAAGAACAAGCTCCTCAAGCTCCTCCAAGCCTCTTCCAATCTTCTAGTATGCTCCAACAAGCTCCACAATGAGATGCCAAGCTCCTCAAACCAAAGGGAAACTCCAAAGCAAAACAAACTAAACAAAACTTGCCCTAAAGGCCACACAAACAATCATTCAATTCAAAAATCAACCAAAAATAGTATATTATTCTATTAAATCCTAATATAAATGCTAGGGGACCCTACATAACTACCCTTAAGTCCCATATATTCCCCATAGACTAAATTTCCCTACAAGCCCTAAATCTAAAATTGTTATTGACCTATACTAAAGTTTTAATCAAATTCTATGCTACCTAGAACTACCTAATTAAAACTACCCTAAAAATTATCACAAAAATATGACATTAATTCAAGGGGAACCTAAACCATTCATCTAATTATCCTAAAAAGATTGAATTAAAAATCCTAAGGGAACTACTCTAATTAAATTCTACAAATTAGCATACCAACTAAAAGAATTAAAAAAAAGCAATTAAAAGTAAAAATATGCAAAAAATATAAAAATGAAATAAAATGGCTATTTTATGGTTTTATATTTTTCTAGACAGAAAATGAAAAATGGGAAAAAAAGTCTCATTAAAAAATATGCATTTTTCATTTTATTATGAATTTTTGAAATGAAATAAAATTTGGAGAAGAAATAATATGAGAATTGATGAGGGGTGTGGAAAGCAGTGATATGCAGTTGTTATCATGAACTGGGCCCATACTGGGGGTGCCAAGAGCAAGGCGCACCCCAGCCCAATGGTAATCAGAAAAACAAATAAAAACAGAAGAAAAAGACAAAAATAACGGTGCATACAGCAATGAATTTCAGTTAAAAACAATTGGGCCTTGGTATGTGGGGTGTGAAAAGCAACGTTTGAGAAGCCCACGCTGGGAGCTTTAGTGAAACGCGGCGTTTCACGCCCATTCTCCCTCCAATTTTCATTTTAAATCGCAGCCGTCCGATTGCTCCTTGGTCAACTAGTCTCGCGCAAATCCAACGGCCCATGTATCGTCTTCAACCTTTGGACACCTAGGGTTTCATAAACCTCCATGAAAAACAACCCCATGCACACAACTTCATCTTCTTCGTGTGACCTCAATACTCCACCAAATTGCATGATCCAAAAACCAAACTTGACTAGAATTTTACGTAGAACACAACTGTAGCATTGGTTTGCATTAAAACTCTCTCTATCATCCTACCCGAACGGTACAACATCATGCACTCAAACTTTCTTCAGTTTTTGACCATCACAAAACTCAACAATCTTTATATATAATTAATCCCTATGCCATGCTGATTAAAACCAACCAAAATTCGTGCATTATCATCCATTAAATCACCCATTCCAACTCCATCAAGAATCAACCTCCATTAATGAAACCTCACTAATTGGTCTTAAACTAATCCAAATGAATCACCTAATGGTCTCTAATGGTTTCACAACAAGAACTAACCCTAGCCATGCCTAAATCAGAGTGTGGAAGTGATTTTGCTTACCTTGACTCTTGCAATGGTAGGTGTTGAAAAGCTTCGAATCATGCCTTGTAGATCTTCAATAATGGTCCCTAGGTGATGAACAATACTCTGCTTGCACAAGATTTGATGGAGATGGCTTGAATCTCAAGATCCAATCCCTTTTTCTCTCTTGCAACTTCACTTGGAAAGCTCTCAATTCTTCATCAATGGGGTTGCAAATCAAGATGAATACACTCAGCAATGATTGTAGAGATGATTTGTGTAAAAAAATGGAAGGGTAATGAAGAGAAAAATGAAGTTTCAATACAATTTGCAAAATGGAGAATTTTGGTTCAATTTCTATTCTCTACCACCATTAACATCAACAATCACCAATCCTTCACCAATGGAATTCATATTCAATATATAGAGATGTTTAGAAAGGTCTAGAATCATCTAGATCAATCTAGAAAGAACTTGAAATTTCATGAAATGATACATTGCATTTCCATTTTCACCATGTGATATATCATGACAAAATCCTTATATTGCTTGCAACCAACTTGAATATCTCCTTATATGAGATTTAGGACAATACACAATGCATATTTCCCTTATTCATTAAGCTTTTCCTTGTTTTGGTTTGGTATGCCATTATGCCATCAAGTAAATTACAAAGCAACCCCAAAATTTAAGCCTCAAATTAAAATTATGGCTGAACCATTGTTCTTAAAATGCCCTTGGGAGTCAAAATGACCTATCATATGACATGGTTAGGGTTTATAGCTTGGATTTTAGATTTTCCATTTCACTTGAATTAACTTATGCCTCATTTTTAGGCCATTTTTATCACTTTTTGCTATGAGCCTTTCCAACATCTCATCACCACCCTACTAGCCTTAAAACATCATTCTAAGAAACTTTTATGTTGAAGGTTTTTCCATTTGAAGCTTGGAAGTAGGAGATATGGCTATTTGCTTGAAATGACCTATAACTTCCAAATGACCAAAATGCCCTTGGCTTGACAAAGCCATAAGTTGAGTTCTACAAATCCTATCAAGGACTTCTAGTACTATATAGAAAGCTAAGAAGATGTTATTCAACATTCATGTTGACCAAGAGATCATAGGAATCATCCTACTAGGGAAAAAGTTGTCTGCAAGTTGGGTGACTTTCAAGGACCCAGATTCACATACCTCAGATGACCTATAATTTGTCAAAACCATAACTTGAGCTCTGCAAATCCTATCAAGGAATTCTACCACTAAAATTAAAGCTAAGAACAAGCTCTACAACATTCATGTTATGGGGAAGATGAGATGACAATCACATCTTGAGCTAAAACTCTCTGGAAGATAGGGATCAAACTAGGGGATTTTACACTGTCCATCCTTAGAAACCCTAGCTTAAACTTCTCAAACTCCTAAATCATGATGATTTGGTCTAGGAATTATCCTTATAGTATCTCAATACATCCTTCCATGATCCCATGGCTCTTGGATTGGGTCTCAACCTTCTCCAAATCTTCAGTTGACCTAGGGTTGACCCAGTCAAACCCTAATTCTACCATTCATGGTTGAATCTTCTGAATTCTTGCATAATAACCTCTCTGGGCTTCATGATGGCTTTCAAGACATCTCATAGGCTTTCTCAAAGCTTCAAGTCTATCCTCATAGTCTCAGAATCATCTGAGGAGCTCCCACAACTCTCAAGTTATGAGACGCACAACCTTGGTTTCAACCACTCTCTCTGAGGATCTCTTGAACTTTCTGATGAAGGTATCAACCTTAAAACACTTGATGGGTAAATAAATGTTGGCCAAATTTTGGGGTGCAACAACAAGTCTGGTGATGGTCAGCATACAACAATGATCAGAAAATACAAAGGATTACAAGGTAGTCAAGTGCGGCAACAGGTGAGAAACTCTTCTAGCAGCTCCTTCGTTTTGGGGTGATCAGGATGAGTGAGTAACCCTTTAACAAGTAACTCCCTATGCATAACGGTGTACTGAAGACCTTCAACGGAGTCCTCCCACTCTTCTTTGCCAAAATAGTCTTCTAACCTTCGCTTCTTAGACTCAAAAATCTGCTTGCGATCCTTCAGGTTCGCAATAGCCTTGTTCAACATGTCTTGAGTGGCGTACCTACGAGCAGTTTCATCATCAAACTTCTTCTCACTGGCCTTCAATGGAGCCTTCAACTTGGAGATCTGTTGCTTCAGCTTGTCCTCCCGCTCTTTGTTGTTAGCCATAGTGGCATTCCACTGCTGGTTGAATTTGGAGATTCTCAGGTAAGCATTATCCATGTCCTGCTTTTTGGTGGCAAGCACATCGTTGACAGCCATGAAATCCAAACCTAAACGTTCACGTTCAGCCCTCTGTTTGGTCAAGTCTGTGCCTAGCCGATTCACCAACTTCGTCTGTTTTTTGAAGGAATAGACAGCTTCGCTCTTCTCGCTTCTAAGTTGTACCAGTTCTTTTTCCAACTCCTCGTTGGCCTTCTTCAACTCTTCCTTCTCAGCCAATACCTAATTGTATTTCTGAATGGACACCGTAGTGGGTTCTTCAACCACTGGAGGGCAATCTTGCTTAGCAGGTGGAAAAGGCATCCCTACTGTTTCTGCCCTGCTTTGAATCCAAGTCACATAAGGAGCATAGGCCTGGCTTTTGCTCTTACCCAACAGTGCTTTCCCTCGCCTGCTGATGCCGTTCTAAGCATGCTTGAGCTTGGCTAACATATCCCCCACTAGAAGCCCCGTGAGGTACAGAGATTCCTGCACCTCCTCGTCCTTCGGCGGACCTCTCAAGGCGTATGCAAACTTTCTGACAAGTAATGAGGGATTGTAGTTAATATAGCCTTTTCTTCCAATCAGGGGCACATTAGGAAAACCATTGCAACTGTAGATGACTTCAGTACCCAGCATATCCCGATCAAACCAAACGATGCTCTCTGCTGATAAACCCATCAGGCGTTCAAACCACTCAACTGTGGCTGCAGAGGAAGCAAAGAGACCCTTCTTGGGCATGTGGCTATTAAACCATCTGTAGAGTAAAGGCGCACAACACGACACATTTTTACCCCTTTTGTTCTCATTCTTGTAATGAACAGAATGATATAGATCACCAAGCAAGGTGGGAACTAGATTTCTCGATGCGAAGATATGGAAGGCGTCCAAATCTATAAAGTCTGGCATGTTGGGAAATATGATGATGCCATAGATGCAGAGGGCGAGAATAGCGTTGAATACGATCCAACAACCGTCTTTAGCGCACTGTTGGGATTTCCCAACCAGAAACTGTAGAGAAAATCCAGGAACCCCGTTCCAACTGGTCAGAAGCAGCTCTGAAGAATCCAGGTGAAGAGCAGCAGCTAGGTTAGCCAGATTAGGTTTAGCATCCATGTGAACAAACGACGTCTGATTCTTAACAGGCACACCCAATAGCTCAGCATACTCTTCTAAGGTAGGCGCAAGAATGAAATCTTGAAAAGTGAAGCACCTCAACGGAGGGTCATAGAACTGTAGCAATGCATACAACCCGTTCAACTCATAGACTGAAGGTTTACAAACAAGACTGAGCAACTTCCTATAAGATTTCTTGAATTCTCCTTTCACTGTACTATCTGCCAAGGCAGTCAAACTAAGCAGCAGAGTAATATCTGGGGTAGAGAGCTTGTAAGCCGCATTCTTCTTCACTGATTCCATGCTAGCAAACAGAGGGCAAAATTACTGGAACCGGGGAATATTATATGTACCTACAACACAGACACACGTTAATGATATACACATGGGTATGCAAAAATGTAAGATGCAATCATGCAGCAGGAGATCAAGAGTGTGCTATTAAGGAGACCAAGGCTCTGTTTCAACATAATCACAACACTGCTCTGACAATAAGACCCTAATGATGACCATAATTATTCTCTGTCAAGAAAAAACACATCTCTGATGATAAGAACCCTCTGATACCAACAATACTGATTCACCGTCAAGAAAACCAGGTTGTCTGAAGGTCAAGGTTTCCTGCAATAACCCGACCCTGCTCACAGTTATGGACCTAATCACGGACAAGGTATGGAACCCTATGCGTTTCCCAGCGTCATAGACTTTCACGAAATGATGATACGTTCACCATTTCTATTTTGGCATCATCACTCCTTGAAGAGGCCTCACTCAGCTGAGTCACAAATAATCGGTCCCCAGAGTCGACAACTCTCCAGACCAACAACCCCTCAAGCCCAAAGGGCTGGAAAAGAAGTCAACCAAGAGAATCTCGCCTGAGCATGGATTTTACGAGAGACTAGTACATGCAAAGCATGCACGCGCCCACTACTTTCCACAACTAATGCTAGGTATACACTCAAGCCTGGGTCTGGCTTATCACTCATCAGAGCCCCCCTCCCACAACAGCACAGCAAATAATCATATTATACTGAAAGTAAAGTGCAGGAAAGTAAATTGCGATAAATAAACGCAAACCCAACGAGTAAACAAACAAGCGTTAAGATTGAATCACATAGGGAACCATCGTCCCCAGTAGAGTCGCCAACTGTCGCTACTACGAAAATAAGGTGCCGGCAAAACAGAAGTGTCTCCACCTTTCGTTATTTATCCCACAGAAAGGGAAAGGAAACAATCGGATAAACCTGAGGAAAAGGTATAAGACAAGGTCATCGCAACCATGTCTGGGTTTGGGAGTCGGTTACGCAAGGGGAAGGTATTATCACCCCTCACGTCCATCGTACTCAATGGGATCCACGCTTGTTGTGTTTATCTGACGGGTTGGTTTATCTATCTACCTATCAAGGCTGGCTAAAAAGAAAATAAAAATTGACTCGGCAAATCATCGCGCTTCGTGCCTACGTATTCTCGTCAGAGAACGAGAAATCAGAGTCAACGTAGTTTGGCTAACTACGGGTGAAGGGAAGGTTGCTCGCCAATATGTCAGTATTGTGCCTGCGTACTCTCAATAGGTGTGAGAGATTAGAGCTTACGTAGTTCGGGATAACGAAACGCGGGTTTTGATTCATCTATTTTTACCCGAGTAGGGTTAACAAACAGTTCCAGCAGTTTGGTGTATGCAGCTCGCTCGTCGGAGACTTGTGCGTTACCGTTTGCGGTAGAACTGAGAGTTAACGACACTCTTTTTCTGAAAATGTTTTCCTGATTAAAGGAGCCCACGGGGCAAAAGGAGGTTTGAAGTTTGTTTTTTGTCTTTTACAAAAGAAGTGTTTTTTATGGATGTTTGTAGTTCGTACTGCACTAGAGACTATGACTTAGGAGTGAATGCGTCGCATGTCACCCAAAGGGTACCATACTTAACATCCTGATTACTGGAAGGAAACCCTTCGTTAACCATTTCCTAAGTGGCTTAAGGCTCGTAACGTACTGTACAAACTTTCCTTTATTACGTATTTTACTGTTGTTTTGGAGATGAGAGAAGAGAGGACTCTATAGGGGAAACTATCAAGATTCCTACTGTTGTCATGCAATGGTTTCATCCTATTGTTGAGTTTGAAACAGGGAACTCCTAGATGTTATCATGCAAAGGTTTCAACCTAAAAGTCTATCATCACTTCCTTTGTAAAAGGAAGTGAGAATCCTAAGGGAACATGTGAATGGGAAACACAAACAAAACAACTGCTAAAATCATAAAGCAGATAAAACAGAGAAGTAAATAGTAAAGATGCAAATGTAATGCAGTAATACAAGCAGAGGGAGAAGCTCAAACTCTAAGTAATCAGCAAAGAGAACAAACAAAATAGACAAGCAAAGGGAGGGTCACCTCAACCTTTATATGCAAACACATCAGTTAAAAAAGGGAAAATAACACACAAGCAGAGGGAGAGCGCTCAACCTCTAAAGAAAACAAGCAAAGGGAGCTCAGCTCAAGCTTTCAATGCAATCATGCTCCTAGCCTAAGATACTCTACACATGAGACTATCCTAATGCACCAAGCAATGCTCAAACAATCATGAATGAAGGAAGAATGATGAACAATATGACATGTAAGGAAATCATTCCAAAGTAATCAAACAAGGCATCTAATCCTAGAGAGAAGGAAATTGATGGATGGATGCATGCATGATGTAAACCAAAGGAATACATCAAGGCATTTAACCAAAGATGAAATTTGATGAAGGGGATCATGATGTATACCAAAGGTATCCATCATGACACTCAACCATTCATGGAAGAATTGGATCAATCATGGGAAACATGATATATACCAAAGGTATCCATTATGACACTCAACCATTCATGGAAGAATTGAATCAATCACGGGAAGCATGATGTATACCAAAGGTATCCATCAAGACACTCAACCATTCATGGAAGAATTGAATCAATCATGGGAAGCATGATGTATACCAAAGGTATCCATCATGACACTCAACCATTCATGGAAGAATTAAATCAATCATGGGAAGCATGATGTATACCAAAGGTATCCATCATGACACTCAACCATTCATGGACGAATTGAATCAATCATGGGAAGCATGATGTATCCCAAAGGTATCCATCATGACACTCAACCATTCATGGAAGAATTAAGCATTGCAAAGCAAAGCTAGAAAGGGAATCATCCTCCTAAAGGTTCTAATGAAAACCTAATGATTAGCTCTAAAGATCACCTAACCAGATGAATTTGGAAGCTCTATCAAGGCTTAATAATGGTTCTATATAGGTGTCGCTACCGCGAAAATAAGGTGTCGGCAAAACAGAAGAGTCGCCACCTTTCGTTATTTATCCCACAGAAAGGGAAAGGAAATGATCGGAAAAACCTGACGAAAAGGTATAAGACAAGGTCATCGCAACCATTGTCTGGATTCGGGAGTCGGTTACACAAGGGGAAGGTATTAGCACCCCTCACGTTCATCGTACTTGATGGGATCCACGCTTGTTGTGTTTATCTGACGGGTTGATTATATCTATCTACGCTAAAGGTCTGGTCTGAAAAGAAAAGAAAATGACTCGGCAGAACACAGCAGTTCTATGCCTACGTATTCCCATCTGGAACGAGAAATCAGAGTCAACATAGTTCGCCTAACTACGGGCTACGGGGGAAGGTTTCTCGCCGAGATATCGCATCTCGTGCCTATGTACTTTCACACGGCACGAAAGATCAGAGCAAACGTAGTTCGGGATACTACGGAACATAGGTTTGTTCAACTGTTTTTTATCCGAGTAGGGTTAACAGACTGTTTCAGCAGTTGGTGTATGCAGCTCGACCTTTGGAGACTTAGGCGTTTACCGTTTGCAGCAGAACCGAGAGTTAACAAAACTCTCATTCTGAAAAGGGTTTCTAGGGATTAAAGGTCCAAGAGGACAAAAAGATGTTTGATCTTTGTTTTCTGTTTTTTTACGGAAGTGTTTTTTAGTGGTCTGTAGTTCGTACAACACTAAAGACTATGACTTAGGAGCGAATGCGTCGCATATCGTCCAAAGGACATATACTAAACACTATAGATGATTAAGAGGAGACCGCTCAATTATCATTTCCCAAGTAGCTTAAGGCTCGTAACACGCTTGTACTAACTTGCCTTTATTATGTTTTTTACTGTTGTTTTGAGATAAGAAGAGAACGAACTCTATGGGGAAACTGTACAGTCCTAATGTTGTCATGCCAAATTAATCCTATGGTTGAGGTTAGGAGGGAGCTACCTAATGTTATCATGCATGGTTAGAACCCTAATGTCTGTCATAACTTCTCTTGAACAAGAGAAGTCAGAGTTCCTAAGGGAACATGGCAATGGTACACAGAAACAGACAAAGCAAATACGGTAAAGAAATAACTGTAAGTAAAATGCATGCAATGCAACAATACAAGCAGAAGGAGTCAAGCTCAACTTCTTAGCAATCAAGCAAAAAGAAAATAGACAAAACAGACAAGCAGAGGGAGACAGACTCAACCTCTATATGCAAATACGTCAATTAGAAAAAGAAAAACAACACGCAAGTAAAGGGGAGAACCACCTCAACCCTTAAGGCAAACAAGCAGAGGGAGACCCACTCAACCTCTATATGCAAATATGCACCTATATTTAGACTATCCTAAAAATGAACTATCCTAATGCAACACACCACTCAAACAATGAACGAGGACAAGGATTTATGACAAATAATGGATTCGATCCACAAGTAATCAAACAAGGCTTCTATCCTAAGGAAAGAAACTGGGTGTTGGGAGGCAAGGGTAAGGTCCACAGGAACTTATCCTAGGCACTCAACCAACTGAAAGAGATTTGGGGGAATCCTAAAGGTTTGGCTCCTTCAAGAGATGTGCAACATTCCCCCCACGGGAGGGACTATGCTACCTCAAGAAGGTTCCTAAAAGAAAGGAATGAGAGAGTGTTAGGAGAATGGAGCTGAGAAGCAAGGTAAGTTCCATAGAAACTTACCACAGGCACTCAACCAACTCCACTTCCTTAGAGAGAACTTTCATGGACTCAACCCCTTTATGATATTGTAATGAATTCCTCCACAGGAAGAATCATGCTCACAAGGAGGATTCTAATCAAGCAAGGAAAATTGAAGAGGAAACAATCCCTAGGGAAAGATCATCCACCTACTTGAATCTCTAAATAACCTCAAATGTTACCTTCTAAAGATCACCTATACTAATGGTTCAAGGGCTCTAAGAGAGGTATCTACACTAAGGATCATCTAATGGTCATTTACAAGACCAATCTATGCACTTAACCTAGCTAGGATCACCTAAACTATAACCAATTTGTAAAATGGGGAACTAAGGGAAAATCATTCCTAAAAATTCCAAGGAAAATACTACATCATCTTACATGTATTAACAAGCTATGGTACAAAAATCAGGGACTAAACCTAAATCAAAAGGTTCAAACTAAATCTAAAACTCAAGGGTACACCAAAGTGATCCAACAAAGAACACTCCAAAACAACTACCTTAAAATACTATTTAGAATGATTTAAAAAAATCTCAAAAAAAATCATATAACATAAATAGCAAGTCTACAACCAGCATACAAAAATTAAATATCAAACTCACAAGCATGAATGAGAAATAAAATCAACAAGCTCAGCATACAATTATCCAATCATAAAAAACACACAACAATAGAAAATATGAAATTAATTGCAAAAGAAATGGAAAATTAAAATAAAAAACATGATAAAATTCTAAACATGCCAAAGTGTTCACATGATTTATTTCAGGATTTTATGAAGTGAAATGCTATTTTTACATGAATTAAAACTAACAAGATATTAATAAAAAAACAAGGTAGAAAAAAAGAAAAATAAGAAAAATCAAAGAAAATGAACAAATCCGTGTGGTGGATAGCAAAAGCACTCAGTCTTAATATGGATTGGGCCCGTATGTGGGGGTGCGGTTAGCGAAGTGAAGCCAAAGCCCAGCTGAAGAGTAAGTTATGTTGTGCGTTTCATTAATCAAAACGGTGAGTTTTGTAAGCAGGGTGATGTGGCACGCTTCTGGATGTTGGATTGAAATACTTTGTCAAGCTTCCAGACACGATCCAAGGGTGGATACATTATCTTCTTCATTTGAATATGAAAGGAAGAGGGAAACCAGTCTGTCAACGGTGAGGTTGTCGGAAAACATGACGGTAACCCCCCTACAACCTATCTCACTCGTTTCTCAACCAAACATAACAATTCTTGAACCAAAACTGTAGCATTTCTCACGAGGATTGCAAATATGGTATTCAATCATGCTAAAACTCCAAGACCAGAGAGATTCATAACCAAACAGAAATTGGATCATGTCTTACTTTGTCTCTAAACTTCCAAATTTTGGTCCTAAATCCATCTAGGGTTCACATAGGTCCTATCCACAGGTATCTAAGGTTCTGATTGTGCGTAAATAAGGAGAAAATTTGAGAAGTAAGAACATGAGTTTGAGCTTTGAGCAAGGTGACTTTCAGGCCTAAATTCCCTTCCAAAGTGTGCAGATTGCTTCAATGGATGATGATGAACAAGTCTTGAGGTTCAATTTCTTCTGAAACTCCTTCAAACTCCAAAATCAAAAATCAAATTCCAAGCTTCTTCCACAACTGATTCCAACTATTTCTCAACATAAAATGGCACCAGAAGCTTCTGAAAATGATCCACAGTCAATTTATATTCTGTTTGAAACCTTTGGAGGCCCATTCATGGCCCAATTTGTGATTTCCAAGTTTCAATTTTTTCTCAAAATTCCAATTATGGTATGCACGAATTGGCCTTGCTCTCACTCCAATATTGCTTTAGTTCAATTGCCTTGAGTGTGTAGAGTGTAATTGGATTAGTTTGCAGCCTTGATTTCAACTTAAGGTGTGTGTTTGATTTGTACCTTCATCATGAAGTAATCCATAAAATGACCATGTTATAAACCTCAACTCAAAAATTTAATAATGCCAAAGTGTTTAGAACTTATTTTCCAATCAAAACGAGTACTAATTTGGCTTGAAAACATCCAATTACCAATTGTTTTGAATTTTCCCTTTTTAATTCATTAAAATGGCCTTTTTGAGAAATTCCGTCAACCAATGCTTGCTCTAATCCAAATCAATGGTTGCTTGGGTCATGGTTAGACTAAAAATATCATTTTGAGAAACTTTGGTGTTGAACAAAACTTCATTTGAAGCTTGCAAGATAGTGAAATGGACCCATAATTCAAAATGACCTGTAATTCCAAATACCCAAAATGCCCCTGACTTGTAAACCTCATAACGTGAGTTCTACAAATCAGATGGAAGACTTCTAGTACAATTTGGAAAGCTAAGATCAATACCTACAACTGTCATGTTGGCCAAAAGTTGAGGAGAAACATACTTCTAGGTCAAACATTCCTTGGAAGTTAGTTGACTTTTGCAGACAAATTTCACATTCATCTGATGACCTGTAACTTGTCTGGATCATAACTTGAGTTCTATAAATCCAATTGAGGACTTCTAGTACTCAAATTAAAGCTAAGAGCATGCTCTACAAGTTTCATGTTGGCCAAAAGTTGAGATGAAACTTGTATCTTGAGATAAGTGGTCTTGAAGTCAGGCGCCAAATAGGGGATTTTACCCTGAGAACCCTAGTTTAGCAACTCCTCACACTTTGAATTCTTCTTGAATTGATCATGGAATATTACCTCATGTATCTAAGCACAACTCTCCATAATGACAAAGACTTATAATCGAGCTTTGATCCTCTTCAATTGCACAGTTGACTTAGGGTTACCCATGTGAAAACCCTAATTGCAACACCCTCAACTGAGGCTCTTCACCCTTAACATAAACACTTGAATGAGCTCTCTCATGACCCTTAAGGCACTCCATGAACTCTATCCACACTCTATCCATGATCAAGGCCTCACAACCCATTGATGGTCTCCAATTGGTCCTCAGGTTAGGAGATGAACCCTATACAGACAACCAAACTTCTCAAGAACTCAACCCTCTTCCTGATGACTCTGGTGACCTCTCAAGTTTGAATAAGACCTCTATATAGGCTCCTCTTAATATAAACCACACTTGATCCCCTGCTAAATGAATAATGTTATGTTATGCAGATGCTAGAACAATGCAATGCTAATGCAATGAAACATAAACCAGGTGAGAAAAGGTTAGGCAAATTTTGGGGTGCAACAGTTGCCCCTATTCAAGCGGCTTGGACCTGACTGGATGAAAAGCGAACGGCTTTCATCCTATCGAGGTAGAAGACGGTTGAATACCAAAGAACCTGGAAATTTTCTAACCAAAGAAATAATCTGCGACAACTTCTTGGGGAAAGAATCCAGAAAATTGAATTCGGTTGTCACGGCAACAACTGATCAATCATCTGATAAAGAACCTAATTTCAATATCAATCACCTGCGTGACGCCACAGGTGTTGAATCAACATACAATCTTCAAATATACGCTACCGTAAGTGGGCCTCGAGCCACAGAACCATATCAAAATATTATCCTTAATCTTCAATTTCCGAAGAAACGAGTAGGCACTACGTAAAAGTGTGAACCGTCAATATCATTGACCTTCCATTTCCGCAGAAGCGGGCATACGCTAAATAAAAGCGGGACTCGTTAATATCTCTGACCTTCCATTTCCGCAGAGACGGGCATACGCTAAATAAAAGTGAGTACTGTCAATATCTCTGACCTTCCATTTCCGTAGAAACGAGCATACGTGTCGCTACTGCGAAAATCGGCGCTGGCTATGACAGAAGAGTCGCCACCGTGCGTTATTTATCCCACAAGAGGGAAAGGAAACGCTCAGAGTAAACCTAACGCAAAACGGGAAAGGAATGGTCGTCGCAACCAAATTCCTGGATTCGGGAGTCGATTACGCAAGGGGAAGGTATTAGCACCCCTCACGTCCGCCGTACTCGACGGGATCCACGCTTGTTTTCTGGTACGGATTGTTATTCTATCTACACTAGAGGTCTGGGTTAAAAGAAAAGAAAATTACTCGGCAAAGTATCGCACTTTATGCCTACGTATTCCCGTCTGGAACAAGAAATCAGAGTCAACGTAGTTCGCCTAACTACGGGTGAAGGTGGGAAGGTTGCTCGCTAGGATACGGCATCATATGCCTACGTGCTTTCATACAGCATGAAAGATCAGAGCAAACGTAGTTCGGGCTACGGAGGACACAGGTTTGTCTGACTGTTTTTTATTACCTTCAAAAAGGGTTTTTCTTGATTAAGAGTCCAAGAGGACAAAAATGACACTTTGATGTTTGTTTTGACTCTTTTACGAAAAGAAGTGTTTTTTAGTTTGTTTGCAATCTCTGACGCACTAGAGACTATGATTTGAGAGTGACTACGTCGCGTGTCACCCAAAGGGTGCCACACTAAGCAGCCAGACTACTGGAAAGAAGCTCTCCAGCAACCCTTTCTCAAATAGCTTAAGGCTCGTGACGTACGACATCAATTAACCTTATTACTGTGTTTTTGAGTTGTTTTAAGATAAGAAGAGAAAGAAGCTCTAAAAAGCCTAGGGTTGAAAAGGGAATAAAGACTAACCTAATGTTGTCATGCATGGATAAGAATCCTAATGTCTGTCATAATTCCCTCCTGCACAGAGGAAATCAGAGATCCTAGGGGATAAACAGAAAAGAAAGCAAGCAAATACAGTAAAATATCCCATGAAGGGAAAGCGAAAAGGAAAGGACAGAAGAGTCGCCACCGAACTTTATTTATCCCATGAGGGGAAAGGAAAATATCGAGAAAACCTTAAGAAAGAAATGGATAAGATGGTCTCGCGACCAAGAACGGGTTCGGAAGCCGGTTATGCAAGGGGAAGGTATTAGCACCCCTCGCATCCATCGTACTCGATGGGAACCATTTGCTTGTCGAATGTGTGAATTTATTTGCTAAAATATTATGTTATAAAAGTGTGTTCCTAGGGAGAGAGAAGGAGGGATAACGGGGAAGAAAAGAAAGAAAAGACTCGGTAGGACTTCGCGGTCCTAGGCCTACGTATTCTTAACGGATATGAGAAAATCAGAGTCGACGTAGTTCGGGGAACTACAGATATAAGGGGGAATGTGCTCGGCAAGGATTGTGGCCCTTGTGCCTACATATCTTTACTTGAAAAAGTAAAGAATCAGAGCAGCCGTAGTTCGGCCTACGATTTGTTGATGTTCTTATGGATGATGCTATCGTACGCATTCTAGCAGTTAGGTGTATTGCTGCTTGTTCGTTGGAGACTTAGGCATTACCTGTTTGCGGTAGAATGGACGTATCATATCCTTTTCGAAAGATAAGTTTTCGCCATGCGAGGCAAGATGTCACATTTGATTTGTTGAATTGTTTTTTAGGGGCGAGATAGGTCCTCGGATAGTAACCCCTACGGGTAGTACCCAATTCTTCATCTCAAGGTTTTTGTTATGAAAGGGTGTGGCGAACATAGCATCTTCGTATTGAAAGACGAGTATCAAAACCACACACACTATAGTGAGCATCTCGACCCTCGGAGAGGAAGAAGTCTACACTTAATCCTCTCTCTTTAGTTCAATACAAAGAGAACTTCATTGTCTTATTTAAGTGTTTTTGGTTTTGAATGGTAAGTGCTTTTGCGACAGAGAACCCTACGGTAAACGTCAGCACTCGGGATAGGAGAAGGCCTACGCCTAACCACTCTACGACCATTCAAGTTTTTGTTATGAAAAGAGTTTAAAAATGCGATCGGTACGGGACCGAGGTTTTTTAGGAGAAAAAGGTGTGGATGAAAACGTCTTCGTATTGAAAGACAAGTATCAAAACCACCCACACTACAGTGAGCATCTCGACACTCGGAAAGGAAGAAGTCTACACTCAATCCATTCTCTTTAGTTCAATACAAAGAGAACTTTACCCTTTTATTAAATATGATGAATTGACTTAACAATCGTTCGAGAAAATCCGCTTGACGTTGGGTCAAGGGTTTAATTGCTTAAAAAGGTTTGAGGTGACACGAACAAGGTTGACGGCGGACGCACAAGGCGGCCGACTTACATGGTCGAAAATGGCTCGATAAAATCGAGAGTTTGTTTTTCTTGAAAATGGTTATGTAATCAAGAGTCAACAAAGACAATAGCCATATTCACACTAAAACCATGCAAACGTATGGGTTAGTCGGCTAAAGAAATCGAGACATGCAAAAAAAAATTTTAGGTAAAAAAAACAGCAAAAAAAAGCATAAACAAACTGATCAGTTCGCGCCGCAAAGGGTGTTCGCGCCGCAAACTGAGAAAAGTGAACATTCTGTTTTTTGCATGTTCGCGCCGCGAACTGAGAAAAGTTTTTATTCTGTTTTTGACAGTTCGCGTCGCGACCTGAAGCGAAAAATACAGTATTTGCTGTATTTTTTGCTGTCTTTTGTGATTTTCTTCCTTTTTATTGGTTCTTTAAAAATGGTTTTTTTTGGTCCCCTTAGAATCTTACATGGTATACTTAGTACAACAACACTTAAAATAAAAGACAAATGCAAGATATAAAGAGGGAAAAGTTTAAAGAAATGGATACCCCAAGAGCTTTTATCCTTCTCGCGAATACTCCACTGGTTTTGGTTGGCTGTGTTCCCCCTCTTCACTCTATATGGTGAAAGTTTTGATCTTCAAAGGTTCCTTGTCTTTCTATGGAACTCTTTTTTTGGTTTTCAATCTTACTATTTTTCTGGTCTTCTTTGCAATGTGTGTTTCTCTCACTATTTTCTATTTTTCTCTTCTCTCTTACTCTCTCAATGTTGTGTATGTGAATGATAGTGAATGAATAGATTTGTTTGCAGCTCCTTCCTTTTGTTGACAGCCCCTTTCCCCTCTCATCTCACTTTTTCTGCTGCTTTTTCTGTTGTACCAAACCAATGGCTCTTGAACAAGCTTCAATTTTCAGAATTTCCATTCTTGGCAACAATTATGGCCACTTTCTTGGTGCAGCCCCATTTTTTCCACTTCTAGTATGTTGCTTTTGCTGTATTTTTTCTGCAGCACTCCACCTTGCTATCCATCCTTGTGTCCATTGGTTGGTTATGCTTGGATATATTCATGTAACTAACACCACTACCTTTTGGACAAAATTTTCAAATTCTGATTTTTTGATGTGTAGATGTATCAACATAAGCTTATAGCCTTGGTTTTGTGACATAAAATGATTTTGTAATATGATGCACATTGCCACTTCTTGCATGGGGCTGTTTTTTGGTCCATATTCAAATTGCCCATGAATGTATGCATATCCTTGATCTTGAGATATTCCAACATTGAATTAGCTCTTAAATATTTTCCTTGCATGTTTGTAAGCACAAAGAGGACCATGTGGACTTGATGAGGCATGGGGGATACCATGGCATGAAGTTATTTTTAGAAACTTGAATTAAGACTAGAAATAGCTTAATTCCCTAAGCATTACCAAGAGTTTGGATTTTGTAACAAATGTGACATTCTTGCAAATGTCATGAAATTTTTCTTTGTAATATTCTTGAATCTAGCCTCAAATTCATGAGCCTTGAATTTGGAATGATGGGCCTCCCTTATGTCATTGAATTTGGAAGAAATGAAGAAATGAGTCAAGCCTTGAAAGAGGGCAAATTTTGGGGTGCAACAGTTGCCCCTATTCAAACGACTTGGACCTGAAGGGATGAAAAGCAAACGCTTTCAAACATTCGAGGTAAAAGGTGATTGAATACAAAAGAACCCAAAAATTTGTCAACCGCAGAATGAAACCTCTGACATCGCCGTCAGGCACCTATATCAGGTAGAACATCTGATCTCGCCATCAGTCATCGATCAAACACAAACACCTGACCTTGCCGTTAGCTCTTAATAGCATTCTAACTTCGCCGTCGGAACTCAACATCAAATCTGTGAGATATGACCTCACCGTCAATATTCAACATAATCTGTAAGAACATCTGATTGGTAGAACATCTGATCTCGCCATCAGTCCTCCATATCCTCTGACTTCGCCATCAACATACAACATAATCTGACTTCGTCGTCAATTAAAATCATCTGACTTCGCCGTTATTTCTCAAACCATTCTGACGTCGTCGTCAACCCTCTACATGATCTGACTTCGCCATCAATTCTCCATATAAAATTTGGCAAAACACCTGACTTCGCTGTCAATCCTTAACATCAAATTGGTAGGACACCTGATTTCGCTGTCACCCTTCCATAATCTGACTTCGCCGTCAACCTTCCATAATCTGACTTCGCCGTCAACTCCCAATGACCTGACTTCGCCGTCAACTTTCTTCACGATCTGACTTCGCCGTCGATTCCCAACATGGCCTGACTTCGTCGTCAATTCTCTTCATAATCTGACCTCTTCGTCGATTCCCAACATGGCTTGACTTCGTCGTCAATTCTCTTCATAATCTGACCTCGTCGTCAATTCTCTTCATAATCTAACCTCGTCGTCAATTATCAAAATGGCTTGACTTCGTCGTCAATTCTCTTCATAATCTGACCTCGTCGTCAATTCTCTTCATAATCTGACCTCGTCGTCAATTATCAAAATGGCTTGACTTCGTCGTCAATTCTCTTCATAATCTGACCTCGTCGTCAATTCTCTTCATTTGACTTCACCGTCACTTCATTTTGCTAAAAAACGAGCATCGAACCCAAAGGTCGGCTCAACCTTGTCAATGACCTGGCTGGAGGTCTGGATACCATGCAGGATTGAGAAATATACTGATAACTGCTGGAGATACGCTTGAAAACAAAGGGGTGGAAACCCGGCTTATGTTTTACATGCATATGTTTGAATATGGCGTAATGCTCCATACGAGATGGAAATGCTACGCGTTTGGGAGGATGTTATGCATGATGCAAATGCAAATGAAACACTTTAGCAAAATAAATACCAAAGAGAAAGGATTAATTCCGCCGGGGAAAAGACTAGACACGTCTAGTACAAATGTTGGGGAAAACGAACCCTGGATGGTCTTCTGAACAAACTTCTGGGTAAGATTGTTCCGCTAAGAGCAAATCCACCCTGCTGGGGATTAGACAATGAGGGAACCAACATCAACCTTTGCTTGGGGAAATGAGCAATAAACTCAACAAATACAACTTCCGCTTGAGGAATGAGTCAATGACCTAGACTCTGAGGGGAAAAGGAGCCAATTGTCCAAACTCTATGGGGAAAACAAATTTTTGAATTCGTTCCACTGCTGAGGGATAAACCCACACCCGCTCACTGGAAACAATCCTGATCTGTTGGAGATTTCAATCTTGACCTGCTGAGGATATCCTTTGATTGTCAAGGTTTCAAACTGCTGGGGATGAGAACCCACTTAAACTGCACACTTCCTTTAGATGAGGGACTTCTGGAGAAGCCTTGAGGAAAGTTCTCTTGCAAATAACAAATAAACAAGTATGTTTTATGCAGAAGGTACCATCTCAATTATCACTTAAGAAGTTATTTAAGCAAATACAATGTTTCAATTATAGATAGCAAAGCCCACAAATTTATGTATGCAAAGTTTTATCAAAAACATCAGGCGTCTTTTGCAAACAAAACAGGAAAAACAAAACAAAAGGTTTTCTGGATAGTATGCTTTATTGATAAATGGCATGTAAATAGGCAAATTTACATGGGACACAACTCCTAAAATGAGAAAGCTGTGTAAGAAATATACAGAAATGCACAAGAATATCAAAGTGTCGGTAATGTGGTACAGACAACCACCATAGAACGACTCAATTATGACTCGCATCACTTCGACGCCTTTCTGATGCTTCGTCTTCTGAAGAGATTGATTTGAATGACTGCTTCTCGAATTCTCCCATAATCCACTATGCTTTAAAGATCAATGCGCAGGCCGCAGTCATTTGCTTTTCAAATCCCTAACTTTTGCCTGAATCGCCCTTGCGGGTTTTCGATTCACCGGGATACCCATTTCTGCCAAAGTCGCCCTTTCAGGTTTTCAACTTTGCGGGTTTACACATTTTTTTTATCTCTAATTTTTGCCCGAACCTATCCTTTTATGGTTCGCCGAGATGCCCCATTCTTGCCCGGATTTTCTTTTTCTTTCCAGCGGGTCTATTTTAAGCAAAGTATCTTTTGACTGCGTCCGCGTTCATAGGGGACATAAAATCTTCACCATCCATAGTTGAAAGTAGCAAGGCTCCTCCAGAGAAGACCTTCCTTACAACATACGGACCTTCATAATTGGGAGTCCATTTGCCCCTATGATCGTTCTGTGGTGGGAGAATCCGCTTCAACACCAGATCACCTGTCTGAAAGCTTCGAGGACGCATCTTCTTATCATAGGCTTTCTTCATCCTACTCTGATACAGACGACCGTATGCAAGAGACGCCAACCTCTTCTCATCCATCAAACTGAGTTGATTCAACCTGTTCTTCACCCATTCTGCTTCATCCAACTTGACGTCAGCCAGAACTCTCAAAGATGGGATCTCGACCTCTAATGGCAGAACAACCTCCATGCCATATACCAACGAGAAAGGAGTTTCCCCAGTTGAAGTATGCACCGAGGTGCGATATCCATGCAACGCAAAAGGCAACATCTCGTGCCAATCCTTATAAGTCACAACCATCTTCTGTACTATCTTCTTAATGTTCTTGTTAGCCGCTTCTACAGCGCCATTCATTTTCGGACGATAGGGAGAAGAATTGTGATGCTCGATTTTGAAATTCTGGCACAGCTCCTTCATCATCTTGTTGTTCAGATTAGAACCATTATCAGTAATGATCCTCTCGGGTATTCCATATCGACAGATGATGTCCCTTTTGATAAAACGGGCTACGACTTACTTCGTGACATTGGCGTAAGAAGCTGCTTCGACCCATTTGGTGAAATAGTCGATGGCTACTAAGATGAAGCGATGTCCATTAGATGCAGTTGGCTCGATCTTTCCAATCATATCGATGCCCCACATGGAGAAAGGCCATGGGGATGACATAACATTCAAAGGACAAGGTGGCACATGAATCTTGTCGGCATAAAGATGGCATTTATGGCACTTTTTGGCGTATTTGAAGCAATCTGACTCCATAGTTAACCAGTAATAGCCCGCCCGTAATAGCTTTCGAGACATGGCATGCCCATCTGCGTGTGTTCCAAAGGCACCTTCGTGGACTTCTTCCATAAGCAAACCTGCTTCTTTTTCGTCCACACATCTTAGTAGCACCAAGTCAAAGTTTCTCCGATAGAGTACACCGTCTGGATTCAGATAGAAGTTACCAGATAATTTTCTCAAGGTCTTCTTATCCCGGGCCGATGCCCCAGGCGGATATTCTTGGTTCTTGAGAAAGTTCTGGATGTCATAAAACCACGGTTTACCATCTGAAGCTTCTTCTATTGCGAAAACAAAAGTCGGCCTGTCGAGGCGTGAGATGACAATTCTCGGTGCATCATTCCAGAAGTTTACTTTGTACATCGAGGACAATGTAGCCAAGGCATCAGCCATCTAATTTTCTGCCCTCGGTACATGGTGAAACTCTGCTCGGTCAAAGAAAGGTAGCAACCTTCTGGCGTAATTCATGTAAGGAATCAGATTAGGCTGGCGGGTCTCCCACTCTCCCTTGATCTGGTTTACCACCAAAGTCGAATCTCCATAGATATCGAGGTTCTTGATCCTCAAGTCGATTGCTTCTTCGATACCGATGATACACGCTTCATATTCAGCCTCATTGTTAGTGCATGGGAATGTTTGTCTTGCAGTGAATGGTATATGGGAGCCATGGGGAGTCGTAATGATTGCCTCAATCTCGCTACCGTAGGAGTTAACAACACCGTCAAATATTAATTTCCACTGGGAACCCAACTCTGGACCTTCGTCTGGCAACGGCTCATCACAATCCTTCATCTTTAAATACATAATGTCCTCATCAGGAAAATCAAACTTCATTGGCTGGTAGTCATTGACTGGTTGCTCTGCGAGATATTCTGACAAGACACTACCTTTAATTGCTTTTTGAGGCACATACTGGATGTCGTATTCTGTCAGAACCATCTGCCATCTAGCAATCCTTCCTGATAGTGCTTGCTTTTCGAATACATACTTAATATGATCCATCTTTGAAATTAACATGGTTGTGTGGTTTAGCATATACTGTCTTAGGCGTTTGGTGGCCCAAGCGAGTGCGCAACAAGTTTTCTCCAACATTGAGTATCTGGATTCACAGTCTGTGAACTTCTTACTCAAGTAGTAAATTGCATGCTCTTTTCTTCCAGTCTCGTCGTGCTGACCGAGAACACAACCCATGGAATTCTCAAGAACTGTTAAGTACATTATCAACGGTCTTCCAGCCACCGGAGGTATCAGTATTGGAGGTTCTTGTAGATACTCTTTTATCTTCTCAAACGCTCTCTGGCAATTCTCATTCCAGATAATCGCCTGATCCTTTTTCAATAGCTTAAACAATGGCTCACAAGTGGCTGTGAGGTGAGATATGAACCTTGCGATGTAGTTCAATCTACCTAAGAAGCCACGAACATCCTTCTCGGTCTTTGGCGCTGGCATTTCTTGAATTGCCTTGATCTTCACAGGATCGACCTCAATACCTTTCTCACTGACAACGAACCCCAACAGCTTTCCTGACCGTACGCCAAAAGTACACTTATTCGGGTTCAACCTTAATTTGAACTTTCTCAACCTCTCAAACAACTTTAGAAGATTCACCAGGTGCTCCTCCTCCATTTGGGATTTCGCAATCATATCATCAACATAGACCTCAATCTCATGATGAATCATATCGTGAAAGAGAGTGACCATTGCTCGCTAATAAGTTGCCCCTGCGTTCTTCAACCCAAAAGGCATGACTTTATAGCAAAACGTCCCCCAAGGCGTGATAAAAATCATTTTCTCCATGTCCTCCGGTGCCATCTTGATTTGGTTATATCCAGAGAAACCATCCATGAAGGAAAATACTGAGTATTATGCGGTGTTATCAACGAGAACGTCAATATGGGGGAGCGGGAAATCATCTTTTGGGCTCGCTCTATTCAGGTCCCTATAGTCAACACACATCCTGACTTTGCCGTCCTTCTTAGGCACGGGCACGATGTTAGCGACCCAAGGAGGGTAGTTGGTTACAGCGAGAAATCCAGCATCTAGTTGCTTCTGGACTTCTTCCTTGATCTTCACTGCCATATCTGGCCTGGTTCTTCTCAGCTTCTGTTTGATAGGAGGACACTCTTCACGCAAAGGCAGGCGATGAACTACAATATCTGTGTCGAGTCCGGGCATATCTTCATATGACCAAGCAAAGACATCCTTATACTCTTGGAGTAACTCAATCAATCTTTGCTTGATATCATTCTGCAGTGCAACCCCTACTCTGACCTCCTTTTTATCCTCTTCTGTTCCCAGGTTGATGACTTCAACTTCCTCATGATGAGGCAGGATGACCTTCTCCTCTTGTTTTAACAGTCTGGCAAGCTCTTCGGGCAGGTCTTCGTTTTCTTCAATCTCTCCTTCCGCTTGAAAGATCGGATTGTCAAAGTCATACTGAGTCATAGGCGAGTCTGAATCGGTGGCATCTGAAATGTGCAACCTGCGATGATGATGATTTTATGCTTAAATGATATGCAAACAAATAAACACAAACCACATTGCCATTTTATTGTTGTAAATAAAAATAAGAAAAACAAGGATCACAAAGTTTTGAATGAAAAGACGCTTTTTGATTGATAATGATAAAAGGGTTGTTCACACACATAAAAGATAAGGCCCAACAAATAAAGACCATTATGCCCAGGGCAGAGCATATGGCAATACATTAATCAAAACAAAACAATTACTCTTCATAAGTCACAGTGATAACTTCTTCCATGGTCTAATTCTTCAAGCCTTGGCCGGGGACGCATGGTTGGATCCATGCATCCATGTCACAGTCACTATCTCCTTCTTCGTCAGATATGGTGTTGATCTCTTCGAACACCGCCCCAGCACTGGTGAATTGAATAGGTCCTTTGTAGCGAGGAGCGCTTGAAGAAGATGCGTATGGGCTGTACCCTAATTCGAACTTGTCTTGTTTGTTGGGGATGCTTATCACCTCCCCCCATCCTTTCGCTGATCCAGACTTCACCACAACTTGGGCTTCCTTGTAGGATGACATAGAAACTTCTGGCGCCTTGGCTTCAACTGCTGCTTTCTCTTTGATTTGGACGGTCTCAAAGGCTTGGCACAGGGTTTGGTGAATTTCACCATCGACCTCCACATACTTGAATGAGGACAGATGGCTTACCATGATGTCTTCCTCTCCAAAAACAGTCACAATGTTATCACCCACCATATACTTCAGCTTCTGGTGTAGGGTTGACGTCACCGCTCCTGCTGAGTGTATCCAAGGCCGACCCAAGAGACAGCTATATGCTGGATGGATATCCATTATACAGAAAACCGCATCAAAAACCTCAGGACCAACTTGAATTGGCAAGGTTAGTTCTCCAAACACGGACCTCCTTGTCCCATCAAAAGCTCTGACCACCATGTCGCTTGGCGTACATATTATCCCTCGAGTGTCTAGCTTCATGAGGGCTTTCTTGGGTAGCACATTTAATGACGACCCAGTGTCTACCAATACATGAGACAAAACGAAACCTCTACATTCCATAGAGATATGCAGAGCCAAGTTATGATTCCTTCCTTTCGATGTCAAATCACGGTCAGTGAATCCCAAACCATTCCCTGCATTGACATGGGCCACTACTCCTTCCAACTGATTGACGGATATTTCTTATGGCACATAAGCATTATCCAAGACTTTGAGTAAGGCGTTCCTATGAGCCTCGGAACATAACAACAATGACAAGATAGAAATTTTTGAAGGCGTCTGTTGTAGATGATCCACAATCTTATAGTCGCTCTTTCTTATTAAGCGCATGAACTCTTCTGCGTCTTTCAGCACGACTTCTTTTTCTCCAGCCTGAGAGTTTTCCTCCACTACTACCTTCCCTTTACCTTTATCAGCTCTTTCTGCACTTACTTCGGGAGGTGCAAATATCCTCCCACTCCGAGTCATTCCCCCGGTTCCCACCAAGTTGTCAACTGAGTCCAAAGGCAAGCCTTTTAATTCTTGCTTCTGTCCATTGCAGTAGACTTCTGCTCCATAGTTCCAAGGGATCGCCTTGGAACTTTCATAAGGTATAGGTCTTGCCTTCGTAAAGATGATGGTAGGTCGCGCTGGCGGCGCAGAAATAGTGATTGTTTTGTAAGGGATAGATATGGTGGCCACCTCACCCTCTTTCTTACTGACTGTCTTCTCATTCTTTTTCTCACAGATCTTGTCAAACTGCAGAACACCTTCGTTTATCATACACTGTATATAACTCTTCAAACTCTCACACCCTTCAGGATGGGCGGCACAATTTTCACAATCCTTTTCACACCCGGGGAACACCCCACCTTCTAACAACTTACATTTTACAAAACTTAAAGGAGTCTTCAATTCTTCAACATCATATACCAGATCTAAATCCTCCCCTTCAACAACAGCATTTACTCTACCTGCTCCATGATTTGGCATAGGGTTCTGATCAACATTCAGCGCATCATGGTTGAAATTAATGGCCCTACTATCAACAAGGTCTTGTACCTTGTTCTTGAAGGCTTTGCAATTATCAATATGATGGCCGGGAGCGCCAGAGTGGAAGTCACACCTAGCGTTGGCGTCATACCCGGGTGGTGGTGAGCCATTTAGAGGGGCCATCGTCCTTTTCTGGACCAACTGAAGTTGCAATAAGTGTTGTAGTAGCTGAGAGTAAGGCATTGGTGGTGCGTCAAAGTGCCTATCTACCATCCTTCTTCGGTATTGATATGGTCTTGGCGCGTAATTTTGTTGTTATGGTTGTTGCCGTTGCTGTTGTTGTTGTTGACGTGGTTGTTGTTGAGGCTGTACTGTCGGGATGACAATACTAGCTACTTGTGGTTGTTGTTGATAGTACGGTCGTGGGCGATGCTGATTCTGATTCTGGCTCCAATTTTGATTCTTAAAACCTGATATTATGTTTGTCTCATTCTCCTTTCTTTTAATACCGAAGTTCTTTCTTCCACCTCCAGATGAGGTCCCTTCTCTTGCTTGTATTTTACCCAATTTAATCCCATTTTCTACTCTCTCGCCTGTGCTGATCAGATCTGAGAAACTTCCAGACATGTTGCTTATCAATTTCTCATAATACACACCAGGTAGTGTATCTACAAACAAGTCGATGAGTTCTCTCTCCACCATTGGAGGTTGAACCCTTGCAGCCAACTCGCGCCACCTCTGGGCGTACTCCTTGAATCCTTCGTTGTTCCTTTGTGATAGGTTCTGTAACTGTACACGATTCGGTGCTAGGTCACTGTTATACTGGTAGTGTTTGACAAAAGCCTCTGCCAAATCCTTCCAACTTCTGATATGGACCGGCTCCAATCCCATATACCATTCTAAAGATGGTCCTGACAAGCTATCTTGAAAGAAGTGCATCAGCAACTTCTCATCATCGGAGTATGCAGACATCCTTCGGAAATAGGATCGAAGATGCACCCTTGGACATGTTGTTCCTTTGTATTTATCGAAATCTGGCACTTTGAACTTTGGAGGAATCCTAAGTCCCGGAATCAATCCCAGATTAGACATGTCAAGACCCATAGTATTCTGGCCTTCAAGAATGCTCCTCATCTTTTCTTCGATTGCATCGAACCTTCTATTAGCGTCAGATCGTAATCCTGCCCCAAGGTCTCCCATGGAGAAGACGTAATCTTGCTCATCTTGGTTCCACTGAGGACCATTGTTAATAGGCACGGCGCCCGCCGCAACTGGGATGGGAATTCCATCTTGGTTTTCTCCACCCGGAAGATTGACTATAGTTGGACCACCATTGGCCTGCGAAGTGCTACCATTAGCCGAAGGAGGAACAACAGTAGTTCCTCCATGCAAAACACCACTGCCATCCACTCGAGCTATCAATGGTTGAACCAGAGTTCTCAATTGTTCCTGCCCATTTGCTACCCCTTGCATTATTTCCATGAATTGCGTCATCTTTTCCCTAAACTCCTGCAACTCTTATTGTACTTGATCCATGACTCTTCGTTGGTTCCCTCTTGTGTTGTATGAATGTTGAGAAGTCAGCTTGCTCTTTCTCTTTCTTTTTTTCTGAAATGTCAAGCGGTATGAGGTCGGGTTTCAGGGAATGCAAAAATGATGCATGGGTATATGCAATGCTCGAATGATGTTCAAGGGACTTTCAAGATTTATGATTATCAATGGTATTATGGAACTATAAATGAATAGTAAAAAATGCACAATTTAAGCCAAAAAGCAAACTTTGATTAATTTTGAGGGAAGATTCAATACAACTGATTGTTCGATAAGCTGTAAAATAAAAACTCATGTTACAAGAAAATACTGAATAAACTAAAAATCTTTCTTTCGGAGATATTCTTCAAGCTTTTTTGTCTCGGACATGAATCTTCTAACCATTTGGTCGCAGAGCCGGATAAAGTGATGGATGGAAGGAGGAATATCATTTCCTTCTAAGTCTTGAATTGCGCTTTCCAACCTCCATGGGATATCACGGATCATAAGGTTGCAATGCTCCACTAGATTGTTATACCTAGCGCAACATATGTCTAGGGTCGGCTGGTAATAATGAAGAGAATCCTCATACGTATCCAAAAGTTCATTGAGCTGAGCTTCCTTCTTCAACCATAGTGAACTATTCCTCTGCAGGGCCTTGAAACGGTCTTTCCACAAGGTGGCTGTTTCCTGAGCGGTCTTCAATTCTGAACATTTGTTGTGCCATACATCAGAGGTGACATATGAAGCTCTCAATGCCTCTTCTTTGAGCTGTCGCTTGCTTTCGGCTAGAACTAAGGCACCCCTCAACTCCTTTTCGAGGACATCAATATCAGCCTCAAGTTCCTCCCTTATTTTCTTCTTTTCAGCAGAGGCTAACTCGAAGAATCTCCACGCTTTATCACAAGAGGCCTTGGTTTCCTTTAGGCATTGCCGAAGGGCTTTTACTGATGCATCAGCTCCTTCAAAACCTTCTTGATACCTGACCCTCAGATTTGCTTCTAGCTTCAATTTCTTGCTACTCTCAGCCACTTTGTCTTGTTCGAACTCCACTTTCCTCTTATATTGGCCATTCTCCACTCCTGCTTGGTGAACCTCAGCCTGAAGGTCTTGATTTTCCTTTGTCAACCTTTCTATCACTAGCTTTAGTTTCTCATACTCCTCCACGGATACATGAGTAGGAGCAGGAAGTTCTTCTCGCATGGATGGTTCGGAGGGAAATGGAAGCAACCTTTCGGCCACTCTAGCTTGCAACCATCGGTTGTAAGGCTCCTTAGCCACACAGTTCTTCGCCTTTAACTCTTTCCTCCCCTTCGTATGAACCTTGGTCCACGCTTTAACAATATTCCTGACAAACGCACGGTCGTCTGTTGTGGCTAGTAAAAAGAAACTCTGAACCTTCTCTGCTTCAGGCTCATCTTCCATGGCATAGCCCAACTGACGCAACGCCATGACAGGGTTGTAGTTGATGCAACCAGCCCTACTGATTAGAGGTACATTACCGAAATTCCCACAACTAAAGATGATCTCCACGTCGTAATACTCATGAGAGTACCAAGCAATATCACTGGCCTCTAGAGACATAATACGTTGAGACCATTTCAGTTTCTTCTTGTTTTCCACAAACGGCCCTTTCTTCGGCAGGTGGGAAGCATACCATTTGAACAGTAGATGAGAACAGCATTGGACCATTCATGTCTTCTTTTCACTTCTCCAATGAATGGAGTGGTAAACATCAGCGAGGAGGGTAGGGATAGGATTCTTTTGCATGAAGAGAATGATAGCAGTGATGTATGAAATTGTCCACATTTGGAAAGAGGACAATCCCATAAATCGTTAGAGCAACGACAATACCAAAGCCTTCCCAATCCCCATTGGTCTTGTACTGATCGGCTTTATCTAGCAAAAACCTCAAAGGAAAGCCTTGAGTACCTCCCTTATTGGTTAGACCATCTTTAACCTCTTCCTCGGTCATACGGAGAGCGAGAGCAATGACAGAAGACTTTGACTCTTCTTCCAGGCCGGTGTAAATAGGTTGATCCTTAATCTTGATATTCAAAAGGTGGGAATATTCTTCAAGAGTAGGAGCCAACTGATAATCTTGAAAGGTGAAGCATCTGAGAGGCGCATCATAAAATTGAACCATAGCGAACAAAGCCCATGTATCGACCCCAGAATGGAGAAGGTCAAGCAATTTCCCATATTTCCCTTTAAAGTTGATTTTGATAGCTTTTGGCACATCAGTCAAAAGATCTTGGATTGGTCCCAACTTCGGTTCTCTGAACTTTAAGGAATTTGTACTTCTTTTCCTTTGGTCATTCATCTTGTTCTTCAATACCTATGATAATCACAGTCTCTTAAGTCCCTTTATATGCAACAATGCTATGAAATGCAATGCTTCATGGATGCATATGAGAATGGAAACACATGGATCAAAGTCACAGATCCTGTAGGGTATTGTAACAAAATATCTCTCACCACGGGTGGGCAATCTATTGGTTTATAAGAGGGCATCCCAAAAGGCTTTTAAACAAAGTCCCATGCACTAACCCTCAAAAGTTTTCCATCATAACGACTACTCGTAAGATGGTAATCCCTTCAAAAGGATGAACACAGAGTTATGTTTTAGTAACCTTTTAGAATAAGGTTCTACAAGAGGTCCTCAGAATCACAGAATCCCACGTCGGAAATAAAACGCCGTTACGACTACACGTAGGACATAATCTTTCCAACAGGGTCTCATCTGAGCGGTGGAATTCGATCCAACTCAACGAGTCCTACATCTTGCAAATCAGAAAGAAACCACCTCTTAATCTTAGTGTATACTCGAAAGCTCGGGTAAAAAGCTTTATCCTCACAAACCATCCCAATAAACCCAACAGGTTAGAAAGAAACACAATAATAAAATAAAATAAAACATAAAAGCAAATAAAGCACAAATGCAACAAAAAAACTAGGTTTGGCTTGCTAGGTGTCCCCAGCAGAGTCGCCAGCTGTTGCTACTCGAAAAATACGCGCAACGACGGGGAAGGCGAAAAGGAAAGGACAGAAGAGTCGCCACCGAACTTTATTTATCCCATGAGGGGAAAGGAAAATATCGAGAAAACCTTAAGAAAGAAATGGATAAGATGGTCTCGCAACCAAGAACGGGTTCAGAAGCCGGTTATGCAAGGGGAAGGTATTAGCACCCCTCGCATCAATCGTACTCGATGGGAACCATTTGCCTGTCGAATGTGTGAACTTATTTGCTAAAAGATTATGTTATAAAAGTGTGTTCCTAGGGAGAGAGAAGGAGGGATAACGGGGAAGAAAAGAAAGAAAAGACTCGGTAGGACTTCGTGGTCCTAGGCCTACGTATTCTCAACGAATATGAGAAAATCAGAGTCGACGTAGTTCGGGGAACTACAGATATAAGGGGGAATGTGCTCGGCAAGGATTGTGGCCCTTGTGCCTACGTATCTTTACTTGAAAAAGTAAAGAATCAGAGCAGCCGTAGTTCGGCCTACAATTTGTTGATGTTTTTATGGATGATGCTATCGTACGCATTCTAGCAGTTAAGTGTATTGCTGCTCGCTCGTTGGAGACTTAGGCATTACCTGTTTGCGGTAGAATGGACGTATCATATCCTTTTCGAAAGATAATTTTTCGCCATGCGAGGCAAGATGTCACATTTGATTTGTTGAATTGTTTTTTAGGGGCGAGATAGGTCCTCGGATAGTAACCCCTACGGGTAGTACCCAATTCTTCATCTCAAGGTTTTTGTTATGAAAGGGTGTGGCAAACATAGCATCTTCGTATTGAAAGACGAGTATCAAAACCACACACACTACAGTGAGCATCTCGACACTCGGAGAGGAAGAAGTCTACACTTAATCCTCTCTCTTTAGTTCAATACAAAGAGAACTTCATTCTCTTATTTAAGTGTTTTTGGTTTTGAATGGTAAGTGCTTTTGCGACAGAGAACCCTACGACAAACGTCAGCACTCGGGATAGGAGAAGGCCTACGCCTAACCACTCCACGACCATTCAAGTTTCGGTTATGAAAAGAGTTTAAAAATGTGCTCGGTACGGGACCGAGGTTTTTTAGGAGAAAAAGGTGTGGATGAAAACGTCTTCGTATTGAAAGACAAGTATCAAAACCACTCACACTACAGTGAGCATCTCGACACTCGGAAAGGAAGAAGTCTACACTCAATCCCTTCTCTTTAGTTTAATACAAAGAGAACTTTACCCTTTTATTAAATATGATGAATTGGCTTAACAATCGTTCGACAAAATCCGCTTGACGTTGAGTCAAGGGTTTAATTGCTTAAAAAGGTTTGAGGTGACACGAACAAGGTCGACGGCGGACGCACAAGGCGGCCGACTTACATGGTCGAAAATGGCTCGATAAAATCGAGAGTTTGTTTTTTTTTTAAAATGGTTATGTAATCAAGAGTCAACAAAGACAATAGCCATATTAACACTAAAACCATGCAAACGTATGGGTTAGTCGGCTAAAAAAATTGAGACATGCAAAAAAAAATTTTAGGTCAAAAAAACAGCAAAAAAAAAGCATAAACAAACTGATCAGTTCGCGCCGCAAAGGGTGTTCGCGCCGCGAACTGAGAAAAGTGAACATTCTGTTTTTTGCATGTTCGCGCCGCGAACTGAGAAAAGTTTTGATTTTGTTTTTGACAGTTCGCGCCGCGAACATGGGTCGCGCCGCGACCTGAAGCGAAAAATACAGTATTTGCTGTATTTTTTGCTGTCTTTTGTGATTTTCTTCCTTTTTATTGGTTATTTAAAAATGGTTTTTTTTGGTCCCCTTAGAATCTTACATGGTATACTTAGTACAACAACACTTAAAATAAAAGACAAATGCAAGATATAAAGAGGGAAAAGTTTAAAGAAATGGATACCCCAAGAGCTTTTATCCTTCTCGCGAATACTCCACTGGTTTTGGTTGGCTGTGCTCCCCCTCTTCACTCTATATGGTGAAAGTTTTGATCTTCAAAGGTTCCTTGTCTTTCTATGGAACTCTTTTTTTGGTTTTCTCTCTTACTATTTTTCTGGTCTTCTTTGCAATGTGTGTTGCTCTCACTATTTTCTGTTTTTCTCTTCTCTCTTACTCTCTCAATGTTGTGTATGTGAATGATAGTGAATGAATAGATTTGTTTGCAGCTCCTTCCTTTTGTTGACAGCCCCTTTCCCCTCTCATCTCACTTTTTCTGCTGCTTTTTCTGCTGTACCAAACCAATGGCTCTTGCATAAGCTTCAATTTTCAGAATTTCCATTCTTGGCAACAATTATGGCCACTTTCTTGGTGCAGCCCCACTTTTTCCACTTCTAGTATGCTGCTTTTGTTGTATTTTTTCTGCAGCACTCCACCTTGCTATCCATCCTTGTGTCCATTGGTTGGTTATGCTTGGATATATTCATGTAACTAACACCACTACCTTTTGGACAGAATTTTCAAATTCTGATTTTTTGATGTGTAGATGTATCAACATAAGCTTATAGCCTTGGTTATATGACATAAAATGATTTTGTAATATGATGCACATTGCCACTTCTTGCATGGGGCTGTTTTTTGGTCCATATTCAAATTGCCCATGAATGTATGCATAGCCTTGATCTTGAGATATTCCAACATTGAATTAGCTCTTAAATATTTTCCTTGCATGTTTGTAAGCACAAAGAGGACCATGTGGACTTGATGAGGCATGGGGGATACCATGGCATGAAGTTATTTTTAGAAACTTGAATTAAGACTAGAAATAGCTTAATTCCCTAAGCATTACCAAGAGTTTGGATTTTGTAACAAATGTGACATTCTTGCAAATGTCATGAAATTTTTCTTTGTAATATTCTTGAATCTAGCCTCAAATTCATGAGCCTTGAATTTGGAATGATGGGCCTCCCTTATGTCATTGAATTTGGAAGAAATGAATAAATGAGTCAAGCCTTGAAAGAGGGCAAATTTTGGGGTGCAACAGTCAGGACTTCACATTCCATCAACACGGAAAAATCAAATATGCCCACGTTAGGACTAGCACATCTCTTCAACACGAGGAAATAAATTTGTCCACGTCAGGACTCACACTTCACCAATACAAAGAAATCCCGTCAAAACAGGAATAAATTTCCCGGTACTCGATCTTCGGAAGAGATTGTGTTGGATAAACGACCCCCAGGTACTCCCAAACTACTAATCAATGCCGTATCAAATCCATACCGCAGTCATTTTCTTTTTCAATCCCTAACTTTTACGTGAACCGCCCTTTGCGGGTTTTCAATTCACCGGGATACCCTTTTTTGCCGAAGTCGCCCTTTTTAGGTTTTCGACTTCGCGAGTGTACATCTTTTCAATTTTATCCCTAACTTTTGCCCGAACCTTTTATTCATTTTTTTATGGTTTGCCGGGATGCCCTATTTTTGCCTGAACTCTCTTTTTACTGTCCAGCGGGTCACTTTCAAGCAAAGTATTTTTAACTGCGTCCGAATTCACAGGAGACGTGAAGTCCTCACCATCCATGGTGGATAGTAACAAGGCTCCTCTAGAGAAGACTTTTCTGACAACGTAGGGACCTTCGTAATTGGGATTCCACTTGCCCCTGTGATTTGATTGTGGTGGGAGAATCTTTTTCAAAACAAGATTGCCCGTCTAAAAGCTTCGAGGGCACACCTTCTTGTCGTAAGCTTTCTTCATCCGGCTCTGATACAACCGACCGTATGCTAGAGAAGCCAGTCTCTTCTCGTCCATTAAGCTGAGTTGATTCAGTCTATCTTTAATCCATTCTACCTCGTCGAGTTGGACATCACGTAAAACCCTCAGGGAAGGAATGTCGACCTCCAACGGTAACACCGCCTCCATCCCGTATACCAATGAGAAAGGGGTTGCCCCGGTTGATGTGTGTATCGTCGTACGATAACCGTGCAAAGCGAAAGGTAACATCTCGTGCCAGTCCTTATACGTCACAACCATCTTCTGAACAATCTTCTTTATGTTCTTATTGGCCGCTTCGACAGCGCCATTCATCTTGGGCCGGTAAGGAGAAGAGTTGTGATGCTCAATCTTAAAATTCTGACACAACTCTTTCATCATTTTATTATTCAAATTTGAACCGTTGTCGGTGATAATCCGCTCAGGGATTCCATATCTGCAGATAATATCTCATTTGATAAATCTGGCTACCACTTGTTTGGTGACATTTGCATATGATGTTGCTTCCACCCATTTGGTGAAGTAATCGATTGCCACCAAAATGAACCGGTGTCCGTTTGATGTCGTAGGCTTAATCTTGCCAATCATGTCAATTCCCCACATCGAGAAAGGCCACGGTGATGACATCACACTCAGAGGACTTGGAGGCACATGGATTTTGTCTGCATAAATCTGGCATTTATGACACCTCTTTGCAAACTTGAAACAGTCTGTTTCCATGGTTAGCCAATAATAACCTACCCGCAACAGTTTTTTTCATCATAGCATGCCCACCAGCATGTGTACCAAATGTACCCTCATGTATCTCTTCCATGAGCAACTTCGCCTCTTTCTCGTCTACACAGCGTAGCAACACCAAGTCGTGGTTTCTTTTATACAGGACACCGTCCGGATTCAGATAGAAATTGCCATCCAACCTCCTGAGAGTCTTCTGATCTCGACTGGATGCCCCAGCCGGATACTCCTTGTTCTTCAGGAAATTATGGATGTCAAAGTACCAGGGTTTACCATCGGGAGCCTCATCAATGGCAAATATGAATGCATGCCCATCGAGCCGAGAGATAACAATCTGGGGAGCCTCGTTCCAGAAGTTAACTTTATACATCAAAGACAATGTCGCCAGGGCGTCAGCCATTTGATTTTCTGCTCGTGGCACGTGATGCAATTCCACCTTGTCAAAGAAAGGCAACAATCTCCTTGCATAATTCATATAGGGTATCAAATTGGGATGACGTGTCTCACATTCTCCTTTAATCTGATTCACCACTAGAGCTGAGTCTCCGTATACATCCAGGTTCTTGATTCTCAAATCAATGGCTTCTTCCAGACCCATGATGCAAGCCTCATATTCCGCCTGGTTATTGGTAACGGGAAAGGTCAATCGGGCAGTAAATGGGATGTGCGACCCATGAGGAGTAGTGATAATTGCCCATATTCTGCTACCATAGGAATTTACAGCTCCGTCAAATATCAACTGCCATTTGGAACCCAACTCTGGTCCTTCGTCCGACAACGGTTCTTCACAATCCTTCATTTTCAGGTACATGATATCCTCGTCAGGAAAATCAAACCTCATCGATTGGTAGTCCTCGACCGGCTGCTCAGCAAGGTACTCTAACAAAACGCTACCTTTAATAGCCTTTTGCGAGACATATTGGATATCGTATTCGGTCAACACCATCTGCCATCGGGCAATTCTTCCGGAGAGTGTTTGCTTCTCAAACACGTATTTGATCGGATCCATCTTTGAAATTAGCATGGTTGTATGATTCAGCATGTATTGCCTCAAACATTTGGCGGCCCAGGCTAGCGCGCAACACGTCTTCTCGAGCATTGAGTATCTGGACTCACAGTCGGTAAACTTCTTACTCAAATAGTAGATCACATGCTCTTTACGTCCGGTCTCGTCGTGTTGACCGAGAACACAACCCATACTTTCCTCAAGAACCGTCAAATACATAATCAAAGGTCTCCCGGCCACTGGGGGTATCAAAACAGGAGGTTCCTGCAAGTATTCTTTTATCTTGTCGAACGCCTTTTGATAATTTTCGTTCCAGGTCAACAACTTATCCTTTTTCAACAACTTGAATAACGGCTCGCATGTCGCAGTTAGGTGAGATATGAACCGAGCAATGTAGTTCAACCTCCCTAAAAACCCACGCACTTCTTTTTCCGTTTTAGGCGTCGGCATTTCTTGTATTGCTTTTATCTTTGCAGGATCAACCTCTATTCCCTTTTCGCTCACAATAAACCCCAGCAGTTTACCCGATCTCACCCCAAAGGTGCACTTGTTAGGGTTCAGTCTCAACCTGAACTCCCTAAGCCTCTTGAACAGTTTCAGCAGATTAACCAAATGCTCCTCCTCTGTCTGAGATTTGGCAATCATATCATCAACATAAACTTCGATCTCTTTATGCATAATGTCATGAAAGAGAGTCGTCATAGCGCGTTGATATGTTGCCCCAGCGTTCTTCAGTCTGAAGGGCATCACTTTGTAGCAAAATGTTCCCTAGGGAGTAATGAAGGTAGTCTTCTCCATGTCTTTTGGTGCCATTTTGATCTGATTATAGCCTGAGAAGCCGTCCATGAAGGAGAATACGGAGAACTGAGCAGTGTTATCGACCAGCACATCAATGTGAGGAAGTGGAAAGTCGTCTTTCGGGCTCTCCCTATTCAAATCACGGTAGTCTACACACATTCGCACTTTACCGTCTTTCTTCGGCACTGGTACTATATTAGCGACCCATGACGGATAAGTTGTAACGGCTAGGAAACCAGCATCCCACTGCTTTTGAACTTCCTCTTTGATTTTCACAGCCATGTCTGGTCTGGTTCTTCTGAGTTTCTGCTTAACAGGCGGACATTCCTCTCGCAACGGCAGACGGTGCACAACCATGTCCATATCCAACCCAGGCATATCCTCATACGACCAAGCAAATATATCACTATACTCTCGCAGTATCTCAATCAGCCTCTGCTTGATGTCGCTCTGCAGCGCATCCCCTATACGGACATTTCTCACAACTTCTTCCGACCCCAAGTTGATAACCTCAATTTCCTCCTGATGAGGCAGAATGATTCTTTCTTCCTGTTTCAACAAACGAGTCAGCTCCTATGGCAAGTCGCTATCCTCAACAATCTCTTCCTCTGCTTGGAATACCGGGTGCTCGAAGTATAAACGAGTCATAGGCGGTTCGTAGAAGATGTCATCTGAAATATTAGTCCTGCAAAGGAAATGGTTAAATGCTTCAAAACGCAAACAAAGCAAATAACCACGTTGCCATTTATTGTTAAAGTAAAAAACAAGAAAAACAGGGATCACAATATTTGTATATGAAAAACGCCTTTATTTCATGATTAAAACAGTGCAATACACATAATCAAGTAGCCCTAAGGTAAAATCACTATGCCCCGGGTAGGACATAGGATTATTCAACAATTGACAAAACAAATCATTACTGTTTAAGAGTCAATGGGACAGTTTCCCGGATGGACCAGTTGCAGAGACTTTGTCCTGGCACGCTTGGCTTGATCCACGCGTCCATATCGCAGTCACTATCTTCGTCTTCAGCATCGGAAATAGCGTTGATTGTCTCAAAGCACACCCCGCTTGGCGTAATTGTTATCGGTCCCTTGAACCTGGGCACTCCTGAAGATGACGCTGACGACGTCGGTCGATACCCTAGCCCAAACTTGTCATTCTTCACGGGAATCTCCAGTACCTGCCCCCAGCCTTTAGTCTCACCAGTCTGCACTAAAGCCTGAGCTTCTTTGTAGGATGATACTGCCACCTCTGGCATTTTGCTGGGACCCTAAGCTTTGTCTTTAATCCGCAACCCTTCGAAGGCTTGACAAGGTGTCTCGTGTATTTCTCCGTTGACCTCAACATATCTGAACGACGATAGGTGACTGACCAAAATGTCCTCCTCCCCGCAAACGTTAACAACACTATCACCCACCATGTACTTCAACTTCTGATGCAATGTGGACATTACGGCCCCTGCAACGTGGATCCATGGGCTCCCAAGAAGGCAGCTGTAAGCTGGATGGATATCCATGATGTAGAATTCGGTATCAAAAATTTCTGGCCCCACCTGAAGCGGTAATGTTATTGACCCAAACACTGATCTTTTCGTCCCGTCAAACGCCCTCACAACCAAATCGCTGGGCGTGCAAATAATTCCCCGTATGTCTAATTTCATCATGGCTTTCTTTAGCAATACGTTCAGCGACGATCCAGTATCCACCAATACACGCGACATTATGGTGCCCCGGCATTCCACCGATATATGCAAAGTCATGTTGTGCTCTCGACCTCTGGGTGTTAGATCAAAATCTGTGAAACCCAGGCTATGTCCAGCATTGACATGTCCCATTATCCCCTCTAACTGATTTACAGAAACTTCTTGAGGCACAAATGACGTATCTAGAATCTTTAGCAAGGCATTCCGGTGGGCTTCGGAACATAACAAGAACGACAAGATAGAAATCTTTAACGGCGTCTGCTGTAGGTGTTAAACAATTTTGTAGTCACTTTTGCGAATCAGTCTCATGAACTCCTCTACGTCCTTGAGTGACGTATCCTTTTCTTTCAACTGAATAGACCCGCTTTCATTTACTTTAGCTTTTCCTTTAGCCAATCTCTCTGCTTCTATTTCAAGTGAGATAAAGATCTTTCCGCTACGGGTCATGCCCCCCGTTCTAACGACATTATCAATAGCCCCAGCTGGCTGGCTATTCACCACAATCTTTTCACCGTTGCAATATGCTTCTAATCCGTATGCCCACGGGACAGCTTTCGTACTCTCAAAGGGAACAGACCCTGCTTTGGTAATCGTAATAGTTGGCCGCTGGGCGGGCGCCGTTATCGTTATAGTCTTTCTCGGGATCGTCACCGTTGCAATATCATTCTGCTCATCATATAATGCCTCCACAGGCTTCTCAACCGCAGTTCGATCAAATTGCAAGGTCCCTTCGTCGATCATGGCCTGAATGCCATGCTTCAAATCGGTACAACCCTCAGGCTGGGTCCAACACTCTAAACAGTATTCATCACAACCAGGGAATACTCCCCCTCTGAGCAACCTGCTTTTCACCTCACTCAATGGTGTCTTCAGTTTGTTAACATCCATCACCAAGTTCAAATTTTCTTCTGTTAAGATAGCATTTGCCTTGTGATTAGGCATAGGCTGTTGTACAATATTAGGCCCCACCTGGCCAAAGTTGATGGCTTTACTGTCCAACAAGTCTTGAACTTTATGCTTGAAAGCATGACAAGATTCTACATCATGTCCGGGCGCCCCGGAATGGAATTCGCAATGCTTATTAGCATCATACCCATAAGGAAGTACCGGTCCTGTAGGCGGTTCCAATGTTCTTTTCTCGACCAAATTCAACCCCAGCAGTGTCTGAAGAAGTTCTGCATATGTCGACGGAGGCTTATCAAATACCCTCTTCGACTTTGCATTCTGAAACCTTTTCTGACCCTGATTCTACCTTTGCTGTTGTTGTGGTTGCTGTTGCTGTTGTTGTTGTGGTTGGATTGTAATAGTAACACTGGCTATTTGTTAAGGTTGAATGTACTGATTTCTTCCTCTGTCCCGGCCTCTGCCACCAAATACAGCGCTTGTATCACCCTATCGTCTTCCGCCGAACGCTTTTCTCGCACCCCCAGCTGGAGTAGATTCGCCTGCCTGAATCTTTCCAATTTTAATTCCATTTTCGATCCTTTCTCCCATAAGGATCATATCGGAGAAACTACCCATCGAAACATTGAGTAACTTGTCATAGTACATTCCTGTAAATGTCCCCACAAACATGTCATTTATCTCTCTTTCAACCAAAGGAGGGTGCACCCGAGCTGCCATATCGCACCACCGCTGCGCGTACGCTTTGAAACTTTTACCACTTTTCTGCGACAGACTCTGTAACTGAACTCTATTGGCGCCAAATTGCTGTTGTATATGTAATGCATAACGAAAGCATCAGCCAACTGCTTCCACCTTCTAATCTGAGTGGGCTCCAGTCCCATGTACCATTCCAATGATGGTCCCGATAAGCTATCCTGAAAGAAATGCATGAGCATCCTTTCATCATTGGAATATGCAGACATCCTTCTATAGTAAGAACGTACATGGACCTTTGGGCAGGTATCCCCTTTGTATTTGTCGAATGTTGGAGCCTTGAATTTTAATGGCACCCTCAGCCCTGGTACCAACCCCATAGTAGTCATATCTAACCCAGTGGAGTTCTGATTAACCACACCTTTCATCTGCTCTTCTAGCATTCTGATCCTCTGAACAGGGTCAATGGGGCCCTCAGGTCCCACACCTTTTCTCGAAAAAGCGTCGTCCTGGTGATCCACATTCCAGTCATTGCCATACCCATCGTAACCCATGTCACAGCCAAATTCTTGCTGATTGTACACAGGACCCTGTCCTCGGTTGTCGAACCCTTGATTGACCCCAACAGGTCTAAAACCATTATTGAAAAGAAATGCTCCAGCGCCGTTGTTATTCACATTACCGAATCCACCATTACCGTGGCCATACCCCTGATTGTTGCCGTAACCGTCATTACCAAAGCCTTGATTGTTGAACCCGAAGTTCCCGTCCTAATTGACATTGCCATACCCATTATTTCCAAAGCCAGTATTGTCAACGAATCCTTGATTGGCATCCCCAGTGTTGCCATTGTTGTTAACAACATGCCAATCACCACCATTTCCAGTATTGCCATTACCAGCGCCAGCACCTGCACCAGTACCAGTGTTTTCGTTGACAGTCACAACAGGTGGAGTAACTACCGGTACCTCATCCTCCCGGCGAGGAGTTTCAACAGAATTGTGGTCAGTATTGCCATTTCCGTTTGTCCGTGTCAGCAGCGGCTGCACCAAGGTCTTAAGATTCTCTTGACCCTTGGCCATACTCTCCATAGCTTGCATGAACAGAGTCAACTTCTCACGAATTTCCTGCATCTCGACTTGAACTTGATCCATTATCTTTTTGCAGTTGTTTCTGGTTGAGTAGCGGTGGACTCTTTGTTCGTCAATCCTGAAAAACCTGTGAGATGCAGGAAATAAGATACAGATTCAACACGTAACTCGCAATGCAAAAATGAATATGTAGATGCAATGTGTGTCTGCGCGTTAGGGAGATCAACCCTTGATTCTAGTGCCAAAGTGCCAGTGCAGTGACAGTGAAGTGAAGTGTTAAGAAGCCTGGATCCACTCATGGGAAAAACATCTCATATATTGCTGCGAAGAGCCCATCAAGTCAGAAATACAATATCACTGAGTGTACAATAACAAGAAGGCATGACCTCAACCAACAATCCTGGTGATGGCCAGCATAATGCAAATAAAGCATATACAACAGTGCATAAGGTAATCAAGTGCGACCATATGCCCGATACTCCTCTAACAATCTCTTAGTCTGGGGATGGTCCGGCTGAGAAAGCAACCCTTCGACGAGCGAGTCTCTTTGCCTGATAACACGCTGGAGATCCCCCAATGGATTTCTCCCAAACACCTTCTCCAAAGCACTCCTCTAGCTTCCGCTTCTGGGATGCAGACTCTTTCTTGCGCTTGATAACTTTGTTCAAAGCATTTTGAATGTCATATCTCCGCATAATCTCTTCTTCAAACTTTTTCTGGCTAGTTTTCAACTGATCTTCCAGTTCAGAGATCTGTTGCTTCAGTTTGTCGTCTCTTTCTTTACTATTGGTCAGTGCAGCATTCCAGGTTTTGGTGAATGTGGAGATCTCCCGGTAGGCTATATCAAGTGCTTTCTTCTTAGACTCCAGCATGTCATGAGAGCTCTTGAAATCTATCCCCAAGCATTCACGCTTCTTTCGTTGTTCAGTCAATTTTGTACCCAACTGGTTCACCAGCTTTGTTTGCTGCTCGAAGGAATATACTGCTTCATTCCTTTCGTTCCTGAGTTGCACTAGCTCTTCTTCCAACTTCTCGTTGGCTTTCATCAGCTATTCTTTCTCCTTTACAACCTGTTCATATCTCTCAATAGACACAGTAGCTGGCTCCTCAATTACGAGGGGAGCAGGAGGTAATACTGTAGGAAATGGCATCAGCGCCTGCTTTGCCCTATCTTGAATCCAAACCTTGTACGGAGCATAGGCTTGACTATCATTCTTACCCAACAATGGCTTACCCCTCTTGCAGATGTTATTCCAAGCATGTTGAAGCTTGGATAACAATTCTCCACTCAGATCACCTGTGAAGTACAGAGATTCCTGCACTTCCTCCTCTTTTGGCGGGCTTTTCAAAGCATAACCGAATTGCCTGATCAACAATGACGGATTGTAGTTAATGCACCCTTTCCTCCCAATCATAGGAACGTTAGGATATCCTATGCGGCTATAGATAATCTCAGATCCCAGTAAATCCCTATCAAACCAGACAACATCTTCTGAAGAAAGCCCCATCAGGTGCTCAGACCATTCCACCATAGCTGCAGACTCAGCAAAGATACCCTTCTTGGGCAAGTGTCTATCAAACCACATATATAACAAAGGCACACAACAAGAGACGTTCTTGCCCCTCCTATTCTCATTCTTGTAATGCAGAGAGTGATAGAAGTCTCCAATCAGTGTAGGCACACGATTGCCTGAAGCAAATATATGGAATGCATCCAAATCAACAAAATCAGGCATATTAGGGAACAGTACAATGCCATAGATACACAAAGCAAGAATAGCATTAAACACACTCCAATATCCACTCTTGTCATACTCTTGTTCTTTCCCAACCAAGAACTTGAGAGAAAAACCAGAAACTCCATTCCACGAGGTTAACAACAACTTTGAGCAGTCTAAATGCAAAACAACAGCCAAATCCTCCAGCTTGGGCTCAGCACCCATATGAATGAAGGGTACCCTGTTCTGCATGGTTAACTCCAATATCTCAGCATATTCCTCCATGGTCGAAGCCAGAATGAAGTCAGGGAAAGTAAAACACCTCAGCGGGGGATCATAGAACTGCATTAACGCGTACAATCCATTCAACTCATACATGGATGGTTTACAAACCAATCTAAGCAGTTTCCCATAACTCTTCCTGAAGCTTCTCATCACATCGTCATCAGCTAAAGACATTAAACCAAGCAAAGAAGAAACATCTGGAGTAGGCAACTTATATGCCACAGTCTTCTTCAAAGTATCCATAATAGCAGACAGAAATCCGGGCAACTAGAATCAGAAGGTATGAAATGCACCTGCAGCACAGACACACGTTAATGATATGCAAAATGAGTATACAACAATGCAAAATGCAAACATGCAACAGGGATCAAGTGGAATATTGCTGAAGAGATCCATCCATAATCCTGTATCAACAGACCCACAATACTGCTCAAATCTGGTCTCAACAGACCCAAAACAATGCTCCAACCTGGTCTCAACATACCTATAACAAAGCTCCAACCTGGTCTCAACAGACCCATAACACTGTCCTGATGAAGAATCCCAAGTAACCACACATACTGATCCAATATCAAGAAAACCGGGTAGTCTGGAGGTCAAATTTCCTGCATGCCCCAATCCCTCTCACAGGTAGGTGTCCTATCAACTGACACAAGGTACGGCAGCCTATGCGGTCGTCGGTGTCACAGACTTTCAAGACTGATGATACGATACCCAGAAGGTGTGGCATCATCATGTCCTGAATAGGCCTCACTTAGCCAACTTCCAATTGATCAGTCCCCAGAGTCGACAATCCAACTAACCAACAACCCCCTCAACCCAAAGGGTTAAAAAAGAAGTCAACCAGAAGAACCTCGTCTGAGCGTGGATTTTGCGGGACACTAGTACATGCAAAGCATGCACGCGCCCACTACTTTCCACAACTAATTCTAGGTGCACTCAAGCCCAGGTCCGGCTTATCTCTCAACAGATCACCCCCTCCCCACAACAGTAATAACAATATAAAGCTGACAATAAAATGCGGAAAGTAAAGACAGAAATGTAAATCCATACAAAACCCAAGACGGGCAAACAAACGCTAGGATTGACTCACGTAGGGAACCGTTGGAGTCCCCAGCAGAGTCGCTAGCTGTCGCTACTGCGAAAATCGGCGCCGACTATGACAGAAGAGTCGCCACTGTGCGTTATTTATCCCACAAGAGGGAAAGGAAACGCTCAGAGTAAACCTAACGCAAAACGGGAAAGGAATGGTCGCCGCAACCAAATTCCTGGATTTGGGAGTCAATTACGCAAGGGGAAGGTATTAGCACCCCTCACGTCCGCCGTACTCGACGGGATCCATGCTTGTTTTCTGGTACGGATTGTTATTCTATCTACACTAGAAGTCTGGGTTAAAAGAAAAGAAAATGACTCGGCAAAGTATCGCCCTTTATGCCTACGTATTCCCGTCTGGAACGAGAAATCAGAGTCAACGTAGTTCGCCTAACTACGGGTGAAGGTGGGAAGGTTGCTCGCTAGGATACAACATCCTATGCCTACGTACTTTCATACAGCATGAAAGATCAGAGCAAACGTAGTTCGGGCTACAGAGGACACAGGTTTGTCTGACTGTTTTTTATTACCTTCAAAAAGGGTTTTTCTTGATTAAGAGTCCAAGAGGACAAAAATGACACTTTGATTTTTGTTTTGACTCTTTTACGAAAAGAAGTGTTTTTTAGTTTGTTTGCAATCTCTGACGCACTAGAGACTATAATTTGAGAGTGACTACGTCGCGTGTCACCCAAAGGGTGCCTCACTAAGCAGCCAGACTACTGGAAAGAAGCTCTCCAGCAACCCTTTCTCAAATAGTTTAAGGCTCGTGACGTACGACATCGATTAACCTTATTACTGTGTTTTTGAGTTGTTTTAAGATAAGAAGAGAAAGAAGCTCTAAAAAGCCTAGGGTTGAAAAGGGAATAAAGACTAACCTAATGTTGTCATGCATGGATAAGAATCCTAATGTTTATCATAATTCCCTCCTGCACAGAGGAAATCAGAGATCCTAGGGGATAAACAGAAAAGAAAGCAAGCAAATACAGTAAAATGCATGCAATGCAGCAATACAAGCGAGGCAAGGGAGTCCTGCTCAACCTCGAACCTGGGAAAACAACAGGCAAAGTGAATCAACATTCACTTCAAACCTAGGGGGCAAGCTATACAAGCCAACAAACAATACAGAGAAACAAAAACCAAACAGAGGAGGCAGCCCAAGCAGTAGTACCAAACTCCTACAGTTGACAGCACAAGCAGCAACTCTGAATAGCAACAGTTGATTAAACAGCAGAAAGTTGACAGCAACAACCTTCATCTTCATGAATAGCTCCCATCTTCAAGTTTCAACAAACCTTCAATCTTCAACAGGCATCAAGCTTCAACAAGCTTCTAACTTGAACCAGCAAACAGCTTCAACAAGCTCCTAACCTCATCTTCAACAAACAGCAAAACCCTAGCTTCAACAAGCGACCAGCTTCAACAAGCACAAACTTCATTCTCAACAAGCAACCTCCCAAGGAGAATCATTCAACAAGATCAATTTGAAATGTTAAGAAACTCAGTGACAACCAAGGGAAGTCATTAAGATCTCAACACTGTAATAGAATGGCATCCTCAAAGTTCTACTCTTAAAGCATGCCACTCATCCCTCCAAAGGAGAGATGTGACTTCTTAAGAGGACTTTATGTCATTGGATTGAATGGAGATGAACAATATACTCCAGGTTTGAAGAAACAAGCAAAACTAATCTAATGCTCTTCCTAAAACCCTAGTTTTCCTAAGCTCCTGACAAGCATCCATAAGATGAGAAATTCTTCATGTCCAAGCTCCTTCAAGCTCTCCAAATCAACATCAACATGTCTTCATCTTCATCCAAGCACAAGAGCACCACCACCCTAATCTAAGGGGAACTATTGAATTAAACTAGTCAAATTAGTTCATTAGAAACACCTAAATGTTAGTCTTAAAACTAATTCTAATTAAAATACCAAAAATGATTGTAAAATCCTATAAAAATTTTTAAGGGTTCCTAAACCTCTTAAGAATCACTCCATACAAAAATCAGAGGGTTAAACATTCATTAAGACCTAAAACTATGCCCTAAACCTAAGGGTACTATCCTAAAACCCTACAACTACAACACCTAATATCCAATATTCAAAACAACCTAAAATTATCCCACAAAAATATGATAACATTACTAGGGGTACATGCATCTCTAAGCTAAATAACCCAAAAAGAATCAACTCAAAAATCAACACCAATCATCCATACTAAAATCAGCAAGATAGCATACCAACCATATCCAAAATTAAAGCAATTAAGATGCAAAATATGTAATTAATGTATAAAATGCATGAATTATGAATTTTTTTATCCTATTAAATTCTACACTCTCTAAAGAGTCAAGGGAAAAAAATCTAGCCTAAAAAGATTAATTTTTCTATTTATGGTGATTTAATTTCTAACTATATGCAAAACATAAAAATGAAAAGAAAATAAAGAAAATTAATAAAAGAGCGTTGCAAATAGCAATATTATCCAGTTATAATCCCAGGCTGGGCCAAAAGTGGGGTGCGCGTAGAAATATGTCACTAAGCCCAAACAGAATAAAAGAAAATCATGGAAAATGAAGGGAAATTGGGAAAACGTGTGTGGTAAATAGCAATGGTTCCACGTTGTAATTCACCAATGGGCCTAAACTGGGGTGTTGATAGCAATTCAATTGTTAAGCCCATCCACTACCAATTAATGAAACGGCGAGTTTTGCCAAACTCACTCTCTTCAGAACTTGAAACGAAATCATGGCCACTGGTTTCTATCTTTAGTCAATGGTCAAACATGATCCAACGGGCAAAACTTCATCTTCTCCAAATTTTGAAAACGAGAGGGAAAGCTTGGGACGGTGGCCTGAGACACAGAGCCACCGTCGTCTCCGGTGAGGTCAGGCTAAAACGCATCAAACACCAAACTGAAACACCCTATCTCACTCCAAATTTCATCCTGAGCACGAATATGATCTCCAAATTCCCTGATTCTTGCTCCATCTTAAAACAAGAGCCAAGTTTCAGAAACCACCCCCATTCTGGATTGTCATGAAACCTAAAATTAATGATCCTAATATGAACTACACGCTTCAGAGATCAAATCTTGTTATCCAAACACAGTTACAACTCCAAGAATCGTGAAATATAGGTTTCAACAGAAATTTGCATCACACCTAAAGTGTCTCTAACTGCTCAGTTCTTGTGCCTAAATCCATCCTAGCATTAATACTAACCTATCCTTGTATCAAAATCTAAGCAATTCCCTATAATCTAGAGCAAAAATTGAAAGATTCAAACCTGGTGTAAATGGATGAACAGAGGGCGATTTTGCTCGATCCAAGTTCCAATCTTCTCCAGAATCACTCAAGAACAACTTCCCAAGCTTCTCCAATCAACAATTTGCAATGAATCCTCTTCAATTCCAAAACCCGATTCTGATATGCAATGTGAAAATTTCAATTTCTCTCTCTCGATTCTCTTCAATCCTGGCCCAAAAAATGATCTGAACACATTGCATTGGATATATAGAAGTGATTAGAACTCTCTAGAAAGTTTTGTAACCATCTAAATGAGAAATTCAATTTCTCATGCACTTCCAAAATCTCATATGCCACAGTCATGAATTGCCCTGCCACAGCTCTTGATTTCACTTTAATTTCTCCCCTTATGACATTTAGAATTGAATGGGGATGGTAGATCCCTTGCTTGTGATCCCATGGTGTGTGATTGAAGTGTTACTTCCATCTTAAGTTACAAAAAGGAAATGCTTGAAAATGGCCTCAAATGCAAAATGTAATATTTCCATCCTTTCCAAAATATGTTTTCTGATCAATTTGACCTATAATATTGCATTATTTGGCCACATATCAATTTTCCCCAAATTTTGGCCTTTTAATCACTTTAATTTCTTCCTTTTTAAGTCATTTCAAGCAACTTTGTGTTCCAAGCCAAACCAAACTCTCATGACCACTTGGTTGCACTCAAAACATCATTTTGAACAAGTTCCATGTTGAACAATTTTCCATTTGAAGCTTGCAATTTGGAGTTATGGACCTATGATCACAAATGACCTATAATCACCAATACCCAAAATACCCCTGGCTTGCAAAGATCATAACTTGAGTTCTACAAATCCTATCAAGGACTACTAGTACTATATGGAAATCTAAGATCATGAGGAACAACTTTTATGTTGGCCAAAAGTCCATTTGAGAACTCCTTGAAGGGAAAAAGTTGCTTAGAAGTCAAGTGACTTTCACAGATAAACTTCAGTGGCATCTGAGGACCTGTAACTTGCAAGGACCATAACTTGAGTTCTATAAATCCCCTTGAGGACTTATAGTACTCAAATTAAAGGTATTGATATGCTCTACAAGTTTCATGTTGGCCAAAGATCCATTTGAAACTTTTATTTTGACTTATGTGGCTTTGAAGTTAGGCACTAAATAGGGGATTTTACACTGAAACCCTAATTTAGCAACTTCCCACATCCTTGATTCTTCTTTGCTTAACCTTGGTACAAAACCACACATGTATCAAGATACCATCCCATGAACCCCATGACCTCAAAGTAGGCTTTGATGCTCTTCAATTACTCAATTGACCTAGGATTGACCCAAATGAAACCCTAGTTGACTGCACCTCAACTGTGGCTCTGGCACTTGAATCAAGGACTTGTCTCAGCTTCAATAGGGCCCTCTAAGAATTATATGAGATCCATACACACCTCAGATTCACAACCCATGCCTCTCCTCCCATTGATGATTCTCAATATTCCTCAAGATAGAAGCAAAACCCACATGTAGGCACTCAAACTTCTCAAGACTTCAAATCACTTCTTGATGGCTTGGATGACCTCTCATACTTGGATAAGACCTCTTGCTAGGCTTCTTCTGATAAGAATCACACTTGAACCCCTGTTGGATGAGTGATATGCTATGATATGCAAATGATTGAACTATGTACATGATGTAACTATGCAAATGAAATGCAATGAAACATAAATCAGGTAAGAAAAGGTTGAGCAAATTTTGGGGTGCAACAATACGCTAAATAAAAGTGAGTACTGTCAATATCACTGACCTTCCATTTCCCTAGAAACGAGCATCACACTAAATAAAAGTGAGTCATCCATGTACTATCCCTGATCTTCCATTTCCGAAGAAACGAGCATCGCACTAAATAAAAGCGCGGTTTGTCAATATACTATCCTTGACCTTCCATTTCCAAAGACACGAGCATACACTACGTAAAGTGTGTCATCCATGTAGTATCTTGGATCTTCCATTTCCGAAAGAATGAGCATCGCACTAAATAAAAGCGCGGTTTGTCAATATACTATCCTTGACCTTCCATTTCCGAAGAAACGAGCATACACTACATAAAGTGCGTCATCCATGTACTATCCTGGATCTTCCATTTCCGAAGAAACGAGCATCGCACTAAATAAAAGCGTGGTTTGTCAATATACTATCCTTGACCTTCCATTTCCGAAGAAACGAGCATCACACTAAATAAAAACGCGGTTTGTCAATATATTATCCTCGACCTTCCATTTCCGAAGAAACGAGCATCGCACTAAATAAAAGCGCGGTTTGTCAATATACTATCCTTGACCTTCCATTTCCGAAGAAACGAGCATACACTACGTAAAGTGCATCATCCATATACTATCCGGGATCTTCCATTTCCGAAGAAACGAGTATCGCACTAAATAAAAGCGCGGTTTGTCAATATACTATCCTTGACCTTCCATTCCCGAAGAAATGAGCATCGCACTAAATAAAAGCGCGGTTTGTCAATATACTATCCTTGACCTTCCATTTCCGAAGAAACGAGCATACACTACGCAAAGTGCGTCATCCATATACTATCCTAGATCTTCCATTTCCGAAGAAACAAGCATCGCACTAAATAAAAGCGCGGTTTGGACATCCGAAGACTTGAACAAGCAACTCTGCGGGGGGAAATCTGGCAACAAGTCCAAAGTCTAATTATGAAGCCTTTTAATGCTGACGCAACAGCCATTCGAGGAGAACTCTGCAGGGGAAATTCTGACGTCAACTGCCAGACATTTACCTTAACAACTGTTAATGACTTCAAAGGTCTAATCCATGAAATCTCTCCTCCTTTTTAAAACGATGACGTAACAGCAACCTGAGGAAAACTCTGCTGGGGAAGAAGAGCAACTTAGCCAAGCAACTCTGATGAGGGCACACATGATAGGACGAATGCTACCATCCTGTATCTCATGTCGAAAATTCAAATATCCGAAGACCATCCTGAACAAGAATTCCAAATACCTGCAGGGAAACACTTGAAAACAAAGAGATAGCTGACCTGGTTTATGCTTCAAAATGCATATGTTTGAAAATGTGGCGTAATGCTCCATACGGCATGGAAATGCTACGCGTTTGGGATAGATGCTATGTGAATATGATGCTGATATGGTGATATATGCAAGATCCAGATGCAGGCTCGGGCTGCCAGAGAAAAGCTGGATACATAACCGCTTCAGCAAAATAAATGTTAAAGACAATGCCAACTCTGTTGGGGATAACCGGGTATCACAGGATTATTCCCACAAAATAAATGCTGGAAAGGTGAACCGACTCTGTTTGGGGAAGAAACAATCCTGCTAGGGGGATAGCTCGACAAATCCGGAGTTACGATCTCTTCTGAGGATGGTCAACCTATTGGAGGAAAGACAATCTACTGGCGAACAGAAAGAACAATCCTGCGTGGGGACGATCCTTTCAAACCACTGACAACCTAGTGGTACCCTGTGAGGACTTCACTGGGGATTAAATGTGCACGTGACCAATTGCTGGGGATGCACATCACTGCCTGACCGCTTGCTACCTCGCATCCAACTCTTCTGGGGATAAAACGTGACTTCCATCCTTTGGGAAGGAATAATATCTCTTAGAGCCTGCTCCTACGTTAAGGGAATCCGGCTGGGGAAACGCGATCCCTTGGCCGTTTGCTGCGAAGGTAACGACCCTGCAAAATATGAACAAGAACAATACATCCTATACAAAAGGGAATATCCAGGTCAGTATTTGTGACCATTGTTCAGTTAATTCAAAGTTTTAACAATTATTGGCCGAGGCCTGCAAGTTTATGCACGTGTAAGTTTATCAAAACATTGGCGTTTTCCACAAACAAAACAGTAAAAGTTAAAACAAGAAATAAACACCAAGTACTGAATAGTATGCATTTATTGATAACGGGCCTGTAAATAGGCAAAGTTTTTTTTTACAATGGATGCAACTCCTGAAAAGAGGAAGCTACAAAAATAAATACAAATATGTATAGAGGTACAAAGAAATTTGTATACATGTTGGCAACGTGGTACAGACAAACACCATGAGCTGATCCTCCTATGACTCGCCTGACTCCGATGCTTTCCCGATACTCCGTCCTTGGAAGATATTGACTTGGATAATCGACCCTCAGGTACTCCCAAACCACTAAGCAATGCAGTATCAAACTCGGACCACAGTCATTTGCTTTTTCAATCCCCAACTTTTGCCTGAATCTCTCTTTGCGGGTTTTCAATTCACCGGGATACCTTTTTTTGCCGAAGTCGCCTTTTCAAGTTTTCGACTTCGCGGGTGTACATCTTTTCAATTTTATCCCTAATTTTTGCCCGAACCTTTTCTTTTTCTTTTTTTTTTTAGGTTTGCCGGGATGCCCCATTTTTGCCTGGACTTTCTTTTTTCTGTCCAGCGGTTCTGTTTAAGCAAAGTATTTTTAACTGCGTCCGAGTTCACAGGGGATGTAAAATCCTCGCCATCCATGATGGACAACAGTAAGGCTCCTCCAGAGAAGACCTTTCGAACGATGTATGGACCTTCATAGTTGGGAGTCCATTTGCCCCTATGGTCTGATTATGGTGGGAGAATCTTCTTTAGCACAAGATCGCCTGTCTGAAAGCTTCGAGGGCGCACATTCTTATCAAAAGCTTTCTTCATCCGGCTCTGGTATAACCGATCATATGCAATAGATGCGAGTCTCTTCTCATCCATCAAACTGAGTTGATTCAGTCTATTCTTTATCCACTCTGCCTCATCTAGTTGGACATCAAGCAATACTCTCAAGGAAGGAATCTCAACTTCTAATGGTAGGACAGCCTCCATACCATACACCAGTGAGAAAGGTGTTTCCCCAGTCGATGTGCGTACCGTCATATGATAACCGTGCAAAGCAAAGGGAAACATCTCGTGCCAGTCCTTGTATGTCACAACCATCTTCTGAACTATCTTCTTGATGTTCTTATTGGCCGCTTCGACAGCGCCATTCATCTTGGGCCGATAGGGAGATGAGTTGTGGTGCTCAATCTTGAAATTCTGGCACAATTCCTTCATCATCTTGTTATTCAAGAACCATTATCAGTAATGATTCTTTCGGGGATGCTGTAACGACCGATGATGTCCTTTTTGATAAACCGGGCCACTACTTTCTTGGTAACATTAGCGTAAGACACTGCTTCAACCCATTTGGTGAAGTAATCGATAGCTACCAAGATAAACTAGTGTCCATTAGATGTGGTGGGCTCAATCTTCCCAATCATATCAATGCCCCACATGGAGAAAGGTCACGGGGACGCCATAACATTCAAAGGGCTTGGCGGTACATGAATCTTGTCTGCATAAATCTGGCATTTATGGCATTTCTTCGCAAACTCGAAACAGTCTCTTTCCATTGTCAGCCAATAATACCCTTCCCGTAACAACTTTCGAGACATAGCGTGTCCGCCAGCGTGCATGCCGAAGGTACCCTCGTGGACCTCTTCCATAAGAAGATTAGCTTCTTTCGCATCCACACATCGCAATAGCACCAATTCATGGTTTCTCCTGTATATAACGCCATCTGGATTCAAGTAGAAATTGCCAGCCAATCTCCTAAGAGTCTTCTTATCGCGGCTAGATGCCCTAGTCGGATACTTTCAGTTCTTTAGGAAATTCTGGATATCGAAATACCACGGCTTGCCATCGGATGCTTCCACAATGGCGAATATGAAAGCGGGCCTATCAAGGCGAGAGATAACTATTCTGGGAGCCTCATTCCAGAATTTAACTTTGTATATCGAAGACAATGTTGCAAGAGCGTCAGCCATCTGATTTTCTGCCCGCGGCACATGGTGACACTCGACTCTGTCAAAGAAGGGCAGCAACCTCCTTGCATAATTCATGTACGGTATCGGATTTTCTGCCCGCGGCACATGGTGACACTCGACTCTGGTTCACGACTAGCACGGAGTCTCCATACACATCAAGATTTTTAATTCTCAAATCAATAGCCTCCTCGAGACCCATGATACACGCCTTATACTCAGCCTCATTGTTGGTAACTGGAAATGTCAATCTGGCAGTGAACGGGATGTGCGTCCCATGGGGAGTCTTGATGATTGCCCCAATTCCACTTCCATATGAATTAATAGCCCCATCAAATATCAATTACCATTGGGAACTCCGCTCAGGACTTTCACCATGCAACGGCTCCTCGCAGTCTTTCATCTTTAAGTACATGATATCCTCGTCAGGAAAATCAAACTTCATCGGCTGGTAATCCTCTATTGGCTGCTCGACCAGGTACTCTGACAGCACGCTACCTTTGATAGCCTTTTACGAAACATACTGTATATCGTACTCTGTCAGTACCATCTGCCATCGGGCAATCCTTCCTGAAAGTGCCTGTTTTTCGAAGACATATTTGATCGGATCCATCTTCGAAATCAGCATGGTTGTATGATTTAGCATGTATTGTCTCAGACGCTTGGCAGCCCAAGCAAGTGCACAACACGTCTTTTCGAGCATTGAGTAACGGGATTCACAATCTGTGAACTTTTTACTCAAGTAATAGATCGCATGCTCTTTTCGTCCAGTCTCGTCATGTTGACCGAGAACACAACCCATACTGTTCTCAAGAACCGTCAAGTACATGATCAGTGGTCTTCCGGCTACTTGCGGCATCAATATCGGAGGCTCCTGCAAGTATTCTTTTATTCTCTCAAACGCCTTTTGACAATCTTCATTCCATACAATTGCCTGATCTTTTTTCAACAGTTTAAACATCAGCTCACATGTGGCTGTAAGGTGAGATATGAACCGGGTAATGTAGTTCAACCTCCCCAAAAAGCCACGAACCTCTTTCTCTGTTTTTAGCGCTGGCATTTCCTGTATCGCTTTTATTTTTGTAGGATCAACCTCAATTCCTTTTTCACTAACGATGAATCCCAGTAGCTTTCCAGATCTCACCCCGAAGGTGCACTTATTAGGATTCAGCCTCAACCTGAATTTCCTAAGCCTCTCAAACAATTTCAGAAGATTCACCAGATGCTCTTCCTCCGTCTGGGATGTGGCAATCATATCGTCAACGTAGACCTCAATATCTTTATGCATCATGTCATGAATGAACGTCGTCATAGCACGTTGATATGTTTCCCCAGCGTTCTTCAAGCCATAGGGCATCACCTTGTAGCAGAACGTTCCCCACGGGGTAATAAAAGTTGTTTTCTCCATATCCTCTGGCGCCATCTTAATCTGATTATAGCCCAAAAAGCCGTCCATGAAGGAAAACACGGAGAATTGAGCAGTGATGTCGACCAACACGTCAATATGAGGAAGCGGGAAGTCATCCTTAGGGCTCGCCTTGTTCAGATCCCGATAGTCAATGCACATACGCACCTTACCATCTTTCTTCGGTACAGGTACTATATTGGCGACCCAAGGAGGGTAAGTTGTAACAGCTAGAAAACCAGCGTCCCACTGTTTTTGTACTTCCTCTTTAATCTTTACGACCATATCTAGTTTCGTTCTTCTGAGCTTTTGCTTGACCGGCGGACATCCCTCACGCAATGGCAAGCGGTGGACCACAATATCAGTGTCTAACCCCGACATATCATCATAAGACCAAGCAAAGATGTCATTATACTCTTGCAGCATCTCGACAAGTCTCTGCTTGATATCGCTTTGCAGCACAGCCCCAATCCGGACGTTCCTGACAACTTCTTCCGAACCCAAATTGACAACTTCAATATCCTCCTAATGAGGCAGAATGATTCTCTCTTCTTGTTTCAAAAGACGAGTCAGCTCTTCTGGTAAGTCATCGTCCTTAACAATCTCTTCCTCGGCTTGAAATATCGGATGCTCAAAGTCGAAGCAAGTCATAGGGAGTTCTTGATAGGTGTCATCTGAAATATGGATCCTACAAGAGAAAGGGTTAAGTGCTTCAAATGATATGCAAACGAAGCGTACAACCACATTGCCATTTTATTGTAAAGTAAACAACAGAAAGCAGAAAAACAGGGATCACAAAATTTGAATGAGAAAAACGCCTTTATTTGATGATTAAAACAAAGCATACACATAAACAAGTAGGCCCTGAAATAAAATCACTATGCCCCGGGTAGGACACAGGATTGTACAGTAATCGAAAAAACAAGGCATTACTGTTTCGTTGTCACTTGAATAAAGTCCTGAATAGACCAGTTACAGAGGCTTTGTCCTGGCGTGCTGGGCTTGATCCATGAATCCATGTCACAGTCGCTATCTCCATCTTCACTGTCAGACACAACATTAATCGTTTCAAAACTGACTCCTCCTGGAGTAAACACAACTGGCCCTTTGAACTTTGGCGCGCTCTGTGATGAAGATGATGACGACGGGCGGTACCCTAAGCCAAACTTGTCCTGCTTAACAGGAATATCCAAAACTTGACCCCAGCCTTTAGTCTCCCCAGCCTGAACTACCGCTTGGGCTTCTCTGTACGAAGACATAGCTACCTCTGGCCCACTGCTTACGACAGGAGATTTGTCTCTGATCTGCACCCCTTCAAAGGCTTGGCACAATGTCTCATGGATTTCGCCATCCACTTCGACATATTTGAATGACGACAGGTGATTACCAGGATGTCTTCCTCCTCGCACACGGTGATGATGCTACCACCGACCATATACTTGAGCTTTTGGTGCAACGTAGACGTCACAACCCCTACAGAGTGAATCCATGGTCGTCCGTGCAAACAGCTATAAGATGGTTGTATGTTCATGATGTAAAACATGGTGTCAAACACCTCTGGACCGACCTAGATTGGTAAAGTCAATTCCCTAAATATGGACTTTCTAGTCCCATCAAAAGCTCTCACTACCAAGTCACTTGGTGTGCAGATTATGCCTCGGGTATCCAACTTCAACAACGCCTTCTTGGGCAACACATTCAAGGACGAACCAGTGTCAACAAGGACATGAGACATAACAGTGCCCCTACACTCAACTGAAATATGCAACACACTGTTGTGGTTGCAGCCCCTGGGTGTTAAATCAAAATCTGTAAAGCCAAGGCCATGCCCCGTATTCACGTGCGCAATCACTCCTTCGAGCTGATTAACGAATATCTCCTGGGGTACATAAGCGGTGTCAAGCGCTTTCAGCAAAGCGTTCCAATGAGCTTCAGAATAAAGCAGCAATGACAAAATCGAGATTTTGGAAGGCGTCTGCTGCAGATGATCAAAGATTTTATAATCACTCTTCCGAATTAATCTCATGAATTCTTCCACATCTTTGGTCAATGCCTCTTTTTCCTTCTCTTGAGAAGGTCCTCCTTCATCGAATTTACCCTTCCCTCTGGCAACTCTCTCAGCTTCTACTTCTGGCAATGCAAATATTCTACCGCTGCGGGTTATACCCCCTGCCCCCACAAGGTTATCAACTGTCCCTACTGGCGGGCTTGCCAGATTAATCTTTTCTCCATTGCAGTAAACTTCCGCCCCATAGTTCCAGGGGATGGCTTTAGTAATTTCATATGGAATGGGTCCTGCTTTGGTTATTGTGATAGTCGCCCTCTTGGGAGGTGCCGATATCGTGACAGTCTTAAACGGGATCGTAATCGTTGCAACTTCGCCCTGTTCTTCAGCTATTGCCTCAACAGGCTTCTCTTCAGCAGTACGGTCGAATTGCAGCGTTCCTTCATTAATCAGACCTTGAATACCTCTTCTCAAACTATCACAACCCTCAGGTCGGGCCAAGCAGTCAACACAATCTATATCACAACCAGGGAACACTCCCCCTTTCAGCAATTTGCTCTTTACACAATTCAGAGGCGTCTTCAATTCATCTACCTTCATAACCAGATTTAGACAGGTATCTTCCAAGATTGCACCCACCTGCGCAGATCCGTGAGACGGCATCGGATTTTTCTCAATATTGGGCGCCTCATTACCAAAGTTTATAGCCTTGTTATCTATCAAATCCCGCACCTTGTGCTTGAACGCGTGGCAATTTTCTATGCTGTGACCGGGTGCCCCGGAGTGGAATTCACAATGTGCATTGGCGTCATAACCAAAAGGAGGTGTGCCCTTCAGCGGAGCTAACGTCCTTTTCTCAACAAGCTGCAATTGTAACAAAGTTGGAAGAAGTTGGGCATATGGTAGCGGAGGCACATTAAATACTCTTTTCACGGCCCTATCCCGACCTTGGTACCTTTGCTGAGTAGTATTTTGTTGTCCCTGCTGCTGTTGTGGCTGTTGTTGTTGCTGTTGGGGTACAAGAATTGTCACACTGGCGACCTGCTGCCTGCGCCAATTCTGATTTCTATCCCTTCTCCGGGCGCTGTATACTGAATTAGTGTCTCCCTGCTTTTTTTTTCCGAATACTTTTTTACCACCTCCAGTTGAGGTTGATTCTCCCGCTTGAATCTTACCGATCTTAACGCCGTTCTCTATACGTTCCCCCAAGAGTATCAACTCAGAAAAATTAGTCGTCGTACAATTGATAAGCCTGTCATAATACAACCCAGAGAAAGTAACCACAAACATATCCACCAACTCACGCTCTACCATGGGTGGGTGCACCCTAGCTGCGAGCTCACGCCACCTCTGGGCGTATTCTTTAAAACTCTCACCATTCTTATGAGAAAGATTTTGGAGTTGGACCCTGTTCGGTGCAAGGTCACTATTATATTGGTAGTGCTTTACAAAGGCTTCCGCCAACTCTTTCCAGCTACCAATCTGAGTGGGCTCTAAACCCATATACCACTCCAATGGCGGTCCAGACAAGCTATCCTGGAAAAAATGCATCAGCATCTTTTCGTCATCAGAATAAGCAGACATTCTCCGATAATAAGACCGTACATGAACTCTTGGGCAAGTATCCCCCTTATACTTGTCGAAAGTAGGCGCTTTGAACTTGAGTGGCACCCTCAAGCCAGGAACCAACCTCATATTAGCCACGTCCAACCCCGTGGAATTCTGATTAGCAAGATTTTTCATTTGTTCCTCCAACAGCTTGAACCTTCGGTCGTTGTCTATGGGCATCTCAAGATTCCTGCCTGGCGGATGGAAAGCATCTTCTTGACGATCCTCGCCCCAACGAGAATCCTCATTATCATACCCAGCGTAACCGGTATTAGGCCCAAAGCCAGGCTGATTAAACCTGGGACCATACCCCACATTACCAAAGCCCTGATTGCCAGCACCCGGACCAAAACCAGCATTGTCGGCGCCCATTCCAACAGCATTGTTGCTTGTGTTGCCAAGACCTGTATTGCCAAAGCCCTGATTTCCATAACCCTGGTTGCCATAACCCTGGTTGCCAAAACCCTGGTTGCCACCAACAATACCTACACCGGTGTTCCCAGCACCAACACCAAAACCAGCATTCCCATTTCCAACATTAAAACCCATGTTTCTAGCTCCGACATTTCCGTTGGTTTCCACATGTTTGTTACCATTACCAGTCACATTCCCATTTCCAGCCCCATTACCATTCTCAGTAGTATTGTGGACAACCACTGGTACAGCGTCATATGCTCGAGGAGTCCCGACTTGAGAAGGACTAGTAGCAACACTGCCATGTAGCACACTGTTCCCATCGACTCATGCAATCAGAGGCTACACGAGAATCTGAAGCTGCCCCTGGCCCTTTGCCACAGTTTCCAGAACCTGCATGAACTGCGCCATCCTGTCGCGCATCTCCTGCATCTCAACTTGTGCTTGATCCATAGCTCTCTTGCAGTTACCTCTTATAGAGTAGCGATGAATTCTCTGATCGGAAATCCTGAAACCTGCATCAATAGAGGGTTAGGAAACAGTTCAAGGTCCCTGTCATGAAAATGATTTATGCAAATGCAAACACGTATCCATGTATTAGGAGGAAGTCCCCCTCGATTCTAGCTCCAAGACAAATAAAGTCTACTGTCCAATCATGGAAAGAAACCCTTATATATATATATATATATATATATATATATATATATATATATATATATATATATATATATATATATATATATATATATATATATATATATATATATATATATATATATATATATATATATATATATATATATATATATATATATATATATATATATATATATATATATATATATATATGTGTATATATATATATATATATATATATATATATATATATATATATATATATATATATATATATATATATATATATATATATATATATATATATATATATATATATATATATATATATATATATATAAAGCCCGTGTGGGTAGCGTACAACAAAAGTTGAATACAACCAAAGCAACAAGCATGACCCCATCCAACAAGCCTGGTGGTGATCAGCATATCAACGCATAAAAGGTACAAAGAAATACAAAGAAATCAGGTGCGGCCAGGTCACGGAAATCCTTTAGTAACTTCTTCGTATCAGGATGGTCAGGCTGAGTGAGCAGGCCCTGGATTAACAAATCTCTTTGCCTGATGGCACCCTCTTCAGAATGGTTCTCCACCCTACTCCTCTTAGCGTCAGCCCGGAGTTGATAATCTAGTAAGTTAGCTTTGGTCTGAACCAACTTATACTGGACGTCTCTTCGAAGGGAAGCCTCAGCCTCTATCTTCTTATCTTTGGCCTCCATCTGAGCTTCCAACTGGGCTATCTGTTGCTTTAGCTTTTCTTCCTTCTCCTTGTGGCTAGCCAAGGTGTTGTTCCACAATTTCTCAAACTTGGACAACTTCAGATACACTCGGTCCAGGTCCTGTTTCTTGGTGGTCAATACCCCATGTACTGCCTTTAGGTCCAACCCAAGACGCTCTCTAGAATCGGTCTCTTTGGTCAAGTTAGCGCCCAGGTGGTTAATCATTTCTGTCTGCTTCTTGCAGGTGTAGACGACTTCACTCTTTTCTCTTGGGAGCTGAGCGATCTCATTTTCCAGTTCTTCATTGGCTTTGACTAACTCCTCATTCTTGGCTTGAAGCTGCTCATACTTCTGGATTTCGATCATGGTAGGCTCTGAAGGGCAGTCCTGCTTGACAGGAGGAAAAGGCATCAACACTTTTTCTGCTCTGTTACGAATCCAGTCCACATAAGGAGGATAAGCCTGATTATTGATTTTCCCCAATGAGGTATTTCCTCTTCGATGAACGTTGTTCCAGGCATGTTCAAATCTAACCAGATCATCCCCTTCTAATGCACCAGTGAGGTACAGAGATTCATGTACCTCTTCGTCCTTAGGAGGGCCTCTCAAAGCATACCCGAACTGTCTGATAGTGATGGAGGGATTGTAGTTGATACAACCCTTCCTACCCACAAGAGGGGCATTAGGAAGGTTCCCACAGCTGTAGATAATTTCACTCCCCCGACAATCTCTATCAAACCAGTCAATGTCCTCGGCAGACAAGCTCATCAGTCGCTCAGACCATTCCTTCGTCTCCGCAGTCTTTGTAAAAGGACCATCTTTCGGTAAGTGAGTGGCAAACCATCTGTAGAACAGTGAAGCACAACAGGACACACCTTTGCCTCTTCTATTTTCGTTCTTGTAGTGCACTGAATGGTACACGTCTCCGAGTAAGGTTGGGATTGGATTCCTTGAGATGAAGATACGAAGAGCATCCACATCTACAAAATCTGGAATATTGGGGAATAACATGATACCATATATGCACAGGGCCAAAATGGCTTTGAATGCCCCCTAGCATTCCTTCTTGGCGAAGTTTCGGGCTTTCTCAGCTAGAAAAGGTAATGGGAATCCCCAGGCTCCATTTCTCCTGATTGTCTTCCCTTTCAATTTAAAAACCTCAATATGCAGAGTTGTAGCAACACTAGCTAGATCTGGCTCCTGATCAATAGGCCAAAAGGGTACCTGAGCAAGAATGGGTATCTCCAATATGACAGAAAACTCTTCCAAAGTGGGGGCCAGCACGTAGCTTGGGAATGTGAAGCAACGCAACAGGGGATCATAAAACTGAAGCAAAGTCTGGATTCCGTTCAATTCATACACAAATGGCTTGCACACAACACTGAGCAGCTTCCCATAGGTTCCTCTGAAATCTCTCATCACTTTTTTACTAGGCAAGGAAATCAAACCCTTCAGAGTAGTAATATCTGGAGTAGAAAATTTGTAGGCCAAAGTTCTTCTCACATTGGGCTCCATGATGGACACAGAAAGGACAAGATTGCTAGAATCGAGAGGGAACTGCACACCTGCAACACAGATACGCGTTAGATGCAATGCAATATGGAAATGTAAATGCAAATGCGAAATGCAGCAGGGGATCAAGAGTGTTGTGCTGTGCTGTGAAGTGGCAGGTCATAATTTTGCTTCAGCAAGAAAATACCACAATCTAATAATAAAGGCCTACTGAAACCCACAATACTGATTCACTGTCAAGAAAACCAGGTTGTCTGAAGGTTACGGTTTCCTGCAATAACCCGACCCCGCTCATTGGTATGGACCTAATCACTGACAAAGGTACGGCATCCTATGTGTTCATCAGTGTCACAGACTTTCGAGAAACGATGATACGATACCTAGAAGGTATGGCATCATCATCTCTTGAAGTGGCCTCACTCAGCTAAATCACAAATGATCGGTCCCCAGAGTCGACAATCCTAAGATCTGAAATCCTTTCAACGACCCACTGGGCTGGAAATGAAAATCATCTCAAAGAATCTCGTCTGAGTGCAGATTTCGTGGGAACTAGTGCATGCCTAACATACAGGTTCACCATAAATCTGCTTCTAAAGCTAGGTACATACTTAAGCCTGGGTCTGGCTTATCACTCATCAGAGCCCCCTCCCACAACAGTACAACAGTAATAATATCATACCGAAAATAAAATGCGGAAGGTAAAAATGCGATAAATAAACACAACCCAACAGGTAAACACTCAAGCGATAGGATTGACTCGCACAGGGAACCGTTGGAGTCCCTAGCAGAGTCGCCAGCTGTCACTACCTCGAAAATAAGGTGCCGACAAAACAGAAGATTCGCCACCTTTCTTTATTTATCCCACAGAAAGGGAAAGGAAACGATCGGAAAAACCTGACGAAAAGGTATAAGACAAGGTCATCGCAACCATTGTCTGGATTCGGGAGTCGGTTACGCAAGGGGAAGGTATTAGCACCTCTCACGTCCATCGTACTCGATGGGATCCATGCTTGTTGTGTTTATATGACGGGTTGATTATATCTATCTACGCTAAAGGTCTAGTCTAAAAAGAAAAGAAAATGACTCGGCAGAACACAACAATTCTATGCCTACGTATTCCCGTCTGGAACGAGAAATCAGAGTCAACGTAGTTCGCCTAACTATGGGCTACGGGGGAAGGTTTCTCGCTGATATATCGCATCTCGTGCCTACGTACTTTCACACGGCGCGAAAGATCAGAGCAAACGTAGTTCGGGATACTACGTGTTGCACCCTAAAATTTGCTCAACCTTATTCACTTGGGTTATGTTTCAATACCATTAGCATTTGCATATAGAGTCATGTACATAGACTAATCATCTGCATAGCATAAGCATAGCAAGTCATTCAACAGGGGACCAATCATTATTCTCATCTCTAGAGGCCTATCTAGAGGTTATTATCCTAATTCAATCCCATTCAAGTCATCAAGAAAGAATTTGAGAGCAGGGAGTTCAGTGGATCAAGCACTGAGTATATCTCCTAACTAAGGGTGTCTGAGGATCAATAAGGGAATTATGAGTTGTGAATTGAGAGTATGGGGAGTATCTAGACATCTTGGAGGACTTAGAAAGTCATTTGGAGAAGAAAACAAGTTGTTGATGGGGTCACAAGAATTGCAGTTGAAGACAGTCAACTAGGGTTTCATCTGGGTCAACCCTAGGTCAATTGACTGATTGAAAGGCATTAAGGGCTATTGGAGAGATGTGGGGTTCATCATTTGACATGGAGAATAAGGATATGTTGTCATGCTAAGCAGGAATCAAAAGAAATCAAGGAGAAGAAGAGTTTCTAAATTAGGGTTTCTATGTAAAATCCCCTAGTTTAGGTCAAATTTCCAAGCAAGATAAGTCAAAATGCAAGCTTCAAATGGCTTCTTGGCCAACATTAAACTTGTAGAGGATCTCAAGACCTTTAATTTGAGTGGTGGAATACATCAAGGAGATTTATAGAACTCAAGTTATGGTCCTTGCAAGTTACAGGTCATCTGAGGTATCTGAAATTTTGTCTGTGAAAGTGACTTGACTTCCAAACAACTTTTACCCCTCAAGGAGATTTCAAATGAATTTATGGTCAACATAAGAATTTTTCCTTATTGTCTTAGATTTCTAGAATGGTATAGTATGCCTTCATATGATGTGGGGAACTCAACTTATGGTCTTGGCAAGCAAAGGGTATTTTGGTCATTTGTGAATTACAGGTCATTTTAACCTATGCCCAAAACTCATACAAGGAGGCCTCAAATGGAAAAACTTACAACATCAAACTTTCTCCAAATGACATTTTGAGTCTAGAAAAGTGACCATGAGATATTGTAAAAGTTCATAGCACAAGGTTTCAAAATTGTTGAATTTAATGAAGAAAAATGGCTTAAAAAATGAGATTTTTCATATCTTGGCCAAATGATGCAAAATTATAGGTCATTTTGAATGGAAAGGGCATTTTAAAGACATTGGCTAAAGTGGAATTTTGATTTTAGTTCATAATTTGAGAGTTATTCATGGTTGCTTGAATTGAAAGTTACATAAACCAAATTGAAAGGGAAAAGTGTAAGGGAAACTTCTCCAAGCTTCTAGGAAGTTCTAATCCCATCTATATATTCATGCAAGTTGGTTCATGCAAGGGTTGGTGCTCCCATTTGTTCAAAACCTCAATTTTCATTCATTTTCCTATTCTTGCATAAGCTTCTCAAACTCCCTCAATTTCTCACCAATCTTCAATATTCTTGATTGAGTCTTCATCATCATCTCACAAGGATCAGAATCCATACTTTCATTTGTCAAATTGAGGAAGGAATTGAATCATTCACCATTATCATTCAAGAGGCATGAACTTTGGAAGTGAGTAATTCAAGGCTTTGGAACCACACTTGTTGCATACAGAAGTAATCACCAAGCCTACTGATCACATTCCCTTCATCACAAGCAGTTGATTTGAAGATCTCAGCACCTGTATCAAGGAATTATACCAGGTTGGTTTTCTCTTCGTATAGCATGAATTAGTTAGGGTTAATAGGTTTTGATAGTGTAGAACGGTTAAGGTAGGATAGAGGATTGTTTTGGATGAATTTGAGAAGATTTCATGAAGTTTGAGCATGATGTGTTAATTCTGTTGAGGCTCTTAACTCTTGGATTAAGGCACGAAAATGTTAGTAGGGTAGCATGCTATAATCAGGGTGAGGTATAGATCATTTTAGGATGAGTTTCGTGGAGAATTGGAGAGGTTCGATATCAGACACTAATGGTGGTTTCCATCTGTTACCTTCTTCAAATTGGCTGATTGTTTGAAGTTTAATGGAAGCTATGGTCATAGACTTGTAGAGGGAAAGAAATGGAGGAGTTTTGCTTTTTACATCGTGTGTTTTCATGGCGTGTGGAGAGAGCATGAAGAGATGGAAGTATCGTGCATGGGAAGGGTTTCTGAAACCCTAGATGGCTGGAGGTTGAAGAAGGGTTAGTGGCCATACGATTGAGGTTAGACCTTTGACTTGGGGGAATCATCCAACGGACACGATCAAATTTCAAAACGGAGGGAAATTTTAAAAGACAAAACGCACCGTTTCACTTATTGGGGGGAATTGGGCTCAGACAGCTATTCGCACCCCCCAATTTGATGGGCCCAACGCGCTGAACTTGGTTTTCCTGCTATTCTCACCCCCTTCAACTATTTCTTTATATTTTCTTTTTATTTTCTTTTCATTTTCCATTCATTTTTAAAAATTCATAATAAATAGAAAAATCATTATTTTTAATTCATTCTTTTTGCATATTTTTCTTTAGGATGTCTAGAAAATTATAAAAAATAAAAATTGCATATTATTTTTTATTTGATATTTTTCCCATATTTTCTAAATAAATGACATTTTAATAGTTTCATTTCATACATGATTTTGTTATTTTTTGTTCTATTAATTGCTTCAATATTTTTTGCCCATTCTTTTTAGGTTGTTTAGTTTAGACATTAAACTTGTAGATACCATTTAGTTCCCATTTTTAGAAATTAATTTTAGGTGTTTAGTTCAGGTGAAAACAACATGAATAAACTAGGGTTTTAGGTGATGACTTATGAGAATCAGTTCATTTCCCTTAGGACTTAGGGTTTGAATAGTTTAGCTATGGGACTATAGGGGCTATGGGTAGTTATTAGATCCCCTAGAAAAGTCAGGATTCCCCTACTGCTATTACTGTACTGTATATATCTGATTGACTGGTGTGGTATGCCCTCTGGGGTTTATTGCTTGTTTGTGTGGGTATTGGGATTGTTTGGGGACTTGGGAGAGCTGAAGACTTGAGGAGATGAAAGCCATTGAAGATCCAGAGATTGAAGATCAACTTCCAGAGTTGAAGAGGAGGTTCTTGCTAGCAGCTGCTGAGGAGACTAGGGTTTAGGAGCTAGGCAGAGCTCTAGATTAGAAAGCTTGTTTCTCAAACATGGATTGCCTTGTCTGTATCCATTCTTCTCTGTGATTCAGAGTCTCTCTAAGACACTCACCCCCTTTCTTTGGAAGGCTTGGTGATAGTGTCTAAGAGATAGAACTCTTGAGAGAAAATGTCTTTTGTGTTAGAAGCAGTCTGTTCACCACCTTTGGTAGTCAACTGATTGCTTAACACCCAATTCACTCTTGTGACTGATTCCTCATCCTGGAGGTTTGAACTTGAAGAAAAGCCATTGCAGATGGAAGACTGATGATCAAAGCCCTTACCTGAAGGCCATGAAGATGGAGATTGATGCTTGTTGAAGCCTGTAGCTGATTGGAGATTACTTGAAACCAGATGTTGATTCAGAGCTGCTGATGTTGTTTCTTTTGCTGTTGTATTTCATTGCTGATGTATTGATTGGTTTTCTGGACTGTATTGTTTGCTGTTTACCCTGTTGGGTTGAAAGTGAAGTCTGTTCACTTTTGCCTATTGTTTTCTAGGTTCAAGGTTGAGCGGGACTCCCTTGCCTCGCTTGTATTGCTGCATTCATGCATTTTACTGTTTTATTGTATATATCTGATATTGTTTCTGTTTCTGCCTATCCCTTAGGATCTCTGTTTCTTTCTGTGCAAGAGAGGAGCATGATAGACACTAGGTCTTAACCCATGCATGATAACATTAGGTTAGTTTGTTTCCCTTTGCAACCGTAGGTTAGAGTTCTGTCTCTTTCTTTCTCAAAACAAACAGAAAAACACATAAAGATTTCAAACACAATAAAAGACACTTCTTCCGTAAAAGAATGTGAACTCATCAAAGCGTCATTTTTGTCCGCCGGGACTGTTAATCAAGAAAACCTTTTCAGAAGGACTAAAATCAACCAAGACAAGTTTGCGTCGTACGTGGCCCGAACTACGTTTGCTCTGATCTTCCATACAGTGTGGAAGTACGTAGGCATAGGATGCGACATCCTAGCGAGCAACCTTCCCCTCCTTTCCCGTAGGTAGGCGAACTACGTTGACTCTGATTTCTCGTTCCAGACGGGAATACGTAGGCATAAAGTGCGATACTTTGCCAAGTCATTTCATTTTCATTTTTTTTAACCCTTGACCTATAGTTTAGATAGAATAACAATCCAGACCCGAAAACAAGCATGGATCCCGTCGAGTACGACGGACGTGAGGGGTGCTAATACCTTCCCCTTGCGTAACCGACTCCCGAACCCAGGTTTTGGTTGCGATGACCATACCTTTCCCGTGTTGTGCGAGGTTTACTCTGAGTGTTTCCTTTCCCTCCCGTGGGATAAATAACGCACGGTGGCGACTCTTCTGTTCAGCCGGCGCCGATTTTCGCAGTAGCGACAGCTGGCGACTCTGCTGGGGATCCAACGTCCCCTGGCTGCTAAGGACTGCGATGGTTCTTATGCATTTGGGATCCAACGTCCCTTGAGAGAGTCAATCCTAACGCTTGTTTTCCCGTCGAGGATTTTGTATGGAGTTATTTTATATTTCTAACCTTGTATTTTCAGCTTTATATATTGATTATTGTTGCTGTATCTGGGGTGTGACGGGTGTTCTGATATTGAGAGATAAGCCGGACCTGGGATTGAGTGCACCTAGAATTAGAGTAGAAATTAGTGGGTGCCCGCTTGCTTTGCTTGCTTTGGTGTCCCATGAAATCTACACTCAGACGAGGTTCCTCTGGTTGGCCTCCTGCCCCTTCCTTTGGTTGGCGTGGGTTGCTGGTTAGTTGGATTGTCGACTCTAGGGACCGATCATTTGGAAGTTGGCTAAGTGAGGCCTCTTCAGGAATTGATGATGCCACTCCTTCTGGGAATCGTATCATCAACCCTGAAAGTCTGTGACGCTGACGACCGCATAGGATGCCGTACCTTGTGCCAGTTATAGGGCCACCCACCTGTGAGGGGATTCAGGGTTATGCAGGTAACTAGACCTTCAGACCACCGGTTTGTTGATCAGGATCTTGGATATTTATGGAGGGTTCTAAGGTCTGTCAGAGACCAGTTGGTGTGTTCTGAGGTCTGTCAGAGACTATTTGGAGATGTGTTCTGAGGTCTGTCAGAGACCAGTGGGGGATATGATCTGAGGTCTGCCAGAGACCATTCAGGTTATGATTAGGGGCTCTATCAGAGACCAATATTGGAGCTTTGTTTGAGGTATATCGGAGACCAGGGCTTGAGGACTTCTGGATGGTCTATCTGAGACCTTTCTTGATTGGGTTCAGGCTATTCAGCTACAGCTTTGGTCCCTGTTGCATGTTACTTGCATTGCATCACCGCATATCCATTACCATTTGCATTTCACTAACGTGTGTCTGTGCTGCAGGTGCATTTGCATTTCCCTAGTTCTAGTGCCCAGACTTCTGAGTGTTTGATCATGACTAGCTTGAGGAGGACAGTTGCTTACAAATTGCCTACTCCTGATATTGTTCCATTACTGGGGTTGATCTCTCTTGCTGATGAGGGTGTTCGTAGGAGCTTCCGGATGAGTTATGGTAGACTACTGAGATTGGTGTGTAAACCTACAGAGGTAGAGTTGGATGGGTTGTATGCTCTGATGCAATTCTACGACCCTGCTTTGAGGTGCTTCACGTTCTCTGACTTTATTATGGGACCAACCCTGGAGGAATACGCTGAGTATGTTGAGCTGCCCGTGCAGAACCAGGTTCCATTCATTCATTATGACGCCAAGCCCAAGCCGGAGGATTTGGCAAAAGCCTTGCATATTGATGCTTCTGAACTTGTGACTACTGTTTCCCGTGGAGCTCCAGGCTTCTCACTCCAATTCTTAGTTGGTAAAGCCCAAGAGTATGCCAAGAGCGGGTGCTGGGTTGCTTTCAATGCTGTGTTGGCCTTGTGCATTTATGGCATAGTACTGTTCCCCAATATACCGGATTTTGTGGACTTCGACGCCTTCTACTTGTTTGTCGCTGGTAATCCTGTACCTACCTTACTCGGAGATCTCTACCACTCACTGCATTACAAGAATGAGAAGGGAAGAGGGAAGAATGTTCATCTGTGTGTACCCTTGTTTAGTAGGTGGTTTGAGAGTCACCTTCCTAAGAGAAGATCTGTTGCAGAGACTACAGTCCCAGCTGGTTGGCCAGAGCGCCTGATGAGGCTATCGTCGGAAGACATGGAGTGGTTTGATCGAGACCTGTTGGGATCTGAGCTCATCTTCAGTTGTTCTGGGTACCCTAATGTGCCGTTGATAGGAAGAAAAGGGTGTATCAATTACAACCCTTCTCTATTCATTCGCCAGTTCGGATATGCACTGAAGAATCCACCTCAGGAGGAGGAAGTACAGGAATCTCTGTACTTCACAGGTGATTTGAAGGGAGAACTGCTAGCCAAGCTGCAGCATGCCTGGACGCGTATTTACCGCAGAGGGAAGCCGTTGTTAGGAAAGAATGACTGTCAGGCCTATGCACCTTACAGGGTCTGGATCCAGGAAAGAGCAAGTCAGTTGAAGATGCCATTTCCAGACGCACCAATTCTCGTTCTTATTCCGGCAGAAGAGCCAACTACTGTTTCTAGGGAGGCATACGAGCAAGTGGTGAGAGAAAAGGAAGCCTTGATGAAGATCAATGAAGGGTTAGAGCAAGAGTTAGCCCAGGTACGCAGTGAGAAAAACAAGGCCGTATATGCTTTCCAACAACAGATCGAGCTGTTAAACAGGTTAGGGGCTGAGTTGACCGAGGAAAAGAAAAAGCGCAAACGTCTGGGGCAAGAGTTCAGAAGCTCCCATGACATGCTTGAATCCAAAAAGAAGGTGCTTGATATCGCTCACCGAGAGATCTCTTCTTGCAATAAGACTTGGAATGCTACACTCACCAACAACAAGAAGAGGGAAGATAAGCTAAAGCAGCAAATCTCCGACCTCGAAGAGCAGTTGAAGTCCAGCATCAAGAAGTGTGAAGAAGAAGTGATGACCCGGTATAGTGTCCAGCATGCACTGAACAAGGCCATCAAATGCAGAGATGAAGCAGTGTCTCAAAAGCGAAAACTAGAAGATTGCTTCGGGGAAGCAACATGGGAAGAAACTGCTGAAGACGTGCGCCGTGTTCTTTAGAAGAGAAACCAACTTGTTGAAGGGCTGCTTGATCGACCAAGTCACCCAGAGACCAAGAAGTTGGTAGAAGAGTACCAGACTTTTGGGAGGATTTGATCATTTCATGTAGTAACTTGTATGCTTTATTTGCATAGTGCTGACCATCACCAGAATTGTTGGTTGAGGTCATGCCTTTTTGTTGTACTCGGTGATATTGTATTCTGGTTTTCTCAGCAATATATGAGGCTTTCTATGATTCAGCTCCGATATTCCTATCATTAGCACTGGCACCGCACTGGCACCTTCACACTAGAACTGGGGGGGATGAACTTCCCTAATGCACAGGCACATTGCATTGCATTCATATTCATATTGCATTACAGGTAATCTTTGAATAGTGTCTTATTTCCTGCTCTGTACCAGGTACTTTCCAGGATTGTAGATCAACACCCGCACCGCTATTCTACCCGCACCAACTGTCGAAGAATCATGGATCAAATGCAGAACAAGATGCAAGATGTGCGCGAGAAGCTCGCTCTCTTCATGCAGACCATGGAAGCTATTGCAAAGGGTCAGGAGAATTTACAGGCCATGGTCCAGCCTCTGTTGGCCCGAAATGCTGGTCACGGTAACGAGGATCATCAGTCTGCACGAGTCGATACTGTTCATGGAGACGGCACTCCCACGCCAGTGGCTCCCCCTGTAGTCAATATACCTGCTGCTAATGTCAACAACGTTACCGCTGCTGTGAATGGTAACGTCGGAGTTGGGAATGAGACTGCTGTCCATAACGTTGGGCTGGGTGATGTCAATTTGGGAGATAATATGGGAGGCAACGGCTTTGTTAATGCTGGATTCGGATTCAACGATCAGGGGTTTGATAACGCTGGGAAATATGGCTTTAATGCTCAAGGCTTTGGGCAGGATGGTTATGGTGCGACCAATCAGGGTTACGGAGGCTTTGGAAATGGAAACGGCGCGGGATTTATGGCTTTTGGTCCTGCTGGAGGAGTTCAAGGGTACGACAACAGAGGCCGAGGTCCGGGCATGAATCAGATCAGAGCTGGACGTAATAATGGATATGATGGGTATGGGGCTGGAAATGGTATGTGGCAAGAAGATCAGCAGGAGGACGCTTTCTCCGGCGGAGGCTTCGAAGGGCCGATGGATGACTCCCAGAAGATCAGAATGCTGGAAGAACAGATGAGAGGAGTCCTGAACCAAAGTGTTGTGGGTTTGGACATGGCAACAATGGGGCTGGTACCTGGCTTGAGGGTGCCAATTAAATTCAAAGCTCCTGCGTTTGACAAGTATAAAGGGGACACATGTCCGAAAGTGCATGTACGAGCTTATTACAGAAAGATGTCTGCATAATCAACTGATGAAAGAATGCTAATGCATTTCTTTCAAGATAGTCTGTCGGGTCCTTCTCTAGAGTGGTACATGAGGTTGGAGCCAACTGATATCAAGACGTGGAAGCAATTAGCAGAGGCATTTGTAGCTCACTACAAGTATAACAGCGACTTGGCACCCAATCGGGTCCAGTTGGCGGGACTGTCGCAGAAGAAGGGGGAGAGCTTTAAAGAGTACGCGCAAAGGTGGCGCGATATGGCTGCCAGGGTCCGTCCTCCTGTAGAAGATAAGGAAATGAATGACATGTTTGTCGGCACATTCACCGGTCTGTTTCATGATATGCTGTTTCACACGTCTCTGGCCAGTTTTTCAGACCTAATTCTGATGGGAGAAAAGATTGAACGTAACATTAAGCAAGGAAAATTCCAGGTTGAGGAATCGACTGCATCTGGCAGTAATAGGAAGGCTTTTGGTGGGCGCCGTCAGGGCGAGGCAAGCGCAGTATTTGGAGGCCGAGGCCGAGGCAGAGGCAGAGGACGAGGTCAATATCGTCAGCCGCAGCAGGTGGCGAGTGTTACTATCCCGTATCAACAACAACCACTCCAGCAGCAACAACCGGTTCAGCAACAGCCAATGCAACAGCAGCAGCCTCAGCAGGGGGCACAGCAGGCTCAGCGAAGATTCCAGGGTAGTAAACCAAGAAGAGTGTTTGAGAAGCCTCCCTCGACATATGCTGATTTGTTGCAGACATTGTTGGGTTTGAGCTTGGTAGAGAAGAGAACTCTGGCACCGATAACGGGAGCTCCCCCGTTTGGTTACGATGCAAGCAGGCACTGTGAGTTTCATTCTGGGGCTCCAGGCCACGATATAGAGGGTTGTCATGCTTTTAAGCATGTTGTGCAAGATCTTTTGGACAATAAGACTATCAATTTCGGAGCGGCAGGTCCGAATATAGTGCAGAAACCCATGCCTAATCACGGGGCAAACGCCATTCTGACGGAGGAAGGGTTGAATCTGATTGTGAGTGTCGAAGATTTAAAGACGCCGCTGAGCGAGATAAAGAGCCGACTGTTACAAGGGGGTGTTTACCCAGGATGTAACGAATATTGTTTGGAATGCTGGACCCTAGCTGGGGGGTGTGATGATTTGAAGAAGGGCATTCAGGCTTTAATTGATGAAGGCATATTGCAGTTTGACCAAGCAACAACTGAAGAGCCCGCAGGGGCAGTAGCACGTGATTAGACTGATGTGGCCACTGTAACGATTCCTCGAAAGACAATCACTATTGCAGCACCAGCTCAGCGACCACCGATCACCATAACTAAGGCCGGGCCGATCCCGTACGAGAACACGAAAGCAGTCCCCTGGTCATATGGGTTGGAGGTGTATTGTGACGGGATAAAAATTGATGTTAATAAGCAGCCAGCCGAGACTGTGGATAATGTTGTTGGTTCAGGAGGTATGACAAGGAGTGGCAGGATCTTTATATCCCTTGAAGTGGAGGCCGAAAGACTAGCGAAAGGAAAAGGGAAAGCGGTTGAGAATGTCCCAGTGCAAGCAAGTGACAAAGAATCGGCGTCGAAAGATGTAGAAGAATTCATGCGCCTGATTCGGAAAAGTGATTATAAGATTGTGGAGCATCTACAGCAGACGCCGTCTAAAATATCTATCCTGTCATTGCTGTTGTGTTCGGAAGCTCACAGAAATGCTTTGCTGAAAGTCCTGGATACTTCTTTTGTACCCCCAAGACGTCTCCGTGAATCAGCTGGAAGGAGTGTTGGCACATGTGAATGCAGGACACAGCCTGGGCTTTACTGACTTTGACTTGACCCCTAAAGGGAGAGATCATAATATGGCACTGCACGTATCTGTCGAGTGTAGAGGATCAGTAATGTTGCACGTATTGGTTGACATCGGATCGTCTTTGAATGTACTGCCCAAGAAGGCGATGATGAAGCTGGATGTTAGAGGAATCTTGTGTACGCCCAGTGATTTGGTAGTCAGAGCGTTTGACGGCACGCGGAGAACAGTCTTTGGATCGATCACATTGCCTTTACAGGTGGGGCCGAAGGTGTTTGCAACTGAGTTTTATATCATGGATATACAGCCTGCGTACAGCTGCTTGCTTGGAAGATCCTGGATTCACGGGGCGGGAGCAGTCACGTCCACCCTCCATCAGAAGTTAAAATATATGGTCGGAGACAGCGTAGTCACTGTATGCGGAGAAGAAGACATCCTGGTCAGCCATCTATCATCGTTTAAATATGTGGAGGTCGACGGGGAGATCCACGAAACACCCTGCCAGGCATTTGAAGGTCTGCGCATCAAGGACAAAGGTCCTGGGCCAAGCAAAGTGCCAGAGATAGCCGTCTCATCGTATAAAGAAGCTCAAGCTCTAGTAGAAGCAGGAGAAGCAAAGGGCTGGGGCAAAGTGCTGGACATTCCTGTGAAGATGGACCGGTTCGGGCTGGGATACCAACCGTCGTCATCAACTCATTCCGTGGGAGCACCCCGTTTCAGAGGACCAATCACCATCTCTGCCAGTGGAGTGTGTCATGAAACCGTCAATGCTGCTTCGGAGTCTAACGAAGGAGACAGCGAATGTGATATGGATGCCTGGATTCAGCCAAGCACGCCAGGACAAGGACTGTGCAACTGGTCTATTCAGGAGCTTGTTCCTGTGACTTTTAAACAGTAATGCTTTGCTTTATTAATTGTTGAATAATCTGATGTCTTGCCCGGGGCATCAGGATTTGCTTAGGGCTGTGTTGTTATGAACATTGCGTGTCAATCATTAAATAAATGGCGTTTTTTCATGTGCAAATACTGTAATCTCTGTCTTTCCCGTTTTATATTTTTCAATAAAATGGCAACGCGGTTGTTCGCTTTATACGCATTTTGAAGCACTTAACCGTTCCTTTTGCAGGATAACATTTTCAGATGACATCCTTGAACCACCTATGACTCGTCCCGACTTTGAGCACCCGGTATTTCAGGCCGAAGAAGAGGTTGTCGAAGATAGTGACGTTCCCGAAGAACTGTCTTGGTTGGTGAAGCAAGACGAAAGAGCCATTCTGCCTCACGACGAGGTCATCGAAATTATCAACTTGGGGTCGGAAGGGGTTGAGAAGAATATTCGTATCGGAGCTGCACTGCAGAATGATATCAAGCGAAGACTAGTTGAAATGCTCAGGGAGTATAGTGATGTATTCGCTTGGTCATATGAAGATATGTCGGGGCTCGATACAGATATGGTTGTGCATCGCCTGCCACTGAAAGAAGATTGCCCGCCGGTCAAACAAAAGCTTCGCAGAACTCGACCAGATATGGCAGTGAAGATCAAAGAGGAAGTCCAAAAACAGTGGGACGCTGGTTTCCTGGCTGTGACAAAGTATCCTTCATGGGTTGCCAACATCGTACCAGTGCCGAAGAAAGATGGCAAGGTTCGAATGTGCGTGGATTATAGAGATTTGAATAAAGCAAGCCCAAAAGACGATTTTCCGCTTCCTCATATTGACGTGTTAGTTGATAATACTGCTCAATACTCCGTATTCTCCTTCATGGATGGCTTTTCAGGCTATAATCAGATTAAAATGGCGCCAGAGGATATGGAGAAGACTACTTTCATAACGCCTTGGGGAACATTTTGCTATAAAGTGATGCCCTTTGGCTTGAAAAATGCTGGGGCAACATATCAGCGTGCGATGGCGACTCTTTTCCATGACATGATGCATAAAGAGATCGAAGTTTATGTTGACGATATGATTGCCAAATCCCAGACGGAGGAAGAGCATCTGGTGAATCTGTTGAAGTTATTTAAAAGGCTTAGGAAGTTCAGGCTGAGGCTGAACCCTAATAAATGCACCTTCGGGGTGAGATCGGGTAAGCTCCTGGGGTTTATCGTAAGCGAAAGAGGAATAGAGGTCGATCCTGCTAAAATAAAAGCGATTCAAGAAATGCCGACGCCTAAAACAGAGAAAGAGGTGCGCGGGTTCTTAGGGAGGTTGAACTACATCGCCCGGTTCATATCTCACCTAACGGCCACGTGTGAACCGCTATTCAAGCTGTTGAAGAAAGATCAAGCTGTAACATGGAACGAAAATTGTCAAAAGGCGTTCGATAAAATAAAGCAGTATTTGCAGGAGCCTCCCATTTTGATACCCCCAGTGGCAGGGAGACCCTTGATCATGTATTTGACGGTTCTTGAGGGAAGCATGGGTTGTGTTCTCGATCAACACGACGAGACAGGAAGAAAAGAGCATGCAATCTATTACTTGAGTAAGAAATTTACAGACTGCGAATCTCGGTATTCAATGCTGGAGAAAACTTGTTGCGCGCTAGCCTGGGCCGCCAAGCGTTTGAGGCAGTACATGCTGAATCATACAACCATGCTCATCTCGAAGATGGATCCTATCAAATATGTATTTGAAAAACAGGCGTTGTCAGGCAGAATTGCCCGTTGGCAGATGGTCTTGACTGAATATGATATTCAATACGTCTCGCAAAAGGCTATAAAGGGGAGTGTGTTGTCTGAGTATCTGGCGGAGCAGCCTATTGAAGAGTATCAATCGATGAGGTTTGATTTTCCTGACGAGGATATCATGTACCTAAAGATGAAAGATTGTGAAGAGCCGTTGCCAGACGAAGGACCAGAGTTGGGTTCCAAATGGAAGATGATATTTGACGGAGCCGTGAATGCTTACGGTAGCGAAATAGGGGCAGTCATCACTACGCCACACGGGTCGCACATCCCGTTTACTGCCCGATTGACCTTTGCTGTTACCAACAATGAGGCCGAATACGAAGCTTGTATAATGGGGCTTGAAGAAGCCATTGATTTGCGAATCAAGCATCTGGACGTATACGGAGACTCAGCTCTGGTGGTGAATCAGATCAAAGGAGAATGGGAGACACGTCAGCCCAACTTGATACATTACATGAACTATGCAAGGAGATTGTTGCCTTTCTTCGACAAGGTTGAATTGCATCATGTACCGCGGGCAGAAAATCAAATGGCTGACGCCCTCGCCACTTTGTCTTCCATGTACAAGGTCAACTTCTGGAACGAAGCTCCCCGAATCGTCATCTCTCGGCTTGACAGACCAGCTTATGTATTTGCTATTGATGAAGCATCTGATGACAAACCATGGTATTTCGATATCCTTAATTTCCTGAAGAATAAAGAGTATCCGGCTGGGGCATCCAGTCAAGATCAGAAGACTCTCAGGAGATTAGCAGGCAATTTCTATTTGAACCCGGATGGCATCTTATACAGAAGAAACCACGATTTGATGCTGTTGCGTTGTGTAGATGAAAAAGAGGCAAAGTTGCTCATGGAGGAAATACACGAAGGTACCTTTGGTACGCATGCTGGTGGACATGCTATGACGAGAAAGCTGCTGCGGGCAGGTTATTTTTGGCTGACCATGGAAACTGATTGTTTCAAGTTTGCAAGGAAGTGTCACAAGTGCCAAATCTACGCTGATAAGATCCATGTGCCTCCGAGTCCTCTAAATGTGATGTCATCACCTTGACCATTCTCGATGTGGGGGATCGATATGATTGGAAAGATCGAGCCAACAACTTCTAACGGGCATCGGTTCATCCTAGTAGCAATCGATTATTTCACCAAGTGGGTAGAAGCGGCGTCTTACGCAAACGTAACTAAGCAAGTGGTGGCCAGATTCATCAGGAGAGATATCATTTGCCGATATGGAATCCCCGAGCGGATAATCACGGATAACGGTTCAAACCTGAACAACAAAATGATGAAGGAGCTCTGTCAGAATTTCAAGATCGAACATCACAACTCCTCCCCTTACCGACCCAAGATGAATGGCGTTGTCGAGGCGGCCAATAAGAATATCAAGAAGATCGTCCAGAAAATGGTGGTGACCTATAAGGATTGGCATGAGATGCTACCTTTTGCTCTGCACGGTTATCGTACGACGGTACGCACATCAACCGGGGCAACTCCGTTCTCGTTGGTATATGGAATGGAAGCGGTGCTACCGTTGGAAGTTGAGATCCCTTCTCTGAGGGTAATGCGAGACGTTCAGCTGGACGAGGCGGAATGGGTGAAAGACAGGTTGAATCAACTGAGTTTGATGGATGAGAAGAGACTAGCTTCTCTAGCATACGGTCGTTTGTACCAGAGCCGAATGAAGAAAGCGTACGACAAGAAGATACATCCGCGAAGCTTTCAGACGGGCGACCTTGTGCTGAAGAGGATTCTCCCGCCGCAAGCAGATCACAGGGGCAAGTGGACCCCCAACTACGAAGGGCCATACGTTGTCAGGAAAGTCTTCTCAGGAGGAGCGTTGTTGTTGTCCACCATGGACGGAGAAGACTTCACGTCACCTGTGAATTCAGACGCAGTTAAAAATACTTTGCTTAAAATAGACCCGCTGGACAGAAAAAAGAGAGTCCAGGCAAAAATGGGGCATCCTGGCGAACCAAAAAAAAGAATGAAAGGTTCGGGCAAAAGTTAGGGATAAAATTGAAAAAAATGTACACCCGCGAAGTTGAAAACCTACACTGGGCGGCTTCGGCAAAAAGGGGTATCCCGGTGAACTGAAAACCCGTAAAGGGCAGTTCACGCAAAAGTTAGGGATTTGAAAAGCAAATGACTGCGGTCCGAATTTGACATTGCACTGAGCATCAATGCGGGAGAATATACCTGAGGGGTCGACTATCGGATACAATCTCTTCGGAAGTATGGATACTGGGAAAGCATTAGAGTCGGACGAGCCATAGGAGGACCAGTTCGTGGTGGTCGTCTGCATCCTGTTGCCGACATGTGTACAAAATTTAGTTTGTCGATATATTTATGCTTCCTGTGCATACTTGTATATTTGCTTTGTGTAGCTTCCTCTTTTCAGGAATTACATCCCGTGTACAAAAATTCCGTCCATTCAGGGGCCCAATCAATAAAATACGTTATTCAGTACTTGACACTATTCTTTACGGTTTTGTGCATGATTAACGCCTAAGTTTGATGAAACTAGCATGTGTATAACGTCACTGGCCCTTGCCCACAATTGCTAAAGCTTTGAATTAACTGAAAATAACGTCACTAACCTGAATCGATTTGGTTGTATAGGCTTGTCTTGTTTGTTTGTGTTGTTGCAGGTTTCATAACCGCGCGAAGAAGACGATCAAAAGATTACAATAACGAAAGACTCGGCCCTCACGCAGGTCATACAGTTATTCCTGAAGAAGGATCGAACTCTCCAACTAGTCGTAGCTTGTGCAAAAGGATTATCCAGCAAAGTCGTTCATCCTCAGCAGAATTTGGCGATTCCAAGATTGTAGGCTGTATTCAGGCAGTGTATCTCGAGCAAAGTGGTTTAGCCGCAAAAGATTAACATTTGTGAGCTGTATTCAGGCAGCTTACCTTTCCCCGCAGGGTCATTTACTCTCCTAAGTGGAGTCAATTGATTTCTTTTCCCAAGAGAATCACCCCATTGCCAGCGGAATTCTCTTCTCAGTAAGTATTCCTCCCAGTGGAATCCAAAGATTAAGGCTCTCCCCGACAGAGTTGGTGTGGCGCATTGGCATTTATTTTGTCAGGGATATTGTGTAATATCAGTTCACTCTCCAGCAGAAAGTCCGATCATACCGTGCACATCCGCTATTCCCCAACAAAGTTATATTCCCCAGCAGGGGGTTACTTCAACGAAATGTTTGGGTTAAGTCCCCCATTTCCCAGCTGAGTCGACTTCACTCTTCCGGCATTTATCTTGCTGGAATAATTCTGTAGCATCTGGCTATCCCCGGCGGAGTCGGCATTATCTTCAGCATTTATTTTGCTGAAGCAGTTTCTGTACTCTAGCAGTTCAGGTGGAGAGAACTCTTGCTCAAATGAACTACCAAACATTCAAGATCTCGGCATGGGACATCCAATGATAATGTCAGTTTCGGCCGTATTCCCCACAGAGTTATCAGGATAAGTTTCTCTTTATTCCCAGGCAGAGTTAGTTGTCATCAGGGGTTCCATGAATCAGAATTTCAGAGGCCTCCGCCGGTTATCAGAACAGGCGTCCGGTAGTTTGGTTTCCAAATATCCCCAGTAGAGTCCGCCTCAAAGTCGCTGTCATGTCGGTGCTAAGAAGTTTGTGAGTTGGGATCAATGGAGAACTGAGTCCTGACGGGGACAAGATGTATTTTCTCAGCAGAAAAGATGTAGTCCTTACGTGGACAAATCAAAACGAAACATGGGTCCTGACGTGGACGAATCTATTCCTTACGTGGAAAAAGAGGTTTCAGTTCCTTACGTGGAAGAGCAAGTTCATTCCTTACGTGGAAAGATGGGAGTCCTTACGTGGGCAGATTAAAATTGTGATTCCTTACGTGGAAAGGTGGGTCCTAACGTGGACGATGTTCTCCTTACGTGGAAAGACGAATTTATTCCTTACGTGGAAAGAAGATGGTTTCCTTACGTGGAAAGACGAATTTATTCCTTACGTGGAAAGAAGTTGGTATTCCTTACGTGGAAAGATTGAGTCCTTACGCAGACATATCGAAATGGATTCCTTACGGGGAAACAAGTGCATTCCTAACGTGGAAGGGTTTAGTCCTGACGCGGACAGATCCAGACGAAGTCTTATTCTTTACGAGGAAAATGGTGATTCCTCACGTGGAAAATAGATTGATTCCTTACGTGGAAAAGTTTAGTCTTGACGCGGACAGATCAAGGTTTGATTCCTAACGCGGAAAGATCATAATCCTTACGTGGACATATCAAAAGGTATTCCTTACGTGGAAGAAAAAATAGTTTCCTTACATGGAAAAAGATGGAGATTCCTTACGTGGAAAGACAAGTTTATTCCTAACGTGGAAAGATGAGATTCCTTACGTGGAAAAGAATGGGTTTCCTTACGTGGAAAGATTGAGTCCTCACGCGGACATATCAAGATTGATTCCTAACGTGGAAGAAGAAGATAGATTCCTTACGTGGAAAATTTAGTCCTGACGTGGACGGATTCAGAAGAAGAAGTATGCCTAACGTGGAAAGAAGGCGTGTTCCTTACGTGGAAGAGAAAGAGAAACTTCAGGTCCTTACGTGGAAAGATGGGAGTCCTTACGTGGACAAATCAGAAAAATGGTTCCTTACGGGGAAAGGAGATCGTGTTCCTTACATGGAAAAGATTGAGTCATTACGCGGACACATAGGAGGAGGATTCCTTACGTGGAAAGAGCGGAGTCCTTACGTGGACAGATTAAGATGGCATTCCTTACGTGGATAAATGTAGTCATGACGTGGACAGATGCAGAAGAGATGATTCCTTACGTGGATGGTGTTAGTCCTAACATGGAAGAGTCTATTCCTAACGTGGACGATTTATTGGAATATCCCCCAGCGGAGTTGCCGAGATTTTTCTGGGTTAACAGCAAGTGGAGTCCTAACGTGGACAGGTTTTAGTTGAGATTTCTTCGTATTGATGACAGACAGAGTCCTAACGTGGACAAGCAAGCAATCTGTTATGACAAAATCTTTTTCAGAACGATGAAGATAATCCCCAACACGGTCGCTACGAGATCAGTGAGCGGCTGCAAACAGTCAGATCCAGGCAGTGGATGTCATTACCCAAACAGGGGTGCAGTTTATTTCTGCGGTTGGAAAATTTCCGGGTTTCTTAGTATTCAACCGTCTCGTACCTCGAATGTTTGAAGGCCGTTCACTCTTCACCCAATCGGGTCCAAGTCGCTTGAATAGGGGCAGCTGTTGCACCCTAAAATTTGCTCAACCTTATTCACTTGGGTTATGTTTCAATACCATTAGCATTTGCATATAGAGTCATGTACATAGACTAATCATCTGCATAGCATAAGCATAGCAAGTCATTCAACAGGGGACCAATCATTATTCTCATCTCTAGAGGCCTATCCAGAGGTTATTATCCTAATTCAATCCCATTCAAGTCATCAAGAAAGAATTTGAGAGCAGGGAGTTCAGTGGATCAAGCACTGAGTATATCTCCTAACTAAGGGTGTCTGAGGATCAATAAGGGAATTATGAGTTATGAATTGAGAGTATGGGGAGTATCTAGACATCTTGGAGGACTTAGAAAGTCATTTGGAGAAGAAAACAAGTTGTTGATGGGGTCACAAGAATTGCAGTTGAAGACAGTCAACTAGGGTTTCATCTGGGTCAACCCCAGGTCAACCCTAGGTCAATTGACTGATTGAAAGGCATTAAGGGCTATTGGAGAGATGTGGGGTTCATCATTTGACATGGAGAATAAGGATATGTTGTCATGCTAAGCAGGAATCAAAAGAAATCAAGGAGAAGAAGAGTTTCTAAATTAGGGTTTCTATGTAAAATCCCCTAGTTTAGGTCAAATTTCCAAGCAAGATAAGTTAAAATGAAAGCTTCAAATGGCTTCTTGGCAAACATGAAACTTGTAGAGGATCTCAAGACCTTTAATTTGAGTGGTGGAAGACATCAAGGAGATTTATAGAACTCAAGTTATGGTCCTTGCAAGTTACAGGTCATCTGAGGTATCTGAAATTTTGTCTGTGAAAGTGACTTGACTTCCAAACAACTTTTACCCCTCAAGGAGATTTCAAATGAATTTCTGGTAAACATAAGAATTGTTCCTTATTGTCTTAGCTTTCTATAATGGTATAGTATGCCTTCATATGATGTGGGGAACTCAACTTATGGTCTTGGCAAGCAAAGGGTATTTTGGTCATTTGTGAATTACAGGTCATTTTAACCTATGCCCAAAACTCATACAAGGAGGCCTCAAATGTAAAAACTTACAACATCAAACTTTCTCCAAATGAAATTTTGAGTCTAGAAAAGTGACCATGAGAGATTGTAAAAGTTCATAGCACAAGGTTTCAAAATTGTTGAATTTAATGAAGAAAAATGGCTTAAAAAATGAGATTTTTCATATCTTGGCCAAATGATGAAAAATTATAGGTCATTTTGAATGGAAAGGGCATTTTAAAGACATTGGCTAAAGTGGAATTTTGAGTTTAGTTCATAATTTGAGAGTTATTCATGGTTGCTTGAATTGAAAGTTACATAAACCAAATTGAAAGGGAAAAGTGTAAGGGAAACTTCTCCAAGCTTCTAGGAAGTTCTAATCCCATCTATATATTCATGCAAGTTGGTTCATGCAAGGGTTGGTGCTCCCATTTGTTCAAAACCTCAATTTTCATTCATTTTCCTATTCTTGCATAAGCTTCTCAAACTCCCTCAATTTCTCACCAATCTTCAATATTCTTGATTGAGTCTTCATCATCATCTCACAAGGATCAGAATCCATACTTTCATTTGTCAAATTGAGGAAGGAATTGAATCATTCACCATTATCATTCAAGAGGCATGAACTTTGGAAGTGAGTAATTCAAGGCTTTGGAACCACACTTGTTGCATACAGAAGTAATCACCAAGCCTACTGATCACATTCCCTTCATCACAAGCAGTTGATTTGAAGATCTCAGCACCTGTATCAAGGAATTACACCAGGTTGGTTTTCTCTTCGTATAGCATGAATTAGTTAGGGTTAATAGGTTTTGATAGTGTAGAACGGTTAAGGTAGGATAGAGGATTGTTTTGGATGAATTTGAGAAGATTTCATGAAGTTTGAGCATGATGTGTTAATTCTGTTGAGGCTCTTAACTCTTGGATTAAGGCACGAAAATGTTAGTAGGGTAGCATGCTATAATCAGGGTGAGGTATAGATCATTTTAGGATGAGTTTCGTGGAGAATTGGAGAGGTTCGATATCAGACACTAATGGTGGTTTCCATCTGTTACCTTCTTCGAATTGGCTGATTGTTTGAAGTTTAATGGAAGCTATGGTCATAGACTTGTAGAGGGAAAGAAATGGAGGAGTTTTGCTTTTTACATCGTGTGTTTTCATGGCGTGTGGAGAGAGCATGAAGAGATGGAAGTATCTTGCATGGGAAGGGTTTCTGAAACCCTAGATGGCTGGAGGTTGAAGAAGGGTTAGTGGCCATACGATTGAGGTTAGACCTTTGACTTGGGGGAATCATCCAACGGACACGATCAAATTTCAAAACGGAGGGAAATTTTAAAAGACAAAACGCACCGTTTCACTTATTGGGGGGAATTGGGCTCAGACAGCTATTCGCACCCCCCAATTTGATGGGCTCAACGCGCTGAACTTGGTTTTCCTGCTATTCTCACCCCCTTCAACTATTTCTTTATATTTTCTTTTTATTTTCTTTTCATTTTTCATTCATTTTTAAAAATTCATAATAAATAGAAAAATCATTATTTTTAATTCATTCTTTTTGCATATTTTTCTTTAGGATGTCTAGAAAATTATAAAAAATAAAAATTGCATATTATTTTTTATTTGATATTTTTCCCATATTTTCTAAATAAATGACATTTTAATAGTTTCATTTCATACATGATTTTGTTATTTTTTGTTCTATTAATTGCTTCAATATTTTTTGCCCATTCTTTTTAGGTTGTTTAGTTTAGACATTAAACTTGTAGATACCATTTAGTTCCCATTTTTAGAAATTAATTTTAGGTGTTTAGTTCAGGTGAAAACAACATGAATAAACTAGGGTTTTAGGTGATGACTTATGAGAATCAGTTCATTTCCCTTAGGACTTAGGGTTTGAATAGTTTAGCTATGGGACTATAGGGGCTATGGGTAGTTATTAGATCCCCTAGAAAAGTCAGGATTCCCCTACTGCTATTACTGTACTGTATATATCTGATTGACTGGTGTGGTATGCCCTCTGGGGTTTATTGCTTGTTTGTGTGGGTATTGGGATTGTTTGGGGACTTGGGAGAGCTGAAGACTTGAGGAGATGAAAGCCATTGAAGATCCAGAGATTGAAGATCAACTTCCAGAGTTGAAGAGGAGGTTCTTGCTAGCAGCTGCTGAGGAGACTAGGGTTTAGGAGCTAGGCAGAGCTCTAGATTAGAAAGTTTGTTTCTCAAACATGGATTGCCTTGTCTGTATCCATTCTTCTCTGTGATTCAGAGTCTCTCTAAGACACTCACCCCCTTCCTTTGGAAGGCTTGGTGATAGTGTCTAAGAGATAGAACTCTTGAGAGAAAATGTCTTTTGTGTTAGAAGCAGTCTGTTCACCACCTTTGGTAGTCAACTGATTGCTTAACACCCAATTCACTCTTGTGACTGATTCCTCATCCTGGAGGTTTGAACTTGAAGAAAAGCCATTGCAGATGGAAGACTGATGATCAAAGCCCTTACCTGAAGGCCATGAAGATGGAGATTGATGCTTGTTGAAGCCTGTAGCTGATTGGAGATTACTTGAAACCAGATGTTGATTCAGAGCTGCTGATGTTGTTTCTTTTGCTGTTGTATTTCATTGCTGATGTATTGATTGGTTTTCTGGACTGTATTGTTTGCTGTTTACCCTGTTGGGTTGAAAGTGAAGTCTGTTCACTTTTGCCTATTGTTTTCTAGGTTCGAGGTTGAGCGGGACTCCCTTGCCTCGCTTGTATTGCTGCATTCATGCATTTTACTGTTTTACTGTATATATCTGATATTGTTTCTGTTTCTGCCTATCCCTTAGGATCTCTGTTTCTCTCTGTGCAAGAGAGGAGCATGATAGACACTAGGTCTTAACCCATGCATGATAACATTAGGTTAGTTTGTTTCCCTTCGCAACCGTAGGTTAGAGTTCTGTCTCTTTCTTTCTCAAAACAAACAGAAAAACACATAAAGATTTCAAACACAATAAAATTCACTTCTTCCGTAAAAGAATGTGAACTCATCAAAGCGTCATTTTTGTCCGCCGGGACTGTTAATCAAGAAAACCTTTTCAGAAGGACTAAAATCAACCAAGACAAGTTTGCGTCGTACGTGGCCCGAACTACGTTTGCTCTGATCTTCCATACAGTGTGGAAGTACGTAGGCATAGGATGCGAAATCCTAGCGAGCAACCTTCCCCTCCTTTCCCGTAGGTCGGCGAACTACGTTGACTCTGATTTCTCGTTCCAGACGGGAATACGTAGGCATAAAGTGCGATACTTTGCCGAGTCATTTCATTTTCATTTTTTTTTAACCCTTGACCTATAGTTTAGATAGAATAACAATCCAGGCCCGAAAACAAGCGTGGATCCCGTCGAGTACGACGGACGTGAGGGGTGCTAATACCTTCCCCTTGCGTAACCGACTCCCGAACCCAGGTTTTGGTTGCGATGACCATACCTTTCCCGTGTTGTGCGAGGTTTACTCTGAGCGTTTCCTTTCCCTCCCGTGGGATAAATAACGCACGGTGGCGACTCTTCTGTTCAGCCGGCGCCGATTTTCGCAGTAGCGACACTACGGAACACAGGTTTGTTCAACTGATTTTTTATCCGAGTAGGGTTAACAGACGGTTCCAGCAGTTGGTGTATGCAACTCGACCTTTGGAGACTTAGGCGTTTACTGTTTGCGGAAAAACCGAGAGTTAACAAAACTCTCCTACTGAAAAGGGTTTCCAGGGATTAAAGGTCCAAGAGGACAAAAAGATGTTTGATCTTTGTTTTCTGTTTTTTTACGGAAGAAGTGTTTTTTAGTGGTCTGTAGTTTGTACAGCACTAGAGACTATGACTTAGGAGCGAATGCGTCGCATATCGTCCAAAGGACATATACTAAACACTCTAGATGATTGAGAGGAGACCGCTTAATTATCATTTCCCAAGTAGCTTAAGGCTCGTAACGCGCTTGTACTAACTTGCCTTTATTATGTTTTTTACTGTTGTTTTGAGATAAGAAGAGAACGAACTCTATGGGGAAACTGTACAGTCCTAATGTTGTCATGCCAAATTAATCCTACGGTTGAGGTTTGGAGGGAGCTACCTAATGTTATCATGCATGGTTAGAACTCTAATGTCTGTCATAACTTCTCTTGAACAAGAGAAGTTAGAGTTCCAAAGGGAACATGGCAATGGTATACAGAAACAGACAAAGCAAATACGGTAAAGAAATAACTATAAGTAAAATGCATGCAATGCAACAATACAAGCAGAAGGAGTCAAGCTCAACTTCTTAGCAATCAAGCAAAAAGAAAACAGACAAAACAGACAAGCAGAGGGAGACAAACTCAACCTCTATATGCAAATACGTCAACTAGAAAAAGAAAAACAATATGCAAGTAAAGGGGAGAACCACCTCAACCCTTAAGGCAAACAAGCAGAGGGAGACCCACTCAACCTCTATATGTAGATATGCACCTATATTTAGACTATCCTAAACATGAACTATCCTAATGCAACACACCACTCAAACAATGAATAAGGACAAGGATTTATGACAAATAATGGATTCAATCCACAAGTAATCAAACAAGGCTTCTATCCTAAGGAAAGAAATTGGGTGTTGGGAGGCAAGGGTAAGGTCCACAGGAACTTATCCCAGGCACTCAACCAACTGAAAGAGATTTGGGGGAATCCTAAAGGTTTGGCTCCTTCAAGAGATGTGCAACATTCCCCCCACAGGAGGGACTATGCTACCTCAAGAAGGTTCCTAAAAGAAAGGAATGAGAGAGTGTTAGGAGAATGGAGCTGAGAAGCAAGGTAAGTTCCACAGGAACTTACCACAGGCACTCAACCAACTCCACTTCCTTAGAGAGAGCTTTCATAGACTCAACCCCTTTATGATATTGCAATGAATTCCTCCACAGGAGGAATCATGCTCACAAGGAGGATTCTAATCAAGCAAGGAAAATTGAAGAGGAAACTATCCCTAGGGAAAGATCATCCACCTACTTGAATCTCTAAAGAACCTCAAATGTTACCTTCTAAAGATCACCTATACTAAGGGTTCAAGGGCTCTAAGAGAGGTATCTACACTAAGGATCATCTAATGGTCATTTACAAGACCAATCTATGCACTTAACCTAGCTAGGATCACCTAAACTATAACCAATTTGTAAAATGGGGAACTAAGGGAAAATCATTCCTAAAAATTCCAAGAGAAAATACTAAATCATCTTACATGTATTAACAAGCTATGGTACAAAAATCAGGGACTAAACCTAAATCAAAAGGTTCAAACTAAATCTAAAAATCAAGGGTACACCAAAGGGATCCAACAAAGAACACTCCTAAACAACTACCCTAAAATCCTATTTAGAATGATCTAAAAAATCTCAAAAAAAAATCATATAACATAACTAGCAAGTCTACAACCAGCACACAAAACTGTAGCATTTCTCACGAGGATTGCAAATATGGTACTCAATCATGCTAAAACTCCAAGACCATAGAGATTCATAACAAAACATAAATTGGATCATGTCTTACTTTGTCTCTAAACTTCCAAATTTTGGTCCTAAATCCATCTAGGGTTTACATAGGTCCTATCCACATGTATCTGAGGTTCTGATTGTGCGTAAATGAGGAGAAAATTTGAGAAGTAAGAACCTGAGTTTGAGCTTTGAGCAAGGTGACTTTCAGGCCTCAATTCCCTTCCAAAGTGTGCAGATTGCTTCAATGGATGATGATGAACAAGTCTTGAGGTTCAATTTCTTCTGAAACTCCTTCAAACTCCAAACTCGAAAATCAAATTCCAAGCTTCTTCCACAACTGATTCCAACTGCTTCTCAACAGAAAATGGCACCAGAAGCTTTTGAAAATGATCTACAATCAATTTATATTCTGTTTGAAACCTTTGGAGGCCCATTCATGGCCCAATTTATGATTTCCAAGTTTCAGTTTTTTCTCAAAATTCCAATTATGGTATGCACGAATTGGCCTTGCTCTCACTCCAATATTGCTTCAGTTCAATTGCCTTGAGTGTGTAGAGTGTAATTGGATTAGTTTGCAACCTTGATTTCAACTTAAGGTGTGTGTTTGATTTGTACCTTCATCATGAAGTAATCCACAAAATGACCATGTTATAAACCTCAATTCAAAAATGTAATAATGCCAAAGTGTTTAGAACTTATTTTCCAATCAAAATGAGTACTAATTTGGCTTGAAAACATCCAATTACCAATTGTTTTGAATTTTCCCTTTATAATTCATTAAAATGGCCTTTTTGAGAAATTCCTTCAACCAATGCTTGCTATAATCCAAATCAATGGTTGCTTGGGACATGGTTGGACTAAAAATATCATTTTGAGAAACTTTGGTGTTGAACAAAACTCCATTTGAAGCTTGCAAGATAGTGAAATGGACCCATAATTCAAAATGACCTGTAATTCCAAATACCCAAAATACCCCTGACTTGTAAACCTCATAACTTGAGTTCTACAAATCAGATGGAATACTTCTAGTACAATTTGGAAAGCTAAGATCAATACCTACAACTTTCATGTTGGCCAAAAGTTGAGGAGAAACATACTTCTAGGTCAAAAGTTCCTTGGAAGTCGGTTGACTTTTGCAGACAAATTTCACATTCATCTGATGACCTGTAACTTGTCTGGATCATAACTTGAGTTCTATAAATCCAATGGAGGACTTATAGTACTCAAATTAAAGCTAAGAGAATTCTCTAAAAGTTTCATGTTGGCCAAAAGATTAGATGAAACTTTTATCTTGAGATAAGTGGTCTTGAAGTCAGGCGCCAAATAGGGGATTTTACCCTGAGAACCCTAGTTTAGCAACTCCTCACACTTTGAATTCTTCTTGAATTGATCATGGAATATTACCTCATGTATCTCAACACAACTCTCCATGATTACAAAGACTTATAATTGAGCTTTGATCCTTTTCAATTACACAGTTGACTTAGGGTTACCCAGATGAAAACCCTAATTGCAACACCCTCAACTGTGGCTCTTCACCCTTAACATAAACACTTGACTGAGCTCTCTCATGACCCTTAAGGCACTCCATGAACTCTATCCACACTCTATCCATGATCAAGGACTCACAACCCACTGATGGTCTCCAATTGGTCCTCAGGTTAGGAGATGAACCCTATACAGACAACCAAACTTCTCAAGAACTCAACCCTCTTCCTGATGACTCTGGTGACCTCTCAAGTTTGAATAAGACCTCTATATAGGCTCCTCTTGATATAAACCACACTTGATCCCCTGCTAAATGAATAATGTTAAGCTATGCAGATGCTAGAACAATGCAATGCTAATGCAATGGAACATAAACCAGGTGAGAAAAAGGTTAGGCAAATTTTGGCGTGCAACAATAGGTATCAACCTAAGCTCTATTCTATCAAGAAAGAATTTGAAGCCTAAGGTTAGCTAAAGTTCACTTTAGAGACTAAATTAGGATGTAAGCTAAATTAGGATCACCTAAAGTACAATAAACTTGTAAAATATGGGGAAAATAGGAAAATCAATCCTAAAAGGCTAGGAAAAATCCTAAGGCTTCCTAAGTGTGTTAAGGAATCATGGTAGAAAATTCAGGGTCAAAACCTAAGTCTAAAGATACTAAACAATTTCTCCACTTCAAGGTATGCTGAAAGGAAATCACAAGGGGAGGGTCCTAGAAATCTATCTCAAACCTATACCTAACGTCATCTAAAAAATGCAAGAAAAATCATGCAACTCTATCAAGATATCTAAAACAATCATGAAAAAAATTAAGGCTTAATTCTAAACTATGAGCCAGTAATAAAATCAGCAAACAAGGCATGTCATTTTTCACTTATTAAAAACATATTAAAAGAGGAAATATGAAATTAAATGAAAAAAAATGGAAAATCAAAATAAAAATCATGACAAAATTCTACACACATTTAAGTATCTCCAATGTTTTTCTCAAGATTTTATGACATCATTTAATTTTTTTTTTGAATTAAAATGGAACAAGCAACCATATAGAAAATAAAAGAAAAGATGAAATTAAAGGGAAAATGGCCAGGGGGTGCTGGAAGTAAACTCTACGCGCGCATATCGCTTGGGCCGTGCGCGCTAGGGGTGGGGACAGCGAAATGAGTTAAAGCCCAATTGAGTTTCTTAATGAAACTCAGTGTTTCATCACTTAAGGGACAGCCAACTCGCGGACGAATCCTGGCCATGGATTGGGATGAACGAGTCAATCGTCAAACGAGATCTAACAGTTACGATGAAGTCTGGGCATTTTAAATGGGAACGGAGGGGAAGCCTCCCGCGGTGGCGCTGGAAATCCCAGACGGTGGCCGGCCTTGCGTCAATCATCTTCTTCATCACGTCAAAAATGGCACTTCTTCATTTTTTTCACCAAAACTAGTTTTTCTTGAACCAAACCTATGTGATTTTTCATGTAGAATCCGAATATGCAATTTATTTCTACTTTCCTCCATTAAAACTCAGAAATCATGAACCTCCAAGAATCTCTCAAGAAATCTCAATTTTCACAAAAGCCAAAATTGAAGGCACTAATCTCTTCCTCTCACTTCCTACATCAACAATCTATGTTTCTTTTCCATTTTCATCCAATACTTAAAGAGAAATTCAAGCTACAAGCTAAGGTGTTCTGTCAAGAATTGTCACAAAACTTAACTGTTCTAATCCTAAAACGTTCTACACACTCTAAGGATCACAATCATGTGAAAATAGCATAGCAATTCATCAAGAACAGAGCTTATGGATGAAAGATAGGAACCTGGTTTTGAGCTTCAATGGAGACTTGAATTGTGGATGAAGCTTCAAGTAAATCGTCCAGAATCCATCAATGAACCTCACTGAAGCTTTTTGCAATGGTAATTTGGACTGAAAATGGCTCTATCTTCAAAAACGAATTTCCAAATTTCTCCACTTTTTCTTAACTCAATTTTCTGTTATCTTCCACCAAATTCAGTTATGGCAGTTGGAAATCATCCCAGAGGTTATATGCAATGGACCTAGAGTGATTACAAGCCCAATTGAGGTCCATGGCAGCCCAATTCAAAATCCAAATTTTTAGTTATGAAGCTTTGTGAAACTCCTCAAAATAGAGCTATCAAGCTTGCCCAATGATCCATTCTGGTTTCTTATGATGTAAGGAAGATGTGTGGATAGGATTGAGACCTTGGAAATGAATGGATGGTTGATTTTCATTATGTTGCTTTTTGGTGAAGAAACCATGAAATTGGCATAGCAAATGAATTCAAACTTGATTTCTGATTTTTCCATTGTTCTTAAAACATCTATTTGACTCAAAACAAGCAAAAATATGGCATGATTTGGTTCCAAAATGAATTGGTTTGAATTAGCCCTTTTCAAACTTCCTTTTATGATTCATTCATGAATTTTTCTTCAAGCATTTCTCATTCTAATCCATATCAATGGATTCTTGGTGCATGGTTGGAAAAATAACATAATTTTGAACAACTTTCAAGTTGTACAAAATTCCATTTGAGATGTGTAAGATGGTGAAATTGACCCATAATCAAAAATGGCCTATAATCTCAACTTCCCAAAATACCCTTGTCGTGCAAAGCTCATATCTTGAGTTCTACACATCCAATCATGGATTTCTAGTACTTTTTGAAAATATAAGAAGATTAGGAACAACATTCATGTTGGCAAAAAGTTCATGAGAATCACCTTTCTAGGTCAAAAATGTCATGCAAGTTGGTTGACTTTCAAGCTCCAAATTCACATTCATCTGATGACCTGTAACTTGTCTGATTCATAACTTGAGTTCTATAAACCTTATCAAGGACTTCTAGTACTCAAATTAAAGCTATGATCATGCTCTACAACAATCATGTTGGGGTCAACGTGAGATGAAAATCACATCTTGAGTTATGTGGTCTTGAAGTTAGGCACTAAACCAGGGGATTTTACACTATCAAGCATAGCAACCCTAGCCTAGCAACTCCTCACACTCTTAATTCATGATGAGTTGACCTTGGAATCATACCTTGGGCATCTGAATACATCAATCCATGATCACATGCCTTGAAATTAGGTCTCAACCTTCTTCAAATCATCTGTTAACCTAGGGTTGACCAGATTAAACCCTAGTTGCACCAATCTTGGTTGTAGCTTCTTATCCTTCACATGATGACATGTCTAGGCTTCAGGATAACTTTCAATACTTCTCATGAGCTCTCTCAAGGATTCAAGTCCAACTTCATGGATTCAACATCATTTGAATAGCTCCCTTGTCTGTCAAGTTAGGAGTCATGCTCATATAAATGTCTAGCCACTTCTCTGAGGATCTTTGACTTCTTTAATGAGGATATCAACCCTTGGATACTTGAATAAACCTCTTAGATATCTTCATAACCTTGTGTATCCATTTGCTGGTAGTCATACCTCTTGATCTCCTGCACACATGTCAATGCAATGCAGATGATAATGCTAAAATGAATGTAATGAATCACAAGCTAGGTAAAGCAAAGGTTGGGCAAATTTTGGGGTGCAACACCATTTTTATCTGATTATAACCCGAGAAACCATCCATGAAGGAAAACACTGAAAATTGAGTCGTATTGTCGACCAATACGTCAATGTGAGGGAGCGGAAAATCATCTTTAGGGCTCGCCTTGTTCAAATCCTGATAATCAACGCACATCCGTACCTTACCATCCTTCTTCGGTATCGTTACGATGTTAGCGACCCACGGAGGGTAGGTAGTCATGGCTAAAAATCCAGCGTCCCATTGCTTTTGGACCTCTTCTTTGATTTTTACCGCCATATCTGGTCTTGTTCTTCTAAGCTTCTGCTTGACCGGCGGACATTCTTCGCGCAACGGTAAGCGATGAACCACTATGTCAGTATCAAGCCCAGACATATCCTCACACGACCAAGAAAAGATGTCACTATACTCTTGAAGCATCTCGATCAGTCTTTGCTTGATGTCGCTCTGTAGCGCAGCCCCTATCCGAACATTTCTGACCACTTCTTCATAACCCAGATTAATGACCTCAATTTCCTCCTGATGAGGCAGAATGATTTTCTCTTCTTGTTTCAAAAGTCTAGTTAATTCCTCAGGCAAGTCTTCATCCTCATCAATCCCTTCTTCAACTTGATAGATCGGTTGGTCAAAGTCGAAGTGAGTCATAGAAGGTTCTGGATCGGTGTCATCTGCAATAGGAATCCTGCAATGAAAATGGTTAAATGTTTCCAACAATTTGCAAACAAATATAAGCCACGTTGCCATCTTATTGTGAAAAATAAAATATGAAAAACAGAGATCACAAAATTTGAATGAGAAAACGCCCTTTGATTAATTGATAAACAATGTTCAAACATAAACAAGTAAGGCCCTGAAATAAAATACCATTATGCCTCGGGGAGGACATAGGGTAGTACAATAACTGGAAAAACAAAGCATTTCTGTTCAGTCGTCACTTGAATGAATTCTTTAATTGACCAGTTGCGTAGGCTCTTTCCCGAAATACATGGCTTGATCCAGGCATCCATGTCACAGTCACTGTCTCCATCTTCATCAGATACAACATTGATTCTCTCGAAGATGACTCCCCCCTTGGTGAACTGCACGAGCCCTTTATAGCGCGGCGCGCTCTACGAGGCTGAAGGAGAGGAGAATGAAGGTCGATACCCTAAACCAAATTTGTCTTGCTTGTGGGGAATTTCCAACACTTGGCCCCATCCCTGCACTGCCCCAGTTTGCACCACTGTTTGAGCTTCTTTAAATGAGGACATAGCCACTTCAGGCTCTTTACTTACAACTGGAGACTTATCTTTGATCTTGACCATTTCGAAGGCTTGGCATAGAGTTTCATGGATCTCCCCATCCACTTCAACATACTTAAAGGATGATAAATGGTTGACCATGATATCCTTCTCTCTGCATACCGTAACAACACTACCGCCAACCATGTATTTCAGCTTCTGATGCAGCGTTGATGTAACAGCCCCGGCTGAATGTATCCAAGGGTGACCTAGTAAACAACTGTAGGCCGGCTGGATATCCATGATGTAAAACACAGCATCAAAGACTTCAGGTCCAACCTGAATCGGCAAAGTTACCTCCCCAAACACGGATCTTCGGGTTCCGTCAAACGCACGCACCACCAAATCTCTTGGCATGCAAATCAACCCCTTCATATCTAACTTCATCAGGGCCTTCTTTGGAAGCAAGTTTAAAGAAGATCCCATATCCACAAGCACGTGAGACATGATATCCCCACGGAATTCCAAAGATATGTGTAGCGCACAATTATGATTTCTGCATATGGGTGTCAAATCTAGGTCCGTAAAGCCTAAGCCATTGCCTGCGTGTACGTGCGTCACCATACCCTCGAGCTGGTTAACTGGAATTTCTTGTGGCACGTAAGCGGTTTTTAGTATCTTCATCAAGGCGTTTCTATGCGCCTCCGAGCAAAGGAGCAACGACAGGATAGATATTTTGGACGGAGTTTGCTGCAAGTGATCGACTATCTTGTAGTTGCTTTTCCGAATCAGCCTTATGAATTCCTCCGCATCTTTCAACAAAGATTCTCGTTCCCTAGACTGAGAAGTATCCTCCACTACCGGTCTTTTCCCCTTGTCCACCTTATCAGCAATCACCTCAGGCGATGAAAAGACTCGGCCACTGTGAGTAATACCTCCTGCACCCACTAGATTGTCAACTGAACTTGCAGGGGTATCATTCAAGTTTATCTTCTGCCCATTATAATACACTTCAGCTCCGTAGTTCCACGGAATGGCCTTAGTGCTTTCAAACGGCATAGGACCTGCTTTTGTGATAGTTATCGTTGGCGGCTTTGGTGTATAGATAGTGACAGTCTTGTACGGGATGGAGATTGTCGCAACCTCATCCTTTTCTTCAGCCACTAAATCCTCATATTCTCTTCCAACAGAATGGTCAAATTGTAAAACTCTGTCGTTCATCATCTCCTGGATACAACTTTTCAACAATCCACATCCTCTCTCAGGGTCAACAGAAAATTCAACACAGTGCTCAGCACATCCTGGGAAGACACCTCCCTTGAGCAATCTGGCTTTCACAAAGCTTAAGGGTATCTTAAGTTCATCAACATTGGTCACCAAATTCAACACCTCGTCCTCTACAATTGCATTAACCCCAACCTTTCCGTGATTCGGCATGGGATTCTGCACTACGTTGGGAGCATCATTAGAAAAATTGATAGCCTTGCTGTCAATCATATCTTGCACTTTATGTTTGAAGGCTTTACAATTGTCTATATTATGTTCTGGAGCACCCGAATGGAATTCACAGTGGGCATTTGCATCGTACCCAGGTGGAGTTTGTCCGTTCAAAGGAGCCATACTCCTTTTTTAGATCAATTAAAGTTGTAGCAAGGCTTGCAATAACTGGGAGTAAGGCATAGGAAGGGCATCAAAATGTCTGTTCCCTGCTGCCCGACCTCTATCTTGGTATCTTCTGTTCCCCTGTTGATTCTGCTGAGGTTGTTGTTGTTGCTGATGCTGTTGCGGTTGTGGTTGCTGAACTGCTGGAATATTGATGCTAGCAATTTGCTGATTCTGTCGATTCCGACCTCTATTTCATCCCCATGAATTGAATACAGCGTTAGCATCTCCCTCTCGCCTTTTGTTTCCAAACACTTTCTTGTTCCCTCCTCCTGCCGAGGATCCTTCTCCAGCGTTGATCTTTCCTATCTTAATTCCATTATCCACCCTTTCACCAATGATAATCAGATCAGAAAAGCTTCTAGACATATTGCTGATGAGTTTCTCATAATACACTCCTGGTAAGGTAGCAACAAACATATCCACAATTTCTCGTTCTACCATTGGTGGTTGTACCCTAGCCGCAAGCTCTCGCCACCTTTGGGCGTATTCTTTAAAGTATTCATTGCTCTTCTGAGAGAGATTCTGTAACTGGACTCTATTCGGAGCAAGGTCACTGTTGTACTGATAGTGCCTTACAAAAGTTTCGGCTAGGTCTTTCCAGCTACAGACATTAGCGGGCTCCAAGCTCATATATCATTCCAGCGATGGTCCGGATAAACTATCCTGGAAGAACTGCATCAAGAGCTTCTCATCCTCAGAATGCGCAGACATCTTGTGATAATAAGACCTCAAATGAACCCTAGGGCAAGTGGTACCCTTGTACTTATTGAAATCAGGCACCTTAAACTTTGGAGGCACCCTTAAGCCTAGAATCAACCCCAGATTAGACATATCCAGCCCCATAGAGTTTTGGCATTCAAGCGACCTCATCTTCTCTTCGATCATCTTAATCCTTCTGTCAGCCTCAGAAGGTACTTCAGGAGCTACAATCCTTGGAGAAAACACATCTTCCTGCCTATCCTCGTTCCAAAAGTGGTTCATGCTTCCATGTATGGCACCTGTAGTGTCGAGACTATAACCATAGCCATTTCCGTTACCATTACCATCATTGGCAAAACCAGCATGATTAAAACCTGCCGCATTTCCAGCACCAGCAGCATGACCACCCCCTCTAGCAGTGGGGATGACTAAAGTTGGCATAGAATTTTTTGCTCGAGGAGTTTCAATGTGGGGAGGGTTAGAAGCAATCCCACCATGTAGCATACCATCACTATCAACCCGCGCAATTAGAGGTTGCACCAAAGTTTGAAGTTACGCCTGACCACTAGCAACCCCTTGCATGACCTCCATCAGTTGTGCCATACGATCTCTCATCTCTTGCATTTCTACCTGCATCTGATCCATCAGCCTTTTCTGGTTTCCTCTAGTACCGTACCGGTGAGTTGTCACGTCAGCAATCCTGAAATACTAGTAAACCACAAGAGAAAATAAGGTTAACCGTTCCGGTGCACCTGCAAATGCGTGAAAAAATGCTAAAATGCAGACATGTATTTATGCAACAGGGATCTTTCCCTCTTGATTCCAATTTGCAAGAAGAATATAACAATGAAGAATCCTGCGGTCAAGCATGGAATACCAACTCCTCATATATAGATCAAAGAGCCATCAGGAAAAGTACAAACTCCAACTGAGTACAAATAAGGAAAAAACCTCGGCCAACAAGCCTGGCGATGGTCAAATACAACGAAATAAGCATCAAAAGCTACAACAGAAATAGACAAAACATGTCAGGCAGGATGACGTGATCGGAAATCCTCTATCAGCCTCAACGTGTCAGGATGATCCGGTCTAGCAAGTAGCCCCTGAATAAGCAAATCCTGCTGACTCACAGTATGCTGTAGGCTATCAACGTGATCCTCCAAAGCTCTCTCTCCGAAACATGCCTCAAGTTTGCATCTCTTGGAACCAGCTCTTAGCTTGAGAACCTTCAAGTTCGCGATCGCTTCATTAAACCTGCACTCGCTATCTCGTCTACGTGATGATTCTGCTGCAATCTCTCCATCTTTGGCATTAAGCTGAGCCTTCAGCTTGCTGATATGAAGTTTTAACTTGTCTTCACGCTTCTTGTTGTTAGTGAGCATGGCATTCCATACTGACTCAAACTTGGAGATCCTCATGTAAGCCTTATCCAACTCTTCCTTCTTCGTTGCAAGAACACGGTAAGAGGCATTCAAATCTTGGCATGTGTGCTCTTTGTCCTTAGTCTCTTTAGTCAGGTTCGTACCCAGTTTGTTGACAAGCTCGGTCTGCCTCCTGAAAGCATGAACTGCATCTATCTTCTCATTACGAAGTTGGATAATCTCTTTCTCCAATTATTCATTCACTTTTCTCAGCTCTTCCTTCTCTGCCAATACCTGATTGTATTTCTGGATATCTACAGTAGTAGGTTCCTCTATCATGAGAGGATATAGAGATGCAACTGCAGGATATGGCATCAAGAACTTCAAATCCCTAGCATGAATCCAAGTCAAGTAAGGGTCATACGCTCGGCTGTTACTCTTCCCCAAAGCTAACTTCCCTTTTCGATGAATATTATTCCATGCGTGCTCAAGTCTGCCTAGAGCCTTACCCTCCAATAAGCCAGTAAGATACAGAGATTCCTGTATCTCCTCTTCTCTAGGAGGCTCTCTCAATGCGTACCCGAACTGTATCACCAATAAAGAAGGATTATAGTTGATGCAACCTTTCCTCCCAATCAAAGGAACGTTAGGAAAACCGCCACAACTATAAACAATATCCTTACCCAACAAGTCTCGATCAAACCAAACAATATTCTCTGCAGATAATCCCATCAATCTTTCTCACCAATCTGAAGTACTGGCAGTGGCAACAAACGGACCCGTCTTGGGTAGATGACTAATAAACCAGGCATACAACAGAGGAACACAACAAGCTACATTCTTACCCCTTCGTTTCTCATTCTTGTAGTGCACAGAATGATAAACGTCTCCAAGTAAGGTGGGCATTGGGTTGCCTGAGGCTAAGATATAGAATGCATCAACATCCACAAAGTATGAAAGATGAGGAAACAAAACAATGCCATATATACACAGAGCCAGGATGGCACTAAACACAATCCAACATCCATCCTTAACACACTGCTGAGCTTTCTCAATCAAGCAAGGCAAAGGAAAACCATACATCCCCAGTCTTCGGATCATCTTCCCATCCAATTCTGAAGCCTCAAGGTGCAAAATAGCGGCAAGCTTGGCCAGATCAGGCTTAGTATCAACATGGACAACTGGCATCCGATTCAGAATGGGTACTCCTAACAACTCAGAATATTCCTCCGATGTAGGAGCCAAGACATAATCAGGAAAGACGAAACATCTCAACTGGGCATCGTAAAACTGTAAGAGAGCACAGACACCACTAATCTCATACTCAGAGGGCTTGCGGACATATCTCAACAATCTCCCATAATACTTCTTGAAATCTTCCATTACTGCTTTCTCACCCAAGGCAATTAGACTCAACAAAGTACTAACATTCGGAACGGGAAACTTGTAGGCCACTGTACTCTTCAGAGCCTCCATAACAGCAAGGAGAGCAAAGATCACTAGAATCAAAGGAGAAATATGCACCTGCAACACAAATACATGTTAATGAGATGCATATGAAAATGCAAATGCAAATGTAAATAAGGGATCAAGACTGTTGTGCTGTTGGTCGAGAAAAACAAGAGCTTCGCCTTAGCAAGAACATAGTACCGACAGTAGGATCCACTGATATCACGAACACAGATTCACACTTGCAAAGAACCGGGTAATCTGAAGGCTATGGTTTCCTGCACAACCCAATCCCCTCACAGGTATGGACCTATCCAGTGACAAGGTTGGGCATCCTATGCGTTAATTAGCATCACAGACTTTCAATAAATGATGATACATTCACCATTTCTGTTTTGGCATCATCACCCCCTGAAGAGGCCTCACTTAGCTGACTCACAAATGATCGGTTCCCAGAGTCGACAATTCTCAAATCCAAAATCCCGACCGATCCTAAGGATCTGAAGGAAAATCATCAAAGAAAATCTCGTCTGAGTGTGAATTTCATGGGGAACTGTATCTGCTAAGCAAATAGGCCCCCCACTAGTCTTCACTCTAATACTAGGTATGTACTCAAGCTCGGGTCCGGCTTATCACTCAATGGAACTTCCCACCCCACAGCACAGCAATAATGATATATGATGCGAAAAATAAATGTGGGAAAGTAAATAAAGCACATATATACAACACCCAAAGATAAACAGACAAGCACTAGGAGTGACTCGCATAGGGAACCAGAGTCCCCAACAGAGTCGCCAGCTGTCGCAACTGCGAAAAATAACCGGCGGAAAAACAGAAGAGTCGCCACTTTCGTTATTTATCCCAAAGAGAGGGAAAGGAAACTATCGCAAAAACCTAAATAAAAAGGGAAAGACAAGGTCATCGCAACCATGTCTGGATTCGGGAGTCGATTACGCAAGGGGAAGGTATTAGTACCCCTCACGTCCGTCGTACTCGACGGGATCTAGACATTGTTGTCTATCTAAAAGGGTGTGTTGAAACTATCTAGCTAAAGGCTTAAGGACAAAAGGAAAAGAAAAGGGAAATGACTCGGCAGAGCATCGCCGCTCTGTGCCTACGTACTCCCTCGTGCAATGGGAAAGTCAGAGTCAACGTAGTTCGCCTAACTACGGCTAAGGAAAGGGGGAAGGTTGCTCGCCGAGACATCGCATCTCGTGCCTACGTACCTTCGTCTGGTACGAAAGATCAGAGCAAACGTAGTTCGGGCTCAAAGGACCACAGGATTGGTTCAACAGTTTTTTTTAGGCCCGAGTAGGGTTAACAAGTAGTTCTAGCAGTTGGTGTATGCAGCTCGACAATTGGAGACTTAGGCGTTACCATTTGCGGTAGAACTAAGAGTTAACGACACTCTTTTTATGAAAAGATTTTCCTTGATTAAGAACCCCAAAGGGTGAAAAAGGTTTGAAATGTTTTTGTGTTTTTTAGAGAAGAAGTGTTTTGAATTAGTGTTTATAATGTATGTTGTAACAAAGTCTAAAACCTAGGATCGAATGCGTCGCATATCGTCCTAAGGACGTATACTAAACAATCTAAGAAATTGAGAGGTGGACCCTCAATCACCATTTCCCAAGTATAAGGCACATGGCACAACATTCATTATCGTTATTAAGTATGTTAAACTTGTTTGAAGATGAGAAGAGAAGAAGGCACACTAATGGGAGACTAATCAATCCTAAAAGTTATCATGCAAAGTGGACTTAAAGTTGAGATTGAAAAGGGGACTACCTAATGTTATCATGCATGGTTAGGCACCTAATGTCCATCATAACCTCAAGAGGTTAGAGAACTTATGGGGAGCATGGCAAAGAAAAGCAAAAGAAGAAAAAGAAGAAGAAGAATGCATATGCAAATGAAAGGATGCACACATAGAATGCACAAGTAGAAGGATAGTGGGAGGAAAATAGTGTGGGGCAGTAGCCACCACAAGCTCATCTCAACTAAGCATGTATATGGAAATGCAAGAAAAGAGAAGAAGAAGGAGAGAGATGCATCAAAAGCAAGCAAACAAAGGACAAACACAAAGAAAGTCCTCATGGATTCATCACTTTAGGTAAGCTTCAAATTCCTCCTAAGGAGGCACCAAGCTACCTTAAATGACACTCCAAGGTCATTGGATAGAAAGGATATGAAAAGGAGAGAACTCAAAAGAAATATCAAAACAAAACAAGAAGAAATGCAAGTAAGAGCACAAAGGAAGCAAGCGCACATCACTTAGGAGTTCAAGTTGAAAGCACAAAAATAAAAGCATTAATCAACAAGAAATGAACATAATTTTGACCTAAAAATGAACATATAGCAATCTAAACATGTCTAAAATGTGAAACAAAAATAGTTGAGAGCTTATTGGATCCACAAAGGTCATTTTCGATTCAAACTAGGTCAAGCACTTGTGTGAGCTGTCCTATGGAATGACCTAACTTGTAAGTCACTTCAAAAATAGGAAAAAGGCTCAAAAAATATCAAATAAAATACACAAAGGATATAAACAAGTTGGCAACCAGAGGCCAAAAGATCAAGAGAAATATCCCCTCAAAGAACCATCAAAAGAAACAATTCATTTAGATGTACCACTTTGAAATGGGAGAAACAAAGGCAAAAAGACAAGCCACAAAAGTCAACCCAAAAGCCAACAACCAGGGACAAAATGGTCCTCAAACATTGATCAACTCATCATTGAGATGAGGATCAATTTTCAATCATTGGATCAAAAAGGAATGAGAGAAATAAATGCAAAAGCAAACAAGGTTAAAATTTAAACCATTTCAAACCACTCCAATATTTATTTCATTTTTTAATTGAAAATTAAACTGAAAAAATAAAATAAAAATATCAAAAAAAGTAGACATTTCAAAGTTGATAAAAAATATTTTTGGTGAATTTTTAACATATTGGAGTTATTTTTAATGATTTAAATCCTACACAGAAAATAAAGTGAAAAACAAAAGAAATAAAATGAAAATGGGAAAACAACGTGGCAAATAGCAATAAAATGGAGATCAAAACAGAGTTGGGCCCAAACCAGGGGTGCAAATAGCATGTGCGTGATAAGCCCATTAGGAAAATCCACAAAATAAAATAAAACCTAGTGATCTAGTGCGCACGGTCAAACAATGACTACCATGGAAACTCAACCAGAATCACATGATCAAAAAGTAAACCATCACATGGCTATAAATCTGCCAGCAAATAAATGAATATTCAAAAGTAATCAAATAGATCCAGTCAACTAAAGCCCACCGTATGTCTTAATCAGATCCATTGGAACCAAAAGTATTCCAATCAAACGCGCCACAACACGCCACGACATCATCTTCTTCCTCCAGAAACCCTAAACACACACAGCTGGCCGGAGACACTGTTCATCGTCTTCTCCGGCCAAGCTCCACCGCGCGCAGCAACAACACAATCGTGCCTCACCAATTCTCAACCATTTGGGATGAAATTTATATCAAACTTCATCTAGAGATCATGAGGATCTCATATCTGGCCTCAAAAACTGTTTATCATGCATAAAACTCTCAAACCGAAAACAACAAGATCACACACCAAAATCCAAAAGATCAAGCATCAAACAAGCAAGAACACGCATAAACAAGCCAAAACAGATCCAAACATTTTTTAGCATCATCCAACAATCACAACCAATGCCAGTTCGTTTTACATATTAATGATCTACATTGTTTCTATGTCTCAAATATGCAAAAATGGCAGTGAGTTGATGCTTAACAAGAGTGTAATGTTGAATTTCAATTACCTAGTGGAGAACTTCCACTGAGCCTTCAAATGGAGCTTAAGCTTGAAGATAATTGTCCAGAATCGTTCAATAAACTTCACTAGAGCTTTTGCAATCCACAATTTGTCTTGAAATAGCTTCAATCTCCAAATTCGAAATTTGAAATTCCACCACTTTTTCAAAACTGATCTTGATCAAATTGGCTCCAATTTCCACTTCTAATGATTTGTGAAGGTTGAAAACTTTATATATGATGGATCTTGATGATAATTGAGCCCAAACTCAGCCTCTAACAGCCCAATGGAAAATCCAAGGAATTGAAAATGGAGCTCACTAATGTACACGAAAATCACTCAAAATTGGCTCCAAAATGGTTGAAAATGCTTGCTAGTACCACATGGAGTATGAATGGTCAGGATTAAAACCTTAATTGATCTCAATGGCTCATGTTTGTTGTGTAACTTCATAATGAAGTAACCTTGAAAATGGCTCACTTAAACACTTCAAATTCAAAATCTAAAATTGCAAATGTGCTCAAAATGTTATTTGCACTCAAAAAATGCACTTATTTGCACCAAAATGGTCAATAATGAATTAATTCCAATTTTGCCCTTTTAAACCTTTTTTCATGAAAATTCACATATCCACTCTTTAAACCAAGCTAATTCCATGACTTATAAATGTTTGACTAAACAAATAACACCATTTGGAGCAATTTTGATGTTGGAAAAATCTTCATTTGAAGTGTGGAAGTTGGTGAAATGGACCTATAATTTTATGACCTGTAATCTTACTTTCCCAAAATACCCCCGACTTGCAAACCTCATAACTTGAGTTCTACAAATCAGTTGAAATACTTCTAGTACATTTTGGAAAGCTAAGACCAATATCTACAACTTTCATGTTGGCCAAAAGTTGAGGAGAAACATCCTTCTAGGTCAAAAATGGCTTGGAAGTTGGTTGACCTTTGTTGACCAAAATCACATCCCTCTGATGACCTGTAACTTGTCTGGATCATAACTTGAGTTCTATAAATCCAATCAAAGACTTCTAGTACTCAAATTAAATCTAATAATATGCTCTACAAGTTCTATGTTGGTCAAAAGTTGCGATGAAACCTGTATCTTGAGATAGGTGGTCTTGAAGTTAGGCACTAAATAGGGGATTTTACCCTAAGAACCCTAATTTAGTAACTTCTCACACACCTGATCCTTGATGAATTGAACTTGATATAATATCTCATACATCTTAACACAACATACCATGACCATCAAGACTTTGAAATGAGTTTTAATCTCCTTCAATTCCACAGTTGACTGCAGACTAGCCAGATGAAACCCTAATTGCAACACCTTCAACTGTAACTTTTCACACTTAGCACAAACACTTGGATGAGCTCCACAATGACCCTCAAGGCACTCAATGATCTCTCTCAACATCTTATACACATAACCATAAATTCATAATCCTCTGATGATCTTGAACTGACCTCCAAGTTAGGAGCTGACCCACATACATTCATCCTTTCTTTCACAAGACCATTGCCCACTTCCTGATGACTTGATGACCATCCAAACTTGAGTAAAACCCCTTGTTTAGGCTCAACCCTCTGAGTAGACTCTTCTTGCTATGCACAAACTCTTGATCCATTATTCAATGAAAAATGCTATGCAATGCAAATGCTAGAAAGAAATGAAATGAAACATAAACCAAGTTAAGAAAAGGTTGGGCAAATTTTGGGGTGCAAAAAAATGTTTCATGCTTTGGATGAAAAAACTCAAGGCCTTGGAAGTTAAAGATACTTTTGGTCTCAACGCTTCAGACATGTGCCTGGTTCCCGGCCTAACATTACCTCCAAATTTCAAGGCGCCGAGGTTCGAGAAGTACAAAGGGGATACCTGCCCGAGGCAACATTTGGTGATGTTTTGCAGAAGAATGACTTCGTTTGCATACAACGACAATTCAACGGTCATTTCCAGAAGCCAGTGGTCCAGACAGGCAGACGTCCTCAACAATGGCAGTCCTTTTGCACTTTTTATCATTTGCATTTGTAGTTTCTTTTCTGTTAGTTGCTACTTGCTTTTAAACATTGTTGTTTTGAATGGTAATATTAATGAAGTGACTATGCATTTTCTAAATTAATCATGTCGCATCCGCTCATTGTTGCACAACATAGACACATGCACCTTTTTATCCATTCCACTTTATCACTATGTTTAGCAAAGATTGGAGGGAGGATGACGAAAGCTGAATACTCATAACTGATGATCGTATGCTTTCGGATAAAATTTTGTTGATGACGTACAGGCGTTGTTTTAAATCCCCTAAACACTGGAGAGATAAGGAGTTAGTCCCTAGTTAACCACTTCGAGCCTAGAGGTAGGAGTTTCTTCGAATATTTTCAAACCCTCACATCTTAACCTGGGGCAGGGTAGTTGTCAAATAGCTTGATCGAGCGTTCAAATTTTATAGAGGAGTGTCCCCATTCAAGGACCAATCACATCTTATCCCTCTCAAGAGGTAATCCCTTATCAACCACAATGGTTAAAACTCACCAATCAGGAGTGAGACAGTCACATCCCTTTCGGAGAAATCAAGACAACTAGTGTCACACGACTTGTTTCAAGAAGAAAAAAAAGAGAAAGAAAGCCCGCTAAGTTGAAAAGCTTGAAAGCAAATATCTAGGCAAAATTGGGGCATCCCGCTGGACGTCAAAATCAGAAAATTTGAAGAAATCAGTCCAGGCAAAAATTAGGGAATGAAAGAATAAAAAGAAAGTATCTCAGAAGAAAAATCCTCAAAGTCGTGTGACTACAGACACAGAGGACCAAAGGGGTGACTGTCACACCGAAAACCTTGTGAGTTCCTTAACCATCACTCCTACCATTCAATAAACACTTTGAAGAGGTGAGCGCTTGTGCCTAGTTAACTGAACATTAGTGTCGCTACTGCGAAAAACAACCGGCGGAAAAAACAGAAGTCTCGCCACTTTCGATATTTATCCCAAAGAGAGGGAAAGGAAAAGATCGCAAAAACCTAAAGAAAAAGGGAAAGACAAGGTCATCGCAACCATGTCTGGGTTTGGGAGTCGGTTACACAAGGGGAAGGTATGAGCACCCCTCACGTCCGTCGTACTCGACGGGATCCACGCTTGGGTTGTCTAGTCTATGGGTGAAAAACAATCTATTTATGGCTGCTAAAGCTAAACGGAAAGAACTAACTCGATAGAGCATCGCGCTCTATGCCTACGTATTCCCTCGTGTAATGGGAAAGTTAGAGTCAACGTAGTTCGGGAAATTACGGGGGGAATTGCTCGCCAAGATGTCGCGTCTTGTGCCTACGTATTCTCATATGGCATGAGAAATCAGAGCAAAACGTAATTCAGGCTAACTACGGATAAACAAGGGTGTTCTCGATCACACAGGGGTGAGAGAAAGGTTGACGATACTAGTGTGCGCATTCTAGCAATTAGGTGTATTGCTGCTCGACCACTAGAGACTTAGGCGTTACCTGTTTGCGATAGAACGGACGTAGTATGTCGGGATTTAAAGGTACGGGAACCTACGGGTTCTAGAACTACGGTCTGGTCTTAATTGCGCTAGGGCAAGAGAAAGGAAAAGATCAGTCGTCAACGGGAAAGTCTCGATCGCACGGAAACGAGAGAACAAAGAAATTAGTTGTTAGTGTGCTCGCTAGGATATCACATCCTATGCCTACATATTCCCGTCTGGTACGAGAAATCAGAGCAGCTGTAGTTCAGCTAACTACAGAAAACGGGATCGATTGCACGGGGCAAGAGAAGGGAAGCTCAATCGCCAGAATGCGAGAGAAAAGGGGAAGTCTCAATCGCCAGGATGCGAGAGAAAAGGCTCGGAACGGGACACACACGCGAAGTCCTAGAAGTATGAGCGAATGCGTCGCATATCGTCCTAAGGACGTATACTAAACACTCTAGACAATTGAGAGGTGACCACTCAATCACCATTTCCCACGTGTCTAACGATCTCACAACACTCGGCGGTTGAAAAGAAAGAGATGACAGAAGTGAAATAAAAACAATGTTACCGAACGGAGTGGTTCCGTTGACCCTTGACTTTTGCGTGCAAGTTCCATTTCCAAGCCCTACTCTTTTATCCTTGATGATGACGTTTCAAACCAGAACCAATGTGACGCTGAACCGTCATAATTCGACTTATAAAAGAAGTCAAACCCCAAGAGGTAGCGTATTGATATTCGTGTCAAAGACAAGATAGAGAAATGATATTGAGAATCATTCTCCAATTAAATCATGTCACACGGCCAACACAGCAGAAAGGCAAAATAAAATCAGAAGAAGAAGAAAAGATGAGGAGAGGAAAAACGGTCTCGGATCCTACATCATCCATCAACAAGTTGATTTATAATGGTTTACGGAGGTCTCGTCGTCGACCTACAAAAACAAAATGGTGAGAAAAATAATCCAATAGGAAATGGAAATAATAAATCAACTCCAAAATGAAATAAAGTTCTAAAAGAAAATAAATTCTAAAGAAAATATTAAGGAACTGAAAATAAAATAGAAAATAAAATCTTTATATTTAATTATATACAATATTCTAAGTAAAAAACTATAATATTCTATAAAGAAAAATAGTATGAAATATATTTACATATAATATACAAATTGGTTTTAAAATAATATACACAAAAACAATACAACAATATCCAAAAATAAAAGAAAACAGGAGGGGTTTTAATCCAGAACGGGGGGGTTCATAGCCAGCAAAACGCAGCTGGGCCTTAAGTCTGACAGCCTAACTCAAAACAGCAAACAGCAGCAAAAAACAATAATAACAGAGGGGGCGCAGTACTGAATACGTGGGGGGGTGGGTGGATCCCACGAGTACACGGTGGGCCCTTAAGCCCACACCAACCACACAACAAAAAACGAAACGGGAGGTGCAAAAAGGGAAGTTGAGGGTGATTGGATCTTAAAATGCAAAGGTTGGGCCTTACGGCCCACTAACCGTCCAAATTCCACGAGGTCTTCTTTGTCTTTCATTTTGCCTCACACAAAACCCTAGTCTCCTCCTTCCTCACTTCAGTCAACAACAAACCCTAGCCGTCGTTTGCCTCTCCCTCTCTCTCCGTCCCAAACCTCTATCTCCTTCCTTGTTAAGAAAAATAACCAGCCAGCAAAACAACAAATAACATTAAAGACTCCACTGATCTTTCCATTGCTTGACAGTTGATGATGAAAACAAACTGGCGAACCCAGATCTAGAAGCTTGTGAAGCTTCGTTTAAATTTATTAATGGCGATGAATCATGATTGCATGTGAGGATGGAGTTAATTTGAGATTTGTTGTGACGGTTGTTGTGTTCACGAAAATCTGAAGTTCGTTCACGGTGAGTGATGAAGTTTAATGTAGGTTGTTGGATGTTTTTAAGGCGAGTTTGAATGTCGAACCTGGAAATTTATTCACATGTTGAAGGTAAGGGCGTTGTGTTGTAGATCTGAAGAAATTTGAGGGGATTTGATCGAAGCTTGCTCGTGGTTCTGGATCGTGAAGGTGTGAGTTTAGATCTATGGTGTGAAGAACAGAAAAATCTGGGCAAGGTTATTGCGGTTGAAGGTTTGAAATGATGATAACGGAGGTTGATTGTGTTTCTGAAAATATTTTTCATAACGATGAAGTCGGTGATAGAGATCTGGAGATTTGAAGGTTCGTATCTGGGAAATGTTCGTGAAGATGATGAAGATGCGTTGATGATCTGAAAAATGTTGAAGATATCATGAACACTGATAAACACGGGTGAGTTTGATGAATGCTGGAGGTTCAAATCTAGAATAACTTGATGAAGATATGAATAAGTTTAAAGAAATCTGGAAAAAACAGATGAAGGTTTGAAGGTCTTTGAAGGTGAGTGATGGAGAGGATGAACACGGCTGGGTTTCGTATGAAGATTTGATGAGTTTTCTGGAAAAAAGTGGAAGAACGGATGAAGATTCATAGTGTTTCAGGGGAAAGTGTATGAAGGCGGTATGAACATGATGAATATGTGAAGAAAAAATCTGGAAACCGTATGAACACTATGAACTTGGTATGAATTTTCCGGTGAACACATGATATTTCCGGTGATGTTTTGTTCCGGTTTGATCTGTCCGGTGTTGATTCTGGCGGTTTGTCTCGAAACGCGTGCCAGCCAGCATTAATGAGCATTGTGCTATTTATATCCCCTACTGATGACACGTGGCGCAGATTACTGATTAATGACAGATTAATTAATTGAAAAACACAGTTAGTAAATAAAGTTGAATAACTAAGGCTACTAACAATTAATAATAATAATAATATAATAGTAAAAGCTGATGATGGATTAAACTAAGTGACAAATAATTAAGTGACATTAATTAAAAGTTAAGCAAAACTTTAAGATCCTAATCTAATTAAACTAGAAAATTATAACCAAAATCAATTAATATTAATTAAAATCTAAATCAATTAAAAAAACAATAAAACAAATAAAATTCTAGAAAAAGAAAATAAAATCTATATTAAATCTAATAATATTCTAATAAATTCTAAAAAACCTCTAAAAAATAAAAATAAACCTATTTAAAATCTAAAAAAAAATATGCAGAAAATAGGAAACAAATATAGAAAATAAAATAAAATCAGTGAACAATAAAATGCGAGTATGCGACAAAATAAACAGTAATAAAACCGGATATCGAGATACCACCGAAACCAACAGCGCAGATTGAATCATCGGGCAGAGCGCCAATTTCAAAATAAATCTTCGTATCCGAAACGGTCTGGATTGTCGGAAACACACAGAAAAGGGTTGTAATCCCGATTAAATCGATCTGGTTGCAAAAATGCGCAGTATGCGGTATGCGGATGCAAATGTAAATGAAACGAAACATAAGCCAAAAACGAGAAACGGTTGGTCAAATTTTGGGGTGCAACAGCTGCCCCTATTCAAACGGCTTGGACCTGAAGGGTTGAAAAGCGAACAACTTTCAAACATTCAAAGGTAGAAGACGGTTGAATACCAAAGAACCCAGAAATTTGCCAACCGCAAAAGCAGAACTGTAAACTCTGATATATTGGAACAAAGATCTCCGGAAGACAGCTGAACTGATCACAAAAATACTCTGTTGGGGAAGAGAGGCTTAACCAAACAACTCTGACAGGGAGAAAACGAGAGAAACTTAACCAAGTAACTCCGTTGGGTAACACATAATAAGATGAACACATTCATCAAAAGCTGCGCCATGGTCTGGATACCATATTGTCCGACAGGTAACATTCACGTTGTCAGAGTCTGAATACTAGAGGGAGATCGGAGTCTGGATGATCAAGGTGATCGGAGCTTGGATGCTCAAAGCAGATATACCTGAGTCTGGATACTCAATAATCGAAGCATGGATGCTCAATGCAATCTGAGCCTGGATGCTCTATGCGATATACCGGAGTCTGGATACTCGGTTAATAAATCTGAGTCTGGATACTCAATAACTGGAGCCTGGATGCTCAATGCAAATCTGAGCCTGGATGCTCTATGCAAGAAACCTGAGTCTGGATACTCGATTAACTGGAGCCTGGATGCTCGATGCAAAAGGAATATATTCATTAGGGTCTGGATATCCTACTAGTTCAAGTTAAACGACGTTGCTGGGAAACAATATTAGTTGTGGTCTGGATACCACGCGAGCTGAGAGAAAATTAGGTGCCAAGGTCTGGATATCATACGTCGATAGGAGATAACAACAATTACTGTGATCTGGATATCACGGAGCATCAAATAAAATAATATGGCCTGGATACCATAACTGCCTTTACCGGAGTCTGAATACTCAACGGAGCAAGTACAAACAGGGTTCATCAGGGTCTGGATACCCAACTGGCTTTACCGGAGTCTGGATACTCAACGGACAAAACAGATCGGTAGCTGCCATGGTTTGGATACCACACAGGCAAAGATGACTAACTGCCGGAAAAAACAAAAGTCGGGTCTGGATACCATGCAGGCTAACAGGAACATATCAATTTGCCATGATCTGGATACCATATAAGGCTAGAAACAAAATCATCAATCGAAGTTCGACGACGCTGCTGAGGAGAAACGTAAGCCGGGGTTTGGATACCACGCGGTGTAACACCCCCTTTCTATACCCCCAAAATAAACAATTAAATCATTTAGGCACAAGCTCAAAAATTCATCAGAGTACATTTGCAACGTGGCATAAAAGGGAAATATCACATTATCAGAAAAATTCCAACTCATACAACACCTGCTCAACGGATATGCAACGACAGGGTAGCACCCACAAGAAATATTTAGAACAAGGTGGAAATATCCAAATATTTCATAATTCTCCAAGACATGTGTTCACATATACAAATATTCATCCATCATATTTACAAAACATATCATCAGCAGATACATACACAAATGTATCATAAAAAAAATATCAAAATAATTCCTATCTACCCGGTGCTACATATCAGAGCCGACCGACTAAAAAGGGAAGAAGCCACGCTTCACAAAAATACCTCCAGCAATCTAATCTGCAATGCCTCATAGAGCATTAAAAGAAACCACAGAAGGGTGAGAAACGATATCATAAAAACAATGCATATAAACATATATATACATAATATCCAATATACGTCTTTCGCATTCTCACCGCCACTCACCTCGTCATACCGTACATCGCAATGTATTCACATTATCTATTTACAATTAGAACACCGTGCATATACAATATGCGTCAACAGTGTTTATATCAGTTCATAAACACACAAAACATACATATACATATATTCACACATACATGTGTCTTCAAGCATACCAATCATGCCAATCATCAATAATTTATATAAACATTTACATTTATGTTTATTCACCATGCACCATGCAAGATGTCAACATGCAACTCATAGAGACCGACACATGACTCTATGCAGATGCAAATGCGGTACCGACTCATTTCAGCAGGTTCAATTGAAGAACTAAATAACCATCGCTCACACCCCACATGGGCACACGAGGTTCTGCAGATTCTACGCGGAATCAAAATAACCATCGCAACATACGAGGTTCTGCAAATCCACCGAGGGATCAATAATTAACCATCGCTCACACCCCACAAGGGCACACGAGGTTCTGCAGATTCACCGAGGAATCAATCGACACAAGAAATGCATACCATGATGCTTCACATGCAACATGACTCATGACACTCTTGAAATGCACACATGTTTGCAAACATACTCATGCATTCTACACATTCATCGCATATATTCATACAAGCATCATAGATTTTTAATCAAGCTAAACAATGCACATAAGTGCCCAAACGGCCACAAATCATAATCTAGGATTCACGCCATACGGCAACCCACAGTACATCACAAACCAGCATATAAGCTATTAAATCAAAAAAGGTTCGATCGCAACCGAAACCCCAAGCCACGACAGCACCACGCAATAGGGAAAATTCATCCTGCTACGTTCGCTACACGCTCGCCTAGCGAGCTGCTAGCGAGCGTTCGCTACCTCCTCGCCTAGCGAACTGCTAGCGAGCAAGAACAGAGGCTACAGACCTTGTTCGCTACCCCGTTCGCCACAGCGAACCTCCAGCGAGCTCCTCGCTACTCCCTTCACTGCCAGCGAGGGACATCAGGATCTCACTGTCCCAAGTCTGGGACTGTTCGCTGCACGCTCGCCTAGCGAGAGTTCGCTGCGTGCTCCCCTAGCGAGCTGCTAGCGAGTCGCCTGCGAACAGCAACACTCAGTTCTGCTCCAGCACCTCCAAACTCACCAAAATCACCCGATTAAATCCAAAGTTTGTTCCAGTAGCCTTAGTCTAACATATATCGTCTAACCTACATCATCTAATCACGATTCTAACCGTTAAACAACGATTCCTCCCGATTAAACCAAATTCAACCTAAAATGGAAAGTGTAGAAAAACCACCAACAATCCAAAACAATCTAACAAAATCATACATGATTATACACATTGATAGAATAATAAAGTTTCACACCCTTACCCGATCAATCGAAAGCTTTGGTGATGATTTCTTGAAGTTCTAGGTTTTCCTCTCTTTTTCTCTCCACTTTCTCTTCTCCTCTTTCTTTCTCTTGTTTTTCTTTCTATGTTACTATCTTTTCTCTTTTCCTCTCTTATTCTTTCCACACACTAATTAATCAATTCTCATAAAAATATCCACTTAGCATAGACACTAATGCCCAAAATACCCTCCAACCTATTTTTCCCAAAACAATATGCACACATAACATATTAAACACATAAATCCTATATTTAAAATAATAATTCAATCAATTAAATTAAAAGGACTCAGAATAAAGGAAATCGGAATCGGGGCGTTACAACTCTCCCCCACTTAGGAATTTTCGTCCTCGAAAATATTACCTGATTCGAACAGCTCAGGATGCGACTCACGCATCTTACTCTCCAATTCCCAAGTCATATTTCCTTCCGCAGCACCTCCCCATGCTACCTTTACAAGCGAAATATCCTTGCCTCTTAGGTTCTTAACTTCGCGGTCCAAAATCATAACCGGTAAAACCTCAACCGTAAGATTATCTCTTACCTCCACCTCATCCATAGAAATCACATGTGACGGATCTGGAACATACTTCCGAAGTTACGAAACATGGAACACATCATGCAAATTCGAAAGATTCGGAGGCAACGCCACACGATAAGCCACCGCACCAACTCGTGCAATAATTTGATACGGACCGATAAAACGAGAAGTCAACTTCTTCGACTTCAAAGCACGACCCACACCCGTAACCGGCGTAACTCTCAAAAACACATGGTCACCTTCTTGAAATTCAAGATCCTTCCTTCTCTTGTCATGATAACTCTTTTGCCTATTCTGAGAAGCTTTCATCTTCTCCCGAATAAACTTCACCTTCTCCGTCGTTTATTGTACCATTTCCGGTCCAACTACTGATCTCTCTCCGGTTTCATGCCAACACAAAGGTGTTCGACATCTCCGACCATACAAAGCCTCAAATGGTGCCATACCAATACTTGCATGAAAACTGTTGTTGTAAGTGAACTCAATCAATGCCAAAAAGTTATCCCAAACACCACCTTGCTCGAGCACACAAGCACGCAACAAGTCCTCCAACGATTGAATCGTCCTCTCAGTTTGGCCATCCGTCTGTGGATGATACGCCGAACTCAATCTCAACTTAGAACCTAAAGCCTCTTGCAAACCTTCCCAAAATCTCGAAGTAAATCTGGGATCTCTATCCGACACGATACTCTTGGGAACTCCATGCAACTTCACAATCACCCGAATATAAATCTCGGCTAACTTTTCCAAAGGATAACCAATATCAATCGGAATAAAGTGAGCAGATTTAGTAAGCCTATCAACAATCACCCAAATAGCATTGTGACCTCTTTGCGTATTTGGTAAACCCGTAACAAAATCCATTGATATACTATCCCATTTCCATTCCGGAATATCCAACGGTTGCATCAAACCGCTAGGCTTCTGATGTTCCACCTTAGACTTCTGGCAAGTCAAACACGAATACACAAACCGAGCTACATCCCTCTTCAATCCGGACCACCAAAAGATTTTCTTCAAATCTTGATACATCTTATTCGCACCCAGATGAATACTCAAATTACTCCGGTGTCCTTCCTCCAATATCATCTTTCTCAAATCCATATCGTCGGGAATACAAATACGACCATGGAATCTCAAGACTCCAAAATTATCAACTTTAAAGTCCTCATTCTCATTCATCATCAAATCCACAAATTTCAAATCCAACTTCTGCTTTTCACGAACGGTCGCAAGAAAATCATTCGTAACATGCAACATACCAAGTTTCACACTTCTCAGCGTCATTTCACAAACCAAACTCAAATCTCTAAAATTCTCTAAAAGTTCCCATTCTCTCACCATCAATGTAGACATATGCACTAACTTCCGGCTCAAAGCATCGGCCACAACATTTGCCTTACCCGGATGGTAATTCAAACCAAAGTCATAATCCTTCAAAAACTCTAACCACCTCCTTTGCCTCATATTCAATTCCTTTTGTTCAAATAAATACTTCAAACTCTTGTGGTCGCTAAAAACTTCAAATCTCGCACGATAGAGATAATGCCTCCAAATTTTCAAAACAAAGACCACGGCCGCCAATTCCAAATCATGCGTAGGATAATTCTTCTCATGCACTCTCAATTGCCTTGAAGCATAAGCCACAACTTTACCGTCTTGCATCAAAACACCACCCAAACCGGACAAAGAAGCATCATAATAAACCACAAACGATTCCGTCGGATTTGGCAAAATCAAAACCGGCGCCGTTGTCAACCGTCTCTTAAGTTCAACAAAACTCTTCTCACAATTAATGTCCCAAACAAAAGTCTTTCCCTTACAAGTCAACTGAGTCAACGGAAGTGCCAACTTCGAAAATCCCTCAATAAACCTCCGATAATAACCAGCCAAGCCCAAAAAGCTTCGGATCTCCGTAACTGACTTAGGAGCCTCCCATTGCATTACAGCATCAATCTTGGACGGATCAACACAAATACCATTACCAGAAATAACATGCCCAAGAAAACTCACTTCCGATAACCAAAACTCGCACTTGGATAACTTAGCATACAATTGCTTCTCCTTCAAAACTTGCAACACAACTCGTAGATGCTCTTCATGTTCTTCTTGAGACTTAGAGTAAATCAAAATGTCGTCAATAAACACAACTACGAAACGATCCAACTGCTCATGAAAGATACGATTCATATATTCCATAAACACACCCGGCGCATTAGAAACTCCAAATGGCATCACAGAAAATTCATAATGACCATATCGTGTCCTAAAAGCCGTCTTTTGAATATCTTCTTCTTTAACATGAATCTGGTGATAACCTGACCTCAAATAAATCTTACTAAAAACACGGGCACCAACCAATTGGTCCATCAAATCATCAATTCTGGGAAGCGGATACTTATTCTTAATAGTCACCTTATTCAACTGCCGATAATCAATACACAACCGCATGCTCCCATCTTTCTTCTTTACCAACAATACCGGCGCACCCCAAGGAGAAACACTCGGCCTAACAAATCCCTTTTCCAATAAATCGTTCAATTGTTTCTTCAACTATACCAACTCTGATGCCGACATACGATACGGTGCCATCGAAATCGGTCTAATACCGGGAACTAGATCAATCGAAAACTCAACTTCCCTTTCCGGCGGTACATCCGTAATGTCCTCCGGAAATACTTCTGGAAAGTCACATACCACTGGAACCAAATCCAATTCAACCTTATTTTCTACCGACAGCGGCGCAAACAAACAGAACACTTGAGCTTCATCCGCCAAAAGTTTCTTCAACTCTTTAGCGGATAGGAAACTCTCTTCCTCCTCATCTCCCAAAGATGGAAACCTCACCAACTTGTGATAACAATCAATACGAACTCTATTATACTCAACCAATTCATACCCAAAATCACATCTAATCCTTCTAATGGCCAACACACCAAGTCCATAATAAAGTCCTTACCATACATGGTCAAGGGACAACTCAAACATACCGAAGACGTAGTTACCAACCCCGAAGCGGGCGTCTCAATAACCATATCACCACCACAAGAAGAAAAACACAAATCCAAACGCTTAGCGCACTCGAAAGAAATAAACGAATGAGTCGCCCCGGTATCAATAATAGCAACTAAAGGCATATTATTAATAAAGCATGTACCTTTAATCAACCGATCCGCATTAGTAGTGTCTGCACCCGCTAATGCAAATACCTTTCCGCTTGACGGTGCTTGTTTTGCCTTAGTACACTTTGCACTAATATGACCAACCTCCCCACAGTTAAAACACTTAATCACATTCCTTCTACATTCAGTTGTAGCATGACCGAGACCACCACAGTTAGCACACTTTTCCCCAGCCTTCTTACACTCAAAAGACTTGTGCCCCACTTCGCCGCACCTATAGCACTTAACGGGACCAGAACTTCCTCCTCCGGATTTCTTGATAAAGTGTTCCCTATGCTTGCCTTTATCAGCAGGCGTCACATAAGGCCCACTCCTTACTGGTTGCTTCCCTCGCTTCTCATTCAAACTCTTATAGTGAGTAGAACGAGCTCTACTATCTTCTTCGAAAATTCTACAGCATTCGGTTAAGTCCGAAAATCTTCGAATCCTCTGATATCCCACAGCTTGCTTGATCTCCGGGCGCAAGCCGTTCTCGTACTTAGTACACTTGGAAAATTTCGCCGTCACTGCATCATAGTGAGGATGGAATTTCACCAACTCCGTAAACTTAGCCGTGTAGTCAACCACAGACATGTTCCCTTGTTTCAATTCTAGAAACTCCATTTCCTTCTTTCCCTTCACACTCTCCGGATAATACTTCCTCAAAAATTCAGTGCGGAACAAATCCCAAGTTATTTCCTCATCATCAACTTCAAAAATTTGCCTTATGCCGACCCACCAGTCATCGGCTTCTTCTCTCAGCATGTGAGATCCAAGTCTCACCTTGTTCCCCTCGGCGCAATTCATAACTCTGAAGATCCTCTCGACCTCCTTCAGCCAAATCTGAGCACCATCCGGATCAAACCTTCCTTTGAACACCGGTGGCTGATTCTTTCTAAACTCATCATTAGCATTCACATTCGGCGCACCCTGCACCGCTCGAGCCATAGCTTCCAATGCCGCAGCCATCGCGTTGTCATTACGACCAGCCATATTCTGATTATTCCCAAAAATAACAACAAGGTCAAACAACTTTTCAACCAACAAAACAGCGAGACAGATACAACTGACTCAACACCGGCTCTGATACCACTTAATGTAACACCCCCTTTCTATACCCCCAAAATAAACAATTAAATCATTTAGGCACAAGCTCAAAAATTCATCAGAGTACATTTGCAACGTGGCATAAAAGGGAAATATCACATTATCAGAAAAATTCCAACTCATACAACACCTGCTCAACGGATATGCAACGACAGGGTAGCACCCACAAGAAATATTTAGAACAAGGCGGAAATATCCAAATATTCCATAATTCTCCAAGACATATGTTCACATATACAACTATTCATCCATCATATTTACAAAACATATCATCAGCAGATACATACACAGATGTATCATAAAAAAAAATATCAAAATAATTCCTATCTACCCGGTGCTACATATCAGAGCCGACCGACTAAAAAGGGAAGAAGCCACGCTTCACAAAAATACCTCCAGCAATCTAATCTGCAATTCCTCATAGAGCATTAAAAGAAACCACAGAAGGGTGAGAAACGATATCATAAAAACAATGCATATAAACATATATATACATAATATCCAATATACGTCTTTCGTACTCTCACCGCCACTCACCTCGTCATACCGTACATCGCAATGTATTCACATTATCTATTTACAATTAGAACACCATGCATATACAATATGTGTCAACAGTGTTTATATCAGTTCATAAACACACAAAACATACATATACATATATTCACACATACATGTGTCTTCAAGCATACCAATCATGCCAATCATCAATAATTCATTTAAACATTTACATTTATGTTTATTCACCATGCACCACGCAAGATGTCAACATGCAACTCATAGAGACCGACACACGACTCTATGCAGATGCAAATGCAGTACCGACTCATTTCAGCAGGTTCAATTGAAGAACCAAATAACCATCGCTCACACCCCACATGGGCACACGAGGTTCTGCAGATTCTACGCGGAATCAAAATAACCATCGCAACATACGAGGTTCTGCAAATCCACCGAGGGATCAATAATTAACCATCGCTCACACCCCACAAGGGCACACGAGGTTCTGCAGATTCATCGAGGAATCAATCGACACAAGAAATGCATACCATGATGCTTCACATGCAACATGACTCATGACACTCTTGAAATGCACACATGTTTGCAAACATACTCATGCATTCTACACATTCATCGCATATATTCATACAAGCATCATAGATTTTTAATCAAGCTAAACAATGCACATAAGTGCCCAAACAGCCATAAATCATAATCTAGGATTCACGCCATACGGCTACCCACAGTACATCACAAACCAGCATATAAGCTATTAAATCAAAGAAGGGTCGATCGCAACCGAAACCCCAAGCCACGACAGCACCACGCAATAGGGAAAATTCATCCTGCTACGTTCGCTACACGCTCGCCTAGCGAGCTGTTAGCGAGCGTTCGCTACCTCCTCGCCTAGCGAACTGCTAGCGAGCAAGAACAGAGGCTACAGACCTTGTTCGCTACCCCGTTCGCCACAGCGAACCTCCAGCGAGCTCCTCGCTACTCCCTTCGCTGCCAGCGAGGGACATCAGGATCTCACTGTCCCAAGTCTGGGACCGTTCGCTGCATGCTCGCCTAGCGAGAGTTCGCTGCGTGCTCGCCTAGCGAGCTGCTAGCGAGTCGCCTGCGAACAGCAACACTCAGTTCTGCTCCAGCACCTCCAAACTCACCAAAATCACCCGATTAAATCCAAAGTTTGTTCCAGTAGCCTTAGTCTAACATATATCGTCTAACCTACATCATCTAATCACGATTCTAACCGTTAAACAACGATTCCTCCCGATTAAACCAAATTCAACCTAAAATGGAAAGTGTAGAAAAACCACCAACAATCCAAAACAATCCAACAAAATCATACATGATTATACACATTGATAGAATAATAAAGTTTCACACCCTTACCCGATCAATCGAAAGCTTTGGTGATGATTTCTTGAAGTTCTAGGTTTTCCTCTCTTTTTCTCTCCACTTTCTCTTCTCCTCTTTCTTTCTCTTGTTTTTCTTTCTATGTTACTATCTTTTTTCTTTTCCTCTCTTATTCTTTCCACACACTAATTAATCAATTCTCATAAAAATATCCACTTAGCATAGACACTAATGCCCAAAATACCCTCCAACCTATTTTTCCCAAAACAATATGCACACATAACATATTAAACACATAAATCCTATATTTAAAATAATAATTCAATCAACTAAATTAAAATGACTCAGAATAAAGGAAATCGGAATCGGGGCGTTACACGCGGGCTATCAAAAAGCATTATGGTTTGGATACCATTCTTCAACTTGCCATGGTCTGGATACCATATAGGCACAAATATCAACCAAAATTTTCCAGGTCTGAATACCACGCGGGCAACATAATTCAACCATCTGCTGAAAACACGTCTGAGAACAGAGCGGTAACCACCTGGCTTATGTTTCAAATGCATATGTTTGAGAATGGCGTAATGCTCCATACAGGATGGAAATGCTACGCGTTTAGGTAGATGCTATGCATGATGCAAAATGCAAGGGAACCGATCCAGCAAAATAAATGCTAGAGAGAAGAAAGCCAACTCCACCGAGGATCCAATCAAAACCCTGCTGAGGAAAACTCCCTGGATGGCACACTAGAATACGGCTCTTCTGGGAAACAAACGTCTCATCTGGAGGAAACATGTCCACTCTACTGGGGAATTAACAACTCTGCAGGGGATAACCATCAACCACTGAAATTGAATCTCGCTTTACCGAGGAAAACGACCCTGAACGGCCTCCTAGGATACCAAAATCCTTCTAGGGTACCAAACTCATCTGAAAATGGCAGCTTCACTTGGGAAGAATCAAAATCCAACCTGCCAGGGATACTCAGCTGGGGAATAATCTACCTCTGCTATAGATTACTCAGTGAGGGAATCGGTATCGACCTCTGCTTAGGGATTAAATTCGTCAATATCCACCTCCGATTAGGGAGTGATTCAATGATCTAGACTCTAAGGGTAAAGGAACCAAAACTTGGACTCTGTGGGAATACCACATTGCACTCGTCCCACTGCTAGGGAAATAACCCAAATCTGCTTTGTCAGGGAAAACTTCAATCTCGTCCCAATGGGAATACACAACCAAATTGCCGGGGATGGCTACACTCTGTCGAGGATATCAATCTCGACCTGCTGAGGATAATCTTGACCCTACTCTAATAAGGATAAGTGCCATCTCAACTTGCTGCAATCTCAAACTGCTGAGGAGAAACAATCTTAACTGCACATCTCTGCTGAAGAAATCTTCCTGATTTAACAACATCACCCCTAAGGGAATACAGAAGTCCAAACATGGAAAAATGAGATCATTCAAGCATCGTGTCAGGGAATGTGATAGCACATGTGAACCATTGGGAATTATCGTGCCAGATATATTTAGGCTTTTTCTGGTTTAGGGATAGGTTTATGGTGATAGGGATTTATTTCTGGTTACCAACAAAATGGATTTGAGAAGGAAATACTAGACGAGAACTAGCATTCGAGGGTAGACTACCAAACGAGAACTGGTGGTACAAGGTTAAGGTTATCAGACGAGAACTGACTTCTGGTCTGGGTATCAGACGGGAACTAATTTCTGGTTTGCCAGACGAGAACTGGACTTTAGAGGTTTGCCAGACGAGAACTAGGCTTTAAAACTGTGTTAGCCAGACGAGAACTGGTTAAATAGTGGGTTAAGGAACGGGTGACCAGACGGGAACTGGTTTAAAAGCTGACACGCACCAGACAAGAACTGGTGGTTAAGGAAAGGGTGAACCAGACGAGAACTGGTTACCATTTTTCCAGACGAGAACTGGGCTTTGGAGGTTTGCCAGACGAGAACTGGGCTTTGGAAATGACTTTGGTTACATGGTGGGTAACAAGTTTAGGCTATAGGATAACGATCCAATGACAGCAAGGCTCTTTCAAAAGGTTAAGGTTATTTGATGAAGGTAATGACACGATTCCCTGACACTCAACTCTTGCTGGGGAGATCAAACTAGCTTGAACAACTTGCCCCAGTGTAGTTCAACTTGCCCCAATCCGACTCTTTGGGGAAGTTCAGAAAGTAGCTTGCCATGAGATGACCTCGAGATGGCTTGCCCCATAATCTGTACCACGAAAGGATTCCTCCTCGGTTGACCAACTCTAAGCACGGTTGGTTTCAATATACTCTTGAAGTAACTTGCTCCTGAATTAGCATTGAAGCGACTTAACCTGATCTGATTGAATACCAGAGGGATCTGCCCTCAACTTACAGAAACTTTGGGTAGTTTCCCCTGATTGAGTCTCGAGAAGATTCACTTCTGACCAACTACTTTTTGACTAAACTGTCCCATAATCAACCGACGCTTCGGGACTTGTCCTCAGACTGACTAATTCCAAACTCACTGGATGTCAATGCCCCAGATTCACAGGGTTTCAAAGTATACACAATTCTGATTCAGACTGCTGAACAATCTAGTCCTGTTCGATTATTCCCTGTTGGAATTTCCTCCATGTCAACTACTGACCTGCAATTAAAATTTTTTGTTCACGAATGGTAATTTTAATGCGGCATTCATGCAGATTTTGAAAGGAATGTCACTTATCAAGTGTCGTGATAATGAGTGACGAATGAACCAACAGTCCAAATGTAGTGCTGATTTGATTAGTGCAAAATATACAACAAGGATATGACTAGCAAATCATGTAGGAGTCAGGTAACTCAACCTTATCGTAATGCGCTTTCAGATTAAACCCTGCCTCAATTAGGTCTTTTAAGGGTTGTATCGTGGTCGGGTTCACGGTTCGTGAAACAAAGGATATTAGGCCCAAAGTTTGATTTGTACCCACCCCTTCTACGTGATGATCTCCAATCCTAAGTTCAGTTAACTCGGCACAAGCGTTCACCTCTCAAAAGGTTTATCAAATGGTAGGAGTGATGGTTACGGAACTCACAAGGTTTTCAGAGTGACAGTTACTCCTTTTCGTCTTCGGTGTCTGTATCCACACGACTTTGTTCTTGTTTGAGGATTTTTCTCTTGAGATCCTTTCATTTTCATTCATTTGATTCCCTAATTTTTGCCTGGACTGACTCTTTTGAATTCTTTTCCATTTCAAAGTCCAGCGGGATGCCCTAATTTTTGCCTAAGTATTTGCTTTCCAGCTTTTCTTTTCTTTTTACTTAGCAGGCTTTCTTCTCTTTTTTTTCCTTTGAAACAAGTCGTGTGACACTGGTTGTCTTGATTTATCCGAAGGGATTATAACTGTCTCACTCCTGATTGGTGAGGTTTAACCATTGTGGTCGATGAGGTACGACCTCTTGAGATGGATTGTGATTGATCCCTGAAAGGAAACACTTCTCTATAAGATTTGAACGCTCGGTCAAGCTAACTGACAACTACCCTGCCCCGGGTTAAGATTATGAGGGTTGAAAAGTCTAAAAGAAACTCCTACTTCTCAGCTCGAAGTGGTTAACTAGGGACTAACTCCTTATATCTTCAGTGTTTAGGGGATTTAAAACAATGCTTGTACATCATCATAGGGTTTTATCTGAAAGCATACGATCATCAGTTATGGGTATTCAGTTTTCGTCATCCTCCCTCCAATCTTTGCTAATCACAGTGATAAAGTGGAATGGATAAAAAGTGCATGTGTCTGTGTTGTGCAATAAATGAGCGAAAGTGACATGATTAGTTCATAAAAATGCATAATCACTTCATTAATATTACCATTCAAAACACAAATTTAACAGCAAGTAGCAACTAACATAAAAGAAACTACAAATGCAAATGATAAAAAGTATGAGGATTGTCAATGTTGAGGACGTCTGCCTGTCTGGACCACTGGCTTCTGGAAATAAAACTTTGAATCTGCGAGCTCAGACATCTGAGAGGTTGACGTGAACCACCAAAACTCCTTCTGGAAAGGAAATGCACCCTTCGTCGATCAACTTCTGCACTTTTGCCTGAAAAGCCTTGCAATCTTCGGTTGAATGCCCTATAGATCCGCCATGATATCCACACTGAGCATCGGGGTCGTACCCTGGAGGGTAAGGTTCTGGCACTGGCTTAAGAGCTTTAGGTTCCACTAAAGAGTTATGAATCAGATGTGGCAACAGTTGGCTATACGGCACAGGAACTGGATGAAAAGGAGCATTCCTTCGTTCCAAATTGTTACGAGGCCTGTTTTGATTCTAACGTTGATCCTGATAACCTCGGCTACGGGCTCGGTGATTTGCATGAGGAGCGACCCGAAGTTTCTGATGTGGTGCCCTAGGCACAATTGTCTGTCCAGAATAATGAAACACAGAAGATACTGATCACTTAGAAGATGAAGAACCAAAAGATTTCACTGATTCATCTTGAGAATACCCAACATCTGACATGACTGCATTGACCACAGTTTCGTCTTCAGCTTGAAAGCTACAGAGAGATTCGGTTTCACCAGCCTTACCGCTTGAAACATTCTGAATTCTTCCAGTTTTTACCCCATACTCAATACGTTCTCCTGCTCTTACCAATTCAGAGAAATATGGTGCAATCCCAAGCATTCTTTCGAAGTACGGGATCTGCAAGGAGTTTACGAACATGTCTGTTAACTCTCGATCTAGAAGCGGTGGTTGCACTATGGAAGAAAATTCTCTCCATCTCTGAACATACTTCCTGAAAGGTTCATTGTTCTCTTGCGACAATTCTTGCAACTGCATGCGACTGGGAGCCATATCAAGATTATACTCGTACTGCTTCATGAAAGCCTTGGCTAAATCCATCCATGATCTGATCTGATTACTCTCCAACTGCATATACCAACTCAGAGATACCCCAATCAGACTGTCTTGAAAACAGTAAATCATCAATTTGTCGTCGTGCACAAACAAAGTCATTCTTCTGCAGAACATCACCAAATGTTGCCTCGGGCAGCTATCCCCTTTGTACTTTTCAAACCTCGGTGCTTTGAAATTCGGAGGTAACACTAGGCCAGAAACTAGACACAGGTCTGAAGCGTTGAAACCAACAGCATTTTTGACCTCCAAGGCTTTGAGTTTCTCGTCCAACGTGTAAAGCCTTTTAGCATACTCAAGAGCTCTCAGGTCTTCAGTCTTCACTACCGGAACTTCTCTTCTGGAACCCAACACGGAGGAATCAGTATCCTGATAATCTGAGGTATCAAGAGAAGAAGAACGTTCACTTCGGACAACAGACTGTTCATGCTGATCTCGGTTTTCAACAGAAGGCTGCACAGGTTGAACTTCAGTCAGGTTGTTCACTTGCAGAAAATCTTCATCGAGCAAAGAACCATACAGAGGATTGGACATCACAGTAAAACCTGACAAGGTATCAACATTCTGGAGGTCGTTCCCTGACATAGCTATCAACAAATTTTAACAAACTTCACTTCTTGACACTGCTTGATTATGCTTCAACTCCTTGGTCGTCTTCTAACAAACAACACTTGCTCAGAACAGTCATCGGAGAATCACCCTCTGAATCGAAACAAAGGCTGGATAAGAGCTCTGGCTAGCTGGAGAAATGATATGCAAAATGATGCAAAGATACTTATGCAAATGCAATGCAAGATGCAGCAAACGCGGGATCACAGCCCCCATAAAGCCCTGAATACTGCTGCGCTGCTGAATGAGTAAGTTCGCTCTGAAGAGAAAACCAAAATACCGGGTTGGCTGGTAGTCAAGTTTCCTGCAAAAACCCTCCCACTCACGGGTGTGGACCTAAACTGACAAGGTACGGCATCCTATGCGTTCGTCAGCGTCACAGACTTTCAAGAAATGATGATACGGTCATCATTTCTGGTTTGGCATCATAATCTCCTGAAGAGGCCTCACTTAGCTGACTCACAAGTGATTGGTTCCCAGAGTCGAAAACCCTCAAATCCAAATTCCAGTCGGATCCTAAGGATTGGAAAGGAACTCGTCAAAGAGAATCTCGTCTGAGTGTGAATTTTGTAGGGAACTGTGTCTGCTAAGCAAATAGGTCCACCCACTAATCTCCACTACTAATGCTAGATGTGTACTCAAGCCTAGGTTTTGGCTTATCTCCCAGAGGAACAACCACCCAACAGCCCAACAACAACAGATAAAAACAGTGCGGAAAATGTAAATACAGTAATTGTAACACCCCCTTTCTATACCCCCAAATAAACAATTAAATCATTTAAGCACTTGATAAAAGTTTCATCAGAGTTTAATTAATACATGATATAAAAGAGAGGTATCACATTATCATGAAGTTAAACACCTACAACACCTGCTCAAATAGATATGCAACAATGGGCAATTCACAACTGAAGAACATAGTTCTAAAACTCACATCTCAATATTTAGAATAAAGCGGAAACATCTAAACATTGAATCAATACATTCATATAAATATATATACATCATTCAGTTAATTCATATGTACAAACATCCATTATCAGATACATACGCAGATGTATCACAAAAGAAATCAAAGCAAAAGTATCTCCCAAAATAACCAAAGGCTTCCTAACTACCCAGATGTTACATATCAGAGCCATCGACCAAAAATAATGAAGACCTGCTTCACAAAAAGGACCTCCAGCAATCCTACTCTGCAATGCCTCATAGAGCATTATGAAACAGCAGAAGGGTGAGAAACAATACCATAACAGTCAATACATATATTTATATATCTATATACATACATGGGATTAACACAATTCAGATTCTCACCATATCTCATCACGATGCATATTCACACAATCAAGCATCTTCATCAAATCATGCGTCTATACATACTCATCATCTTCCACATAAATATCTAGAATTATGTTCAATTCACTCCATGCATCATATAAAGATGACCAATTCAACTCATAGAGACCGACTCACGACTCTATGCAGATGCAAATGCGGTACCGACTCAATTCAGCAGATTCTCCAAGGAATCAAGTATTCAGCAGATTCTCCAAGGAATCAAATATTCATCAGATTCTCCGAGGAATCGAATATTCAGCAGATTCTCCAAGGAATCAAATACTCTGCAGATTCTCCGAGGAATCAAATGTTCAGCAGATTCTCCAAGGAATCAACATCGCTAGGATGTACATCAGGATGCCTTTATGCAAAATGACTCACAACATTACTCTACATGCATACATATTCGCAAATATATCACTATGCATATTCATCTCATACAAGCACATACAATCTATGCACATTCACAATCTACTTATACTCCACAAAATACACATACTCTTCATTTCAACACATACCATTCCATATAAGGCATATATTTTCACAATCAAAATTCCACATTCTAGGATTCACGCCTTGCGGCTACCCATACATAACATACCATACGACACACAAAACTATTCAATTCGATAAGGATTAAACATAACTGAACAAAGAAATCCGCATGAAAAGGGGAAAACACAGAAAATAGGAAAATGTTGTCGCATTCGCCAACCTTCGCCTGGCGAAGCCTCTAGCGAACCTTCGCTACTTAGTTCGCCGGGAGAACTTGCCAGCGAAGACCACTGGGAGTTATTCTAGAATTATTCGCTAGCACTCGCCAACACACTCGCCTGGCAAACCTTCACCACTCTCATTTGCCTGGCGAACTTGCCAACAAAGACAGAGTGGATGCTTCTAACTTAGTTCGCTGCTGCTCGCTGGGCTTCGCCTGGCGAAGCTTCGCTGCCGTTCGCCTGGCGAGCCTGCAAACTCAGAACTTCCATGGCTGTCCAAAGCCCAAACCTCACAAAACCAACCAATTCTAACACCAAACTACCCCAGTAAGTCCAACCCAATAACACCCGATTATCCTACTCCATCCATTTCTCGATTCTAACCGGTTAAAACCACATTCTACCGATTAAATCCTAATATTGCCCTAAGATGGAAATGAGTAGAAACTCTTCTCAATCTAACATCAAACGATCAACAGCATACATAATCATACACATTAATAGTATAATAGAGTTTCACACCCTTACCCGATTGATTGAAAGCTTGGATGTTGATCCTTGATAAAATCCTAGGTTTTCCTCTTCTTTCTCCTCTTTCTCTTCTCTCTTCTTTCTTTCCCTTGTTTTTCCACTAATGTTTCTATCTATTCCCTTTTCTCTCTTATCTCATGTTCTATTTTCTTTCCTCTCCATTTCTTTCCAAACACTTACCAATTAGTTCTCACACAATAATCCACTTAACACTTAATACTAAATGTCTAAAATACCCTTTACTTTATTTTCCCGAAAACTCTCTGAATCGTTAAAATAGCACAATATTGAAATTAAAAATATCAACACATAAATTTCACAATTAAAATACCAATTATCCAAATGAATTAAAAAGGACTCAACAAAAATGGCAAATTCAGAATTTGGGGCGTTACGACTCTCCCCCACTTTAGAATTTTTCGTCCTCGAAAATATTACCTGATTCAAACAACTCTGGATGCGACTTTCGCATCTTGCTCTCCAATTTCCAAGTCATATTGCCCTCTGCAGCACCTCCCCAGGCTACTTTCACAAGTGCAATATCCTTTCCCCTTAGCTTCTTAACTTCACGATCCAAAATACTAATCGGTAAAACCTCAACCGTAAGGTTATCTCTTACTTCAACCTCGTCCATAGGATTAACATGTGACGGATCCGGAACATACTTCTGAAGTTGCGAAACATGGAACACATCATGCAAATTCGAAAGGTTCGGAGGCAACGCCGCACGATCCGCCACAACATCCACACGTGCAATAATCTGATACGGACCAATAAAACGAGAACTCAACTTTTTCGACTTCAAGGCACGACCCACTCTCGTAACCTGTGTAACTCTCAAAAAGACATGGTCGCCTTCTTGAAACTCAAGGTCCTTCCTCCTCTTATCATGGTAACTCTTCTGCCTACTCTGAGAAGCTCTCATCTTTTCCCGAATAAACTTCACCTTTTCCGTTGTCTGTTGTACCATCTCCGGTCCAACTACCGACCTCTCACCCGTCTCATGCCAACACAAAGGTGTTCGACATCTCCGACCGTATAAAGCCTCGAATGGTGCCATACCAATGCTCGAATGAAAACTGTTATTATAAGTGAACTCAATCAACGCCAAATAACCATCCCAAGCACCACCTTGTTCTAGCACACAAGCATGCAACAAATCTTCTAACGACTGAATTGTCCTCTCGGTTTGACTGTCTGTCTGTGGATGGTAAGCCGAACTCAACCTCAACTTAGAACCCAAGGCACCTTGCAAACTTTCCCAAAATCTTGAAGTAAATCTAGGATCTCTATCTGACACAATACTCTTAGGAACTCCGTGCAACTTTACAATCACACGAACATAAATCTCGGCTAATTTCTCCAAAGGATAACTAATATCAATCGGAATGAAGTGAGCAGATTTAGTAAGTCTATCAACGATCACCCAAATAGCATTATGACTTCTTTGCGTATTCGGAAATCCCGTAACAAAATTCATCGATATGCTATCCCATTTCCATTCCGGAATATCCAACGGTTGCATCAATCCACTAGGCTTCTGATGTTCCACCTTCAACTTTTGACACGTCAAACACGAATACACAAAATGAGCAACATCTCGCTTTAGTCCGGACCACCAAAAGATCTTCTTCAAATCTTGGTACATCTTATTCGCTCCTGGATGAATACTCAAGTTACTCCGATGACCTTCTTCCAATATCATCTTTTTCAACCCCACATCGTCGGAAATGCAAATACGACCACGGAATCTCAAAACACCAAATTCATCAACCTTGAAATCTTCATTCTCATTCATCATCAAATCAACGAACTTTAAATCCAATTTTTGTTTTTCACAAACGGTTGCAAGAAAATCATTCGTAATATGAAGCATACCAAGTGTCACACTTTCCGGCGTCACTTCACAAACCAAACTCAAATCTCTAAAACTCTCCAACAATTCCCATTCTCTTATCATCAACATTGACATATGAACCAACTTTCGAATTAAAGCATCGGCTACTACGTTTGCCTTACCCGGATGGTAATTCAAACCAAAATCGTAGTCTTTCAAAAACTCTAGCCATCTCCTTTGTCTCATGTTCAACTCTTTCTGGTCAAATAAATATTTCAAACTCTTGTGGTCGCTAAAAACCTCAAATCTTGCACCATAAAGATAATGCCTCCAAATTTTCAAAATGAACACCACGGCTGCTAACTCCAAATCATGCGTAGGGTAGTTCTTCTCATGCACTCTCAATTGTCTTGAAGCATAAGCCACAACTTTCCCATCTTGCATTAAAACACCACCTAAACTGAATAAAGAAGCATCACAGTAAACCACAAATGGCTTTGTCGGATTCGGTAAAATCAAAATCGGCGCCGTTGTCAACCTTCTCTTAAGCTCAACAAAACGCTTCTCACAATCAATATCCCAAACAAAAGCCTTTCCCTTATAAGTCAATTGAGTCAACGAAAGTGCCAACTTTGAAAATCCTTCAATAAACCTCCGATAATAACCGGCTAATCCCAAAAAGCTTCGAATCTCCGTAACTGACTTAGGAGCTTCCCACTGCATTACCGCATCAATCTTGGATGGGTCAACACTAATACCATTTCCGGAAACAATATGTCCAAGAAAACTCACCTCCGATAACCAAAACTCGCACTTCGACAACTTGGCATACAATTGCTTCTCTTTCAAAATTTGCAACACAATTCTCAAATGCCCCTCATGCTCTTCTTGAGACTTAGAATAAATCAAGATGTTGTCGATGAACACCACCACAAAACGATCTAACTGCTCATGAAAAATACGATTCATATATTCCATGAACACACCCGGCGCGTTAGAAACTCCGAACGGCATCACCGTATACTCATAGTGACCATATCGTGTCCTAAAGGCCGTCTTTGAAACATCTTCTTCTTTCACCCGAATCTGGTGATAACCCAATCTCAAATCAATCTTACTAAAAACACGGGCTCCAACCAATTGATCCATCAAATCGTCTATTCTTGGAAGCGGATACTTATTCTTAATCGTCACTTTGTTCAACTGCCGATAATCAATACACAACCGCATGCTTCCATCTTTCTTCCTTACTAACAATACCGGCGCACCCCAAGGAGAAACACTTGGTCTTACAAATCTCTTATCCAACAAGTCATTCAACTGCCTCTTTAACTCTACCAATTCCGATGCCGACATACGATACGGTGCCATCGAAATTGGTCTAGTACCCGGAACTAGATCAATAGAAAACTCAATCTCTTTCTCCGGCGGCACATCCTTAATATCTCCCGGAAACACTTCTGGAAATTCTTGCACTACTGGAAACACCTCCAGTTCCACTTTACTCTCTACCGACAAGGATGCAAACAAACCAAACAACTGAGCTTCGTCCGCTAAAAGTTTCTTCAACTCTTTAGTGGATAGAAAACTCTCACTTCCATCATCTTCCAAATAAGGAAATCTTACCAACTTGTGATAGCAATCCAGATGAACCTTATTATATTGCAACCAATTCATACCTAAAATCACATCCAAACCATCCAACGGCAAACACACTAAATCCATAACGAAGTATTTACCATACATGGTCAAAGGACAACTTATGCATACCAAGGAAGTAGTTGCCGACCCCAAAGCGGGAGTCTCAATAACCATGCCACCACTCAAAGAAACCATGCACAAATCCAAACGTTCGGCAAACTCAAGAGAAATGAACGAATGAGTCGCTCCAGTATCAATAATAGCAACTAAAGGTACATTATTAATAAAGCATGTACCTTTAATCAAACGATCCGCATTAGTAGTGTCCGCACCGGCTAACGCGAATACCTTCCCGCCCGCTGGAGCTTGCTTCGGTTTAGTACAATTGGGCTTAATGTGACCCACTTCGCCACAGTTGTAGCATTTCACCACATTCCTTCTACAATCCGAAGTGGCATGTCCAGGAACCCCACAGTTAGCACACTTCTCCACAGATTTTCCACAGTCAAAGGACTTGTGGCCCATTACGCCACACTTGAAACATTTAATCGCACTAGAGCCTCCTCCGGGCTTCCTATCAAAGTTTTCCCTATCCTTGCCTTTATCAGCAGGCGTCATATAAGGTCCACTTCTTACCAGATGCTTCCCTCTCTTCTCATTCAAACTCTTATAGTGAGTGGAACGAGCTTTACTATCTTCTTCAAAGATTCTACAGCATTCGGTCAAGTCCGAAAATCTCCTAATCCTCTGATAACCCACCGCTTGCTTGATCTCAGGGCGCAAGCCATTCTCATACTTAATACATTTGGAGAATTCCACCGTCACCGCATCATAGTGAGGATGAAACTTCACTAACTCTGTGAACTTAGTCGTGTAGTATGTCACAGACATGTTGCCTTGTTTCAATTCTAGGAACTCCATCTCCTTCTTTCCCTTCACACTCTCAGGATAATACTTTCTCAAAAATTCGGTGCGAAAAAGATTCCAAGTGATTCCCTCATCGTCTACTTTAAGAACTTGTCTCATACCGACCCACCAGTCATCGGTTTCCTCTCTCAGCATGTGAGTTCCAAGTCTCACCTTGTTGCCTTCAGCACAATTCATAACCCTAAAGATCCTCCCGATCTCCTTTAACCAAATCTGAGCACCGCCCGGATCAAATCTTCCCTTGAATACCGGTGATTGGTTCTTTCTAAACTCATCGTTCGCATTCACATTCGGTGCGCCTTGCACCGCCCTAGCCATAGCCTCCAACGCTGCAGCCATAGCATTGTCATTACGACCAACCATATTCTAAGGATTCCCAAAAATAACAAGGTTAAACAACCGTTCGACTAACACAACAATAAGACAGACACAACTGACTCAACGCTGGCTCTGATACCACTTAATGTAACACCCCCTTCCTATACCCCCAAATAAACAATTAAATCATTTAAGCACTTGATAAAAGTTTCATCAGAGTTTAATTAATACATGATATAAAAGAGGGGTATCACATTATCATGAATTTAAACACCTACAACACCTGCTCAAATAGATATGCAACAATGGGCAATTCACAACTGAAGAACATAGTTCTAAAACTCACATCTCAATATTTATAATAAAGCGAAAACATCTAAACATTGAATCAATACATTCATATAAACCTATATACATCATTCAGTTAACTCATATGTACAAACATCCATTATCAGATACATACGCAGATGTATCACAAAAGAAATCAAAGCAAAAGTATCTCCCAAAAGAACCAAAGGCTTCCTAACTACCCAGATGTTACATATCAGAGCCATCGACCAAAAATAATGAAGACCTGCTTCACAAAAAGGACCTCCAGCAATCCTACTCTGCAATGCCTCATAGAGCACTATGAAACAACATAAGGGTGAGAAACAATATCATAACAGTCAATACATATATTTATATATCTATATACATACATGGGATTAACACAATTCAGATTCTCACCACATCTCATCACGATGCATATTCACACAATCAAGCATATTCATCAAATCATGCGTCTATACATACTCATCATCTTCCACATAAATATCTAGAATTATGTTCAATTCACTCCATGCATCATATAAAGATGACCAATCCAACTCATAGAGACCGACTCACGACTCTATGCAGATGCAAATACGGTACCGACTCAATTCAGCAGATTCTCCAAGGAATCAAGTATTCAGCAGATTCTCCAAGGATTCAAATATTCATCAGATTCTCCGAGGAATCGAATATTCAGCAGATTCTCCAAGGAATCAAATACTCTGCAGATTCTCCAAGGAATCAAATGTTCAGCAGATTCTCTAAGGACTCAACATCGCTAGGATGTACATCATGATGCCTTTATGCAAAATGACTCACAACATTACTCTACATGCATACATATTCGCAAATATATCACTATGCATATTCATCTCATACAAGCACATACAATCTATGCACATTCACAATCTACTTATACTCCACAAAATACACGTACTCTTCATTTCAACACATACCATTCCATATAAGGCATATATTTTCACAATCAAAATTCCACATTCTAGGATTCACGCCTTGCGGCTACCCATACATAACATACCACCCGACACACAAAACTATTCAATTCGATAAGGATTAAACATAACTGAACAAAGAAATCCGCATGAAAAGGGGAAAACACAGAAAATAGGAAAATGCTGTCGCCTTCACCAACCTTCGCGTGGCGAAGCCTCTAGCGAACCTTCGCTACTTAGTTCGTCGGGAGAACTTGCCAGCAAAGACCACTGGGAGTTATTCTGGAATTATTCGCTAGCACTCGCCAGCACACTCGCCTGGCGAACCTTCGCCACTCTCATTCGCCTGGCGAACTTGCCAACAAAGACAGAGTGGATGCTTCTGACTTAGTTCGCTGCTGCTCGCTGGGCTTCGCCTGGCGAAGCTTCGCTGCCGTTCGCCTGGCGAGCCTGCGAACTCAGAACTTCCATGGCTGTCCAAAGCCCAAACCTCACAAAACCAACCAATTCTAACACCAAACTACCCCAGTAAGTCCAACCCAATAACACCCGATTATCCTACTCCATCCATTTCTCGATTCTAACCGGTTAAAACCACGTTCTACCGATTAAATCCTAATATTGCCCTAAGATGGAAATGAGTAGAAACTCTTCTCAATCCAACATCAAACGATCAACAACATACATAATCATACACATTAACAGTATAATAGAGTTTCACACCCTTACCCGATTGATTGAAAGCTTGGATGTTGATCCTTGATGAAATCCTAGGTTTTCCTCTTCTTTCTCCTCTTTCTCTTCTCTCTTCTTTCTTTCCCTTGTTTTTCCACTAATGTTTCTATCTATTCCCTTTTCTCTCTTATCTCATGTTCTATTTTCTTTCCTCTCCATTTCTTTCCAAACACTTACCAATTAATTCTCACACAATAATCCACTTAACACTTAATACTAAATGTCTAAAATACCCTTTACTCTATTTTCCCGAAAACTCTCCGAATCGGTAAAATAGCACAATATTGAAATTAAACATATCAACACATAAATTTCACAATTAAAATACCAATTATCCAAATGAATTAAAAAGGACTCAACAAAAATGGGAAATTCAGAATTTAGGGCGTTACAGTAATATACAGAATACAGTACAAAAATATACACACCCACAAACCAAACAGAAAAGCGCTAGGATGGACTCACATAGGGGATATTCATGTCCCCAGCAGAGTCGCCAGCTGTCGCTACTGCGAAAAACAACCGCGGAAAAAACAGAAGAGTCGCCACTTTCGTTATTTATCCCAAAGAGAGGGAAAGGAAACGATCGCAAAAACCTAAAGAAAAAGGGAAAGACAAGGTCATCGCAACCATGTCTGGGTTGGGGAGTCGATTACGCAAGGGGAAGGTATGAGCACCCCTCACGTCCGTCGTACTCGACGGGATCCACGCTTGGGTTGTCTATTCTATGAGTGAAAAACAATCTATTTATGGCTGCTAAAGCTAAACGGAAAGAACTGACTCGATAGAGCATCGCGCTCTATGCCTACGTATTCCCTCGTGCAATGGGAAAGTCAGAGTCAACGTAGTTCGGGAAACTACGGGGGGAATTGCTCGCCAAGACGTCGCGTCTTGTGCCTACGTATTCTCATCTGGTATGAGAAATCAGAGCAAAACGTAGTTTAGGCTAACTACGCGTAAACAAGGGTGTTCTCGATCACACAGGGGTGAGAGAAAGGTTGACGATACTAGCGTGCACATTCTAGCAGTTAGGTGTATTGCTGATCGACCATTGGAGACTTAGGCATTACCTGTTTGCAATAGAACGGACGTAGTATGTCGGGGTTTAAAGGTACGAGAACCTACGGGTTCTAGAACTACAGTATGGTCTCAATTGCGCTAGGGCAAGAGAAAGGAAAAGATCAATCGTCAGCGAGAAAGTCTCGATCGCACGGAAACGAGAGAACAAAGAAATTAGTTGTTAGTGTGCTCGCTAGGATATCACATCCTATGCCTACATATTCTCGTCTGGTACGAGAAACCAGAGCAGTTGTAGTTCAGCTAACTACAGAAAACGGGCTCGATTGCACGGGGCAAGAGAAGGGAAGCTCCATCGCCAAAACGCGAGAGAAAAGGGGATGTCTCAATCGCCAGGATGCGAGAGAAAAGGCTTAGAACGGGACGCACACGCGAAGTCCTGGAAGTAGGAGCGAATGCGTCGCATATCGTCCTAAGGACGTATACTAAACACTCTAGGCAATTGAGAGGTGACCACTCAATCACCATTTCCCACGTGTCTAACAATCTCACAACACTCGGCGGTTGAAAAGAAAGAGATGACAGAAGTGAAATAAAAACAATGTTACCGAATGGAGTGGTTCCGTTGACCCTTGACTTTTGCGTGTAAGTTCCATTTCCAAGCTCTACTCTTTTATCCTTGATGATGACGTTTCAAACCAAAACCAATGTGACGCTGAACTGTCATAATTCGACTTATAAAAGAAGTCAAACCCCAAGAGGTAGCGTATTGATATCGGTGTCAAAGACAAGATAGAGAAATGATATTGAAAATCATTCTCCAATTAAATCATGTCACACGGCCAACACAGCAGAAAGGCAAAATAAAATCAGAAGAAGAAGAAAAAATGAGGAGAGGAAAAGCGGTCTCGGATCCTACATCATCCATCAACAAGCTGATTTATAATGGTTTACGGAGGTCTCGTCATCGACCTACAAAACGAAATAGTGAGAAAAATAATCCAATAGGAAATGGAAATAATAAATCAACTCCAAAATGAAATAAAGTTCTAAAAGAAAATAAATTCTAAAGAAAATATTAAGGAACTGAAAATAAAATAGAAAATAAAATCTATATATTTAATTATATACAATATTCTAAGTAAAATAAAACTATAATATTCTATAAAGAAAAAATAGTATGAAATATATTTACATATAATATACAAATTGGTTTTAAAATAATATCCACAAAAACAATACAACAATATCCAAAAATAAAAGAAAACAGGAGGGATTTTAATCTAGAACAGAGGGGTTCATAGCCAGCAAAACGCAGTTGGGCCTTAAGCTTGACAGCCCAACTCAAAACAGCAAATAGCAGCAAAAAACAATAATAACAGAGGGGGCGTAGTACTGAATACGGGGGGGGGGGGGGGGGGGGGGGGGGGGGGGGTGGATCCAAAGAGTACACGGTGGGCCCTTAAGCCCACACCAACCACACAGCAAAAAATGAAACGGGAGGTGCAAAAAGGGAAGTTGAGGGTGATTGGATCTGAAAATGCAAAGGTTGGGCCTTACGGCCCACTAACCGTCCAAATTCCACGAGGTCTTCTTCGTCTTTCATTTTGCCTCACACAAAACCCTAGTCTCCTCCTTCCTCACTTCAGTCAACAACAAACCCTAGCCGCCGTTTGCCTCTCCCTCTCTCTCCGTCCCCAACCTCTCTCTCCTTTCCTGTTAAGAAAAATAACCAGCCAGCAAAACAACAAATAACATTAAAGACTCCACTGATTTTTCCATTGCTTGACAGTTGATGATGAAAACAAACTGGCGAATCCAGATCTAGAAGCTTGCAAAGCTTCGTTTAAAGTTATTAATGGCGATGAATCATGATTGCATGTGAGGATGGAGTTAATTTGAGATTTGTTGTGACGGTTATTGTATTCATGAAAATCTGAAGTTCGTTCACGGTGAGTGATGAAGTTTGATGTAGGTTGTTGGATGTTTTTAGGGCGAGTTTGAATGTCGAACCTGGAAATTTATTCACGTGTTGAAGGTGAGGGCATTGTGTTGTAGATCTGAAGAAATTTGAGGGGATTTGATCGAAGCTTGCTCGTGGTTCTGGATCGTGAAGGTGTGAGTTTAGATCTATGGTGTGAAAAACAGAAAAATTTGGGCAAGGTTGTTGCGGTTGAAGGTTTGAAATGATGATAACGGAGGTTGATTGTGTTTCTGGAAATAGTTTTCATAACGATGAAGTCGGTGATGGAGATCTGGAGATTTGAAGGTTCGTATCTGGGAAATGTTCGTGAAGATGATGAAGATGCATTGATGATCTGAAAAATGTTGAAGATATCATGAACATTGATAAACACGGGTGAGTTTGATGAATGCTGGAGGTTCAAATCTGGAAAAACTTGATGAAGATATGAATGTGTTTGAAGAAATCTGGAAAAACGCAGATGAAGGTTTGAAGGTCTTTGAAGGTGAGTGATGGAGAGGATGAACACAACTGGGTTTCGTATGAAGATTTGATGAGTTTTCTGGAAAAAAGTGGAAGAACGGATGAAGATTCATAGTGTTTCTGGGGAAAGTGTATGAAGGCGGTATGAACATGATGAATATGTGAAGAAAAAATATGGAAACCGTATGAACACTATGAACTTGGTATGAATTTTCTGGTGAACACATGATATTTCCGGTGATGTTTTGATCCGGTTTGATCTGTCCGGTGTTGGTTCCGGCGGTTTGTCTCGAAACGCGTGCCATCCAGCATTAATGAGCACTGTGTTATTTATATCCCCTACTGATGACATGTGGCGCAGATTACTGATTAATGACAGATTAATTAATTGAAAAACACAGTTAGTAAATAAAGCTGAATAATTAAGGCTACTAACAATTAATAATAAAAATATAATAATAAAAGCTGATGATGGATTAAACTAAGTGACAAATAATTAAGTGACATTAATTAAAAGTTAAACAAAACTTTAAGATCCTTATCTAATTAAACTAGAAAATTATAACCAAAATCAATTAATATTAATTAAAATCTAAATCAATTAAAAAACAATAAAACAAATAAAATTCTAGAAAAATAAAATAAAATCTATATTAAATCTAATAATATTCTAATAAATTCTAAAAAACCTCTAAAAAATAAAAATAAACCTATTTAAAATCTAAAAAAAATATGCCGAAAATAGGAAACAAATCTAGAAAATAAAATAAAATCAGTGAACAATAAAATGCGAGTATGCGACAAAATAAACAGTAATAAAACCGGATATCGAGATACCACAGAAACCAACAGCGCAGACTGAATCATCGGGTAGAGCGCCAATTTCAAAATAAATCTTCGTATCCGAAACGGTCTGGATTGTCGGAAACACGCGGAAAAGGGTTGTAATCCCAATTAAATCGATCTGGATGCAAATATGCACAATATGCGGTATGCGGATGCAAATGCAAATGAAACGAAACATAAGCCAAAAATGAGAAACGGTTTGTCAAATTTTGGGGTGCAACAATTAGGATTGGAGATCATCATGGAGAAGGGGTGGGTACAAATCATACTTTGAGCCTAATATCCTTTGTTTCAATAACCGTGAACCCGACCATGTTTTAACCCTTAAAAGACCTAATTGAGGCGGGGTTTATTTTGAAGGCATACTACAATGAGGTTGAGTAACCCGACTCCTACATGATTTGTTAATCATATCCTTGTTGTATCTTTCACTAATCAATCAGCACTACGTCTGGACTGTATAGTCCATTCGTCTCACTATCACGACACTTAATAAGTGACATTACTTTCAAAACTTGCATGAACACCGCATTAAAATTACCATTCTTGAGCAAACAATTTTAATTGCATGGTCAGTAGTTGACATGGAGGAAATTCCAACAGGGAACAGTCAAGCAGGACTGGATCATTTAGCAGTATAGATCAGAATTGTGTATACTCGGAAGTCCTGTGAATCTGAGGCATTGACATCCGGTGAGTATGGAATCTGTAAGTCTGAGGATAAGTCCCGAAGCATCGGTTGATTATGGGGAAAATCATTCATGAAGCAGTTGATAAGAAGTGAATCATCTCGAGACTCGGCCAATCAGGGGCAGGCCACCCAGAGTTTCTTTGATTTGAGGATAGATCCCTCCAGTGTTCAGTCGGGACAAGTTAAGTCGCGTCAACGCTCAATCAGAGGCAAGTCACTTCAAGAGTGCATTGAAGTTAATCATTCTGAGAGTTGTTTAATCAAGGATGGGTATTTTCATGGTGCAGATTCTGGGGCAAGTCATCTCGAGGTCGTCTCATGGCAAGCTATTTCTTCTCAAGGTGAACTTTGTCTCAAAGATCAGACTGGGGCAAGTTGGACTACACTGGGGCAAGCTACTCAAGCGAGCTTATTCTCCTTAGCCAGAGTTGAGTGTCAGGGAATCGTGCCATCGCCTCATCAAATAACCTTAACCTACCAAAAAGGCCTTGGTGCATTGGATTGTTATCCTACAGCCGAAACTTGTTACTTGTCAGAACCATGTAACCAATCATTTCCAAAGCCCAATTCTCGTCTGGCAAACCTTCAAACTAGTTCTCGTCTGGTCAACCCTTCACAAAACACCAGTTCTCGTCTGGTACATGTCAGTTTTCCAACCAGTTCTCGTCTGGTCACCTTTTCTTTAGCCTAGTGTTCAACCAGTTCTCGTCTGGCAAACACAGTTTCAAAGTCCAGTTCTCGTCTGGAAAACCAGAAATCAGTTCCCGTCTGATAACAAACCAGAAATCAGTTCCCGTCTGATACCAAACCTAGAAGTTAGTTATCGTCTAACAACTTAACCTTTTTGCCACCAGTTCTCATCTGGTAGTCCACCCTCGAATACTACTTCTCGTCTAGTATTTCCTTTTTAAATCCAATTTTGTTGGTAACCAGAAATAAATCCCTATCACCATAAACATGGTCCTACCTTACCAAAAAACCCAACTGTACCTGGCACGATAATTCTCAGTGGCTCACATGTTATTCCCCGAAACAAGGCTCGATTGATCTCATTTATCCACGATAGAGATTCTGTATCCCCCCAGGGTGATGTTGTTAAATCAGGAGTATCTCGCCAGCAATAGTTTTCATTTATCCCCAGCAGGTTGAGATTTATTTCTCCTCAGCAGTTTAAGATTGCAACAAGTTGAAATTGCATTTATCCCTTATCAGGATGTGATCAAGGTTATCCTCGGCAGGTCGGGATTGATATCCCCGGCAAAGTAGTGCCATCCCCAGCAGATGGATTGTGTACGACCATCCCTAGTGGGTTGAGATAGAAGTTTTCCCTGACAAGCAGATTTGGGTTTATTTCCCTAGCAATGGGACGAGTGCAATGTTGTTGTTCCCACAGAGTCTAGATGGTTGACTCCTTTCCCCTCAGAGTCTAAGTTATTGACTCATTCTCCATGCGGAGTCCGGTATTGTTGAGTTTATTTCTCACTTCCCCCAAGCAGAGGTTGATGTTGATTCCCTCCTTATCTAATCCCCAGCAAATTCAGCAGAGTTAATTTTCTTCCCCATAGAGTGGGACTGACTCAAAGATTGTTATTCTCCATCCTCAGTAGAGAGAGTATGGGATAATCTCCCAGTAAATCTTATTCAATATCCCTAGCAGATAGCGAATTCAATCACCGGCAGAATGGAGCTATCCCTCAGCAATCTGCTGTGTTTCCCCAGTAGAGTTATTCTGGCTGACCACTCAGGGCTGATTTTTTCCCCGTAGAATGGAGTTTTGTCTCCGGCCGAGTTGTTATTTCCCCATTAAAATGAACACATTTTCTTTATCAAAACATTAATCTTAAAAGCAAATTTTTCTTTTTTTAAAACATTAATCTTAAAAGCAAATTTTTCTTGATTAAAACATAAAAATAAAAACAATTTTTAAAACAAAAATTAAAACAACTTTTTCAAAAACGTAAAACAACTTATCTTATTAAAATGTAAATTTTTTAAAAATTTAAAACTCTTTTTTTAAGAAAAACTTAAGACTCTTTTTTATATATATAAAATTAAAATGTCTTTTTATAATTTAAACTTAAGATTTCTTTTTCTTAAAAATTAAAATTCTTTTTTTTTTATAATTTAGTACCTAACCCTTTAATAAAAATTCAAAATATAAATAATGTCTCACTTCCCCGTTTAATTTTCGTCCGAACATCAGTTAATCCCTCTTCATCTCTGCTTGCTAATCCATGATTTTAATCATATTTCAATTTTTTGGTTGTAAATTATGCGAGGCTATCGTCGCACGTTATTTTGTCCTTATTTTTTACTTTTCATGGTTGTAACTTACGTGAGTATATCGTCGCTTTATTTCCGTATATTTTATTATGGTTGTAATTACGCGAGGCTATTGTCGCTTTATTTTCGTATATGTTTTTATGGTTGTAATTTACGCGAGTAATCGTCGCATCTCACTTTTCTTATTGTTTTCATATTTGCATCTGTTTTAATCTTGCCATGTAATGATTCATTATTTGCACTATTAAACCTTCTGAAGGATTACGACCAGCAGTTTGACCGCCGAGTCAATAACCCTAAACCTTGACCATTTTAAAACCTTAATTTGCCTAGGCGTCCCGCCATGGACAAAAATACCATTTACCCTAGCATTAGGTCAACGAGTCGCCGTACTCCGTTTTAGGGTTTCCCGCCGTGGAACATTTAGTTTACTCTAGTTTCAAATTCAACTTTTCAACATAGAGATTGGAGTCGCCGCACTCCACGTAAGCGCTTCCTTAAGAATTGCTTACTCCCCATTGAAACCTTGACCACAGTCAAGAAGTTTCTAATCTCCCTTTCAAGGGGAACTATGATTACTCTGATTCCATCCTCTACCTCGGATACGTAGGCACAAGATGCGAGTCTTGGCGAGTAAACTTAGGACTAACCCTTAGGTCTTTCTTTTCATCTTTAACCCTTAGCAATATACCCTCAAGCAAATAATAAAGCAAAATAGTAAACTTTAAGAAAAAGGTTCCTGTAGAGTACTACAGAAGTTTAGGGTGCTAATTCCATAAGCTTAACCAACCTCTTACTTAGAAAATAGGTTCACTTGCTTTTATAGAGGGAAAAAACAAATCAAAAGCAGGAGAGAAACAAATATGTCGGCCACGCGAAGAAGAAGGGGTCTTTCAAACCCTAGGAAACAATGCAAAGGAAAACACGCCCGTCTCTTTGACTGGGTTGCTGTTTGCTTCTTTGAATCATTTTATTATTTTAATTATTTAATTACTTTATTATTTAATTATTTAATTATTTGATTAGTATTGTTTAATTATTTCATTATGTTATTAGTTAATCATTTTATTTATTTGGTTTATTAATAGTAATGGATATTATTTTTTGAGTTAGTTAATTAATTCTATTTTATTTAATAAACCTAAAAACAAAACTAAAAAAATTATTCTAGTAAAGTTTAATATAAATTAATAGTTTTTGAAATTTTTAGTAGATGTACTTTTTCTTTTGATAAAACCTTTGTTGAAACAATTTTTTTCTTTATTAAAATATTTTCTTTATTAAAACACTAAAATGAACACATTTTCTTTATCAAAACATTAATTTTAAAAGCAAATTTTTCTTTTTTTAAAACATTAATCTTAAAAGCAAATTTTTCTTGATTAAAACATTAAAATAAAAACAATTTTTAAAACAAAAATTAAAACAACTTTTTCAAAAACATAACACAACTTTTTTTATTAGAATGTAAATTTTTTAAAAATTTAAAACTCTTTCTTTAAGACAAAACTTAAGACTCTTTTTTATATAAACAAAATTAAAATGTCTTTTTATAATTTAAACTTAAGATTTCCTTTTCTTAAAAATTAAAAGAGCAAATGTTAGCACAAACATCACCCTGTACGGCAGCATTAATCTCAGCACAAACAGAGCAAATGTTAGTGTCGGTACATGAATCACAAGAGTAAGTATCATCAAAATCTGCTAATGATGGAAAATCAAAACACAATTCAGAATAAGTATCATCAACTAAATTTGAAGGAAACTCTTTTGGATTCACTACTGTTTGGGCAGGTGGTTGGTTTGATTCTTGAGCTTGTTGCATGGCATTCACTATAGTGGCAAGTTGTTCAATCTGTGTCTGCAAAGCCTGAAGACTTGAATCTGTTTGTTGCTGAAACTGAAGATCATTTATAGTCATTTGCTTGACAAGGTCCTCTAGTGAAGGTTCAGAAGGTTTAAAGCACATAATTTGGAATTCCTTCATATGCTTATTCGGATCCTCGCCTGCAAGACCATTAAATCTTGGCAACAAGTTTATTAATCCAGATTCCAATTCGAAAGGTACATTAACAGCAGGATATTCCATACATAAAGTATTATAATTCATATCAGGAGCAGCTAATTGCCTTAAGGTTCTATTATCAGCCATTTCAAAATCAAGTTCAGTGTACGAAGCAAACAAGTTATGCAGATAGTTAGACTCAGATAGTCAAAAACAAACACAAAGAAGGGAATCGATCAAAAAAATTCAAAAAAATAAACTGACACCGAAATTAATCTAATGACTTAAAAATATAATTTTGAGAATTTTTTTTATTTTTTTCGACTCTATGAAAACAGTAAAAAAATTCATTAAAAATAGAAAAATGATGAATTTGGCGATTCGAGGGGCCAACTCCTTTAACTCTTCTAAACTTAAGGACTTTTAATCGCACGATTTTTCTGCTTCAAGTTCACGAAACTGATCTCAAAAAGAAGGCGATTTGCCCAAAACCATGTTTTTTTACTAGGTCTGACGAGAAACAGGCGAAACGGAACGGCTGGACGCAAAAACCGCAAGAAAATACACAAAAATACAGAAAATTAAAACAAACAAAACCTAAAACTAGACTATTGGCTAAATCAACAAGAATCCCCGGCAACGGCGCCAATTTAATCAGTTGTCGCGCGTGGATCAGAAATGAGTCTTTTTGTAAAAATTATAGTACAGCGACAGTAATTCAGAATATCGTTCTCAAGGATTCTTGTAGTGATTGACCAATAAAGTAACAGTTTATGGGGGTTTGAATTTTGATTAAGAGAAAAAATACTTAATATAAGTGACTATAAAAAAAGTGATTATTAAAATAAGCTAAAACGGCTAATCCTACTGATTCGGGTTCCGACTTATCATCGGCTATTATAACATCAATCTCTAAACGGCTCCAATCCTATTGGATTATGATATTAATCAGACAAGCGCTTACCAACATCAAATGAATTATGTTCCTGTTTACCGAATTAAGCAAACGGTTAAGAATATGACGAATTAACGAATTAAGCAAACGATAACACGCAATTAAATTTAAGAACATGCATACAATCGAATTTAATCAATTCTATCCTATGAACAACTATTGAATTAAGCAAACAATTGCAATCAAATTAAGCAAATGACTTCATAGAAAAGGATTGAAAGGAATCAGATTTAAATTGATATTATAATAACCTCAAAGTGTTGAAACCGTACACAGCAGGATTTGCCCGAAGGTATTAGTTTTCCATGAGTTCTTATCAAACTTCTCTCCCCATTTTTTCCATGAATAGTATATAATTAACAGTAAAACAAGGTTTTCCCTAAAAAGAAAAACAATGGATCCGGTTCAAAACCCAACTGGGTCGAAAATATAACCTAGACCCAGAACATGACCCAAAACTAAAACAAATTCCTAATATTGTAACTTCAACGAATATTCTGGGAAAATATGCTCTGAATCTGACTTCGACTCCAACACGAAAGTCGTAGCTCTCTCTCTTAGCTTTCCGGAAATTCTAAGAACGCCTCAAACGGATTCTCGGAAATCCAGTTATGATCGTTTCCGCGCAGACTGTTAAAGCTGAAAAATAAAGTGCGAAAATCAAATTAAACTAAAAATAAAATAAGATATAAAAACATAATAAAACATAAGAATAATCAAAATAAAGTAAAGAAATTCCTAAGTAAAAATATAGGAGAATGTGCATAAAGATGCACTGATCAGTAATCATCGCATCGCACTTTTCTTACTATTTTCATATTTGCATATGTTTTAATCTTGTCAGGTAATGATTCATTATTTGCACTATTAAACCTTCCGAAGGATTAGGTCCAGCAGTTTGACCGCCGAGTCAATAACCCTAAACTTTGACCATTTCAAAACCCTAATTTGCCTAGGCGTCCCGCCGTGGACAAAAATACCCTTTACCCTAGCATTAGGTCAAGGAGTCGTCGTACTCCATTTTAGGGTTTCCCGCAGTGGAACATTTAGTTTACCCTAGTTTCAAATTCAACTTTTCAACGTAGAGATTGGAGTCGCCGCACTCCACGTAAGCGCTTCCTTAAAAAATGCTTACTCCCCATTGAAACCTTGACCACAGTCAAGAAGTTTTTAACCTCCCTTTTGAGGGGAACTACGATTACTCTGATTTCATCCCCTACCTCGGATACGTAGGCACAAGATGCGAGTCTTGGCGAGTAAACTTAGGACTAACCCTTAGGTCTTTCTTTTCATCTTTAACCCTTAGCAATATACCCTCAAGCAAATAATAAAGCAAAATAGTAAACTTTAAGCAAAAGGTTCCTGTAGAGTACTACAGAAGTTTAGGGTGCTAATACCTTCCCTAAGCTTAACCAACCCCTTACCTAGATCTCTCCCCGCATTATTTACGAAGGTTTTCCTTCTTTTGACCTTTTCCTTCGGATAAATCAAGGATCAGTTGTGAATCAAAGATTTGCAATTCAAATTAATTAATAATTTGATATTCTATTCTAACCGCAGCACCCAATAACTAACCAATAGCTAACTAGTAGGAAAAAACAAATCTAAAACCAACTTTTGAAATCAATTTCCATTAATTAAAAGATATTAAAGATTTGAGTCATAACAAAGATTTGAGTATTTTTTATTTATTTAATTATTTTGTATTCAATGTGTTGCGGTGGAAATAGGATCACAAACTATTAATGAGTTTGAATCGCAATTCTTAATTCACAACCGCTCTTTGATTTATCCAAAGGAAAAGGTCAAAAGAGGGAAAACCTATTTTGCATCGTAAACACAATGCGGGGAAAGATCTAGGGTTCGGGGGTTGGTTAAATTTAGGGAAGGTATTAGCACCCTAAACTTCTGTAGTACTCTACAGGAACCTTTTGTTCAGATGTTTACTATTTTGCTTTATTTATTTGCTTAAGGTATATGTACAAAAGATTAAAAGTGAGAAAAGAGACCTAAGGGGTTAATTCTAAGTTTACTCGGTGTTGCACCCTAAAATTTGCCCAGCCTTATTCCTTGGATTTATGTTGCATCATCATTAGCATTTGCATGTAGAGTCATGTACATAGACTAACCATCTGCATAGCATAAGCATAGCAAGTCATTCAACAGGGGACCAATCATTGCTTCCATCTCTAGAGGCCTAGCAAGAGGTTATCATCATAATTCAACCTCATTCAAGTCATCAGGAAAGAATTTGAAAGCAAAGAGTTCAGCAGATCAAGCCTTGAGTCCATCTCCTAGCTGAGGGTATCTGAGGACCAACAAGAGGATTGTGAGCTGTGAAATGAAGGTATGGAGAGCATCTAGACATCTTGAGAGACTTATAAAGTCATTTGGAGAAGAAAACAAGTCATTGATGAAGGCACAAGAGCTATAGTTGAAGACAGTCAACTAGGGTCATCTGGGTCAACCCTAGGTCAACCCTAGGTCAATTGACTGACTTAAGAGGGCATTCAAGTCTATTGGAGAGATGTGGGGATCAACATTTGATATATGAAGAAGGATATGGAGATATGACAAGGAGAATTCAAGAGAAATCAAGGAGAAGAGGAGTTACTAAATTAGGGTTTCTCTGTAAAATCCCCTAGTTTAGGTCAAATTTCCAAGCAAGATAAGTCAAAATGCTAACTTCAAATGGCTTCTTGGCCAACATGAAACTTGTAGAGAATCTCAAGACCTTTAATTTGAGTGGTGGAAGACCTCAAGGAGATTTATAGAACTCAAGTTATGGTCCTTACAAGTTACAGGTCATCTGGGGTGTCTGAATTTTTGTCTGTGAAAGTGACTTGACTTCCAAGCTAGTTTTGCCCCTCAAGGAGATTTCAAATGAATTCTTGGTCAACATAAGAATTGTTCCTCATTGTCTTAGCTTTCTAGAATGGTATGGTATGCCTTCATATGATGTGGAGAACTCAACTTATGGTCTTGACAAGCAAAGGGTATTTTGGGCATTTGTGAATTACAGGTCATTTTAACCTATACCCAAAACTCATACAAGGAGGCCTCAAATGGAAAAACTTACAACATCAAACTTGCTCCAAATGGGATTTTAAGTCTAGAAAGAAGGTCACAAGTTATTGGAGAAGCTCATAGCATGGAGTTGCATGATAGGTCAAAATATGAACTAAAAAGGCTTATAAAGTGAATAATTTCAAGTTGGAAAATGGTTTGGGAGATTTACAAGTCCAAATGGAGACTTCCAATATATGATTTTGAATGGAAAAACAATTCTAAGAACAATGGTTCATACACTTTTTTGAGTTTAGAAGGAAAAAATGAAGTTATCCATGGTTGCTTATCATTTAAGAAACATAATCAAAAATGAGCCAAAGTTTGAAAACAAGGGAATGTGCAAGATGGATCTAGAATGTTCATTTGGGGTCTATATAAGCATGAAATGAGAATTTGGCAAGTGTTGGCTTCATTTGCACCAAGAATTTCACAAAATTCTCTCATTCTTTTCCATTGAATTTTCACTCCAATTCTCCAAAACCTTCATCAATTTTCATTCACATCAATTCAATCTTGTTCAATCATCATCCTGGATCATAATTGAAGCAAAGATTTGGTGATTAGACTCCATTTTCGAGCACATTCTTCATCATCATCAAAGTTGAAGTTTCCATTGGATAGCACAATTCAAGCCAAATCTCACTCAAGTGTTGCATACAGAATTGAGTATTGAGTGTATAGATCAAGATCCAAGCCTTGGAAGCCTCAGATCCTCAATCTCCATAGCTGTTTTCAAGCTCTTACACCAGGTATGTTTTCATTCAAATTGCTTGATTCAGTTAGTTTAACATGATTTCATTAGTTTAGATATGATCTAGGTGGTTAGGAGATTAGTTTAGATGAATTTGGAGTGATTTAGAGACCATTGGTAGCAGGTGCCATAAGCTGTTAGGGCTTGAATCTCTTAGGTTAATGCATCATAATGTTAGCTTGATGGATCAGATTGATCACCATTAGTTGTAGGTTAGGTTAGTATAGGTTTGGTGGAGAGTTATCATGATGCATCTCAGTGTATTTCCATGGTGACCAGATGTTGCTTCGATCGGGTTTGTTGTTGTGGTGAGTTTCAAATCAATCTAATGCCATAGGATTATAGAGGGAGAGATTATGAGCATCTTTCATGTTGGAATCATGTTGATTCATGGTCTGGATAGGGAGAACAGGCTGGTAGAAGCTTGCTCGTGCATGGAGGTTTAATGGTGAAACCCTAAGTTCAGTTGATCCAAGGAAGGAGACGTAATCTGTGCCATTCATTTTGTACAAGACCATTGACTTCCAAGGCAATCGTGTGGCCTGTATTCAATTCAGAATTTGGAGGGAGTGTGCTGGCCAAAACGCACCGTTTCATTAATTGAAACGGGCGGGCCTGAGTGATATTGTTATCCCCACCCCCAGGTTTAAGCCCAACTCAGATTTCAACGTGGTTTCCCTTCTTTTCTCACCCCCAGCTCGTTTTTATTTTCATCAATTCTGAGTGTTTTCTAGGCCTAACTCAAAATGATATGCGCACCCCCCTGCTGTTGGCCCATTGTGATTTTGAACTGGGGCGAACTGCTATTCATACCCCTCTCTCTTATTTTAATTCATTTCATTTTCTTATTTCATTTTAATATTTTACCAATTTTCATAAATTCATAAATAATTCATAAAAAATGCTTTTTAATCCATTCTTTTTACCATGTTTTCATTAAAATGTCTAGAATATTATAGGAAAATAAATTTTCATTTTTAGTTTTATCTCATATTTTTTACATATTTTCTAAATAAATGTCATAATAAATAGTTACATTTTATGCATTATTTTTATGATTTTTGTTCTCTCACATGCTTTGATATTTTTTGATCATTCTTTTCATATTGTTTAGATGAGATGTTAAGCTTGTAGAAATATTTTAGTTCCCATTTTTAGAGGTTAATTTTAGGTGATTAACAGATGCTTGAATATCATGAACAAAACTAGGGTTTTAGGTGACAACTTAGGAGTTTGATTTCATTCCCCTTAGGACTTAGGATTTAAATAGATTAGTTATGGGACTATATGGGTTATGGGTAGCTATTAGATCCCTTAGAAAAAGTCAGGATTCCCCTACTGATATTATTACTGTTTGTATATCTGTTGTTTGGTGTGGTGTGCCCTCTGGGGTTTATTGATTGTTTGTTTGGGTATTGGGTTTGTCTGGGGCCCTGGGGAAGCTGAAGATTTGTGGAGATGAAGCTATTGGAGATTCAAATGCTGAAGATCAACTGTCAGAGTTGAGGAGGAGTTTCCTGCTATCAGTTGCTGAGGAGACTAGGGTTTAGGAGCTAGGCAGAGCTCTAGATTAGAATGATTATTTCTCAAACATGGATTGCCTTGTCTGCATCCATTCTTCTCTGTGATTCAGAGTCTCTCTAAGACACTCACCCCCTTCCTTGGAAGGCTTGGTGATGGTGTCTATGAGATAGAACTCTTGAGAGAAAATGTCTCTTGTGTTAGAAGCAGTCTGTTCACCACCTTTGGTAGTCAGCTGATTGCTTAACACCCAATTCACTCTTGTGACTGATCCCTCATCCTGGAGGTTTGAGCTTGAAGAAAAGCCATTGCAGATGGAAGACTGATGATCAAAGCCCTTGTCTGAAGGCCATGAAGATGGAGATTGATGCTGTTTCTTTTGCTGTATTTCATTTGTTGGTGTATTGATTGGTTTTCTGAACTGTATTGTTTGCTGTTTACCCTGTTGGGTTGAAAGTGAATCCGGTTCACTTTTGCCTATTGTTTTCTAGGTTCGAGGTTGAGTGGGACTCCCTTGCCTCGCTTGTATTGTTGCATCCATGCATTTTACTGCTTTACTGTATATATCTGATATTGTTTCTGTTTCTGCCTATCCCTTAGGATCTCTGTTTCTCTCTGCGCAAGAGAGGAGCATGATAGACACTAGGTCTTAACCCATGCATGATAACATTAGGTTAGTTTGTTTCCCTTTGCAACCGTAGGTTAGAGTTCTGTCTCTGCTTCCTCAAAACAAACAGAAAAACACAATAAATATTTCAAACACAATAAAAGACACTTCTTCCGTAAAAGAATGTGAACTCATCAAAACGTCATTTCTGTCCTCTCGGACTGTTAATCAGAAAAACCTTTTTCAGAAGGAATAAAATCAACCAAGACAAGCTTGTGTCTTCCGTAGCCCGAACTACGTTTGCTCTGATCTTTCATGCTGTATGAAAGTACGTAGGCATAGGATGCGATATCCTAGCGAGCAACCTTCCCCTCCTTTCCCGTAGGTAGGCGAACTACGTTGACTCTGATTTCTCGTTCCAGACGGGAATACGTAGGCATAAAGTGCGATACTTTGCCGAGTCATTTTTATTTCCATTTTATTTTCTTTTTCACCCTTGACCTATAGTTTAGATAGAATAACAATCCATACCCGAAAACAAGCGTGGATCCCGTCGAGTACGACGGACGTGAGGGGTGCTAATACCTTCCCCTTGCGTAACCGACTCCCGAATCCAGGTTTTGGTTGCGATGATCATACCTTTCCCGTATTGTGCGAGGTTTACTCTGAGCGTTTCCTTTCCCGCTCCCGTGGGATAAATAACGCACGGTGGCGACTCTTCTGTTCAGCCGGCGCCGATTTTCGCAGTAGCGACAGCTGGCGACTCTGCTGGGGACCCAACGTCCCCTGGCTGCTAAGGACTGCGACGGTCCTTATGCATTTGGGATCCAACGTCCCTTGAGAGAGTCAATCCTAACGCTTGTTTTCCCGTCGAGGATTTTGTATGGAGTTATTTTATATTTCTAACCTTGTATTTTCAGCTTTATATATATTGTTCATTATTGCTGTATCTGGGGTGTGACGGGTGTTCTGATATTGAGAGATAAGCCGGACCTGGGCTTGAGTGCACCTAGAATTAGAGTAGAAATTAGTGGGCGCCCGCTTGCTTTGCTTGCTTTGGTGTCCCATGAAATCTACACTCAGACGAGGTTCCTCTGGTTGGCCTCCTGCCCCTTCCTTTGGTTGGCGTGGGTTGCTGGTTAGTTGGATTGTCGACTCTGGGGACCGATCATTTGGAAGTTGGCTGAGTGAGGCCTCTTCAGGATTTGATGATGCCACTCCTTCTGGGAATCGTATCATCAACCCTGAAAGTCTGTGACGCCGACGACCGCATAGGATGCCGTACCTTGTGCCAGTTATAGGGCCACCCACCTGTGAGGGGATTTGGGGTTATGCAGGTAACTAGACCTCCAGACTACCGGTTATTTCTTGATCAGAGATCTTGGTTATTTATGGAGATTTATTCTGAGGTCTGTCAGAGACCATGTGGAGATTTATTCTGAGGTCTGTCAGAGACCAGTTGGAGATGTGTTATGAGGTCTGTCAGAGACCAGTTATAGATGGGATTTGAGGTCTATCAGAGACCAGTGAGTTATGGTTTGAGGTCTGTCAGAGGCCAGTGTTGGAGTTTTATTTTAGGTCTATCGGAGACCAGGGTTTGATGACTTCTGGACGGTCTATCTGAGACCTTTCTTGATTGGGTTTAGGCTAGTCAGCTGCAGCTTTGGTCCCTGTTGAATGTTACTTGCATTGCATCCCTGCATATACATTATCATTTGCATTTCACTAACGTGTGTCTGTGCTGCAGGTGCATTTGCATTTCCCTAGTTCTAGTGCCCAGACTTCTGAGTTTTGATCATGACTAGCTTACGGAGAACAGTTGCTTACAAATTGCCTACGCCTGATATTGTTCCTCTACTGGGGTTGATCTCTCTTGCTGATGAGGGTGTTCGTAGGAGTTTCCGGATGAGCTATGGTAGATTATTGAGATTGGTGTGCAAACCTACAGAGGTAGAGTTAGATGGGCTGTATGCTTTGATGCAATTCTATGACCCTGCTTTGAGGTGTTTTACGTTCTCTGACTTTATTATGGGACCAACCCTGGAGGAATACGCTGAGTATGTTGAGCTGCCTGTGCAGAACCAGGTTCCATTCATTCATTATGATGCCAAACCCAAGCCGGAGGAATTGGCAAAAGCCTTGCATGTTGATGCTTCTGAACTTGTGACTACTGTTTCCCGTGGAGTTCCAGGCTTCTCATTTCAGTTCTTAGTTGGTAAAGCCCAAGAGTATGCTAAGAATGGGTGCTGGGTTGCTTTCAATGCTGTGTTGGCCTTGTGCATTTATGGCATAGTACTGTTCCCCAATATACCGGATTTTGTGGACTTCGATGCTTTCTACTTGTTCGCCGCTGGTAATCCTGTACCTACCTTACTCGGAGATCTCTACCACTCGCTGCATTACAAGAATGAGAAGGGAAGAGGGAAGAATGTTCATCTGTGTGTGCCCTTGTTGAGTATGTGGTTTGAGAGTCACCTTCCTAAGAGAGGATCTGCTGCAGAGACTACAGTTCCAGTTGGTTGGCCGGAGCGTTTGATGAGGTTATCGTCGGAAGATATGGAGTGGTTTGATAGAGACCTGTTGGGATCGGAGCTCATCTTCAGTTGTTCTGGTTACCCTAATGTGCCATTGATAGGAAGAAAAGGGTGTATCAATTACAACCCTTCTCTATTCATTCGCCAGTTCGGATATGCGCTGAAGAATCCACCTCAAGAGGAAGGAGTACAGGAATCTCTGTACTTCACCGGTGACGTGAAGGGGGAGTTATTAGCCAAGTTGCGACATGCTTGGACGCGTATTAACCGCAAAGGGAAGCCGTTGTTAGGAAAGAATGACTGTCAGGCCTATGCACCTTATAGAGCTTGGATTCAGGAGAGGGCTAGTCAGTTGAAGATGCCATTTCCAGAGGCACCAATTCTTGTTCCTATTCCGGTAGAAGAGCCGACTACTGTTTCTAGAGAAGCATATGAACAGGTTGTGAGGGAGAAAGAAGCCTTGATGAAGATTAATGAAGGGTTAGAGCAAGAGCTAGCCCAGGCACGCAGTGAGAAGAACAAGGCCGTATATGCTTTCCAACAACAGATTGAGCTGGTAAACAGGTTAGGAGCTGAGTTGACCGAGGAAAAGAAAAAGCGCGAACGTCTGGGGCAAGAGTTCAGAAGCTCCCATGACATGCTGGAAGCCAAAAAGAAGGCGCTTGACGCAGCACACCGAGAGATATCTTCTTGCAATAAGACTTGGAATGCTACACTCACCAACAACAAGAAGAGGGAAGATAAGCTAAAGCAGCAAATTTCCGACCTCGAGGAGAAGTTGAAGTCTAGCATCAAGAAATGTGAGGAGGAAGTGATGAACCGGTATAGTGTCCAGCATGCACTGAACAAGGCAATCAAATCCAGAGATGAAGCAGTGTCCCAGAAGCGAAAGTTAGAAGATTGCTTCGGAGAAGCGGCATGGGAAGAAACTGCTGAAGACGTACGCCGTGTCCTTAAGAAGAGAAACCAGCTTGTTGAAGGGCTGCTTGATCGACCAAGCCATCCGGAGACCAAGAAGCTGATAGAGGAGTACCAAACTTTTGGGAGGATTTGATCGTTCCATTATTTGTATGCTTTATTTGCGTAGTGCTGACCATCACCAGGATTGTTGGTTGAGGTCATGCCATCTTTGTACTCTCATTGATATTGTACCCTGGGCTTATTGATTCTCTCTGCAATCTACGAGGCTTTCTATGATTCAGCTCCGATATTCCTATTGTCAACACTGTCACTGCACCGGCACCTTCGCACTAGAACTGGGGGAATGAACTTCCCTAATGCACAGACACATTGCATTGCATTCATATTCATCTTGCATAACAGGTAATCTTTGAATGGTGTCTTATCTCCTGCTTTGATTCAGGTACTTAACAGGATTCCAGATCAACATCCGCACCGCTATTCTACACGATCCAACTGTCGGAAAGTCATGGACCAGATTCAGAATGAGATGCAGGATGTACGCGAGAAGCTCGCCCTCTTCATGCAAACCATGGAGGCTATAGCAAAAGGGCAAGAGAACTTGCAGGCCATGGTCCAGCCTCTGTTGGCTCGCAACGCTGGTCATGGTAACGAAGATCATCAGTCTGTCCGGGTTGATACTGCTCATGGAGATGGCACTCCAACGCCAGTGGCTCCGCCTGTCGTCAATGTGAATGCTGCTAACGTCAACAACGCTACCGCTGCTGTGAATGGTAACGTCGGAGTTGGAAATGAAACTGCTGTCCATAACGCTGGGCTGGGTGATGTCAATGTGGGAGATAATCTCGGAGGCAATGGCTTTGTCAACGCTGGGTTCGGATTCAACGATCAGGGATTCGACAACACTGGCAAGTATGGCTTTAATGCTCAAGGCTTTGGGCAAGATGGTTATGGTATGGTCAATCAGGGCTACGGAGGTTTTGGAAACGGAAACGGTGCTGGTTTTATGGCTGGTGGTCCTGCTGGAGGTGTTCAAGGGTATGGCAACAGAGGCCGAGTTCCGGGGATGAATCAGGTCAGAGCTGGACGTAATAATGCGTATGATGTATACGGGGCTGGAAACGGTATGTGGCAAGAGGATCAACAGGAGGACGCCTTCTCTGGAGGGGGTTTTGACGGGCCGATGGATGATTCTCAAAAGATTAGAATGCTGGAAGAGCAAATGAAGGGAGTCCTAAATCAGAGTGCTGTAGGACTGGACATGGCAACAATGGGCTTGGTACCTGGGCTGAGGGTGCCAATCAAGTTCAAAGCGCCTGCGTTCGATAAGTACAAAGGAGATACATGTCCGAAGGTTCATGTACGAGCTTATTACAGAAAGATGTCTGCATACTCCACTGACGAAAGAATGCTCATGCATTTCTTTCAGGATAGCCTATCGGGTCCTTCATTAGAGTGGTACATGGGGTTGGAGCCCACTGATATCAAGACTTGGAAGCAATTAGCAGAGGCGTTCGTAGCCCATTACAAATATAACAGTGACCTGGCACCCAATCGGGTCCAGTTGGCCGGGCTTTCGCAGAAGAAGGGGGAGAGTTTTAAAGAATACGCGCAAAGGTGGCGCGATATGGCTGCCAGGGTCCGTCCTCCTGTGGAAGATAAAGAAATGAACGATATGTTTGTTGGTACATTCACCGGGCTGTTTCATGATATGTTGTTTCATACGTCTCTGGCTAGTTTTTCAGATCTGATTCTGATGGGTGAAAAGATTGAGCGGAACATTAAGCAAGGAAAGTTCCAAGTTGACGAGTCAGCTGCATCTGGCAGTAATAGGAAAGCTTATGGTGGGCGCCGTCAGGGCGAAGCTAGTGCTGTATTTGGAGGCCGAGGCCGAGGCCGAGGCAGGGGAAGAAATCAATATCGTCAGCAGCAGCAAGTGTCGAGTGTCACCATCCCGTATCAACAGCAACCAATCCAGCAACAACAACAGGTTCAGCAGCAACCAATGCCACAGCAGCAGCAGCCTCAGCAGGGGGCACAGCAAGCTCAGAGAAAATTCCAGGGTGGTAAGCCGAGAAGGGTGTTCGAGAAGCCTCCCTCTAACTATGCTGATTTATTGCAGACCTTGTTGGGATTGAATCTGGTGGAGAAAAGAACCTTGGCACCGATAACGGGAACTCCCCCGTTCGGCTATGATGCAAATAGGCGCTGCGAGTTTCATTCTGGGGCCCCGGGCCATGATATAGAAGGTTGTCATGCTTTTAAGCACGTTGTGCAGGATCTCCTGGACAACAAGTCTATCAACTTCGGAACGACCGGTGCGAATATAGTCCAGAAACCCATGCCTAATCATGGGGCGAATGCCGTGCTGACTGAGGAAGGGCTGAATCTGATTATGAACGTTGAGGATTTAAAGACGCCGCTGAGCAAAATAAAAAGCTGACTGTTGCAAGGAGGTGTTTACCCGGGTTGTAATGAGTACTGCTTAGATTGTTGGGCCCTGTCTGGGGGGTGTGAGGATTTGAAGAAAGGCATTCAGGCCTTAATTGATGAAGGTGTATTGCAGTTTGATAGAACAGCAACTGATGAGCCGGCAGGGGCAGTAATGGATAATCGGAGTGATGTTGCCACAGTGACAATTCCTAGGAAGACGATCACTATTTCAGCACCAGCTCAGCGACCACCGATTACTATAACTAAAGCCGGGCCAATCCCGTATGAGAGCACGAAAGCGGTCCCATGGTCGTATGGGCTAGAGGTGTATTGTGACGGGATTAAAATCGATGTTAACAAGCAGTCAGCGGAGGTTGTGGATAATGTTGTGGGTTCAGGAGGCATGACGAGGAGCGGCAGGATCTTTATATCTCCTGAAGTAGAGGCCGAAAGGCTAGCGAAAGGAAAGGGGAAAGCGGTTGAGAATGTTCCGATTCAAGCAAATGAAAAAGAAGCAGCATCTAAGGATGTCGAAGAATTCATGCGCTTAATTCGGAAGAGCGACTATAAAATCGTGGAGCATCTGCAGCAAACGCCATCCAAAATATCTATTCTGTCATTGCTGTTGTGTTCGGAAGCCCACAGGAACGCTTTGCTGAAAGTCCTGGACACTTCTTTTGTACCCCAGGATGTCTCCGTGAACCAGCTAGAAGGAGTATTAGCACATGTGAATGCAGGCCACAGTCTGGGCTTTACTGATTTCGACTTGACTCCGAAAGGAAGGGATCATAATATGGCATTACATGTATCTGTTGAGTGCAGAGGGTCGACAATGTCGCACGTATTGGTTGACACCGGGTCGTCTTTGAATGTGCTGCCTAAGAAGGCTATGATGAAGCTGGATGTTCGAGGGATTTTGTGTACACCAAGTGATTTGGTAGTCAGAGCGTTTGACGGCACGCGGAGAACAGTCTTCGGATCGATTACCTTGCCTCTGCAAGTGGGGCCGGAAGTGTTTGCCACGGAGTTTTATATCATGGATATACAGCCTGCGTACAGCTGCTTGCTGGGAAGACCTTGGATTCATGGGGCGGGGGCTGTTACGTCAACCCTGCATCAGAAGTTAAAGTATATGGTCGGAGACAGTGTAGTCACCGTGTGCGGAGAAGAAGACATCCTGGTCAGCCATCTTTCTTCGTTTAAATATGTGGAAGTCGACGGGGAGATCCACGAGACGCCATGCCAGGCATTCGAAGGTTTGCGCATAAAGGACAAGAGTCCCGGGCCAAGCAAAGTGCCAGAGATAGCCGTTTCTTCGTATAAAGAGGCTCAAGCGCTAGTGAAGGCAGGAGAAGCCAAGGGCTGGGGCAAAGTATTGGACATTCCGGTGAAAATGGACCGGTTCGGACTGGGGTACCGACCGTCGTCATCAACTCCTTCTGTGGGGGCCCCTCATTTCAGAAAGTCAATCACCATCTCTGCCAGTGGAGTATGTCATGAATCTGTCAATGCTGCTTCAGAATCCGATGAAGGGGACAGCGACTGTGATATGGATGCCTGGATTCAGCCAAGCACGCCAGGACAAGGACTATGCAACTGGTCCATTCAGGAGCTTGTTCCTGTGACTTTTAAACAGTAATGCTTTGCTTTATTAATTGTTGAATAATCTGATGTCTTGCCCGGGGCATCAGGATTTGCTTAGGGCTGTGTTGTTATAAACATTGCTTTGTTAATCATTAAATAAATGGCGTTTTTTTCATGTGCAAATACTGTAATCCCTGTCTTTCTTGTTTTGTATTTTTCAACAAAATGGCAACGTGGTTATCCGCTTTATACGCATTTTGAAGCACTTAACCCTTTCTTTTGCAGGATAACATTTTCAGATGACATCCTTGAACCACCTATGACTCGTCCCGACTTCGAGCACCCGGTGTTCCAGACCGAAGAAGAGGTTGTCGAAGATAGCGACGTTCCTGAAGAACTGTCTTGGTTGGTGAAGCAAGAGGAAAGAGCCATTTTGCCTCACGACGAGGTTATCGAGATTATCAATTTGGGGTCGGAAGGGGTTGAGAAGAATATTCGTATTGGAGCCGCATTGCAGAGTGATATCAAGCGAAAACTGGTTGAAATGCTCCGAGAGTATAATGATGTATTCGCTTGGTCGTATCAAGATATGCCAGGGCTCGATACAGATATGGTTGTGCATCGTCTGCCACTGAAAGAAGACTGCCCGCCTGTCAAACAAAAACTTCGTAGAACTCGTCCAGATATGGCAATGAAGATCAAAGAGGAGGTTCAGAAACAGTGGGACGCTGGGTTCCTGGCTGTGACGAAGTATCCCTCATGGGTTGCTAACATCGTACCGGTGCCAAAGAAAGATGGCAAGGTTCGAATGTGCGTGGATTATAGAGATTTGAATAAAGCAAGCCCAAAAGACGATTTTCCACTTCCTCATATTGACGTATTAGTTGATAATACCGCTCAATACTCTGTATTCTCCTTCATGGATGGCTTTTCAGGCTATAATCAAATTAAAATGGCGCCAGAGGATATGGAGAAGACTACTTTCATAACGCCTTGGGGAACATTTTGCTACAAAGTGATGCCCTTTGGTTTGAAAAATGCTGGGGCAACATATCAGCGTGCGATGACAACTCTCTTTCATGACATGATGCATAAAGAGATTGAAGTTTATGTTGACGATATGATTGCCAAATCCCAGACAGAGGAAGAGCATCTGGTGAATCTGTTGAAGTTGTTTAAAAGGCTTAGGAAGTTCAGGCTGAGGCTGAACCCTAACAAATGCACCTTCGGGGTGAGATCGGGTAAGCTCCTGGGGTTCATAGTAAGCGAAAGAGGAATAGAGGTCGATCCTGCTAAAATAAAAGCGATTCAAGAAATGCCGACGCCTAAAACAGAGAAAGAGGTGCGCGGGTTTTTAGGGAGATTGAACTACATTGCCCGGTTCATATCTCACCTGACTGCTACGTGTGAACCATTATTCAAGTTGCTAAAGAAAGATCAAGCTGTAACGTGGAACGATAATTGTCAAAAGGCGTTCGACAAAATAAAGAAGTATCTGCAGGAGCCTCCTATTTTGATACCCCCAGTGGCAGGGAGACCCTTGATAATGTATTTGACGGTTCTTGAGGGAAGCATGGGTTGCGTTCTTGGTCAACACGACGAGACGGGGAGAAAAGAGCATGCAATCTATTACTTGAGTAAGAAATTTACAGATTGTGAATCTCGATATTCAATGCTGGAGAAAACTTGTTGCGCGCTAGCCTGGGCCGCCAAGCGTCTGAGGCAGTACATGCTGAATCATACAACCATGCTCATCTCGAAGATGGATCCAATCAAATATATATTCGAAAAGCAGGCGTTGTCAGGTAGGATTGCCCGGTGGCAGATGATCTTGACTGAATACGATATTCAATACGTCTCGCAAAAGGCGATAAAGGGGAGTGTGTTGTCTGAGTATCTGGCGGAGCAGCCTATTGAAGAGTATCAATCAATGAGATTTGACTTTCCTGACGAGGATATCATGTATCTCAAGATGAAGGATTGTGAAGAGCCGTTACCAGACGAAGGACCAGAGCCGGGGTCCAAATGGCAGATGATATTTGATGGAGCTGTGAATGCTTACGGTAGCGGAATAGGGGCAATTATCACTACGCCGCACGGGTCGCACATCCCGTTTACTGCCCGATTGACCTTTGCTGTTACCAACAATGAGGCCGAATACGAAGCTTGTATAATGGGGCTTGAAGAAGCCATTGATTTGCGAATCAAACATTTAGACGTATACGGAGACTCAGCTCTGGTGGTGAATCAGATCAAAGGGGAATGGGAGACACGGCAGCCCAATTTGATACATTATATGAATTATGCAAGGAGATTGTTGCCTTTCTTCGACAAAGTTGAATTGCATCATGTGCCGCGGGCAGAAAATCAAATGGCTGACGCCCTTGCCACTTTGTCTTCCATGTACAAGGTCAATTTCTGGAACGAAGCTCCCCAAATCACTATCTCTCGGTTGGACAGGCCAGCTTATGTATTTGCTATTGATGAAGCGTCTGATGGCAAACCGTGGTATTTTGATATCCTTAATTTCCTGAAGAATAAAGAGTATCCGGCTGGGGCATCCAGTCAAGATCAGAAGACTCTCAGGAGATTAGCGGGTAATTTCTATTTGAACCCGGATGGTGTCTTATACAGAAGGAACCACGACTTGGTGTTGTTGCGTTGTGTAGACGAAAAAGAGGCAAAGCTTCTCATGGAGGAAATTCACGAAGGTGCCTTTGGTACGCATGCTGGCGGGCATGCTATGACGAGAAAACTGCTGAGGGCAGGTTACTTTTGGCTGACGATGGAAACTGATTGTTTCAAATTTGCAAGAAAGTGCCATAAGTGCCAAATTTATGCTGACAAAATACATGTGCCTCCGAGTCCTTTGAATGTGATGTCATCTCCATGGCCATTCTCGATGTGGGGAATCGATATGATTGGAAAGATTGAGCCGACGGCTTCTAACGGGCATCGGTTCATCCTCGTAGCAATCGATTATTTCACCAAGTGGGTGGAAGCAGCGTCTTACGCGAATGTAACGAAGCAAGTGGTGGCTAGATTCATCAAGAGAGATATCATTTGCCGATACGGAATTCCCGAGCGGATAATCACGGATAATGGTTCTAATCTGAACAACAAAATGATGAAGGAGCTCTGTCAGAATTTCAAGATCGAACATCACAACTCCTCCCCTTACCGACCCAAGATGAATGGCGCTGTCGAAGCGGCCAATAAGAATATCAAGAAGATCGTCCAGAAAATGGTGGTGACGTATAAAGATTGGCATGAAATGCTACCTTTCGCTTTGCACGGTTATCGTACGACGGTACGCACATCAACCGGGGCAACTCCGTTCTCGTTGGTATACGGAATGGAAGCGGTGTTACCATTGGAGGTGGAGATCCCTTCTCTGAGGGTATTGCGAGACGTTCAGCTGGACGAGGCAGAATGGGTAACGAACAGATTGAACCAACTGAGTTTGATGGATGAGAAGAGGCTAGCTTCTCTGGCATACGGTCGTTTGTATCAAAGACGAATGAAGAAAGCGTACGACAAGAAGATACTTCCGCGAAGCTTTCAGACGGGCGACCTTGTGCTGAAAAGGATTCTCCCGCCGCAAGCAGATCACAGGGGCAAGTGGACCCCCAACTACGAAGGGCCATACGTTGTCAAGAAGGTCTTTTCAGGAGGAGCTTTATTGTTGTCCACCATGGACGGGGAAGACTTTGCATCACCTGTGAATTCGGACGCAGTTAAAAAATACTTTGCTTAAAATAGACCCGCTGGACAGAAAAAAGAGAGTCCAGGCAAAAATGGGGCATCCTGGCGAACAAAAAAACAGAATGAAAGGTTCGGGCAAAAGTTAGGGATAAAATTGAAAAAATGTACACCCGCGAAGTTGAAAACCTACACTGGGCGGCTTCGGCAAAAAGGGGTATCCCGGTGAACTGAAAACCTGTAAAGGGCGGTTCACGCAAAAGTTAGGGATGAGAAAAGCAAATGACTGCGGTCCGAATTTGGTATTCAATGAGCATCAGTGCGGGAGAATATATTGGAGGAATTAGTTATCGGATACAACCTCTTCAGAAGTGGGGATGCCGGGAAAGTATTAGAGTCGGACGAGTCATGGGAGGATCAGTTCGTGATGTTCATCTGCATCCAGTTGCCGACATGTGTACAAAATTTAATTTGTCAATATTTATGCTTCTTGTGAATACTTGCATACTTGTATATTTGCTTTGTGTAGCTTCCTCTTTTCAGGAGTTACATCCCGTGTACAAAAACTCCGCCCATTCAGGGGCCCAATCAATGAAAATGTGTTATTCAGTACTTAATGCCTGTTCTTTACTGTTTTGCGCATGATAAAACGCCTAAGTTTATTGAAGCTAGCATGAGTATAACATTACTGGCCCTTGCCAACAATTGTTAAAGCTTTGAATTAACTGAGTGTAACGTCACTAACCTGAATTGATTCGATTGCATAGGCTTGTCGTGTCTTGTTTGTGTTGTTGCAGGTTTCATAACCGTACGAGGAAGGTGATCAAAAGATTGCAATAGTGAAGGGCTTGATCCCCACGCAGGTCATGCATGTTCTTCCTGAAGAAGGATAGAATTCTCCAGCTAGCCGTAGCTTATCCAAAGGACGTGCTCCAGAGAAGTTACTCGTCCTCAGCAGAGTTTGGTGATTCCAAGATCGTAAAGCTGTATTCAGACAGGTTCATCTCCCCCCGCAGGGTCATGCGTTCTCCCCCAGAGGAGCCAGTTAATGTTCCCCAAGAGAATCCAGCCCTCTCCAGTGGAGTTCTTTCAGCAAGTGTTCTTTCCTTCCAGTGGAATTCGAAGGTCAAGACTCTCCAAAGCAGAGTTGATGTTGGGTCCTGTCATTTATTTTGTCAGAGATACTGGTGATATCGGTTCACGTTCCAGCAGAAGGTCTGAGCATGCTGTGTGCATCTGTTATTCTTCAGCAAAGTTATATTCCCCAGCAGGGGGTTAATTCAACAAGACGTGTGGTTTGAGTTCCCAACTTCCCAGCAGGGTCGACTTCACTCTTCCAGCATTTATTTTGCCGGAATGATTTTGTAGCATCAGGCTATCCCCGGCGAGTCGTCGTTATCCTTCCAGCATTTATTTTGCTGAAGCAGTTTCTGTACTCCAGTAGTTCAGGTGGAGAGAGCTCTTGCTCAAATAAATCACCAAACAATCAAGATCTCGGCAGGAGATATTCAATAATAATGTCAGTTTCGGCGGTATTCCCCACAGAGTTGTCATGATAAAACTCTCTTTGTCTCCAGCAAAGTCATTTATGCAAATGCATCTTATCTTCCCCAGCCAGAGTGGCCAGGATAAGTGTCTTCTTATCCCCAAGCAGAGTTCGTTTGTCATCAACGAGTCGCATGAATCAGAATTTCGAAGCAGGTGTCCAATAGTGGGTTTGCAGACATCCCCAGTAGAGTCCGCCTCAAAGTCGCTGTCACGTCAGTGCTAAGAAGTTTGTGGGTGAGGATCATTGAAGAACTAAGTCCTGACGTGGACCATTTATTCCTAGAATGACGGGATTCCTTCAGAAGTGGGCGTCCTAACGTGGACAGGTTTGTTTTACCGGATTGGTAAGGTGCGTTAATCCTGACGTGGATAGATTCGGTCTCTCGAAATTTGGAGAAAAGGAGGTCATGACGTCGACAAAAGATTGGTTACTCTTCGTGTTGGTGTCCTGACGTGGATCATTTTGTTTTCGGCAGATATCTTTATTCGTAATGGTGAAATGTGCGTCCTGACGTGGACAAGTTTGTAGTTCTTTGTGATGACAAGATACAAGAATCCTGACGTGGACAAATTTATCCTTCTTCGTGTTATTGACAAAGGGTAAGTCCTGACGCGGATATTTCCCCAGCAAGTCGAAGGTGTGAGTCCTTACGTGGACAAGTCTTATTTCCTCAGTGAGTCGAAGACGCCTGAGTCCTAACGTGGACAAATCAAGACAAGATCGGTGTCCTGACGTGGACAGATCAAAGAGATTATTATTCCTAACGCGGGAAAGATGTAGTCCATACACGGACGTATCAGAAGCGATTCCTAACGTGGAAATAACAGTATTCCTAGCGTGGAAAAAAGAGAGTCCTTACGTGGACAGGTTAAGATGGCATTCCTTACGTGGAAAAATGAGTCCTGACGCGGACAAATCAGAAAGAAGTTGGTATTCCTTACGTGGAAAGATCAGAGTCCTTACGCGGACATATCAAGATTGATTCCTGACGTGGAAAGAAATGGATTATTCCTGACGGGGAAAGAGAGTTTAGTCCTGACGCGGACAGATCATATCAAGATATTCCTAACGTGGAAGAAGAAGTATTCCTTACGCGGAGAAATTGGGGTCCTGACGTGGACGGATTCGAGAAGTTGAGTCCTGACGTGGACAGATTTAGAACCAAAGGTGAATTCATTACGTGGAAAGATCGGAGTCCTGACGCGGACATGTCAAATGGCATTGGAGTCCTTACGTGGACAGATTGATGTAGTTCTCTTTACGTGGAAAGAAGATTGCTTCCTAACGTGGAAAGATAAAAGCGTTACTCCTAACGTGGACGATGTGACTCCTAACGTGGACAGGTGTTATTCCTAACGTGGAAGAGTTTTTCCTAACGTGGACGATTCAGTTTATTGAAATGCAGGTGAATTATCCCCAGCGGAGTTGCCGAGATTTTCCTGGGTTGACAGTAAGGGGAGTCCTAACGTGGACAAGTTTTAGTTGAGATTTCTTCGTGTTGATGACAGACAGAGTCCTAACGTGGACCAGCAAGCAATCTGTTATGACAGAATCCTCTTCAGAACGATGAAGACAATCCCCAGCACGGTCGCGCGAGATCAGTGGGTTACTCTAACAGTCAGATTCAGCTGACGAATGTCGTTCCGCAAGCAGGAGCGCAGTTTATTTCTGCGGTGGGCAAATTTCTGGTTTCACTAGTATTCAACCGTCTCGTACCGCGAATGTCTGAAGGCTCCGGGCTCTTCATCCAATCGGGTCCAAGTCGCTTGAATAGGGGCAGCTGTTGCACCCTAAAATTTGCCCAGCCTTATTCCTTGGATTTATGTTGCATCATCATTAGCATTTGCATGTAGAGTCATGTACATAGACTAACCATCTGCATAGCATAAGCATAGCAAGTCATTCAACAGGGGACCAATCATTGCTTCCATCTCTAGAGGCCTAGCAAGAGGTTATCATCATAATTCAACCTCATTCAAGTCATCAGGAAAGAATTTGAAAGCAAAGAGTTCAGCAGATCAAGCCTTGAGTCCATCTCCTAGCTGAGGGTATCTGAGGACCAACAAGAGGATTGTGAGCTGTGAAATGAAGGTATGGAGAGCATCTAGACATCTTGAGAGACTTATAAAGTCATTTGGAGAAGAAAACAAGTCATTGATGAAGGCACAAGAGCTATAGTTGAAGACAGTCAACTAGGGTCATCTGGGTCAACCCTAGGTCAACCCTAGGTCAATTGACTGACTTAAGAGGGCATTCAAGTCTATTGGAGAGATGTGGGGATCAACATTTGATATATGAAGAAGGATATGGAGATATGACAAGGAGAATTCAAGAGAAATCAAGGAGAAGAGGAGTTACTAAATTAGGGTTTCTCTGTAAAATCCCCTAGTTTAGGTCAAATTTCCAAGCAAGATAAGTCAAAATGCTAACTTCAAATGGCTTCTTGGCCAACATGAAACTTGTAGAGAATCTCAAGACCTTTAATTTGAGTGGTGGAAGACCTCAAGGAGATTTATAGAACTCAAGTTATGGTCCTTACAAGTTACAGGTCATCTGGGGTGTCTGAATTTTTGTCTGTGAAAGTGACTTGACTTCCAAGCTAGTTTTGCCCCTCAAGGAGATTTCAAATGAATTCTTGGTCAACATAAGAATTGTTCCTCATTGTCTTAGCTTTCTAGAATGGTATGGTATGCCTTCATATGATGTGGAGAACTCAACTTATGGTCTTGACAAGCAAAGGGTATTTTGGGCATTTGTGAATTACAGGTCATTTTAACCTATACCCAAAACTCATACAAGGAGGCCTCAAATGGAAAAACTTACAACATCAAACTTGCTCCAAATGGGATTTTAAGTCTAGAAAGAAGGTCACAAGTTATTGGAGAAGCTCATAGCATGGAGTTGCATGATAGGTCAAAATATGAACTAAAAAGGCTTATAAAGTGAATAATTTCAAGTTGGAAAATGGTTTGGGAGATTTACAAGTCCAAATGGAGACTTCCAATATATGATTTTGAATGGAAAAACAATTCTAAGAACAATGGTTCATACACTTTTTTGAGTTTAGAAGGAAAAAATGAAGTTATCCATGGTTGCTTATCATTTAAGAAACATAATCAAAAATGAGCCAAAGTTTGAAAACAAGGGAATGTGCAAGATGGATCTAGAATGTTCATTTGGGGTCTATATAAGCATGAAATGAGAATTTGGCAAGTGTTGGCTTCATTTGCACCAAGAATTTCACAAAATTCTCTCATTCTTTTCCATTGAATTTTCACTCCAATTCTCCAAAACCTTCATCAATTTTCATTCACATCAATTCAATCTTGTTCAATCATCATCCTGGATCATAATTGAAGCAAAGATTTGGTGATTAGACTCCATTTTCGAGCACATTCTTCATCATCATCAAAGTTGAAGTTTCCATTGGATAGCACAATTCAAGCCAAATCTCACTCAAGTGTTGCATACAGAATTGAGTATTGAGTGTATAGATCAAGATCCAAGCCTTGGAAGCCTCAGATCCTCAATCTCCATAGCTGTTTTCAAGCTCTTACACCAGGTATGTTTTCATTCAAATTGCTTGATTCAGTTAGTTTAACATGATTTCATTAGTTTAGATATGATCTAGGTGGTTAGGAGATTAGTTTAGATGAATTTGGAGTGATTTAGAGACCATTGGTAGCAGGTGCCATAAGCTGTTAGGGCTTGAATCTCTTAGGTTAATGCATCATAATGTTAGCTTGATGGATCAGATTGATCACCATTAGTTGTAGGTTAGGTTAGTATAGGTTTGGTGGAGAGTTATCATGATGCATCTCAGTGTATTTCCATGGTGACCAGATGTTGCTTCGATCGGGTTTGTTGTTGTGGTGAGTTTCAAATCAATCTAATGCCATAGGATTATAGAGGGAGAGATTATGAGCATCTTTCATGTTGGAATCATGTTGATTCATGGTCTGGATAGGGAGAACAGGCTGGTAGAAGCTTGCTCGTGCATGGAGGTTTAATGGTGAAACCCTAAGTTCAGTTGATCCAAGGAAGGAGACGTAATCTGTGCCATTCATTTTGTACAAGACCATTGACTTCCAAGGCAATCGTGTGGCCTGTATTCAATTCAGAATTTGGAGGGAGTGTGCTGGCCAAAACGCACCGTTTCATTAATTGAAACGGGCGGGCCTGAGTGATATTGTTATCCCCACCCCCAGGTTTAAGCCCAACTCAGATTTCAACGTGGTTTCCCTTCTTTTCTCACCCCCAGCTCGTTTTTATTTTCATCAATTCTGAGTGTTTTCTAGGCCTAACTCAAAATGATATGCGCACCCCCCTGCTGTTGGCCCATTGTGATTTTGAACTGGGGCGAACTGCTATTCATACCCCTCTCTCTTATTTTAATTCATTTCATTTTCTTATTTCATTTTAATATTTTACCAATTTTCATAAATTCATAAATAATTCATAAAAAATGCTTTTTAATCCATTCTTTTTACCATGTTTTCATTAAAATGTCTAGAATATTATAGGAAAATAAATTTTCATTTTTAGTTTTATCTCATATTTTTTACATATTTTCTAAATAAATGTCATAATAAATAGTTACATTTTATGCATTATTTTTATGATTTTTGTTCTCTCACATGCTTTGATATTTTTTGATCATTCTTTTCATATTGTTTAGATGAGATGTTAAGCTTGTAGAAATATTTTAGTTCCCATTTTTAGAGGTTAATTTTAGGTGATTAACAGATGCTTGAATATCATGAACAAAACTAGGGTTTTAGGTGACAACTTAGGAGTTTGATTTCATTCCCCTTAGGACTTAGGATTTAAATAGATTAGTTATGGGACTATATGGGTTATGGGTAGCTATTAGATCCCTTAGAAAAAGTCAGGATTCCCCTACTGATATTATTACTGTTTGTATATCTGTTGTTTGGTGTGGTGTGCCCTCTGGGGTTTATTGATTGTTTGTTTGGGTATTGGGTTTGTCTGGGGCCCTGGGGAAGCTGAAGATTTGTGGAGATGAAGCTATTGGAGATTCAAATGCTGAAGATCAACTGTCAGAGTTGAGGAGGAGTTTCCTGCTATCAGTTGCTGAGGAGACTAGGGTTTAGGAGCTAGGCAGAGCTCTAGATTAGAATGATTATTTCTCAAACATGGATTGCCTTGTCTGCATCCATTCTTCTCTGTGATTCAGAGTCTCTCTAAGACACTCACCCCCTTCCTTGGAAGGCTTGGTGATGGTGTCTATGAGATAGAACTCTTGAGAGAAAATGTCTCTTGTGTTAGAAGCAGTCTGTTCACCACCTTTGGTAGTCAGCTGATTGCTTAACACCCAATTCACTCTTGTGACTGATCCCTCATCCTGGAGGTTTGAGCTTGAAGAAAAGCCATTGCAGATGGAAGACTGATGATCAAAGCCCTTGTCTGAAGGCCATGAAGATGGAGATTGATGCTGTTTCTTTTGCTGTATTTCATTTGTTGGTGTATTGATTGGTTTTCTGAACTGTATTGTTTGCTGTTTACCCTGTTGGGTTGAAAGTGAATCCGGTTCACTTTTGCCTATTGTTTTCTAGGTTCGAGGTTGAGTGGGACTCCCTTGCCTCGCTTGTATTGTTGCATCCATGCATTTTACTGCTTTACTGTATATATCTGATATTGTTTCTGTTTCTGCCTATCCCTTAGGATCTCTGTTTCTCTCTGCGCAAGAGAGGAGCATGATAGACACTAGGTCTTAACCCATGCATGATAACATTAGGTTAGTTTGTTTCCCTTCGCAACCGTAGGTTAGAGTTCTGTCTCTGCTTCCTCAAAACAAACAGAAAAACACAATAAATATTTCAAACACAATAAAAGACACTTCTTCCGTAAAAGAATGTGAACTCATCAAAACGTCATTTCTGTCCTCTCGGACTGTTAATCAGAAAAACCTTTTTCAGAAGGAATAAAATCAACCAAGACAAGCTTGTGTCTTCCGTAGCCCGAACTACGTTTGCTCTGATCTTTCATGCTGTATGAAAGTACGTAGGCATAGGATGCGATATCCTAGCGAGCAACCTTCCCCTCCTTTCCCGTAGGTAGGCGAACTACGTTGACTCTGATTTCTCGTTCCAGACGGGAATACGTAGGCATAAAGTGCGATACTTTGCCGAGTCATTTTTATTTCCATTTTATTTTCTTTTTCACCCTTGACCTATAGTTTAGATAGAATAACAATCCATACCCGAAAACAAGCGTGGATCCCGTCGAGTACGACGGACGTGAGGGGTGCTAATACCTTCCCCTTGCGTAACCGACTCCCGAATCCAGGTTTTGGTTGCGATGATCATACCTTTCCCGTATTGTGCGAGGTTTACTCTGAGCGTTTCCTTTCCCGCTCCCGTGGGATAAATAACGCACGGTGGCGACTCTTCTGTTCAGCCGGCGCCGATTTTCGCAGTAGCGACACTCGGCAAGACATCGCATCTTGTGCCTACGTATCCTTACGGGAGTGGAATCAGAGTAATCGTAGTTCCCCTTGAAAGGGAGGTTAGAGACTTCTTGACTATGGTCAAGGTCTCACGGGGAATAAACATGTCTTAAGGACATGCTTACGTGGAGTGTAGAAACTCCAAATCTCTACGTTGAATTGTTAAGTTGTAATTAGGGTTAAATTAGGGATTACACGGCGGGAAACCCTAAAATGAGCGCAGCGGATCTTTGACCTAATGCTAGGGGTAAAATTGTAATCTTGCCTGCGGCGAGGCATTTGTGAAAATTAGGGTTTGTAGTTTTGAGGGTTCGAAATTGAGGACTATTGACACGGCGGTCAAATGCTAGACCTAATTCCTTCGGATGCGTAAGGTGACAGAAACATTGCGACACATCAGCAGAAATTTAAATCATACATCAGCAGAAATTAAATGCGAAAAGTAAACGCGATTATTAGGTTCGCGAGATTACAATTGAGATACAGATACAAATATGAATGAAACTTAAATGAAAACTCAAGACACTAAATGTGAACTGCAAAAAAAAATGAACACCCGTTAGTAGGCATAGTCAACCAGTTATCAGATGAACTACGAGGCAATGAAGAAAATGAGATACAAACTCGAGATTGTTTTATTTGATATTTAATAATTTAACTTACAAAAGAAAATTTTTTAAAAAAAGTTTTATTTTTGCATTTTTAAAAAAGGAGTTTTTTATTATTTTATATTTACAAAAGTTTTAAGTTTATAAAAAGATTTCAATTTATTCTTAATATTTATTTTTAAAAAAAGTTTTTCTTTTATAATTACAAAACTAAAATGTTATATTATTTTTTATAAAGATTTTTTTATATCATAAAAATTAAAATGTTAATGTAGTTTTTTTTTAAAAACATAAACAAATTAAATTAAAAAAAATGAAATAAAGAAAAAAATAAAAAAGGAGGATGGGTTGGGCCGGTCACCACATCCGGACCCAACCCGGTTAATAACTTAATTGAAGAAAAGATTAGGGTTCTGGGAACCCTAATGCTTCTTCGGCGCCGTTCGCACATTCCTCTTCTCTCATCTCTTTCTCCTCTCTTCACCGTCTTTCTTGCTTCTCTTCACCATAATATCTCTCGTTTTCATTTTCCTGCAACAAAAATGAACATGCAAGATGTCTAATGAAGAGGCAGATGATTTACGTTTTGTTTTTGCGAGCGATTGACGGCCAATGATGAAGGAATTCTGAGGCTGGGCGGTTGGATTGCCCGTCGTTCTTCGCGAACGATGAAGGTGATCTCTCTGGGCAATGATTCGCGTTCGGGGATGGTGATCTCTCTGAGCGATGATGACGATCGCTTCGTCTGAGCTCACACCCTTTAGGGTTTTCTGCGTGCGACTTCTTCGCTAGGGTTTCTCCGCGATCTGGGTGTTCTTCGCTCTCTCTCTCGCGGTTACGTTCTAGGGTTTCAACTCCTCTCCCTCGTATCAGGTTGTATTCTCCTATTTATAATTTCTCTTTATCTCTCTTTTTGGGCCTTAAACTTGCGTTATTCTGAGATTTGATTTTGTGGTGATATTATTTGATTTTGATTTTCCAGATTGAGTTCCAATGCGATGCTTTCTGATATGATTGGGATCTCGATTCATTTTTCTGGTATGAATTTGATACTAATTCGTTGATTGATTCCAAAATGCGTTCCAATGGGATACGATTTGGTTCTTGCTGATACATGATTGAATCCTATTTCTCCTTTTAGGATTTGATTGGTCTCTGATTTCCAGCTGATTCTTCTGACCCTGTTCAATTTAATAACCTGAACTGATTTGTTTTGATCTGCTTTAGGGTTGACATCAAATCTAAATCTCTATTATTTTCTGATATGGTTTGCCTTCAAATTGGATTGATTGGCATTAATTCACGGGATTTCTTGATGGATTCATTTTGACTTGTTTTGATTTTTCCCAGATTGAGTTCCAATGGGATATGATTTGGACCTGACTCGAAACTTTCCATTTGCGAATTGGATTGCTTTTGGGGAATTTAGATACTGATTTGATTCCTGATGCGATTTTGTTTTGATTCAATCCCGATCACTAGCACTTACTTTTCTTTTTCTTCTTTCAGGATGGACACTTTGCCTTGGTCTTTGCCGCCGAGACGGGTTCATGGTAGTGATGACTTTTGTCTGAACCATTTGGAACAGGATACTACATCCTGGCTTCTGATCATATTGCTGCTTGAATTGGTGGCGATGACCTGGGCTATGATGTTTGATTAACTGAGCCCCGTGTTTGATGATTTGTTTATTTTATGAACTGAGCATGATTTGATAACTTGTTTATCTCATGAACTGACATGTTTATATGGGATCATTCTTGCTGGTACAAACCGTGCCATGATTTAATACTGCCTGCAATTCTGAACTGACATGAATCTCAACTCTTCTGTGTAGTTTTGGCAGGTTGATTCAATGGGCTATGATGTTAAGCTGAGCCCAGTGCCTCCAATTGTAATGTCTATGACAGTTTTTATGGACTGAGTCCCTTGTAATCGAGCTGGTTCTGATAATCTTTCTGAGTTACATCTTGCCTCCGTTTCTCATTCTTGTTGAGGCGCTTTAGGCATCATATTTGGATGTGCAGTCCGTTTATTCACTTCTGATTTTTATGAGGTGAACTCTCTTGTTTGGTTCAGAGCTGTTGTGAATTGACCTGCTCTCTTGTTCTGGTATGCTGTTGCGCTTCTTTGGATTCTGCTGAATATTATGACAGATTGGTAGGGCCTTTGCACATGAACTTGCATCGTTTGATGGTTTATTTTCTTTTTGTGCAACTTGATGCCATAGTTTGGCTTCTCTTGTTCTATTTCGAACTTGATTTTCATTCTGCTGGACCATGGGTCTTCATTCTGTTTGGTACAGATTTGTTTTCTTTGGTGGGTATTCATACCTGTATTGGCGCGAGCCCCTTCCTGGTTTTGTTTATGCTTTGAGTTCTGATGATGCTTGTGGCTTTTCAGGTGTTGGAAGTTTTGAAACCAAGGTGACTCAGACCTGCCGGCATCCGGGTCTGAGTCAAAACTTGCCTATGTTGCCTTATTCTCGTATCAGTTTGGAAATCCAATCGCGGCAAAACGAATCAGTCCCACTTCATTTATTTTTTCTATCTCTCGGATGTCCCATATCGATAAGAACAGGTATTACCTGATCTGACGCCCACGGCGCGGATCGGTAACGGGGGTAGGACGCAGCTTCGGTTGTGCCACTCCCGGCACTCGATGATGACATTGTTCTGAGAGTGTCGAAAAAAACTTCTAACATTTTTCTGTACTGTTTGTTTTCTTTTGATGTGCAGGTTAGCTGAGGATTCATGGAGAAGTTCAAATACAACATGAAGACCTTTAGATGCTCTTAGGATTTAGGATAGATGCTTTAATGTAATCCCTTAGGATTGAGAACTTTAATGTACTTCCTTGTAACAGCACTTTATAAAATATGAAGCAACATCCACTTCTTGTATGATGACATTATTTATGAAATAAAATTCTCAAAGTTTTGAATTTATTTATATTTTATTCTTAGTTAAAAAATATAAACAATTGTGAATAAATTCACAAGTATTTAAATTCATTAACATAGGCATAAAACATAAATATTCCCAAGTGGTATTCTTATTGGTGCACTCGTCTCATTTGTAATCCTAATCTCATCATCCGATTAAAATGATAACCAACCATTTCATAACCAAACACATATGGGCACCGTAATCGCAACATTTTCAGCATCAACAGTAACACTACTCGTAATTAAATTCCACTGACCAAATGCCAAAAATCTCAATATGATCAGCCCTGGTGATAGGTAAATGCCTCAAAACTATAACGTATCAAATGCCTCAGAATTTTAATAACATACCGTCTTCAAGGCATTGGTAGAATTTGTGTAAGATGACCAAAATACCCCTGGGACCAAATCTGCAAAACAAACACCTTCATAACTTGTTAGTGGTTAGCAAATGTACATATGAGATGATATGCGAAATGACTGACTAAATATAAGGGTAAAATTTGGGGTATTACAGTTGCCCCTATTTAAATAGCTACACCGGACGATTTGAGTGACAGAGACTCGAGGAATCGTGGTGGAGAGATTTAAATATAGATAACCGAAAATTTTGCCCTTATATGCGACGGTATGCGATGCTATGGACAAAGCGAGGACCGCTTAATGCAGATGACACGGTTATGATGTGATGCGTATGCGAAAATGGTGACAAGCGCTACGAGGCAGACGCTAACGAGAAGAACACATTGGGGAAAATGTCGTGCTGAGACACAGTACAAACACTGGGGAATCCTAAAATGATAGTCAACTGGTGCGAACACGACCAATTGTCATTTTGGGAACGAGATTCTCAAATGGAGATGACACCTGTGTGACGGCCTCCACTGGGGAATATAAAAACTGGATCACGTACGATTGCAAGATCGATTACAGAATGCTGGAGCATTGAGCAAAGAATAACATCCAAGCTTCTGTAGACTATCTCTCGTGACAGGATCAAACGGACCTTTCGGAAATCCGTATCAAATATACAGGGTAAAAACCGGCTGTATGCCAAAATAAATGGACTTTGATGGGAAATGCCCTGATAAGCTTCTCGAGGGAGAATTGTCACTTATCGTTGGAAGGGACTTATATGCCAAAGTGGATAAGCACTCAAATAAAGAGGCTGCTGCTTATCGGATAAATAAATCTTCTCGCATTTAGGGTCGGCGCCTGGAATACGATTCTGATTTTTCTCTTACTGAAGGATAAATAAACTTCTCTATGCTTCAAGATCGTGCTCTCCTGAACATGAAAAGGGTAAACTGAATTTCATCATATCTCAGAATCGTGCTCTCCTGAATATGACTCGGCTTTCTCGTGTAAATGAAACTCTCCATACTTCAGAATCGTGCTCTCCTGAATATGAAAAGGGTAAACTGAACTTCCTCATACTTCAGAATCGTGCTCTCCTGAATATGATTTGGTTGTAAATGAATTTTTCATACTTCAGAATCGTGCTCTCCTGAATATGATTTGGTTGATCGAACTTCCTCATAACTCAGAATCGTGCTCTCCTGAATATGATTCGGCTCTTGAAATTTCTTCATTCTTCAGAATCGTGCCCTCCTGAAAAACGGCCAATTGAACTTCCTCATAACTCAGAATCGTGCTCTCCTGAATATGATTCCGCTCCTTCTTTTACTAAAGGATAAATGAACTTCTTCATAACTTCAGAATCGTGCTCTCCTGAATATGATTCCGCTCAAACCTCCCCGTATTTCAAGATCGTGCTCTCCTGAATACGATTTGGTTCATACCTCCTATACTTCAAGACGACAGGTAAATGGAAGCCCAACTGCTCCATGGAGATGGCCATTTGCTGCGAGTCATAACGAAGATAGGATCGACTTCTTAGGTGAGAATTGTTGTATATTGATGTTGTAAGATGTAGAGTGTAAAGTGTTGTTGTAACATGTAGGATTGTAGAGTGTTGTACTGGCGTGAACTGGCATGTATCTGTAAAGGATTGTAGTTGATTTTCTTGAAAGATAGTGCAAAATAAATGCACGTCCGGGTACAGTGATAAACTTCTCGGGCGAAAACAGTCGCGTATCTGCCATGGTATGGTGAAAACCTTTAGATGGTGCAAAATAAATGCACGTCCGGTTGGGATTTGACGACCGACAAGACTGAGATTCAATCTAGGATCGAGCTAGAAAGAAGACTGGTAATCAAGACTCCATCGAGGGAATGATCTCGGAGGGTAAATATCTTATCCTGGTGAGGAAAGATAGCTGAAGTAACCGTCATCCACGAGGATCGAGCTCTGTGGGGAAACTAGAAACAAGTAAGTATTTTATGCTTAGGGCTGACGATCTATTTGGAGAGAATGGACAAACCCCAGTTACTCGGCGGTAACGACCAATGATGGAGACACGATGAACCTATGCATGTTATCGCGTATGTTAATGAATATGTTGATATGAATGTATGTTAATGTCTATGTAGTTAAATATGCAAGATGTTATGAAATGAGTATGTAATGAGTATGTAATGAATATGTAATGAATATGTAATGAATATGTAATGAAATATGTAATGAAATGGGCATGTGATGCTTATGCCCTTGCGTATGCTGACGAAACAGACTAGAGACGGGACGAGAGATGAAATAAACATCTCGACGGAAATACCCTGCGTTCTCCGCAACCAATACGTCAATCATGGGAGAGAATGGTAGGATCAACTCTGGTTTCTGAATTCTGAATTTTCTGGGGAGAAGGTAAATTGCTTAGGTGCACAGTATCATGTCTTCACATGGGGAGAAGAAAACCTGAGGGATACTTTCGAGTTACCCAAGAAAAAGTTGTCAGCTTATAGTCTCTCTGGAGACTATGTTAGAGCAATGGTTTGAAAGTGTTTCTGCAATAACGATATTTTCGGGGAGTGAAAAGATCCTTCCGAAATTTCCACCAGTCAAAGTAATTTATTACATTTCATTTTTGAAAAACAGTTTTGAAAAATCTACAATGCACCTTTCATTTTCAAATTTTAAGAATAAACGCATTTTGCATAACAATAGAAAACAAAGAGCAATGCACCAAGGAATGTAAGTAACGAGATGGTTTCTTTTATTTAAAGGGCGGTAGCTCGCTGAAGGCATAGCTCCACAGATGATTATGTTTTGAAATTGGCAACATGGGAAAAAGTTACATCGAATCCAACGACACCTACTGATACTAATAACTAAGACTAATCCAGAATCTTGCTTCGGGCAAGGATGAAAGAACTGAAACATGGCTCTCATGCGGAAAGTGTGTTCGAGATGATCAGTGTCCTCTGATGCAATGAAATGCCTTTGTCCCTAACTTTTGCCTGGACCGCCCTCTCGGGTTTTCAATCCCCCGGGACGCTCTTTTTTGCCTAAGCCGCCCTTTCGGGTTTTCAACTTAGCGAGCTTTTTATTATTATTTCTTTTTTTCAACCCTTACTTTTGCCTAAGTCGCCTTTTGCAGGTTTTTGACTTAGCGGGTTTTTAGGCATAATATTTTCGGACTGCATCAGAATTCACGGGATGTGCTAGTTCTTCCCCGTCCATTGTCGTAAGTATCAGAGACCCTCCAGAGAAAACAGTCTTTACAACAAATGGGCCTTCATAATTGGGCATCCACTTTCCACGCATATCTTTGTGTACTGGCAAGATCTTTTTGAGTACGAGCTCTCCTTGGCGGAACTCACGGATACGAATCTTCTTATCAAACGCTCTTTTCATCCGTTTCTGATATAATTGCCCATGGCACATGGCTGTCAAGCGCTTCTCGTCAATGAGGTTCAACTGATCCAATCTGTCCTGAACCCACTCAGCTTCCTCAAGTTCAGCTTCCATCAACACTCTTAAAGAAGGTATCTCTACTTCGATGGGGAGCACGACGTCCATTCCATATACCAGTGAGAAAGGTGTTGCCCCTGTCGAAGTTCTCACTGAGGTTCTGTATCCATGCAAAGCAAACGGTAACATCTCATGCCAATCCTTGTAAGTCACCACCATCTTTTGCAGGATCTTCTTGATATTCTTGTTCGCAGCTTCAACGGCCCCATTCATCTTAGGACGGTACGAAGAAGAATTGTGGTGAGTGATCTTGAAACTATCACACAACTCTTTCATAGTCTTGTTGTTCAGATTGGTGCCATTGTCAGTTATTATCCGGCTTGGGACTCCGTAACGGCAGATGATCTCTTTCCTGATGAACCGGGCAACCACTTGCTTGGTCACGTTGGCGTAGGAGGCAGCCTCTACCCACTTGGTGAAATAATCAATGGCAACAAGGATGAAACGATGTCCATTAGAAGCTTTCGGCTCAATTTCCCCAATCATGTCAATGCCCCACATAGAGAACGGCCATGGTGAAGACAAAACATTCAACGGTGACGGAGGTACATGCATTTTATCAGCATAAATTTGGCACTTATGGCATTTTCTAGCGTATTGGATGCAGTCGGCTTCCATGGTTAACCAATAATACCCAGCCCTTAACATCTTCTTGGACATAGCATAGCCATTGGCATGAGTTCCGAAGGTTCCCTCGTGAATTTCCTGTAGTAACATGTCCGCTTCCCGTTTATCAACACATCTGAGCAGGACCATGTCGTGATTTCTCTTGTACAACACACCATTACTGATAAAGAATTTGGACGCCAGTCTTCTTAGTGTCTTTTTGTCCAGACCAGTAGCACCATCGGGATACTCCTGCTTGACGAGATAGTTCTTGATATCATGAAACCAAGGCTTTTCATCCACCTCAACTTCTTCGACCATCTGACAATAAGCGGGCTCAACTTTGCGCTCAATATGGATAAGAGGTGCTTCATTAACGAATTTAACTTTCCACATGGATGCTAACATGGCTAAAGCATCAGCTACGTGATTCTCGGATCTAGGAACATGCTCGAACTCTATCTCGTCGAAATACTTGATCAGCTCAATAATATAGTCCTTATAAGGGATCAGCTTCTCATTCTTCGTTTCCCATCTACCTTGTACCTGGTAAATAACCAAGGCTGAGTCACCACTTACTTTAAGAAGTTTGATTCGGAGGTGAATCGCTGCTTTGAGGCCAAGAATACATGCTTCATACTCCGCGACGTTGTTAGTACACTCAAAGTCCAACCTTGCTGTAAATGGAGTGAATCCACCCTTTGGGTTCATCAAAACGGCGCCTATACCATGCCCATTGACATTCGAGGAACCATCAAACATCATCCTCCACCAAAGACCAGGTTCCGGACCTTCGCTCGGGTCTGGCTCTTCACAATCTCTTTTAATCAACAAGATATCCTCATCGGGAAAATCAAACTTAAGAGGTTCATAATCTTCAACTGGCTGGTCTGCAAGATAATCAGACAAAATACTACCCTTAATCGCCTTCCGGGGTACATACTGGATGTCATATTCGGATAACAACATGTGCCAACGGGCTAGCCTCCCGGTTTGAGCAGGTTTTTCAAAAATATACTTGATCGGATCCATTTTAGAAATCAATAACGTGGTATGACAGACCATATATTGCCGAAGGCGCTTAGCGGCCCATGCCAATGCACAACAAGTTTTCTCCAATGGTGAGTATCTGTTTTCGCAATCGGTAAACTTCTTGCTCAGGTAATAAATCGCATGTTCCTTTTTCCCAGTCTCATCATGTTGTCCAAGCACACAACCCATAGACTTCTCGAGAACAGTAAGGTACATAAACAACGGTCTTCCAGGTACGGGCGGGATCAGAATAGGGGGATCTTGCAAATAACCCTTAATCTTCTCAAACGCTTTCTGACAATCAGGGTTCCACTCAACTGTCTGCCCCTTGCAAAGCAACTTGAATATCGGCTCACAAGTAGCGGTCATATTGAAGATAAACCTGGAAATATAATTCAACCGTCCCAGAAAACCTCTAACTTGCGTCTCGGTTCGCGGAGCCGGCATATCTTGAATGGCTCGGACTTTGTCAGGATCCACCTCAATCCCTCGCTGGCTAACAATGAAACCAAGCAATTTTCCAGATCTGACACCGAAGGTACATTTAGCAGGGTTCAATTTCAACTGATATTTCCTGAGTCGTTCAAACAATTTCACCAAATGGTCTAGATGCTCCTCTTCACTCTGAGATTTGGCTATCATATCGTCCACATACACCTCAATCTCTTTGTGCATCATATCATGAAAAAGAGTGGTCATAGCGCGTTGGTAAGTTGCCCCCGCGTTCTTTAAACCGAAGGGCATGACTTTGTAGCAGAAGGTTCCCCAAGGAGTAATAAAAGTAGTCTTCTCTCGATCATCGGGATCCATCTTGATCTGATTATAGCCAGAGAAACCATCCATAAATGAGAATAACGCAAAACTGGCTGTATTGTCTACCAGTGTATCAATGTGTGGCAGTGGGAAGTCGTCTTTCGGACTTGCTTTGTTCAGATCCCTGTAGTCTACACACATCCTAACTTTACCGTCCTTCTTAGGCACTAGCACAATGTTGGCAACCCAATCTGGATATTTTGCGACTGCCAAGAAACCTGCATCCAACTGCTTTTTAACCTCATCTCGAATCTTCAAAACCATGTCGGGTCTCGTCCTTCGAAGTTTTTGCTTGATAGGCGGACAATCCGGCTTAAGTGGCAACTTGTGAACGACAATGCCCGTGTCTAGGCCCGGCATATCTTGATACGACCACGCAACCACATCAATATACTCTTTTAACAACTCAATCAACCTCGGCCTAATCTCTGTCCCAAGCATTGCACCAATCTTGACCTCTTTCTTGCTCTCATCTGTACCGAGATTAATTAAGTCCACCTGCTCTTTATGCGGTTGAAGCTCTGTGTACTCGTACTCAATCAATCTTGTCAGTTCAGCGGGTACTTCAAAATCTTCTTTACCCTCGTCCTCATCTTGATTGATGGGTGCATCCCAGTCAGGAGTGTCAGTAAAGTCATTGGATCCAACAAGGTTTACGATGTCTCTGCATGATGGAAGGCTTACTTAGTTAAAATGCTCGAAGATATGTAAGAATGAAATGCTGTTTTTTTTTTTTTTTTTTTTTTTTTTTTTTTTGGGAAAAAGGTTGCCAATTTCATTTTTAAAGGTGAAAACGAAAAACGCAAATAAACCAAAGTGGAATTGAACAAAATGCTTTTATTAATATCTTTTTAGAAATGAAAGGTGGCCCAATAAAAGCGACCCTATAGCCTTGGGCAGAGCTACGGATTTTTATTTGAAAATGTAAATGAAACCTTTTTTAAAAAACAATTACTTTGACAAGGGAAAAATAACAGGGATCTCTACGGCCTCCCAGTTGTTCAAAACTGCATCACCCTTAAACACCAGGTTGCTCAGCTCTTCACTTTCCTCACAGTCTCCGCTGACAAATACCTCTTGGATAACCTTCGGACGCCCTTCGACAGTTGTGGTAGCTCCATTCTGAGTTGGTTTGTAACCCAACCCAGAGCGATCAGTCTTGGTCTTGACATCGATTACCTCTCCCCAACCTTCAGGAATACCCCTGTCAATTGTTGATCTGGTACTCTTCAGTGATGCGAAAGATGGATTACCCTGACCCACTGTCTCTTCGACTTCTAGCAGAACGGCATTGGCGATCTCAAGTGCTTGAAAGGAGGTTTCTAAAGCATTCTCATCGGCCTCGGAACGAAGACAGGTTACTGACCATCAGATCCTCCTCACCGTGTATAATAACCAACTTTCCATCGATCACGAATTTCATCTTTTGATGTAAAGTTGAGGTTACTGCCCCAGCAGCATGGATCCACGGCCTTCCGAGTAAACAACTGTAATTGGGATTAATATCCATGACTTGAAACGTGATATTAAAAACTTGCGGACCAATCAGGATAGGAAGCTCAACCTCCCCCATTACCGACCGGCGAGAGCCATCGAAAGCCTTGACGACCAAAGGAGTAGGTTTCAACACAGTCTCTTTACAAGCCAACTTATCAAGAACCCTCTTGGGTAGAACATTCAGAGAAGACCCGGTGTCCACTAGCACTCTCGCTAAATTGTCCTCCTGACATTTTACCGATATATGTAAAGCACGATTATGGTTCGGACCCTCTTTTGGTAACTCTTCGTTGCAGAAACTGAGGGTGTTACAGGCGGTCAAATTGGCAATCACACTATCAAACCGACTGGTGCTGATATCTTGATCCACATGTGCTTGAGTCAAAACCTTCTGTAAGGCCATCCTATGAGCGGGTGAACTCATCAACAGAGATAAAATCGAAATCTTGGAAGGAGTTTGATGAAGTTGGTCAATAACTTTATAGTCACTTTTCTTGATGATCCTCAAAAACTCAGCATCTTCATCATTCGTAACAGCTCCCTTCCCTTTGTCTTTGGCAGGCACTGGGATACTAGTTATTTCCTTGGGTGGGACCTCATTGGAATGGGGAGTATACACACGGCCACTGCGAGTCATCCTGCTTACCTCTGCGATATTGGTCACCGCACCCTTAGCCTCTTCATTTGGAATAACCTTCCCAGACTCCTTGTCAATCATCGTCACGTTATATTTCCACGGTACAGCTTTAGGATCACTGAAGGGAAACGGACTTGGTCTTCGAATAACTATAGGCTTAGGCTGATTCACCTCAGGGATATACGACTTTGGTAGATCGAACACGAGATTGGCAGAACCTGCCCCTGATAAATTAAACACTGGTATCTTACCCTTTGATTCAGGCTGATGGAAGACAGGCTCAACCACAGCGACCTCATCTTTCTCGTATTGGCTTGTCACTTGTAAAACACCCTCATTAATTAACCTCTGAACATCATTCTGAACCCACACGCAACCCTTAATACTAGCTCCACAACTTACGCATGCAACGTGGGAGGTATCTACCAAACCAGCTTCAAACAGTTTCGAATGGAATATCTTGAGAGGAGTCTTAATCTGTTCAACGTCAAGGGTGTAACCTTCTCCCGAATCAGCACTAATGGCATTGACACTCTCATGGTTAGGAAAAGGGTTCTTCTTAACATTCGGTTGAGGATCTTCAAATGACAAAATCTTCTTTTCCAATAAATCCCTGACAATATTTTTGAGAGCATAACAATTCTCCAGATCATGACCAGGCGCACCCTCATGAAATAAACAATGAGCGGCGGCGTTGTAATTGGCGGGTAGAGGATTAGGAGGCGGACCCAAAGCCCGAGTGGTGATTAGACCTTGCTTGACCAAAGAGGGGTACAATTCCGTGAAAGTCATTGGAATCGGCGGACAGGGCTTATACGTCCTTCTACTCGGAGCATTCTGGCGAGGAGCCGGACTCTTTGGCTGTTGAGGAGCAGGAGTATTGGGCGCCTGTAGGTAGTTGACAGGAGGCGGATAAACAGGAGGTTGTTGCATAGGTTGATACAAGGGAACCTGTTGATTGAAAGAAGGTGTAATAGCTGCCACATAGGGTTGTTGAGCATATTGGACCGGGTACCCTTGAGGTTGAGCATAACCTCGCGGATGTCGATAAAAGCGCTCTCTTGGTCTACCAGAGGATATAGCATTAGTCTCACCCTCTTTCTTTTTCTGGGAGCTATACGGAGGTTTCTTCGGCTGATCCTTAGAAGCACCATGATTATTTGTCATTTTACCACTTTTCATACCCAATTCAATCTTGACACCCACAACAACGATGTCGGAGAAATTTGAAGTCACACTACCCACCATTCTCTCGTAAAATTCTGGACGGACCGTGTCGACAAACCAATCAGCTAACTCTTTCTCGGTCAAAGGAGGTTCTACCTGCGAAGCAGTCTCTCTCCACCTTTGGGCATACTCTTTGAATGACTCAGAATTCTTTTGTGACATACTCAGCAACTGTCTTCTATCAGGAGCCAGATCCATATTGTACTTGTAGTGTTTGATGAAAGCGTCAGATAAATCTTGAAAGCTCTTAATGCGAGACTGGTCTAAAGTTAAATACCACTTGGAGGAAGCACCCTTCAAACTATCTTGGAAGCAATGGATCATCAGTTTATCATTCTCAACATGGGCAGCCATTTTGCGATAATACACGATCAGATGACTCTTAGGACAGGTGGCACCTTCATAACGATCGAAGTTTGGAGTTTTGAACTTCGGGGGAATAACCAAACCTGAGACCAAACAGACATCCCTTGCAGCAGTCCCAAAAATTTGATCGCCCTCTACTTTCTTCAATCTCTGGACGATGGTGTTTACTTCCTCACGAAGCTTATCATGTTTCTCATAACCCTCAACATTCTCATCAAGATTATCAAAAACCGTCTCATTGAAGTACGGTTGCGCACGAGTGTGTACAACAGGTGGTGCAAAGATAGGAGCCCCCCTAGAAACTTCGGAGAATAAAGGCACGGCTTGCTGAACAGGCTGATTAATCGGAACATTGGCTTGAGGAGGCACAAAACCTGGAGCAAGACCATAAGGTGGGTCCCTTGCTACGGTCACACTTGATGGAAGGTCCACAGTAACGCCGGTAATCTCAGAAACAACAGTGGGCTGGGTATCCATCTTAGCATTCATGACATGTAACAATTCCATCATACGCCCCATACCCCCTCGAAGGTCTTCAAGTTCAATACTAAGGCGATCAATCTCTTTTGCTTGATCCTCCATTCTCTTCCGAGTTTGAGCTCTGGTGTTGTACTGGTGCCGAGAACTCAGGGTGACGAAACTGGAAGGCGAGAGAACCGAACATGAGAAAACGGAAGACACATGCAATGCAATAAATGATGCTGTGATGAAGATTTCATGGAATTCAATCATTGACGAATTTCGTGGGGTACCAAGGAAATCTTTTTCTTGTTTTTCATCTTGTTTTTTTTTATTCATGGTATCCCGCGATATCTGTAAATGGTATTTGAACTCCATGAAATACAATGCAATGAGATGCAATGCATGAAAACACACAAAGTCCTAGGTTAAAAGAACGTGAGTGGAGTCAAGGTCTACCCATCCCAAAAGGAGTGTACTATAGGTTAGTTGTACCTGCCGAACAAGGTTCTACAAAGTGCCCAAAGTCATCAGCCCCTCTTTCGGATATTATCAACCTTCCGACTGACTCAGGGGTTAATAATATTCTCAAGAGAACCTCTTTTGAGTGTAGTATCGCGTAGCAGCCATTGTAAGATTACTCCCACATAGCTCCCGCACTACGTCCTAAATAAGGCCAAGGTGGTGTTAAGGTACTACGGTCCTCAATATCACAGACTCCAATCGACCATGGAAAAAGTTTTCGCGATTACTCGTTCAACCGAACCATTTTCGAAAGGGTCTCAACTGAGCGGTGATTCTCGAATCAGCTTGGTCGGGATTCACTCCCTATAAGCCTCATCGAATATATCCCCATCCTATAATAATGTCACTAGTCCGGGCGTAGGACTTATCTCACAACACAAGGAACCATCCCAAAATCAGAGTACAATATATACATGTAAATGAATAGTAAAACAAATAGTAATAAATATGAACAAATTAGGGATAACCCTCAAAAGTTTAGAAAGTCCCCAGTGAAGTCGCCATTTTCTGTTGCGGTGGAAATAGGATCACAAACTATTAATGAGTTTGAATCACAATTCTTAATTCACAACCGCTCTTTGATTTATCCAAAGGAAAAGGTCAAAAGAGGGAAAACCTATTTTGCATCGTAAACACAATGCGGGGAAAGATCTAGGGTTCGGGGGTTGGTTAAATTTAGGGAAGGTATTAGCACCCTAAACTTCTGTAGTACTCTACAGGAACCTTTTGTTCAGATGTTTACTATTTTGCTTTATTTATTTGCTTAAGGTATATGTACAAAAGATTAAAAGTGAGAAAAGAGACCTAAGGGGTTAATTCTAAGTTTACTCGGCAAGACATCGCATCTTGTGCCTACGTATCCTTACGGGAGTGGAATCAGAGTAATCGTAGTTCCCCTTGAAAGGGAGGTTAGAGACTTCTTGACTATGGTCAAGGTCTCACGGGGAATAAACATGTCTTAAGGACATGCTTACGTGGAGTGTAGAAACTCCAAATCTCTACGTTGAATTGTTAAGTTGTAATTAGGGTTAAATTAGGGATTACACGGCGGGAAACCCTAAAATGAGCGCAGCGGCTCTTTGACCTAATGCTAGGGGTAAAATTATAATCTTGCCTGCGGCGAGGCATTTGTGAAAATTAGGGTTTGTAGTTTTGAGGGTTCGAAATTGAGGACTATTGACACGGCGGTCAAATGCTAGACCTAATTCCTTCGGATGCGTAAGGTGACAGAAACATTGCGACACATCAGCAGAAATTTAAATCATACATCAGCAGAAATTAAATTCGAAAAGTAAACGCGATTATTAGGTTCGCGAGATTACAATTGAGATACAGATACAAATATGAATGAAACTTAAATGAAAACTCAAGACACTAAATGTGAACTGCAAAAAAAAAATGAACACCCGTTAGTAGGCATAGTCAACCAGTTATCAGATGAACTACGAGGCAATGAAGAAAATGAGATACAAACTCGAGATTGTTTTATTTGATATTTAATAATTTAACTTACAAAAGAAAATTTTTTTAAAAAAGTTTTATTTTTGCATTTTTAAAAAAGGAGTTTTTTATTATTTTATATTTACAAAAGTTTTAAGTTTATAAAAAGATTTCAATTTATTCTTAATATTTATTTTTAAAAAAAGTTTTTCTTTTATAATTACAAAACTAAAATGTTATATTATTTTTTATAAAGATTTTTTTATATCATAAAAATTAAAATGTTAATGTAGTTTTTTTTTAAAAACATAAACAAATTAAATTAAAAAAAAATGAAATAAAGAAAAAAATAAAAAAGGAGGATGGGTTGGGCCGGTCACCACATCCGGACCCAACCCGGTTAATAACTTAATTGAAGAAAAGATTAGGGTTCTGGGAACCCTAATGCTTCTTCGGCGCCGTTCGCACATTCCTCTTCTCTCATCTCTTTCTCCTCTCTTCACCGTCTTTCTTGCTTCTCTTCACCATAATATCTCTCGTTTTCATTTTCCTGCAACAAAAATGAACATGCAAGATGTCTAATGAAGAGGCGGATGATTTACGTTTTGTTTTTGCGAGCGATTGACGGCCAATGATGAAGGAATTCTGAGGTTGGGCGGTTGGATTTCCCGTCGTTCTTCGCGAACGATGAAGGTGATCTCTCTGGGCAATGATTCGCGTTCGGGGATGGTGATCTCTCTGAGCGATGATGACGATCGCTTCGTCTGAGCTCACACCGTTTAGGGTTTTCTGCGTGCGACTTCTTCGCTAGGGTTTCTCCGCGATCTGGGTGTTCTTCGCTCTCTCTCTCGCGGTTACGTTCTAGGGTTTCAACTCCTCTCCCTCGTATCAGGTTGTATTCTCCTATTTATAATTTCTCTTTATCTCTCTTTTTGGGCCTTAAACTTGCGTTATTCTGAGATTTGATTTTGTGGTGATATTATTTGATTTTGATTTTCCAGATTGAGTTCCAATGCGATGCTTTCTGATATGATTGGGATCTCGATTCATTTTTCTGGTATGAATTTGATACTAATTCGTTGATTGATTCCAAAATGCGTTCCAATGGGATACGATTTGGTTCTTGCTGATACATGATTGAATCCTATTTCTCCTTTTAGGATTTGATTGGTCTCTGATTTCCAGTTGATTCTTCTGACCCTGTTCAATTTAATAACCTGAACTGATTTGTTTTGATCTGCTTTAGGGTTGACATCAAATCTAAATCTCTATTATTTTCTGATATGGTTTGCCTTCAAATTGGATTGATTGGCATTAATTCACGGGATTTCTTGATGGATTCATTTTGACTTGTTTTGATTTTTCCCAGATTGAGTTCCAATGGGATATGATTTGGACCTGACTCGAAACTTTCCATTTGCGAATTGGATTGCTTTTGGGGAATTTAGATACTGATTTGATTCCTGATGCGATTTTGTTTTGATTCAATCCCGATCACTAGCACTTACTTTTCTTTTTCTTCTTTCAGGATGGACACTTTGCCTTGGTCTTTGCCGCCGAGACGGGTTCATGGTAGTGATGACTTTTGTCTGAACCATTTGGAACAGGATACTACATCCTGGCTTCTGATCATATTGCTGCTTGAATTGGTGGCGATGACCTGGGCTATGATGTTTGATTAACTGAGCCCCGTGTTTGATGATTTGTTTATTTTATGAACTGAGCATGATTTGATAACTTGTTTATCTCATGAACTGACATGTTTATATGGGATCATTCTTGCTGGTACAAACCGTGCCATGATTTAATACTGCCTGCAATTCTGAACTGACATGAATCTCAACTCTTCTGTGTAGTTTTGGCAGGTTGATTCAATGGGCTATGATGTTAAGCTGAGCCCAGTGCCTCCAATTGTAATGTCTATGACAGTTTTTATGGACTGAGTCCCTTGTAATCGAGCTGGTTCTGATAATCTTTCTGAGTTACATCTTGCCTCCGTTTCTCATTCTTGTTGAGGCGCTTTAGGCATCATATTTGGATGTGCAGTCCGTTTATTCACTTCTGATTTTTATGAGGTGAACTCTCTTGTTTGGTTCAGAGCTGTTGTGAATTGACCTGCTCTCTTGTTCTGGTATGATGTTGCGCTTCTTTGGATTCTGCTGAATATTATGACAGATTGGTAGGGCCTTTGCACATGAACTTGCATCGTTTGATGGTTTATTTTCTTTTTGTGCAACTTGATGCCATAGTTTGGCTTCTCTTGTTCTATTTCGAACTTGATTTTCATTCTGCTGGACCATGGGTCTTCATTCTGTTTGGTACAGATTTGTTTTCTTTGGTGGCTATTCATACCTGTATTGGCGCGAGCCCCTTCCTGGTTTTGTTTATGCTTTGAGTTCTGATGATGCTTGTGGCTTTTCAGGTGTTGGAAGTTTTGAAACCAAGGTGACTCAGACCTGCCGGCATCCGGGTCTGAGTCAAAACTTGCCTATGTTGCCTTATTCTCGTATCAGTTTGGAAATCCAATCGCGGCAAAACGAATCAGTCCCACTTCATTTATTTTTTCTATCTCTCGGATGTCCCATATCGATAAGAACAGGTATTACCTGATCTGACGCCCACGGCGTGGATCGGTAACGGGGGTAGGACGCAGCTTCGGTTGTGCCACTCCCGGCACTCGATGATGACATTGTTCTGAGAGTGTCGAAAAAAACTTCTAACATTTTTCTGTACTGTTTGTTTTCTTTTGATGTGCAGGTTAGCTGAGGATTCATGGAGAAGTTCAAATACAACATGAAGACCTTTAGATGCTCTTAGGATTTAGGATAGATGCTTTAATGTAATCCCTTAGGATTGAGAACTTTAATGTACTTCCTTGTAACAGCACTTTATAAAATATGAAGCAACATCCACTTCTTGTATGATGACATTATTTATGAAATAAAATTCTCAAAGTTTTGAATTTATTTATATTTTATTCTTAGTTAAAAAATATAAACAATTGTGAATAAATCCACAAGTATTTAAATTCATTAACATAGGCATAAAACATAAATATTCCCAAGTGGTATTCTTATTGGTGCACTCGTCTCATTTGTAATCCTAATCTCATCATCCGATTAAAATGATAACCAACCATTTCATAACCAAACACATATGGGCACCGTAATCGCAACATTTTCAGCATCAACAGTAACACTACTCGTAATTAAATTCCACTGACCAAATGCCAAAAATCTCAATATGATCAGCCCTGGTGATAGGTAAATGCCTCAAAACCATAACGTATCAAATGCCTCAGAATTTTAATAACAGACCGTCTTCAAGGCATTGGTAGAATTTGTGTAAGATGACCAAAATACCCCTGGGACCAAATCTGCAAAACAAACACCTTCATAACTTGTTAGTGGTTAGCAAATGTACATATGAGATGATATGCGAAATGACTGACTAAATATAAGGGTAAAATTTGGGGTATTACACAATGCTATAAATGTTATTAAGTCAATTCAATAATGTTATAATTATCGACCCCATTTATACAAAAATCTTCAAATTTCAATCCTAAAACCAAAACCATATTAAAATGTATATTCTATCTCTAATAAAAAGTAGATATATATATATATATATATATATATATATATATATATATATATATATATATATATATATATATATATATATATATATATATATATATATATATATATAAATATATATATATATATATATATATATATATATATATATATATATATATATATATATATATATATATATATATATATATATATTGTTAATTGGTATAATAACTGTTAGCAAAATATATATTAAAAATAATTAATTAATTGTAAAAAGTTAATGTAAAAAATCTATATCATATTAAATTTTTTTTTAAAAATGAATAATAATTTTTTTTTATCTAATAGTTAGACATATGAACTAATAATGAAAATTATAATTTTATTTTAAATATACACTCAAAATTGTTAGAATTAAATTTTTTATATTTCAAGCCATCTAATTTCTAATTTGGTTTAACTCCTATTTTAAAAAGATTTATTAATGATATTTATATAAATATGCATTTTTTTTATTATTATTAATTGTTGACAAAATTTTATCCAATATTTTTTAAAATATTTATAAATAGAAATATTTGTTATTTGTTTTCTTTATACTTTATTTCGTTTAGAAGGAAGAAAGACCGAAGTCCAAAAATAAAAGATTACATAACACTTAATTTAGGAGTAAAGACAAGTGGATACTTAACAATTCGGGTTTTAAGATTCTTATACTAACTCAGGGTGTCAATGAGAACACGAAAGTGAGTGAGTTTATACATGAAGATCTGAAAATCTGGGAGAAGGAGGTTATTGAGAACAATTTCGATCATGAGGATGCATAACAAGTTATCAACCATCCTCCCTCTTTGGGTGATCATGAAGACAAGCTTCTTTGGCATTGTGAAGTGAATGGGGAGTACTCTGTAAAAATTGGTTAGCATCTTTGTTCAAATTTAAAGGCTGCTAGAGTCTCAGGTCCTTCTATTACTTCTTTTCAGTCCTTGTGGAAGGAAATATGGAAAGCAAATATTCATGCTAGAACTCGTAATTTTTTGTAGAGGTTGGCTAAAAATGTCATTTCCACCCGAGAAAACCTAGGAAAGAAAAGCATCCACATGGAGCAGGTGGAATCTTATCACCATCTGTTTTTGAATTATTATTTTTTTTTGCTAAGCATGTTAATTTTTCTTGTGTTCTGAGTTACAAAGCATGTTCTCTTTAAATATGTTCCATCCGTGTTGTTGCATTACATACTAAGTGACATTGCATACTTGTGAGTTAAATGATTTTTGATGATGTTGTGACTTAAGTGATGTTTTGGTGATGATATAATGACGCTGTGAATGACTTCATGAAGTGACAGTGTGAATATATGTGTAATGTGTGACGATTATAGGAATTATTGATAATTGTTGATGTAACTACTATATATATTTTTTATATCTTTTGTAATGAATTGTGATTACTCACCCTGCCTGTTTGAATGTTTCCTTCACGTAGGTAACATGCAGGTGATCAAGATTAGCTCGTAGATGCGTGGAGACTTAGCTTTGGAGTTGTTTTACTCTATTTCCGTTAATAATTGAGGTGTCTTGCTCTGATGTGTAACATCGGGTGGAGAACGCTTGAGTCGAATATTATATTGTTTTGTTAGACTTATTTTAAGAGCTTTCTATACGATTAGATTTATTTGAAGATGTGACTTTTGATAATGACCAAAATACTTAAAGGTTTGATGAAGAAAAATAAATTACTTTGAGATTATGATTTTGCTGCGAAGTTTGAAATTATTATGTTAAATATTTTGAAAAGCCGTGTTACGGAGCCGGATGTTTATTTAAGATGTTTTTATGACGATGTGATACCCTTGTTGGTACATTGTGTTGAATTATTTATTAATTTATTTATGAAATATTTGTGACTTTAGAAAGGTATTACCGGATACATCCCGAAAAATTCATGTGGTCGGTTTGTCCACATTCTGAAATATCAAGTTAAGTCGAGTTATGATAATTAAGTATTTTGATAACTTTTGTCTGGTATCGAGCAGATTGAATTCTCTGCTAGAAAATTACCTACTTTGAGTTTTACCAGCCAACATCGATAGAGCTATCATATTATATTCTTGCATGAAAACTAGGTGGGAACTTATTAAGTTTGTGACAATTTCTCTTTATGTTGGCAGATTTAACTCCTCTGATATCTCTAAAATTAAAAAAATTTCATGTATTTCTGACCAAAAAGAAATTGATAAAGTTGAGTTAAAACATGCTTTTTATAAAAGCAGCTTTGTTGTTGGTGGAAACTCTTAACTCCTAACGTCTAGAATATATGAATTCTTCTTTTCTTTAAACTAATTTTTTATTGTAATACTACTAGTCATTATATTTGATTAAAGTGTCTTGAACAATAACATCTAGTTATGTTTGCATGATGTGGATGAGCATTGAAATTAAAAAAAAGGTTGGGGAATGAGAGCAGAGAAAAGGAACATGTTGTAGAGTGAGAGTTGGGTGGTTCCACTGAGATGAAGAGATTTAGAAAGGAGATAGAGCTATAAACTGTTTATCCAAACAAGCCCAATGTGTCTGTGCTACTATGTAAGTTAGAAATTGGCAGAGAAACTATACAAAAGAGTGTAAACTGGAAATGAACTTTTTTTATCCAGGGTCAGTTAAAAGAATTAGAGAAGGATGTTACTAATATGATTTTTGTAATCAGTTTTGCATAATAAACCAATTATAACACAATTATTTTTCATCAGTTTTTGGGACTTCCTTGCTGAAAAATAGAAAAGATTCATTTGGGGTATGTAATTAGAACTATGTACGGTTAACTTGCGACAGGTTTTAATCAAGTAACAGCTCATGGTTAGTTTTAATCAGAGGTCAGCTTTTCATCTCAGTTTGGCCATAAACCAGAGTTTTAAAATGTTCATTTCTTATTCATTGAATAACCTTTCATTTGGATCTTGGCTAACTGAATTGCATTGTTTCATTTGATGAAAGTGGTCTGATATGGGCTATAAGCAAGTAATTACAAATTGCATTATCTCCAGCTGTTTTGACTAAAATTCTATTTACAAACTGCATTAAAACAAAAACTTATTAACAATTTTATGAGCTATAAGCAAACACGTCCACATCCACGAGGCATTTTCTTGGAGCTCAAGTCTTGAAGATCCATGGGATTGTAAAAATGGGGGGCTATCTCCAGCAACCAGTCTGGCTTTATCTCAGTGATTTGCCTCATATACTCCTTAGTTGTGAGTGCTAGCTCATGGTATAAAACCAATTTAGGAAGAATCTCTACCAGCCCCGAACTGGGATGTATGTGGACAGTCTGTTGACCTTTCACCAGTCGATAAGATCCATGCTTTTGTAGTCTTGCAGTGTGAGGGAAAAATCCAGACGCTATGGATTTCTTTATGGCATCTAAGTCATTAGAATTTGAAGTTAGTTCGATCTCAACCTTCTCCAATAAACCTGCAAGCTGGTCACGGATATCCCTAGCACGTTTCATGCTCCTTATCTGTATATAGTTCTCATAACACCATTGCTTTGAATAACTGGCCTCCTTCCATGAATTGTAGATCTTTAGATTCGCAATGTGATCACCAACATCTCCGGTGTGAAAATTCATTCTTGCATTGTCTGCGTGTACTTTTTTATCCTTTGGCCGGTAAAATATTGAGTTTCCGGTTGAGAGCATGGCAGCGATGGTTATGATCTCGTCAGAACATTTGAACTTTTCTGAAGCAACAATCATTTTTGACAACATAGGATCAAGTGGGAACTCAGCCATCCGTCTACCTACCTTAGTTAACTTGCCATGCTTGTTTGAAGCACCTAGATTATATAAAAGCTCCATGGCTTTGATGATGGAATCCACTGGCGGAGGATCCATAAATTCAAAATGCATCAACTTCTCACATTCGATACCGAGACTGTACATGGTTAACAGTACATTGGCGAGACTAGTCAGTTGTATTTCCGGAGGAGTGTTATCGTCCAACTCATTTTTAAAGGCAGAAGCAGTGTATAGCCTATAGCACTTACATAGGCTTGTTCTTCCAGAACGACCGGCTCTTTGATTTGCAGCAGCTTTTGAGATTGGAGTTATCAGTAAAGACTCCATTCCAGTCTTTGGATTATAACTCTTCATCTTACAGAATCCTGGATCAATGACATACTTGATCCCATCAATTGTCAACGAGGTTTCTGCAATATTGGTTGCGAGCACAACCTTTCGAGCCCCTTTAGGTGTGGGTTCAAATATTTTAGCCTGTAATTCAGTTGGTAGGTTGGCATATATAGGGCATATAATTAGCTCGCCGATTTTAGCCTCGAAAGCTCTCATGCGATACTTCAAGATTTCTTCCACTGTTTCAATTTCCTCTTGACCGGTAAGGAATACCAATATATCTCCAGAAGGTTGAGTGGCATGGATTTGAAGCGTGGTGACTACGGCGGCATCCAAGTAATTGGCCTCTAGTGCTTGGGTGAAGTAGATTTCAACTGGATACCGCCTCCCAGGAATATTGAATTTCGGAGCATAATCAAAGAAAGTACTGAACTTATTGTCGCTACTGCGAAAATCGGCGCCGGCTGACAGAAGAGTCGCCACCGTGCGTTATTTATCCCAACGGAGGGAAAGGAAACGCTCGAAGTAAACCTCGCAAAAAACGGGGAAAGGTATGGTCATCGCAACCAAAACCTGGGTTCGGGAGTCGGTTACGCAAGGGGAAGGTATTAGCACCCCTCACGTCCGTCGTACTCGACGGGATCCACGCTTGCTTGGGTTATCTAAAGGATGCAAAAATAATCTATCTACGGCTGCTAAATCTAAACAGAAGGGATTTGACTCGATAGAGCGTCGCACTCTATGCCTACGTATTCTCAAGAGAGAAAGTCAGAGTCAACGTAGTTCGGGACTACGGGAAATTGGCTCGCCAAGACCTCGCGTCTTGTGCCTACGTACTTCCATACTGCGTGGAAGATCAGAGCTTTACGTAGTTCAGACTAACTACGGCTAAACAGGGGTATTCTCACACAGCAGTGAGAAAAATAAACTGGCTTCAAAGGTTCGGGGACCTATGGGCAAAACTACGGTTTGGTCTCAAATGCGCTCGGGCAAGAGAGAAAAAAGGGTAACAATTAGTCGTCAGCGGGAAAGTCTCGATCGCACAGCAGCGAGAGAACAAAAGTTAATTGTTAGTGTGCTCGCTAGGATATCACATCCTATGCCTACATATCCTCGTCTAGTAAGAGGAATCAGAGCAGCTGTAGTTCGGCTACTTCGGGACCACAGCTCAAATCTCATTTTATTAACATTCTGAAAAATGATTACAATGCTCGCATACTGAAAATAAATCTCCTAGGAAATACTATCCTATTCTATCCTGAAAAATCGAATGGAAAATAGCCCCCTAACAAGTGGGCTTCTAAACTATCTCTAAAAAGAAAATAAACTCTATGAAAAACCATACTCTAAAAATATTATCTATACTAATATTTTTTCAATATTTCTCTTCCATTTTCTCTTTCAATATTTTTTCTCTCTTTTTTCTATTTCTTTTTTATTCAAAATATTTTTCATATTTTTCTGTATTTTTCTATATATTTTTCTAATATTTCTTTTCTTTTTTCTCACTATCTTTTCTTTTCTTTTTTCTCACTATCTTTTCTTTTCTTTTTTCTCACTATTCCCTTTTTTAATATTCTCTTTTTTTCATAATATTTCTTTTCCTTTATTTTTCTCACATGAAACAATTAAACTATCTATATAAAAAAAAAAAATACAAGGGAGGGGGGTGTACTGGTACAGAGGGAATTAAGCAGAAACAAAAAAAATCAAAAAGGGCCCAGCCCATAAGCAATTCAAAAAAGGAAACTCAGGGGGGGGGGTGCTGGTAATTGCCTTGGGCCCAGCCCAGTATTCAGCAGAGAACACACAGAGGGGGGGCGAAATAGGGAACAGGAGGGTATGGACGAGAAACCAATGTGCCCGAGGCCCAACCCGATTGACACCCTTTCTTCCTCCTTCTCACTTCACAAAAGAACCCTAGATCTTCTTCGTTAACCCTTCTACTGTTCACCGCCGCCGACCAATTCTTTCTCCTCCGTTCTCTCTTCTCCTCACCTTTCTCAGTTTCGCTCCTTCCAACGTCTACCTCCCACTTCCACTCAAACTTCTCTCAACTTTCTCTACCCGACCTTCACGACGAAGCAGAAGAAGACTCGATGAGTCCTAGAAGATTTTCTGATGATCTGGAGATTTGCTTTGAATGGCCATAGATCTTTCGTTCTCGAGGAGGAAGACACATGCACTGATGAAGATCTCGGATGGTGATTCTTGATGATGCTCGTTTCTGGAAATTGTTCTTGTGGACGGTTGAGCATTGCTACGAACTCGGAGGAATCTTGAACGATCTCCTGATGTCTATTGTTGAATCTGAAGAAAGATGAAGAATTGTTGATGTTGATTCTGGTGACTGATGAAGATGAGTGTTAGAGGACGATGATGAAGGTTGATCTGGGATTGATGATGTTGAAGATTCTGGAAAATCTTGTGAAGAACAATGATGATGTTCTTGAACGAACTAGGGCAAATCTGAGGAACATGTATGAGGATCTAAGAACGATGGATGCAAGTTGGTGAAGATCATGAAGGTCCTCTGTTGAAGACTTGTTAGTAATCATTCTCTGGGAAAACGTAGGAAGAACAAAGACGCATGTGAAGATGATGGTTTGGATGTTGATCGGAAGGGCAAGATGATGATCGGAGATGGATGAAGGAGGACGATGGATTCTGGAAAATCATTGATGAGTTTTATGGTTTCCGGCGACGGTTGTAGGTTCCGGTGAGTTGCACCACCGCGTGAACTGCCGTCTGATTTCTCCGGCGTGCCATCGCTGGTGTTTGCATGGCCGGAGAGGGAAAGGTGAGGTGGGACGCGTGGCGTGTCAGGGAGATGGTGGGAAACAGGTGGAGCACATGCGGAAGGGGGTGGACGGTGAGGTGTCACGGTAGTGGAGGGGTGGAATGTATGCACGCCACGTGTGTGCGCGTGGCAGAGAGATGGGAAATGATGAAAGTGATGTGTCAGCGCGGGAAATGAGATATGTGGGGTCTCCCTCGTGATAACACGTGGCTCAGACTCTTTATAGAAGGACTTGGCTTCTGGATCTTTCTGGACTGATCTGGAAATAGACCTGCGAATTTGGGCTTTTTGATGAATAATGAGGCCCACGAAAATCTGCCAACAAACTCCAAAAAACTGCATTAAAATGACCAAAAATGGGATTAAGACCTAATACTGATCTAAATTGATTAAAGACCTAATTAACTAGTAAAACTAATTAACTAATCTGAATGAAAATTAAATGGACCACTAATACAAATTAAAAAGATTAATAGACTCAATTAAAATCTAACACTTAAACCTAATCAATCTAATACTCTAATTAAATCTGAAAGCTAATTAAACTCTAAAAAAAGAAATAATATTCTAAAAACACTAATTAAAATCTATCAAACTATCTACTATCCACAAAATCTATATTAATGAAACTAAATGATCCTATTAACTATTAAAACTCTATTAAAAGAAAATCTATATTATTTATATCTAAAATATTAAAAAAATCATTTAATTCCTAATATATTCTAAAAAATAAAAAATACTATTTATTTCTATAAAATTCTATATTATCCTAAAAAATCTATTAACTCCTAAAATGATTAAAAATCTAAAAAAGAATTAAAACTATTAAAAATCCTATTAATATTCTAAAAATGATAAAAAAATGATTTAAATCTATTTAAAACTATTAAAAGCAAACTATTAATATCCTAAAATGATTAAAATCTATTAAAATATCTATTAATAGCTAATAAAAACCAGAAAAATCACAATAATTCTCGAAGGAACAAAAATAGCACCGAACGGCAAATAACACTGCGAGAGCGCACCGGGATAACCGATAAAAATAAACGGACACCGAAATATCCTCAAAAACAACAGCGCGAGCTGAAAACACCGGGAATAGCACGACTGCTCAAAAAATACGATTCTACCTATCTAAACTGATTAAAAACCACCTGAAACACGAGACGAGAGCTGTGATCCCGATAAAATCAAAACAAATGAAAGATGCGCTGTATGCGATATGCAGATGCGAATGCGGTCATGCGGCGAAACATCGAGCCAGATACAGGACCCGGTTGGTCAAATTTTGGGGTGCAACAGCTGCCCCTATTCAAGCGGCTTCGACCTGAATGGTTTGAAGAGCGCTCAGCCTTCAAATATTCAAAGGTAGATGACGGTTGAATACAAATGAAACCCTGAAATTTGCCAACCGCGGGAATATACTGCAAAACTGCTTGAGGAATAAAATCCAGAACCGAGCCCAGCCGTCACGGCAACAAACTGATCAATCATCTGGTAAAGAACTCCTAATTTTAATGCCTGTTACCCGCGTTATACCACTTATAACAAACCTGAAGGTTGCAACAAAACATCTGATCTTCTCACCTCGTCTACTGATAGACAGGAAGAAAAATATACTCACATCGTCCAAAGATGGACGGGAAGACACCCTGAATGGAGGAAACACCAATACTCACATCGTCTAAGGGTAGACGGCAAGACGCCATTAATCTCCATACTCACATCGTCTAAGGATAGACGGGATCATCCTGATTGATGAAACAAATCAATTCACATCGTCTGAGGATAGACGGGAAGAAATAATCTCCGTACTCACACCGTCTAAGGATAGACGGGATCATCCTGATTGATGAAACAAATCAATATTCACATCGTCTAAGGAAAGACGGGAAGAAATAATCTCCGTACTCACATTGTCTAAGGATAGACGGAATCATCCTGATTGATGAAACAAATCAATATTCACATCGTCTAAGGATAGACGGGATCATCCTGATTGATGAAACAAATTAATATTCACATCGTCTAAGGATAGACGGAAGGACACCCATAATCCCGAAGGAAAACTTCAATACTCACATCGTCTAAAGATAGACGGAAAGACACCCATAATCCCGAAGGAACAAAAACTCAATATTCACATCGTCTAAGGGTAGACGGGAAGACACCCATAATCCCGAAGGAAAAAAAAACTCAATACTCACATCGTCTAAGGGTAGACGGAAAGACACCCATAATCCCGAAGGAAAAAAACTCAATACTCACATCGTCTAAGGGTAGACGGAAAGACACCCATACACACCTCAATACCATCCATCAAATTTCTGAATCCTTTCGTCTACGGGACTTGATGGAAAGAACAATATCCTTAAAGGGGCCACATCGTCAGTATGGACCGACGAGAAGAAAACCACCTTCGAAGAGCCATGTCGTCAATAAGAATCGACAATCAGGAAAACCCTCTTGAAATGTCATCTCATTCGATAAACAGAAAGAAACCCACTATCCGAAAGATCACTTTGAGACCCTGAACATCTAATGATAGCTGGAGAAGACTAGCTGGGGAAACACGCCATCCATACGATCTGACAATAAAAACCCGCTGAAAAATCACCTGCAACTTCACATCGTCTACTGAAAGACAAGGAAGAAAACCATATTCGAACTCAAGACGTCTAATGCTAGACGGAGAAATCCACTTATTGGAGGAACACATCGTCAATATGAATTGCCGGGAAGAACAGTCCGTCGATACCAGATGACTGATTGATCAAAGCATAACTGTTGTATGATCTGAGAATACGAATAAACTGTTGAATTGCTTGAACACTGCTGCTGGATAAAAGCCCCTGAACTGATCACAGAGTAGTTCGCGCCTGCCATATGGGGCTGATAGAAAACCTGGCTTATGCTTCGTATGCATATGCGTATGCTTGAATCTTTCTATGACGTAATGCTCCATTCAGGATGGAAATGCTACGCATTTTGACAATGACATGCAAGTATGATGCAAATATGATGATGCATGCAATATGCTAATGCAGGCTCGAGCTGCCGGAGAAAGCTGGGTACAGAAAACCACTTCAGCAACATAAATGCTGAAGACGAGGCCAACTCCGCTAGGGATGAACCGGATATCACAGGATTATCCCAGCAAAATAAATGCTGGGAGAGTGAAATCAACTCCGCTGGGGAATTTGGGAACTTAACCGAACACCTTGTTGAAGTAACACCCTGCTGGGGAATATAACTCTGCTGGGGAGTAGCAGATGTGCCAAGTATGATTGGACTTCTCTGGAGATAGCTGACCCGTGCCAATGAAAAATTGGACTTTGTTGGAGAAAATAGACTGAGTCTTCCTGCGTACCGCCGAAGATTATATCTGGAAACTGATGCGCCAACACGGATGGGCCTCACAGTGATCGCCAACATGGGTTTGAACTTTTAGGCTATCTGCGCTGGGTCAGGTATAACTGACGCTGGAAAACATTCTGCCTGAATACACAGTCTCCTGGTGGAAGAGTCAAGGGATAGTAACACAGCTTCCCGACATTCGCCTCGCATTCGAAAATTGGCTGAATCTGCTTGAATAACCCTGAATAACTCTGATGATGCGGAGAAGAACAACCCCTTCGCTTCTGATATGCCCCAGCCTGCGGGACCTCTGTGGGGAAAGTCCTCGAAAGGAAAGCTGAAAATCTGAGCCCTGATGGTCTGATATGAAATGCCCCAGTATTCTGAACTTCGGAAAGATACTCTACATCAAATGCTTCTCGAATAACCTCTGCATGCTTAAGATGGCCTGCCCCTGATTGTGACGATTTTGCCCCTGATTATCTGATTCAGAGTAGTGCCCCTGACCACTAGATATTTGTCGAATCTCAACCTGATTGCCTCCAGGATAACTGGCTTCGAAAGGCTGACCTAACTGGGGATTACTGTAACAGCTTGCCCCTGCTCTCGGAACATTCAGGCGTTCTGTATTCTATCCTGGCCATACTTTCCACTGTAAGAAACTCTCCTGCTGTCAAGCGCTTACTCGCAAGTAAAACAAGTTGTTCTGTGTAACAGACGTATTAATGCAACACATATGACAGCTTTGACATCCCATCTGTTCACTAGGAAAAGGAAAAAACAGTTTATGGCATAAAATGCACAAAACATTTATCAAGAATAGTACCAACATGGTGAGAGGAACCCTTTCAGGAGTCAGAATCGACGCGACCTTTACCGAAGTATGCTTTCGAAAACAACCTGCTTCAATTAGGACTTTTGAAGGTTGTAACGTGGTCAGGTTCACGGTTTTGAAGGAAAGGATAAAGGCTCAAAGTTTATTTTAACCCACCCATTCTCCTTGATGTTCTCCCATCCTACGTTCAGCTAATTCGACCTTAGCGCTCACCTCTCAGAGGCTGAAAGATAGAAGTGATAGTTCGAGAAACTTTTGGATTTTGGAGCGGCAGCCACTCACTTTTCGTCTTTGACACTTGAGGTCACACGACTCGTACTTCATTTGAGGATTTTTCTTTTTGTCCTCCTTTCATCTTTTTTTCTTTTCCCTAACTTTTGCCTGGACTGACTCTTTTGAGTTTCTTTTGATTTTTTTAAGTCCAGCGGGATGCCCTCATTTTTTGCCTAAGTCAATTGTTTTCTTTTCTTGACTTAGCGGGCTTTTGATTCTTTTTCTTTTGCTTTCTCTTTTTTCGAACGAGTCGTGTGACACTGGTTGTCTGACTCTTCGGAGAATAATGTGACTGTCTCACTCTTGACTTAACCATTGTGGTTTTTTAGGCACGACCTCTAGAGGTGTGATTGATCCTCGAACGAGCACTCCTTTTGCAACCTGAACGCTCGGCCAAATTAGCTAACACCTACCCTGCCCCAGGTTAAAGATTGAGGGTTTTTCATTTTCAGAAAGAAACTCCTACTACAAGGCTCAAAGGGGTTGACAAGGGATTATCTTCCTTATAACTCCGGTGTTTAGGGATTTAAAACAATGCCTGTACATCATCAACAAGTTTTATTTCAAAAGCATACAATCGGAATTTTGCACGTCGTTCATTTTCGTCATCCTCCCCAGATTCTTCTTAACCAAGCATTGGACATCTGTAAAAAACAATTAGTGAACACGAATGGATTTAATCAAAACATGCATATTTATTTCATTATCATCAATTGAATGAAAACAACCAGTTTTTCCAACAAGATTGCAAATTAAACAGGAAAGAAACTACAAACGTAAAGAAATGACAAGATAAAACAAAGAAAAATGCCAGCTTCCGAGAACCGGGCTTTCACATCTGTCCTGCTGCTGAACCAGCTATCTTCACAATCAATTATTAGAGGCAACCCGATGTTGTCCTGATCTGCTTTCAACGACTCAACCAGATTATAGAGCCCCTCCTCCTTCATTCAGATGATTTTGGGACTTCCCTGCCCGAAGCTGATTGCTGCACTATCAAGTAGATCCTGCACTTTGTGCTTGAAGGCCAGACAATCTTCAATGTCGTGTCCGAGTGCCCCGGAATGAAATTCACATTGCTTACTAGTATCGTACCCGTAAGGAAGCGCTCCTGTGGGTGGTTCCATTGTTCTCTTTTCAACTATCTTTAAACCTCAATAAAGTCTGCAAGATCTCAGCATACGTTGTATGTGGCGCCTCAAATATCCTCTTTGGCTTTCCCTCCTGAATCCTCCGTTGAGCCGGATGCATCTTTGGTTGTATTTGCTCAGGTTCCACGGGCACAGGTGGCACGAGCTTCTTCACTGCGGCTTCCAATAGCTGATCATCCTCTTTCCTAAGCACATTCTTGACTACTTCCATGATCAAGCTCATTTGGGTCTTCAGCTGACTGCTCTCCTCTTGGAGGATCTTCTGCTCCAGACGCATCTCTTGCATATCTCTCATCATCTGCCCCAGCTGGCTTCGGACTTCAATCAATTCAACCTGATTCTGTTCCATATCTCTGAAGGAATTCCTGCAACAAACTGGACGATGAGGAAATAAGACCCACGGTTCTGATGCACCTTTTTAAATGATAACGCAATGCAGAAAGCAAACACATATTCATAACGAGACAAAGAGAACTCAAGCTACAATAACACAGACAAACATCTCCCACACATGTATAACCAACAAAAGCAGAACGTAAGCACAAATGAGTACAAATACAATGACCCCAGCCAGCACTCCTGGTGGTGGTCTGCAAACAATAGTGCACAAAAGCTAAACGGGTTAGGCAGAGATAACAGATGCGACACCCGGCATAGAAACTTCTAGAAACTTCTCCCATATTCAATTAAACTCTCCGATTGACACTCTTCAGAATACACACTTCCCGAGGAGCCTTCCATGACATTAACTGACGAACCCACACAACTGGATGACGGAGAATCAAAACCCTGGGGCGCGATGAAAATCCGGTTAGAGTCTAACAGATCCTGAACCTGACTCCTAAGCACCTTACAATCATTCGTTGAATGCCCCTGTGCCCCAGCATGGTACTCACAGCGGGCGCTGGCATCAAAACCTGGAGGATACGGTGGAATCACTGGATCAATCTCTTACGGCATTATCAATCCGCTTCTGACCAGATCTGGCAACAACTGACTGTACGACACCGGTAGCTGAGTAAACTGTCTTTCAGGTTTCCTTGGTCTTCGTTGGGCGTGCTGACGCGATCGACGATAGGATGATCGTTGACTTGAAGAGTCTGAAAACCGATCCTGAGATGCTAGAGATTCTGAGACGATGCCGTTTCCTTCTTCCCACTTTTCTTGAGAACTGACAACTGATCCAGTCTTATCAACTGGGATATACGGAGCATCTCGAAGCTTTCCACTCTTGAGTCCTCTCTCAACAAGTTCCCCCATTCTCATCAGGCCCACAAAGCTTGTACAACCGAAAAATTTGTCATAATAGTGGCCTTTCAGAGTACCCAAGAATATGTCAACCATTTCTCTTTCCTGAAGCGGTGGTTGAACACTAGCAGCTAATTCTTTCCATCTTTGCACATACCCTCTGAATGATTCATCCTCTGCCTGAGATAATTCCTGCAGATGTACGAGACTAGGAGCCAAATCCAAGTTGTAGTCATACTGCTTCACGAAAGCTCTGGCTAGATCCACCCATGATCGAATCTGATTACTCCCTAATTGCACATACCATCTCAAGGATGCCCCAGTCAGGCTATACTGAAAGCAATGGATCATTCACTTGTCATCTCGCACAAACGCAGTCATTCTTCGACAGAACATCATCAAATGAAGCTTTGGACAGCTAACTCCCGCGTACTTCTCAAAGGGCGGCACTTTGAACTGATAAGGCAACATCAGGTCAGGAACCAAACACATGTCCGCAGCATTCAGGTTAACAGCATCTTTGATCTCTAAAGCTTTAACTCTTTCTTCCAGTACTCGGAACCTTCTAGCACCTTCAAGAGCTCTTGAGTTTACAGTCCTGGCTACTGGGATATATCCGCGTGGATTCCCCTCAAGGAAAACAACACCTTGATTGCTAACAGGAGGAAAGCGGTCATTTCTGGCAACGAGCTGCTCATGTCGATCTCGGTTCTCAACAGTGGGCTGTACAACTAGGTCTGCAGTCAGGTTGTTCGCTTGCGGGAAGTCTTCCATAGAATCATACCGATGGTTGGACGCCATGGCAAACCCTGTCAAAGTGTTAGGAGACTGGAAATTGCCTTCAGACATAGCTATCAATTACCTTGAACTGACTACACTGCTTGATTCTGAAATCTGCTCAAGTCTGCTCCAACCCCTTGGCCGTCTTCTGACAATCAACAGTTGCTCAATCCAAACTCCGGGTACTCAACTTCAGGAAACAAAGGCTGGATCAGAACTCTGGCTAGCTGGAGAAATGCTATGCAATATGATGCGAAGATGCCTATGCAAATGCAATGCAATGCAACAAACACGGGATCACAGCCCCCACACAATCTAAATACTGCTGCAATGCTGACGGAGTACGCTTGCTCTGAAGAGAAGACCAAAATAATGGGTAGGTTGGAAGTCAAGTTTCCTGCAAAAAAAAACCCCCCCACTCACAGGTGTGGACCTATATCTGACAAGGTATGGCATCCTATGCGGTCGTTAGCGTCACAGACTTTCAAAACTGACAATACGATTCCCAGAAGGAGTGGCATCATCGAGTCTTGAAGAGGCCTCACTTAGCTAACTTCCAAATGATCGGTTCCCAGAGTCGACAATCCAACTAACCAGCAACCCGAGCCACCCAAAGGGTGGGACAAGAGGCCAACCAGAAGAACCTCGTCTGAGTGTAGATTTCACGGGACACTAGGACATGCAAAGCATGTGCGCGCCCACTAATCTCTACTCTAAATATAAGGTGCACTCAAGCCCAGGTCCGACTTATCTCTTAATCATAGAATACCCGTAACATCCCAACAGCAACAGATAATATCAAAAAAAACCCAATAGATAAGCAAACAAACGCTAGGATTGACTCTCTCTTAGGGGACGTTGGATCCCACATGCATAAGGACTATCGCAGTCCTTAGCAGCCAGGGGATGTTGGATCCCCAGCAGAGTCGCCAGTTGTCGCTACTGCGAAAATCGGCGCCGGCTGACAGAAGAGTCGCCACCGTGCGTTATTTATCCCAACGGAGGGAAAGGAAACGCTCGAAGTAAACCTCGCAAAAAATGGGGAAAGGTATGGTCATCGCAACCAAAACCTGGGTTCGGGAGTCGGTTACGCAAGGGGAAGGTATTAGCACCCCTCACGTCCGTCGTACTCGACGGGATCCACGCTTGCTTGGGTTATCTAAAGGATGCAAAAACAATCTATCTACGGCTGCTAAATCTAAACAGAAGGGATTTGACTCGATAGAGCGTCGCACTCTATGCCTACGTATTCTCAAGAGAGAAAGTTAGAGTCAACGTAGTTTGGGACTACGGGAAATTGGCTCGCCAAGACCTCGCGTCTTGTGCCTACGTACTTCCATACTGCGTGGAAGATTAGAGCTTTACGTAGTTCAGACTAACTACGGCTAAACAGGGGTATTCTCACACAGCAGTGAGAAAAATAAACTGGCTTCAAAGGTTCGGGGACCTATGGGCAAAACTACGGTTTGGTCTCAAATGCGCTCGGGCAAGAGAGAAAAAAGGGTAACAATTAGTCGTCAGTGGGAAAGTCTCGATCGCACAGCAGCGAGAGAACAAAAGTTAATTGTTAGTGTGCTCGCTAGGATATCGCATCCTATGCCTACATATCCTCGTCTGGTACGAGGAATCAGAGCAGCTGTAGTTCGGCTACTTCGGGACCACAGCTCAAATCTCATTTTATTAACATTCTGAAAAATGATTACAATGCTCGCATACTGAAAATAAATCTCCTAGGAAATACTATCCTATTCTATCCTGAAAAATCGAATGGAAAATAGCCCCCTAACAAGTGGGCTTCTAAACTATCTCTAAAAAGAAAATAAACTCTATGAAAAACCATACTCTAAAAATATTATCTATACTAATATTTTTTCAATATTTCTCTTCCATTTTCTCTTTCAATATTTTTTCTCTCTTTTTTCTATTTCTTTTTTATTCAAAATATTTTTCATATTTTTCTGTATTTTTCTATATATTTTTCTAATATTTCTTTTCTTTTTTCTCACTATCTTTTCTTTTCTTTTTTCTCACTATTCCCTTTTTTAATATTCTCTTTTTTTCATAATATTTCTTTTCCTTTATTTTTCTCACATGAAACAATTAAACTATCTATATAAAAAAAAAAGAAGAAACAAAAAATACAAGGGAGGGGAGTGTACTGGTACAGAGGGAATTAAGCAGAAACAAAAAAAAATCAAAAAGGGCCCAGCCCATAAGCAATTCAAAAAAGGAAACTCAGGGGGGGGTGCTGGTAATTGCCTTGGGCCCAGCCCAGTATTCAGCAGAGAACACACAGAGGGGGGGGGGGGCGAAATAGGGAACAGGAGGGTATGGACGAGAAACCAATGGGCCCGAGGCCCAACCCGATTGACACCCTTTCTTCCTCCTTCTCACTTCACAAAAGAACCCTAGATCCTCTTCGTTAACCCTTCTACTGTTCACCGCCGCCGACCAATTCTTTCTCCTCCGTTCTCTCTTCTCCTCACCTTTCTCAGTTTCGCTCCTTCCAACGTCTACCTCCCACTTCCACTCAAACTTCTCTCAACTTTCTCTACCCGACCTTCACGACGAAGCAGAAGAAGACTCGATGAGTCCTAGAAGATTTTCTGATGATCTGGAGATTTTCTTTGAATGGCCATAGATCTTTCGTTCTCGAGGAGGAAGACACATGCACTGATGAAGATCTCGGATGGTGATTCTTGATGATGCTCGTTTCTGGAAATTGTTCTTGTGGACGGTTGAGCATTGCTACGAACTCGGAGGAATCTTGAACGATCTCCTGATGTCTATTATTGAATCTGAAGAAAGATGAAGAATTGTTGATGTTGATTCTGGTGACTGATGAAGATGAGTGTTAGAGGACGATGATGAAGGTTGATCTGGGATTGATGATGTTGAAGATTCTGGAAAATCTTGTGAAGAACAATGATGATGTTCTTGAACGAACTAGGGCAAATCTGAGGAACATGTATGAGGATCTAAGAACGATGGATGCAAGTTGGTGAAGATCATGAAGGTCCTCTGTTGAAGACTTGTTAGTAATCATTCTCTGGGAAAACGTAGGAAGAACAAAGACGCATGTGAAGATGATGGTTTGGATGTTGATCGGAAGGGCAAGATGATGATCGGAGATGGATGAAGGAGGACGATGGATTCTGGAAAATCATTGATGAGTTTTATTGTTTCCGGCGACGGTTGTAGGTTCCGGTGAGTTGCACCACCGCGTGAACTGCCGTCTGATTTCTCCGGCGTGCCATCGCTGGTGTTTGCATGGCCGGAGAGGGAAAGGTGAGGTGGGACGCGTGGCGTGTCAGGGAGATGGTGGGAAACAGGTGGAGCACATGCGGAAGGGGGTGGACGGTGAGGTGTCACGGTAGTGGAGGGGTGGAATGTATGCACGCCACGTGTGTGCGCGTGGCAGAGAGATGGGAAATGATGAAAGTGATGTGTCAGCGCGGGAAATGAGATATGTGGGGTCTCCCTCGTGATAACACGTGGCTCAGACTCTTTATAGAAGGACTTGGCTTCTGGATCTTTCTGGACTGATCTGGAAATAGACCTGCGAATTTGGGCTTTTTGATGAATAATGAGGCCCACGAAAATCTGCCAACAAACTCCAAAAAACTGCATTAAAATGACCAAAAATGGGATTAAGACCTAATACTGATCTAAATTGATTAAAGACCTAATTAACTAGTAAAACTAATTAACTAATCTGAATGAAAATTAAATGGACCACTAATACAAATTAAAAAGATTAATAGACTCAATTAAAATCTAACACTTAAACCTAATCAATCTAATACTCTAATTAAATCTGAAAGCTAATTAAACTCTAAAAAAAGAAATAATATTCTAAAAACACTAATTAAAATCTATCAAACTATCTACTATCCACAAAATCTATATTAATGAAACTAAATGATCCTATTAACTATTAAAACTCTATTAAAAGAAAATCTATATTATTTATATCTAAAATATTAAAAAAAATCATTTAATTCCTAATATATTCTAAAAAATGAAAAATACTATTTATTTCTATAAAATTCTATATTATCCTAAAAAATCTATTAACTCCTAAAATGATTAAAAATCTAAAAAAGAATTAAAACTATTAAAAATCCTATTAATATTCTAAAAATGATAAAAAAAATGATTTAAATCTATTTAAAACTATTAAAAGCAAACTATTAATATCCTAAAATGATTAAAATCTATTAAAATATCTATTAATAGCTAATAAAAACCAGAAAAATCACAATAATTCCCGAAGGAACAAAAATAGCACCGAACGGCAAATAACACTGCGAGAGCGCACCGGGATAACCGATAAAAATAAACGGACACCGAAATATCCTCAAAAACAACAGCGCGAGCTGAAAACACCGGGAATAGCACGACTGCTCAAAAAATACGATTTTACCTATCTAAACTGATTAAAAACCACCTGAAACACGAGACGAGAGCTGTGATCCCGATAAAATCAAAACAAATGAAAGATGCGCTGTATGCGATATGCAGATGCGAATGCGGTCATGCGGCGAAACATCGAGCCAGATACAGGACCCGGTTGGTCAAATTTTGGGGTGCAACACTTATCTGCATCAAGAGTAGCGCTTGATATCAGCAACTTAAGATCAGGCCGAGCAAGTGCTAAATCCTTCAACAAGCCAAATAAAAGATCGGTCGAGAGCGTTCTTTCATGCGCCTCATCCACCATTATGACGCTGTAAGTTTCTAACTGAGGCTGAACAAGGAATTCCCTCAACAACATTCCATTTGTCATGTATTTAAGGACGGTCTTCTTGGAAGTGCAATCCTCAAATCGTATGGAATAACCAACTTCATGCCCTAGTTTAACACCCATTTCTTCGGAAACTCGGGCGGCAACACTCATAGCAGCAACACGGCGCGGCTGAGTACACGCAATCATCCTTCCATCCTTTGTATAACCAGCTTCATGGAGATATTGAGGAATTTGAGTAGTCTTTCTGGAACCAGTTTCACCGACAATGACAATTATCTGGTGATCACGAACACTTCGAAGTAATTCATCTCGGAAAGAATAGATAGGTAGGTTTTTTCTCTCTTGTTGAAGAGCCTCTAAAACTGAACTCTTAGCTCTAGATTTTTCCAATGCAATCTTTTGTTCGAAATCATCTCCATCCATCAGTGATGCTTTGATAAAACCAATTTGATCTTCAAACTCAAACTGGTAATTATCGTCATCATTAGTGCTTTTATTTTTGGATCCAAAACTAAATGTTCCTTTTTTTATTTGACTTTCTTCCCAAGGAACTTGTTTCTCAGAATTTGGATCAGTGTAACGTTACATAGCCACAGAAAACCACTTTTCTTAATTAATTCCAATTTGGTGATCATCGTATGGTTCCGGCAATCTATATTCATCCTTACCGGCAGCATCTAACCCTACCTTGTTTGCAATTACTTCATAAATATGCTTCTTGTGCTCAAAGTCACGATGTTCATATTCGGAAAGCTTGACACCTTCGAATAGATATTGTTCATCGGATATGTCATCTCTGAGTTGTTGTAATTTCTTTTCTTCTCGCTTTTCTAAATAACATTGTCGGGAAACTTTTCTGAGAGTTTCAATCTCTTCTCCTCTACTCCTCTTCGTCATCGACGACTAATTAACCAAAAAAAATAGGTTCACTTGCTTTTATAGAGGGAAAAAAACAAATCAAAAGCAGGAGAGAAACAAATCCGTCGGCCACGCGAAGAAGAAGGGGTCTTTCAAACCCTAGGAAACAATGCAAAGGAAAACACGCCCGTCTGTTTGCTTCTTTGAATCATTTTATTATTTTAATTATTTAATTACTTTATTATTTAATTATTTGATTAGTATTGTTTAATTATTTCATTATGTTATTAGTTAATCATTTTATTTATTTGGTTTATTAATAGTAATGGATATTATTTTTTGGGTTAGTTAATTAATTCTATTTTATTTAATAAACCTAAAAACAAAACTAAAAAAATTATTCTAGTAAAATTTAATATAAATTAATAGTTTTTGAAATTTTTAGTAGATGTACTTTTTCTTTTGATAAAATCTTTGTTGAAACAATTTTTTTCTTTATTAAAATCTTTTCTTTATTAAAACACTAAAATGAACACATTTTCTTTATCAAAACATTAATTTTAAAAGCAAATTTTTCTTTTTTTAAAACATTAATCTTAAAAGCAAATTTTTCTTGATTAAAACGTTAAAATAAAAACAATTTTTAAAACAAAAATCAAAACAACTTTTTCAAAAACGTAAAACAACTTTTTTTATTAGAATGTAAATTTTTTTAAAATTTAAAACTCTTTTTTTAAGACAAAACTTAAGACTCTTTTTTATATAAACAAAATTAAAATGTCTTTTTATAATTTAAACTTAAGATTTCCTTTTCTTAAAAGTTAAATTTTTTTTTTTTTATAATTTAGTACGTAACCCTTTAATAAAAATTTAAAATATAAATAATGCTCACTTTCCCGTTTAATTTTCGTCCGAACTTCCGTTAATCCCTCTTCATTTCTGCTTGCTAATCCATGATTTTATTCATATTTCAATTTTTTGGTTGTAAATTATGCGAGGCTATCGGCGCACGTTATTTCGTCCTTATTTTACACTTTTCATGGTTATAACTTATGTATTTTTGTATATTTTGTTATGGTTGTAATTACGCGAGGGTATCGTCGCTTTATTTCCCTATATGTTTTTATGGTTGTAATTTACGCGGGTAATTGATTCGCTGTCGCGCGCGGATAAAAAACGAGTCTTTTTGTAAAAATTATAGTACAACGACAGTAATTCAGAATATCGTTCTCAAGGATTCTTGTAGTGATTGACCAATAAAGTAACAGTTTATAGGGGTTTGAATTTTGATTAAGAGAAAAAATACTTAAAATAAGTGACTATAAAAAAAAGTGATTATTAAAATAAGCTAAAACGGCTAATCCTACTAATTCGGGTTCCGACTTATCATCGACTATTATAACATCAATCTCTAAATGGCTCCAATCCTATTGGATTATGATATTAATCAGACAAGGGCTTACCAATATCAAATGAATTATGTTCCTGTTTACCGAATTAAGCAAACGGTTAAGAATATGACGAATTAACGAATTAAGCAAACGATAACACGCAATTAAATTTAAGAACATGCATACAATCGAATTTAATCAATTCTATCCTATGAACAACAATTGAATTAAGCAAACAATTGCAATCAAATTAAGCAAATGACTTCATAGAAAAGGATTGAAAGGAATCAAATTTAAATTGATATTATAATAACCTCAAAGTGTTGAAACCGTACACAGCAGAATTTGCCCGGAGTTATTAGTTTTCTATGAGTTCTTCTCAAGCCTCTCTCCCCATTTTTTTTCCGTGAATAGTATATAATTAACCGTAAAACAAGGTTTCCCCTAAAAAGAAAAACAATGGATCCGGTTCAAAACCCAACTGGGTCAAAAATATAACCCAGGCCCAAAACTAAAACAAATTTCTAATGTTGTAACTTCAACGAATATTCTGGGAAAATGTGCTTCGAATCTGACTTCGTCTCTATTAGAATATTAATAGTAATTCATATTTATTTAGTTATACTATTTTCCTTAGCCCCTAAGTTTGTTAGAGGGTATTTTAGTATTTTATCTTATTCTAGTAACCCTAGTTTTAGCTTATAAATAGGGTGACAATCATTGTAACTTTTATCATGTTTTTGTAGCTGTCATTCTTAATAGAATATTTACTTTGTTCATCATTTATTCACCTTTGCACCAACAATTGGTATCTAGAGCTCCGGTTCAGATTCATTGGGAAACACGGGAAACACGAGTGAACGTGAGGTCTTGTGTGTTTGATTTTGATTCTTAGATTCGTGTTGAATCTTGAACAAAATCTGATCAGAATTTTATTCTGTGGGTTGGGAAACACTGTGTGAGAAATCTGAGTGTATTGTGCAAGGTGAAGATGAACGGAAACGGCAACATGAACACCATGCTTCCAGTATTTGACGGTAAAAACTGGAATCGTTGGATGATCCAAATGCGTGTACTGTTTGGTGCTCAAGATGTTTTAGATCTTATCACTGATGGTTATGTTTCGGTAGCAGCAGATGCAACGGATGAACAGAAAAATGCGCAGAAGGAAGTAAGGAAGAATGATCAGAAAGCATTATTCTTTATTCATCAATGTGTTTATGTAAATGTGTTTGAGAAGATTGCAGATTCAACGACAGTAAAGGCTGCGTGGGACACACTGGTTAGATGTTATGGTGGTGACGAATCAATGAAGAAGGTGAAGCTTCAGTCCTTGAGAAAGCAATATGAGATTCTCAACATGAAGAATAATGAGAAAGTTTCTGAATACATCTCCAGAGTGATTATGATCACTAATGAGATGAACGCGTGTGGAGAAACTCTTTCTGAAGAAACAATCATGGAGAAGGTATTGAGATCCCTTACCTCTCAATTTGATTACATTGTGGTAGCAATAGAACATTCCAAAGATCTGAGTACCATGAGAATTGAAGAGCTGCAGAGCAGTTTAGAAGCGCAAGAGTTGCGTTTGACTGAGAGAACTTCTGAAAGGGAAGTAGAGCAGCAGGCTCTGAAAGCAACTTCTGATAGGAGGTATCAGAAGTAGTCAGAAGCCAAGAGAAGATCTGATGGTGGTCAGAAGTCAGAAAGCTCAATCTCTGATAGGAAAAAGAACGCTCAGAAGGGAAAAGAGAAGTATGACAAGAAGAAGATCCAATGTTACTGTTGTAAGAAGTTTGGTCACTTTGCTAGAGATTGTTGGTCAAACAAGGAGAAGAAATCAGAAGAAGCAAATATAGCCAGAAGTTCTGATGAAGAATCTGTGCTATTGATGGCTTCTGAATCTGATAATATGGATCTGATAGACTGGTGGTATATGGACACTGGTTGTTCAAATCATCTTACTGGAAACAAGAAATGGCTGGTTGACTTTGACTCTGAAAAGAGGACAAAGATCATATGTGCTGATGACAAATATCTTAATGCAGAAGGTATGGGAAATGTCAGAATGACTCTGAACAATGGGAAAACAGCATTGATTCAGAACGTGTGGTATGTACCTAGCATCAGAAGCAATCTGATGAGTGTGGGACAATTAATTGAGAAAGGTTTTTCAGTTACCATGAAGGACAATCTTCTGAAGCTGTATGACTACAATCAGAAGTTGATTATGGAGTCAGAACAGGGAAGGAATAGAACATTCAAGGTGAATGTCAGAACTGCAGACTCAGAATGTCTTAGTGCAACATGTGCTGAGAAGGAGAGTGAGCTGTGGCACAGAAGATTTGGTCATTTGAATTTCAGAAGCCTAAAACATCTGAATTCAAAGAAGCTGGTACATGGAATTCCTGCAATTAAGAAGCCTGAAAAGTCATGCAAAGTTTGCATGGAAAGAAAACAACCATGTTTGCCATTTGCGTCAGAAGTTGCTCCAAGAGAAAAACATGCCTTGGGAGTTGTACATTCTGATGTGTGTGGTCCATTTCCAGTAGCATCAATTGGAGGGAATAAATATTTTGTGTTATTTGTTGATGAATTCACAAGAATGACATGGGTATCCCTTATTAAGTTCAAACACGAGGTGTTTGATGAATTCAAGAAATTCAGAATGAAGGCTGAGAATCAGAGTGGTCAGAAGTTGAAGATTCTTAGAACTGACGGTGGAGGTGAGTATAACTCCAAAGAGTTCCAGAAGTTCTGTGAAGAGAATGGAATTGAGCATGAGGTTACTGCTCCTTATACCCATCAACACAATGGTCTTGCTGAAAGAAGAAACCGTACTTTGCTTGATATGGTGAGAAGCATGCTAAAGGAGAAGAAGCTTCCTCAGAAGCTCTGGGGAGAAGCTGTTGCCACTGCAACGTATATACTCAACAGATGTCCTACGAAGAAGTTGAAGGAAATAGTTCCTATGCAGAAGTGGACTGGAGACAAGCAAAGTGTTAATCATCTGAAGGTGTTTGGTTCTGTTTGCTATAAACATGTTCCAGAAGCCAGAAGACAGAAGCTGGATGATAGAAGCAAAGTGATGATTCTGATAGGGTACCACAGTACAGGTGCATACAAGCTCTATTGTCTAGAAACCAATAAAATTGAATTCAGCAGAGATGTGATTGTGAAGGAATCAGAAGTTTGGAATTGGGATAAGTCTCAATCTGATTCTGATGTTAGAACTTCTGAAGAAAGGTCTGAGTTAAGAATTTCTGAAGTTGGAGTAAATTCTGACGTTGATTCTGACTCTGATAGTGATTCTGACTCTGGAGAAGACTTAGAAGATGAAGGTGACTCTGATGATCCAGACTCTGATGATCCAGACTCTGAAGATGGCCAAGGCTCTGGAGGAAGTCAAGCCTCTGAAGCTAGAAATTCTGAAGTTCAAGACTCTGGAAATATGCCAGATCCTGAAGTTGGTCAAAGCTCTGGAGAAAGTCAATCATCTGAAGCCCAAGACTCTGAACAAGTTCAGAGACCACAAAGAATCAGAAACGTCCCCAGAAGATATGCAGAATTTGACATGCTGCAAGACATTGAAGTAGACTCTGAAGGAGAAGTTATTCAGTGTGCCATGTTAGTAGACTCTGAACCTATAAGTACAGAGGAGGCTCTTAAGCAGAAGCTCTGGCTGAAGGCCATGAAAGAATAACTTGATGCTATAGAGAGAAACAAGACTTGGAAGCTGACAGAACTTCCAAAAGACAAGAAAGCCATCAGCGTCAAATGGGTTTTCAAGCAGAAGTTAAAGCCAGATGGCTCAATTGGCAAACATAAAGCAAGGTTGGCAGCCAGAGGATTTCTACAAAAACCTGGGCTGGATTACTCTGAAGTGTTTGCACCTGTAGCAAGACATGAAACAATTAGAATGGTAATTGCAATAGCTGCTAACAGGAATTGGCCTCTGATGCATTTAGATGTAAAATCTGCATTTCTGAACGGTCCATTAGAAGAAGAAGTTTACGTGTCACAACCTCCTGGATTTGTAAAAAAGAATCAGGAAGGGATGGTGTACAGATTATACAAAGCTCTATATGGATTGAAACAAGCGCCCAGAGCTTCGAATCATAAGATTGATTCATTTTTCAAGAAGCAAGGCTTTTAGAAATGTGAGAAGGAGTACGGTGTCTATGTTCAGCATACTTCTGAAGGCAATATGACTCTGGTATGTTTATATGTTGATGATATACTGCTGACTGGAAGTTCTGAACAGGAGGTAGCCAAGTTCAAGAAGGCTCTAATGAATGAATTTGAAATGACTGATCTAGGCAAAATGACATACTTTATAGGGATGGAGTTCAGATATTCTGAGAAAGGTATCATTTTGCATCAGCTCAAGTATGAATTAGAACTTCTGAAGAGATTTGATCTGAAGAATTGTAAGATGGTTGTCACACCTTCTAATACAAATCAGAAACTGGATTCAGACTCTGAAGGAAAGGATGTGGATGCTACAACCTTCAAACAGTTGGTTGGTTCTCTGAGGTATCTGTGCAATACCAGACCTGATATTTGCTACTCAGTTGGGATGGTTAGTAGGTTCATGAGTAAACCTAAGTGGTCCCATTACCAAGCTTCTATCAGGATTCTGAGGTATATCAAAGGAACTCTGAAGTATGGAGTGTTATTTCCCTCTGGAGGAAATAATGAGTCAGAACTTCTGAGTTATTCAGACTCTGATTGGTGTGGAGACAGAGTTGACAGAAGAAGTACATCTGGGTACTTGTTCAAATTTCTGGGAGGTTCCATTTCTTGGTGTTCCAAGAAGCAACCTGTTGTGGCGTTGTCAGCCTGTGAAGCTGAATACATTGCAGGTGTTGTTACTGCATGCCAAGCTGTGTGGATTCTGAATCTGTTGCAGGATCTGAAGATTAAAGTAGACAAACCTCTGAAGTTGATGATTGACAACAAGTCTGCAATCAATCTTGCCAGAAACCCAGTGTTGCATGGGAGAAGCAAGCATATTGAGACCAAGTATCATTTTATGAGACATCAAGTTCAGAGTGGAGTGTTAGAAGTTGTACACTGCAGCACTCAGAAGCAGTTGGCAGATGTTCTGACGAAAGCTATCAAGACTGATCAATTTCTCAGACTAAGGGATGGAATTGGTGTTACAAGTTTTGATGGAATATGAATTAAGGGATGGTATTAGAATATTAATAGTAATTCATATTTATTTAGTTATACTATTTTCCTTAGCCCCTAAGTTTGTTAGAGGGTATTTTAGTATTTTATCTTATTCTAGTAACCCTAGTTTTAGCTTATAAATAGGGTGACAATCATTGTAACTTTTATCATGTTTTTGTAGCCGTCATTCTTAATAGAATATTTACTTTGTTCATCATTTATTCACCTTTGCACCAACAGTCTCCAACACGAAAGTCGTAGCTCTCTCTCTCTTAGCTTTCCGGCGATTTTCAGAATGCCTCAAACGGATTCCCGGAACTCCAGTTATGATCGATTCTACGCAGACTGCTAAAGCTGGAAAATAAAGTGCGAAAATCAAATTAAACTAAAAATAAAATAAAATAAAATATAAAAACATAATAAAATATAAGAATAATAAAAATAAAGTAAAGAAATTCCTAAGTAAAAATATAGGAGAATGTGCATAAAGATGCACTGATCAAATTCCCTCGCACTTGAACTTTTGCACTCCGAGCAAAATTAAAATAAAACAAAATAAAGAAAGCACAAACACATCAACAGTTACTCATTTCAGGTTGTAAGTCTTATTCGGTTAAGTTTGCATCGATAGGTATTAATCTTACACACTAAGGATATCGTAGAAACACTAATCCACAATTGTGCGGACATAAGCCTCCTGAATACACAAATCAACTCAAATCATGCTATTATGTTAAAGCCTAACTTACTCTTCCTCCTTTTTGCTCTTTTTCATTCAGGCGCAATCACATTAAACCCGTTATCTCCAGACACTCATAGCAAGGCGACCGGTTAGTGACTCTGATACTTTTTGTTTGGGGTTCTGGTACTTACGTGACATAACCCTTTGCTTACTTAGTTGTAGTTGCGGGGGATCGGACCGTAATCCGCCCTACCAAGTTCAGCACCAGAAACCGCTGAACCAACTAACAACGAGTAATTATTTTTCAACTTTTTTTATGGCTCTACATCTGTTAAAGTGTATTCCATTTCTTTTCTACTTCTTTTTTTTTCAAGCTATAAATTTGATCACTCATTTATATTCATCGGCTTCCTTGCGTAGAGTGTGTATGAGATGGTGCTGACGGCTGAAATAAACTACTAAAGAGCTGTCAGAGAATGAAAATTTAAGGCTAAAACATAAAGAATATTCAAATCAATTTCCACCTGCAGAAGACTTACGGTGTTAAGACGATACCGATCTTGTGAATTTTTTCCAAGTCTCCGTAAACTAATCTCAAATTAGTCTTTATCCTAGAACTTTCAAAAAGATGCAATTTTTTTTAAATTTTTATTATTATAACTAAAAACAGAACAAAACAAAATAGTAAAACAAGCAAATAAAATAAAGGTTTCCCTCCCCCAGACTTAAAACAAGCATTGTCCTCAATCAAAGGACATAAAAATAAAATAAGAGTGAGAGAAAGGAAAGAACACACCTGAGGAATCAAGGTGGATAAGTGATCACATATGCATCTTTTCCCAAAGAGAGGTTTCCTGCCGTCTCCTCTTCCAAAATGGGGAGTAACTTTGGATAGCATCCATCGTTCTTGAAATTTGTATTAGTGCCTTCGCCTTTTATTCCAGGATCAAATGAGAATCTTCGATAATTAGAAGTGTTGAATGACACGTAAATGTGATATCATTTTCCACAACATCAGAGAACAAAGGATTAAAGGGTTGTCTCATTGCTTTTCTTCTCTCTTTAATCGAGCTCCATCCAAGTCTCTTCTTATGTTTCTTCAAAACCTGAATAAACTTATTTTCTTTATAAGAATCAAGGTTACAAGAAATTATAACTGAAAGCTTTTTATCCGTATCTAAATAAGCATAATTCAGATTGTTATGAAATGGTTTAATCTCCAAGGGGGGAGGTTGTTCAATGGATGGTGAGGTTGGGGCAGCCGTGATGTTAAGAGTTTTAGCTACATAGACAACTTCATCTGCATGAAAAACATCACCCTGTACGGCAGCATTAATCTCAGCACAAACAAAGCAAATGTTAGTGTCGGTACATGAATCACAAGAGTAAGTATCATCAAAATCTGCTAATGATGGAAAATCAAAACACAATTCAGAATAAGTATCATCAACTAAATTAGAAGGAAACTCTTTTGGATTCACTATTGTTTGGGCAGGTGGTTGGTTTGATTCTTGAGCTTGTTGCATGGCATTCACTATAGTGGCAAGCTGTTCAATCTGTGTCTGCAAAGCCTGAAGACTTGAATCTGTTTGTTGCTGAAACTGAAGACCATTTATAGTCATTTTCTTGACAAGGTCCTCTAGTGAAGGTTCAGAAGGTTTAAAGCACATAATTTGGAATTCCTTCATATGCTTATTCGGATCCTCGCCTGCAAGACCATTAAATCTTGGCAACAAGTTTATTAAACCAGATTCCAATTTGAAAGGTACATTAACAGCAGGATATTCCATACATAAAGTATTATAATTCATATCAGGAGCAGCTGATTGCCTTAAGGTTCTATTATCAGCCATTTCAAAACAAGTTCAGTGTACGAAGCAAACAAGTTATGCAGATAGTTAGACTCAGATAGTCAAAAACAAACACAAAGAAGGGAATCGATCAAAAAAATTCAGAAAAATAAACTGACACCGAAATTAATCTAATGACTTAAAAATATAATTTTGAGAATTTTTTTGATTTTTTTCGACTCTATGAAAACCGTAAAAAATTCATTAAAAATAGAAAAATGATTAATTTGGCGATTCGAGGGGCAAACTCCTTTAACTCTTCTAAACTTAAGGACTTTTAATCGCACGATTTTTCTGCTTCAAGTTCACGAAACTGATCTCAAAAAGAAGGCGATTTGCCCAAAACCTGGTTTTTTACTAGGTCTGACGAGAAACGGGCGAAACAGAACGATTGGACGCAAAAACGCAAGAAAATACACAAAAATACAGAAAATTTAAACAAACAAAACCTAAAACTAGAATATTGGCTAAATCAACAAGAATCCCCGGCAACGGCGCCAATTTGATCCACTGTCGCGCGCGGATCAAAAATGAGTCATTTTGTAAAAATTATAGCACAACGACAGTAACTCAGAATATCGTTCTCAAGGATTCTTGTAGTGATTGACCAATAGAGTAACAGTTTATGGGGGTTTGAATTTTGATTAAGAGAAAAAATACTTAATATAAGTGACTATAAAAAAAAGCTAAAACGGCTAATCCTACTGATTCGGGTTCCGACTTATCATCGGCTATTATAACATCAATCCCTAAACGACTCCAATCCTATTGGATTATGATATTAATCGGACAAGCGCTTACCAATATCAAATGAATTATGTTCCTGTTTACCGAATTAAGCAAACGGTTAAGAATATGACGAATTAGCGAATTAAGCAAACGATAACACGCAATTAAATTTAAGAACATGCATACAATCGAATTTAATCAATTCTATCCTATGAATAACTATTGAATTAAGAAAACAATTGCAATCAAATTAAGCAAATGACTTCATAGAAAAGGATTGAAAGGAATCAGATTTAAATTGATATTATAATAACCTCAAAGTGTTGAAACCGTACACAGCAGGATTTGCCCGGAGGTATTAGTTTTCCATGAGTTCTTCTCAAACCTCTCTCTCCATTTTTTCCGTGAATAGTATATAATTAACAGTAAAACAAGGTTTCCCCTAAAAAGAAAAACAATGGATCCGGTTCAAAACCCAACTGGGTCGAAAATATAACCTATACCCAAAACTAAAACAAATTCCTAATATTGTAACTTCAACGAATATTCTGGGAAAATGTGCTCCGAATCTGACTTCGACTCCAACACGAAAGTCGTAGCTCTCTCTCTTAGCTTTCCGGAAATTTTAAGAACGCCTCAAACGGATTCTCGGAAATCCAGTTATGATCGTTTCCGCGTAGACTATTAAAGTTGAAAAATAAAGTGCGAAAATCAAATTAAACTAAAAATAAAATAAGATATAAAAACATAATAAAACATAAGAATAATCAAAATAAAGTAAAGAAATTCCTAAGTAAAAATATAGGAGAATGTGCATAAAGATGCACTGATCAGTAATCATCGCATCGCATTTTTCTTACTATTTTCATATTTGCATATGTTTTAATCTTGCCATGTAATGATTCATTATTTGCACTATTAAACCTTCCGAAGGATTAGGTCCAGCAGTTTGACCGCCGAGTCAATAACCCTAAACCTTGACCATTTCAAAACCCTAATTTGCCTAGGCGACTGCCGTGGAAAAAAATACCCTTTACCCTAGCATTAGGTCAAGGAGTCGCCGTACTCCATTTTAGGGTTTCCCGCAGTGGAACATTTAGTTTACCCTAGTTTCAAATTCAACTTTTCAACGTAGAGATTGGAGTCGCCGCACTCCACATAAGCGCTTCCTTAAGAAATGCTTACTCCTCATTGAAACCTTAACCACAGTCAAGAAGTTTTTAACCTCCCTTTCGAGGGGAACTACGATTACTCTGATTTCATCCCCTACCTCGGATACGTAGGCACAAGATGCGAGTCTTGGCGAGTAAACTTAGGACTAACCCTTAGGTCTTTCTTTTCATCTTTAACCCTTAGCAATATACCCTCAAGCAAATAATAAAGCAAAATAGTAAACTTTAAGCAAAAGGTTCCTGTAGAGTACTACAGAAGTTTAGGGTGCTAATACCTTCCCTAAGCTTAACCAACCCCTTACCTAGATCTCTCCCCGCATTATTTACGAAGGTTTTCCTTCTTTTGACCTTTTCCTTCGGATAAATCAAGGATCAGTTGTGAATCAAAGATTTGCAATTCAAATTAATTAATAATTTGATATTCTATTCTAACCGCAGCACCCAATAACTAACCAATAGCTAACTAGTAGGAAAAAACAAATCTAAAACCAACTTTTGAAATCAATTTCCATTAATTAAAAGATATTAAAGATTTGAGTCATAACAAAGATTTGAGTATTTTTTATTTATTTAATTATTTTGTATTCAATGCTATAAATGCTATTAAGTCAATTCAATAATGTTATAATTATCGACCCCATTTATACAAAAATCTTCAAATTTCAATCCTAAAACCAAAACCATATTAAAATGTATATTCTATCTCTAATAAAAAGTAGTTATATATATATATATATATATATATATATATATATATATATATATATATATATATATATATATATATATATATATATATATATATATATATATATATATATATATATATATATATATATATATATATATATATATATATATATATATATATATATATATATATATATATTGTTAATTGGTATAATAACTGTTAGCAAAATATATATTAAAAATAATTAATTAATTGTAAAAAGTTAATGTAAAAAATCTATATCATATTAAATTTTTTTTTTAAAAATGAATAATAATTTTTTTTTATCTAATAGTTAGACATATGAACTAATAATGAAAATTATAATTTTATTTTAAATATACACTCAAAATTGTTAGAATTAATTTTTTTATATTTCAAGCCATCTAATTTCTAATTTGGTTTAACTCCTATTTTAAAAAGATTTATTAATGATATTTATATAAATATGCATTTTTTTTATTATTATTAATTGTTGACAAAATTTTATCCAATATTTTTTAAAATATTTATAAATAGAAATATTTGTTATTTGTTTTCTTTATACTTTATTTCGTTTAGAAGGAAGAAAGACCGAAGTCCAAAAATAAAAGATTACATAACACTTAATTTAGGAGTAAAGACAAGTGGATACTTAACAATTCGGGTTTTAAGATTCTTATACTAACTCAGGGTGTCAATGAGAACACGAAAGTGAGTGAGTTTATACATGAAGATCTGAAAATCTGGGAGAAGGAGGTTATTGAGAACAATTTCGATCATGAGGATGCATAACAAGTTATCAACAATCCTCCCTCTTTGGGTGATCATGAAGACAAGCTTCTTTGGCATTGTGAAGTGAATGGGGAGTACTCTGTGAAAACTGGTTAGTATCTTTGTTCGAATTTAAAGGTTGCTAGAGTCTCAGGTCCTTCTATTACTTCTTTTCAGTCCTTGTGGAAGGAAATATGGAAAGCAAATATTCATGCTAGAACTCGTAATTTTTTGTAGAGGTTGGCTAAAAATGTCATTTCCACCCGAGAAAACCTAGGAAAGAAAAGCATCCACATGGAGCAGGTGGAATCTTATCACCATCTGTTTTTGAATTATTATTTTTTTTGCTAAGCATGTTAATTTTTCTTGTGTTCTGAGTTACAAAGCATGTTCTCTTTAAATATGTTCCATCCGTGTTGTTGCATTACATACTAAGTGACATTGCATACTTGTGAGTTAAATGATTTTTGATGATGTTGTGACTTAAGTGATGTTTTGGTGATGATATAATGACGCTGTGAATGACTTCATGAAGTGACAGTGTGAATATATGTGTAATGTGTGACGATTATAGGAATTATTGATAATTGTTGATGTAACTACTATATATATTTTTTATATCTTTTGTAATGAATTGTGATTACTCACCCTGCCTGTTTGAATGTTTCCTTCACGTAGGTAATATGCAGGTGATCAAGATTAGCTCGTAGATGCGTGGAGACTTAGCTTTGGAGTTGTTTTACTCTATTTCCGTTAATAATTGAGGTGTCTTGCTCTGATGTGTAACATCGGGTGGAGAACGCTTGAGTCGAATATTATATTGTTTTGTTAGACTTATTTTAAGAGCTTTCTATACGATTAGATTTATTTGAAGATGTGACTTTTGATAATGACCAAAATACTTAAAGGTTTGATGAAGAAAATAAATTACTTTGAGATTATGATTTTGCTGCGAAGTTTGAAATTATTATGTTAAATATTTTGAAAAACCGTGTTACGGAGCCGGATGTTTATTTAAGATGTTTTTATGACGATGTGATACCCTTGTTGGTACATTGTGTTGAATTATTTATTAATTTATTTATGAAATATTTGTGACTTTAGAAAGGTATTACCGGATACATCCCGAAAAATTCATGTGGTCGGTTTGTCCACATTCTGAAATATCAAGTTAAGTCGAGTTATGATAATTAAGTATTTTGATAACTTTTGTCTGGTATCGAGCAGATTGAATTCTCTGCTAGAAAATTACCTACTTTGAGTTTTACCGGCCAACATCAATAGAGCTATCATATTATATTCTTGCATGAAAACTAGGTGGGAACTTATTAAGTTTGTGACAATTTCTCTTTATGTTGGCAGATTTAACTCCTCTGATATCTCTAAAATTAAAAAAATTTCATGTATTTCTGACCAAAAAGAAATTGCTTTTATATATTTAACTTCTCTATATATGTATTTCTGATATATATATATAGAGGGAAAAACAAATCAAAAGCAAGGATTAGGGCTAATAGAAACAGTAATTAGAAAATAGGTTCACTTGCTTTTATATACTGAAAAACAAATCAAAAGCAGGAGAGAAACAAATCCGTGGGCCACGCGAAGAAACAAATCCGTGGGCCCGTCTCTTCGATTAGTATTGTTTAATTATTTAATTACTTTATTATTTAATTATTTTATTATTTGATTAGTATTGTTTAATTATTTTATTATACTATTAGTTAATCATTTTATTTATTTGGTTTAATAATACTAAAGGATATTATCTTCTGGGTTAGTTAATTAATTCTATTTTATTTAATAAATCTAAAAACAAAATTAAAAAAATTATTCTAGTAAAATTTAATATAAATTAATAGTTTTTGAAATTTTTAGTAGATGTACTTTTTCTTTTGATAAAATCTTTGTTAAAATAAGTTTATGGGGGTTTGAATTTTGATTAAGAGAAAAAATACTTAAAATAAGTGACTATAAAAAAAAGTGATTATTAAAATAAGCTAAAACGGTTAATCCTACTGATTCGGGTTCCGACTTATCATCGGCTATTATAACATCAATCCCTAAACGGCTTCAATCCTATTCGATTACGATATTAATCAGACAAGCGCTTACCAAGATCAAATGAATTATGTTCCTGTTTACCGAATTAAGCAAACGGTTAAGAATATGACGAATTAACGAATTAAGCAAACGATAACACGCAATTAAATTTAGGAACATGCATACAATCGAATTTAATCAATTCTATCCTATGAACAACAGTTGAATTAAGCAAACAATTGCAATCAAATTAAGCAAATGACTTCATAGAAAAGGATTGAGAGGAATCAGATTTAAATTGATATTATAATAACCTTAAAGTGTTGAAACCGTACACAGCAGGATTTGCCTGGAGGTATTAGTTTTCCATGAGTTCTTCTCAAACCTCTCTCCCCATTTTTTCCGTGAATAGTATATAATTAACAGTAAAACAAGGTTTCCCCTAAAAAGAAAAACAATGGATCCGGTTCAAAACCCAACTGGGTCGAAAATATAACCCAGATCCAAAACTAAAACAAATTTCTAATGTTGTATCTTCAACGAATATTCTGGGAAAATGTGCTTCGAATATGACGTCGTCTCCAACACGAAAGTCGTAGCTCTCTCTCTTAACTTTCCGGCGATTTTCATAACGCCTCAAACGGATTCCCGGAACTCCAGTTATGAACGTTTCCGTGCAGACTGCTAAAGCTGAAAAATAAAGTGCGAAAATCAAATTAAACTAAAAATAAAATAAAATATAAAAATATAATAAAATATAAAATAATCAAAATAAAGTAAAGAAATTCCTAAGTAAAAATATAGGAGAATGTGTATAAAGATGCACTGATCAAATTCCCTCGCACTTGAACTTTTGCACTCCGAGCAAAATTAAAATAAAACAAAATAAAGAAAGTACAAACACATCAACAGTTACTCATTTCAGGCTGTAAGTCTTCTTCGGTTAAGTTTGCATCGATAGGTACTAATCTTACACACTAAGGATATCGTAGGAACACCAATCCACAATTGTGCGGACATAAGCCTCCTGAATACACAAATCAACTCAAATCATGCTATTATGTTAAAGCCTAACTTACTCTTCCTCCTTTTTGCTCTTTTTCATTCAGGCGCAATCACATTAAGCCCGTTATCTCCACACACTCATAGCAAGGCGACCGGTTAGTGACTCTGATCCTTTTTGTTTGGGGTTCTGGTACTTACGTGGCATAACCCTTTGCTTACTTAATTGTAGTTGCGGGGATTAGACCGTAATCCGCCCTACCAAGTTCAACACCAGAAACCGCTGAACCAACTAACCACGAGTAATTTTTTTTCAACTTTTTTTTAAGGCTCTACATTTGTTGAGGTGTATTCCATTTCTTTTCTTCTTCTTTTTTTTTCAAGCAAAAAATTTGATCACTCACTTATATTCATCGGCTTCCCTGCGTAGAGTGTGTATGAGATGGTGCTGACTGCTGAAATAAACTACTAAAGAGCTGTCAGAGAATGAAAATATAAGGCTAAAACATAAAGAATATTAAAATCAATTTCCACATGCAGGAGACTTACGGTGTTAAGACGATACCGATCTTGTGAATTTTTCCCAAGTCTCCGTAAACTAATCTCAAATTAGTCTTTAGCCTAAAACTTTCAAAAAGATGCAAAAAAAAATTTAATTTTTATTATTATAACTGAAAACAAAACAAAACAAAATAGTAAAACAAAGGTTCCCCTCCCCCAGACTTAAAACAAGCATTGTCCTCAATGAAAGGACATAAAAATAAAATAAGAGTGAGAGAAAGGAAAGAACACACCCGAGAAGTCAAGGTGGATAAGTGATCACATATGCATCCTTTCCCAAATAGAGATTTTCTACAATCTCCTCTTCCAAAGTGGGGAGTAACTTTGGATAACATTCATCGCCCTTGAAATTTGTATTAGTGCCTTCGCCTTTTATTCCAGGATCAAATAAGAATCTTCGATAAATAAAAGTGTTGAATGGGTATGTAAATGTGATATCCTTTTCCACAACATCAGAGAACAAAGGATTAAATGGTTGTCTCACTGTTTTTCTTCTCTCTTTAATCGAGCTTCATCCAAGTCTCTTCTTATGTTTCTTCAAAACCTGAAAAAGCTTATTTTCTTTATAAGAATCAATGTTACAAGAAATTATAACTGAAAGCTTTTTATCCGTATCTAAATAAGCATAATTCAGATTGTTATGAAGTGGTTTAAGCTCCAAGGGGGGAGGTTGTTCAATGGATGGTGAGGTTGGGGCAGCCGTGATGTTAAGAGTTTTAGTTACATAAACAACTTCATCTGCATGAAAAACATCACCCTGTACGGCAGCATTAATCTCAGCACAAATAAAGCAAATGTTAGTGTCGGTACATGAATCACAAGAGTAAGTATCATCAAAATCTGCTAATGATGGAAAATCAAAACACAATTCAGAATAAGTATCATCAACTAAATTAGAAGAAAGCTCTTTTGGATTCACTACTGTTTGGGCAGGTGGTTGGTTTGATTCTTGAGTTTGCTGCATGGCATTCACTATAGTGACAAGCTGTTCAATCTGTGTCTGCAAAGCCTGAAGACTTGAATCTGTTTGTTGCTGAAACTGAAGATCATTTATAACCATTTGCTTGACAAGGTCCTCTAGTGAAGGTTCGGAAGGTTTAAAGCACATAATTTGGAATTTCTTCATATGCTTATTCGGATCCTCACCTGCAAGACCATTAAATCTTGGCAACAAGTTTATTAAACCAGATTACAATTTGAAAGGTACATTAACAGCAGGATATTCCATACATAAAGTATTATAATTCATATCAGGAGCAGCTAATTTCCTTAAGGTTCTATTATCAGCCATTTCAAAATCAAGTTTAGTGTACGAAGCAAACAAGTTATGCAGATAGTTAGACTCAGATAGTCAAAAACAAACACAAAGAAGGAAATCGATCAAAAAAATTCAGAAAAATAAACTGATACCGAAATTAATCTAATAACTTAAAAATATAATTTTGAGAATTTTTTTCGACTCTATGAAAATAGTAAAAAATTCATTAAAAATAGAAAAATGATGAATTTTGCGATTCGAGGGACCAACTCCTTTAACTCTTCTAAACTTAAGGACTTTTGATCGCACGATTTTTCTGCTTCAAATAGATCAAATAGCGGTGCGAATAGCAGGAAATCATAGTGTAAAAGCAAATGGGCCTTAAAAGGGGGGTGGCGATAACAATTTCATTAAAGCCCAGACTGCACACTAAGTGAAACGCCGCGTTTCACTTAGTGGCTGACTTTCCTCCATTTCGCGTTTGAATGATGGCCGTTAGATGTGATGCTCGGTCATTTGTCAACGAGGGATCCAACGTTGGCTGTGTTGTCACTAACCTCCAGCACTTAGGGTTTGTATGAAACACCATGAACAAACTTCCACACGCATGAACTTACACCACTCGTTCTATCTCGTTTCTCAATCAAATTCACTTCTTCAAAAAGCAAAATCATTCTATTTTTCTCCCTGAATACCACCATGATCTTAGTTTGCATTAAAACCACCTAGAATTAAGAACCCGATGCTGCACTCTCCAATAACACTCAAACATCAACCTTCTTAAACCTCTAGTTTCTTGATATCAGAATGCTCACCTCATTGCCCTGATTAACCTAAGCTATTGATCTTGAATTAATTCTCACTACAACCCGAGTTCTTGATCCAATAAAGATCGCGTCCAATTTTCAATCTTCACCAATGGCTCTATAACTTTCCAGCACTACTCACTAATGGTCTCTAATCAATTCTACACTAACCATTCTATCTAATTGTACATAAATAAGGGTGTAGAGAAGGTTTTGCAAACCTTGTTGGTGGCTATGGCATAGGTAGTTTCTCTCCTCTTCAATGCTTGTGCTCTTCCAAGATTACTCTTTGTATGCTTGTAGGAGTTCTGTTTGCAAAAGATTGTGTGTAGCCAGCTTGTACCACTGAATTCGAGTGTATTTTGCTCTCTTGCAATTTCCAATGCCAAGCTTCAATCTTCCATGGATCAACCTTCAGATCAGTATGCAAGTGCTCATGATTATCTATGGAGTGAGTTTGTGTAGAAGAAAGAAAAGAAAATGGAGAGGAATGTGAAGTTTGATCTTGAATTGAAAATGGAAGAAATTTGATCAATTCTCTCTTTTTTGCACTAACCCTCACCAATTATCATCAACTATCACCAACCCTTCACCAATGGAGATGGTCTTCAATATATAGACTGATTTAGAAGGGTCTAGAATCATCTAGATCAATCTAGTAGGGACTTGAACCTTCATGACATGATACTTTGCATTTCAATTCTCACCACATGAGATATCATAACAAAATCCCTATAAATTGAGTAATTATCTTCATTTTCTCTTTACATGAGAATTAGGACAATACACAATGCATATTTCCCTTATTCATTAAGCTTTTCCTTGTTTTGGCTTGGTACCCCATTATGCAAGTAACCAAATTACAAAGCAACCCCAAAATTTAAGCCTCAAATCAAAATTGTGGCTGAACCATTGTTCTCAAAATGTCCTTTGGAGTCAAAATGACCTATCATATGACATGGTTAGGGTTTATAGCTTGGATTTTATGATTTTCCATTTCACTTGAATTAACTTATGCCTCATTTTTAGGCCATTTTTATCACTTTTTGATATGAGCCTTTCCAACATCTCATGACCACCCTACTAGCCTTAAAACATCATTCTAAGAAACTTTGATGTTGAAGGTTTTTCCATTTGAAGCTTGGAAGTAGGAGATATAGCCATATGCTTGAAATGACCTATAACTTCCAAATGACCAAAATGCCCTTGGCTTGTCAAAGCCATAAGTTGAGTTCTACAAATCCTATTAAGGACTTCTAGTACTCTCTAGAAATCTAAGAAGATGCTATTCAACATTCATGTTGACCAAGAGATCATAGGAATCATCCTACTAGGGCAAACGTTGTGTGCAAGTTGGGTGACTTTCAAGGGCCCAGATTCACATACCTCAGATGACCTGTAATTTGTTAAAACCATAACTTGAGTTCTGCAAATCCTATCAAGGACTTCTACCACTCAAATTAAAGCTAAGAACAAGCTCTACAACATTCATGTTGTGGGGAAGATGAGATGACAATCACATCTTGAGCTAAAACTGCCTGGAAGATAGGGATCAAACTAGGGGATTTTACACTGTCAATCCTTAGAAACCCTAGCTTAAAACTTCTCAAACTCCTCAATCATGATGATTTGGTCTAGGAATCATCCTTATAGTATCTCAATACATCACTCCATGATCACATGGCCCTTGGATTGGGTCTCAACCTCCTCCAAATCATCAGTTGACCTAGGGTTGACCCAGTCAAAACCCTAATTCTACCATTCATGGTTGAATCTTCTGAATTCTTGCATAATGACCTCTCTGGGCTTCATGATGGCTTTCAAGACATCTCATAGGCTTTCTCAAAGCTTCAAGTCCATTCTCAAAGTCTCAGAATCACCTGAGGAGCACCCACAACTCTCAAGTTATGAAGCACACAACCTTGGTTTCAACCAATTCTTCTGAGGATCTCTTGAACTTTCTGATGAAGGTATCAACCTTCAAACACTTAATGGATAAATAAATGTTGGTCAAATTTTGGGGTGCAACAGCTGCCCCTATTCAAACGGCTTGAACCTGACTGGGTGAGGAGCGAACGGCTCTCAGCCAATCAAGGTGCGAGACGGTTGAATATCGGTAAACTCGGAAATTTGCCAACTGCCTGAGCACACGATACTCTGCGGGGAACAAATCTTCGAAAACTGGAATAGTAGCTGCACGGAAACTAGCTGGAGAGACACTGATCTGACATCGTCGTCCGTTATTCACATTAAATCCTTCTGATATTGTCATCCGACAACCAAAACACCCAACATCGCCGCTGGAAGACTAGAGAACCCGACATCGCCGTCGAACAACCGAAATACCCAACATCGCCGCTGGAGAACTAAAGAATAATTTGACATCGCCGTCAAAACCAAACATCCAACATCGCCGCGGGAAGACTAAATCTGACATCGTCGTCGGACAATCAAAATACCCAACATCACCGCTGGAGAACTAAATCTGACATCGCCGTCGGACAATCAAAATACCCAACATCACCGCTGGAGAACTAAATCTGACATCACCGTCGGACAATCAAAATACCCAACATCGCCGCCGGAAGACTAAATCTGACATCACCGTCGGACAATCAAAATACCCAACATCACCGCTGGAGAACTAAGTCTGACATCGCCGTCGGACAATCAAAATACCCAACATCGCCGCTGGAGAACTAAATCTGACATCACCGTCGGACAATCAAAATACCCAACATTACCGATGGAAGACTAAATCTGACATCACCGTCGGACAATCAAAATACCCAACATCGCCACTGGAAGACTAAATCTGACATCGCCGTCGGACAATCAAAATACCCAACATCACCGCTGGAGAACTAAATCTGACATCGCCGTCGAACAATCAAAATACCCAACATCACCGCTGGAGAACTAAATCTGACATCGCCGTCGGACAATCAAAATACCCAACATCGCTGCCGGAAGACTAAATCTGACATCACCGTCGGACAATCAAAATACCCAACATCACCGCTGGAGAACTAAATCTGACATCGCCGTCGGACAATCAAAATACCCAACATCACCGCTGGAGAACTAAATCTGACATCGCCGTCGGACAATCAAAATACCCAACATCGCCGCTGGAAGACTAAATCTGACATCGCCGTCGGACAATCAAAATACCCAACATCGCCGCTTGAAGACTAAATCTGACATCGCCGTCGGACAATCAAAATACCCAACATCACCGCTGGAGAACTAAATCTGACATCACCGTCGGACAATCAAAATACCCAACATCGCCGCGGGAAGACTAAATCTGACATCGTCGTCGGACAATCAAAATACCCAACATCACCGCTGGAGAACTAAATCTGACATCGCCGTCGGACAATCAAAATACCCAACATCACCGCTGGAGAACTAAATCTGACATCGCCGTCGGACAATCAAAATACCCAACATCGCCGCTGGAAGACTAAATCTGACATCGCCGTCGGACAATCAAAATACCCAACATCGCCGCTGGAAGACTAAATCTGACATCGCCGTCGGACAATCAAAATACCCAACATCACCGCTGGAGAACTAAATCTGACATCGCCGTCGGACAATCAAAATACCCAACATCGCCGCGGGAAGACTAAATCTGACATCGCCGTCGGACAATCAAAATACCCAACATCGCCGCTGGAAGACTAAATCTGACATCGCCGTCGGACAATCAAAATACCCAACATCGCCGCGGGAAGACTAAATCTGACATCGCCGTCGGACAATCAAAATACCCAACATCGCCGCTGGAGAAATAGAGAATCTGACATCGCCGTCATAAACAAACATAACTCTGAGAGACATTCGGCATCGCCGTCGAACAAACATCCAACATCGCCGCTGGAAAACTAGCATAATCTGGGGAACACCCAGCATCGTCGTCGAGTACTCAACATAACTTCTGCTGGGGGGTTAAAGAGTCTGGCATCGCCGTCAAACAAACATCCAACATCGCGGCCGGAAACAAACATAATCTGACCTCGCCGTCGAATCCAAAATACCCAACATCGCCGCTGGAGAACTGAAGAGTCTGACATTGTCGTCGAACAACCATCCATTCTGACCTCGCCATCAGGATGAAGAAACTTCCTTGGGGAATTGGTCACACGGTAACTGGTAATACATAGTCGATCATACCATCAGGCATTCAGAAAACTGAGAAAACCGCTTCATTAACACGGTCATACTTCAATCATGGAGTCTTCAAAGGAGATTTTAACTTCGCCGTCGGAAACCTGCTGGGGATGACGCTTCGCCACTGAGGAATCTGGAGAACTATCAATCAACTCCGCTCCGGGGGTCCATAAATCATTCTGGATGAATTAACTCTGCTGAGGACTTCAAGAATTGTCTTGAACAAATAACTCTGTCGGGGACAAACCAATCATGGCTTGAGCAGCTTCCAAGGATTCGGCTCTCTTGGAGTTTCAGGAACCATCCTGGGCGATCTTAGCTGGAGACTCCAAGTATCAATTTGAGCAACCAACTCTGGAGACTACGCTAGGGTCTTAAGGATCATCTTAAGCAAACGGCCCTGCTGAGGGATTCGAGAATCATCTTGAACTGAAGACTTCGCTGGGGATCTCAAAAATCATCTTGAGCAAGCGACTTCGTTGGGGAGAAAGTCAGGAATCGTCCTGAGCAACTGATCCTTTGGCGGAACACCTGCAAAACAAGAACGGTAACAACCTAGATCATGTTTATGATGCATATGCTTCGGCGCCGTGCTCCACACGGTGGAGATGCTATGCTATGCTATCATGCACAATGATGCGATCCCGTCAGCAAAATAAATGCCGAAGGGAGGACCTTCTTGTCAAGGAGAAAGAACTACTCAGATAGAGGAATCATCCTGCTGAGGAGAACATGAACACGCCAATATCAATTGGACTCCGTCTGGGAAATGATCTTCAGTGGAATGCTGCAGGGGAAATAGCTTCACGAGAACCTGGACCTGCTGAAGGAAAGCGATATCAATCGCGAGAATAAACTGCGCGGCCGTCTCGGCTACTCTTCTGGGGATAATAACTTTGTGGGGAAACAACTTCAGCTGCTCAACACTCCACTGGGGAATAACCAATCGTGGTCTGATCAACTTCCAAGGATTCGGCTCTCTTGGGTATCTGCAAACTCGGCTGGGGAAGAAGAAATCCTTCTGCTTCACTGGAGAGAGTACGACCCTGGGGGAGAATACAGCGTCAGCTGTTCACCGCTCTGCTAGGGAAAGTCTACTCATGGTCCCTACTGCTTCCAAGGATTCGGCTCTCTTGGGGTTTGCGAACTCAGCCGGGGAGAGAGAAATCATTCTACTTCGCTGGAGAGTACGACTCTGATGGGGAATTTCAATTTCGTTGGGGGAAGAAGGAATCATCCGACTTCGGGGGAGAGTGCAACTTTGCAGGGGAATACAGCGTCAGCTGTTCCAACACTCTACTGGGGAAGAGGGAATCATCCGACTTCGGGAGAGAATACGGCTCTGGCGGGGAATCTCAATTCCGCTGGAGGCTTCAGTCTGGCACCATCAGTTACTGCATACTTCGGCGTACGAATAGCTTCCTACGAAACCTGCACTTGTGACCCGGTGCGGGGGAGACACCTGCTTCGGCGACTTTACTAGGAAAACACGAGCTTCGGCACCTGAACATTTCTATGAAATCTGCACTTGTGACCCGGTGCTGGGGGAAAGAAGACGTCATTCTTCGGCGCTTGACTCAGCTGATGAGGTGACGTTCCTTCAGGACACGTCTGCTTGGGGAGAGAGAATCGCCTCTGCCTGGGGAAAAGCTAACCACCTGGTTTGTGTTTCAATATGCACATGCTGGGAAATGCATGGATGAGTGTAATGCTCCGTGCGAAACGGAAATACTACATTTTTGTCATGCAATCATGCAAGGATATGCCCCAGCAAAATAAATGCTGGGAGGAGGAACCATCCTCTCGGGGGGAGTAACCACTCTGTTGAGGAAAAATCTACCCTTCAGGGAAACTGCAACCTGCGCCAATCTCAATTGGGCTTAAACCTTGGGACGACGGGCTCCTCCGGGATACACAGCACATCAGGCTGAACAACACACCACCCTCTGCTACTCCACATGGGGAAAGCGATAAATGCCCTGAACGGCTCTCTGGGAAACGACCCTTCTGGGGAACATAGCCTTCAGGCTACAAGACACTCATGTCATTAAGTCCTCAAACTCACGGGGATAAACAAACTTCCGCTTGCTGGATAATCCTTCAGGATCTGCTTGGGGGAACACTTCATCCGCCAACCATGGCTATGCCCGGCTGGGGATATCAATCTACCTGCCTGCTGCTGGTGAAGTGCTATCCTCTTGCTGGGGAAAAGGGCTACACTCTGTTGACGATATCAATCTTGACACGCTGAGGATAACTCTTGCACACGTCTCACGGAGACTGACCCTTGCTGGGGACAACTGAGGGACCAATCAAGTCTGAGGAGGAATACCTGCGTATCAACACTGCTAGGGGTGTCAATCCTTAGCTACTCATGGCACAACTCTGTTGGAGACGTACTGACCCTATTAAGGGAACACCTCTGACGTCTGCGGAAGATAACAATCGATCACTGAACTCGAGTCTCACTTCACCGAGGAAAACAACCCTGAACGGTCTTGTTTGAACACCCGAGGTCTTTATGGAGTACGAAGCAATCTGCTGAGAAATAACTCTTCTCTGGCTGACATCAAAATCTACCCGTCTAGAGATTACTCAATGAGGGAATCACCGTCGACCTCTTCTTGAGGGATGAGTCAATGACTTAGACTCGGAGGGAAAGGAGTCAAACTCGGACTCTGTGGGGATACAACATTGCATCAGTCCCACTGCTTGAGAAATAAACCCAAATCTGCTGGTCAGGGAAGGCTTCAGTCTCAACCCACTTGGGAAAATAGCACACCAGGCTAATCAACGTTCAATGCTTGGGATGGCCATACTCTGTCGGGGATATCAATCCCGCCCTACCGAGGCTAATCTTGACCCTACTCTGATAAGGGATAAATGCCATCTCAATTTGCTGCAGTCTCAAACTGCACAGGGGAAACAATCTCAGACTGTACGTCTCTGCTGAGAAACAATCCTGGTTCAACAACGTCAACACAGGGAATACAAACTACCAATCGTGGAGCCAAGTAACAGGTTAGGCTGTAGGATAACAATCCAATGACAGCAAGGCTTCTTCAGAAGGCTCAGGTTTTGGCAGGGTAATGACGCGATTCCCCGACACTCAATTCTTGCTAGGGTGAACAAATTCATTTGAACAACTTTCCCCAGTACAATTCAACTTGCCCCAATGCGACTTTTGGGAATAATTCATTCTGAACAGAAAACAACTGGCAACAAGACAATCTTCAGATGGCTCGCCCCAACATCTGTACAACGGAAGGATTCATCCTCAGTTAACCAACTCTCAGCATGGTTGGTTTCAGTATACTTCCGAAGTAGCTTGCCCCGGAACGAGCGATGAGCGACTCAACATGCTCTGATTGAACACTGGAGGGATCTTCCCTCCAATCGCAACAATTCTGGATAACTGCCCCTGATTGGGTCTCGAGAAGATTCACTTCCGATCAACTGCTTTTTGCATAAACTGCCCCATAATCAACTGATACTTCGAGACTTGTCCTCAGACAAACTGATTCCAACCTCACTGGAAGTCAATGCCCCCGATTCACAGGGTTTCACAGTATACCGTTCTGATTCAGACGGCTAACGATTCAGTCCTGATTGACTATTCCCTGTTGGAGTTCCTTCGTATCAATTACTGACCTGCAATTAAAATTGTTTATTCACGAATGGTAATTTTAATGCAGTGTTCATGCAGATTTTGAAAAAATGTTGTATTGTCACTCATTTACGTGTCATGCTAGTGAGTGACGAATGAACCAAAGAGTTCAAACGTAGTGCTGATGTGATCGGTGAAAAATACAATAAGGATATGATTAGAAAATCATGAAGGAGTCAGGTTACTCAACCTTATCGTAATGCACTTTCAGAATAAACCCTGCCTCAATTAGGTCTTTTAAGGGTTGTATCGTGGTCGGGTTCACGGTTCGTGAAACAAAGGATATTCGGCTCAAATTATGATTTGTACCCACCCCTTCTACGTGATGATCTCCGATCCTAAAGTCCAGTTAACTTAGCTCGAGCGCTCGCCTCTTCGAGAGGCATGTTGAACATTGGGAACACTGGTTAAAGAATTCACAAGGTGTTTCGGAGTGACAGTTACTCCTTTTTCGTTTTCGGCGTCTGTGTCTACACGACTTCGTCCTTGTTCGAGGATTTTTCTTTTTTTATAATCCTTTCTTTTTCATTCTTTTGATTCCCTAATTTTTGCCTGGACTGAATCTTCAGAGTTCTTTTCGATTTTTCTTTTGAAGTCCAGCGGGATGCCCTGATTTTTGCCTAAGTATTTGCTTTCTAGCTTTTTCTTTTTTACTTAGCGGGCTTTCTTATTCCTTTTTTTTTCTTTTGGAACGAGTCGTGCGACACCGGTTGTCTTGATTGCTCCGAAAGGATTATAACTGTTTCACTCCTGATTGGTGAGGTTTAACCATCGTGGTTGATGAGGTACGACCTCTGGAGAGGAATACGATGTGATTGGCCCTCGAAAGACAACGCTCCTCTATAAGACTTGAACGCTCGATCAAGCTAACTGACAACTACCCTGCCCCGGGTTAAGATGTGAGGGTTTAACAAGTCCGAAAGAAACTCCTACTTCTCGGCTCGAAGTGGTTAACAAGGGATTCTTTTCCTTATCTCTCCGGTGTTTAGGGGATTTGAAACAATGCCTTATATGTCATCGGCAAGGCTTTCTCTGAAAGCAATACGATCATCGGTTATGAGTATTCAGTTTCATCATCCTCCCTCAAATCGTTGCTAATCATAGTGATAAAGTGGAGTAAATAAAATGCAAGTGCCAGTGCAATGCAGTAAATGAGTGACAACGACATGATTAGTTCAGAAAAATGCATATTCACTTTATTAATATTACCATTCGAAACATACAATGTTTAACAGCAACTAGTAACTAACAGAAAAGAAACTACAAATGCAAATGGTAAAAAATCTGAGGACTGCCAATGCTGAGGACGTCCGCCTGTCTGGACCACTGGCTTCCGGAAATAACCCTCTGAATCTGCGAGCTCAGACAGCTAAGAGGTTGTCACTCACAACCAAGACTCCCTCTGGAAAGGAAATGCATCCTTTATCGATCAATTGTTGCACTTTCGCCTGAAAAGCCTTGCAATCTTCAGTTGAGTGCCCCGGAGATCCACCATGGTAACCACACTGAGCATGGGGATTGTACCCTGGAGGGTAAGGCTCTGGCACGGGCTTGGGAGCTTTCGGTTCCACCAAAGAATTCAGAATCAACTGTGGAAGAATCTGGCTATACAGCACAGGCACTGGCTGGAAAGGAGCATTCCTTCGTTCCAAGTGGTTGTGAGGTCTCTTTCGATTCTGGTGATGGTATTCTTTCCGCCAAGGAGCAAGAGGTCGTCGTTTCTGAATGGCAACGGTCCCTTGTTTAGGCGCTTGCGTCCTTGAACTTGATCCAGGTAGAAACTGCGAGCGAGGCGATTCAGTCACCAAAGGTCGCGGGACATATTCAAGATCTTTCTCAGCTTCAGGCAAAGGAGTGGAATCATTCACCTCTCCTATAGGGTACGGGATAAACTTTCCCGATGCTCTCGTGCCGCCCGACACAAGCCTAATTGTCCTTGAGTCAATAAGGTCTTGAATCATATTCTTGAGAGCCTTACATGTTTCAACATGGTGCCCCGGTGCTCCTGAGTGGAAATCACAATGTGTGCTGAGATCAACGTCTGGTGACACGTCATCCGGTGGATCCAAAGTCCGAAGCTTGAGAACACGGTTCTGAACCAACAGTGGCAACAGCTGGGCATAACTCACAGGTATTGGGTCCACAGCTCTGTCGAGTAGCTTCTTCTTTTGATTATGACCTTCAGGGTTATTCTGAGATGCCTGGCGCGGCTGCTGACGAGACAGGTCTTGAGCTTCATACTGTGTAGAGGATCCATGAGGTCCACTCGGCTTCAGCATAGGTGGCACTGGCGGCAATGGAGGAAGCACTTTGGTCTCCACCTCGGGTGCTCGATCACTCTCCTTTTTTAGCATACTTCTCACCACTCCCATGAGAAAGCTCAACTGATTCTGCAGCTGCTGATTCTCCTCTCTGAGTACTTGCTGGTCCAGGCGCACTGCCTGTATGTCGTTCATGACCTGCCCCAACTGGCTTTGGATTTTCCTCAACTCAGCTTGTACCTGCTCTATTAGTCTGAGTTGCTCGATTCTGAGTCAAACCTGCAAACACAAGGGTTAGAAGATAAGCCCCGGCTTCTGTCATGCAAGATGAATTATGCTAATGCCATGGGTGTCTGTACGTTTAGGAGATCACCCCTAATTCTGGTGTCAACGTGCCAACATAGTGTCAATGCAGTGATAAGACTGGATCCATTCATGGAAGAAAATATATCATATTGCTCGGGACACCAGAATCAGGGTACGAAATGCGCCTGCAACACAGACACCTGCTAATGGAATGCAAAATGAATATGCGAACTAATGCAAAATGCAGTCATGCAATAATATATCCAGGTAACTGCTGTTGTGGAGATTTTGTATCAACAAAACCATGACGCTGATACGAAGCAAACCCTGGTGAAGGACCACAGATCTGATCTGCCAAGAACAACCATCTGATAGGACCATATATAGGATCATAACTCTGCTCTGTCAAGAACAAATGTCTGATAATAAGGACCCCTGATGTATGATCAAGAAATATCTGCTGATGAAGTCTTCAGACCCCAAATCAAAAATCTGCCCTATCAAGAACAAATATACAGCTGCTGATGAGATCTTCAGACCCCACTCAAAATCTGATCTATCAAGAACGAACAACATCTGCTGATGAGATCTTCAGACCCTAATAATTTGCTCTATCAAGGACAAACAACTGATGACAATACTCTGATCAAACCTGCTCTATCAAGAACAGACATAAACCTGATGATAAGATCCTCTGATCAAAACCTGCTCTATCAAGAACAGACAAATCTGCAACTGAGAAACCCTGGTACCAACACAACTGATTCACTGTCAAGAAAACCAGGTAATCTGAAGGTCAAAGTCTCCTGCAATAAACCCGATCCCACTCACAGGTATGGACCTAAACTGACTCAAGGTACGGCATCCTATGCGTTCATCAGCGTCACAGACTTTCAAGAGGGGTGATACGATACCCAGAAGGTGTGGCATCACCAGCTCATGAAGCGGCCTCACTTAGCTGAATCACAAATGATCGGTCCCCAGAGTCGACAATCCACCAAACCAGCAACCCCTCAACCCAAAGGGTTGAAAAAGAAGCCAACCGGATGAACCTCGTCTGAGCGTGGATTTCATGAGACACTAGTGCCTGTAAAGCAAGCACGCGCCCACTAATTTCCACTCTAAGTCTATAGTGCACTCAAGCCTGGGTCTGGCTTCTCACTCATCAGAACTCTCATCCCACAACAGCACAAATAATCATATTATACTGAAAATAAAATGCGGGAAATAAAGTGCGAGAAGTAAAATGCGATAAATAAACGCAACCCAGCAGGTAAACATACAAACGTTAGGATTGACTCTCATAGGGAACCAGAAAACCAGAGATTCTGGGTTCGATCCCCAGCAGAGTCGCCAACTGTCGCTTGCGCGAAAATAAGGTGCCGGCACAATAGAAGAGTCGCCACCTTTCGTTATTTATCCCTCAGAGCGGGAAAGAAAACGATCGGAAAAACCTAACGAAAAAGGGTAAGACAAGGTCATCGCAACCATTGTCTGGGTTCGGGAGTCGGTTACGCAAGGGGAAGGTATTAGCACCCCTCACGTCCGTCGTACTCGACGGGATCCACGCTTGCTTGTTTACTTGGACGGGTTGGTTTTATTCTATCTACCTATCAAGGCTGGCTGAAAAAGAAAAGAAAAATGACTCGGCAAAGCGTCGCACTTTATGCCTACATATTCTCATCAGAGAATGAGAAATCAGAGTCAACGTAGTTAGGCCTACGAAGGGTTATGGGGGAAGGTAGCTCGCCAAGACTTCGCCATCTTGTGCCTACATACTCTCAACAGGTATGAGAGATCAGAGCTCACGTAGTTCGGGAAACTACGGCTTATTTCCTGTCCTTTACGAAAAAAGTGTTTTTTATTGTGTTTGCGATTTCAACCGCACTAGAGACTATGACCTGAGAGTGAATGCGTCGCATGTCACCCAAAGGGTACCATACTAAATATCCAGACTGTGGAAAAGAAGCTCTCCCACAATCCTTTCTCAGATAGCTTAAGGCTCGTAACGTACGAAAGAAATCATTCATGATTACTATATCTTAAACTGTTTTGAGATGAGAAGAGAACAGGCCCAACTAGGAGGGAGACTATCAAGTCCTACTGTTATCATGCCATGGATTCATCCTATGGTTGAGGTTTGAACAGGGAACTCCTAGAAGTTGTCATGCATAGGTTTCAACCTAAAAGTCTATCATCAAATCCTTATCAAAGGAAATGAGAGCCCTAAGGGATCATGTCAATGATACACCAAAACAGACAAAGCATCAGCTTAACAATAAAATGCATGCAATGCAAGTGAGGGAGGAAATGTGTGTGGGGCTTCAGCCTCCACAAGCTCGTCTCAACCTCAAGCCAGTCATGAAATAACAGTAATTATACTAAAATATAAACAACATGCTATCAAGCAATAAACAGTAAACTGCAATCATACAGATAAAATGAAATGAAAGGCCATCAAGCAACAAACCACATGGGCAAGGGAGCTGAGCTCTACCGAATACCTGCAAGCAAAGCCACGCAGTAACAATACAAGCAGAGGGAGCAAATCAACCTCTAATGCAATCATGCTCCTAGATTCTACCCATTCTAGTTATGGACTTAGTCTAATGCAACAGACAAGTCAAACAAAACACACAATACAGAAAAAGAAAAACAGAAGAAAGCCTCAGCTCCTTCAGCAACAACTCAGTCTTCAGACTTCAATCACTTGACAAACATCAGTTTGACCTTCCAGGTTTCAACCCTACAATATGAGTTTCAACTCATCTTCTCCCTTAAGCTTCAGCTTCTTGGTCAGCTCCACCTTCAGGCTTCACTATCTTCAGGGATCTTCAAGTATCAACTTGATCTTCATGCTCTTCAAGCTTCAGCTGGAATGGCAGCATTCAAGGATTCATCCTCTTCAACAATCTTCAATGAAGTCTTCATCTTCATGCTCAGGCTCTGCATCTCTCAAGACAAACAAAACCAGAGAACATTACTTACTGGATAAGCTGGGGGATGTTGAACTGCTTATTTGATCACCAAGGGTGACCTATAAGGGTTCAATATCAAGTGAAGGGTTCCCTCAAAAATTCTACCTCCTAGGTATAGCACTTATCCCTCCAAAGGAGAGAGGTGTATACCCTGGAAGGACTTTGAATCATAGGGAGGAATGGAGGTGAATGATACCACCCATGTTTGAGAAAGAAGTTATCTACATCTAAGCTCTTCCTACTCCTAACCCTAAAACAACAAAAAGAAAAGAAGAACAAGCTCCTCAAGCTCCTCCAAGCCTATTCCAATATTCTAGTATGCTCCACCATGCTCCACACAGAGATACCAAGCTCCTCAATTCAAAGGGATACTCCAAAGCAAAGCAAACTAAACCAAACTTGCCCTAAAGGCCACACAAACAATCATTCAATTCAAAAATCAACCAAAAATAGTATATTATTCTATTAAATCCTAATATAAATGCTAGGGGACCCTACATAACTACCCTTAAGTCCCATATATTCCCCATAGACTAAATTGCCCTACAAACCCTAAATCTAAAATTGTTATTGACCTATACTAAAGTTTTAAACAAATTCTATACTACCTAGAACTACCTAATTAAAAATACCCTAAAAATTATCACAAAATTATGAAATTAATTCAGGGGGAACCTAAGCCATTCATCTAATCATCCTAAAAATATTGAACTTAAAATCCTAAGGGAACTACCCTAATTAAAATCTACAAAATCATGCATCAACTAAAAGAATTAAAAAAGCAATTAAAAGTATAAATGTGCAAAAAATATAAAAATGAAATAAAATGGCTATTTTATGGTTTTATATTTTTCTTGACAAAAAATGGAAAATGGGGAAAAAAGTCTCATTAAAAAATATTCATTTTTCATTTTATTATGAATTTTTAAAGTAAAATGGAATTTGGAGAAAATATTAAATGAAAAATGATGAGGTGGGTGCAAGAAGTAGTTGTTGCACCCCAAAATTTGACCAACAATTATTCATTCATTGAGTGTTTGAAAGTTGATACCTTCATCAGAAAGTTCAAAGAGGAAGTGGATTGAAACCAGGGTTGTGTGCTTCATAGCTTGAGAGTTGTGGGTGCCCCTCAGATGATTCTGAGACTTTGAGAATGAACTTGATGTTTTGAGAAAGCTTATGAGATGTCTTGATAGCCATCATGAAGCCCTGAGATGTCATTGTGTAAGAATTCAGAAGATTCAACCATGAATGGTAGAATTAGGGTTTTGACTGGGTCAACCCTAGGTCAACTGAAGATTTGGAGAAGGTTGAGACTTAATCCAAGGGCCATGAGATCATGGAATGATGCATAGAGATGTTGTAAAGATGATTCCTAGACCAACTCATCATGATTGAGGAGTTTGAGAAGTTTTAAGTTAGGGTTTCTGAGGATTGTCAATGAGAAAACCCTAATTTGATCCCTATCTTCCAGGCAGTTTTAGCTCTAGATGTGATTGATATCTCATCTTCCCCACAACATGAATGTTGTAGAGCTTGTTCTTAGCTTTAATTTGAGTGGTGGAAGTCCTTGATAGGAGTTACAGAGCTCAAGTTATGGTTTTGACAAATTACAGGTCAGCAGAGGTGTGTGAATCTGGGTCCTTGAAAGTCACCCAACTTGCAGACAACTTTTGCCCTAGTAGGATGATTCCTATGGTTTCTTGGTCAACATGAATGTTGAAGAGGATCTTCTTAGCTTTAATTTGAGTGGTAGAAGTCCTTGATTGGATTTGTGGAACTCAACTTATGGTTTGAACAAGGCAGGGGTATTTTGGTCATTTGTCAGTTATAGGTCATTTTATCCAATGCCTAAAACTCCTATTTCCAAGCCTCAGATGGAAAAACTCAAAACATGAAAGTTGCTCAAAATGTGATTTTAAGTCTAGAAAGAAGGTCACAAATTGTTGAAAAAGCTCATAGCACAAGATTACATGATTGGTCAAAAATGAACTAAAAAAGGCTTATAACTTTGAAAAGTTGAAATTGAAAAGTGATTTGGGAGATCCACAAATCCAAAATAGGTCATCCAATATATCATTTTGATTGGAAAAACCATTTTGAGAACATTGGTTTAGCCACATTTTTGAGTTAAGGTCTAAAAAATGGAGTTGCTTTGGAATTTAGTTGCTTGCATAATAAGGCACCAAGGTGAAACTCAAGGGAAATGAACATACAAGCTGGTTAAGCACTCCAACCCCTCCAAAAACTCATATGAGGAGATTTTCAAATGAAATTGAAGGGCTGTACCAAGGGAAACAAGGATTGGCATATGAGATGAGTTGGAATCAAAATGTCATGACATGATAAATTGAACATCCCATAGGATCATTCCAGAACCTTCTAGATGAGTCTAAACCTCTCTATATAAGGATTATAGCTGGTGCAGGGCATTGGTTAGAGAAGAATGAGTCAGAATTGAAGGATAGCACTTGGATTTTCAAGCTTGCATCAAGAATCAAATCGTGGAATTAAGGAAGATTCAACCTCTACTCTTGCAAACAGAAGCAAGGAGGTGATTCCCTGAGTGATTCCACAAGAGATTGAGGCTTGGTTTGAGCAAATTCCTCATCTGTTCATCAAGAAACCAGGTCTGCCATTTTCTTCTTTACACCCTTAATTATGCATTGATAGATTGAGTTGTTAGCATAGAACTGTTAGAAACAACTAGAGGACCAATTCCTGAAAGTTAGAGATCATTTCATGGAGTTTGAGTTTTTGACTTGAATCTTGAATCACCAAGAACTGCTTGTATGTTGAGTGTTAAGATTAGATAATTATATCAGAGTAATGAGGGCCATGAGTAGAATAGGTTAGTGTCAAGAAACGCAGGAAACAAGGAGGTCGAAAATGGAGTGTTTACTCAAGTTGGTACTATCGGTTTATTCAGTAGGGAGTGTTTTAATAGAAACTATCGGTCCAGCTGTGTAGAGCTTGAAAAATGGAGCAATATTGATGTTTACACCTTGGCATTTCATTGAGAAACAAGCATGAACGAGGCCATGGAAGTTTTACGTGTAAAGCTGCATATTAATGGAAGTTGTAAACCCTAACTGCATGGCCAAGGAAGAAGACAACCCGTGGCCGTTGGATCTCCTCAAATGCTTGACCAAGACTCACGATCGTACGGCCACATTTGAATAAAGGAAACGCGAGGGAACTCAGATGCAGCGAAACGCTGCGTTCCATTTAACGCCCTCATCTGGGCTTAATGTGACTCATTGCTATTCCCAACCCCCCAAAAGCCCAATCTCCCAATAACGCGTAAATTCCTTGCTAACTTCACCCCCCTCCAGCTTTGTATTTTTGTTGGTTTCTAAGTTTAATATGGGCCTTAGCAAATTGATACGCGCACCCCCACTCTCATGGCCCATCATTATTTCCAACTAGCGCGTGGTGCTGATCACACCCCCCCCCCCCCCTCCCTTAATTCATTTTAATTGTTTTAATTTTCTTCTTTTATTTTTCTGTTTTGTTTAATCCATTAATAAATGATAAAAAATGATTTTTGACCTATTATTTTTTCTATGATTAGAGGAAAATGTGTAGAAAATTATAAAAATAAAAATGAGATTTTATTTTTAGGTTTAGTATTTGTAATAGATTTTCCTAATAAATAGCTTTTTAATAGTCTTAATTGGGTATTTGATTTTGTAGGAATTGTTTTAGAACCTTCCCTTAGGTTTTTTAATCCATTCTTTTTTGTGCAATTAGATGATGAATCATAGTTCCCCATAGGATTTTTTCTAGATTTTTAGAATTAAATTTTGATTAGTTTAATTAGGGTAGATTTAGGGTATCCTGATTAGGGTTTAGATTGTGTTTAGGTGATGAATCCCTTTCTGTGATTGAGTTTTATCTTGATTTTTAGGTAGAGGCCTAGGTAGATGTTATGAGTAGGTGTTGAGGACCCTTGTGAATAATTGTTAGATTTTTCCCCATTAGTTTAGTATTTTTAGGTATTTTCTGAAGTTGCCTGTTGATTTTGTCTCCCCTGTGGTTATCTGTTCATCTTTGGGGTTCATTGTGAGGAATTTGTTGAGGGGCTTGTGTTGCCTTGAAGACCTTGATGGAGAGCATCATGAAGAGAAGATTGTAGATCAAGACTCAGAGACCCAGAGCTTGGCTTGTCCCCTGTCTGTGAGGTTTGAGATCCTGAAGTTTGAAGGAAGTTCATGGTACTTTCCTGAGGAAGGCACTATGAATGACTTTCATCCTTTCTTCTCACCTCTTTCTTAAGTATCCAATGATGTTGGAGCCAACTTGTGAGTTTAATTTCTCCTGAGGAGGAATGTAAACTGATCACAGGTTGTTGAGCCACATGGGATACAACTCCTAAGTGGAAGCCTCCTAGTACTTTCCTGAGGAAGGTTCTATGGGTCTATTCACTTAGTTCCCTTAGTTTGTCTAAGATTTCTCAAGTATCCAATGATGTTGGAGCCAACTTGTGAGTTTAATTTCTCCTGAGGAGGAATGTAAACTGATCACATGTTGTTGAGCCACATAGGATACAACTCCTAAGTGGAAGCCTCCTAGTACTTTCCTGAGGAAGGTCCTATGAGTCTATTCACTTAGTTCCACTAGCTCAGATAGGATTTCCTAAATATCCAGTGATGTTGGAGCCTGTTTGTGAGTTTAATTTCTCCTGAGGAGGAATGTAAACTGATCACAGTTGTTGAGCCACATAGGGTATGACTCCTGAGTATACACCTCCTAGTGCTTTCCTGAGGAAGGCACTATGAGTCTGCTTACTTAGCTCCCTTTCTTTGGCAAGCTTGTTCTGAAGCTTGAAGACTGGGAATGATTTCTCTTGGTTAGGTTTTGCTTTAGGGCTTTGATTAGATTTGATCAGTATTCTGTGTTAGGGTTAGGATTAGAGAGTAGATGATTCTTTCTCAAGTGTGTTTGTTTGCCTGATGGCACTTCATTTCCCTTATCTGTTATTGCTTGATAGCATGTTGTTTATCTTCAGTATGATTACTGTTATTTCATGACTGGCTTGAGGTTGAGATGAGCTTGTGGAGGCTGAAGCCCCACACACATTTCCTCCCTCACTTGCATTGCATGCATTTTACTGTTAAAGCTGATGTTTTTGTCTGTTTTGATGTATCATTGACATGATCCCTTAAGGCTCTCACTTCCTTTGATAAGGATTTGATGATAGACTTTTAGGTTGAAACCTATGCATGACAACATCTAGGAGTTCCCTGTTCAAACCTCAACCATAGGATGAATCCATGGCATGACAACAGTAGGACTTGATAGTCTCCCTCCTAGTTGAGCCTTTTTTTTTTGTAGTTTCCCGAACTACGTTTGCTCTGATCTTTCATACCAGATGAAAGTACGTAGGCATAGGATGCGATATCCTAGCGAGCAACCTTCCCCCGTAGTTAGCCGAACTACGTTGACTCTGATTTCTCATTCTCTGATGAGAATACGTAGGCATAAAGCGCGACGCTTTGCCGAGTCATTTTTCTTTTCTTTTTCAGCCAGCCTTGATAGGTAGATAGATTATAACCAACCCGTCCAAGTAAACAAACAAGCGAGGATCCCGTCGAGTACGACGGACGTGAGGGGTGCTAATACCTTCCCCTTGCGTAACCGACTCCCGAACCCAGACAATGGTTGCGACGACCTTGTCTTACCCTTATTCGTCAGGTTTTTCCGATCGTTTCCTTTCCCGCTCTGAGGGATAAATAACGAAAGGTGGCGACTCTTCTGTCATGCCGGCACCTTATTTTCGCGCGAGCGATAGCTGGCGACTCTGCTGGGGACCCCTTAGCATCTAGGGACTTTTCCCATCCCTTATGCTGGGACCGTTTCCCATCCCCTACGCGAGTCAATCCTATCGTTTGTGTGCTTACTTGTTGGGTTGCGTTTATTTATCGCATCTTTACTTCCCGCATTTTATTTCCCGCGTTTTATTTCCAGTTTGATATGATTATCTGTGCTGCTGTGGGAGAGGGATGTTACTGTGAGTGAAAAGCCGGACCTGGGCTTGAGTACACACCTAGATATAGTTGCGGAGAAGTAGTAGACGAACCTGTCTGCTGAGCAGGCACAGTTCCCTACGAAAATCTGCGCTCAGACGAGATTCTTGCAGAGGTGCTCCTTTCCGGTCCTGAGGATCTGAGGGGAGTCCAGACGTGAGGATTGTCGACTCTGGGGACCGATCATTTGGAAGTCAGCTAAGAGAGGCCTCTTCATGACTTGATGATGCCACTCCTTCTGGGAATCGTATTGTCACTCATGAAAGTCTGTGACGCTGACGACCGCATAGGATGCCGTACCTTTGTCCGTGGATTAGGTCCATACCTGTGAGTGGGGTTGGGATATTGCAGGAAACTTTGACCTCCAGACTACCTGGTTTTCTCGACAGTGAATCAGTTATGTTGGGTTCTCAGTTGCAGAGATGTTCTTGATAGAGCAAGGGTTTGATCAGAGGATCTTATCATCGGGTGTTTGTCTGTTCTTGATAGAGCAGGTTTTGATCAGTGTACTATCGTCAGAGGTTTGTTCTGGATGGAGCAGATTTTTGAGTGGGGTCTGAGGATCTCGTCAGCAGTTGTTATTTTGTTCTTGATAGGGCAGATTCTGAGGGGGGTTTGAAGATCTCATCAGCAGCTGTATTTTTGTTCTTGATAGGGCAGATTTTTGATTTGGGGTCCGAAGACTTCATCAACAGATGTTCCTTGATCTTGCATCCGGGGTCTTTATTATCAGGCCTTCGTTCTTGTCAGGGCAGAATGCTGATCTCGATCCTATCAGATGGTTATTCACAGCAGATCAGATCAGTGGTTTACACCGGGGTTTCCTTCTCATCAGTGACTGTTGATACCGAATCTCCACAGCAGCCACCTGGATATATTGTTGCATGACTGCATTTTGCATTAGCTTGCATATTCATGTTTGCATTCCATTAGCATGTGTCTGTGCTGCAGGCGCGTTTTGTACCCTGATCTTGGTGTCCCGAGCAATATGAGATATCTTCTTCCATGAATGGATCCAGTCTTATCATTGCATTGACACTATGTTGGCACGTTGACACCAAAATCAGGGGTGATCTCCTGAACGTACAGACACCCATAATTCATCTTGCATGGCAGAAGTCGGGACTTGTCTTCTAACCTTTGTGTTTGCAGGTTTGACTCAGAATCTGGCAGCTCAGACTAATGGAGCAGATACAAGCTGAACTGGGGAAAGTCCAAAGCCAGCTGGGGCAGGTCATGAATGACATACAGGCAGTGCGTCTGGACCAGCAAGTGCTCAGAGAGGAGAATCAGCAGCTGCAGAATCAGTTGAGCTTTCTCATGGGAGTGGTGAGAAGTATGCTAAATAAGGAGAGTGGTCAAGCACCCAAGGAGGAGACCAAAGTGCTTCCCCCATTGCCGTCATTGCCACCTGTGCTGAAGCCAAGTGGACCTCATGGACCCTCTACACAGCATGAAGCTCGAGGCCTGTCTCGTCATCAGCCGCGCCGAGCATCTCAGAATAATCCTGAAGGTTATGGTCAAAAGAAGAAGCTACTTGATAGAGCTGTAGACCCACTACCTGTGAGTTATGCCCAGCTGCTGCCGCTGTTGGTTCAGAACCGTGTTCTCAAGCTTCGGACCTCAAATCCACCAGATGACGTGTCACCAGACGTTGATCTCAGCATGCGTTGTGATTTCCACTCAGGGGCACCGGGGCACCATGTTGAAACATGTAAGGCTCTCCGGAATAAGATTCAGGACCTGATCGACTCAAGGGCGATTAGGCTTGTGTCGGGCGGCATAAGAGCATCGGGAAAGTTCATCCCTTACCCTGCGGAAAAGGTGGATGATTCCACTCCTTTGCCTGAAGCTGAGAAAGATCTCGAATACGTCCCACGACCTTTGGTGACTGAATCGCCTCGCTCGCAGTTTCTACCTGGATCAAGCTCAAGGACGCAAGCGCCTAAACGAGAGACCGTCGCCATTCAGAAACGACGACCTCTTGCTCCTGGGCGGAAAGAATACCAGCACCAGGATCACAAAAGACCTCGCAACCACGTGGAACAAAGGAATGTTTCTTCCCATCCAGTGCCTGTGCCTTATAGCCAGATTCTTCCACTGCTGATTCAGAATTCCTTGGTGGAACCGAAAGCTCTCAAGCCCGTGCCAGAGCCTTACCCTCCAGGGTACGATCCTCATGCTCAGTGTGGCTACCATGGTGGATCTCTGGGGCATTCAACTGAAGATTGCAAGGCTTTCCAGGCGAAAGTGCAACAATTGATCGACCAAGGATGTATTTCCTTTCCAGACGGAGTCTTGGTTGTGCGTGACAACCTCTCAGCTGTTTGAGCTCGTAGATTCAGAGGGTTGTTTCCAGAAGCCAGTGAGCCAGACAGGCAGACGCCCTCAGCATTGGCGGTCCTCGGGCTTTTTACCATTTGCATGTGTAGTTTCTTTTCTGTTAGTTACTACTTGCTGTTAAAACGTTGTATGTTTCGAATGGTAATATTAATAAAGTGACTATGCATTTTTCTGAATTGGTTATGTCGTTGTCACTCATTTACTGCATTACACTGACACTTGCATTTTATTTACTCCGATTTCTTACTATGATTAGCAATGAGCGGAGGGAGGATGATGAAACTGAATACTCATAGCCAATGATCGTATTGCTTTCAGATAAAACTTTGCCGATGACGTACAAGGCATTGTTTCAAATCCCTAAACACCGGAGAGATAAGGAAGAGAATCCCTTGTTAACCACTTCGAGCCGAGAAGTAGGAGTTTCTTTCGGAATTTTTAAACCCTCGCATCTTAACCCGGGGCAGGGTAGTTGTCAGTCAGCTTGATCGAGCGTTCAAATCTTATAGAGGAGTGTTGTCCTTCGAGGACCAATCACATCATATTCCTCGCTAGAGGTCGTACCTCATCAACCACAATGGTTAAACCTCACCAATCAGGAGTGAGACAGTTACAATCCTTTCGGAGCAATCAAGACAACCAGTGTCGCACGGCTTTGTTCCAAGAAAAAAAGAGAAATAAGAAAGCCCGCTAAGTAAAAAAGAAAAGCTAGAAAGCAAATACTTAGGCAAAAATCAGGGCATCCCGATGGACTTCAAAAGAAAAATCGAAAAGAACTCAAAAGGAGTCAGTCCAGGCAAAATTAGGGAATCAAAACAAAAGAATGAAAAAGAAAGGATTATAAAAAAAAAAGAGAAGTCCTCGAACAAGGACGAAGTCGTGTAGATGCAGACACCGAAAACGAAAAAGGAGTAACTGTCACTCTGAAACACCTTGCGAATTCTTTAACCAGTTGTTCTCAATGTTCAACATACCTCTCGAAGAGGAGAGCGCTCGAGCTAAGTTAACTGAACTTTAGGATCGGAGAATATCACGTAGAAGGGGTGGGTACAAATCATAATTTGAGCCAAATATCCTTTGTTTCACGAACCGTGAACCCGACCACGATACAACCCTTAAAAGACCTAATTGAGGCAGGGTTTATTCTGAAAGCGCATTACGATAAGGTTGAGTAACCTGACTCCTTCATGATTTGCTAATCATATCCTTATTGTATTTTTCACTGATCATATCAGCATTGCGTTTGAACTCTTTGGTTCATTCGTCACTCACTAGCATGACACGTAAATGAGTGACAGTACAACATTTTTTCGAAATTTGCATGAACACTGCATTAAAATTACTATTCGTGAATAAACAATTTTAGTTGCAGGTTAGTAGCTGATACGAAGGAACTTCAGCAAGGAATAGTCAATCAGGACTGAATCGCCAGAGGTCTGGATCAGAATGGTGTGCTTTGAAACCCTGCGAATCTGGGGCAATGACTTCCTGTGAGTTTGGAATTGGTTTGTCTGAGGACAAGTCCCGGAGCATCAGTTGATTATGGGGCAGTTTATGCAAGCAGCGGTTGATCGGAAGTGAATCTTCTCGAGACCCAATCAGGGGCAGTTATCCGGAATCCTTGCGATTTAAGGGCAGATCCCTCCAGTGTTCGATCAGAGCATGTTGAGTCGCTCATCGCTCGTTCAGGGGCAAACTACTTCAGAGATATTGAAGCCGACCATGCTGAAAGTTGATTAGTTGAGGATGAATCCTCCCGTTGTGCAGATGCTGGGGCAAGCCCTCTGAAGATTGTCTTGTTGCCAGTTGTTTTCGGCTCAGAATGAATTATTCCCAAAGGTCGGATTGAGGCAAGTTGAAATGCACTGGGGCAAGTTGTTCAAATGAGTTTGTTCACCCTAGCAAGAATGGAGTATCGGGGAATCGTGTCATTACCCCGTCAAAACCCGAACCTTCTGAAGAAGCCTTGCGGTCATTGGATTGCTACCCTACAGCATAACCTGCTACTTGACTCCATGATTGGTAGCCTGTATTCCTTGTGTTGACGTTGTTGAATCAGGATTGTTTTCTCAGCAGAGATGTACAGTTTGAGGTTGTTCTCCTTGTACAGTCTGAGATTGCAGCAGATTGAGATGGCGTTTATCCCTTATCAGATTAGGGTCAGGATTACCCTCAGCAGACCAGAATTGATATCCCCGAAGCGAAGCGAGTCCTCCTTCTTCAGCAGAGTTCAGTAGTCTCTCCTCCGTAGAATCAGAATCAGAATAGTGAGCATTGATATGTCTTCCCCAGGTAGAGGTGATTCTCGTCCCCGAGCAGACACATCCTGAAGGAACGTCACCTCATCGGCTGAGTCAAGCACCGAAGAATGATGTCGTTTCCCCAGCACCGGGTCACAAGTGCAGAGTTCATAGAAATGTTCGGGTACTGAAGCTCGTGTTTTCCCCAGTAAAGTCACCGAAGCAGGTGTCTTCCCCCGCACCGGGTCACAAGTGCAAGTTTCGTAGGAAGCTAGTCGTATACCGAAGTATGCAGTAACTGATGATGCCAGACTGAAGTCTCCGGCGGAATTGAGATTCCTCACCAGAGTCAGGCTCCCTCCTGAAGATGGACGATTCCCTCTTCCCCAGTAGAATGTTGGAACAGCTGATGTTGTATTCCCCGGCAGAGTTGTGCTCTCCCCCGAAGTCAGATGATCCTTTCTTCCCCAGTGGAACCGAATTCCCCATCAGAGTCGTACTCTCCGATGAAGTAGAATGATTTCTCTCCCCGGTTGAGTCCGCAGAAAAGCAGAATCCTTGGAGGTTGATCAGATCATGATCAATTTTCCCCAGCAGAGCGTGGGGCAGCTGATGTTGTATTTCCCCAGAGTCGTACTCTTTCCAGCGAAGCAGAATGATTTCTCCTTCCTCGGCCGAGTTTGCAGATGTCCAAGAGATCCGAATCCTTGGAAATTGATCAGATCATGATTGGTTTTTCCCCAGTGGAGTGTCGAGCAACTGAAGTTGGTTCCCCACAGAGTGGTCATTCCCAGAAGAGTAGCCGAGACGGCCGCGCAATTCATTCTCGCGATTGATATCAGCAGATCCAAGTTCTCGTAGAGCTTCGTCCCCTGCAGCAGTCAGCTGAAGTTGTCCCCCTGCAGCAGTCCGCGGAAGATCAATTCTCCAGACAGAGCCTGATTGATATTTGGCGTGTTCACGTTCTCCTCAGCAGGATGATTCCTCTACCTGAGTGGTTCTTTCTCCTTGACAGGAGGATTTCCCCCTTCGGCATTTATTTTGCTGATGGGATCGCATCATTGTGCATGATTGCATATCATTGTGCATGACTGCATAGCATTGTGCATGATTGCATAGCATTGTGCATGATTGCATGGCATTTAGCATAAATACATGTCATTCCCACCGTGTGGGGCGTAGCGCAGAAGCATACGCATCATAAGCATGATCTAGATCATTATCATCCTTATTGTACAGGTGTACTACCGAAAGACCGGTTGCTTAGGGCGATTCTTGATGTTCTCCCCAGCAAGGTTGTTTTCTTAGATGATTCTAAAAGACCCCGGTGTGATCCCCGCAGTCGCTCGCTCAAGATGATTTTTGAGATCCCCAGCAAAGTCTTCGGTTCGAGATGACTCCCAAATCCCTCAGCAGGGCCGTTTGCTTAAGATGATTCTTAAGACCTCAGTACAGCTTCCCGAGTGGTTCGCCTAGTATGATACTTGAGCTCCCCAATAGCACCTCCAGCAAGAGTTGCCCAGGAAGATTCCTGGAATTCCCAACAGAATGTTTGCTCCAGAAAGGTTATTAGTTCAGGACGATTCTTGAAGATGCCCGATGGAGTTGTTTGTTCAAGTTGATTCTTGAAGGCCAGAGCAGCGTGATATGTCTGCTCCAACAACGATGTCTAATCTGAAGATGGGTTTCGTAAGCGCCCGAAGGCGATATCAGAAGGTTCCTGCAGGTCCAGATTTCCGTGTTGAAGATTCAACGGATGGATGAAGATAAGGTTCCAGAGGTTGTAGATACAACAGAGTGGTTCGTGTGAGTCTGAAGACCAAGTCAGTTATCCTGAGGAGATGATTGATTGCAATCAAGTGAATAGTTTTTCTTCTGACTGAAGTCAAAGATGTTTCTCCAGCTGAAGCGGAGTTTTGCCTGAAGGCAAAGTGTTTGAATCCCCGCAGAGTCATGAATGGCTCAGGATACCATTTCTCTGACTGAAGTCACAGATTTCCTAAGCTGAAGCGAAGGTGCCTAAGGGCAAGGTTATCCCCCAAGGTCATGAAGGACCTAGGATTCGTTTTTCGGATTAAAGGACGAAGTATATCCCTGACTGAAGTCACGGATACTCTATAGCAGAGGCGGAGTTGCCTGAAGGCAGATCCATGTATCCTTGAAGGCCAAGGACCACTTTCTTCAGACTGAAGTCGAAGATACCTCCTGCAGAGTTCACATCCTTGAAGGTCAAGGATGTTTTCAGAAGAACTTGAAGGTCTTCTCTAGCTGAAGCTGGAAGTGGCCAGGGGCCAGGGTTTCATATAGTTCTGATGTTGAAGTTCTACAGTGGGATCATTGTGCAGTAGTATTCCGATGTTCGTTATGGTCCTGAGGGTGAACCCCAGATCAGAGTGTGCTCGGTTGAGTCTCTCATTCCCAGCGGAGTAATTTCAAGTATGCAAGTATACCTTTTGTTCCATTTACCAGGGGTGAACCCCAGGTCAGAATTGTTCAGTGATATAGTTGTCCAGCAGTAAGGTTGGGTATTTTGATTATCCGACGGCGAGGTCAGATTATGTTTGTTTCCGGCGGCGAGGTTGGATGTTTGTTTAACGACGAGGTCGGGCTCTTTAATCCCCAGCAGAGATGATGTTTGCACGACGGCGATGTCGAGTGTCTCTCAGAATGATGTTTGTTTCCGGCGGCGATGTCAGATCAGTATCTCTCCAGCTAGTTGTTGAGCAGCTAGTGTTGCAGTATTCAAAGATTTGTTCCCCGCAGAGTACCGTGTGCTTGTGCAGTTGGCAAATTTTCGGGTTTACCGGTATTCAACCGTCTCGCACCTTGATTGGCTGAGAGCCGTTCGCTTCTCACCCAGTCAGGTTCAAGCCGCTTGAATAGGGGCAGCTGTTGCACCCCAAAATTTGACCAACAATTATTCATTCATTGAGTGTTTGAAAGTTGATACCTTCATCAGAAAGTTCAAAGAGGAAGTGGATTGAAACCAGGGTTGTGTGCTTCATAGCTTGAGAGTTGTGGGTGCCCCTCAGATGATTCTGAGACTTTGAGAATGAACTTGATGTTTTGAGAAAGCTTATGAGATGTCTTGATAGCCATCATGAAGCCCTGAGATGTCATTGTGTAAGAATTCAGAAGATTCAACCATGAATGGTAGAATTAGGGTTTTGACTGGGTCAACCCTAGGTCAACTGAAGATTTGGAGAAGGTTGAGACTTAATCCAAGGGCCATGAGATCATGGAATGATGCATAGAGATGTTGTAAAGATGATTCCTAGACCAACTCATCATGATTGAGGAGTTTGAGAAGTTTTAAGTTAGGGTTTCTGAGGATTGTCAATGAGAAAACCCTAATTTGATCCCTATCTTCCAGGCAGTTTTAGCTCTAGATGTGATTGATATCTCATCTTCCCCACAACATGAATGTTGTAGAGCTTGTTCTTAGCTTTAATTTGAGTGGTGGAAGTCCTTGATAGGAGTTACAGAGCTCAAGTTATGGTTTTGACAAATTACAGGTCAGCAGAGGTGTGTGAATCTGGGTCCTTGAAAGTCACCCAACTTGCAGACAACTTTTGCCCTAGTAGGATGATTCCTATGGTTTCTTGGTCAACATGAATGTTGAAGAGGATCTTCTTAGCTTTAATTTGAGTGGTAGAAGTCCTTGATTGGATTTGTGGAACTCAACTTATGGTTTGAACAAGGCAGGGGTATTTTGGTCATTTGTCAGTTATAGGTCATTTTATCCAATGCCTAAAACTCCTATTTCCAAGCCTCAGATGGAAAAACTCAAAACATGAAAGTTGCTCAAAATGTGATTTTAAGTCTAGAAAGAAGGTCACAAATTGTTGAAAAAGCTCATAGCACAAGATTACATGATTGGTCAAAAATGAACTAAAAAAGGCTTATAACTTTGAAAAGTTGAAATTGAAAAGTGATTTGGGAGATCCACAAATCCAAAATAGGTCATCCAATATATCATTTTGATTGGAAAAACCATTTTGAGAACATTGGTTTAGCCACATTTTTGAGTTAAGGTCTAAAAAATGGAGTTGCTTTGGAATTTAGTTGCTTGCATAATAAGGCACCAAGGTGAAACTCAAGGGAAATGAACATACAAGCTGGTTAAGCACTCCAACCCCTCCAAAAACTCATATGAGGAGATTTTCAAATGAAATTGAAGGGCTGTACCAAGGGAAACAAGGATTGGCATATGAGATGAGTTGGAATCAAAATGTCATGACATGATAAATTGAACATCCCATAGGATCATTCCAGAACCTTCTAGATGAGTCTAAACCTCTCTATATAAGGATTATAGCTGGTGCAGGGCATTGGTTAGAGAAGAATGAGTCAGAATTGAAGGATAGCACTTGGATTTTCAAGCTTGCATCAAGAATCAAATCGTGGAATTAAGGAAGATTCAACCTCTACTCTTGCAAACAGAAGCAAGGAGGTGATTCCCTGAGTGATTCCACAAGAGATTGAGGCTTGGTTTGAGCAAATTCCTCATCTGTTCATCAAGAAACCAGGTCTGTCATTTTCTTCTTTACACCCTTAATTATGCATTGATAGATTGAGTTGTTAGCATAGAACTGTTAGAAACAACTAGAGGACCAATTCCTGAAAGTTAGAGATCATTTCATGGAGTTTGAGTTTTTGACTTGAATCTTGAATCACCAAGAACTGCTTGTATGTTGAGTGTTAAGATTAGATAATTATATCAGAGTAATGAGGGCCATGAGTAGAATAGGTTAGTGTCAAGAAACGCAGGAAACAAGGAGGTCGAAAATGGAGTGTTTACTCAAGTTGGTACTATCGGTTTATTCAGTAGGGAGTGTTTTAATAGAAACTATCGGTCCAGCTGTGTAGAGCTTGAAAAATGGAGCAATATTGATGTTTACACCTTGGCATTTCATTGAGAAACAAGCATGAACGAGGCCATGGAAGTTTTACGTGTAAAGCTGCATATTAATGGAAGTTGTAAACCCTAACTGCATGGCCAAGGAAGAAGACAACCCGTGGCCGTTGGATCTCCTCAAATGCTTGACCAAGACTCACGATCGTACGGCCACATTTGAATAAAGGAAACGCGAGGGAACTCAGATGCAGCGAAACGCTGCGTTCCATTTAACGCCCTCATCTGGGCTTAATGTGACTCATTGCTATTCCCAACCCCCCAAAAGCCCAATCTCCCAATAACGCGTAAATTCCTTGCTAACTTCACCCCCCTCCAGCTTTGTATTTTTGTTGGTTTCTGAGTTTAATATGGGCCTTAGCAAATTGATACGCGCACCCCCACTCTCATGGCCCATCATTATTTCCAACTAGCGCGTGGTGCTGATCACACCCCCCCCTCCCTTAATTCATTTTAATTGTTTTAATTTTCTTCTTTTATTTTTCTGTTTTGTTTAATCCATTAATAAATGATAAAAAATGATTTTTGACCTATTCTTTTTTCTATGATTAGAGGAAAATGTGTAGAAAATTATAAAAATAAAAATGAGATTTTATTTTTAGGTTTAGTATTTTTAATAGATTTTCCTAATAAATAGCTTTTTAATAGTCTTAATTGGGTATTTGATTTTGTAGGAATTGTTTTAGAACCTTCCCTTAGGTTTTTTAATCCATTCTTTTTTGTGCAATTAGATGATGAATCATAGTTCCCCATAGGATTTTTTCTAGATTTTTAGAATTAAATTTTGATTAGTTTAATTAGGGTAGATTTAGGGTATCCTGATTAGGGTTTAGATTGTGTTTAGGTGATGAATCCCTTTCTGTGATTGAGTTTTATCTTGATTTTTAGGTAGAGGCCTAGGTAGATGTTATGAGTAGGTGTTGAGGACCCTTGTGAATAATTGTTAGATTTTTCCCCATTAGTTTAGTATTTTTAGGTATTTTCTGAAGTTGCCTGTTGATTTTGTCTCCCCTGTGGTTATCTGTTCATCTTTGGGGTTCATTGTGAGGAATTTGTTGAGGGGCTTGTGTTGCATTGAAGACCTTGATGGAGAGCATCATGAAGAGAAGATTGTAGATCAAGACTCAGAGACCCAGAGCTTGGCTTGTCCCCTGTCTGTGAGGTTTGAGATCCTGAAGTTTGAAGGAAGTTCATGGTACTTTCCTGAGGAAGGCACTATGAATGACTTTCATCCTTTCTTCTCACCTCTTTCTTAAGTATCCAATGATGTTGGAGCCAACTTGTGAGTTTAATTTCTCCTGAGGAGGAATGTAAACTGATCACAGGTTGTTGAGCCACATGGGATACAACTCCTAAGTGGAAGCCTCCTAGTACTTTCCTGAGGAAGGTTCTATGGGTCTATTCACTTAGTTCCCTTAGTTTGTCTAAGATTTCTCAAGTATCCAATGATGTTGGAGCCAACTTGTGAGTTTAATTTCTCCTGAGGAGGAATGTAAACTGATCACATGTTGTTGAGCCACATAGGATACAACTCCTAAGTGGAAGCCTCCTAGTACTTTCTTGAGGAAGGTCCTATGAGTCTATTCACTTAGTTCCACTAGCTCAGATAGGATTTCCTAAATATCCAGTGATGTTGGAGCCTGTTTGTGAGTTTAATTTCTCCTGAGGAGGAATGTAAACTGATCACAGTTGTTGAGCCACATAGGGTATGACTCCTGAGTATACACCTCCTAGTGCTTTCCTGAGGAAGGCACTATGAGTCTGCTTACTTAGCTCCCTTTCTTTGGCAAGCTTGTTCTGAAGCTTGAAGACTGGGAATGATTTCTCTTGGTTAGGTTTTGCTTTAGGGCTTTGATTAGATTTGATCAGTATTCTGTGTTAGGGTTAGGATTAGAGAGTAGATGATTCTTTCTCAAGTGTGTTTGTTTGCCTGATGGCACTTCATTTCCCTTATCTGTTATTGCTTGATAGCATGTTGTTTATCTTCAGTATGATTACTGTTATTTTATGACTGGCTTGAGGTTGAGATGAGCTTGTGGAGGCTGAAGCCCCACACACATTTCCTCCCTCACTTGCATTGCATGCATTTTACTGTTAAAGCTGATGTTTTTGTCTGTTTTGATGTATCATTGACATGATCCCTTAAGGCTCTCACTTCCTTTGATAAGGATTTGATGATAGACTTTTAGGTTGAAACCTATGCATGACAACATCTAGGAGTTCCCTGTTCAAACCTCAACCATAGGATGAATCCATGGCATGACAACAGTAGGACTTGATAGTCTCCCTCCTAGTTGAGCCTTTTTTTTTTGTAGTTTCCCGAACTACGTTTGCTCTGATCTTTCATACCAGATGAAAGTACGTAGGCATAGGATGCGATATCCTAGCGAGCAACCTTCCCCCGTAGTTAGCCGAACTACGTTGACTCTGATTTCTCATTCTCTGATGAGAATACGTAGGCATAAAGCGCGACGCTTTGCCGAGTCATTTTTCTTTTCTTTTTCAGCCAGCCTTGATAGGTAGATAGATTATAACCAACCCGTCCAAGTAAACAAACAAGCGAGGATCCCGTCGAGTACGACGGACGTGAGGGGTGCTAATACCTTCCCCTTGCGTAACCGACTCCCGAACCCAGACAATGGTTGCGACGACCTTGTCTTACCCTTATTCGTCAGGTTTTTCCGATCGTTTCCTTTCCCGCTCTGAGGGATAAATAACGAAAGGTGGCGACTCTTCTGTCATGCCGGCACCTTATTTTCGCGCGAGCGACAGTAGTGATATGCAGTTCATATACGCTAATGGGCTTATCTGGGAGGTGTTGGAAGTAAGCGCGCCTTGGGCCCATTAGAACTCAGAAAAACTAATTAAAAAAACAAAAGAAAAAGATCAAATAGCGGTGCGAATATCAGGAAATCATAGTGTAAAAGCAAATGGGCCTTAAAAGGGGGGTGGCGATAACAAATTCATTAAAGCCCAGACTGCACACTAAGTGAAACGCCGCGTTTCACTTAGTGGCTGACTTTCCTCCATTTCGCGTTTGAATGATGGCCGTTAGATGTGATGCTCGGTCATTTGTCAACGAGGGATCCAACGCTGGCTGTGTTGTCACTAACCTCCAGCACTTAGGGTTTGTATGAAACACCATGAACAAACTTCCACACGCATGAACTTACACCACTCGTTCTATCTCGTTTCTCAATCAAATTCACTTCTTCAAAAAGCAAAATCATTTTATTTTTCTCCCTGAATACCACCATGATCTTAGTTTGCATTAAAACCACCTAGAATTAAGAACCCGATGCTGCACTCTCCAATAACACTCAAACATCAACCTTTTTAAACCTCCAGTTTCTTGATATCAGAATGCTCACCTCATTGCCCTGATTAACCTAAGCTATTGATCTTGAATTAATTCTCACTACAACCCGAGTTCTTGATCCAATAAAGAATCGCGTCCAATTTTCAATCTTCACCAATGGCTCTATAACTTTCCAGCACTACTCACTAATGGTCTCTAATCAATTCTACACTAACCATTCTATCTAATTGTACATAAATAAGGGTGTAGAGAAGGTTTTTCAAACCTTGTTGGTGGCTATGGCATAGGTAGTTTCTCTCCTCTTCAATGCTTGTGCTCTTCCAAGATTACTCTTTGTATGCTTGTAGGAGTTCTGTTTGCAAAAGATTGTGTGTAGCCAGCTTGTACCACTGAATTCGAGTGTATTTTGCTCTCTTGCAATTTCCAATGCCAAGCTTCAATCTTCCATGGATCAACCTTCAGATCAGTATGCAAGTGCTCATGATTATCTATGGAGTGAGTTTGTGTAGAAGAAAGAAAAGAAAATGGAGAGGAATGTGAAGTTTGATCTTGAATTGCAAATGGAAGAAATTTGATCAATTCTCTCTTTTTTGCACTAACCCTCACCAATTATCATCAACTATCACCAACCCTTCACCAATGGAGATGGTATTCAATATATAGACTGATTTAGAAGGGTCTAGAATCATCTAGATCAATCTAGTAGGGACTTGAACCTTCATGACATGATACTTTGCATTTCAATTCTCACCACATGAGATATCATAACAAAATCCCTATAACTTGAGTAATTATCTTCATTTTCTCTTTACATGAGAATTAGGACAATACACAATGCATATTTCCCTTATTCATTAAGCTTTTCCTTGTTTTGGCTTGGTACCCCATTATGCAAGTAACCAAATTACAAAGCAACCCCAAAATTTAAGCCTCAAATCAAAATTGTGGCTGAACCATTGTTCTCAAAATGTCCTTTGGAGTCAAAATGACCTATCATATGACATGGTTAGGGTTTATAGCTTGGATTTTATGATTTTCCATTTCACTTGAATTAACTTATGCCTCATTTTTAGGCCATTTTTATCACTTTTTGATATGAGCCTTTCCAACATCTCATGACCACCCTACTAGCCTTAAAACATCATTATAAGAAACTTTTATATTGAAGGTTTTTCCATTTGAAGCTTGGAAGTAGGAGATATGGCCATATGCTTGAAATGACCTATAACTTCCAAATGACCAAAATGCTCTTGGCTTGTCAAAGCCATAAGTTGAGTTCTACAAATCCTATCAAGGACTTTTAGTACTCTCTAGAAATATAAGAAGATGCTCTTCAACATTCATGTTGACCAAGAGATCATAGGAATCATCCTACTAGGGCAAAAGTTGTGTGCAAGTTGGGTGACTTTCAAGGGCCCAGATTCACATACCTCAGATGACCTGTAATTTGTCAAAACCATAACTTGAGTTATGCAAATCCTATCAAGGACTTCTACCACTCAAATTAAAGCTAAGAAAAAGATATACAACATTCATGTTGTGGGGAAGATGAGATGACAATCACATCTTGAGCTAAAAATGCCTGGAAGATAGGGATCAAACTAGGGGATTTTACACTGTCAATCCTTAGAAACCCTAGCTTAAAACTTCTCAAACTCCTCAATCATGATGAGTTGGTCTAGGAATCATCCTTATAGTATCTCAATACATCACTCCATGATCACATGGCCCTTGGATTGGGTCTCAACCTCCTCCAAATCATCAGTTGACCTAGGGTTGACCCAGTCAAAACCCTAATTCTACCATTCATGGTTGAATCTTCTGAATTCTTGCATAATGACCTCTCTGGGCTTCATGATGGCTTTCAAGACATCTCATAGGCTTTCTCAAAGCTTCAAGTCCATTCTCAAAGTCTCAGAATCACCTGAGGAGCACCTACAACTCTCAAGTTATGAAGCACACAACCTTGGTTTCAACCAATTCTTCTGAGGATCTCTTGAACTTTCTAATGAAGGTATCAACCTTCAAACACTTGATGGGTAAATAAATGTTGGTCAAATTTTAGGGTGCAACACAAGGCGGCCGGTTAGTGACTCTGATACTTTTTGTTTGGGGTTCTGGTACTTACGTGGCATAACCCTTTGCTTACTTAGTTGTAGTTGCGGGGGATCGGACCGTAATCCGCCCTACCAAGTTCAGCACCAGAAACCGCTGAACCAATTAACAACGAGTAATTTTTTTTCAACTTTTTTTAAGGCTCTACATCTGTTAAGGTGTATTCCATTTCTTTTCTTCTTCTTCTTTTTTTCAAGCTATAAATTTGATCACTCACTTATATTCATCGGCTTCCTTGCGTAGAGTGTGTATGAGATGGTTCTGAGGGCTGAAATAAACTACTAAAGAGCTGTCAGAGAATGAAAATTTAAGGCTAAAACATAAAGAATATTCAAATCAATTTCCACCTGCAGAAGACTTACGGTGTTAAGACGATACCGATCTTGTGAATTTTTTCCAAGTCTCCGTAAACTAATCTCAAATTAGTCTTTAGCCTAGAACTTTCAAAAAGATGCAATTTTTTTTAAAATTTTTATTATTATAACTAAAAACAGAACAAAACAAAATAGTAAAACAAGCAAATAAAATAAAGGTTTCCCTCCCCCAGACTTAAAACAAGCATTGTCCTCAATGAAAGGACATAAAAATAAAATAAGAGTGAGAGAAAGGAAAGAACACACCTGAGGAGTCAAGGTGGATAAGTGATCACATATGCATCCTTTCCCAAAGAGAGGTTTCTTGCCGTCTCCTCTTCCAAAATGGGGAGTAACTTTGGATAGCATCCATCGTTCTTGAAATTTGTATTAGTGCCTTCGCCTTTTATTCCAGGATCAAATAAGAATCTTCGATAATTAAAAGTGTTGAATGGCACGTAAATGTGATATCATTTTCCACAACATCAGAGAACAAAGGATTAAAGGGTTGTCTCACTGCTTTTCTTCTCTCTTTAATCGAGCTCCATCCAAGTCTCTTCTTATGTTTCTTCAAAACCTGAATAAACTTATTTTCTTTATAAGAATCAAGGTTACAAGAAATTATAATTGAAAGCTTTTTATCCGTATCTAAATAAGCATAATTCAGATTGTTATGAAATGGTTTAATCTCCAAGGGGGGAGGTTGTTCAATGGATGGTGAGGTTGGGGCAGCCGTGATGTTAAGAGTTTTAGCTACATAAACAACTTCATCTGCATGAAAAACATCACCCTGTACGGCAGCATTAATCTCAGCACAAACAAAGCAAATGTTAGTGTCGGTACATGAATCACAAGAGTAAGTATCATCAAAATCTGCTAATGATGGAAAATCAAAACACAATTCAGAATAAGTATCATCAACTAAATTAGAAGGAAACTCTTTTAGATTCACTACTGTTTGGGCAGGTAGTTGGTTTGATTCTTGAGCTTGTTGCATGGCATTCACTATAGTGGCAAGTTGTTCAATCTGTGTCTGCAAAGCCTGAAGACTTGAATCTGTTTGTTGCTGAAACTGAAGATCATTTATAGTCATTTGCTTGACAAGGTCCTCTAGTGAAGGTTCGGAAGGTTTAAAGCACATAATTTGGAATTCCTTCATATGCTTATTCGGATCCTCGCCTGCAAGACCATTAAATCTTGGCAACAAGTTTATTAAACCAGATTCCAATTCGAAAGGTACATTAACAGCAGGATATTCCATACATAAAGTATTATAATTCATATCAGGAGCAACTAATTGCCTTAAGGTTCTATTATCAGCCATTTCAAAACAAGTTCAGTGTACGAAGCAAACAAGTTATGCAGATAGTTAGACTCAGATAGTCAAAAACAAACACAAAGAAGGGAATCGATCAAAAAAATTCAAAAAAATAAACTGACACCGAAATTAATCTAATGACTTAAAAATATAATTTTGAGAATTTTTTTTATTTTTTTCGACTCTATGAAAACCGTAAAAAATTCATTAAAAATAGAAAAATGATTAATTTGGCGATTCGAGGGGCCAACTCCTTTAACTCTTCTAAACTTAAGGACTTTTAATCGCACGATTTTTCTGCTTCAAGTTCACGAAACTGATCTAAAAAAGAAGGCGATTTGCCCAAAACCTGGTTTTTTACTAGGTCTGACGAGAAACGGGCGAAACAGAACGGTTGGACGCAAAAACGCAAGAAAATACACAAAAATACAGAAAATTAAAACAAACAAAACCTAAAACTAGAATATTGGCTAAATCAACAAGAATCCCCGGCAACGGCGCCAATTTGATCCACTGTCGCGCGCGGATCAGAAATGAGTCATTTTGTAAAAATTATAGTACAACGACAGTAACTCAGAATATCGTTCTCAAGGATTCTTGTAGTGATTGACCAATAAAGTAACAGTTTATGGGGGTTTGAATTTTGATTAAGATAAAAAATACTTAATATAAGTGACTATAAAAAAAAGCTAAAACGGCTAATCCTACTGATTCGGGTTCCGACTTATCATCGGCTATTATAACATCAATCCCTAAACGGCTCCAATCCTATTGGATTATGATATTAATCAGACAAGCGCTTACCAATATCAAATGAATTATGTTCCTGTTTACCAAATTAAGCAAACGGTTAAGAATATGACGAATTAACGAATTAAGCAAACGATAACACGCAATTAAATTTAAGAACATGCATACAATCGAATTTAATCAATTCTATCCTATGAATAACTATTGAATTAAGAAAACAATTGCAATCAAATTAAGCAAATGACTTCATAGAAAAGGATTGAAAGGAATCAGATTTAAATTGATATTATAATAACCTCAAAGTGTTGAAACCGTACACAGCAAGATTTGCCCGAAGGTATTAGTTTTCCATGAGTTCTTCTCAAACCTCTCTCTCAATTTTTTCCGTGAATAGTATATAATTAACAGTAAAACAAGGTTTCCCCTAAAAAGAAAAACAATGGATCCGGTTCAAAACCCAACTGGGTCGAAAATATAACCTATACCCAAAACATGACCCAAAACTAAAACAAATTCCTAATATTGTAACTTCAACCAATATTCTGGGAAAATGTGCTCCGAATCTGACTTCGACTCCAACACGAAAGTCGTAGCTCTCTCTCTTAGCTTTCCGGAAATTTTAAGAACGCCTCAAACGGATTCTCGGAAATCCAGTTATGATCGTTTCCGCGTAGACTATTAAAGCTGAAAAATAAAGTGCGAAAATCAAATTAAACTAAAAATAAAATAAGATATAAAAACATAATAAAACATAAGAATAATCAAAATAAAGTAAAGAAATTCCTAAGTAAAAATATAGGAGAATGTGCATAAAGATGCACTGATCAGTAATCATCGCATCGCATTTTTCTTACTATTTTCATATTTGCATATGTTTTAATCTTGCCATGTAATGATTCATTATTTGCACTATTAAACCTTCCGAAGGATTAGGTCCAGCAGTTTGACCGCCGAGTCAATAACCCTAAACCTTGACCATTTCAAAACCCTAATTTGCCTAGGCGACCGCCGTGGAAAAAAATACCCTTTACCCTAGCATTAGGTCAAGGAGTCGCCGTACTCCATTTTAGGGTTTCCCGCAGTGGAACATTTAGTTTACCCTAGTTTCAAATTCAACTTTTCAACTTAGAGATTGGAGTCGCCGCACTCCACATAAGCGCTTCCTTAAGAAATGCTTACTCCCCATTGAAACCTTGACCACAGTCAAGAAGTTTTTAACCTCCCTTTCGAGGGGAACTACGATTACTCTGATTTCATCCCCTACCTCGGATACGTAGGCACAAGATGCGAGTCTTGGCGAGTAAACTTAGGACTAACCCTTAGGTCTTTCTTTTCATCTTTAACCCTTAGCAATATACCCTCAAGAAAATAATAAAGCAAAATAGTAAACTTTAAGCAAAAGGTTCCTGTAGAGTACTACAGAAGTTTAGGGTGCTAATACCTTCCCTAAGCTTAACCAACCCCTTACCTAGATCTCTCCCCGCATTATTTACGAAGGTTTTCCTTCTTTTGACCTTTTCCTTCGGATAAATCAAGGATCAGTTGTGAATCAAAGATTTGCAATTCAAATTAATTAATAATTTGATATTCTATTCTAACCGCAGCACCCAATAACTAACCAATAGCTAACTAGTAGGAAAAAACAAATCTAAAACCAACTTTTGAAATCAATTTCCATTAATTAAAAGATATTAAAGATTTGAGTCATAACAAAGATTTGAGTATTTTTTATTTATTTAATTATTTTGTATTCAATGCTATAAATGCTATTAAGTCAATTCAATAATGTTATAATTATCGACCCCATTTATACAAAAATCTTCAAATTTAAATCCTAAAACCAAAACCATATTAAAATGTATATTCTATCTCTAATAAAAAGTAGTTATATATATATATATATATATATATATATATATATATATATATATATATATATATATATATATATATATATATATATATATATATATATATATATATATATATATATATATATATATATATATATATATATATATATATATATATATATATATATATATATATATATATATATATATATATATATATATATATATATATATATATATATATATATATATATATATATATATATATATATATATATATATATATATATATATTGTTAATTGGTATAATAACTGTTAGCAAAATATATATTAAAAATAATTAATTAATTGTAAAAAGTTAATGTAAAAAATCTATATCATATTAAATTTTTTTTTTAAAAATGAATAATAATTTTTTTTTATCTAACAGTTAGACATATGAACTAATAATGAAAATTATAATTTTATTTTAAATATACACTCAAAATTGTTAGAATTAATTTTTTTATATTTCAAGCCATCTAATTTCTAATTTGGTTTAACTCCTATTTTAAAAAGATTTATTAATGATATTTATATAAATATGCATTTTTTTTATTATTATTAATTGTTGACAAAATTTTATCCAATATTTTTTAAAATATTTATAAATAGAAATATTTGTTATTTGTTTTCTTTATACTTTATTTCGTTTAGAAGGAAGAAAGACCGAAGTCCAAAAATAAAAGATTACATAACACTTAATTTAGGAGTAAAGACAAGTGGATACTTAACAATTCGGGTTTTAAGATTCTTATACTAACTCAGGGTGTCAATGAGAACACGAAAGTGAGTGAGTTTATACATGAAGATCTGAAAATCTGGGAGAAGGAGGTTATTGAGAACAATTTCGATCATGAGGATGCATAACAAGTTATCAACAATCCTCCCTCTTTGGGTGATCATGAAGACAAGCTTCTTTGGCATTGTGAAGTGAATGGGGAGTACTCTGTGAAAACTGGTTAGTATCTTTGTTCGAATTTAAAGGTTGCTAGAGTCTCAGGTCCTTCTATTACTTCTTTTCAGTCCTTGTGGAAGGAAATATGGAAAGCAAATATTCATGCTAGAACTCGTAATTTTTTGTAGAGGTTGGCTAAAAATGTCATTTCCACCCGAGAAAACCTAGGAAAGAAAAGCATCCACATGGAGCAGGTGGAATCTTATCACCATCTGTTTTTGAATTATTATTTTTTTTGCTAAGCATGTTAATTTTTCTTGTGTTCTGAGTTACAAAGCATGTTCTCTTTAAATATGTTCCATCCGTGTTGTTGCATTACATACTAAGTGACATTGCATACTTGTGAGTTAAATGATTTTTGATGATGTTGTGACTTAAGTGATGTTTTGGTGATGATATAATGACGCTGTGAATGACTTCATGAAGTGACAGTGTGAATATATGTGTAATGTGTGACGATTATAGGAATTATTGATAATTGTTGATGTAACTACTATATATATTTTTTATATCTTTTGTAATGAATTGTGATTACTCACCCTGCCTGTTTGAATGTTTCCTTCACGTAGGTAATATGCAGGTGATCAAGATTAGCTCGTAGATGCGTGGAGACTTAGCTTTGGAGTTGTTTTACTCTATTTCCGTTAATAATTGAGGTGTCTTGCTCTGATGTGTAACATCGGGTGGAGAACGCTTGAGTCGAATATTATATTGTTTTGTTAGACTTATTTTAAGAGCTTTCTATACGATTAGATTTATTTGAAGATGTGACTTTTGATAATGACCAAAATACTTAAAGGTTTGATGAAGAAAAATAAATTACTTTGAGATTATGATTTTGCTGCGAAGTTTGAAATTATTATGTTAAATATTTTGAAAAACCGTGTTACGGAGCCGGATGTTTATTTAAGATGTTTTTATGACGATGTGATACCCTTGTTGGTACATTGTGTTGAATTATTTATTAATTTATTTATGAAATATTTGTGACTTTAGAAAGGTATTACCGGATACATCCCGAAAAATTCATGTGGTCGGTTTGTCCACATTCTGAAATATCAAGTTAAGTCGAGTTATGATAATTAAGTATTTTGATAACTTTTGTCTAGTATCGAGCAAATTGAATTCTCTGCTAGAAAATTACCTACTTTGAGTTTTACCGGTCAACATCGATAGAGCTATCATATTATATTCTTGCATGAAAACTAGGTGGCAACTTATTAAGTTTGTGACAATTTCTCTTTATGTTGGCAGATTTAACTCCTCTGATATCTCTAAAATTAAAAAAATTTCATGTATTTCTGACCAAAAAGAAATTGATAAAGTTGAGTTAAAACATGCTTTTTATAAAAGCAGCTTTGTTGTTGGTGGAAACTCTTAACTCCTAACGTCTAGAATATATGAATTCTTCTTTTCTTTAAACTAATTTTTTATTGTAATACTACTAGTCATTATATTTGATTAAAGTGTCTTGAACAATAACATCTAGTTATGTTTGCATGATGTGGATGAGCATTGAAATTAAAAAAAAGGTTGGGGAATGAGAGCAGAGAAAAGGAACATGTTGTAGAGTGAGAGTTGGGTGGTTCCACTGAGATGAAGAGATTTAGAAAGGAGATAGAGCTATAAACTGTTTATCCAAACAAGCCCAATGTGTCTGTGCTACTATGTAAGTTAGAAATTGGCAGAGAAACTATACAAAAGAGTGTAAACTGGAAATGAACTTTTTTTATCCAGGGTCAGTTAAAAGAATTAGAGAAGGATGTTACTAATATGATTTTTGTAATCAGTTTTGCATAATAAACCAATTATAACACAATTATTTTTCATCAGTTTTTGGGACTTCCTTGCTGAAAAATAGAAAAGATTCATTTGGGGTATGTAATTAGAACTATGTACGGTTAACTTGCGACAGGTTTTAATCAAGTAACAGCTCATGGTTAGTTTTAATCAGAGGTCAGCTTTTCATCTCAGTTTGGCCATAAACCAGAGTTTTAAAATGTTCATTTCTTATTCATTGAATAACCTTTCATTTGGATCTTGGCTAACTGAATTGCATTGTTTCATTTGATGAAAGTGGTCTGATATGGGCTATAAGCAAGTAATTACAAATTGCATTATCTCCAGCTGTTTTGACTAAAATTCTATTTACAAACTGCATTAAAACAAAAACTTATTAACAATTTTATGAGCTATAAGCAAACACGTCCACATCCACGAGGCATTTTCTTGGAGCTCAAGTCTTGAAGATCCATGGGATTGTAAAAATGGGGGGCTATCTCCAGCAACCAGTCTGGCTTTATCTCAGTGATTTGCCTCATATACTCCTTAGTTGTGAGTGCTAGCTCATGGTATAAAACCAATTTAGGAAGAATCTCTACCAGCCCCGAACTGGGATGTATGTGGACAGTCTGTTGACCTTTCACCAGTCGATAAGATCCATGCTTTTGTAGTCTTGCAGTGTGAGGGAAAAATCCAGACGCTATGGATTTCTTTATGGCATCTAAGTCATTAGAATTTGAAGTTAGCTCGATCTCAACCTTCTCCAATAAACCTGCAAGCTGGTCACGGATATCCCTAGCACGTTTCATGCTCCTTATCTGTATATAGTTCTCATAACACCATTGCTTTGAATAACTGGCCTCCTTCCATGAATTGTAGATCTTTAGATTCGCAATGTGATCACCAACATCTCCGGTGTGAAAATTCATTCTTGCATTGTCTGCGTGTACTTTTTTATCCTTTGGCCGGTAAAATATTGAGTTTCCGGTTGAGAGCATGGCAGCGATGGTTATGATCTCGTCAGAACATTTGAACTTTTCTGAAGCAACAATCATTTTTGACAACATAGGATCAAGTGGGAACTCAGCCATCCGTCTACCTACCTTAGTTAACTTGCCATGCTTGTTTGAAGCACCTAGATTATATAAAAGCTCCATGGCTTTGATGATGGAATCCACTGGCGGAGGATCCATAAATTCAAAATGCATCAACTTCTCACAATCGATACCGAGACTGTACATGGTTAACAGTACATTGGCGAGACTAGTCCGTTGTATTTCCGGAGGAGTGTTATCGTCCAACTCATTTTCAAAGGCAGAAGCAGTGTATAGCCTATAGCACTTACCTAGGCTTGTTCTTCCAGAACGACCGGCTCTTTGATTTGCAGCAGCTTTTGAGATTGGAGTTATCAGTAAAGACTCCATTCCAGTCTTTGGATTATAACTCTTCATCTTACAGAATCCTGGATCAATGACATACTTGATCCCATCAATTGTCAACGAGGTTTCTGCAATATTGGTTGCGAGCACAACCTTTCGAGCCCCTTTAGGTGTGGGTTCAAATATTTTAGCCTGTAATTCAGTTGGTAGGTTGGCATATATAGGGCATATAATTAGCTCGCCGATTTTAGCCTCGAAAGCTCTCATGCGATACTTCAAGATTTCTTCCACTGTTTCAATTTCCTCTTGACCGGTAAGGAATACCAATATATCTCCAGAAGGTTGAGTGGCATGGATTTGAAGCGTGGTGACTACGGCGGCATCCAAGTAATTGGCCTCTGGTGCTTGGGTGAAGTAGATTTCAACTGGATACCGCCTCCCAGGAATATTGAATTTCGGAGCATAATCAAAGAAAGTACTGAACTTATCTGCATCAAGAGTAGCGCTTGATATCAGCAACTTAAGATCAGGCCGAGCAAGTGCTAAATCCTTCAACAAGCCAAATAAAAGATCCGTCGAGAGCGTTCTTTCATGCGCCTCATCCACCATTATGACGCTGTAAGTTTCTAACTGAGGCTGAACAAGGAATTCCCTCAACAACATTCCATCTGTCATGTATTTAAGGACGGTCTTCTTGGAAGTGCAATCCTCAAATCGTATGGAATAACCAACTTCATGCCCTAGTTTAACACCCATTTCTTCGGAAACTCGGGCGGCAACACTCATAGCAGCAACACGGCGCGGCTGAGTACACGCAATCATCCTTCCATCCTTTGTATAACCAGCTTCATGGAGATATTGAGGAATTTGAGTAGTCTTTCCGGAACCAGTTTCACCGACAATGACAATGATCTGGTGATCACGAACACTTCGAAGTAATTCATCTCGGAAAGAATAGATAGGTAGGTTTTTTCTCTCTTGTTGAAGAGCCTCTAAAACTGAACTCTTAGCTCTAGATTTTTCCAATGCAATCTTTTGTTCGAAATCATCTCCATCCATCAGTGATGCTTTGATAAAACCAATTTGATCTTCAAACTCAAACTGGTAATTATCGTCATCATTAGTGCTTTTATTTTTGGATCCAAAACTAAATGTTGCTTTTTTGATTTGACTTTCTTCCCAAGGAACTTGTTTCTCAGAATTTGGATCAGTGTAACGTTGCATAGCCACAGAAAACCTCTTTTCTTGATTAATTCCAATTTGGTGGAGATCATCGTATGGTTCCGGCAATCTATATTCATCCTTACCGGCAGCATCTAACCCTACCTTGTTTGCAATTACTTCATAAATATACTTCTTGTGCTCAAAGTCACGATGTTCATATTCGGAAAGCTTGACACCTTCGAATAGATATTGTTCATCGAATATGTCATCTCTGAGTTGTTGTAATTTCTTTTCTTCTCGCTTTTCTAAATAACATTTTCGGGAAACTTTTCTGAGAGTTTCAATCTCTTCTCCTCTACTCCTCTTCATCATCGACGACTAATTAATCAAATTAACCAAATCGACGACTAATTAATCAAATTAACCAAAGGAAATAGGTTCACTTGCTTTTATAGAGGGAAAAACAAATCAAAAGCAAGGATTAGGGCTAATAGAAACAGTAATTAGAAAATAGGTTCACTTGCTTTTATATACTGAAAAACAAATCAAAAGCAGGAGAGAAACAAATCCGTGGGCCACGCGAAGAAACAAATCCGTGGGCCCGTCTCTTCGATTAGTATTGTTTAATTATTTAATTACTTTATTATTTAATTATTTTATTATTTGATTAGTATTGTTTAATTATTTTATTATTAATTATTTTATTTATTTGGTTTAATAATAGTAAAGGATATTATCTTCTGGGTTAGTTAATTAATTCTATTTTATTTAATAAATCTAAAAACAAAATTAAAAAAATTATTCTAATAAAATTTAATATAAATTAATAGCTTTTAAAATTTTTAGTAGATGTACTTTTTCTTTTGATAAAATCTTTGTTGAAACAATTTTTTTCCTTATTAAAACGTTTTCTTTATTAAAACACTAAAATGAACACATTTTCTTTTTCAAAACATTAATCTTAAAAGCAATTTTTTCTTTTTTTAAAACATTAATCTTAAAAGCAAATTTTTCTTGATTAAAACATAAAAATAAAAACAATTTTTAAGACAAAAATTAAAACAACTTTTTCAAAAACGTAAAACAACTTTTTTTATTAAAATGTAAATTTTTTTAAAATTTAAAATTCTTTTTTTAAGACAAAACTTAAGACTCTTTTTTATATAATTAAAATTAAAATGTCTTTTTATAATTTAAAATTAAGATTTTCTTTTCTTAAAAATTAAAATTCTTTTTTTTTTTATAATTTAGTACCTAACTCTTTAATAAAAATTCAAAATATAAATAATGTCTCACTTCCACGTTTCATTTTCGTCCGAACTTCAGTTAATCCGTTATTTCGTCCTTATTTTGCACTTTTCATGGTTGTAACTTACGTATTTTCGTATATTTTGTTATGGTTGTAATTACGCGAGGGTATATTTCCCTATATGTTTTTATGGTTGTAATTTACGCGGGTAATTGATTCGTTGTCGCGCGCGGATCAAAAACGAGTCTTTTTGTAAAAATTATAGTACAGCGACAGTAATTCAGATATCGTTCTCAAGGATTCTTGTAGTGATTGACCAATAAAGTAACAGTTTATGGGGGTTTGAATTTTGATTAAGAGAAAAAATACTTAAAATAAGTGACTATAAAAAAAAAGTGATTATTAAAATAAGGTAAAACGGCTAATCCTACTGATTCGGATTCCGACTTATCATCGGCTATTATAACATCAATCCCTCAACGGCTCCAATCCTACTCGATTATGATATTAATCAGACAAGCGCTTACCAACATCAAATGAATTATGTTTCTGTTTACCGAATTAAGCAAACGGTTAAGAATATGACGAATTAACGAATTAAGCAAACGATAACACGCAATTAAATTTAAGAACATGCATACAATCGAATTTAATCAATTTTATCCTATGAACAACAATTGAATTAAGCAAACAATTGCAATCAAATTAAGCAAATGACTTCATAGAAAAGGATTGAAAGGAATCAAATTTAAATTGATATTATAATAACCTCAAAGTGTTGAAACCGTACACAGCAGAATTTGCCCGGAGGTATTAGTTTTCTATGAGTTCTTCTCAAACCTCTCTCCCCATTTTTTCCGTGAATAGTATATAATTAACAGTAAAACAACGTTTCCCCTAAAAAGAAAAACAATGGATCCGGTTCAAAACCCAACTGGGTCGAAAATATAACCCAGATCCAAAACTAAAACAAATTTTTAATATTGTAACTTCAACGAATATTCTGGGAAAATGTGCTCCGAATCTGACTTCGACTCCAACACGAAAGTCGTAGCTCTCTCTCTTAGCTTTCTGGCGATTTTCAAAACGCCTCAAACGGATTCCCGGAACTCCAGTTATGATCATTTCCGCGCAGACTGCTAAAGCTGAAAAATAAAGTGCGAAAATCAAATTAAACTAAAAATAAAATAAAATATAAAAACATAATAAAACATAAGAATAATCAAAATAAAGTAAAGAAATTCCTAAGTAAAAATATAGGAGAATGTGCATAAAGATGCACTGATCAGTAATCGTCGCATCGCACTTTTCTTACTATTTTCATATTTGCATATGTTTTAATTTTGCCATGTAATGATTCATTATTTGCACTATTAAATCTTCCGAAGGATTAGGTCCAGCAGTTTGATCGCCGAGTCAATAACCTTAAACCTTGACCATTTCAAAACCCTAATTTGCTTAGGCATCCCGCCGTAGATAAAAATACCCTTTACCCTAGCATTAGGTCAAGGAGTCGCCGTACTACATTTTAGGGTTTCCCGCCATGGAACATTTAGTTTACCCTAGTTTCAAATTCAACTTTTCAACGTAGAGATTGGATTCGCCGCACTTCACGTAAGCGCTTCCTTAAGAAATGCTTACTCCCCATTGAAACCTTGACCACAGTCAAGAAGTTTCTAACCTCCCTTTCGAGGGGAACTACGATTACTCTGATTTCATCCTCTACCTCGGTTACGTAGGCACAAGATGCGAGTCTTGGCGAGTAAACTTAGGACTAACCCTTAGGTCTTTCTTTTCATCTTTAACCCTTAGCAATATACCCTCAAGCAAATAATAAAGCAAAATAGTAAACTTTAAGCAAAAGGTTCCTCTAGAGTACTACAGAAGTTTAGGGTGCTAATACCTTCCCTAAGCTTAACCAACCCCTTACCTAGATTTCTCCCCGCATTGTTTACGATGCAAAATTAGGTTTTCCTTCTTTTCACATTTTCCTCCGGATAAATCAAATACCAGTTGTGAATCAAAGATTTGCGATTCAAATTAATTAATAATTTGATATCCTATTCTAACCGCAACACCCAATAACTAACCAATAGCTAACTAGCAGGGAAAAACAAATCTAAAACCAACTTTTGAAATCAATTTCCATTAATTAAAATATATTAAAGAATTGAGTGATAACAAAGATTTGAGTATTTTTTATTTATTTAATTATTTTGTATTCAACGTTTTCAATGCTATTAACTCAATTCAATAATGTTATAATTATCGACCCCATTTATACAAAAATCAAATTGATTGTGCAATTCAAATTTCAATCCTAAAACCAAAACCATATTAAAATGTATACTCTCTCTCTAATAAAAATTATATATATATATATATATATATATATATATATATATATATATATATATATATATATATATATATATATATATATTTTGTTAATTGGTATAATAACTGTTAGCAAAATATATAACAAAATTAATTAATTAATTGTAAAAAGTTAATGTAAAAAATCTATATCATATTAAAAAAAAATTTAAATGAATAATAATTTTTTTTCTTCTAATAGTTAGACATATGAACTAATAATGAAAATTATAATTTTATTTTAAATATACACTCAAAATTGTTAGAATTAATTTTTTTATATTTCAAGCCATCTAATTTTATGATTTGGTTTAACTCCTATTTTAAAAAGATTTATTAATGATATCATTATCTTTTTTTATTTTATATTAATTGTTGACAAAATTTTATCCAATATTTTTTAAAATATTTATAAATAGAAATATTTGTTATTTGTTTTCTTTATACTTTATTTTTTTTACAAGGAAGAAAGACCGAAGTCCAAAAATAAAAGATTACATAACACTTAATTTAGGAGTAAAGACAAGTGGATACTTAACAATTCGGGTTTCAAGATTCTTATACTAACTCAGGGTGTCAATGAGAACACGAAAGTGAGTGAGTTTATACATGAAGATCTGAAAATCTGGAAGAAGGAGGTTATTGAGAACAATTTTGATCTTGAGGATGCCTAACAAATTATCAACAATCCTCTCTCTTTGGGTGATCATGAAGACAAGCTTCTTTGGCATTGTGAAGTGAATGGGGAGTACTCTATGAAAACTGGTTACCATCTTTGTTTGAATTTAAAGGCTGCTAGAGTCTCAGGTCCTTCTGATACTGTTAGAACACAGATTGGTGTTTAATATATCTCATTGTTTTGATGATGACATAAATGAAATTTTTTATAAAGGAAATATATACTCTAATTGTGTTTAAGTAATTTTGTTTCAGATCTTAAATTATATATTCATCTGGAAGCAAAAATTACATCTGCAACTGAAAAGAACGTTAAGACTCTAAGCGTCAGAAGCAACATTTCAGAAGACTCTGAGCGCTGCCTGAAGAGACTCTGATCTGCTACATGTTGCACCCCAAAATTTGCCCTCTTTCAAGACTTGACTCATTTCTTCAAATTCAATGACATAAAGGAAATCCATCATGAATTCAAGATTAAAGGCGAGAATATTATAAAGTGAAGTTTTGTGACATTACAAGAATGTCATTTGTTGCAAGATTTTCAACTCTAAGTAATGTTTAGAAATTAATTTATTTCTAATACTTCATTCAAGTCCCTAGTCAAATTCATGTTATGGTAATGCCACACAAAGTCTACATTATGCTTACAAACATCCAAGAAATATGTAAGGATTAAATCAACATTGGATTGTTTTAAGATCAAGATTATGCATGTTATTCATAAGCAAAATAGCCCCATGCAAAGGTGACAAATTTCCTCATGTCACAAAAGCTACATGTCACAAGACCAAAGGCACAACATGTGACAATGCTTCTACACATCAGAATTTTCAAAATGCTGTCAAAAGAGTGGTAGCATTGACCAAGAGCTGTCCAAGCACAAGCCAACAAAATGGGTGCAAGGCACAAGGTGCTGCAGAAAAACAGCATAGAGTAGTGCAGTAAAAATACAGCATAGCACCTTGCATGGAAATTGAAAGAAAGAGAGTGACATAAGGAAAGGTAGCAAGAGACATTGCCCCATGAAAAAATCTGATATTTGGGGGGAAGAGAAAACCCTAGAGGAGCTGAGATAAGAGGAGGGGGGCTGTAAACAAAAAGGGATGACTCTTCATTGATTCAAGATCCATTCTACACACATTTGCAAAACCAGAAAATAGAGAGAGCTAACAAAATCCTAAAAAACAGAAAAATAGGAAGCTTTGCAAACCAGAAAAAGAGAGTGATATAGAACCAAGAGAACCACTAAAGAGCAAGAGCCTTCACAACATAGAGTGAGGAGTGGAGCACATTCATCCAAAACCAAGGAGGACTTGCAAGAAGAAGAAACTCTTGGGTATCCATTTTCTCAAACTTTTCTCTCTTTATTTCTTTGCTCTTATATTCATTTTGTTTACTCTTTTATGCGTTGTTGAACTGTATATATCATGTAAGGTCCCATAAGGGACCAAGAAACCATTGTCAAGAAACTACGAAAACGAAAGAAAACGTAGAAAAAGTTAGGATTTTGGCTGTTTTAACAGGCTAGCGGTCGACCATAGCAGGTCTATGCGTCGACGCATAGCCTGCATTTTTAGACAAATTAAAAAAACTTACAGTATGCGTCGACGCATGGGTCGGCGGGCGCTTACCCGTCAGCCTATAAAATAGTGTGCGTCGAGTGTATGGTCGACGCATGGTGTTTATGCGTCGAGCCGTGGGAAAAGGCTGAAAGTCATGTGTTGACCCTATGGTTGACTCATGGCTTCAGAACTTGCAAAAAAATGAGAAATTTCTGGCTCTGTGCAGTTTGTTATAACTTCAAATATCTTCAAAAAAAAAACCTCAAAAAAATTTTCTCAAAGAGTTCGCCGTTTTTATTGGCATGTCCCGATTTTTTTTTTAGCCGACTAATCCCATATGTTGTATGATTTTAGTAGGAATGTTGCTATTGTCCTTGGTGTCTTTTGATTCCAAAAAAACCATTTTCAAAAGCAAACTCTCGATTCTCATCGAGCCATTTTTGACCTTGTAAGCCGATTGCCTTGTGCGTCGCCATCGACCTTGTTCGCTTCACCTCAAACCTTTTTAAACAATTAAATCCTTGACCCAACGTCAAGCGAATTTTCTCAAACGATTGTTAAGTCAATTCGCCATATTTAATAAAAATTCAAAATATAAATAATGTCTCACTTCCACGTTTCATTTTCGTCCGAAATTCAGTTAATCCCTCTTCATCTCTGCTTGCTAATCCATGATTTTAATCATATTTCAATTTTTTGATTGTAAATTATGCGAGGCTATCGTCGCACGTTATTTCGTCCTTATTTTGCACTTTTCATGGTTGTAACTTACGTATTTTCGTATATTTTGTTATGGTTATAATTATGCGAGGGTATCGTCGCTTTATTTCCCTATATGTTTTTATGGTTGTAATTTACGCGGATAATTGAACAGTTGTCGCGCGCGGATCAAAAACGAGTCTTTTTGTAAAAATTATAATATAGCGACAGTAATTCAGAATATCGTTCTCAAGGATTCTTGTAGTGATTGACCAATAAAGTAACAGTTTATGGGGGTTTGAATTTTGATTAAGAGAAAAAATACTTAAAATAAGTGACTATAAAAAAAATTGATTATTAAAATAAGCTAAAACGGCTAATCCTACTGATTCGGGTTCTGACTTATCATCGGCTATTATAACATTAATCCCTAAACGGATCTAATCTTATTCGATTATGATATTAATCAGACAAGCGCTTACCAACATCAAATGAATTATGTTCCTGTTTACCGAATTAAGCAAACGGTTAAGAATATGACGAATTAACGAATTAAGCAAATGATAACACGCAATTAAATTTAGGAACATGCATACAATCGAATTTAACCAATTCTATCCTATGAACAACAATTGAATTAAGCAAACAATTGCAATCAAATTAAGCAAATGACTTCATAGAAAAGGATTGAAAGGAATCAGATTTAAATTGATATTATAATAACCTCACAGTGTTGAAACCGTACACAGCAGGATTTGACCGGAGGTATTAGTTTTCCATGAGTTCTTCTCAAACCTCTCTCCCCATTTTTTCCGTGAATAGTATATAATTAACAGTAAAACAAGGTTTCCCCTAAAAAGAAAAAAAATGGATCCGGTTCAAAACCCAACTGGGTCGAAAATATAACCCAGACCCAAAACTAAAACAAATTTTTAATGTTGTAACTTCAACGAATATTCTGGGAAAATGTGCTCCAAATCTGACTTCGTCTCCAACACAAAATTCGTAGCTCTCTCTCTTAGCTTTCCGGCGATTTTCAGAACGCCTCAAACGGATTCTCGGAACTCCAGTTATGATCGTTCCGCGCAGACTGCTAAAGCTGAAAAATAAAGTGCGAAAATCAAATTAAACTAAAAATAAAATAAAATATAAAAACATAATAAAACATAAGAATAATCAAAATAAAGTAAAGAAATTCCTAAGTAAAAATATAGGAGAATGTGCATAAATATGCACTGATCAAATTCCCCCACACTTGAACTTTTGCACTCCGAGCAAAATTAAAATAAAACAAAATAAAGAAAGCACAAACACATCAACAGTTACTCATTTCAGGCTGTAAGTCTTCTTCGGTTAAGTTTGCATCGATAGGTACTAATCTTACACACTAAGGATATCGTAGGAACACTAATCCACAATTGTGCGGACATAAGCCTCCTGGATACACAAATCAACTCAAATCATGCTATTATGTTAAAGCCTAACTTACTCTTCCTCCTTTTTGCTCTTTTTCATTCAGGCGCAATCACATTAAGCCTGTTATCTCCACACACTCCTAGCAAGGCGACCGGTTAGTGACTCTGATCCTTTTTGTTTGGGGTTCTGGTACTTAAGTGGCATAACCCTTTGCTTACTTAGTTGTAGTTGCGGGGGATCAGACCGTAATCCGCCCTACAAAGTTCAGCACCAAAAACCGCTGAACCAACTAACAAAGAGTAATTTTTTTTCAACTTTTTTTTAAGGCTCTACATCTGTTTAGGTGTATTCCATTTATTTTCTTCTTTTTTTTTTCAAGCTAAAAATTTGATCACTCACTTATATTCATCGGCTTCCCTGCGTAGACTGTGTATGAGATGGTGTTGACTGCTGAAATAAACTATTAAAGAGCTGTCAGAGAATGAAATTTAAGGCTAAAACATAAAGAATATTCAAATCAATTTCCACATGCAGGAGACTTACGGCGTTAAGACGATACCGATCTTGTGAATTTTTTCCAAGTCTCCGTAAACTAATCTCAAATTAATCTTTAGCCTAGAACTTTCAAAAAGATGCAAAAAAAATTTTAATTTTTTATTATTATAACTGAAAACAGAACAAAACAAAATAGTAAAACAAGCAAATAAAACAAAGGTTTCCCTCCCCCAGACTTAAAACAAGCATTGTCCTCAATGAAAGGACATAAAAATAAAATAAGAGTGAGAGAAAGGAAAGAACACACCCGAGGAGTCAAGGTGGATAAGTGATCACATATGCATCCTTTCCCAAGGAGATATTTCCTGCAGTTTCCTCTTTCAAAGTGGGGAGTAACTTTGGATAGCATCAATCGCCCTTGAAATTTGTATTAGTGCCTTCGCCTTTTATTCCAGGATCAAATAAGAATCTTCGATAAATAAAAGTGTCGAATGGGCACGTAAATGTGATATCCTTTTCCACAACATCAGAGAACAAAGGATTAAAGGGTTGTCTCACTGCTTTTCTTCTCTCTTTAATCGAGCTCCATCCAAGTCTCTTCTTATGTTTCTTCAAAACCTGAAAAAGCTTATTTTCTTTATAAGAATCAAGGTTACAAGAAATTATAATTGAAAGCTTTTTATCCGTATCTAAATAAGCATAATTTAGATTGTTATGAAGTGGTTTAAGCTCCAAGGGGGGAGGTTGTTCAATGGATGGTGAGGTTGGGCCAGCCGTGATGTTAAGAGTTTTAGCTACATAAACAAATTCATCTGCATGAAAAACATCACCCTGTACGACAACATTAATCTCAGCACAAACAGAGCAAATGTTAGTTTCTTTACATGAATCACAAGAGTAAGTATCATCAAAATCTGCTAATGATGGAATATCAAAACACAATTCAGAATAAGTATCATCAACTAAATTAGAAGGAAACTCTTTTGGATTCACTACTATTTGGGCAGGTGGTTGGTTTGATTCTTGAGCTTGCTGCATGGCATTCACTATAGTGGCAAGTTGTTCAATCTGTGTCTGTAAAGCCTGAAGACTTGAATCTGTTTGTTGCTGAAACTGAATATCATTTATAGCCATTTGCTTGACAAGGTCCTCTAGTGAAGGTTCGGAAGGTTTAAAGCACATAACTTGGAATTCCTTATGATTTTCCCGTTTAATTTTCGTTCGAACTTCAGTTAATCCCTCTTCATCTCTGCTTGTTAATCTATGATTTTAATCATATTTCAATTTTTTGGTTGTAAATTATGTGAGGCTATCGTCGCACGTTATTTCGTCCTTATTTTGCACTTTTCATGGTTGTAACTTACGCGAGTATATCGTCGCTTTATTTCCGTATATTTTGTTATGGTTGTAATTACGCGAGGCTATCATCGTTTTATTTCCGTATATGTTTTTATGGTTGTAATTTACGCGGGTAATCGTTGCATCACACTTTTCTTACTGTTTTCATATTTGCATCTGTTTTAATCTTGCCATCTAATGATTCATTATTTGCACTATTAAACCTTCCGAAGGATTAGGTCAAGTAGTTTGACTGCCGAGTCAATAACCCTAAACCTTGACCATTTCAAAACCCTAATTTGCCTAGGCATCCCGCCTTGGGCAAAAATACCCTTTACCCTAGCATTAGGTCAAGGAGTTGCTGTACTCCGTTTTAGGGTTTCCCGCCTTGGGCAAAAAAGACCGGTTGTGAATCAAAGATTTGCGATTCAAATTAATTAATAATTTGATATCATATTCTAACCGCAACAGAAAATGGCGACTTCACTGGGGACCTCTAACTTTTAAGGGTTACCCCTACTTTGTTTATTTCTTATTATTTGCTTCATTATTTGCTTGCTTGTATATATATATATATATATATATATATATATATATATATATATATATATATATATATATATATATATATATATATATATATATATATATATATATATATATATATATATATATATATATATATATATATATATATATATATATATATATATATATATATATATATATATATATATATATATATATATATATATATATATATATATATATATATATATATATATATATATATATATATGTATATATATATATGTATATGTATATATGTATATATAATATATATATATATATATATATATATATATATATATATATATATATATATATATCTTGTACCTTGCTTGGGGTATCTTTATTGTGAGATAAGTCCTACACCCGTACTTGAGTGACATTATTATAGGATGGTGATATATTCGACGAGGCTTATAGGGAGTGAGTTCCGACTAAGCTGACTTGAGAATCACCGCTCAGTTGAGACCCTTTCGAAAATGGTTTGGTTGAACGAGTAATCGTGAAAACTTTTACTATTGTCGATTGGAGTCTGTGATACTAGGGACCGTAGTACCTTAACACCATTTTGGCCTTATATAGGACGTAGTGCGGGAACTATGAGAGAGTAGTCCCAAAATAGTTGTTACGCGATACTACACTCAAAAGAGGTTCTCTTGAGAATATTATTAACCACTGAGTCAATCGGGAAATTGATAATATCCGAAAGATGGACTGATGACTTTGGGCACTTCTTTAGAACCCTTGTTCTGCAGGTATAACTAACCTATAGTACATACCTTTTTGGGAAGGGTAGACCTTAACTCCATTCATTGTTCCTCTAACCTAGGACCTTTGTTTGCTTGTGTGTGATTGTGCATTGCATCCATAAAGCATCATATTATTCCTAGTTTCAAGGAATTCAATAGTCTTTTGCCAATTCAAAAGTCTTACATTTTAAAGTCTAAAACCTGTTCCAACTTTCCTAAAAAGGAATATTTGCAATCGACCGTTGAAGTTCTTGAAACTATTGCATTGCATTAGCATCATGTCTAGCATGGCATTTTTTCCCGTTTTCTCATGTCCAGTTGTCTTTATCTTCCAGTGTCCCTTTGAGTCATCAAGCTGACTCCTCGACACAGATATCAGACTAGAGCTAACTATAGACACAAGATGTCAGAACAAGAGACATATAACGCGGAGATCCGAATGTCTAAGCTCCCTTTGATAATCCTCTCTATGAGTACAATGTTGCCAGTGCATCCAAGGTGAAGCTTTAGTCCGACTTCAACGGATTATCTTCTCAAACGCCAGTGTTTCAGACAGGACGGCTCACCTTTGTACTAATTTAGTCATTAGGCCTTTTGTTTCTCGTTGTTTGCATTTTCCTTATTTTTACATTATTGTTTGCCTTCAAATTATGTTTGTAATTTTACATTAACGAAATGAGCATTGCAACTTTCGATTTCAATTCATTTTGTCTATTATTTTCATCTTTATGCTTTATCTTTCAAATATTTACTTCCTGTCCAAATTTTTGGTATGCAAAGATTGGAGGGAGGATGACGAAAACGTTATACCCATAACTTCTGTCAGTATGCTTTCAATCAAACTTTGTTGACTATGTAAGGCATTGTTTCAACTCCCAAACACTGGAGAAATAAAGAAGTTATTACCTTGTCACCCCCTTCGAGCCTAGAAGTTGGAGTTTCTTTCTTTACAAAAAAACCCGCAATCTTAACCTGGGGCATGGGTACTTCTCAGTTAACTTGGTTGTGTGTTCCTGCAATACACCTTTCATTCATAAATTTTCCTTCGCACACAACAAGTAAGTGTCGAAGATGTTTTCCAATCAAAAGGTCGATGATGGTTCTCCGTAGTCGTTAAAGTCAAGCAGTCACTTTCTTTCAAAAAAAATCAAAAGAAAAAGCCCGCTAAGTCAAAACCTGTGAAGGAGACTTAGGCAAAACTGGGGCATCCTGCTGACTGTAATCGTTGCAAGAAACAGTTCAGGCAAAATTTAGGGATAATACAAAGAGGAGTTTTAAATCCTTACTGATGGGCTAGAGACGTGTCTACTTATGCGTCTAGCGGTATCTTACTGCAAGTGCACAGCCTATCGAAGTAATATTTAAGATTATCGATCCACAGGGATTCTATCGTTACTTAGTGCTAGATGAATTTCTAGTTTAGCTAAGGCGAATGGTTGTCACGATTGTTGTTGGTTTTTAAGACTATTAAAGGCGGAATTAAATTTAAGTTTTTAATAAAGTAATACTAAGACGGTCGGTATGTAATTATACTAACTTAGGTGGGTCAATCTAACCTAGGCTTATAGATATGTTCACTTAATCTATTCGGTAGAGATTACCAGTTTAAATACCCTCAACTCACACTCTCGTGGTCTTATATCAGATCTTATCCCTAAAGCCCTATGCCTGCTCTCGCTAGCCCATAAGTGTTTAGAGGTAATTTTTGGAAACTAAATAATTCTAATTTATCTTAAAGCGCTCTCGCTGTATTTAATTTAAATGCCTAACTTTAGCTATCTGGTTAAAATCTCACACTCTCGTGGTCTTGACCCAACCTAATACCCTTTTCTTACTCTCGTAACGAAAAGGTCTATTTCAATTAAAAAGTATCAGCCAGAATGTTAAGTGATTAATTATTTTAGCCTATGGTTATATTTTACCGGTTAAGTTTGTTATAACTACATACCGCCCTAAGGTATTTAGCTACTCATCGAGGTTAAATCAGACACATAATTAAATGATAACTTACTCATGGCAGAAGAATAAATAGGCATTATAATTAAATTAAAGTGCAATAAATTGAAAAACCTGATTAACAAATATCTGAGTAGACTCCTTCTTCCACAGACCGGAAGGCTTGGAGTAGGCGGAAATAAAAATTAAAACGAATGCTGAAGGTTGGAAACAAATAAAAGTATAACAATTCCCTGATGTTGGAAATTGTTACACGGTTGGTTTGGATACAAATAAAACAAGACAGAAAATAAAATAATGCTGGAATGAAAATTCGGGTTCGTAAGGTAATTCGGCAGAGCTTCCGCAGGAATTTTGGATAATGAAGTCTGTTCTTGAGTTCACCTCAGCTGGTACTATTTATAGAGCCTTTAATGGGCTGGAGTCTTGGTCCTTTGTTGCTTGGGCCTTGCTGAAGTGGTTGAGGAAATGCTGGAACGTGGCAGCAAAAAATGGGAGAAGTCGTCTTCACGTGCTGCCTTGAGGAGAAATAAGAGGAGAAGTGGTCTTCAGTGGTGGCTTGACGCAGTCTGAGTCAAAACCAAGTTTTATCCTTGTCACGGGCGTGACAAGGTCTTCACGTTCGTTTATTAGAGGATTTTAAGTGTCACGGTCGTGACTACTTCCTCACGGTCGTGATGGCCCAAATTGGGGTGTCACGGTCGTGACACCCTTGTAACGACCGTGGCTGTAACAAATTATGCAGACTTTTTGCAGGCTTCTGCCTTGCTTCATCTCCTTGTGGTCTCTTTCGTTCCTTTCCTCTTAATTCATGATTCGGCCTCACATAACGATGTACCTGCAAAATAGTAAGAAAAACTCGAGAATTTGAGCGTTAAAACGGTGAATGCGCGATAAAACGTCAATGAAATCTAGCGATATAATCGATGCGTTTTCTCGTCATCAAACTTCCCCAAACTTAAACCTTTGCTTGTCCTCAAGCAAATAGTCGGTTGAAAATCGGCGGACAAGATTTTATTCACGCATACTCGTAACAAACCGTACGGTGGATCGTTTTGTCGGATAGTCCGGTACTTTGATAGAACACTACCGATACACTAATGACACAAGCAACAAGCTATGTCGTCGACTTCCCGTCAAGCGAAACAATCGGCGATCACATTACGATTTCACCTAGAGTTTTTCGATCTTATTTCGCCCGGTTTCGTTCTAGCGCAGTCACATTAAGCCCTTTGCCTTAGCACGCACGTAGTGGAGTAGCCGGTTAGCGATTTTGATCCCTTTTGAGCACGGGGTCTGGTACACGAGTGTGGTAACCCTTCATGTTTTATCCGATTCGGAGGTTGTGGGGGATCGAGCTGTAGCACGCCCTACCGAGTTCAGAACCAGTACCTCTGAACCAACTCGAAACGGATTCCTTCTCATATTTCTCGTTTCTTATCTGCGACCGTGTACTTTGGTGCAATTTCTTTTTATTTTGCATCGAGATACGAAGGATCGTTATTGATTAGGCATCAAACGCTTATATTCATCGGCTCCCCACGTGGTTTGTGTTCAGACGGTGCTGACTGCTAGTATAAACTACTGGGGGTTACTTTTGAACTGAAACTAAAGGTGCACTCGCAATGGTGATCGGGATGGAATTTCTTAAGCAGGGGGTCGAAGATGTCAAGATTGTATTGGTCTTGTTTAATCGTTCCCGGCTTCGTAGTTACGAACCATTCGGTGGTAAGTCGGGTAATGCGAGTAATTAAAGATTTTTCTGGTATAGCTTAATAATCGGGGAAAGCTCGAAATTAAAGAAAATAGCGCACAGATTTGCTCATTTCATTGATTTTCTAAAAGGAATACAACGGAATTGAAAGTACAACGAAAATGAAAAAGTGCTGAAATGAAAGGTACCTCTCCCACACTATATCAGACATTGTCCTCAATGTTGTGATATAAATGTGGCACAAATACAGTACAAGGCTAAAATGAAAAACAACATAAAAGTAAACTACTGCTGCTGAGGACCGCGGGCTCGGCCTCTGGTGCGAGAGCGGCGTCTGGAGGGAGTCGCGTCGGGATCAGAACCGGTGCCGGAGGTAGCAGTAATGCTGATGCGGAGCGCTTCGAGCTCGCCGAAAAGTTCTCCAAACCGCTCATTAGTGGCCTCCTGGTTGGCAGCAATAGTGCCGAGCAGAGCATCATACTGCGCCTTCTGCCGTCGCTCCAGTGCGGCGTTCATCTGGTTCTGCTGATGAATCGCAAGGAGGACTTCCTCAAGTGTAACTGCGGGAGCAGGGGGCTGTCGGGTAGATGTCTCTGGGATATCCTGGACAGGCTCAGCTGCATCCATAGCGTCCTGCATCTCGTCCGCTGGAGCGTCTGCCTGATCATCATGAACCGGGACGTGATCGGCAGCAGCTGGTAAAGCAAAGAGCCAGTTGGCTCGGTTGGATGGGTCGATGCGGGTGCGGGACGGCAGAGTGATGTGGTGGAAAATGGTGCCATTGACAACAGGGCTATACCTGCCATCGTCTCGCTGCGCGATCAGGTGGGCGGACCGGCAATAGCTCATGGTCAGGAATTCGGCGGCGAGGTGAGGCTGATTTGCGAGCGCGTCACCAAGCCCCAACTGGATGGCGAGGGCGGTGACAATGCCGCCTATGAAGAACGGGGAGGAGCCTCACTGTGCAATGGCCTGGATGTGATGAAGCATGAACGGGGCAGCGTTGATCGGCTCGTCATGAAGAGCGCAGTATAAGAACAGAAGCTCCTTGGAGTTTAGCTTGTGGTTGCTTTCTCTAGCAAAGATTGTGTTGCAGATGACCCGGTGAAAATAGCGGATAGCCGGGTTGTGGATGTGTGTGGCGTTGAGGCTCTCGAAGGTGGATGCACGGGTGTTGGTAAGGTCGTGCCATAGAGTGAATGCTTGTTCACTAAAATTATCGGGCACGCGACGGTGGGCTTCGGTTCCGTGATCGAAGCCTAACAGCTCGGCGATCCTGGTTTGCGTGAGGTTGAACTCCTGGCCGTGCAATCTGAATGTTACGATGCCGGTAAGCTGACTCTGAGAACCGGGAGGGGTGATGTAACTGTAAGAGCTGAGGAACTCCAGCGTCAGAAGTTCGAAAGTAGGTTGAGGCTGACGACAGAGGTCCCACAGACCGACCTTTTGCAGTAGGCTTTGAACGCTGGACAACATTCCGAGTTCTCGCAGACAGTCGGTGGCAATGTAGCGGGTAGGTTGATGACCGCGGTTTTGGAAGCGGATGAAACGGTCTCTCTGGTTTACTCCAGCTTCACCTTCTCTAAAAGTGATGGAATCCATAACATGCAATAGTGAAGAGTGAGGATGGAGGGATTTTGTGAGGTTTTGTGAGAAAAATGGTAGAATGAGGGAGATAGAGGTTTGGGTTAAATACGGGAGAGTGTTAATGAAATGGTTGATGATAATGGAGGATTAATGGGGGTAGTGGAGAGGTTACGGCGGTTGTGGAATGAGTGGGTAGTGTTTTGGGTAGGTTATGGATGGAGAAGAAGAGGGGACACGATGAGAAACAGTTCTGTTTCTCACGATTCCTGTAATAGAGGTCGTCACGGTCGTGACAGGGGCGTGACGGTCGTGACACGCTAAATGAGCACGTCACGATCGTAAGTTAGGTGTGACGACCGTGAGGGCATGTTGTGCTGAATATTTCCCAGAAAAGAACATTGTCTCACGTTATTTATAAATTGATAATAATTTATTTTAATTAGTAACAATTAAATACACACCATATTGTATATCGTGTGCAACACAGTAGTATACAAACCTAAGATTGTATACATGAAATAATGCAGTCATACAGTATATAGAAAAAGCATATAGGTAGCTAAAAATGAAGAAATAATTGAAATAAAATGTGCATGGCATAAAGTAAAAAAATGAAATTACAGAAACGGAAATTATGTTATGAAATTGTTGCGAAAAATAGATTTAACTGGAAACGAAAATAATGAGAAAAAGTAATGAGAAAAAATAATAAACTAAATCACTGATAGCCGTTTCAAAGGCGTTTCTTCAGGTCTTCGATGGCGGAGTCCAAATGATAGAATTGTTCGCAGGCCATGTCAGTCAATCCTATGATGTCCAATCGCATACTCTTAATATCTTCTTTGAATAGATTAATGTCAGTTTGGTAGGCATTGAGAGTGTGCATGATGTTTTGTAAGTTGTTAGCATAATCTCCTTGATTCGCTCCAGGGGTTTCATGTACTTTGTCAGTTGGATCAATGTCATGGTAACCAGGAGGTGTCTCGGGGTCAGTTTCAACAGCGGTCATTATATCATCTGTTATCCTGTGAGACTGAGGTGTTTCAGGAGTGGCTGGATAATCAGGTGGGTTTAACTCATAAAGCCAGTTATCCTTATTATGAACACTTACTCTAGCATGATTGGGCAATGTGAACAGGGTGACCACTTCGTTCCGGATTAGGTACTCAAAAGGTGGGCGTCCTAAATTCCTTATGATATGTCTATTAAAGCAGAATTTAAGATTCATTGGGCGGATGGTTCCCAGACGGGTGCACCTGTCCAGTTGGTACCTAAGTCCTAAGGCATCAGCAATCATGGTTACAAGACCTCCTACCATTATAGGTAATTCAGGTTCTTCTTGGATGCGGGTGAAGGTTTGCATCATGAAAGGTACACCATTTACAGACTGTCCATTAGTGAAACATGACATAATAAATAATTCATCTTTAGAGACTCCGGTAATGTTTTCTTCTTTTCCAAAGAAGGTATGGGCGAGGAATTTGTGGAAGTAACGGAGAGCAGGATTATGGATCTCATCATTGTTCATGTCATTTGGTTCAGGGTGGTAGTTTCCGGTTAGAGTTCCCCAAAAGAAATCTAGCTCCACATCCATCAATTCTACCTGTGTGGTAGTAAAAGCAAAAGGTCCACTAGGGAATCCTAACAGGTCAGCTAGTTCTTTATGGTTAAAGTCGTATTCTATTCCAAATAGGCGGAAACTAATAAATCCTTTCCTAAATCCAAAACCGCGCTCAGGTAGGTAAAGTAAGGAGCTAAGGAACTCAAGGGTAAGCTCGCGGTAAGTCGCAAACTTATGTTGGATCAGTGCATTCTCCCATCCGAGTCGGTTGAACAAGTACATGACACTATCATGTATACCTAAGGTTTCCATGGTCCTATCATCTGGGTACAGGGTCAAATCCATCTGCCTTTGTGATAACTCTTCGAACTTCATTCTTTGGTTCCTACCTCTAAATTTGGTTTCCATATAGTTAATTGGTTGGTTAGCCATGGTCAGTGAAAATACGGGGGAAACAAATCAGTGGAAAAGACTTTAGAAAATCTGTAAAAAGTGATTTAAGATAAAAATAAGAAAATGAAATGCATAGTGTAATGGCGATAATAGTAAAACTGACAAAACAATTTAAACAAATAGTAAAACGATAAATAATAATGCTCTAAAAGAAAAGAATAGTTTAAAAATAGGTAAATAAGTAAATGGGTTGCCTCCCACTAAGCGCTGTTTTTATTGTCAAAAGCCTGACGTAATGTCTTGGTTTAGATTAATCAGGGGAATTAGTGGACAATTCTAAAAGCTTTAGATTATTCGCATAATCTCTATTTTCAACTTTATGATAGTGTTTTAGACGTTGTCCGTTTACTATGAATGGTTCACTATCCTTACCCTTAATTTCTATTGCTCCACTTGGGAATACTTTAGTTATATCAAAGGGTCCTGACCATCTAGACTTTAATTTTCCAGGAAAGAGCCTAAGTCTTGAATTAAAGAGGAGTACAACGTCTCCCACACTGAATTCTTTCCTAGATAGGCGTTTATCATGCCATCGCTTAGTTCTTTCTTTATATATCTTAGCATTTTCATATGCATCTAACCTTAATTCTTCTAATTCGTTAATGTCTAGGATTCGCTTTTCTCCTGCAGCATTATAGTTTATATTGAGAGTTCTGATCGCCCAATAAGCTTTGTGTTCTAGTTCTACTGGGAGGTGACAAGATTTTCCATAAACTAGTTTGAAAGGTGTAGTACCTATGGGTGTCTTGTAAGCGGTCCTATAAGCCCATAGAGCTTCATTAAGTTTAGATGACCAATCTTTCCGAGATATGGCGACAGTCTTTTCTAAGATTTGTTTAATCTCTCTGTTTGAGACTTCGACCTGTCCACTTGTTTGTGGGTGATATGGTGTAGCCACACGGTGTCTTACTCCATACTTAGATAGTAATTTGTCAAAGATTTTTGAAATGAAGTGCGAGCCACCGTCACTTATGACGAGTCGAGGCACACCAAATCTGGGAAAGATTATATTTTTGAAAAGCTTTATTACTACTCGTGTATCGTTTGTAGGAGAAGCTATGGCTTCGATCCATTTCGAGACATAATCAACAGCTACGAGTATGTAATTATTACCGAAAGATGATGGGAATGGTCCCATGAAATCTATTCCCCAGACGTCGAAGATTTCTACTTCTAAAATTCCCTTTTGGGGCATCTCATCTCTTCTGGAAATATTGTCAGTGCGTTGACACCGATCGCAATTTATAACAGCGATGTGGACATCCTTCCATAGATTAGGCCAGTATAAGCCGGCTTGCAAGATTTTTGCACAAGTCTTGGAAGTGCTTGCATGTCCACCATAAGGAGATGAATGGCATTGAGCAATGACATCTTCTATTTCTTCTTCGGGAATACATCGGCGAAAGATTCCATCTGGTCCTCTTTTGAACAATAATGGTTCATCCCAATAGTAATGTTTCAGATTATGAAAGAATTTCTTTTTCTGCTGATAGGTTAGATCTGGTGGAAGAGCTCCTGCGGCTAGGTAGTTGACAATGTCAGCGTACCATGGCAGTCCTACAGTTGTCTGTATTGTTTCCACGGGTTCTGGTTCATTTATATCTAACTGAGCTAGGTCGCTTCCTATTTGTGCTATCAGCTGTTCATACGGAAAATCATCGTTAATCGGCACTTGTTCGGGTTTAATACCTTCTATTCTAGATAAATGGTCCGCTACGACGTTTTCAGTACCTTTTTTATCTTTTATTTCTAGATCAAACTCTTGTAAGAGTAAAATCCATCTTAAGAGTCTTGGCTTAGCATCTTTCTTAGTTAATAGATATCGGATAGCAGCATGGTCTGTGTAAATGATTATTTTCGCTCCAACTAGGTAAGAGCGGAATTTGTCAAGCGCAAAGACAACTGCTAGCAATTCTTTTTCTGTAGTAGCGTAGTTCATCTGGGCAGAATCCAAGGTTCTACTGGCATAGTAAATCGCATGGAGTTTCTTTTCCTTTCTCTGGCCCAGGACTGCGCCTACAGCATAGTCACTCGCATCGCACATGATCTCGAAAGGTAATTTCCAGTCAGGGGGTTGCATGATTGGTGCGGTGATGAGGGCTGTTTTTAGAGTTTCGAATGCTTTAAGACAATCTTCATTGAATATGAACTCAGCGTCTTTCATTAATAAACCAGTAAGAGGTTTAGTGATTTTCGAGAAATCTTTGATGAATCGTCGGTAAAAACCGGCGTGTCCTAAAAAGCTTCGTATTTCTCGAACGGTTTTAGGGGGTTGAAGATCCTTTATTACTTCAATCTTAGCTTTATCAACTTCAATTCCCTTGTCGGATATTACATGACCTAATACTATTCCTTCGTTGACCATAAAATGACATTTCTCCCAGTTAAGCACGAGATTTACTTTTACACATCTTTCTAACACCATTTCTAAGTTCGATAAGCATCCTTCAAAGCTTTGCCCGCATACGGAGAAGTCGTCCATGAATACTTCCATGATGTTGTCTATAAAATCTGCGAAGATTGACATCATACATCTTTGAAAGGTTGCAGGAGCGTTGCATAATCCAAAGGGCATTCGCCTATAAGCGAACGTTCCATAAGGACATGTGAATGTAGTCTTCTCTTGATCATCAGGATGGATAGGGATTTGGAAAAATCCTGAGTAACCATCAAGGTAACAGAAGTAAGAATGCTTGGCTAATCGTTCCAACATTTGATCTATGAAAGGTAATGGGAAATGATCTTTTCGAGTGGCTTTGTTTAGCTTACGATAATCTATGCACACTCTATATCCCGTCACTACTCTTTGCGATATCGATTCGCCTTGTGCGTTTTTCACCACAGTGATACCTCCTTTCTTTGGCACTACATGTATTGGACTAACCCATTCACTATCAGAGATTGGGTATATTATCCCGGCATCTAATAATTTCTTGACTTCTTCCTTTACTACCGTGCTAAGGGTTGGGTTAATTCTTCTTTGAGATTCTCTGGAGGTTCTGCAATCTTCTTCTAGCAGAATGCGATGCATGCAAACTGAAGGACATATTCCTTTGAGATCAGATATGTTATATCCTAATGCAGTTGGATATTTCTTCAAGACATCTAAAAGTTTCTTTGTCTCTATAGTTCCTAAACTGGAATTTACTATAACTGGTCTTTAACATTCAACGTCTAAGAATTCGTACCTTAGGTTATTAGGTAAAGTTTTTAATCCTAATGTAGGTTTATCTTTACTTGACATGGGATCCGGTGTAAGTGCTAAACTTTCGCTTAGACTATTGTTGCGGTGGAAATAGGATCACAAACTATTAACGAGTTTGAATCGCAATTCAATTCACAACCGCTCTTTGATTTATCCGAAGGAAAAGGTCAAAAGAGGGAAAACCTATTTTGCATCGTAAACACAATGCGGGGAAAGATCTAGGGTTCGGGGGTTGGTTAAATTTAGGGAAGGTATTAGCACCCTAAACTTCTGTAGTACTCTACAGGAACCTTTTGTTCAGATGTTTACTATTTGCTTTATTATTTGCTTAAGGTATATATACAAAGGATTAAAAGTGAGAAAAAAGACCTAAGGGGTTAATTCTAAGTTTACTCGGCAAGACATCGCATCTTGTGCCTACGTATCCTTACGGGAGTGGAATCAGAGTAATCGTAGTTCCCCTCAAAAGGGAGGTTAGAGACTTCTTGACTGTGGTCAAGGTCTCAAGGGGAATAAACGCATCTTAAGGACACGCTTACGTGGAGTGTAGAAACTCCAAATCTCTACGTTGAAATGTTAAGTTGTAATTAGGGTTAAATTAGGTTAGGGATTCCGCGGCGGGAAACCCTAAAATGAGCGCGGCGGCTCTTTGACCTAATGCTAGGGGTAAAGTTGTAATTTTGCCTGCGGCGAGGCATTTGTGAAAACTAGGGTTGAAAAGGTGTAAGGGTTTGAAGTTGAGGACTATTGGTGCGGCGACCCAAAAGCTAGACCTAACCTTCGGAGGTGTGTAGTGTGACAAAATAATTGATGAATGTGTGAGATTTAAATTATGCAAGTGGAAATAAAAATGCAGACAGTAAGCCATACAAGCAGAAACTTAAAGACAGAAATTAAAGCGCGATTATTAGGATTCGCGGAGTTACAGATGAGAAGCAGTTACAATAATATGATACAATTCAATTTTAAGAATGCAAACATAAAGGAACAACGTGATAAGCTGCACAGTGAACGAACTAGGTTAGTAAACAAAATTATGAAATCAGAAGCATGAAGCTGTGGGACATCTTTTTTTGTGGTTTTTATTTTATGATCCCTGAGAACTTTGATTTAAAAGTGAAATTATTATTTCAACTCAAACCCTAAAATTATTTAACTTAGTTATTATATTTTTTTAAAAAAAGATTTTAATGTATTTATAAAAAATGGTTTTTATTTATTAAAAAATGTTTTGAATTTTATAAAAAAAAGTTTTTATTATTACTTCTTTAAGAAAACAATTTTTAATTTAAAAAGACTTAATAAACTTAATTAACTAATTATAAAAGAAAAAAACATAAAAAATAAAAGGGGTTGGGCCGGTACTTACTTCCGGACCCAACCCAGAAAGGGTAAATCACATTCACAGAATCATTTAGGGTTCCCAGAACCCTACATCCCCGCGGCGCCGTTTACACTTCATTCTTCTTCCCTCATCTATCTCACGATCGCCATGGACCCTCTCCTTGTTTGATCACGACCGGATCTTCTTCTTCCTATATGAGCAAAACACCAAACATGCATGAATTAGTGATCTCCTTACCCAGATTCCGACGATGATTTTTTTGACGGTGATTTTGACGGCGATGAAGGCGATGATGATGCTATGATCTGAGCCTCGAAGGTTTGCCCGTTGTTGTTCGAAACGGCGCTGGTGAACCTTCTTTTTTCGGGTTGCTTTTGATCTCTCTCTTTCACGATTGCTAGGGTTTGCTCTTCGCCGTTTTTCGTCCCTCTCCGTCTAGGGTTTCAACGAGGTCATCGTTCCCTTTTTATAGTTTCTCTTTATCTCTTTTTTTTTGGGCCTTGGATTTGAGTTACTCTGAGATTTGATGATTTCGATTTGATTTGGTTTTGTTTGGTTTTTTCAGATTGAGTTCAAATATGATGCTTTCTGATACGATTAGGATCTCGTTTCTTCTTTTGGAACCTGATTGGGGTTTTGTGCTGATATGATCTTCTGATTCGATTGGATTTCATTAATTTGCTTGATTGCTCTATACTGATTCGTTTGACTTCGAACTGATTCGTTTTTTACTGACTTGTTTGATTGATTTGTTTGATTGATTCAGATTGACTCAAATTGATTCAGATTGGTTCAGATTGACTCAATGGAGATGTTTCCTGATGCATTTGGATCTGACTCGAAACTTTCCTTTTCCAGCTCGATTGTGTTTGATCATTTTCTGATTGGGTTGCCTTTGAATTTACTTGATCTGTTTGATATCTGGATTAATTCATTTTGTCCTGTTTGAATTCAATCTGGACTGTGCTGATGCGTTTTCGATTTGTTTTTGATTTTCTGGTGCAGTTAGCTTTTCCTCTTCTTCTTTCAGAGAGGGCTTGATGTTGCGACTTCGATCGAATCAGAATTGCCGGGAAAGGTATACGGCAATGATGATACCGTTCTGAGCCTTCGAGGGATGTTTCTTCGATGATCTTCGCGTGTGGTTTATCACTTATTCCCTTTGCGTTATTTTAACTGCTGATGATATTTGATTCTTGTGTTTCAGAGCTGATACTCTGGGCAATTGTGTCCAACTATGAATGCTTACTGTTGCCTCGATACACTTACGCGATAGTGAGTTTGGGCGATGATGGTTTGAGCTACGATGTTTGATTAACCGAGCCATGTATTTGTTCGTTTGTTCGTTTCATGAACTTGTTTCGGTGACTTATTTGTTGGGGCGATGATGCTCATGACTGAGCCCCCATTCTACCTTCTTCGATTTTCCAATGTGGTATTCTGATGTTCATGAATTGAGTTGGCCTTTTTTATCTTAGACATGATCACGTGCTTTCGACCTATCATGGCGAACGGGGATTTTATGAATCCTCTTCTGACTTTTGTTACGGCCTCTAGCTCACCATTTGGATTATGAGCTTGCTTGATATATGTAATCTGATACAATTTGCTGATGTTTGGTTTGATTACAGGGTAAAGCCTTTGGATGGTACTATGCTGATATCCCAATATTTTTGGTGCAGTTTATGGTTTGTTGGTTGAACTGACATGTTGTCCTGTCACGTGAACAGCCATGCTGTTTTCTGAACTGAACTGCTGTCTCTTCTCCTGAGTCGAGCCTAAACTGATTTCACAGATTTTTCCTGAACAGAACTGGCTCTACCCTTTTTCTAAGCATGAATTTGTTTCTTTGCTTATGAACATGTGTTGTTGTACATATGGTGAATTGACTTATCTGCTCATGTTTTGTGGAGTTTATGACTTCTGTTTGGTAACAGACTTGTTTCTTTGGTGGCTATTCATACCTGTATTGGCGCGAGCCCCTTCCTGGTTTTGTTTATGCTGATGATGCTTGTGGCTTTTCAGGTGTTGGAAGTTTTAAAACCAAGGAGGCTCAGACCTGCCGGCATCCGGGTCTGAGTCAAAACTTGACTATGTTGCCTTATTCTCGTATCAGTTTGGAAATCCAATCGCGGCAAAACGAATCAGTCCCACTTCATTTATTTTTTCCTATCTCTCGGATGTCCCATATTGATAAGAACATGTATTACCTGATCTGACGCCCATGGCGCGGATTGGTAACGGGGGTAGGACGCAGCTTCGGTTGTGCCACTCCCGGCACTCGATGATGACATTGTTCTGAGAGTGTCGAAAAAACTTCTAACATTTTTCTGTACTGCTTGTTTTCTTTTGATGTGCAGGTTAGCTGAGGATTCATGGAGAAATTCAAGTACAACATGAAGACCTTTAGATGCTCTTAGGATTTAGGATAGATGCTTTAATGTAATCCCTTAGGATTGAGAATTTTAATGTACTTCCTTGTAACAGCACTTTATAAAATATGAAGCAACATCCACTTCTTGTATGATGACATTATTTATGAAATAAAATTCTCAAAGTTTTGAATTTATTTATATTTTATTCTTAGTTAAAAAATATAAACAATTGTGAATAAATCCACAAGTATTTAAATTCATTAACATAGGCATAAAACATAAACATTCCCAAGTGGTATTCTTATTGGTGCACTCGTCTCATTTGTAATCCTAATTTCATCATCAGATTAAAATGTTAACCAACCATTTTATAACCAAACATATATGGGCACCTGTAATCACAACATTTTCAGCATCAACAGCAAAACTAATCGTAATTAAATTCCAACTGACCAAACTGCTAAAATCTCAATATGATCAGAACTGGTGATATATAAATGCCTCAAAACCATAACGTATTAAATGCCTCAAAATTTTAATAACAGCCCGTCTTCAAGGAATTGGTAGAATTTGTGTAAAATGACCAAAATACCCCTGGGACCCAATCTGCAAAACAAACACCTTCATAACTTGTTAGTGGTTAGCAAATGTACATATGAGATGATATGCGAAATACCTGACTAAATGTAAGGGTAAAATTTGGGGTATTACAGTTGCCCCTATTTAAATAGCTACACCGGACGATTTGAGTGACAGAGGCTCGAGGAAATCGTGGTGGAGCGATTTAAATATAGATAACCGAAAATTTTGCCCTTATATGCGATGATACGCAATGCTATGGACAAAGCGAGGACCGCTTAATGCAGATGATATGAATATGATATGATACGTATGCTGGAATGATGAATATGAAAATGATGACAAGCGCTACGAGGCAGACGCTACGAGAAGAACACAATGGGGAAAACGACGTGCTGAGATACAATACAACACTGGGGGATCCTAAAATGATGGTCAACTGGTGCGAACACGACCAATTGTCATTTGGGGACGAGATTCTCAAATGGAGATGACACCTGTGATACGGCCTCCACTGGGGGAATCTTAAAAATAAAACTGTACGATTGTAAGATCGATTACAAAATGCTGGAGCATTGAGCAAAGAATAACATCCAAGCATTCTGTAAACTATCTCTCGTGACAGGATCAAACGGACCTTTCGGAAATCCGTATCAAATATACAGGGTAAAGACCGGCTGTATGCCAAAATAAATGGACTTTGATGGGAAATGCCCTGATAAGCTTCTCGAGGGAGAACCGTTACTCATCGTTGGGAGGGACTTATATGCCAAAATGGATAAGCACTCAAATAAAGAGGCTGCTGCTTATCTGATAAATAAATCTTCTCGCATTTAGGGTCGATGCCTGGAATACGATTCTGATTTTTTCTCTTACTGAAGGATAAATAAACTTCTCTATGCTTCAAGATCGTGCTCTCCTGAACATAAAAAGGGTAAACTGAACTTCATCATACCTCAGAATCGTGCTCTCCTGAATATGATTCGGCTTTCTCGTGTAAATGAAACTCTCCATACTTCAGAATCGTGCTCTCCTGAATATGAAAAGAGTGAACTGATCTCCTCATACTTCAGAATCGTGCTCTCCTGAATATGATTCGGATTTCTCGTGTAAATGAAACTCTCCATACTTCAGAATCGTGCTCTCCTGAATGTGAAAAGGGTGAACTGACCTCCTCATACTTCAGAATCGTGCTCTCCTGAATATGATTTGGTTGTAAATGAATTTTTCCATACTTCAGAATCGTGCTCTCCTGAATATGAAAATGGCTAATTGAACTTCCTCATAACTCAGAATCGTGCTCTCCTGAATATGATTCGGTTGTTTCTTGTAAATGAAATTCTTCATAAATTCAGAATTGTGCTCTCCTGAATATGAAATGGATAATTGAACTTCCTCATAACTCAGAATCGTGCTCTCCTGAATATGATTCGGCTCTTGAAATTTCTTCATTTTTCAGAATCGTGCTCTCCTGAAAAATGGCCAATTGAACTTCCTCATAACTCAGAATCGTGCTCTCCCGAATATGATTCCGCTTCTTCTTTTACTAAAGGATAAATGAACTTCTTCATAACCTCAGAATCGTGCTCTCCTGAATATGATTCCGCTCAAAACCTCCGCGTACTTCAAGATCGTGCTCTCCTGAATACGATTTGGTTCATACCTCAAGACGGCAGGTAAATGGAAGCCCAACTGCTCCATGGAGATGGCCATTTGCTGCGAGTCATAACGAGGATAGGATCGACTTCTTAGGTGAGAAATGTCGTATATTGATGTTGTAAGATGTAAAGTGTAAAGGGTTGTTGTGACATGTAGGATTGTAAAGATCTTCCAGGCGTGAACTGGCGTGTATCTGCAAATGATTGTAGTTGATTTTCTTGAAAGATAGTGCAAAATAAATGCACGTTCGGGTACAGTGATAAACTTCTCGGGCGAGAGCAGTCGCGTATCTGTCATGGTATGGTGCAAATCTTCAGAAGGTGCAAAATAAATGCACGTCCGGTTGGGCTCGACGACCGACAATACTGAAATTCAATCTAGGATCGAGCTAGAAAGAAGACTGGTAATCAAGACTCCGTCGAGGGAATGATCTCGAAGGGTAGATATCTTATCCTAGTGAGGAAAGATAGCTGAAGTAACCATCATCCACGAGGATCGAGCTCCGTGGGGAAACTGGAAACAAGTAAGTATTTTATGCTTAGGGCTGACAATCTATTTGGAGAGAATGGACGAACCCAGTTACTCGGCGGTAACAACCAATGATGGTGAAACACAATGAACCTGTGAATGCTAATGCATATGTTAATGCGTATGTTAATATGAATGTATGTTGATGTCTATGTACGTAAATATGCAGGATGTTATGAAATGAGTATGTAATGAGCATGTAATGAATATGTAATGAATATGTAATGAATATGTAATGAATATGTAATGAAATAGGCATGTGATGCTTATGCCCTTGCGTATGCTGACGAAACAGACTAGAGACGGGACGAGAGATGAAATAAACATCTCGACGGAAATACCCTGCGTTCTCTGCAACCAATACGTCAATCATGGGTGAGAAGGATCAATGGTAGAACCAAATCTGGTTTTAAAGTTCTGAATTCTCTGGGGAGAAAGTAATTCGTTTGGGTGTACAGTATCACGTCTTCACATGGGGAGGAGAAAAACCTGCGGGACATTTTCGAGTTACCTAGGAAAAGGTTGTCAGCTTATAGTCTCTCTGGGGACTGTGTCATAGCAATGGTTTGAAAGTGTTTCTGCGATAATGATATTTCCGGGGAGTGAAAAGATCCTTCTGAAATTTCCACTAGTCAAAGTAATTTATTACATTTTGAATTTGTTGTTTTTGAAAAACAGTTTTGAAAAATCTACAATGCACCTTTCACTTTCGAATTTTAAGAATAAACGCATTTTGTATAACAATAGAAAACAAAGAGCAATGCACCAAGGAATGTAAGTAACAAGATGGTATCTTTTATTTAAAGGGTGGTAGCTGGCTGAAGGCATAGCTCCACAGATGATTATGTCTTGAAATTGGCAACATGGGAAAGGTTACATCGAATCCAATGACACCTACTGATACTAATAACTAAGACTAATCCAGAATCCTGCTTTGGGCAAGGATGAAAGAACTGAAACATGGCTCTCATGCGGAAAGGGTGTTCGAGATGATCAGTGTCCTCTGATGCAATGAAGTGCCTTTGTCCCTAACTTTTGCCTGGACCGCCCTCTCGGGTTTTCAATCCACCGGGACGCTCTTTTTTGCCTAAGCCGCCCTTTCGGGTTTTCAACTTAGCGAGCTTTTTATGATTATTTTTTTTTTCAACCCTTACTTTTGCCTAAGTCGCCTTTTGCAGGTTTTCGACTTAGCGGGTTTTTAGGCATAATATTTTCGGACTGCATCAGAATTCACGGGATGTGCTAGTTCTTCACCGTCCATTGTCGTAAGTATCAGGGACCCTCCGGAGAAAACGGTCTTTACAACAAATGGGCCTTCATAATTGGGCATCCACTTTCCACGCATATCTTTGTGTACTGGCAAGATCTTTTTGAGTACGAGCTCTCCTTGACGGAACTCACGGATACGGATCTTCTTATCAAACGCTCTTTTCATCCGTTTCTGATATAATTGCCCATGGCACATGGCTGTCAAACGCTTCTCGTCAATGAGATTCAACTGATCCAGTCTGTCTTGAACCCACTCAGCTTCCTCAAGTTCAGCCTCCATTAACACTCTTAACGAAGGTATCTCTACTTCGATGGGGAGCACGGCGTCCATTCCATATACCAGTGAGAAAGGTGTTGCCCCTGTCGAAGTTCTCACCGAGGTTCTGTATCCATGCAAGGCAAACGGTAACATCTCATGCCAATCTTTGTAAGTCACAACCATCTTTTGCAGGATCTTCTTAATATTCTTATTCGCAGCTTCAACGGCTCCATTCATCTTAGGACGGTACGGAGAAGAATTGTGGTGAGTGATCTTGAAACTATCACACAGCTCTTTCATAGTCTTGTTATTCAGATTGGTGCCATTGTCAGTTATTATCCGGCTTGGGACTCCATAACGGCAGATGATCTCTTTCCTGATGAATCGGGCAACCACTTGCTTGGTCACGTTGGTGTAGGAGGCAGCCTCTACCCACTTGGTGAAATAATCAATGGCAACAAGGATAAAACGATGACCATTAGAAGCTTTCGGCTCGATTTCCCCAATCATGTCAATGCCCCACATAGAGAACGGCCATGGTGAAGACAACACATTCAACGGTGACGGAGGTACGTGCATTTTATCAGCATAAATTTGGCACTTATGGCATTTCCTAGCGTATTGGATGCAGTCGGCTTCCATGGTTAACCAGTAATACCCAGCCCTTAACATCTTCTTGGACATAGCATAACCATTGGCATGAGTTCCGAAGGTCCCCTCATGAATTTCCTGTAGTAACATGTCCGCTTCCCGTTTATCAACACATCTGAGCAGAACCATGTCGTGATTTCTCTTGTATAACACACCATTACTGATAAAGAATTTGGACGCCAGTCTTCTCAATGTCTTTTTGTCCAGACCAGTAGCACCATCGGGATACTCCTGCTTGACGAGATAGTTCTTGATATCATGAAACCAAGGCTTTTCATCCACCTCAACTTCTTCGACCATCTGACAATAAGCGGGCTCAACCTTGCGCTCAATATGGATAAGAGGTGCTTCATTAACGAATTTAACTTTCCACATGGATGCTAACATGGCTAAAGCATCAGCTACGTGATTCTCGGATCTAGGAACATGCTCGAACTCTATCTCGTCGAAATACTTGATCAGCTCAATAATATAGTCCTTATAAGGGATCAGCTTCTCATTCTTCGTTTCCCATTTGCCTTGTACCTGGTAAATAACCAAGGCTGAGTCACCACTTACTTTAAGAAGTTTGATTCGGAGGTGAATCGCTGCTTCGAGGCCAAGAATACATGCTTCATATTCTGCGACGTTGTTAGTACACTCAAAGTCCAACCTCGCTGTAAATGGAGTGAATCCACCCTTTGGGTTCATCAAAACAGCGCCTATACCATGCCCATTGAAATTCGAGGAGCCATCAAACATCATCTTCCACCAAAGACCTGGTTCTGGACCTTCGCTCGGATCTGGCTCTTCACAATCTCTTTTAATCAACAAAATATCCTCATCAGGAAAGTCGAGCTTAAGAGGTTCATAATCTTCAACTGGCTGGTCTGCAAGATAATCAGATAAGATACTACCCTTAATCGCCTTCTGGGGTACATACTGGATGTCATATTCGGATAACAACATGTGCCAACGGGCTAGCCTCCCGGTTTGAGCAGGTTTTTCGAAAATATACTTGATCGGATCCATTTTAGAAATCAACAATGTGGTATGACAGACCATATATTGCCGAAGGCGCTTAGCGGCCCATGCCAATGCACAACAAGTTTTCTCCAATGGTGAGTATCTGTTTTCGCAATCGGTAAACTTCTTGCTCAGGTAATAAATCGCATGTTCCTTTTTCCCAGTCTCATCATGTTGTCCAAGCACACAACCCATAGACTTCTCAAGAACAGTAAGGTACATAAACAACGGTCTTCCAGGTACGGGCGGGATCAGAATAGGGGGATCTTGCAAATAACCCTTAATCTTCTCAAACGCTTTCTGACAATCAGGGTTCCACTCAACTGTCTGCCCCTTGCAAAGTAACTTGAATATCGGCTCACAAGTAGCGGTCATATTGAAGATAAACCTGGAAATATAATTCAACCGTCCCAGAAAACCTCTAACTTGCGTCTCGGTTCGCGGAGCTGGCATATCTTGAATGGCTCGGACTTTGTCAGGATCCACCTCAATCCCTCGCTGGCTAACAATGAAACCAAGCAATTTGCCAGATCTGACACCGAAGGTACATTTAGCAGGGTTCAATTTCAACTGATATTTCCTGAGTCGTTCAAACAATTTCACCAAATGGTCTAGATGCTCCTCTTCACTCTGAGATTTGGCTATCATATCGTCCACATACACTTCAATCTCTTTGTGCATCATATCATGAAAAAGAGTGGTCATAGCGCGTTGGTAAGTTGCCCCCGCGTTCTTTAAACCGAAGGGCATGACTTTGTAGCAGAAGGTTCCCCAAGGAGTAATAAAAGTAGTCTTCTCTCGATCATCGGGATCCATCTTGATCTGATTATAGCCAGAGAAACCATCCATAAATGAGAACAACGCAAAACTGGCCGTATTGTCTACCAGTGTGTCAATATGTGGCAGTGGGAAGTCGTCTTTCGGACTCGCTTTGTTCAGATCCCTGTAGTCTACACACATCCTAACTTTACCGTCCTTCTTAGGCACTGGCACGATGTTGGCAACCCAATCTGGATATTTTGCGACTGCCAAGAAACCTGCATCCAACTGCTTTTTAACCTCATCTCGAATCTTCAAAGCCATGTCGGGTCTCGTTCTTCGGAGTTTCTGCTTGATAGGTGGACAATCCGGCTTAAGTGGCAACTTGTGAACAACAATATCTGTGTTCAGGCCCGGCATATCTTGATACGACCACGCAAACACATCAATATACTCTTTTAACAACTCAATCAACCTCGGCCTAATCTCCGTCCCAAGCATTGCACCGATCTTGACCTCTTTCTTGCTCTCATCTGTACCGAGATTAATTAGGTCCACCTGCTCTTTATGCGGTTGAAGCTCTGTGTACTCGTACTCAATCAATCTTGTCAGTTCCGCGGGTACTTCGAAATCTTCTTCACCCTCGTCCTCAGCTTGATTGATGGGTGCATCCCAGTCAGGAGTGTCAGCAAAGTCATTGGATCCAACAAGGTTTACGATATCTCTGCATGATGGAAGGCTTACTTAATTAAAATGCTCGAAGATATGTAAGAATGAAATGCTGTTTTTTTTTATTATTATTTTTTGGGAAAAAGGTTGTCAATTTCATTTTTAAAGGTGAAAACGAAAAACGCAAATGAAACAAGGTGGAATTGAACAAAATGCTTTTATTAATATCTTTTTAGGAATGAAAGGTGGCCCAATAAAAGATCCTATAGCCTTGGGCAGAGCTACGGATTTTTATTTGTAAATGCAAATGAAACTTCTTAAAAGAATTACTTCGACAAGGGAAAAATAACAGGGATCTCTACGGCCTCCCAGTTGTTCAGAACTGCATCACCCTTAAACACCAGGTTGCTCAGCTCTTCATGTTCCTCACAATCGCTGATGGCGTTGACTTGGAAACCTCCGCTGACAAATACCTCTTGGATAACCTTCGGACGCCCTTCGACAGTTGTGGTAGCTCCATTCTGAGTTGGTTTGTAACCCAACCCAGAGCGATCAGTCTTGGTCTTGACGTCGATTACCTCTCCCCAACCTTCAGGAATACCCCTGTCAATTGTTGATCTGGTACTCTTCAGTGATGCGAAAGATGGATTACCCGGACCCACTGTCTCTTCGACTTCTAGCAGAACGGCATTGGCGATCTCAAGTGCTTGAAAAGAGATTTCTAAAGCATTCTCATCGGCCTCGATGTAACGGAAAGAAGACAGGTTACTGACCATCAGATCCTCCTCGCCGTGTATAATAACCAACTTTCCATCGATCACGAACTTCATCTTCTGATGTAAAGTTGAGGTTACTGCCCCAGCGGCATGGATCCACGACCTTCCGAGTAAACAACTGTAATTGGGATTAATATCCATGACTTGAAACGTGATATTAAAAACTTGCGGACCAATCAGGATAGGAAGCTCAACCTCCCCCATTACCGACCGGCGAGAGCCATCGAAAGCCTTGACGACCAAAGGAGTAGGTTTCAACACAGTCTCTTTACAAGCCAACTTATCAAGAACCCTCTTGGGTAGCACATTCAGAGAAGACCCGGTGTCCACTAGCACTCTCGCTAAATTGTCCTCCTGACATTTTACCGATATATGTAAAGCACGATTATGGTTCGGACCCTCCTTCGGTAACTCTTCATTGCTGAAACTGAGGGTGTTACAGGCGGTTAAATTGGCAATCACACTATCAAACCGACTGGTGCTAATATCTTGATCCACATGTGCTTGAGTCAAAACCTTCTGCAAGGCCATCCTATGAGCGGGTGAACTCATCAACAGAGATAAAATCGAAATCTTGGAGGGGGTCTGATGAAGTTGATCGATAACTTTATAGTCACTTTTCTTGATGATCCTCAAAAATTCAGCATCTTCATCATTCGTGACGGCTCCTTTACCTTTGTCTTTGGCAGGTACTGGAGTACTAGTTATTTCCTTAGGTGGGACCTCGTTGGAATGGGGAGTATACACACGGCCACTGCGAGTCATCCTGCTTACCTCTGCGATATTGGTCACCGCACCCTTAGCCTCTTCATTTGGAATAACCTTCCCAGACTCCTTGTCAATCATCGTCACGTCATATTTCCAAGGCACAGCTTTAGGATCGCTGAAAGGAAACGGACTTGGTCTTCGAATAACTATAGGCTTAGGCTGATTCACCTCAGGGATATACGACTTCGGTATATCGAACACGAGATTGGCGGAACCTGCCCCTGATAGATTAAACACTGGCACCTTACCCTTTGATTCGGGCTGATGGAAGACAGGCTCAACCACAGCGACCTCATCTTTCTTGTATTGGCTTGTCACTTGTAAAACACCCTCATTAATTAACCTCTGAACATCATTTTGAACCAACACGCAACCCTTAATACTGCCTTCACAACTTACGCATGCAACGTGGGAAGTATCTACCAAACCAGCTTCAAACAGTTTCGAATGGAACATCTTGAGAGGAGTCTTAATCTGTCCAACGTCAAGGGTATAACCTTCCCCCGAATCAACACTAATGGCATTGACACTCTCATGGTTAGGGAAAGGGTTCTTCTTAACATTCGGTTGAGGATCTTCAAATGACAAAATCTTCTTTTCCAATAAATCCCTGACAATATTTTTGAGAGCATAACAATTCTCCAGATCATGACCAGGCGCACCCTCATGAAATAAACAATGAGCGGCGGCGTTGTAATTGGCGGGTAGGGGATTAGGAGGCGGACCCAAAGCCCGAGTAGTGATGAGACCCTGCTTGACCAAAGAGGGATACAACTCGGTAAAAGTCATCGGGATCGGCGGACAAGGTTTATACGTTCTTCTGTTCGGCATATTCTGGCGAGGAGCCGGACTCTTTGGCTGTTGAGGAGCAGGAGCGTTGGGTGCCTGTAGGTAGTTGACAGGAGGCGGATAAACAGGAGGTTGTTGCATAGGTTGATACATGGGAACCTGTTGATTGAAAGAAGGTGTAATAGCCGCCACATAGGGTTGTTGAGCATATTGGACTGGGTACCCTTGAGGTTGAGCATAACTTTGTGGGTGTCGATAAAAGCGTTCTCTGGGTCTACCAGAGGATATAGCATTAGTCTCACCCTCCTTCTTTTTCTGGGAGTTATACGGAGGTTTCTTCGGCTGATCCTTAGAAGCACCATGATTATTTGTCATTTTACCACTTTTCATACCCAATTCAATCTTGACACCCACAGCAACGATGTCGGAGAAATTGGAAGTCACACTACCCACCATTCTCTCGTAAAATTCTGGACGGACCGTGTCGACAAACCAATCAGCTAACTCTTTCTCGGTCAAAGGAGGTTCTACCTGCGAAGCAGTCTCTCTCCACCTTTGGGCATACTCTTTGAATGACTCAGAATTTTTTTGTGACATACTCAGCAACTGTCTTCTGTCAGGAGCCAGATCCATATTGTACTTGTAGTGTTTGATGAAAGCGTCAGATAAATCTTGAAAACTCTTGATGCGGGACTGGTCTAAAGTTAAATACCACTTGGAGGAAGCACCCTTCAAACTATCTTGGAAGCAATGAATCATCAGTTTATCATTCTCAACATGGGCAGCCATTTTGCGATAATACATGATCAGATGACTCTTAGGACAGGTGGCACCTTCATAACGATCGAAATTCGGAGTTTTGAACTTCGGGGGAATAACCAAACCCGAGACCAAACAAACATCCCTTGCAGCAGTCCCAAAAATTTGATCACCCTCTACCTTTTTCAATCTCTGGACGATGGTGTTTACTTCCTCACGAAGCTTATCATGTTTCTCATAGCCCTCAACATTCTCATCAAGATTATCAAAAACTGTCTCATTGAAGTACGGTTGCGCACGAGTGTGTACAACAGGTGGTGCAAAGATAGGAACCCCCCTAGAAACTTCAGAGAATAAAGGCATGGCTTGCTGAACAGGCTGATTAATCGGAACAGTGGCTTGAGGAGGCACAAAACCGGGAGCAAGACCATAAGGTGGGTCCCTTGCTACGGTCACACTTGGTGGAGGGTCCACAGTAACGCCGGTAATCTCAGAAACAACAGTGGGCTGAGTATCCATCTTAGCATTCATGACATGTAACAATTCCATCATACGCCCCATACCTCCTCGAAGGTCTTCAAGTTCATTGCTAAGGCGATCAATCTCTTTTGCCTGATCCTCCATTCTCTTCCGAGTTTGAGCTCTGGTGTTGTATTGGTGCCGAGAACTCAGGGTGACGAAACTGGAAGGCGAGAGAACCGAACATGAGAAAACGGAAGACACATGCAATGCAAGAAAGTAAATGATGCTAAAATGTGGATGTAAATGAAGATTTCATGGAATTCGAACATTTATGAATGTCGTGGGGTACCAAGGAAATCTTTTTCTTGTTTTTTCATTTTATTATTTTTTTTTATTTATGGTATCCCGCGATATCCATAAATGATGTTTGAACTCCATGAAATACAATGCAATGAGATGCTTCATGGATGCAATGCATGAAAACACACAAAGTCCTAGGTTAAAGGAACGTGAGCGGGGTCAAGGTCTACCCATCCCAAAAGGAGTGTACTATAGGTTAGTTGTACCTGCCGAACAAGGTTCTACAAAGTGCCCAAAGTCATCAGCCCATCTTTCGGATATTATCAACCTTCCGACTGACTCAGGGGTTAATAATATTCTCAAGAGAACCTCTTTTGAGTGTAGTATCGCGTAGCAGCCATTGTAAGATTACTCCCACATAGCTCCCGCACTACGTCCTAAATAAGGCCAAGGTGGTGTTAAGGTACTACGGTCCTCAATATCACAGACTCCAATCGACCATGGAAAAAGTTTTCGCGATTACTCGTTCAACCGAACCATTTTCGAAAGGGTCTCAACTGAGCGGAGATTCTCGAATCAGCTTGGTCGGGATTCACTCCCTATAAGCCTCATCGAATATATCCCCATCCTATAATAATGTCACTAGTCCGGGCGTAGGACTTATCTCACAGCACAAGGAACTGTCCCAAACCAGAGCACAAATATATACATGCAAAATAACAAAACAAGTAGCAATAAATATAAACAAATTAGGGATAACCCTCAAAAGTTAAGACGTCCCCAGTGAAGTCGCCATTTTCTATTGCGGTGGAAATAGGATCACAAACTATTAACGAGTTTGAATCGCAATTCAATTCACAACCGCTCTTTGATTTATCCGAAGGAAAAGGTCAAAAGAGGGAAAACCTATTTTGCATCGTAAACACAATGCGGGGAAAGATCTAGGGTTCGGGGGTTGGTTAAATTTAGGGAAGGTATTAGCACCCTAAACTTCTGTAGTACTCTACAGGAACCTTTTGTTCAGATGTTTACTATTTGCTTTATTATTTGCTTAAGGTATATATACAAAGGATTAAAAGTGAGAAAAAAGACCTAAGGGGTTAATTCTAAGTTTACTCGGCAAGACATCGCATCCTGTGCCTACGTATCCTTACGGGAGTGGAATCAGAGTAATCGTAGTTCCCCTCAAAAGGGAGGTTAGAGACTTCTTGACTGTGGTCAAGGTCTCAAGGGGAATAAACGCATCTTAAGGACACGCTTACGTGGAGTGTAGAAACTCCAAATCTCTACGTTGAAATGTTAAGTTGTAATTAGGGTTAAATTAGGTTAGGGATTCCGCGGCGGGAAACCCTAAAATGAGCGCGGCGGCTCTTTGACCTAATGCTAGGGGTAAAGTTGTAATTTTGCCTGCGGCGAGGCATTTGTGAAAACTAGGGTTGAAAAGGTGTAAGGGTTTGAAGTTGAGGACTATTGGTGCGGCGACCCAAAAGCTAGACCTAACCTTCGGAGGTGTGTAGTGTGACAGAATAATTGATGAATGTGTGAGATTTAAATTATGCAAGTGGAAATAAAAATGCAGACAGTAAGCCATACAAGCAGAAACTTAAAGACAGAAATTAAAGCGCGATTATTAGGATTCGCGGAGTTACAGATGAGAAGCAGTTACAATAATATGATACAATTCAATTTTAAGAACGCAAACATAAAGGAACAACGTGATAAGCTGCACAGTGAACGAACTAGGTTAGTAAACAAAATTATGAAATCAGAAGCATGAAGCTGTGGGACATCTTTTTTTGTGGTTTTTATTTTATGATCCCTGAGAACTTTGATTTAAAAGTGAAATTATTATTTCAACTCAAACCCTAAAATTATTTAACTTAGTTATTATATTTTTTTAAAAAAAGATTTTAATGTATTTATAAAAAATGGTTTTTATTTATTAAAAAATGTTTTGAATTTTATAAAAAAAAGTTTTTATTATTACTTCTTTAAGAAAACAATTTTTAATTTAAAAAGACTTAATAAACTTAATTAACTAATTATAAAAGAAAAAAACATAAAAAATAAAAGGGGTTGGGCCGGTACTTACTTCCGGACCCAACCCAGAAAGGGTAAATCACATTCACAGAATCATTTAGGGTTCCCAGAACCCTACATCCCCGCGGCGCCGTTTACACTTCATTCTTCTTCCCTCATCTATCTCACGATCGCCATGGACCCTCTCCTTGTTTGATCACGACCGGATCTTCTTCTTCCTATATGAGCAAAACACCAAACATGCATGAATTAGTGATCTCCTTACCCAGATTCCGACGATGATTTTTTTGACGGTGATTTTGACGGCGATGAAGGCGATGATGATGCTATGATCTGAGCCTCGAAGGTTTGCCCGTTGTTGTTCGAAACGGCGCTGGTGAACCTTCTTTTTTCGGGTTGCTTTTGATCTCTCTCTTTCACGATTGCTAGGGTTTGCTCTTCGCCGTTTTTCGTCCCTCTCCGTCTAGGGTTTCAACGAGGTCATCGTTCCCTTTTTATAGTTTCTCTTTATCTCTTTTTTTTTGGCCTTGGATTTGAGTTACTCTGAGATTTGATGATTTCGATTTGATTTGGTTTTGTTTGGTTTTTTCAGATTGAGTTCAAATATGATGCTTTCTGATACGATTAGGATCTCGTTTCTTCTTTTGGAACCTGATTGGGGTTTTGTGCTGATATGATCTTCTGATTCGATTGGATTTCATTAATTTGCTTGATTGCTCTATACTGATTCGTTTGACTTCGAACTGATTCGTTTTTTACTGACTTGTTTGATTGATTTGTTTGATTGATTCAGATTGACTCAAATTGATTCAGATTGGTTCAGATTGACTCAATGGAGATGTTTCCTGATGCATTTGGATCTGACTCGAAACTTTCCTTTTCCAGCTCGATTGTGTTTGATCATTTTCTGATTGGGTTGCCTTTGAATTTACTTGATCTGTTTGATATCTGGATTAATTCATTTTGTCCTGTTTGAATTCAATCTGGACTGTGCTGATGCGTTTTCGATTTGTTTTTGATTTTCTGGTGCAGTTAGCTTTTCCTCTTCTTCTTTCAGAGAGGGCTTGATGTTGCGACTTCGATCGAATCAGAATTGCCGGGAAAGGTATACGGCAATGATGATACCGTTCTGAGCCTTCGAGGGATGTTTCTTCGATGATCTTCGCGTGTGGTTTATCACTTATTCCCTTTGCGTTATTTTAACTGCTGATGATATTTGATTCTTGTGTTTCAGAGCTGATACTCTGGGCAATTGTGTCCAACTATGAATGCTTACTGTTGCCTCGATACACTTACGCGATAGTGAGTTTGGGCGATGATGGTTTGAGCTACTATGTTTGATTAACCGAGCCATGTATTTGTTCGTTTGTTCGTTTCATGAACTTGTTTTGGTGACTTATTTGTTGGGGCGATGATGCTCATGACTGAGCCCCCATTCTACCTTCTTCGATTTTCCAATGTGGTATTCTGATGTTCATGAATTGAGTTGGCCTTTTTTATCTTAGACATGATCACGTGCTTTCGACCTATCATGGCGAACGGGGATTTTATGAATCCTCTTCTGACTTTTGTTACGGCCTCTAGCTCACCATTTGGATTATGAGCTTGCTTGATATATGTAATCTGATACAATTTGCTGATGTTTGGTTTGATTACAGGGTAAAGCCTTTGGATGGTACTATGCTGATATCCCAATATTTTTGGTGCAGTTTATGGTTTGTTGGTTGAACTGACATGTTGTCCTGTCACGTGAACAGCCATGCTGTTTTCTGAACTGAACTGCTGTCTCTTCTCCTGAGTCGAGCCTAAACTGATTTCACAGATTTTTCCTGAACAGAACTGGCTCTACCCTTTTTCTAAGCATGAATTTGTTTCTTTGCTTATGAACATGTGTTGTTGTACATATGGTGAATTGACTTATCTGCTCATGTTTTGTGGAGTTTATGACTTCTGTTTGGTAACAGACTTGTTTCTTTGGTGGCTATTCATACCTGTATTGGCGCGAGCCCCTTCCTGGTTTTGTTTATGCTGATGATGCTTGTGGCTTTTCAGGTGTTGGAAGTTTTAAAACCAAGGAGGCTCAGACCTGCCGGCATCCGGGTCTGAGTCAAAACTTGACTATGTTGCCTTATTCTCGTATCAGTTTGGAAATCCAATCGCGGAAAAACGAATCAGTCCCACTTCATTAATTTTTTCCTATCTCTCGGATGTCCCATATTGATAAGAACATGTATTACCTGATCTGACGCCCATGGCGCGGATTGGTAACGGGGGTAGGACGCAGCTTCGGTTGTGCCACTCCCGGCACTCGATGATGACATTGTTCTGAGAGTGTCGAAAAAACTTCTAACATTTTTCTGTACTGCTTGTTTTCTTTTGATGTGCAGGTTAGCTGAGGATTCATGGAGAAATTCAAGTACAACATGAAGACCTTTAGATGCTCTTAGGATTTAGGATAGATGCTTTAATGTAATCCCTTAGGATTGAGAATTTTAATGTACTTCCTTGTAACAGCACTTTATAAAATATGAAGCAACATCCACTTCTTGTATGATGACATTATTTATGAAATAAAATTCTCAAAGTTTTGAATTTATTTATATTTTATTCTTAGTTAAAAAATATAAACAATTGTGAATAAATCCACAAGTATTTAAATTCATTAACATAGGCATAAAACATAAACATTCCCAAGTGGTATTCTTATTGGTGCACTCGTCTCATTTGTAATCCTAATCTCATCATCAGATTAAAATGTTAACCAACCATTTTATAACCAAACATATATGGGCACCTGTAATCACAACATTTTCAGCATCAACAGCAAAACTAATCGTAATTAAATTCCAACTGACCAAACTGCTAAAATCTCAATATGATCAGAACTGGTGATATATAAATGCCTCAAAACCATAACGTATCAAATGCCTCAGAATTTTAATAACAGCCCGTCTTCAAGGAATTGGTAGAATTTGTGTAAAATGACCAAAATACCCCTGGGACCCAATCTGCAAAACAAACACCTTCATAACTTGTTAGTGGTTAGCAAATGTACATATGAGATGATATGCGAAATACCTGACTAAATGTAAGGGTAAAATTTGGGGTATTACAACTATCATCCTGATACGGTTTTCGCCAATTATCATCTTCGAAAATCGGAGGGATTTGAATTTTCATTATTTCAAAATAAGTGGTCTCCTTCAGCTCCATTTCTCTTACACATTCGTCAATTACGTCCATTAGATAGCATGTATCCTCTATAGCTGGTGATTGTAAGAATTGTGTTAAAACAAATTCAACTTTCTCTTCACCTACTTCAAAGGTTAGCTTTCCTCTTTTTACGTCTATTATGGCTCCGGCGGTAGCTAAGAATGGTCTTCCTAGTATGATAGGTGTAGTGGAGTCTTCAGAGATGTCCATGATTATAAAATCAGTAGGGATGTAGAATTGTCCTATTCGTACTGGGACGTTTTCTAGTATGCCTACAGGATATTTAACAGAGCGATCGGCTAGTTGAACAGACATTTTAGTTGGTCTTAGGTCTCCCATGTCTAGCCTTTTGCAAATTGTTAAGGGCATAACACTGATACTGCCTCCTAAATCGCATAGAGCTTTGTCAATGACGAATTTTCCTATTACACAGGGTATAGAGAAACTTCCTGGATCTTTTAGCTTAGGAGGCATGTTATTCTGAATTATGGCGCTACACTCGGCAGTGAGTGTAACTGTTCCGTTATCCTCTATCTTTTTCTTATTGGATAAGATTTCTTTTAAAAACTTGGCATACGAGGGTATTTGGGTGATTGCTTCTGTAAACGGAATAGTGATATTCAACTGTTTCAGAAGTTCGACAAATTTCTTAAATTGACCCGTCGTCTTGGAACTTATTAATCTTTGAGGGTACGGAATTGGTGGTTTATAGGGTGGTGGAGGCACATAAGGTTGTTCTTTCTCCACTACCTCTCGACTTTCATCTTCCTTTTCTTCTGGATCATTCACCACTTCAGTCGGTTTATCCGGTTTTTGGTACATGGCTGGATTGTCAAGTCTTGGATCGGTAGGTCCGTCAAGTTCCTTGCCACTTCTTAATATTACAGCGTTAGCATGTCCTTTCGGGTTAGGTTGAGGTGTCCAGGGAATACTCCAGCTGGTGCAGCAGTAGGTGCTTGTTGTTGAGCTACTTGTGAAATCTGAGTTTCAAGCATTTTGTTATGTGTAGCTAATGCATCTACCTTGCTCACTAATTGTTTAATCTGCTCGCTAGTGTGAATGTTTTGGTTTAAGAAGTCCTTGTTTGTCTGAGATTGGCTAGCTATAAAGCTCTCCATCATCAATTCAAGGTTCGATTTTCTAGGGATATTAGGAGCAGTCTTTTGATATCCTGGTGATGTAGCTGGTGCTTGACCTGGTGCGTAATAAGCATTGTTATTCTTATAGGAGAAGTTCGGATGATTCTTCCAACCTGGGTTGTATGTGTTTGAGTAAGGGTTTCCTTGAGCATAATTCACTTGATCAGTGGGAGTTCTTGTCAATAGTTGACAATCAGAAACTTCGTGTCCTGGGACTCCACATAACTCACAGTTAGGTGTTACTGCAGCCACGGTGGCTGCAGGTGTTATGACCAAGTTATCGATCTTTTGGCTTAGTTGGTCAAACTTCGCATTGACTTGGTCCATACTACTTACTTCGTACATACCTCCCTTTGTTGGTTTCTCAGTTGCGACTCTCTCGCTTCCCCAAAGGTAATGATTTTGAGCCATACTTTCGATAAGTGCATAGGCATCTCTATATTCTTTGTCCATCAATGCACCACCCGCGGCAGCGTCAATTGTCATTCTTGTATTGTACAAGAGTCCATTATAGAAGGTATGGATGCCTATCCAGTCTATTAATCCATGATGTGGACAAAGTCTAAGTAGATCCTTATAGCGTTCCCAAGCTTCAAATAATGATTCACTTTCTCTTTGCTTAAATCCGTTGATCTGAGCTCTCAGCATGGCTGTCTTGCTAGGTGGAAAATACCTATTCAAGAAAACTTTCTTAAGTTCTGCCCACGTAGTTACTGAGTTCGAAGGCAGAGATTGAAGCCAAGCTCTTGCTCTGTCTCGAAGCGAAAAAGGAAATAAACGTAGTCTAATGGCTTCTTGGGTAACTCCATTGGCTTTTACGGTATCTGCATATTGCACAAAGATCGAAAGATGAAGATTTGGATCCTCGGTAGGATTTCCGGCGAATTGATTTTGTTGCACGGCTGATATCAATGATGGTTTTAGTTCGAAATCATTTCGGTTGATAGCCGGCGCTGCAATGCTTGAATGCGGTTCACCTTACGAAGGATTAGCGTAATACTTGAGTGGATGAGTTTGTTCTTCAGCCATCCCTGCGTCTGGTTTTACGACTGGTTTAGGCGGATCTAATTGAAGATCTGGAATATTGGAATTATTTTCGAAATCGAATATACGTCTTCTTACGTGTAAGAAGCGCTCCGATTCAGGGATTAGAGGTTGCAAGTCTTCGCTTTTAGAGCGAGTACTTGGCATACACTCGGAGATTAGATTAAATTAAATAGTTGATACCTTAGTCTAGACAATGCTACCTAAATGCACTAGTAACTAAATTAAGGAATCCCCGGCAACGGCGCCAAAAACTTGATGGGCTAGAGACGTGTCTACTTATGCGTCTAGCGGTATCTTACTGCAAGTGCACAGCCTATCGAAGTAATATTTAAGATTATCGATCCACAGGGATTCTATCGTTACTTAGTGCTAGATGAACTTCTAGTTTAGCTAAGGCAAATGGTTGTCACGATTGTTGTTGGTTTTTAAGACTATTAAAGGCGGAATTAAATTTAAGTTTTTAATAAAGTAATACTAAGACGGTCGGTATGTAATTATACTAACTTAGGTGGGTCAATCTAACCTAGGCTTATAGAGATGTTCACTTAATCTATTCGGTAGAGATTACCAGTTTAAATACCCTCAACTCACACTCTAGTGGTCTTATATCAGATCTTATCCCTAAAGCCCTATGCCTGCTCTCGCTAGCCCATAAGTGTTTAGAGGTAATTTTTGGAAACTAAATAATTCTAATTTATCTTAAAGCGCTCTCGCTGTATTTAATTTAAATGCCTAACTTTAGCTATCTGGTTAAAATCTCACACTCTCGTGGTCTTGACCCAACCTAATACCCTTTTCTTACTCTCGTAACGAAAAGGTCTATTTCAATTAAAAAGTATCAGCCAGAATGTTAAGTGATTAATTATTTTAGCCTATGGTTATATTTTACCGGTTAAGTTTGTTATAACTACATACCGCCCTAAGGTATTTAGCTACTCATCGAGGTTAAATCAGACACATAATTAAATGATAACTTACTCATGGCAGAAGAATAAATAGGCATTATAATTAAATTAAAGTGCAATAAATTGAAAAACCTGATTAACAAATATCTGAGTAGACTCCTTCTTCCACAGACCGGAAGGCTTGGAGTAGGCGGAAATAAAAATTAAAACGAATGCTGAAGGTTGGAAACAAATAAAAGTATAACAATTCCCTAATGTTGGAAATTGTTACACGGTTGGTTTGGATACAAATAAAACAAGACAGAAAATAAAATAATGCTGGAATGAAAATTCTGGTTCGTAAGGTAATTCGGCAGAGCTTCCGCAGGAATTTTGGATAATGAAGTTTGTTCTTGAGTTCACCTCAGCTGGTACTATTTATAGAGCCTTTAATGGGCTGGAGTCTTGGTCCTTTGTTGCTTGGGCCTTGCTGAAGTGGTTGAGGAAATGCTGGAACGTGGCAGCAAAAAATGGGAGAAGTCGTCTTCACGTGCTGCCTTGAGGAGAAATAAGAGGAGAAGTGGTCTTCAGTGGTGGCTTGACGCAGTCTGAGTCAAAACCAAGTTTTATCCTTGTCACGGGCGTGACAAGGTCTTCACGTTCGTTTATTAGAGGATTTTAAGTGTCACGGTCGTGACTACTTCCTCACGGTCGTGATGGCCCAAATTGGGGTGTCACGGTCGTGACACCCTTGTAACGACCGTGGCTGTAACAAATTATGCAGACTTTTTGCAGGCTTCTGCCTTGCTTCACCTCCTTGTGGTCTCTTTCGTTCCTTTCCTCTTAATTCATGATTCGGCCTCACATAACGATGTACCTGCAAAATAGTAAGAAAAACTCGAGAATTCGAGCGTTAAAACGGTGAATGCGCGATAAAACGTCAATGAAATCTAGCGATATAATCGATGCGTTTTCTCGTCATCACTTACCTTGAAAATCCTTTAATTTCAAAACAATCCAAAGTTATATGGAAGTAGTGGCTTCCTTTTTCATAGGTCCCTTGACTTCGGAACCATCATTGCTACCATAAGTGCAATTCCAAACCTATAGGAACTTCATATGCATAATATGAGTTAACTGAGCGTAGGACTGAAGATTATCACGTAGATTGGGTGGGTACAAATAAATTTTGAGCCTTTATCCTTTGTTTCATAAACCGTGAACCAGGCCACGTTACAAATCTCAAAAGACCTAATTGAAGCAAGGTCATTTTGAAAGCATACTACAGCAAGGTTGCGTAAGCTGACTCCAAAAGATTTTTGCAAATCACTAACTTTGGCATTACACCTTTTCTTTACACTTTGAGCACTTTTGAACCACCACGTTCTGATATAAAACTCTTATACTTTGCATCTTTCAAAAATGATTTTGATTTCAAAAGTTGCATGAACTTTGCATTACCATGTTTGTATGAATATTTTTGTTTGCAAACTGGCTTTCTTCAAGGAATTTTCAAACAATGAGAAATTTGGTCAAGTAATCCTATCAAGGGCAAGTTCCTTTTACATCCTGTCTAAGAATCAGTTCAAGATTTGTTCAGGGCAAGTCATTCTCAGATTTGTTTTATCCATAAGATTTTTCAAGACTCAGACTGGGGCAAGCCTTCCGAGGGCACAGTAAAACAGTCATTTACAAAAATCAGACAAGCTGAAGCAATTACCAGTTCCTCTATAACATACAATTTAATCTGGGGAAATTTAATTGAAGGATTCACAACAGTGGCATCTTTAGTCCCCGAGCATAAGGACAGTGATCTCCGTGTTGAGGAATCAGTTTTCCAGTCTTGTCATCTTACTAGAAGAGTAGAGTCTTGTCGTCGACATCTGCATTTGCATTTGATCATACATCATTTGCACAATTCATATACATATACATATCATGAGTGTTTTATCCTCATTTGCATTTCTCCCGAGGTCGTGTTTTATCCATGGCCGTACCTTGTGGTCAAAGTCCAACTTATTTGGCACCTACCAACAGATTTGTCGTATCTATCTGACATTCTTCCAGATATGACGTTTTTCTTATTCGATGGTTTTCTAGATATGTCTGTTTCTCCTACGTTCAATACTCTTCTCATATATTGTGTTTATACTTTTCATTCAAAGCTATTATTGGATGTCTGGTACCCTTATTTTTATTTCTCTTTCTGACGGTTTTCCAGATTGAGTCATTGTTCTGATGTTTTTCCAGAACTTATCTGACGGTTTTCCAGATATTCCCTTTGATTCTAATGTTTTTCCAGAATCTATTTGATGGTTTTCTGGATACCTTTTTCTCTCTTTCTGATGGTTTTCCAAATCGAGTCTTTGTTCTGATGTTCTTCCATAACTTATCTGATGGTTTTCCAAATATTTCTTTTGATTCTGATGGTTTTCCAGAATCTATTCGATGGTTTTCCGGATACGTTCTCTCTCTCTCTCTCTCTCTCTCTCTCTCTCTCTCTCTCTCTCTCTCTCTCTCTCTCTCTCTCTCTCTCTCTCTCTCTCTCTCTCTCTCTCTCATGTTTTGCCAGTTTGAGCCTTTGATTCTGATGGTTTTCCATAATCTTTCCGGTGGTTTTCCGGATACATCTCTCTTTCTGATGGTTTTCCAGATCGAGTCCTTGTTCTGATGTTCTTCCAGAACTTATCTAACGGTTTTCCAGATTTTACCTTTGATTCTGATGGTTTTCCAGAATCTATCCGATGGTTTTCCGGATATGTTTCTCTTTCTGATGTTTTTCCAGTTTGAGTTTTTATTATGATGTTCTTCCAGAACCCTTTTGTTGCTTATCTGATGTTCTTCCAGATATGTCTTCAACTTGTCCCGTACATTTATTGTTGTCTTAAATGTTTCGAATTTACCTTCAGAGACTTGTCTTTATCTCATGCTCCTATAGATGTTGTCTTTTTGTTTCTGGATGCAACCCAGAGTTTATTCGATGGTTTTTCGAGTATCTCTGGTATGTTTTAGAGTTCATTCTATGTTCTTCTGGATGTCCCTGAACTTTGTTTTCTTTATCCCAGAGTATTCGATGTTTTTCCAAGTGTCTTTGGTATATTTCAGAGTTCATTCGATGTTCTTCTGGATGTTTTTGATGTTCGTTTCTCTCTGTATATTTTCTGACGATTCCTGAAGATCCCGCTCGATCTTTTTATTTAAAGGAATGTTCTGAAAACTCCAGCACTTGTCGTTTACCTGATCCTACCGTCGTGTGGATCCTGTGTTACCGTTTCATCCTAAAGTGACAACTCACTAGTGCAGAAATGACTTTTTACATCGGGCGAAATTGACTTTTTACATTGGGTCTTAGTCTGATGTAAAGTCAGGCGATGTAGTAAATCAAAGACATTTTGCATCGGTTCTGTGTCCCGACTCTTCGATTAGTATTGTTTAATTATTTAATTACTTTATTATTTAATTATTTTATTATTTGATTAGTATTGTTTAATTATTTTGTTATACTATTAGTTAGTTATTTTATTTATTTGGTTTAATAATAGTAAAGGATATTATCTTCTGGGTTAGTTAATTAATTCTATTTTATTTAATAAATCTAAAAACAAAATTAAAAAATTATTCTAGTAAAATTTAATATAAATTAATAGTTTTTGAAATTTTTAGTAGATGTACTTTTTCTTTTGATAAAATCTTTGTTGAAACAATTTTTTCTTTATTAAAACCTTTTCTTTATTAAAACACTAAAATGATAACATTTTCTTTATCAAAACATTAATCTTAAAAGCAATTTTTTTTTTAAAACATTAATCTTAAAAGCAAATTTTTCTTGATTAAAACATAAAAATAAAAACAATTTTTAAGACAAAAATTAAAACAACTTTTTTTATTAAAATGTAATTTTTTTTTTAAATTTAAAATTCTTTTTTTAAGACAAAACTTAAGACACTTTTTTATATAAATAAAATTAAAATGTCTTTTTATAATTTAAAATTAAGATTTTCTTTACTTAAAAATTAAAATTCTTTTTTTTTTTTATAATTTAGTACCTAACTCTTTAATAAAAATTCAAAATATAAATAATGTCTCACTTCCACGTTTAATTTTCGTCCGAACTTCAGTTAATCCCTCTTCATCTCTGCTTGCTAATCCATGATTTTAATCATATTTCAATTTTTTGATTGTAAATTATGCGAGGCTATCGTCGCACGTTATTTCGTTCTTATTTTGCACTTTTCATGGTTGTAACTTACGTATTTTCGTATATTTTGTTATGGTTGTAATTACGCGAGGGTATCGTCGCTTTATTTCCCTATATGTTTTTATGGTTGTGATTTACGCGGGTAATTGATTCGTTGTCGCGCGCGGATCAGAAACGAGTCTTTTTGTAAAAATTATAGTACAACGACAGTAATTCAGAATATCGTTCTCAAGGATTCTTGTAGTGATTGACCAATAAAGTAACAGTTTATGGGGGTTTGAATTTTGATTAAGAGAAAAAATACTTAAAATAAGTGACTATAAAAAAAAGTTATTATTAAAATAAGCTAAAACGGCTAATCCTACTGATTCGGGTTCCGACTTATCATCGGCTATTATAACATCAATCCCTAAACGGCTCCAATCCTATTTGATTATGATATTAATCAGACAAGCACTTACCAACATCAAATGAATTATGTTCCTGTTTACCGAATTAAGCAAACGGTTAAGAATATGACGAATTAACGAATTAAGCAAACGATAACACGCAATTAAATTTAGGAACATGCATACAATCGAATTTAATCAATTCTATCCTATGAACAACAATTTAATTAAGCAAACAATTGAAATCAAATTAAGCAAATGACTTCATAGAAAAGGGTTTAAAGGAATCAGATTTAAATTGATATTATAATAACCTCAAGTGTTGAAACCGTACACAGCAGGATTTGCCCAGAGGTATTAGTTTTCCATGAGTTCTTCTCAAACCTCTCTCCCCATTTTTCTGTGAATAGTATATAATTAACAGTAAAACAAGGTTTCCCCTAAAAAGAAAAACAATGGATCCGGTTCAAAACCCAACTGGGTCGAAAATATAACCCAGACCCAAAACTAAAACAAATTTCTAATGCTGTAACTTCAACGAATATTCTGGGAAATGTGCTCCAAATCTGACTTAGTCTCGAACACGAAATTCGTAGCTCTCTCCCTTAGCTTTCCGGTGATTTTTAGAACGCCTCAAACGGATTCTCGGAACTCCAGTTATGATCGTTCCGCGCAGACTGCTAAAGCTGAAAAATAAAGTGCGAAAATCAAATTAAACTAAAAATAAAATAAAATATAAAAACATAATAAAACATAAGAATAATCAAAATAAAGTAAAGAAATTTCTAAGTAAAAATATAGGAGAATGTGCATAAAGATGCACTGATCAAATTCCCCCACACTTGAACTTTTGCACTCCGAGCAAAATTAAAATAAAACAAAATAAAGAAAGCACAAACACATCAACAGTTACTCATTTCAGGCTGTAAGTCTTCTTCGGTTAAGTTTGCATCGATAGGTACTAATCTTACACACTAAGGATATCGTAGGAACACTAATCCATAATTGTGCGGACATAAGCCTCCTGAATACACAAATCAACTCAAATCATGCTATTATGTTAAAGCCTAACTTACTCTTCCTCCTTTTTGCTCTTTTTCATTCAGGCGCAATCACATTAAGCCCGTTATCTCCATACACTCATAGCAAGGCGACCGGTTAGTGACTCTGATCCTTTTTGTTTGGGGTTCTGGTACTTACGTGGCATAACCCTTTACTTACTTATTTGTAGTTGCGGGGGATCAGACCGTAATCCGCACTACCAAGTTCAACACCAGAAACCGATGAACCAACTAACAACGAGTAATTTTTTTTCAACTTTTTTTAAGGCTCTACATCTGTCAAGGTGTATTCCATTTCTTTTCTTCTTTTTTTTTTCAAGCTAAAAATTTGATCACTCACTTATATTCATCGGCTTCCCTGTGTAGAGTGTGTATGAGATGGTGTTGACTGCTGAAATAAACTACTAAAGAGCTGTCAGAGAATGAAATTTAAGGCTAAAACATAAAGAATATTCAAATCAATTTCCACATGCAGGAGACTTACGGTGTTAAGACGATACCGATCTTGTGAATTTTTTCCAAGTCTCCGTAAACTAATCTCAAATTAATCTTTAGCCTAGAACTTTCAAAAAGATGCAAATTTTTTTTAAAATTTTTATTATTATAACTGAAAACAAAACAAAACAAAATAGTAAAACAAGCAAATAAAACAAAGGTTTCCTCCCTCAGACTTAAAACAAGCATTGTCCTCAATGAAAGGACATAAAAATAAAATAAGAGTGAGAGAAAGGAAAGAACACACCTGAGGAGTCAAGGTGGATAAGTGATCACATATGCATCCTTTCCCAAAGAGAGATTTCCTGCAGTATCCTCTCCCAAAGTGGGGAGTAACTTTGGATAGCATCAATCGCCCTTGAAATTTCTATTAGTGTCTTCGCCTTTTATTCCAAGATCAAATAAGAATCTTCGATAAATAAAAGTGTTGAATGGGTATGTAAATGTGATATCCTTTTCCACAACATCAGAGAACAAAGGATTAAAGGGTTGTCTCACTGCTTTTCTTCTCTCTTTAATCGAGCTCCATCCAAGTCTCTTCTTATGTTTCTTCAAAACCTGAAAAAGCTTATTTTCTTTATAAGAATCAATGTTACAAGAAATTATAACTGAAAGCTTTTTATCCGTATCTAAATAAGCATAATTCAGATTGTTATGAAGTGGTTTAAGCTCCAAGGGCGGAGGTTGTTCAATGGATCGTGAGGTTGGGGCAGCCGTGATGTTAAGAGTTTTAGCTACATAAACAATTTCATCTGCATGAAAAACATCACCCTGTACGGCAGCATTAATCTCAGCACAAACAAAGCAAATGTTAGTGTCGGTACATGAATCACAAGAGTAAGTATCATCAAAATATGCTAATGATGGAAAATCAAAACACAATTCAGAATAAGTATCATCAACTAAATTAGAAGAAAACTCTTTTGGATTCACTACTGTTTGGGCAGGTGGTTGGTTTGATTCTTGAGTTTGCTGCATGACATTCACTATAAGCTGTTCAATCTGTGTCTGCAAAGCCTGAAGACTTGAATCTGTTTGTTGCTGAAACTGAAGATCATTTATAGTCATTTGCTTGACCAGGTCCTCTAGTGAAGGTTCGGAAGGTTTAAAGCACATAATTTCGAATTCCTTCATATGCTTATTCGGATCCTCACCTGCAAGACCATTAAATCTTGGCAACAAGTTTATTAAACCAGATTCTAATTCAAAAGGTACATTAACAACAGGATATTCCATACATAAAGTATTATAATTCATATCAGGAGCAGCTAATTGCCTTAAGGTTCTATTATCAGCCATTTCAAAATCAAGTTCAGTGTACGAAGCAAACAAGTTATGCAGATAGTTAGACTCAGATAGTCAAAAACAAACACAAAGAAGGGAATCGATCAAAAAAATTCAGAAAAATAAACTGACACCGAAATTAATCTAATAACTTAAAAATATAATTTTGAGAATTTTTTTCGACTCTATGAAAACAGTAAAAAATTCATTAAAAATAGAAAAATGATGAATTTGGCGATTCGAGGGACCAACTCTTTTAACTCTTCTAAACTTAAGGACTTTTGATCGCACGATTTTTCTGCTTCATGTTCACAAAACTGATCTCAAAAAGAATGCGATTTGTCCAAAACCTGGTTTTTTTACTAGGTCTGACGAGAAACGGGCAAAACGGAACGGCTGGACGCAAAAACACAAGAAAATACACAAAAATACAGAAAATTAAAACAAACAAAACCTAAAACTAGACTATTGGCTAAATCAACAAGAATCCCTGGCAACAACGCCAATTTGATCCGCTGTCGCGTGCGGATAAAAAACGAGTCTTTTTGTAAAAATTATAGTACATTGACAGTAACTCAGAATATCGTTCTCAAGGATTCTTGTAGTGATTGACCAATAAAGTAACAGTTTATGGGGGTTTGAATTTTGATTAAGAGAAAAAATACTTAAAATAAGTGACTATAAAATAAGTGATTATTAAAATAAGCTAAAACGGCTAATCCTACTGATTCGGGTTCCGACTTATCATCGGCTATTATAACATCAATCCCTAAACGGCTCCAATCCTATTCGATTATGATATTAATCAAACAAGCACTTACCAACATCAAATGAATTATGTTCCTGTTTACTGAATTAAGCAAACAGTTAAGAATATGACGAATTAACGAATTAAGCAAACGATAACACGCAATTAAATTTAGGAACATGCATACAATCGAATTTAATCAATTCTATCATATGAACAACAATTGAATTAAGCAAACAATTACGATCAAATTAAGCAAATGACTTCATAGAAAATGATTGAAAGAAATCAGATTTAAATTGATATTATAATAACCTCAAAGTGTTGAAGCCGTACACAGCAGGATTTGCCCGGAGGTATTAGTTTTCCATGAGTTCTTCTGAAACCTCTCTCCCCATTTTTTCCGTGAATAGTATATAATTAACAGTAAAACAAGGTTTCCCCTAAAAACAAAAACAATGGATCCGGTTCAAAACCCAACTGGGTCGAAAATATAACCTAGACCCAAAACATGACCCAAAACTAAAACAAATTCCTAATACTGTAACTTCAACGAATATTCTGTAAAAATGTGATCCGTATCTGACTTCGACTCCAACACGAAAGTAGTAGCTCTCTCTCTTAGTTTTCCGGTGATTTTCAGAACGCCTCAAACGGATTCCCGGAACTCCAGTTATGATCGTTTCCGTGCAGACTGCTAAAGCTGAAAAATAAAGTGCGAAAATCAAATTAAACTAAAAATAAAATAAAATATAAAAATATAATAAAACATAAGAATAATCAAAATAAAGTAAAGAAATTCCTAAGTAAAAATATAGGAGAATGTGCATAAAGATGCACTGATCAGTAATCGTCGCATCGCACTTTTCTTACTATTTTCATATTTGCATATGTTTTAATTTTGCCATGTAATGATTCATTATTTGCACTATTAAATCTTCCGAAGGATTAGGTCCAGCAGTTTGACCGCCGAGTCAATAACCCTAAACCTTGACCATTTCAAAACCCTAATTTGCTTAGGCATCCCGCCGTAGATAAAAATACCCTTTACCCTAGCATTAGGTCAAGGAGTCGTCGTACTACATTTTAGGGTTTCCCGCCATGGAACATTTAGTTTACCCTAGTTTCAAATTCAACTTTTCAACGTAGAGATTGGAGTCGCCGCACTTCACGTAAGCGCTTCCTTAAGAAATGTTTACTCCCCATTGAAACCTTGACCAAATTCAAGAAGTTTCTAACCTCCCTTTCGAGGGGAACTAGATTACTCTGATTTCATCCTCTACCTCGGTTACGTAGGCACAAGATGCGAGTCTTGGCGAGGAAACTTAGGACTAACCCTTAGGTCTTTCTTTTCATCTTTAACCCTTAGCAATATACCCTCAAGCAAATAATAAAGCAAAATAGTAAACTTTAAGCAAAAGGTTCCTGTAAAGTACTACAGAAGTTTAGGGTGCTAATACCTTCCCTAAGCTTAACCAACCTCTTACCTAGATCTCTCCCCGCATTGTTTACGATGCAAAATTAGGTTTTCCTTCTTTTCACATTTTCATTCGGATAAATCAAATACCAGTTGTGAATCAAATATTTGCGATTCAAATTAATTAATAATTGGATATCCTATTCTAACCGCAACCCCCAATAACTAACCAATAGCTAACTAGTAGGGAAAAACAAATCTAAAACCAACTTTTGAAATCAATTTCCATTAATTAAAAGATATTAAAGAATTGAGTGATAACAAAGATTTGAGTATTTTTTATTTATTTAATTATTTTGTATTCAACGTTTTCAATGCTATTAACTCAATTCAATAATGTTATAATTATCGACCCCATTTATACAAAAATCAAATTGATTGTGCAATTCAAATTTCAATCCTAAAACCAAAACCATATTAAAATGTATACTCTCTCTCTAATAAAAATTAGTTTTATATATATATATATATATATATATATATATATATATATATATATATATATATATATATATATATATATATATATATATATATATATATATATATATATATATATATATATATATATATATATATATATATATATATATATATATATATATATATATATATATATATATATATATATATATATATATATATGTTAATTGGTATAATAACTGTTAGCAAAATATATAACAAAATTAAGTAATTAATTGTAAAAAGTTAATGTAAAAAATCTATATCATATTAAAAAAAAAATTTTAATGAATAATAATTTTTTTTCTTCTAATAGTTAGACATATGAACTAATAATGAAAATTATAATTTTATTTTAAATATACACTCAAAATTGTTAGAATTAATTTTTTTATATTTCAAGCCATCTAGTTTTCTGATTTGGTTTAACTCCTATTTTAAAAAGATTTATTAATGATATTTATATAAATACGCATTATCTTTTTTTATTTATTATTAATTGTTGACAAAATTTTATCCAATATTTTTAAAAATATTTATAAATAGAAATATTTGTTATTTGTTTTCTTTATACTTTATTTATTTTTAGAAGGAAGAAAGACCGAAGTCCAAAAATAAAAGATTACATAACACTTAATTTAGGAGTAAAGACAAGTGGATACTTAACAATTCGGGTTTCAAGATTCTTATACTAACTCAGGGTGTCAATGAGAACACGAAAGTGAGTGAGTTTATACATGAAGATCTGAAAATCTGGAAGAAGGAGGTTATTGAGAACAATTTCGATCTTGAGGATGCCTAACAAATTATCAACAATCCTCTCTCTTTGGGTGATCATGAAGACAAGCTTCTTTGGCATTGTGAAGTGAATGGGGAGTACTCTGTGAAAACTGGTTACCATCTTTGTTTGAATTTAAAGGCTGCTAGAGTCTCAGGTCCTTCTGATACTGTTAGAACACAGATTGGTGTTTAATATATCTCATTGTTTTGATGATAACATAAATGAAATTTTTTATAAAGGAAATATATAGTCTAATTGTGTTTAAGTAATTTTGTTTTAGATCTTAAATTATATATTCATCTGGAAGCAAAAATTACATCTGCAACTGAAAAGAACGTTAAGCGTCAGAAGCAACATTTCAGAAGACTCTGAGCGCTGCCTGAAGAGACTCTGATCTGCTACAGATGACTCTGAGTGAAACTGAGAAGAACTTGAGTAAAGAACGTACAACATTGTTTCAGAAGACTCTGGAAGTACTTTACGCTGCAAGTACAGAGGCTCTGATATTCAACTATGCGCTGATTGTAACATTCACGCTTAAGCACTATTGTCGCAAGACTCTGATCTGAAGAACAAGGAACTACATCAGAGGATCTGATGTTAGTATTAATTGAAGGATATATTTATTTATTTGAAAAGATGTCAGCTCAAAAAATATATATGTTGCTAATCCCAATGTCTGATCCAACGAAATTCAACCTCTGAGAACGTATATTTCCCCGAACGTATGATTTCCCCGAACCGTCACTCCTGTAATTCAACCTCTGAGAGGTGAGCGCTTGTGTCAAACTAGCTGAACGTAGGATTGGAGAACGTCACGGAGAATGGGTGGGTTACAATAAACTTTGAGCCTTTATCCTTTCTTTCTCAAACCATGAACCTGGCCAAGTTACAACCTGGAAAAGTCCTAATTGAAGCAGGTTTATTTCGAAAGCATACTTCGGTAAAGATCGCATCGAAACTGACTCCTAAAAGGATTCCTCTTATAGCGTTGTATTAATGTTGACATCACGATAAATGATTCGTCCATTATATGTCTCAATTTTTTCTAGTGAACACATTGGAACTTCGAAAACTGTCATATGCATTGCATTTAATATATCTGTTATGCAGAACAATTTGTTTTACTTGCGAGTAAGCGCTTGACAGCGGGAAAGTTTCCACAGTGGAAAGATTGGTCAGGATGGGATGCAGAATGCCTGAATACTCCGTCGAACTAGGGCAGTATATCAAATGATCACAGCATGGGAGCTAGCCAGCCAAAAGTTAGTTAATAGGGGAAATCAGGTTGAGATCTGGTGGATACCTCACAGCTATAGGTATCATCCCCAGTGAAGTCGCCAATCAGGGGCAAGATCATTGCGGGCTGGGTAGGTCACTCCAAGAGCGCAAAAGCTATTCCTACCTGGAGACCGTTAATATGAAGCACCTCTTCGAGGTTCAAAGTGCTGAAGCAGCTCATATTCAACCAGCGGAGTATGAGATTTTAGATTTCCTTTTGAGGAACATCCCCACATAAATCTCACAGGCTGGGGCAAGATCAAAGATAAAAGGAATTGTTCCTTTCCATATCATCAGAGCTGCTCAAAGTTAATCAAGCAACTTCAATCAACGTTCAAGTTCAAGACGAATATCAGGAAGTCATGTTAATCAATCACCGTCAGGTTTCACCTGTCTTCCCCAGCAAAAGTCCAATCATACTTGGCACATCCGGTTATCTCCAGCGGAGTTGGCGTTGTCTTCGGCATTTATTTTGCTGAAGCAAATCTGTTGTACCTAGCTCTCCCCGGCAGCCTGGGCCTGCATTTGCATTTTTGCATATAGTCATCATATTTGCATCATCCTTGCATTTCATCCTCAAATGCGTAGCATTTCCATTTCGTATGGAGCATTACGCCATATTCAAACATACGCATATGCATTTGAGACATAAGCCAGTTTTCTATCAGCCTTCCATGGCAATGTGAATCATCTCTGCAATGAATACAAGGGCATTTATTCAACAGTTGTGTTCAGATAGCTCATCAGTTTACCCGGGTTCCAGATCGTACGTCAGATTTTCTCTATTCATCGGCCCGTTGAGGATGACTTCTCCAAGCAAATTTTCTTTGTCCATCAGTCCTTTGATGACGACATCTCAACAGATTCTTGTTATCAATCTCTATTGACGATAAGTTTCCCCAACAAGTTTTCTCTCCGTCTATTCTTGGACGATGCGAGAGTTGGATATGTCTCTCCAGCAGGTTTTCTCACCGTCTATTCTTGGACGATGCAAGATTTCGATTTGGTGTTCTCTCTGTCTGTTCTTAGACGACGTGAGTTTTGCAGATGATCTTATGTGCGCCTAGTATTTGGATATGAGATCTGGATATGGTTTTCTCTCCGTCTATTCTTAGACGATGTGAGGTTTGGACAAGGTTTTCTTTCCAGTTATTAGATGAGATGACATTTCAAGAGGGTTTTCTTCGCACCGTCGATTCATATTGACGTCGTGGCTCTTTTGAAAAAATGTTTGGTTCGTGTTGTCAATCACTATTGACGATATGACTCTTTGAAGATGGTTTTCTTTTTGTCAATCACTATTGACGATGTGGCCCTTTGAAGATATTTGCTTTCCATCAATTCCATTTAACGAAAGGATTCTGAAGTTTGCTGAATGAGTTTGAAGTTCATTGACATGATATGTGAGTATCAGAGTCTTTCCGTCTTTCTTTAAACGATGTGAGTATTGGAGTCTTTCCGTCTTTCTTTAGACGATGTGAGTAGTGGAGTCTTTCCGTCTTTCTCTAGACGATGTGAGTATTGGATGTCTACCCTTAGATGATGTGAGCGTGGTGGCTTTCTTTCGGTCTAGCCTTAGACTATGTGAACTTTGGTGTCTTTCTGTCTATCTTTAGACGATGTGAGTATGGATTTCATTCTGTCTATCCTTAGACAAAGTGACCGCTGGTGTCTTCCCGTCTATCATTAGACGAGGTGAGTACTTGTTTTCTTGTTGTCTATCCCTAGACAATGTGAAAGTATCAAGTGCATGTTGATTCGGCCTGTGGTTCAGTGCCTGTGGCGTTACACAGGTGACTGGTGGTGAAGTCAGGTGTTCTTTATCAAAAGATCAGTTAGTGTTGTCGTGCAACTGTGTTCAGTTTTCAGAGATATCGTTCCCAATCAGTTCTGCAGTTTATTTCTGCAGGTTGGCAAATTTCTGGGTTTCTTTGGTATTCAACCGTCTTCTACCTTGATTGTTTGAAAGCCGTTCGCTTTTCACCCAGTCAGGTCCAAGCCGTTTGAATAGGGGCAGTTGTTGCACCCCAAAATTTTCCCAACCGATTCTTGTGCTTGGCTTGTATGTCATTTTCATTTTACATTCATAGCATCAGCATTTTGCATAGCATTGGTTCTCGAGGCAGGGGATCAAGGTTTTCCTGTGGCTCGGAATTCATTTTTAGCACGAGAGACCGCAAGCATCAGAAGAGACGGCATTTATTTTGCCCAGCGATCGAGCGACCGATTTTATTTTGCAGGTTATACTCAGATCAGGAGACAACATCCAATCTATATCCAGCATTATCGCAATCACAGTATTCAAGAGTAAGTGTCAAAGCTTAGCAGAGCTCAAAACAGCGAGAAACAGGCAAACAGGCAGTTTCCCTCCAAAAGGCGCCAAATTCAAAATTTTGAAGGTGTTAATCGGTTAACACATACGGTTAACCGATTAACCAAAGGAAAATCAACCCAGATTTGAAATTTTAACAGTGTTAACCGGTTAACGTATATGGTTAACCGGTTAACCATAGCAGATTTTGTCCTGTACGTGATTTTGCAAGCCATTTGCACTTGGGGTCCAATTTTGATCACCTTGAAACTCATTTTTACCAAAAGAAGGATCTAGAATGTTCTTGAAAGTTGGTTATTCCAATTTGCCCTCCAAATTCCCATGCCTAGCTCCAAACCAACTTTTCAATCCAAAGTCCAAACCCCACCTTTGGGATCCGAACCTTGATGGTATTTAAGTGATCTACTCCAAACCAAAAGAAGCCAATTCTCATTTTTCACATTCATTTTTTAGAATTGATCAAATTCTCTCAAATTCTCTCAACTTCTCCATTTCCAAAACCCACACTCAAAGCTCTTTTTCATTAGGATTCATTGATTTTTCATTGAAATCAATGGATTCTTGAGCATAAACCTTCATCCATCCTCATCTTTGGATCAATTTTCATCATCCATTTTCATGCAAATTGAGATCTGATTTTGGATCTTGAGTTGAAAGTGATTATTCGAAGCGTTTCGACTCGAATTTGGTGGATCTTCGTTCATACAACCACAATTGGCTTGGATCTCAAAGTTTTTCGGACTTCTAGCGTTTGAACTACTCGATTACAACAAGATCAACACTAACCGGAGCAAATCTCCGCTTCGAAGGTTGGAATTCTCGATCTGATTTAATTTTTGAGCTTATCATGTTAATTTTCATATTCGATTGAATTTTGGTGGATTTCGATCTGTGTGAATTGCGATTATGCTGTGTAGACATGTTTGCATGTCTATTGGTTTTCTGTTTGCAGGTGTAATTTCGTGCTTATTTGATAAGCTGATTTGTTGGATCACTTGATTAAGTGATTTTGTGCATTAAATGCTTTTTCTGTTGCTGTTTTTCACTTCTGGTTCAGTGTTAACCGGTTAACGTATATGGTTAACCGGTTAACCAATTCAAAATTTTCAAAGATTTCAGGGTGTTAACCGGTTAACGCCTGGTGTTAACCGATTAACACCTACGAATTTCCATATTTTCACTTGTTTTACACAGGTTAACCGATTAACAACATGTGTTAACTGATTAACAACATGTGTTAACCGATTCACATTGTGCCATAATGCCATGTTTGCTGTTTTGTTTGCATGTTCGCATACCGGTTCGATTCGAATCATCATAGATCAGTTTGATGCATTAGAATTGAATTGTTTTGGATATTTTCCACTGTTTGTGGTTGATTGATCATGATGTTGTTGATATGTATGTTCATTTTTTCAATTGTTTGCATGCTTGTGTATGTGATTCGAATCGAGTTTTCAGTTGCATGTTTAGTTGCTTTCATTTCTCGCTTTCTCCACATGTTTGCATCATTCTTGCATCGCTGTTGAGGTCGAGACGCACTTGTGGTGACTGCTGCCCCACACATTTTTCCTCCCTCCCACCATTCTAAGTGCGCATTTTTCGTGTTTGCATTTCTCTACTTGTGATTGATTCTTCCTTTGTTCTTCTTGTGCTTTCTTGCCATGATCCCCATAGGATTCCTAGTCCCTCCGTTTAGCATGGGAGTAGGAGAGACATTAGGCGTTCAATCCAAGTATGCTAACATTAGGGTAGATGTTACCCCTTTTTCATCCGAACTTTAGGACCACTTTGCATGACAACGTTAGGGCCGAGTTTCCCTTAGACCTTCTGTGCGTCTTCTCTTCTCATCTCCATACAATAATAACACACTTAATAAAGATAATGGATATTGTGCCATGAGCCTTATACTTGGGAAATGGTGATTGAGGGGCTTCTCCTCAATTACCTAGAGTGTTTAGTATACGTCCTTAGGACGATATGCGACGCATTTGATCCTAGGTTTTAGACTTTAGTACAACATACATTATAAACACTCAAATTCAAAACACTTCTTCCCTAAAAAACACAAAACAAATTCAAACCTTTTTCCTTCAGGATTAATCAAACTTCTTTTCAAAAAAGAGTGTTGTTAAACTTCGGTTCTACCGCAAACAGGCTTTGTCCCTAACTGTTGGAACAGATGTTTAACCTTACTCGATCAACCGGTGGTTTCGTGTCCGCCTGAACTACGTTTCGCTCTGATCTTTCATGCCAGATGAAAGTACGTGGGTACAAGACGCGATGTCTTGGCGAGCAACCTTCCCCCTTCTCTCCCGTAGTTAGCCGAACTATGTTGACTCTGACTTTCCCATTGCACGAGGGAATACATAGGCCCGGAGCTGCGATGCTCTTTCGAGTCACTTCTCCTTTCTTTTTCTTTCGTCCTTGAGACCTGTAGCGTAGATAGATAATCACCCTTTTAGATAACAAACAAGCGTGGATCCCGTTGAGTACAACGGACGTGAGGGGTGCTAATACCTTCCCCTTGCGTAACCGACTCCCGAACCCAGGACTTGGTTGCGATGACCTTGTCTTTCCCTTTCGTCAGGTTTTTCCGATCGTTTCCTTTCCCTCTCTTCGGGATAAATAACGAAATATGGCGACTCTTCTGTTTTCCGCCGGTTGTTTTTCACAGTTGCGATAACGTATATGACTTATCTGGATTCTAACAGGAATCGGGTTCAAGGGTGAATCGTATGTGATTGTGATGGTACCGCATGAATTCTGTCGTGTCAGTTAAGTCACATTGTATATGTATATGATTGAATATGGGCTGAATATGCCCAGTATTTATGTGGCACTTGTATGTGCATTGTGATTGCATGATTGATGTGATTTGTATGATAACTACTCCTTAGAATGTGATTTTCACCTTGCATTGTTGAATGTAGTTCTGACCTCTTTTCCGTTTGTTGTGTCTGTGCTCCTTGGGGAATAAATATAATCGGGTACTTGAGTAGTGCTTGGAGCATGTGTTGCTATTTGATCGAGTCTTAGGAGTCGATCTGATACATAAATGAGAAGGATGGGGGTTTCGTATTTTCTTTATATTATTTGACATTGTATTTGTTACGTATCTGGTTTTGATTAATGTTATTGAACCACGTACTTTGTGGAGATTTAATGTAATTTGAGTTTTAATGTTAAACCATTTGAATTAATTCTGTTGTTTAATCAAATTATTTGCTTTTATTAATGAAAGAGATATGAAGTGATTTGATACTTCATATTGATGTTTGATAATGTGGCATCCTACGTGTGTAACTCTGATTAATTTCTGCATTTATTTTTTATATTTTTAATTATCATATGAATGGGTAGAGTAGGGTGTTACACCTACCTCACCATATGTCGTGTTTGCATAAAATTCTAGGCATATGGTTTTGTTTGCTTAACAAATCAAGTTGTTGAAGCTTACCCAACACATTTGTTGCAGCACCTCCACCACCTCTCCAAAACCTTGCAAATCTTGAAGATGAACCTCTAGTCAACCTTCCTCTCTTTGAAGCCATTTGTACCTAGAGCAACACAGATTAAAAACAAAACTGCATTGAGAAAAAGAAAAGAATTATGCAGAGAGTATGCTCAGATGAATTTGTGAGAATCAGAATGAGAAGGAAAATAGTTATGGAGAAAGTGATTTGAAAAATCACTATTTGCAGGCCAACTAGTTGTTGCTCATCGCGTGCATTATACATCCATCGGGCGCGCGATGGCAACAGTCTTCCCCAACGTCTCTCTATAACGTTTATATCGCACGCGTTATGCCCTCATCTCATAAGCAATGTTAACAATACTCAAATTCTCCCCCAACGTATTTATCATGTGTGTTATGCATATATACCGCGTGTGATAGAGTTTTATCACACACGTGATAGCCTATGTGATTATTCTAGGGGCTTAAGCTTTTTCCTTATTTTTTTCTTCTCCTTTGTCTTTTTCTTTCTTCTTTTATTTTACCTGTTTTTTCTTGTAGCATCACAACACACAATTGTACTAGTTAAAAATTAAAATTTAATGTAAAAATAAATTAGATAATTACTGATGGGTTACCTCCCATCAAGTGCTTCTTTTCTGTCATTAGCTTGAGGGTCCATGCCTAAGGCACGTCAGGCGCAAGGGATACCCTCACGCTGGTCAATTCACTTGTTTCCTTGCCTTTGTCAACCTTACTACCGTTTTCCTCCATATGATAGCATGTATACAAGTCCTCCATATAGGGTATTCAGTCATACACATTGAAAACCATTTTTGATTTGTTTTACTTCAAGACAAGCTCGCCAGTTTCCACATCTATCAAAGCTTTTTCAGTTGCCAAGAATGGGCGTCCAAGAATAACCGACCCTCTTGAATCTCCGTTCATATCAAGTACCATAAAATATGCAGGAAAAACTAAATCATCAACATCTACTAACACTTATTGTAAGATACCAAACAGATGGGTAATAGATGAATCAACTAAAGTAAGAGTCATATTACTTGGTATGATCTCTCCCAAGTTAAATTCTTTAACCTTATTAAGTGGAATAACATTGATACTAGACCCTAAATTACATAAAGTGTGTTGTATCTTTATTTCACCAATATTACAAGAGAAAGAAAACTTACCTGGATCCAATAGCTTTGGTGGCAATGTGTGAGGCCTTGTCGTTTCATTCTTCTCAGACATGTTTACATGTTTATTGACCACTTTCTGTTTTGTACCCTTTAGTAATGCCTTCAAAATTTTATCAAACTTAGGCATTAGTTCTAAAACCTCATGGAACGAAATACATACTTGAAGTGTAGTTAGCATATATTAAACTTTGCAAACATTCCTACCTCATATTCATGTACTGGTTTCTTCTTTATTATAGGATAAGGCGGTTTGATGTAGTCAGGTAGTTCTGGATTAGGATCATTAAGGAAATCGGAAATTTCACACAATATTTCATGGCACAAACTGTTTCGTAAATTGACAATGAAATAAAATCTCTACTATTTCACACATACTTGAGTCAAAAAGCCATTTATGACATTAATCCAAAATAAATATAGCAGCACTAAGTAAATTCTGCAAAGCAGTGTTATACATTTTTCAGGATAATTTCCAGTCTAGCACATACTGAGATTGAAACAAATTATTTCTATTATGTCAAAAACAGGCTATACAATCTAGATAATCTCAAATCTTGAAATTTAATCACAAATTCGACAGAAAAACAGCAGTATCTGCAATGTTACCCCGACGTCGAAATCATCGTCGATCTTATGAACATACACAAGCATAAAAACAATGATTCATAAAAACAGAACTACAAACTAAAACGAAAACCTGAACATGGATTTAAACCGTCCGTTTTGTGAGAATGGAACAAAATTAAGCCCAAAATATTCCACACTGAGAGTACTCATAACCGAATCAAAACTTGCCTATACTGGTTACAATCACTAGAGACATAAAGCTTGAAATAGGATTGAAACCGAAGCCAATAATAAACCGAAAAATATTTTGAATTGTTACCTCGAATTTGGATCCGAATTAAACAATGGGTCCCTCTTGAACTATTTCTAAATACTTGCCTTGTTGCGGCAGCCACTACAGAGCTTGTTGGGTTGTTCACAACTTGGCTTCGTTACGTTGTCGTGGTGATTTATTTTTACAAAGACTTCTAGACAGTTGCAGGCATTGTTCACGGTTGTTTGTTGAACTGAGTCGCACAATAACGTTTAAAATTACAACGACTTGAACCTCTAAGTGCAGCAAATCATGATTTCCTTTGAACTCAACGAGGGATGAACTGAAAATGCCATCATTGGAAACCTGCAAACAAAAACAGGAAATCAACACTCAAAAGGACGAAGCCGCAAGTTGTTGTTACTCGTCTGTCGCCGTTATCGCAAAGCTATTGTCGTCGAAACCGGTGCTTGATGTTGGAAGTGGACTCGAGAGCGATGATGCCGCCGTTTCAGATCAGGAAAATAAGGGTATCAATGGCGAGCTGAAGGAGTGTGGTTGAAGGGTTTTCTGGTTCGAAGATATGGGTTGGTGATGATGAAAAGAATGATGAAAGAGAAGCTTGAAGATTACAATGGTGGGGGATAGTTTGACGGCAAAAAAATGAGAGAAAAGGGTCGGCGACGAAAATGGATGAAGAAAAGGGTGAAGGGTCTTCTCTATTTTGTGAAGAAGAGGGTTCCGATTGCGAGTGAAGGAGAGGAAAGGAGATGTTGGCGGCGGATCTGGGAGCAAAGGGGAAAGAAGATTTTAGGATATTCTCCGTGAAAATGAACAGTCCCCTATCTTAGTGAAGTTTAATAGCGTTTTTAAAAAAAAAAACGCTATCTTAGTGAAGTTTAATAGCGTTTTAAAAAAAACGCTATCTTAGTGAAGTTTAATAATAGCATTTTTTTACAAAGTGCTGTCAAAATCACATTCTCTGTCCCCTATCTTAGTGAAGTTTAATAATAACATTTTTTTTACAAAGTGCTATCAAAATCACATTCTCTGTCCCCTATCTTAGTGAAGTTTAATAGCGTTTTTAAAAAAACGTTATCTTAGTGAAGTTTAATAGCGTTTTTTAGAAAAGCGCTATCTTAGTGAAGTTTAATAATAACATTTTTTTTATAAAGTGCTATCAAAATCACATTCTATATCCCCTATAATAGCCCCTGACCATAAAGTGTTATTATAGATGTGTTTGTTTCTTTTTTAGTAGCACTTTCTTTAAAAACGCTATTAAATTAGACGATACAAAATATCAATTTTGGCGTAGTGTTGTCAATTTAATATTTGTTAAATCTTAAATAAGTATCTATATGAAATAATATTTATAGTGTAATTAATTTGTATGATTGTATAATATGATTAGTACTAAAATATCATTATAATATAAATACATTTAATGTTGACATTTTTATATTTAAAAACATCATTACTAAGAACTCTATTTCGAAAAATAATAATAAACACTATTAAAATTTTATGATTTTATATGTAACTATACATAAAATATTAAATGTTAGCCGCTTTGAAATTATTATTACATTTTAGAAACATATGCGCGTAACGTACCGGTATGCGAACTCATTAATTATTATATTTTTTATACAATTAAAGATAATTAAAATTAAACATATTTTAAAAAATATATGAATCTGAGCACGGGCAAAATTTATTTATTTCTGTTACTAATATTTATTTATATAAAATAATATTTTCAAATACTATGTTATTAGTTTATATTTATAAAACTAAATAATTGCACATATTTTATTTTTAATTTAAGAGACAATTTTTTTAAACATAATATATGGAAATTTTAAATATATATTATTGATGTAAAACAATTTTGATAAAAAAAATTTGTTTTTATTTTAAAAAATATGTCTTTCTTTTAAAAATAATAAATTATTTTGGTAAAACAATTTTATTTTTCTTATTTACAATTTTATTACATTTTAAAAAAGAAAAGCTTGCGTACTACATTGTTATCCATGCGAATACACGACTACATATATGGTACTCCCATAAGGTACCGATATTAAACTATTGATTTAAATATTAAATAATAATGGGAACAAGTTTACTATTAATTTAAATATTTTTATAAATAATTTCAAAACAAAAATATTTATATATAGGAATAATTATATTTTTGATTCTAATATTTTTATATATGGAAAAAATTATAGAAATCAATTTATTATCTCTTTTAAAAATAATAAATTATTTTCTTTAGAAAATTTTGTCTTTTTCCATTTTATTTTTATTACATTTTTGAAACAAATGCGTAACACATTAGTACGCACGACGTCCGAATTTATGGGTTACTATATTTTTTTACAATTAAAGAAAATAAACGTAAATATATTTAAAATAATTTATGAATCTAAACATGAGAAAAATGTGTTGTTTTTTTAATTATTTATGTTACTAATATTTTTATTTTAAAATTATTTTTAATTTAAAATACAATATTTTTAAAAATTATATATGAAAAATTGAAATATACACTATTGGTATAAAACACTATCGGTAAAATAATTTTTTTTATTTTAAAAATATGTCTTTCTTGTAAAATAATAAATTACTTTAGTAAAACAATTTTATTCTCTTATTTATATTTTATTACATTTAAAAAAAAAAAAAAAAAAACCAATACCCATACGAACACATATATCCCACTAACTTTTACTATAACTTCTTATTATAAAACGCTCAAAATGCAACTCATAACTAATTGGCTTCAAATACAAATTTTTCTCATAATACATTTCATTAACTTCGTATTAATCCAACCTACATTTTGCAAAATAAATTAATAAAATATATTTTATTAACTTTAAATAACTTTTACATCAAACTTGTCGAGAACAAACCTATTTAAAATACATTGTTAATATCACTAAATTCATCCCTAAACTAAAAATTACAAACACCATGACATCTTCAAATATCTTTTTATGTTTACAATTTCATTTTTTAAAAGTTTTATTCTTTTGTTATTTGATATTCAGATCTCTTTCATTATCTAATCACTTGAAAAAAATCATAACTTGTATTTGTGTATTTTATGTAATTTCTACAATCCAATATTTTTTTTCCATAGTTCAAACTATTTATGTATGTCAATGTGCAAATAACACATTTCTCTTGACAATAACACTTCCTCCTCTTATATTTTCTTAGTACATATTTAATTGGACCAAAATTTTGGTTGTTTAACAATGAACCACATATAGAAATCTTTTACATATTCAAAATTAAAGATGAAGAAAGTTTGGATAAGAACAATTCTTATTATAAATTTAGAAACTTGAGAAGAATATAAGTGAGTAAGGCAACGTTGAAGAAGAATGATTTAAAATTTTTGAATGAACTTTAAAAGTTTTATGTCGCAATCTACTCCAATGATCGAATTGGTTTTGATGGTTGACTCATTATGTATAATTTTTCCAACTAGATTGCTACATGTAAGTATTATTTAACGTTTTTGTTCAAAATTTAATATAAAAGATCATGCTGCTTAAAATAATAGTTATTGGGATTAAAATGTAATGTTTATTAGTTAATGGACTAAATTAAAAATATAAATTAGATTAATAAATCTCAAGACAAATTAAGTCAAAGTTCAATGATTAATAATATTTTTTTAACACGAATATTTTATTTGTAAAATTTTCTAACACGAATTAATACTACCCTTAATTTAAATATAACAAATAACACAACTTTGAGAAATTATATAATTAATTAAAAAAGAAAATTTATAATTAGACCTTGTATATAATTTAACACGAAAACAATGAAAATATGAGAATTATTTCTCTATTATTTCAGATATTTTTATCTCTTAATAAATACTTTTTTTTTTATTTTTTATAATTTAACAGTTCAAAATCTTTAGTTAAGCTCAAAAGGATCTTTATCATTCCATCTAAATATTTTTTGATATTAAATATTTTAATAAATTTATATTATCATCAAATAATTTTTAAAGTATCTTTAAAAGTGAATTTGATTTTATGGTGAAAAAATTTGATTTTAAATAAATTAATTTTGACTAAGATTAATTGAAGAGAATGTAATTTATTAATGTTTGACTACATGAGGTAAACTTGAATTGAACAATAAAGTTAAATATTAAAATCAATTATAGAATAAAAAAATTATAATTAATTTTAAAAGTATAATTTTTGTGCTTTAAAAATGAATGTCAAAAATCAAATATACATTGTTAAAAGTATTTATAAAATTAAATATTTATTTACAAACAATACTTTTTTTAAGTTCATTGAATAAATGATATATCTTTTATATAATCAGAGATATATCAATTTTCAATAAATTTAGAAAATATAATTTTTTTATAAGATATATTAAGTAAAATAAACATTTTTAAAGTTACTTGTATTTTTATCTCTTTATTTTATTCAATTTATTAAATTAGTCTTTCATATTCCAAATTTAAATATTTTTGACCATTTTTACTTTTCTTCCCCTAAAAAATGATGAACTATCTATTTCTAACATATATTTTATTTATAAAATCCTATACATAAAATTTATACAATAATTTGCCACGTTTCACAAGTGTCATATTATTTAAGAATAGAACTAATTTTAAATATAAAAATATCAAAATAAATAAATATTCAAATTTAAAATAAATAAATAAACTAATTTTTTTTAAAGAAAGTGAAAAAAGAAAATTATACTCAATAGGCAATACATATATTAAATAATAAATAAAATAAAAGATTAGTAAAAAAGTCGCATTTTAAGTATTAACTTTAAAGAGAAAAATATTAAAATTATAAGTGATTTAAAAATAAGAGTTTATATACATGCAAAGATTGTCTAATAAAAAACTATCATAACTATTTTAAAAATATTTTTGAAATTTGGTAGAATATATATCATTCATTGAAATCAATGTTTTTTTTTTGAAATTTTTTTGAGTGTCGTTATATGATATATGGCGTATCAGTTCAATTCATTTGTATTTTAATATTGTTGTCATATCATATGGCGTCAGGCACGGATGCATCCATAGTGGAATGGGGTCAAGTGACCTCACTTGATTTTTTTTTAAAAATTAATAATAATTAATTTTAGAATATTGATCCCACATTAAATACATAATTGTCTTCATACTGCTCATTTAATTTGAATTCTAGAAAATATAGCTATTAATTTTATTTTATTATTTTAAAAAAAAAAAAAAAATTAAAAAGACACAAGTAAATTGTATTTGTATAGGTTCTTCTAATTATAAATTAATTTACATACATAAATATTTATATTATTTAATTTTTATTTTTATATTAAAAGAATTAACCTTAATTCTATTAATTAAAATTTCTGATTCCCTCCCGTATGGCGTATGTTAAAAGAAAATTAATTTGATAATTTTTAAAAAATCTCAATTGTGTTAATCTTTTATTTAAAAATATATATTATTTCAAAAAAAAATTCTCAATGTTCTCTATTTCCTTAAAATAAAAATCTTTTATTAAAAAACACAAACATCACCTCCCCACTTATCTACCATCTTTTTTTTAATTAGATAGACCAATCCCTCTTAATTTTATAAAAAGTCATTGAAATAAAAAATTCACAACTAGTTAGCATAAACAAAGGAATAAAAAGCATAAATATACATTATTCTTTGTCGAAACTAATATTCAAAATCCAATACACCAAGTTGCAAGAAAGAAACCAATAGGAGACCAGAAGTACCCACTACTGCCCTATCACTTTAAGCTCACACTCCCCCAGACAAATAGAAACAAGAATCCCCCAACACAGCCATACAATATTTTAGATTTTCTCTTTCCCCATCCAAACATGTACACCAATTAATCACCTACATCACCTAACCCTATCTTCTTCTCTCTGTTTTTTTTTTCAATTTCTTAATCATACTCCATCCTCTACTTATATATTATTTGATATTATATTATATTATATTATTATTATTCTCTCTACTAAATAACTAATGTCTTTTTCTTTTTTCTTCTCTTGGGTATATTTCCAACTTTGCCCTCAATTTACAAACCCAAGTCAACCAAAAAAAACATAACCAAACTATATTTTTTTCAGGCAACACTGATAATGCTATCCCCACCCCCACCACTATACTTCCCAGTAGACATAGTTTTAAAAGCCGACGACGGCGAAGAATGGCCGCTACTTTCTGGAGAATGTTCCTTTGACGGCGCTTGCAGCTTCAATGACAATGGCAAAGGCTCAATGAAAGAAGAAGAGGAAGAAGCTTTGTCTCTCAGATTCAAGTTAGCCATCTTAGAAGAAGGAGGCAGCATTGGTGTTGGCCTAATTAGCTTGGCTACTCTTTCACCATTGATTGCCGGCAATGCTACCGGACTAAGACCCATCGGAAATGGTGTCCCCGGGATGCCACCGTAATGTGAAGACGGATATACGCCGGGGGTAGGTGGAGGCAGCGGCGCTACGGTTTCTGGTTGAAATTGCTCTTCTTCCATCATAGTAGAAGATTCTATCACCTAAAATAAATAAACAAAATTACATTTTTTTTTCTTTTTATAGAAAATAAATTAACAAAATTACATTAAAAAAAAACTCATATAGAGTTCAAATTATATCTTTTATTAAACTCACATTAATGGTAATTTTTTTAATAGTAAAAAATGATAATAATTATTAAAAAAAAGTACACACAAATGTTAAATATAAGAGTTAGAGTTTAAATCTTACAAAAGTATTTTTATCACATATATATTATCAATATAAATAATTTTATGGTATAAAAAAAATCAAAGTAACTTTAAAAATAATTAATTCAAATTAAAATCAAACATGACAGCTGTTAAAATTCTATACAACCAATAAATATGAATTAACATCAATATTTATATAATAAAATATGAGAGTATAATATATGTATACTAATATTATATTATTATTAATTCTTAATTATTAAGTTTTTTTGACTCAATTATTAAGTTTTTTGACTGGAGAATTATTATTATTATTATTAAATAGGGAATCTAAAAATTTAAGAAAAATATTTTTAGACAAATAAAAAAGGAATTAATAGTAGATTACAGCTAAAAAGAAAAAGGAATTAGTAGAAAGATTAAAATAAGAATAAGAATAAAAATTACTGTATCGGTGGTGATATCAAAGAGACTAGATCTCCGGCGGCGGCGATTCTGGTTATGACGGCGGAGGAAATACTTCTGAGCATGACTAGCCACCTGAGTTGGTGTGCGAGTTTTAACAAAGCTTCTAGAAATTCCTCTCCAATCACCTCTACCAACCTGTTGCAATCCCAACAAGAACAACTTGTGTTCTTCTTCCGTCCAAGGAACACCTTCATTAAACCAAAACATTAATTAACTATTGTTTTATTAATTTAAAATTCAATAAAAAATTAACTACTGACCTCGCTTGCGTTCACGGGATCTGCCGGAGGCATGAACGATGTCATCGGAGACATAACCGGCGTCGGCGGGGTTGGAATCTTGAGGCGTTGGTTGTTCGTATTGAGAGAGATTGGTCATGCTGGCGCTTTTTCTGAACGGGTTGTTGTGGTTGGTGGCGGTGTTGGTTCCTCCGGTGAGTCGAACACCGAAAATCATGATGCTGTTCTCTCCTCCTCCGTCGTTGCATCCGTCGTTGCATGTTCGAGAGTTGTGGCCGTTGTTGCCACACTGAGAGCACGTGCGGGATAGAGACATCTTTTCGGTTTCGCACACTCGCTCAGATATAAAAAATTAAAATGCTCAATCAATCCACATGTAATCTAGAGAGAGATTATATTTATATCTTAAAAACAAGAGAGATGGGTGTGTTTCTCTCTCTATATATTTTATTTTTGATAAATATAAGGAGATGATTGGGGAGATTTGGAGGATATAATGAACAGATTTTTTATTTTTGGACAAGATTAATGAGGTTGATTTGATTTGATGTGTTTTGAAAATAGTCACGTTAATTAGGAACTTTGATTCTAGAGTCATTTCATTTTGTATTCTTGTTTGACTAATTTTAATTGGACTGTTCTGATTTAAAATTAATATTTAAGAAAAAAAAAAGAAATATTTTTTTTAATAGTGCTATTCAGATTAAACGGTTGATAAGAGATTGACAGTGTGATTAAGATTAAACAGTTGATAAATGTTTGGCAGTATGATTATGGCAACACCTGAATGCATGAGATTCAATTTCGTTAATTAGGCTTAAGATAGATAATGTGTTTCGTTAGATAGTCTTGATATGATTATAGTTAATGTTGCGTCGAAGTTAAGCTGGGCTACTAAGGTTAAATATGTGACATTAGCGATGTTTGCGTCAAATTCACACGTTAAATATTGAGGTTAAACGTTAAAATTATGTTTTAAAATTAAAATTAAAAAATTAAAATTAAATAGATTAAAATATCATAATTAAGATTTTATTAAACCCTCACGAGTCAGAGTATTTTATCTTTAAACCAATAATAATTTCTGTCAAACTTATAAGATTTTTCATCTAAAATTTAGTATAAATTTTTTTTTTATATTCACTGAAAAATCAATGTATCTGAATTATATGTTATCCAGATACATTGATTACTCAATATATTTAAAAAATAAATTTTTTTTATAGAAAAGATCAAAGATAATATTACTCACTTTTATGTCAAAAAAGTTAAAGATTTGCTTTAGGTCCTAATTTTCTTTTTAATTACTTATGAGATAAGAAAGGCTTTTAATGCAAAAATTAGAAGAGTATAAGTAAAAATAAGTTACTACTACTATTAAAGGTTACCTCCACTAAAAGTTTGTTTTAAGCCCAAACAAGTTTTGGACCCATACTCTTTTGTAAAAATAAAAAAACATTTAAATTTGTTGGTCCAAAATAATTTCTTGGTAGAGATTTAAAGTGACAAACGTGAATGACATAAGCAATATATACACACATTTTGTATATTATTGGTAATTGTCGTAATTTAGAAGATAGTGACATGGCATGAGATGGGGTTCATAATTCGTATATGCCGTGGGGAAGGAAAGATAGTGTGTGTTAAATTAAGCACTTGAATCATAGAAAGTAGACAAAACATAGTAATTATTGTTGTGTTGGTGTTTCGTTGGAGGATAACGTCGATGAATTAGAACCGTTATCTTTTGTGCCATATGTTGTCTTGGTTAGCACGAGACTAAAATGTGTGTTCAATGTTCGTTTAGCAATTAATAATGTCCAACAATAATTTTTTTTATGTAATGAATTCAAAATTGGAAAATGTAATATCCATTCGTTGGAAACGCGTAGGATACTAATCTAATCTCTTAATTGACTTTCTTTTTTTAGGAGAATCTGTAAAATTGACTGGAAAAATATTTGCTTCTTTGTATTATATGTCAAAATAAGATATATTCAAGATTTCCGTGAAAAGAAATGATATTCATGATTAATATGTTTTTTTTTTTATGAAACTAAATAAAATAATAATAATAAAATAGAGAAAAGAGAAGAAGAAAATGTATTATATTATTCACATTTTAAGTATTAATTTCAAATATAATATAAATTATATTTATAATGAATAAAAAATTAATATAAAATTATCTATTTATGGACATCCATAATTTATATTATTTATAACATTTTTATATATTTTTTTTTGTTAATATATCATTTTTTTCTTAACTCTACTTTTTTTTACTTTTAGTTTTTGTAAGAAAGAATTGTCTATTGAAATATTTTTAAGCTTGAAATATTATGGGATAGGTGGACTTTCGCTCATGCCGAGGACAATGATAATTTCTCTATCACATTTCTCATAGTTGAATTTAAATGAACGATAATCAGCACAAGATGTCAAATCACTTGCGGACAATTTTAAGTGCTCATATTTGAAATTTTGTTCTCTGTATAGCAATATGTTAGACACAATGTTGTAATAAAGTGTATGACAACTATAATGTGTAACTAAATGAATAAATGCAAAATATAAATAACATGAAAATCGATAACACAATTTGATGCAAAATAAACTACGTCTAAAGGGTGTTAACCCAATGAAAGAAAATTCACTCTTAATAGTCAAAAGTGCAAATTGGTCTGATTTGAACTCTCCTAGTTGAGTGTCTTTTTTCCTAATACTACACATGAACTTCGATCTAGGACTCCCCTTAAATCTGAGACCCCTCTCTCTGTGTTTTACTCGAACATTATCTCAAGTGTTTAGACAGTAAAAAAGAGTATGAATGATGAAACGATATTACAACTCAAATACTCTATTACTCAAATTATCTTGTGTGATAAGTGTCGCAATGCGAAAGACATCTGGCAGAAAAACAGAAGAGTCGTCACCGAATGTTATTTATCCCGACGCAGGGAAAGGAAACGATCGAAGAAAACTGGAAAAGAAGGGAGAAGACAAGGTCATTGCAACCAAATCTTGGATTTGAGAGTCGGTTATGCGAGATGAAGGTATTAGCACCCCCTCGCATCTGTTATACTCAACGGGATCCACGCTTGTTGTCTAATCAAAGGGTGTGTCAGGTAAAGCCTACTATTAAACGGAAGCGAGAACAAAGAAAAAGAAAAAAAAAGAGACTTGATAGGACATCGCCGCCCTATGCCTACGTATTCCCTCGTGCAATGGGAAAGTCAGAGTCAACGTAGTTCGAAAAATACTAGTGAAGGGAGAAAGTTTGCTCGCCAAGACATCATCATCTTGTGCCTACGTATCCTCATCTGGTATGAGAAATCAGAGCAGCTGTAGTTCAGCTAACCACAAGTTGCTTAGTGTTTTTTATGAGTGAAGTTAAGCTCTCATTCCAGTAGTTAGGGTCGATACTTGTTTGCGATAGAACAGAAAAATAACGTGCTCTTTCTGAAAATGGTTTGACAAACGATCCCGAAGGATAAAAAAGATTTGCATTTGTTTGTGAGTTTTAGACAAGTGAATTGATTTGATTTGACATTCGCATTGCACTAAAGTCTATGATATAGGAGCGAACGCGTTGCATGATCGTCCCCAGACGAGACGTACGCTAAACACTCTAAACAAGCAAGGAGAAACCCCTCACTCATCATTTCCTATATACTTAAGGCTCCTGGCGCACAATGTTCATCGTATTTATTAAGTATTTTGAAATTGTTTTAAGATGAGAAGAGAGAAAGACGCACAGAAGGTCTAAAGGGAAACTCGACCCTAACGTTGTCATGCAAAGTGGCCCTAAGGTCGGGATGCGAAAGGAAATTTTATCCTAATGTTAGCATGCAAAAAATGGACCTAATGTTGAGTTTAAAATGGCATAACCTAATGTTATCATGCATGGATTTGACCAAGCTTAATCGAAAATTAAGTTGGACTAGGAGGCCCTAAGGGAGCATGCAATGACAAGCCAAAAATAAGAAAACAAAGCAAAAACAACAGCTACAACAACGCTTCCTGCACAAAACAACAGTAAAATCCAGCACACAGGCAAAATAACTTTTAACAGTGCATGTTTTCAGGAAAAAACAGGTGTAAAAGGCAGTAAGGCAGAACATGTGCACATTTAACAGCATGTGAAACTCCAAAACAGCAGGTGTAAAAGACAGCAGCAATGCATCAATGCAAATGCATATGGATAGGCATCAATCATGTACAGTTATGTAGCAATACAATATCAAGTATGCATCCAAGATTGATCAATCAATAATGAACATGTTCCATCACCAAGCATAATCATGCATCAAAAGAAAAGATCAAAAACATGCCTTCACATTTAAGCAAACACACATGAATTGCAAACATAAACAAGCATCAAGAAAGAGTAATTGATTCACATGTGTAGACAATTAAGCATAAACAAATAGGCATGAACAAGTTTTAATAGCATCGCATACTTAAGCACTCATCAAAAGCATCATAGACAATTCGACAATTAATCGCATGAAACAAACACACAAACATGGAATCGGAAACAAAACATGAACATGAATCATATTTCCAGCAATGTAAATATCAAGAATAAGCAATCACAGTGGCACAAAGGATTATGCAACATGATCATCGCATCAAGAATGCAAAACGAACGATCGTGCACATGCGTTACGGAAACGAAAAGTTGCGCGTCGACGAATTACATTCAAACCATCATACAAAGTAAAACAACTCAAGAACAGTCCACATATATGCATAGTATCAATCCATGAAGATTAAAAATGGAAAGGAATCAAAACAAGCTGAAAATGCACAAAATTCACATTTTGCATCAGTGTTAATCGATTAACCATTTACAGTGCAAAAGTGGTTAATCAATTACCCTTTAGAAAAGCCAAAAAAAGTGGAAAAATGCACTGGTTAATCGATTAATTAGTTTTGCACTGTAATTCGTTAATCTTTTAACACTGTAAAAACAACAACCTAAAATTCAGCATAAAAGCACTTTTTAGCAACTTAATCGCTTAATCTCCACACGTTAGAACATGCAATTGATCACGAAAATTACATCAAATAACAACGATTAAACACCAATTGGATCCATCAAACATCAAGATCTACAATCAAATCCAACAATGAACCAATTCACATAAAAAAACTCAAGGATCTACATTGCAAAAGTTGTAAATAAGCTAGAATAAGCTTGGATCTGAAATTTACCAACCTACAAAGCGGAGAATTGCTTTGGTGAGTGTTGCAAACTGCAAAATGATGAATCAAAGTAAGAAAATGAGAGATATATGAAGCTTTAACAAGAAAATTTGAAGATCCAAGCAATAATCCATAAATAAGCAAAAAACTCTCCAAGAAGTGATTCCAAAACCTTGAATCTAGATCCAAACAAGTTGCTACTGCAAAATTTGTGAGGATGAGAGGAAGTAATGAAGGTCTATCTCTAGAATTCACAAATTCCAATGAAGAATTCGAGAATTCTAATGGAAGAGCTTTTGTGAAGGTTGAAGATGAAAATGAAGAATGAAAAAGTGAGAGAGAATTGAGAGCAAACTATGAAAAATGGAGGTGAAAATGAGAGTGAATCAGTGAGGTTTGGAGTGAATTCGGTTAAATAACCCCTAGGTTAGGGACCAAATTTGGTTTGGAGTATGAGTTAGTAATAGGAATGGGAATGAGGAATGGAATTAGGATGGAAATAGAATGGAAATTTGAATCTTTGGTGGAAATGAATTATGAAAATGAATTAAAATGAAACAATTCTAGATCTTTCTAGTGATGCACATGTGAAATCAAGTGGTAGAAATTTGGTTTAAATTCTGTAGTATTCAAAATTGAGGTATTTTTTCAAATTGTGCCTTGGTTAATCGATTAACCATTTGCCAGTGCAAATGTGTTAATCGATTAACACAAGGAAATTTTGAATTTTGGTGCCTTTTGGAGGGAACCTTGGAAAATCACCTGTTTCCACCTATTATGAGCCACATTAAGCCTCTGAAACTTGTATTTTGATACTGCACCTGAAAAATGCCTGAAATAACCTGTGAACTATCTCTTGCGCTCAAAATAACCTGCTGAAAAATATAATCTGGTATCCCATTGCTGAATAAAATGATTGTTGAAGTCTTTGATGCTTGATGTACAAACTTGCAATAGAAGAAAACCTTGAGCCATAAAAACACCTTGATCCCATGTCTCGAGAGTCAATGTCATGATATGCCAAAATGCAAAAATGAAAATGAACGAAACATAAGCCAGTTACGGTTAAAACGACAAGGCAAATTTTGGGGTGCTACACTAAGCAACCCAGAGCGGGACAAGATACTTCATATAATGAAGGACATTATGATTAACTTGTTGTTTTCTTATTGAATGTCTTGATCACATAAAGATATAATGTCTCACATCTTGGCAAAACCTCTTGCTTCACATGTTGCCTATAAAATGTTGACAATCATATGTAATAACAAACCCCTCACTCGGTAAATTTTTAGGAAAATACAACATGGAAGATGTTAGACATAATCATATGGACATTTTTCAAAACAAGTTTTATCACAACATCATAGAGCATGCATCACATTCATCTCCCTCTATTTTATATAAATGGGCAAATAGAGACAAAGTAATATCCATTTCGTCAAGGGCAACAAGCCAGAAAACTAGAAGAACAACCCAACATAGGGAAAAAACAAAAGAACCATTATCCCAACCCATTAAGGGAAATCACATCATCAGAGCAACGAACCTACACAGGGGTGGAGAAAAGAAACTAGAGTTCTGCCATACAAATGGATTACACAACAATTAATTAAATGACTAAAAAACACTTCATTATCCATCAAGTTTTTATTACGAGTCACCATTGAAAACAGATTAGTACTCCAAATCTTCACTATCTTCATCATCTTCACCACTGCCATGTTCATCATTTTTACCTAATGTCTCAACATCCTTCTCAGCATCCTGACCTATAGTTTGAGAGGTGTAATCCACAAAAACTTTGGGATTCATCATTTGAATGAGACCATCAACCTTACTCATCCTTGTTGTTCAATTAAAAATTATCTCTTGCAATGTCTTAGACATCTACATAAGCTCATTAAACATGTGTCCTATAACAGCTCCTAACATGGGAAGGACCTCTGAAATATTGGCACTTGTTAACAAATATGAAACGTGGTTGGTAGAATCCAAATTAATCACTCCTATTTTGTTGAGGATAACATACTTCACACTTAGACTTGATGCATACAAAAGATCCTTAGTAGGCCAATCATCATGAACATTTCATGTTATCTCCTATGTTATAGTCTTCAAGGATGGAATACAATCAACTATTATGAGTTTACCTCTTCTCAGATATTCATTTATGATGGTTAGGGAAAATCTAAAGGAGTGACCTCACACATGAACCTTCCTAAACTCGCTACTCCCTACATCATTGAACCTTTTTGGCAGGTTCATAATAAATTCTTTAACCAGCATGGGATATAATGGGCTAATATTAGACATCATCTTCCTGACATGTGCATCTTCTAACAACTCCATGATTTCATAACATTTCAAAGCTTCCTTTGACACTTCTCTCTCGGGGGAAATGTTTTTGTGGTAGACATATTTCCATTTCAAAACACTCTATTCAGAGTGGAATGAAACATTGTCAATGGGAACTGTTGGAACATTGTTAGCTAATTTCTTACCTTGAATAACCTTCTTACTTTTCTTACTCACATGAACTAACATGTTATCCAATTTTCTTTTGACATCTTAGCGAATTCCACTTTAGAACCTTCTTCTTTTTTAGTACGTACTTCTTCTTACTAGCAAAAATTTTAGTATCACTTTTCTTCTCTGCAGACTTCTTCTTCTTTAGAACATCCTCCTTTTTTATAGGCTTTTATGTTCTTGATTCGTGTGGCAGAATTTTTGATATTATTCTTATTGGGTTTCATGGCAAATATTTTTTTTTTCTTATCCTTCTTCTTGGATCTTTTAGCAAATACTTTTATGGTTTCATTAACATTAACGAGAGGAACTTCATCATTAATATTTTTAAAGATGTTGTTGTCGACATCATTCTGGACTCCAACATCATCAGAATTTTCATTGATGTTTGAGACATCTTGCTCAACATCATTTTGTGTTGGAGGCTCTCTCCAACATGTCCTCCAGATTTTTAATGACATTGGTTGGAACATCTTCAGTGGTAGTTTCAACTTCCTTGTCAACATCAACATTGTCATTGTCTTTTTGCCTTACATCTTGACTCATGTATACTTTGCTTGCATATGGTTCATCCATTAGGTTTTCTTCTTCAACCTATTAAGTACCTTTATCACCTTCCTCTGCACTTTCATCACAACTAACTTCTTAATCATCAATTTCTTCATAATCATTATATTTTGGCAGAATCTCTTTTATTTGAGGAATGTCATCAATGTTTTTGTTGACATCCTTGTTAGCATCATCCTAACTGGTACCAAGTTATTCCTTGCTAGACTCATCGTCTTCTGAGACATTTCCATTCAGTATGTTTTTAATATTAATATCCACAGTATGATTATTCATAGGTTTCTTTCCAATTTTATTATCATGACTTATTTTATATTTGTAAGAAGTTAAATAAAGAAATAAGTAAGTTGAAACAGATTGTCTCAAACTCTAGAGAAACCATCTCCTTCCTTGAAATTGAAAATCAAAACCTTATAGAATAAGTGAAAGCTCTTAGAGTAAGACTAAGTGTTTAAACTCAAGTATATTCCCCTTCTCACAACATCTTAATTGAATCCCACAAGTATAATTAATACGACATTTTGAAAAATGAAATAAAAATTTACAAAACAAACTTGAAGGATTCACTAAAGGAAGAGACAACTTGAATCTCCTTCTTGTAAATCAAAGAGCATAATACAAGAAAGTTGACTTAGGTTATAAACCTACTAATAATATTAAGAAGTTTGATAAAATTTTCCATGATCATACAATCTCTAAATGTAAAGCTCTTAAATGTAACTATTGCAATATAAATATCATTCTTTCTCTTTTTTGATTAATCAAGATAGGTCATGAAAGTAAATATGGTCATCCTCCCTCATATTTTTATAGAAAGCATGATGATCATCAAATGAGAAACATGCATACTTCATCTTATCTATGCAATTATGATCATGATGTGAAATCTTGTGATATATCGATTTATGTCACTAACATTTAAGGACCCTAAAAGATTTGGGTACCAATGGTCAAAAGTCAAGTTGTGATTACAGTTGAGAAAGAAGAAAGATTTTCTTATACAAAACAAAGGTAAAATTGTCGGTTCAAGAGCTTTTGGTAAGAGCCTTAGTTATACAATTAAGTTGTTCTGATTTTTGAAGTTTTATAGCATAATTAATTAATATTAAGCAAGTTGTATGACAAAGGTAATTGAGTATCATATAGTTCTTATATATGTATGGTCTTTAAAACCTCTAAAATAAATTTTTTCACTTTCTTCTATTAAAACTTTTTTCAAAAGACCATGACTATAGAAGAATTCATACATGTTAACTTTAGGGATCTAACCCCTTGTCTAAAGAGGTAGATGTTGTTGACTGTGTAGGTATTATTTAGAAAACATCGTTGGAAGATGATGATCAAGATAAAGATCAAGATCAAGGTCAAGAGGATGATCAAAGTCCAACTGAAGAGACTTAATATGAAGAAGTCAACTCAAAGAATCAAATTCTACCCAAAGAATGGAGTACCACCAAGAATCTTCCTATTTATAATGTTGCCAAAGATAATTCTTAAGGAGTTATAACTCAATACTCCCTTAGTAATGTATGTAGTCATATGCCATTTATTTCCCAAATTCAACCAAAGGAAATCGATAAGTCCCTCATCGAAAAAATTTGGTTTCTTGTTATGCAAAAAGATTAAATCAATTTGAAAGAAACAATGTTTGTGAATTTGTTCCCAAAGCTTCAGCGAATCAAGTGATTCGAACCCGGTGGATCTTATGCAACAATTTTGATAAAGATGGAAAATTTTTAAGAAACAAATCAAGACTTGTTGCAAAAGGATAAAATCAACAAAAAGGTATAGATATTGATGAAACCTACGCTCACGTATCTTGGTTAGAGGCCATAAGGATTCTTCTAGCTTATTCTTACGTCATGAATTTTAAACATTTCCAAATGGATGTAAAGAGTGTGTTCTTGAACGATTACAACTATGAGGAAGTGCTTGTGGATCAAACTATAGGTTTTATCAACCTAACCTTTCTAAATAATATTTTCAATTATAAAAAAGGCTTTATACATTCATAAACAAGCTCCTAGAGCATGGTACAGTTGTCTAAGAAATTTCTTGCTTAAGAATAAGTTTCAGAAAGGACAAGTTGATAAAACCATTTTTATCAAAACAATCTGAGCATAATATTTTACTTGTTCAAATTTATGTAGACGACATTATATTAGGTGTTACTAATGAATCCTCTTGTAAGGATTTTTTTATATGATGCAAAATGAGTTTGAGATTTCCATTATGGTAAGCTCCATTACTTCTTAAAACTACAAACCCATCAATCAAAAGAAAAGACATTCATAAATCCGACAAATTATTGTAAGGAAATTCTAAAGAGGCTGGTATGGGTAAGTCAAAATCAATTGATACTTTAATGGCTACATCGTGCAATTTGGACAAGGATGAAAGTGGAAATCCAGTTGAAGAAAGAAGATACCGGCTCTGTCCTTTATTTTACAACACCTTGTCCTGATATTATGTTTGATGTTTGTTTATGTGCATATTTTCAAGCATCCCCGCAAAAGAATCATATCTCTTTATGGTAAAATGTATTATGAGATATCTCATTGGCACACACCATACAGGTTTATGGTACCCCAAAGAGACGAATTTTGTCTTAGTTGAATACTCCAGATTTAATTTTGTTGGGTTTAAATTAGATCAAAAGAGTATCAGTGGTACATGTTACTCACATGGAAACACGTTTGTCTCAAGGCATAACAATAAACAAGCAAGTGTATCGATATCCACAGTTGAGGAAGAATATGTTGCAGTGGGTAGTTGTTGCGTGTATTGCTATCCACAGTTGAGGAAGAATATGTTGCAGTGGGTAGCTGTTGCGTGTAAGTTATTTTGATGAAAGACCATCTAAGTAATTACATAGTTAATCTTGGTGTTATCCTGATAAAATGTAATAACACTAGCACCATAAACCTCACGAAAATACGATATTTTTCCCTCAAACAAAACACATTAAGGTTAGACATCATTTCATTAGGGATCATATGGAAAAAGTGGATTGTGAAACTGAGCATGCGTCTTCATATAAGCAACTCACAAATATTTTCACCAAACCATTTTCTAAATAAAACTTATTTTTCACAAGAAATGAATTAGGGATATTAAACTAATCTTTCACAGATGAATACCTGTTAAATGTTTATTCTTCTTCTTCTTCTTCTTCTTCTTCTTCTTCACTTTCTCTATGTGGATTACATGATCTATGTGCTTGTTTGAGTCTGTTTTTTTTCCACCTTTTTTATAATGCCAAATGGGAAAGAAATATACGCTCAAGGGGAGTAAGGCATACTTTCTTTATTTGTTAGAGGAGTTTAACCACTCCATTTTATCACCTTATTTTTCTTATTTTGACCACCTCAATGAGAGATATGTTGCCATCATAAAAAATGGGGAGAATATGGATCTATATACTTACATATATTACAGTTAATGATGATTCAATCCATTGATTTATCATGATGGTTTTGATGATGACTCTGATGTTCAGTGGAGTCATGATTGTTGATCATTTGCTTGATCATTTTGATCCTCAATGATATTATTTCTCATCCTGGAGTTATCTCAAGCCTCTTCAAGGAGAAGATTCAAGGTTCCAATTAAGTGTTAAAGCCAAAGATAATGTACCAAGGAACCTGAAGCTTTAAAGTTATGACACAAAGGAAATGTGAAAGCTCGCATGGTTGGTTGTGCATATAACACAATATCTGAGTGACCAGAATATTATAAAAGTGATAGAGTAACTCATAATTTACTAAGACAAATCTCACACACTCAAAAAATGATTTTTCAGGCCCATTTCTTTTTGATAAAATTTCCATAAAATGTTTTATTCAAGTAGCTAGTTGATTACTAGCTCAAATAATCCCTTATGAGTGAAAATTACACAAGATAGTCGATTATCAGTTAGGGCTAATAATCAATTAGTAACAACCCAATTTGAAAGTTTTCCATATTTACACTACATAATCGATTATGCATATGTCATAGTTGATTATGAGCATTAAAAATCCCATGGATCATTCTCCTTTTTGAGCCACATTTTCTCATATATAAGAAGGGTGCCTCATCACTAATATTCATACCATAATTTGATTTTTAATCATTCTCTTCTCATTTTAACCACCCCCCCCCCCCCCCCTCACAGACACACACACACACACACACACGCACAATCTCTATTAATATTTCTTTCTCTAAAAGTATTCTTAGGGCCTTTGTGAGTGAAATACATTTGTGAGATTTTAGTTATACCAGTGTTGAACTAATTTATCAAGAGTGTGATTCTCATGAAGTTTCTCTTATTTGGTTATTGAGGTTATCTTGGTAAGTGTCGTACCTCGAAAAATACGATTCTCGCGATGGCCGCGGAAAATACTGTTCGAAACAGAGTCGCCACCGAACTTTATTCATTCCAAGGATGGAATAGGAAAATATCGATAAAACCTTTAAGGAGATAAGAACATGGTCATCGCAACCAATATTCCAGGTTCGGGAGTCGATTACGCAGAGGGAAGGTATTAGCACCCTCTACGTCCGTTGTACTCAACGGGAACCTCTTGATCGATTCGAGAGTAAAGTTAACTACGCTTGTTTGTTTTCTTCTAAGGCTTCTCCTATGGGGGGAAATGGTGGTTTTAAGATAGGGTGCTCGCCAAGGATTGGGGCCCTTGTGCCTACGTATCTTCACTTGTAAGAAGCGGAAAATCAGAGCATTCGTAGTTCGTGGGACTACGGGAAAAAGAGGGGATTGTGCTCGCCAAGATCATCGCAATCTTGTGCCTACGTATCTTACATTCAAGGGGGAATGAAGAATCAGAGCAGCCGTAGTTCGGCTGACTACGGATAAAGGATTTGTGTTTGACGAACGAGTGTTTAGGTCGCATTCTAACTGCTAAACGTTGGCTTGTCTGCTCGCTAGGGGAGGTTGAAGCACGAGTTTGTTATGCGCGAAAGAAGGGACTAAACAATGTTCGGGGAAGAGTGTATGGGTTGAACGAGAGTTTAGGTCGCATTCTAACTGCTAAACATTGGCTTGTCTGCTCGCTAGGGGAGGCTGAAGCACGAGTTTGTTATGCGCGGAAGAAAGGACTTAAACAATGTTCTTGGCAAAATGTGTTTTGAGTTGTAAGGATCACACGAGGGCGAGGAATTTTGTGTTGAGAAGTTTTGGTTTGTTGAGTATTTTGTTTTGTAAAATAAGATGGATTTGACTAGGTTTTAAGGTTATATTCGCACGGGGGCAAGAAAGAGATTTGATGTGGTTGAATGTTTTAAGGGATAATGACGACTACTCGATAAACGAGACGTCACTCTCGCAACCAATTAGTCGGGATATCGTTGGAATGCTAGATCCCAACGACACCTTTTTCATTCAATTAATTAGAAAATTGTATTTGAATGGACAATGGCGGTATTTGTCCAAATAGTTAGGACGCGTGTTTTAGGAACGAAAGTTCGAATGACACGCTACCTAAGGCGTACGCCTCAATAGTTGTCATTCAAGAATTCAAGGAGTGCGAGACTTCAAGAACTCAGTTCTTTCGTAATTTAATTTAGAAAAATAATTTGAATGGATTAGCGTACTCGGACTAGGCGCGCTAGGTATTCCAAAAATGTAAGATGAAAAGGAGGTTACAACCCAAAGTGTACACCTTGAGAGCAATCCTTCGAGAACTCAAGAAGTGCTAGACCTCAAGAGAAAAGTTTGTTTTAAAGAAAAATACTCGAGGTAAGTCGAGGTTTGAATTTAATTTTAAACGTGTGTACTAGCAAAGTGGGCTAGTCTTCTAAGTGACCAACTAGAAATAATTGATCAAATAGGTGTCACTGTAAGGAAGCCCAGGATTAAGCTTTAAAATGTTGTGTATGGTGATCGAAGGTAGAAAATAACTCGACTAATCGAGATTTTATTTTAAAAATTATTTAAAGGTTTTGAAAAGAATTGAGCATTTTAAAAATAAATGACGAAACGACCGCAACTCAAGGTGTGCGTCTCGAGAGTAGTCGTTCAGAAATTCAAGGAAGGCGAGATCCAAGAATTCAATTGTTTGAAATTGGTTTGAGAAAAAACTAATCATAATATATTATTTTAACTTAACTAATAAAGTATAATTTTTAAAAGTTTAATATTTAATATATTTATTTGATAATAATTTTGAGATTTATATTTTTTTAAAAAAAGAAGAATAATTTGAATTTCATTAAAATATCTAATTAATAAAAATTGTTTATTGAGTGAAAAAACAATTTGGAAACCGAAAGACGGAATAACCACAACTCAAAGCGTGCGTCTCAAGAGCGATTGTTCAAGGACTCAAAGAGTGCTAGACCCCAAGAGCCCACTACTTTCGATAGATTAATTTAGGAAAACAATTTTAAAAGACTAGAAAAATAAGTCAAAATTAATTAATTAAAGTTTGATTAATTTATTTAGAAGATTTTTTAAATCTAATTGTTGTTTATATACAAGTTAGTTAACAAATTAACTGAGGTGAAAAAGACATCAACATCAATCAATGAGGATAAGTAATAAACTAAATAATCAATGAAATTTATGAAAATTAATCATCGAATTAACTAATTAATGAAGTTTAGTCCATAAATTATTTAATTATTAAATTAACTAAAACAGTTAAAATTATTTAAATCAATGAGAAGAAATATTGGCCTATCATTCATATTTATATACGTGAATAAAGAAAGTACCAAGGGGTTATAAGTCAAGCCTTGCGAGAGCAGAGATATGCCGCCAATCAAGTTTGTAATCGAGACTAATGCAAGCAATATGATGAGTATTATGAGTCTATTTCCAATTATACTAGTCACACTCACATAGATATTTTGCATCCAAAGCAAAACCCAATAACATCCCTGTATGCAAACTTCTACAACAGTTGTGATTGACGTCACAGCCGACCTCAGATTAAGAATGACTTGCTATGCCTATGTCAATGTTGTCTCCGTCGCTACCGCCTGAGTTATTATTCGTGCGTGAGCCGTTGTTGTGGCACTGTTGTGAGATGCGTGACGGTGCGATGCAAACTGCAACTTGAAGGTTGCTGCTGCCGGCTGCTACTAATATGACACAGAGCTGACGAGTTGCGAAACCGAGTGACAAATATCGTTGCTGCTAAAGCTGTTGTTGGCGGTTGGAAGCAAAACTTAACAACTTTGAAACGGCCACAATTCACACTAGCCAAGCTGCTGTTGATTGTGCCCTGTCAGATAACCAATTCAAACTAATTCCCTTAGCTTGCATCGTCGCCTTCCTCAGCTCGGCATGACCACGACATTTATCCACTTACTGACTTATGATGATGAATTAGCAGGATCCAAACCTGTCAAAAAGAGAAACACAATAAACAATATCTAACAGCAACTAGGACTGATACCAATGTTAGAACTACAGCATTGCCGTCAATGTCGCTGAATGCACATCACTATGGTCGTTGAAGAAATATTCATGGCTGTTGTCGAGTTGCCCTGTTGTGTTGCTGTGGATGTTGAGTCGGTGGCTTCAATTCTCGTTCCAAATTGATATTCTTCTTTGATTAGATCCTGAGACTTCCACATGAATTAATTGGTTTGACGACCTGCAAAGTTCACCAGCCTCCGCATACGGGAATACAAGCTTTACAACACCAAATACTACTAGCAGCATCATCAACAACACATTATTTATGACATACCCAAATATGGCAGAATCACCACACAAGCAACAAAAGCTCAGCATACACTCTTCATCAATATTTCAATCAAAAGTGAATTTAATAAATAACATGTATGCAGCCAATGTAATATTCATTGAAACAGATGTTCAAGCGGTGCAATTCTATAATGCCAATATTTGCAAACATTCTATATTTAATTCAAACCAACGAGCAACTGGTATGCAACAAAGTTCATATTTGTTTCCACAAGAACACAAGCAGCAACTGAATTCAAACCCCATGTAAACAATTTTTGTCAAAAATAAAATCATTTTTGAAACCTAAGAAACATATACCAACTGCCTGTGTACCAGTAAGAACAAAATCAGCAGCAACAACTCTGACAATAGAACAGTTTTGAATCCACAACATCATGTAATAATTATACCACAGCCATACTCAAATTTATGCTAGCATGAAAACAAATGAGGGAGGCATGACAGGTTTTCATACATCAACCAAAATCCAAAGCAGTGTAGTATATCGATGATATTTGGCACAGTTCATGTAAAAATCTAGCATTAACAGAACAAAACAAACACACATTGTTGAAGTAAGTGTCATCACAGAATACTAAAGTTTTACCACAAAACCAATCATGAAACCACATGCCACAATGATATTGGAAGTGAAATTCAAATTAATACTAAATGTTGAGTTCAGAATTAATATGAATATCAACAATATTTACAGTGAATAGGATTCAAGTTTCGAACAACAATGTTACGAATTATCATACTGAGCCGCATTGCGGTAAGATAAAGAAACCAAATCAATTTGTGGACAATGCAAATTCAAGTAAAATGCGACATTTGAGATAGACGCTACTCACAACACCATGACAATTTTCTCAGTATGACAAAGTTCAGCATATCGAGCAAATATCTTCATTGTAACAACAATTTTGAAATCTGAACAGAACACCAATAGCAACAGCAAAACGCAATCAAAATTGAACACCCTAAACTGGAAGAAGTCATAACTTGCTAATGAAACGTGATTCAATACACATAAGAATCACTAACAACTTAAACATTCGATTTTCACATGATGAAAGCTTTAATCCCAACAAAAATTCACATACGTGATGCTTATATGCTATCATAACATAAGCAACGAGGGGCAATTAACATCATAAAACCATTGAATCAAAATTTAATTCCCAAAACAGCATAGCTAAACTTGATTTGAAAAATTTACCTCAATGCCGATTCGTTAACAGAACCAGTACTAGCATAGGAACTCCATGTTTATAACATAAATGCATTTGCAATATAACATACAGGATTCCCAATAAATTATCGAACGACTACTGGTATGAATGTTGTTGATGTTTCCATAGACGAAACGCAAGAGGTTATTTGCAGCTGAAGCTTGTTGTAATCTGCGACTTGGTTTGTGTCTCGAGTGGAACCGCCACAACCGAGTTGTTGTCGTAAAGTAGAGAAGCTGAGTTGTTATTGCGGGAAACAGGGTCGAGATATTGGTATCGACGCTAAATGTTGTTGTTGCTAATGTTGTTGAACACGTATCACTGTGGTGCGCCGCGTATGGTTGTTGAAGAGAAATTCATGGCTGGTGGATGTCGGTGCGGTTTGAGCGATTGTGTGAGAAACAAGGGTTAGGAGGTGTAGGTGATGATTTGTGAGTTGATAAAAGTGAGGTTATACACAGCGGCCGTGTTTTAGTGGAGAGGTTGAGGGTTTGGCCATGATGATGAAATTTAGGGTTGAGGTGAAGGAGAAGATGAGGAAGGAGATGACTGATGGATTGTTGAACGTCTATGGATAACGATGATGATGTTGAAGTGATCGGGGAAGGAGAGAGACGGTGGGGTGAGATCGGCGAGGTCCGGTGAAGGAGAGGGAAGGATTTGCGACTGGAAGCTGAAGTGAGGGGTGGAGATGGAATTGGCGGCTAGAGGAGAAGTGGGGAGAGTGATGAACAGTAAACCGATTTTTTTAGGGTTAGAAAGGGGGCTAGGGTTACCCTTCAAACTTAGGGATCCAATGAACAGTAGCTCCTTCTCTCTTATAACAAGGAAGCTGAGTCATTCTCAGCATAGGCCCAATGGGCCTCGTCCAATTCCACTTCTAATTCCTTTTTTCTTTATTTTCTGATTCTAATAACTAATAATTAATGAACCTATTTTAATTAACTAGTTCTAACTCTAACTTCAATTTTAATTTTAATTATAATTTAACTAATTACAACTCTAATTAATTCTAATTTCAAAATTAATTTAATTTCTTATTAAAAACTAAATTTCTTAATTTTACCCTAATTTTATTTCTTAAATCTCAATCTAATTCAATTATGTCTTGAACTTTACAAGCTAAATCTAAGTTTGTCACAAACCGATTTAGAATCCGGACATAGCCTAACGCCATAATAAGCAATTTGTAGTGATGCTTAAACAACTGTTAGAGAAACTTGTAGTCAAGTGGAACTAAGGTTTAAATTTCTTGAAATCCAACAAGTATGCTGCGAGATGTATCTAATCATGTATTTGATGTCGTTGACTATATCATATATATCTGATCGTGATAACGAGGACACATATGAGTTTGGGTATAATGGAGGCGTGCTCTTCCCATCATAAATTGTTAGGGATTATAACCATAATGTGTACACACGTGGTCTTTATAAACGAAGCCTTAGGTAGTCATAGCCAGAAGCCGTGAAGCAGTAAAATAATCATTAAATACTGAAGTAGGACAAATTTGGGGTATGACAGTAAGACCTCTATTTAGTTTCTGAGATTAGCTAGTCAAAATGTAGTTATTGGTTTGTGAGCTTAACTTGTGAAAAACTCCACTTGGTTTGAGGGATCAACCTGTTAAAATCTCTCAGTTGTTTGTAATAAGATTATTGGGAATAACCTGGTAAAAGCTCAATATATATTATTAGTGGAACTATGAAGAAGAATTTCTTGAGGAATGAGTAGGCCAAGAGTTCGATTGAACCTCTATAAATCATGGTGCAAACTCTCTCTCTCTCTCTCTCTCTCTCTCTCTCTCTCAATTATTTACTTTCCTTTACATTTTTTGTCGTTTCATTTTTTTTTTGCTTTTTAATTATACTAACACAAATTGCTGCTTTTAGTAATTAATTTTAATTCAATCACAATTTTTGAATACCACAATTCACCCCCTCCTCTTGTGCTTGGATTCACTTGTTCAACATAATCTTGTTCATTATATTGTGAAGTATAATTTTATTTAAGAGATGGTGTGAGAGAAGTTTGTAGAGTCTTGAAATTATCATGCATTCATAGTTGAGGAAAAGGAAAACGTGGCTAAAAATATTTATCCTAATAGATTTTCTCGTGAAGGATATGACAAACATAAGGAGGTAATGATTAGTGAAAAAATAAAATAGAGAAAACAAGAGTTGGGAGAGAGCTCAATAAAATTAAGGAGGAGAATATACATCAAATGCTACGCTTAGTTGATGAAAAGATTGTAAGTATATTCATTGTTTAAGAATATTAATTGTTGGTTAATTCACTTTGGTATTGAGCTTTTATTTGTGTTGTAGAAATCGTTGGTTGAAAAGATCGATTAATGTGCATTTGCTCCAAAGAGACACCATGATATATTAGTAGAAGCCATTTAAAGAAATGAGTATGGTAGGAATGTATGTGATGTTGGAAGAGGTATCTTCTAACACTACAACAAGCTGTACTTTTTCTAACAAACTTTTATCTCAGTCAATTAATCCACCAAAGTAAAATTTATTCTAGTAGATGTGTTTCTTTCATTTTAATTTTTAAGCCACTTTTCCCCCAATCAATATTACTAACTGTCAAGAAAGGTCTCTTAGGGACACACTTCAAATTCTAGCACCAACAATTTTGTGTTTCAGTCATTTTAAAAGTGTCGTTTGACTTTTATTTTCATTTTTAAATTAAAATTAAATTACTTTTCTCCTTGGTCATCTTTAACAACCATGTGGAAATGTCCTCAAGAACACGCTTCAAATTCCAACACCAACATTTTTGTTTTTTATTTATTTTAAGTCATTTTTCTCTATATTAGTTTTAGCAACTGTGAGAACAAATGACTTATATTTCAAAAAAAATAAAGAGTGAGAAAAAATTGAAAAGGAAGCACCATAATATGTTGTTTCTTTTCCAACTTTTTACCACTCATCATTTTCTTTTTGAATTATAATATCTTCTCAATTTTTTATTATCTTAAAAATTTTGGCTCTAAAGATTAATTTCAAGGTTCAAGCATACAACTTACTTGATAAAGTGAAATCGAACATTAATCTTCAATTTTTTTTCAAAATACTATTTTAGCATCTTCAAAGCCAATTCTTCAAAGTCTATGATACAACAATAACAACACAACAAAAAAATGATGTTTTCGAGTTTGGTTTATGGAGAAGTTTTGTTTTCTAGCTTAGTTTAGGGGAGATTATAGTTTCGTTAATGGAAGATGAAGTTTATAGGCGGAATGAGTTAGGTTTAGGGAAAAGGTGAATGAACATAAAGCTTTTATAGACAAAGCTGGCTAACCATTCCCCTTGGTTGCTAAAACAGATCAAGGTTAAAAATATTTCTACTCTTTAAAAAAATTAATATAGATTAAGTTTCCCCATATTTAGTAAAACTGACCGAGGTGAAAAGTTATTATTTTTCTTTTTTATTTTAAATTACAACAAATTAGATAAATGAAATTGTAACTTATTTCTCTTTAGAACTTAATAGTTCTCTAGAAAAACCCCATCTTCATAACATACAAAGTACCATTTCTTTACTAACCTCCATCATATCTTCTCCAACTCGTACAAAGTAAGGAAAGAAAACACGAAACTCACAAGAAGGAAACACAATACTCATTTCTTTGATTTCTTCATTACATTTTTGGTACGTGAAACATATCCATCATTCATGTTACAATAATGTTTTTGTTTTGTTGAGACCTTAAATCTTAGAGGTTTAATATTGTTGTTATTGATATTGAGATTGAAGTTTTTATCTCATTGTTGTTGTTAAGATGAAATTAAAGATTTTGTGTTGGAGTTTTTGTTGATATAAGTAAAAGGCTTAATGTTATTATTGTTATTGAGATTGAAAGTTTTATATTTTTTTTATTTAGATTAAGATTGAATATTATATCTTGTTATTTTGTTGATATAAATAAAAGGTTTATTTTTTATGTTATCATAGTTATTGAGATATAATGTTTTATGTTGTTGTTTTTATTGAGATAAGTAAAAAGTTTATTGTTGTAGCAGTTTTTTTTTGTTTTTGTGACAAGTAAAAAGGTTTATTGTTGTTGTTATTTAGAATGAAAGTTTTATGTTGTCATAAGTAAAAGGTTTAATTTTATTGTTGTTATTGAGATTGAAGGTTTGTGTTGTTGTTGTTGTTGTTGAAATTGAAGATTTAATGTGCGTCTAATTTAATATAGGTGTAGATTTATTCTAATATGATTTAGTAATGTCTTAATTTTACAAATTCTTAGACCCCTATAGTACATAATTTTTAGGGAATCAAGCAAACATGATTGAAAGATACAGACAAAAACGATTAAGAGATTCAAATAAAGTTTATTTTCTAGCACCATATATCTATTGATAAGTATTTGTGAATTTTTGTTTTCCTATATATATATATATATATATATATATATATATATATATATATATATATATATATATATATATATATATATATATATATATATATATATATATATATATATATATATATATATATATATATATATATATATATATATATATATATATATATATATATATATATCATATGAGAATGTCATTTTTATGTTAGAACATGTGAATGAATATGAACCATTAGATTTTAAAATAAATGGTGGAGATTATGTGTCAGTTTTTCTTCTCTCTCTCGTCATAAAAAAATTCTAAATTTTATACCGCTTGAATAAGTGTATTATTTGTGACATTTATTTATCTATAATTACATGTGTTTTTTGTGTTTATTATTACTCATTATATAAAAGACTTTATAAATATTGTATATGTCAGCATTGTTGATTTTTAGAAGTGTGGATCTACGTGCTTGCAAGTATGAAGACTGTAACAACATATTAATTTGATTTTGATGGTGACAACACTCTTAAGAGGAGTTTTCATGAATCTTGATGTTTACGGAAATGATTGTTCAATTGATGGTGCTTGATATGTTTTCTCAAGTGATAGTGATTAACAAGTTGTTGTTAATTAGTCTTTCTATTCAAGGATATGATTGTTCAAGTGATGGTGCTTGATGTGTTTGCACAAGTAATGGTGCTTGAAATTTTTTTAATCAAGTGGTCGTACTTGGTATGTTACTCAAGTAATGGTGTTTGATCAAGATGAAGCTTGAGTATTATTTGTATAATTGGAGATCAAGTTTTTTGTGCCCATTTGTGAAGATAACGCTTAATGTCAAACGACATCCAATGAAGTCAGCAAAGATCATTAATTAAAGTAATTTTTCTAATGATAGAATTTATTATGAAGACTTATCTCAAGTCTCATTAGAATAACATTCAAGGTTCCGATCAAAGTATGTCAAGCTATCCTATGCAAGATGATTTTGAATATCAAAGTCATATATTTGAAGCCAGCACAATGGTTGTTAAATGACTATTAAGTAAATACTTCAGCTTCAAGGTTCACCAATGGTTTGTCCTCTCAACACTCCGATGATGGTAATCAAATTGAAGATTTATAAAGCCTCATAAAGCTAGAAGATTCAAGGTTATTGTGGGATGTTAAAGTCTAATATGATGATGTCAAGACTTGAAACTTCAAAATTGTGAAAGAGAGGAAGTGTGAAAGCTCTGTTGGTCGTGTTTGTCTCAGGGACTAATGATATGTAAAGACACAAAGGTATTTATGGATATATTATGACTAAATCATACGCACTAAATTTTTTTGAGAAGCCTCTCGTATTTTATTTAAATCACGTAACAATGTTTTTACAACTAGTCAACTAATTAGGGGAAAGTCTGATTGATTGGAAGACCTTTTACAACTAAATAATTGATTAAACCAAGTACCTAATTGATTATTTTCTATTGGTTGAGTCTAGAATTAAATGGCACAATCTCTTAATGATTGACAACAACTACAAATCAAAATATTAATTTTTGGTGTCAAGTAATCAATTAGGTCTCTCATATATTTGATTATTAGGTAAAATAATTGATTAGGTTTATCATCTAATCGATTAGATTACTTAAATTTTTCACTGAATGTTTCCAAATTTATACCACGCCTTAGCCTATAAATAGAGAGCTTCTCTAACACTTTTTCATATTCAGAAAATGAGTTTAAATTTCACTTTTCATTTCTCCCATCATTTCTCTAAATCTTTAATTATTCTCACATATATTTATTCATAGTGCTTTAAGTGTATTCTTGAGTCTAAATGAGGATATTTGTTTTATTTGAGGGATAAATTGTAATTTATCAAAAATGTATTACTCTTATATAAAATATTATTCCATAGGAAGTTGTTTGGTTTAGATCTAAGCTAAGAAAAGCTATTGTATTTTTGGGGGATTGTCTTAGGAAGATTCCATTTGGTTTTTGAGTTTTTCCTTGAAGAAAAAACTCTCTTTTGGTTCGTGAAAATAATCTGGTAAAATCTCCATAAAACTTCTTAATCTCATCTTGATTAAAATCCTATATCAGTTCGAGTTCAGCTTGGTTAAAATCTCTCTTGGTTCCTTAGTTCAATCTGGTATAAAAGCCCAGTTGGTTTGAGATTTGTTCAATTGAAATGTCATCTGGTTCGTGGTCAGCCTGCTCAAAACCCCACTTCATATTGGAGGATAGACAATCCAAAATTATGTCTTGGTTCAAGATTAACCCGTGGAAAATATCTGTTAGGTTTTGAGACTAACTGCTTTAAGCCTAGCTCATTGTTTGGTTAGAAGTTAGCCTGAAAACCTCATTTCCTTGTATAAGGAGGTTCATGGGAAAATCCTTCTAAAGTCTCCCAAGTTTATTAGATACTCTCAAAAATAACTCTTGGGGACAGGAAAAGGTCATTCAAGTCCAAACCTGTATAATTCTTTGGTGTTCTTCTCTGCTTCTTATCTCTTTTACTTTACATTAATTTTCTTTCCTATGTTTTTCCGCTGCTATTTATTCATTTGCTTTATAAAATATTTTCAAACTCTGATTTTGCAAATGATTTTATTTTAAACCAAAGTTTTTAAAACCTCCATAGTTCACCCTTGTTATGTTTGGAGTCACATTTAACACCCTATTTTTTCCCGTGTAACTGATGAATAAAATCAAAGTAATTTAAAACGATCAACAATAATTAGTATGCTACCTCAACATTAACTAGCTCAAGTCATTGAATATGTAACACAAATTAAATTTTAAAATATAAATAATAATAAACAAGTCTGAAATCCAATATTATTCTAGCAGCGAAAAAACATCAACAACTGATTAGTTACTATTCAAACACAATCATAACAAACGATAATTATAATAATTTATTAATCATAAGAGATTAACATGAAATCTCCACCAAACATAATTTAGTAGAAATAAGCGTTCCACCCTCAGTGTTACATAATAGAGAAGACGCCGACTCAACAAAATCATAATGAAGAACACTCTCTTCCACTCACATCCACGCCTCTACTGCGGATTATCTGCAAGATGCCCATGTAAAGGCATCATTCAAACAAAAGGGATGAGAAATCATAATTATATAAAGAAACTGCAATAATAATATGTAAGCGTACCATCATCATATACATAGTCACCCGTTCCACAATTCAATATCCACACAATCCAAATATCATAATATAACAAGTATGCAATGCAATGAGACTTAACTTCATGACTCAATGCATGTGGTACCAATTGTGAACTCTCAGGTTCACACGCTCCTGATCCTCACCATAGGATCAGAGCCCACTTAAAATCATTACCATCACCATAGGTAACGCTTCACTGATCCCCACCTGAAACCAACTACTCGCACCCAATCCCCACCATATGATTGAGGCTCACAAAAACGGACCACCATTCAAACTCCATGATGCATGATTCATAAAAGACATGCAACAACAACAACAAGAAGTACAATGATATTCACCTAAACCAATGTACCACACCAAAATTGACCACCAAACACCAAACACACACTACAAGCATTAAACAATAGTGTTATAGTAATGTAGCAAGTAATAACACTCATTCATGCACAATACCACACCAGAACATACACACCGCATACTATCCAACACCATTACGCACCATTTAAAGTCATTTCGAGGTACTAAAACTATTTTAAAATAAAGTTCACTGTGTCAGCTTCCCAACGCTTCAAACAACACCTTAAACGGGCCCTCGAAACTCAAGTTATGAATTTTTAAAGTTGACACAGCAGGTGTAACCAGTTACACCCTTTAAAACTGCCCAAATTACGCTACTTTTTGATAGTGTAACCGATTACACAAAAACTTGTAATCGGTTACACCTTTGAAAAAAATCACTTTTTATAAAAGTTGTCTTAGGTGTAACCGATGACACCAAAAGTGGTAACCAGTTACCACTGCGACAAAAACACTTTTCTGCTATTTTTGATACGAAAATCAGTTTCGAATCCTTCCTAAAACCCCAATTTTCATAAAGATCATATATTTGAGTTTCACACTCTAATTCCTACCAACACCCAACATCAAAACATTCACTCAACACACAAATCATGCAAACACATATCATACAACATAATCACACAATTGCATAATCTATAGCATAGAAAAAGAATTCAATTAATGAGAAACCAAACACACATCCACATGTTATCAATCAAAGCCCTTATACAAAAGAAAATCTCACCCTTACCATAATTTTCCAGCAAAAGCATTTCAATAATTGATGTTCTTTTTCCTTCTTCCTCAAGCCCTAACTCTCTCTTCTCTTTCTCTTCCTTTTTCCTCAATTTTCACGTACTGTCTGTTCTCCCTTTATTTCCCTTCTTTTTCTTCTTTTATTACAATTTCATTTCTAATTTAATTTTTTATTCCAACTTTAATGAAATAAATATCACACTCAAACTTTAATGAAATAACTATCACACCCACTAATTATTTATTTTATTATATCCATATCACCATAATAATTAAAAAAATACATATTTAATTATTACTATTACTATTATTTTATTTAAATAGTTCTAATTAAATAATAGTAACAAATAACACTCTCCCGCCACCCCAATGTCTCTACACTTTTACTTATACACCCCCAACACTCTAAGTTCCACTCTCTAGTCGACTGCCCTACACCTAAGAGTCCCTATAACACATCCAAACATCAAATAACACATACATTTCACATTATATATATATATATATATATATATATATATATATATATATATATATATATATATATATATATATATATATATATATATATATATATATATATATATATATATATATATATATATATATATATGCATGAAAAATTAATTAAATAAACTGGGTGTTACAACTCTCCCCCGCTTAAAATAATTTCGTCCTCAAATATTTACCTGATGCGAACAACTCCAGATACGACTCTCGCATCCTACTCTTCAAATCCCACATCATGTTCCTTCCTGCAACTCCTCCCTAAACTACCTTAATGAGAGAAATCTCCTTGCCTCTCACCCTTTTCATCTCATGGTTTTCGATCCTCACAGTTAAAGCTTCAACTATAAGATTATCTCTCACTTGCACATCATCCATCAGAATCATGTTGAATAATCTTGATTTTAAAGCACATCCAACACCGGTCACCGAAGTGTGTAATGCCCCGATTTCGATTATTCCTTTTTCGTTGAGTCCTTTTGGTTTAATTGGGCGAATAATTATTTTGAGGCGGAATTTGCATGGAAATATGTTATGTTTACATATTATCCTATTTTAACCGAGTTTGGGAGTTTTCGGAGAGAATAGTTTTGGAGGGTATTTTAGACATTTCCTATTTAATGATAAGTGGGATATTTTATGAGATATTAAATTAGTAGATGTTTTGGAAAAATAATGGAAAAGATATAAAAGAGGAAAATAGAAGAGAAAGGGGGAGATAGTAAGAAAGGGAGGAAAGAAAAGAGAAAGAAAGAAGGAGAAGAGAAAAAGAGGAGAAAGAAGAGGAAACTTCGAAAATCATCAAGATCAACCAAAGCTTGCAATTAATCAGGTAAGGGTGAGAATGTTTATCATCTTAATAATGTATAAGGTCATATATGTGCTAGATTGGAATCGTTTGGTAGTTTTTCATACTTTCCATTTTTAGGTCGAAGTTGGATTAATCGATAGAAATCGTTATTTAACGGTTAGAATCGTGTTTAGATACCGTATATTAGTCAATATATGTTAGGCTAAGGCTATTGGAATAACATTGGATTTAATCGGGTGATTTCGGTGAGTTTGGAAGAGTTGGAGCAGAACTGAATATTGTTGTTCTCAGGCGACTCGCTAGCAGTTCGCTAGGCGAGCACGCAGCAAACGTTCGCTAGGAGCTCGCTAGGCGAGCGTATAGCGAATGGTCCCAGACTTGGGACAGTGGTGTTTTGGTCTCCTTCGCTAGCCGCGAAGGGAGTAGCGAAGAGCTCACTGGGGGTTCGCTGTGGCAAACGAGGTAGCGAACAAGGTCTGTAGCTTCTGTTTGTGCTCGATAGTAGTTCGCTAGGCGAGGAGGTAGCGAACGCTCGCTAGCAGCTCGCTAGGCGAGCGTGTAGCGAACGTAGCAGAGTGATTTTTCTCTGCTGATTGTGTGCTGTTGTGGCTTGGGGTTCCGGTTGCGATCGACCCTTCTCTGATTTAAAAGTTGGTGTACTGGTTTGTGATGTGCTATGGGTAGCCGAATGGCGTGACTCCTAGAAATCGATTTTTATCGGGAATTAGTGGCCGTTTGGCAATTTTAAGCGTTTGTCCAAATTGAATGGAAATGCATGATAGGTTAGCATGAGAGCTCATAGATTGTAGTTACCTATGTGAGGTGAATACGCATAGTAATGTAATTACGAATATGTATGCGCGTAGAGAAATGCCGTGAGTCATTTTGCATAAAAGGCATTATGATGGACAATCTAGAGATATTTGATCCCGTGTAGGATCTGCAGAACCTCGCTTGATGCGATGGTTATAATTGATCCCTTGGAGGATTTGCAGAACCTCGCTTGATGCGATGGTTATAATTGATCCCGTGTAGGATCTGCAGAACCTCGTGTGCCCTTGTGGGGTGTGAGCGATGGTTATATTTGATCCTGTGTAGGATCTGCAGAACCTCGCTTGATGCGATGGTTATAATTGATCCCTTGGAGGATTTGCAGAACCTCGCTTGATGCGATGGTTATAATTGATCCCGTGTAGGATCTGCAGAACCTCGTGTGCCCTTGTGGGGTGTGAGCGATGGTTATAATTGATCCCGTGTAGGATCTGCAGAACCTCGTGTGCCCTTGTGAGGTGTGAGCGATGGTTATAATTGATCCCGTGTAGGATCTGCAGAACCTCGTGTGCCCTTGTGGGGTGTGAGCGATGGTTATAATTGATCCCGTGTAGGATTTGCAGAACCTCGCTTGATGCGATGGTTATAATTGATCCCGTGTAGGATCTGCAGAACCTCGTGTGCCCATGTGGGGTGTGAGCGATGGTTATATTTGATCCCGTGTAGGATCTGCAGAACCTCGTGTGCCCTTGTGGGGTGTGAGCGATGGTTATAATTGATCCCTTGGAGGATTTGCAGAACCTCGCTTGATGCGATGGTTATATTTGGTTCCTAGGAGAATCTGACGGACGAATGAGCCGATACCGTATGTTTCGGGGTGTGTGTGCGCGCACGTGTTGCGTGATTGTATGTTGTGATTAATGGTGGGACAGTTAGCCCGATTGATATGCATGTGAAATGATTTATATAGATTCTTCCTTTTATTTCATGTACTATTATACCATTATTATTTGATCGTGATTCTCACCCCTTTGTTGTTTGTTGTTGTGGTTTGTGCTTCCTCGAAAGTACAGATAATCCAGGTACATAGATAGCTTGGATAGCGGTGTGCAGGTCGAGTCTTAGGGTGCTGTGATACGTAACACGGGATATGGGTGTTTTAATTGTTTTGCGTCAAACTTGTTGTAATCCTGTGACGTATCACATTTTGGTGAATTATAATAATAGAGATTTTATGAAATCTGGCAGATGGCCAAGAATGTTGAAATGACAATTTCCGCTGTATTATTTTGAAAATAATCAATAAAGTATTTTGATGACTTATTGGTGATGTGATATCCCACTGTAAATGATGAAAACTTTGATGTTTAATTATAATGTTTATATTTTATTTGTTTTGGGAAGTGGGGTGTTACAAGTGGTATCAGAGCAGGTCGGTCCATCCGGCCAGGTTGTCTTGTGTCGTTTGTCCCCTTGTATGCGACACGTGTGAAAACACTGTCATTGCGAGGTTAAGTATGCAAAGGGTGGATAGTGACATCCGGTGGATGTTAAAGAAAGCATAAATGTGGAGTGCAAATTGGTGTAGCAAGGCCTTTAAGTATTCCAAGAGTCGAGGATGTGCTATATGGTCTTCTAAGTGTGAAATTCTTGCAGTACATCAAATTCCGAGATCACAGCTTTTTACGGAATCGAAATCGGACACTCGGAAGTCAGGTAACGGTCGAAATTAAGATTTTGGACTGTCATGTTCGCCAGGTCTTCGCCTAGCGAGCATGCTAGGGAACGACTCCACGCTCGCTACTATGTTCGCCTAGCGAGGAAGTCCTGGGCAGAGAAAGTTGTTTTAGTATTTTTGTCGTAACGGGAGGACCGTAACTCGGAATGACGCACGGTTCGAAGCGTTGGAAAGCTAGTCCAATGATCTAGATGATGGTGGAGTATTGGCATGGAATTAAGTTAATTATTGATGGACTATTTTTGGATTTAGTAGTGGATGCAGAGTGTGTGGTGCGTGTTTTTGCCACAATTTGCGAAACCGAGTAACCATTTGGCATGAGGATTCTCCATACTTGATTGATTGAAGCAATGATTGTGTTCACCGATGATATTTTGGTATATTCAAAGAAGAGAATAGAGGATCATATTGAGCATAAGGAACTTGAGTTATCAGTATGGGAGAAGAAGCAGTTTTATGCTGCGGTGAAGAGAGTTTCAAAGGGTTTCTGGAGAGCTGTCAACAACTCGTGTATGGGTTGTGCCGGGCTCGACAAAATTAATTGTTGTGTTGTGAGAAGCTCTGTTGATATGATTGGAAGATGTGTTCAGTGCAACATTAGTAAGTTGTAGTCATGCCTTACGACAACTTGGAGTGCATAAGAGTAATTGTCTGACAAGTAATTTGGAGTTGGTTACTATTGTGGTTGTTCCCGAGTTGGGGGCTTCAATTGGTTAGTTTGAGCTTTAGAATGATGGTGACCGCCAGAGCTTGAGGTATCTGCTTAATTTGAAAGTGTAGTATGTGAGACAGAGAAAGTAATTGGGAACTCTAGAAGGATTATGGTTTTAGACTGAGACTATCATCCGGGAAGGGATAATGTGGTAGCTTATGCTGTAATTTGAAGATCCTTGCATATGATGAAAAGGATGATAGAGAGAGTTGGAACTGGCTAAGCAATTTTGCGATATGAGTTGGTTATGGGGAGACTTCTTGTGGGGCTTAGCTTTGTGTATTGGACATTACTAAGTGACATTCCTGATGAGGTATAAGTGTTATGACTATGCTTCGTCCCTAGTGAGATGATCACCAGGGTAGAATGACCGAGATGTCGTTCCTGGTGAGGTGCAAGCGGTGTACCCACAATCTCCAATGGAGATTGATGAGGATTGATGGGTTTATATGAGTCACGTGGCATAACTATGGTGCGGTATGGAAGTATGCATGTGGGCGATCATGTGTGACTTGGGAAACGGAGAGAGGGCGCGAAAGTCGTGTCCGATATGATTTGAACCAGGAGATATTTTCGAGGACGAAAATTCCTAAGTGGGGGAGAATTGTAACGCCCCGATTTCGATTATTCCTTTTTCGTTGAGTCCTTTTGGTTTAATTGGGCGAATAATTATTTTGAGGCGGAATTTGCGTGGAAATATGTTATGTTTACATATTATCCTATTTTAACCGAGTTTGGGAGTTTTCGGAGAGAATAGTTTTGGAGGGTATTTTAGACATTTCCTATTTAATGATAAGTGGGATATTTTATGAGATATTAAATTAGTAGATGTTTTGGAAAAATAATGGAAAAGATATAAAAGAGGAAAATAGAAGAGAAAGGGGGAGATAGTAAGAAAGGGAGGAAAGAAAAGAGAAAGAAAGAAGGAGAAGAGAAAAAGAGGAGAAAGAAGAGGAAACTTCGAAAATCATCAAGATCAACCAAAGCTTGCAATTAATCAGGTAAGGGTGAGAATGTTTATCATCTTAATAATGTATAAGGTCATATATGTGCTAGATTGGAATCGTTTGGTAGTTTTCCATACTTTCCATTTTTAGGTCGAAGTTGGATTAATCGATAGAAATCGTTATTTAACGGTTAGAATCGTGTTTAGATACCGTATATTAGTCAATATATGTTAGGCTAAGGCTATTGGAATAACATTGGATTTAATCGGGTGATTTCGGTGAGTTTGGAAGAGTTAGAGCAGAACTGAATATTGTTGTTCTCAGGCGACTCACTAGCAGTTCGCTAGGCGAGCACGCAGCAAACGTTCGCTAGCAGCTCGCTAGGCGAGCGTATAGCGAATGGCCCCAGACTTGGGACAGTGGTGTTTTGGTCTCCTTCGCTAGCCGCGAAGGGAGTAGCGAAGAGCTCACTGGGGGTTCGCTGTGGAAAACGAGGTAGCGAACGAGGTCTGTAGCTTCTGTTTGTGCTCGATAGTAGTTCGCTAGGCGAGGAGGTAGCGAACGCTCGCTAGCAGCTCGCTAGGCGAGCGTGTAGCGAACGTAGCAGAGTGATTTTTCTCTGCTGATTGTGTGCTGTTGTGGCTTGGGGTTCCGGTTGCGATCGACCCTTCTCTGATTTAAAATTTGGTGTACTGGTTTGTGATGTGCTGTGGGTAGCCGAATGGCGTGAATCCTAGAAATCGATTTTTATCGGGAATTAGTGGCCGTTTGGCAATTTTAAGCGTTTGTCCAAATTGAATGGAAATGCATGATAGGTTAGCATGAGAGCTCATAGATTGTAGTTACCTATGTGAGGTGAATACGCATAGTAATGTAATTACGAATATGTATGCGCGTAGAGAAATGCCGTGAGTCATTTTGCATAAAAGGCATTATAATGGACAATCTAGAGATATTTGATCCCGTGTAGGATATGCAGAACCTCGCTTGATGCGATGGTTATAATTGATCCCTTGGAGGATTTGCAGAACCTCGCTTGATGCGATGGTTATAATTGATCCCGTGTAGGATCTGCAGAACCTCGTGTGCCCTTGTGGGGTGTGAGCGATGGTTATATTTGATCCCGTGTAGGATCTGCAGAACCTCGCTTGATGCGATGGTTATAATTGATCCCTTGGAGGATTTGCAGAACCTCGCTTGATGCGATGGTTATAATTGATCCCGTGTAGGATCTGCAGAACCTCGTGTGCCCTTGTGGGGTGTGAGCGATGGTTATAATTGATCCCGTGTAGGATCTGCAGAACCTCGTGTGCCCTTGTGAGGTGTGAGCGATGGTTATAATTGATCCCGTGTAGGATCTGCAGAACCTCGTGTGCCCTTGTGGGGTGTGAGCGATGGTTATAATTGATCCCGTGTAGGATTTGCAGAACCTCGCTTGATGCGATGGTTATAATTGATCCCGTGTAGGATCTGCAGAACCTCGTGTGCCCATGTGGGGTGTGAGCGATGGTTATATTTGATCCCGTGTAGGATCTGCAGAACCTCGTGTGCCCTTGTGGGGTGTGAGCGATGGTTATAATTGATCCCTTGGAGGATTTGCAGAACGTCGCTTGATGCGATGGTTATATTTGGTTCCTAGGAGAATCTGACGGACGAATGAGTCGATACCGTATGTTTCGGGGTGTGTGTGCGCGCACGTGTTGCGTGATTGTATGTTGTGATTAATGGTGGGACAGTTAGCCCGATTGATATGCATGTGAAATGATTTATATAGATTCTTCCTTTTATTTCATGTACTATTATACCATTATTATTTGATCGTGATTCTCACTCCTTTGTTGTTTGTTGTTGTGGTTTGTGCTTCCTCGAAAGTACAGATAATCCAGGTACATAGATAGCTTGGATAGCGGTGTGCAGGTCGAGTCTTAGGGTGCTGTGATACGTAACACGGGATATGGGTGTTTTAATTGTTTTGCGTCAAACTTGTTGTAATCCTGTGACGTATCACATTTTGGTGAATTATAATAATAGAGATTTTATGAAATCTGGCAGATGGCCAAGAATGTTGAAATGACAATTTCCGCTGTATTATTTTGAAAATAATCAATAAAGTATTTTGATGACTTATTGGTGATGTGATATCCCACTGTAAATGATGAAAACTCTGATGTTTAATTATAATGTTTATATTTTATTTGTTTTGGGAAGTGGGGTGTTACAAGTGGTATCAGAGCAGGTCGGTCCATCCGGCCAGGTTGTCTTGTGTCGTTTGTCCCCTTGTATGCGACACGTGTGAAAACACTGTCATTGCGAGGTTAAGTATGCAAAGGGTGGATAGTGACATCCGGTGGATGTTAAAGAAAGCATAAATGTGGAGTGCAAATTGGTGTAGCAAGGCCTTTAAGTATTCCAAGAGTCGAGGATGTGCTGTATGGTCTTCTAAGTGTGAAATTCTTGCAGTACATCAAATTCCGAGATCACAGCTTTTTACGGAATCGAAATCGGACACTCGGAAGTCAGGTAACGGTCGAAATTAAGATTTTGGACTGTCATGTTCGCCAGGTCTTCGCCTAGCGAGCATGCTAGCGAACGACTCCACGCTCGCTACTATGTTCGCCTAGCGAGGAAGTCCTGGGCAGAGAAAGTTGTTTTAGTATTTTTGTCGTAACGGGAGGACCGTAACTCGGAATAACGCACGGTTCGAAGCGTTGGAAAGCTAGTCCAATGATCTAGATGATGGTGGAGTATTGGCATGGAATTAAGTTAATTATTGATGGACTATATTTGGATTTAGTAGTGGATGCAGAGTGTGTGGTGCGTGTTTTTGCCACAATTTGCGAAACCGAGTAACCATTTGGCATGAGGATTCTCCATACTTGATTGATTGAAGCAATGATTGTGTTCACCGATGATATTTTGGTATATTCAAAGAAGAGAATAGAGGATCATATTGAGCATAAGGAACTTGAGTTATCAGTACGGGAGAAGAAGCAGTTTTATGCTGCGGTGAAGAGAGTTTCAAAGGGTTTCTGGAGAGCTGTCAACAACTCGTGTATGGGTTGTGCCGGGCTCGACAAAATTAATTGTTGTGTTGTGAGAAGATCTGTTGATATGATTGGAAGATGTGTTCAGTGCAACATTAGTAAGTTGTAGTCATGCCTTACGACAACTTGGAGTGCATAAGAGTAATTGTCTGACAAGTAATTTGGAGTTGGTTACTATTGTGGTTGTTCCCGAGTTGGGGGCTTCAATTGGTTAGTTTGAGCTTTAGAATGATGGTGATCGCCAGAGCTTGAGGTATCTGCTTAATTTGAAAGTGTAGTATGTGAGACAGAGAAAGTAATTGGGAACTCTAGAAGGATTATGGTTTTAGACTGAGACTATCATCCGGGAAGGGATAATGTGGTAGCTTATGCTGTAATTTGAAGATCCTTGCATATGATGAAAAGGATGATAGAGAGAGTTGGAACTGGCTAAGCAATTTTGCGATATGAGTTGGTTATGGGGAGACTTCTTGTGGGGCTTAGCTTTGTGTATTGGACATTACTAAGTGACATTCCTGATGAGGTATAAGTGTTATGACTATGCTTCGTCCCTAGTGAGATGATCACCAGGGTAGAATGACCGAGATGTCGTTCCTGGTGAGGTGCAAGCGGTGTACCCACAATCTCCAATGGAGATTGATGAGGATTGATGGGTTTATATGAGTCACGTGGAATAACTATGGTGCGGTATGGAAGTATGCATGTGGGCGATCATGTGTGACTTGGGAAACGGAGAGAGGGCGCGAAAGTCGTGTCCGATATGATTTGAACCAGGAGATATTTTCGAGGACGAAAATTCCTAAGTGGGGGAGAATTGTAACGCCCCGATTTCGATTATTCCTTTTTCGTTGAGTCCTTTTGGTTTAATTGGGCGAATAATTATTTTGAGGCGGAATTTGCGTGGAAATATGTTATGTTTACATATTATCCTATTTTAACCGAGTTTGGGAGTTTTCGGAGAGAATAGTTTTGGAGGGTATTTTAGACATTTCCTATTTAATGATAAGTGGGATATTTTATGAGATATTAAATTAGTAGATGTTTTGGAAAAATAATGGAAAAGATATAAAAGAGGAAAATAGAAGAGAAAGGGGGAGATAGTAAGAAAGGGAGGAAAGAAAAGAGAAAGAAAGAAGGAGAAGAGAAAAAGAGGAGAAAGAAGAGGAAACTTCGAAAATCATCAAGATCAACCAAAGCTTGCAATTAATTAGGTAAGGGTGAGAATGTTTATCATCTTAATAATGTATAAGGTCATATATGTGCTAGATTGGAATCGTTTGGTAGTTTTCCATACTTTCCATTTTTAGGTCGAAGTTGGATTAATCGATAGAAATCGTTATTTAACGGTTAGAATCGTGTTTAGATACCGTATATTAGTCAATATATGTTAGGCTAAGGCTATTGGAATAACATTGGATTTAATCGGGTGATTTCGGTGAGTTTGGAAGAGTTGGAGCAGAACTGAATATTGTTGTTCTCAGGCGACTCGCTAGCAGTTCGCTAGGCGAGCACGCAACAAACGTTCGCTAGCAGCTCGCTAGGCGAGCGTATAGCGAATGGTCCCAGACTTGGGACAGTGGTGTTTTGGTCTCCTTCGCTAGCCGCGAAGGGAGTAGCGAAGAGCTCACTGGGGGTTCGCTGTGGCAAACGAGGTAGCGAACGAGGTCTGTAGCTTCTGTTTGTGCTCGATAGTAGTTTGCTAGGCGAGGAGGTAGCGAACGCTCGCTTGCAGCTCGCTAGGCGAGCGTGTAGCGAACGTAGCAGAGTGATTTTTCTCTGCTGATTGTGTGCTGTTGTGGCTTGGGGTTCCGGTTGCGATCGACCCTTCTCTGATTTAAAAGTTGGTGTACTGGTTTGTGATGTGCTGTGGGTAGCCGAATGGCGTGAATCCTAGAAATCGATTTTTATCTGGAATTAGTGGCCGTTTGGCAATTTTAAGCGTTTGTCCAAATTGAATGGAAATGCATGATAGGTTAGCATGAGAGCTCATAGATTGTAGTTACCTATGTGAGGTGAATACGCATAGTAATGTAATTACGAATATGTATGCGCGTAGAGAAATGCCGTGAGTCATTTTGCATAAAAGGCATTATGATGGACAATCTAGAGATATTTGATCCCGTGTAGGATCTGCAGAACCTCGCTTGATGCGATGGTTATAATTGATCCCTTGGAGGATTTGCAGAACCTCGCTTGATGCGATGGTTATAATTGATCCCGTGTAGGATCTGCAGAACCTCGTGTGCCCTTGTGGGGTGTGAGCGATGGTTATATTTGATCCCGTGTAGGATCTGCAGAACCTCGCTTGATGCGATGGTTATAATTGATCCCTTGGAGGATTTGCAGAACCTCGCTTGATGTGATGGTTATAATTGATCCCGTGTAGGATCTGCAGAACCTCGTGTGCCCTTGTGGGGTGTGAGCGATGGTTATAATTGATCCCGTGTAGGATCTGCAGAACCTCGTGTGCCCTTGTGAGGTGTGAGCGATGGTTATAATTGATCCCGTGTAGGATCTGCAGAACCTCGTGTGCCCTTGTGGGGTGTGAGCGATGGTTATAATTGATCCCGTGTAGGATTTGCAGAACCTCGCTTGATGCGATGGTTATAATTGATCCCGTGTAGGATCTGCAGAACCTCGTGTGCCCATGTGGGGTGTGAGCGATGGTTATATTTGATCCCGTGTAGGATCTGCAGAACCTCGTGTGCCCTTGTGGGGGTGTGAGCGATGGTTATAATTGATCCCTTGAAGGATTTGCAGAACCTCGCTTGATGCGATGGTTATATTTGGTTCCTAGGAGAATCTGACGGACGAATGAGTCGATACCGTATGTTTCGGGGTGTGTGTGCGCGCACGTGTTGCGTGATTGTATGTTGTGATTAATGGTGGGACAGTTAGCCCGATTGATATGCATGTGAAATGATTTATATAGATTCTTCCTTTTATTTCATGTACTATTATACCATTATTATTTGATCGTGATTCTCACCCCTTTGTTGTTTGTTGTTGTGGTTTGTGCTTCCTCGAAAGTACAGATAATCCAGGTACATAGATAACTTGGATAGCGGTGTGCAGGTCGAGTCTTAGGGTGCTGTGATACGTAACACGGGATATGGGTGTTTTAATTGTTTTGCGTCAAACTTGTTGTAATCCTGTGACGTATCACATTTTGGTGAATTATAATAATAGAGATTTTATGAAATCTGGCAGATGGCCAAGAATGTTGAAATGACAATTTCCGCTGTATTATTTTGAAAATAATCAATAAAGTATTTTGATGACTTATTGGTGATGTGATATCCCACTGTAAATGATGAAAACTCTGATGTTTAATTATAATGTTTATATTTTATTTGTTTTGGGAAGTGGGGTGTTACAAGTGACTCTCAAGAATACATGGTCTCCCTATAGACTCTCAAGATCCTTCCTTCTCTTATCATAGTAACTCTTTTTCCTACTCTACGAAGCATTCATCTTTTCTCGAATTAAATTCACCTTTTCAGTAATCTGCTGAACAATCTCAGGCCCAAGCAATACATTCTCACCAGATTCATGCCAACACAAAGGTGACCTACACCTCCGACCATACACCGCCTTAAAGGGTGTCATTCCAATTCTAGAATGAAAACGATTATTATAAGTAAACTCTATCAGTGGCATATGACTATCCCACCCACCTTCTTGCTCAAGGACACAAGCTCTAAACAAATCCTTCAAGGAATGAATGATCATCTCTATGTAACATCTGTTTGTGGATGATAGGCCAAACTTAACCTCATCTTAGAACCCAAAGCCTCTTGTAAACTCTCCCCAAATCTAGATGTAAACCTCGGGTCTCTATCAGAAACAATACTCAACAAAACTCCATGCAGCTTCACAATCACACAAATGTAAATCTCTGCCAACTTTTACAAAGGAAAACTGATGTTAATTGGAATAAAACACGTCAATTTTATCAGTCTATCAACTTCTACCAAAATCACATCATGCCCTCTATGATTATTCGGTATTCCCATTACAAAATCCATAGAAATGCTATCACATTTCTACTCTAGAATGTCTAACGGTTGCATCAACCCTACATGCTTTTGGTGCTCAACCTTCAACTTTTGACAAGTCAAGAACACATACATGAACTGTGCCACATCACGCTTTAGTCCATGCCACCAAAATATCTTTTTTAGATCCTGATACATCTTATTAGCTCATGGGTGGATACTCAAGCTACTTCTATGACTTTCTTCTAGAATCATCTTCTTCAACTCAGGATTATCAGGTATACAGATTCTACCTCGGAATTTTAACACACCTTGCACATCCACTTTAAAAGCACTCTCTTCAATTTGGTTACTCCCAACCATTAAATCCACCAACTTTACATCCAACTTCTGACTCTCTTTAATATTATTAAGAAAATCATTGTTTATCTTAAACACACCAAACATCACATTCTGCGGTGTTAACTCACAGACCAAACTTAAGTCTCTAAATTGTTCAATAAGTTCCAGCTCCCTAACCATCAAAGCAGACATATGCAAAGACTTTCAACTTAATGTATCAGCCACAACATTAGCCTTACCGGGGTGATAATTCAAGCCAAATTCACAATCCTTCAGAAATTCCAACCATCTTCGTTGCCTCATATTTAATTCCTTATGATCAAACATATATTTTAAACTTTTGTGATCATTGAATACCTCAAATCTAGAACCATAAAGATAATGCCTCCAAATCTTTAACACAAACACCACCGCAACCAACTCCAAATCATGAGTAGGATAGTTTCTCTCATGAACTCTTAGTTGTCGTGAAACATAAGCCACAACTTTGCCATCTTGCATCAGCACACCACCTAAACCCATCATCGACGCATCACAATACACCATAAATGGTTTATTAGGTTCAGGAAAAATCACAATTAGAGCCATAGTCAATCTCTTCTTCAGCTCTGTGAAACTTTTTTCACAATGGATATCCTACATAAACGTTTTACCTTTAGAAGTCAACTGGGTCAATGAAAGTGCTAACTTCAAAAAGCCTTCAATAAATCTGTGGTAGTAACCAGCCAAGCCCAAAAAGCTTCTAATTTTAGTAACCAACTTAGGATCCTCCCATTGTAGTATTACGTCTACTTAGGACGGATCCACAACTATACCATCACCTGAAATAACATGTCTAAGAAAACTAACCTCTTGCAACCAGAATTCACACTTTGATAACTTGGCATATAACATCTTTTCTTTCAACACTTGCAACACAATTTGCAAATGCTCATCATGCTCTTCTTCCAACTTACAATAAATCAAAATATCATGAATGGAAACTACCACGATCTGATCCAGATAAGTATGAAATATGCGATTCATATATTCCATAAACACTCCAGGTGCACTAGAAACTCCAAATGGCATCACCAAATATTCATTGTGCCCATATCGAGTTCTAAAAGCCGTCTTCTGAATATCCTCATACTTCACCCATATTTGACGGTAACCCACCTCAAGTCAATTTTATTGAACGCACGTGCACCTACCAGTTGATATATCAAATCATCTATTCTCGAAAATGGATACTTGTTCTTGATCGTGACTTTATTCAATTGTCAGTAATTCACACACAACCTCCTACTAGCATATTTATTCTTTACTAATAACATTGGAGCTCCCCACGGTGACACACTTGGTCTCACAAATTTCTTTTCCAGTAAATTCTCTAATTTATTTTTCAACTCTGTTAATTCTAATGCTGACATCCTGTATGGTGTCATAGAAATATGTCTGGTACCAGGGACAATATAAATAGAAAACTCCACCTCTCTCTAGAAACACATCTGAAATATCCTCTAGAAACACATATGGAAAATCATGCACTACCGGCAATTCATTAATTGCAACTTGACTTTCAACAGATAAAGAGGAGAACAACGCAAGCACTTGAGCTTCATCTTGCAAAAGCTCTTCCAACAGCCTAACAGATAAGAAACGGGCTTCCTCATCATCATCAGGAGCAAGAAACCGTATCGATTTGTTATAACAATTTATATGAACATGATTGAACTCCAACCAGTTCATTCCCAGGATAACACCAAGATCCATCAGCAGCGAGAAAATAAGATCAACACCAAAATCTCTATCAAAAACCGATAAAGGGCAGTTCAAGCAGACTAAAGAAGTAGTCATTGATTCCTTAACAGGAGTAATGATAACCATTTCTCTATTCATGGAGGAGACTACAAGGCCTAAACTTTTCACACAATAAGCAACAACAAATGAGTGAGTAACACCAATATCAATAATAGCAATTAATGGAGTAATATTAATGTAAAGTATGCATCTAATCAACCTATCATCACTGGAAGTCTAAGTCCCCGACAGAGCAGACAACTTTCCTCTGAATTGAGCTTGCTTTGGCTTATGGAAATGCATACTGATATGTCCTGGTTCACCACAGTTGTAACAAGTCATCACCTTATCCTCACATTCAGAAACCAGATGTCTTGTCTTCCCACACCAAAAACACTCCATCATTTCACCCTTGCACTCATTGGTGCGATGGCCAAACTCTCCACACCTAAAGCATTTAAAAGGATCAGGAGTACCTCCCCCACTTGTCCTCTTACCATCAACAACCTTTTATTTACTCTTCTTAGCTAGAGAACTATAAGGCTTCCCACAATTCATATATTGTTTCCCTCTCTTCTCGCTCAAACTCTTACAGTGAGCTGACCGAGCCTTACTGTCATCCTTATAAATCCTACAGTTGTTCACCAACTCTTGAAACCTTCATATTTGTTGGTACCCAATCGCCTGTTTGATCTTAGGACGCAAACCATTCTCAAACTTAACACACTTTGAAAACTCAGTAGTTGCCTCACTGTAATGAGGATAGAACTTCACAAGTTTCACGAACTTGGCAGCATACTCAGTAACAAACAAATTCCCTTGTTTCAGCTCTAGAAATTCAATCTCCTTCTTTCTGCAAACATCTTCAGGAAAATACTTCCTCAGAAACTCTCTACGGAACACAACCCAAGTGATAACTTCACCTGGAGTTTCCAACACTTGACAGGTGCTGACACACCAATCTTCAACCTCCTTAGCCAGCATATGTGTACCAAATTGTACCTTTTGTGCTTCTGAACAATCCATCACACAAATGATTCTATCAATTTCTTTGAGCCAATCCTGCGCTTCATTAGAATCATACCTCTCCTTAAAATTAGGTGGATTATTCCTCTAAAACTTCCCCATATGTCGGAACTCATCGTTCCCCCTAACATTAGGCTGATTCTGCACAGCCTGAGCCACATCCTACAAAGCAACAACAATTGTGGCATCGTGTCTTCCATCCATTTTCTGTTTCACCATAATAACAGAAACAATGGTTAGAACACCAACACGACAACGTTAAATTGTCACACCACACTGACTCGATAACTTGGTCGGACAGACCGGCCTGCTCTAATACCACTGTGTAACACCCTAACATTTCCTACGTAATTTATAAATAAAATCAAATTAATTTAAAACGATCAACAACAATTAGGATGCTACTTCAACATTAACTAACTCAAGTCATTGAATATGTAACACATATAAAATTTTAAAATATGAATGATAATAAACAAGTCTGAAATCCAATATTATTCTAGCAGCGGAAAAACATCAGCAACTGATTATTTACTATTTAAACATAATCATAACAAACGATAATCATAATAATTTATTAATCATAAGAGATTAACATGAAATATCCACCAAACATAATTTAATAGAAATAAGCTTTTCGCCCTTAGTGTTACATATCAGAGCAGACGCTGACTCAAAAAAATCATAACGAAGAGTACTCTCTTCCACTCACATCCACGCCTCTACTGTGGATTATCTGCACGATACCCATGTAAATGCATCATTCAAACAGAAGGGTGAGAAATCACAATCATATAAAGAAATTGCAATAATAATATGTAAGTACACCATCATCACATACATAATCATCCATTCCACAATTCATGATCCACACAATTCAAATATCATAATACAACAAGTATGCAACACAATTAGACCCATCTTCATGACTCAATGCATGTGGTACCAATTGTGAACTCTCAGGTTCACACGCTCCCGATCCTCACCATAAGATTAGAGCCCACAAAAAATCGTTACCAACTAGGGGTATACTAATTAATGTGGGAGTCTTAATAGAGACAAATAAACCTAATAGGCCTAAGGCCCATGAATAAACCCTAGTTTTTTAACTAAAAAAAGAAATAAATAATTAAATAATACTATGCAACAAAAAATGAAGAGAAAAACCGGATGTAGTTACAATGGAGATGGGTGCGCTGCTTCCCATCTCTTGACTATTCAAAACATCCTCATAATTAGATCTCTCATCTCTTGTTTTACAGCCTGCAACTTCTATCTTTTCAAAAGCCTTTTCCATATGAGAGCTCAAACAAGGCCAACAAAGTTCATTACATATGTCAAAAATAAAAAATAGAAAGAAAAAAAAATAGAAATCGCCCTAGTTCAACTGTCCCGTGATCTCCGGAAAGTGGGTTTGACCTGCTCTTTCGGAGGTGGGCAGTTGGTTGATGACGTGTCCTCGCGGAGGAGAGCACGTGGAGAACGTGTGAAGGGCACGTTGTTCTGCTCGACAAGGGAGAAGGTTCTGCCCGCGGAGGGGTCATTATCTACCCGACGGGAGGCATGTGTTCGACGAACGTAGCCCAAGCTGGATTGGGCCTAACTGAATATCATTAGGTTGGGCCTGTCCGGTCAAGCCGGGGCCCAGGCCAGAACAGACAGATAATGATAAAAAAAATATATAGAAAAGCATTCATGATTTAAAAAATTGCTCTCTTCAAATTTATAAATTCTAAAAATATTTAATAATTTTTTATTATGTCATTTCTTACACATAAATAAGCAATCACTCAAATACTCATTTATCAAAATTGTGCATTCTATTATTCACAAAATTTAAGATTGATTAATACCTTTTAATAATTATAATTACGATAAAATCAGAGTATGTGTATACATTATGAGGAAGAGAAACAAAGAACAGTTAAAAGTGTTAAAAAAATTTAATTGAATATTAAAAGTACATGTAAAAACTTTAAGTAAAGAGACACTAGACTAGTAAAAAAGTAAAAAGTAAAAATATAAATTTTTTTTATGAATGAACAAGTTAAAGTTTATAAACATAATTAGTTTAATAGGGCTAAAGAATAATATATATATATATATATATATATATATATATATATATATATATATATATATATATATATATATATATATATATATATATATATATATATATATATATATATATATATATATATATATATATATATATATATATATATATATATATATATATATATATATATATATATATATATATATATATATATATATATATATATATATATATATATATATATATATATATATATATATATATATATATATATATATATATATATATATATATATATATATAATTAAAAAATAGTATTTTGATTATTTATAAAATACATAACGATAATTTGATAAAACTCAAAATACACAAAACTTATATAAACTACAATTATTTTTTTTATAAATTTTCATATTTTAAAGATGAATTTTTCATCGTCAACACTATAAAATAAGCTAGAGAATGATCTTTTAACCATTAAAGTTGCCGCATATAAAGTCATAAATAAATATATCGTTTAATACATTATACTTTTTATTTTTAAAAATATTAATATTCTCTTTTAACTTTGAAAATTTATACGGTCATAATCTATAATACAAGTTTCAAAATTCCTAATAATAATTTTATTAACAAAATAAAATACCTAATTAGTTAATCTTTTTAATAGTAAAGGAAAATCAGACATTAATTTTGATCCTAACAAAATATTAGAAAAAACCAAACCTTTAAAATTTATAGTTTTGTAATGGGTGATTTGTTTTACTAACAAATTAAATTATATATTTAAACCTATTTTTGAATTAAAAAACTAAATAAAAAATTATTTTAAAAATTTGTAATAGTTAACGAGAAATAAAATATTAAAATAAAATAATAACGTAGTTTTTTTTATGTATAAATTGAGAGTGAATGCACTGATAAATAATATATATATATATATATATATATATATATATATATATATATATATATATATATATATATATATATATATATATATATATATATATACTATTTATATATATATATATATATATATATATATATATATATATATATATATATATATATATATATATATATATATATATATATATATATATATATATATATAAAAGATTAATATAAACCAAGAATAAATGGAAACTCTATTTTATCTATTAACGACAATGTTTTTTTTGATGTTTGGTCTCAACCAAGAATGATCAATATAAACCCATTATCCGAACATTCATTTCAGCTTTTAGGCTATTTTTTAAATGTGCGACTAAAACGTTCCGTGGTACGGAGTCAAATGCTGCAAAATACATTTCTAATCAAAATTGTTATCCAAAATTTGGATATAATAGTTCCAATTATTCCGCTAATTAGATTATTGGCTAAAACGAAATTTTGTAATATAATAGGGGAACCCATTAGTAAGCCGGTCTGAGCCGATTCATCCGATTTTGATATTATTGATCGATTTTTGTGAATATGCAGAAATCTTTCTCATTATTATAATGGATCCTCAAAAAAAAAAGTTTGTATCGAATAAAATATATACTTCGGCTTTCTTGTATTAAAACTTTGGCTTGTAAACACAAAAGTATTGTACGCGCTTTTTTGAAAAGATCAGGTTCAGAAGAATTATTGCAAGAATTCTTTACAGAGGAAGAAGAGATTCTTTCTTTGATTTTTCCAAGAGATTCCTCTACAAAGTAGAGGTTACATAGAAATCAGATTTGGTATTTGGATATTCTTTTCAGTAACGTCTGGTCCATGATGAATGATTGGTTATGTTATGATACTTAAATATTATATATCTATTTCTATATAGAAAGGATTATGAAATGTTCAGAGTTGAGTTTCAAGATTCCTCTTCTGGAGAAGGAACTCAGGTTTAGATGTATACATAGGGAAAGCCGTGTGCAATGAAAGATGCAAGCACGACTTGGGGAGGTATTTTTTATTGTTTTATTTGATTCAACAAGGAATTTTCTACTCCATCCGACTAGTTCCGGGTTCGAGTCCCGGGCAATCCATTTTAATTAATAGATAAATTCGAATTAATATATAACTATTACATATCATAGCGAAGTCATATCTAGAGAATATAGAAAACCTTTTTTTGTTTGAATGGATGGTGAAATAAGGTAAAAAAAGAAAATTTGTCTGAATCTAGATCAATAACAGAATACAGTGGATATTGGTATTGGTTGACACCCGTATATAAGTCATGTTATACTGTTTTATAACAAGCCCTTCAGTCTATAGTTATAGAGAATTCGTGTGCTTGGGAGTCCTTAATAATTCAATTTCAATAAACCCAAGATTTTACCATGACTGCAATTTTAGAGAGACGCGATAGCGAAAACCTATGGGGTCGCTTCTGTAACTGGATAACCAGCACTGGAAACCGTCTTTACATTGGATGGTTTGGTGTTTTGATGATCCCTACCTTATTGATCGCAACTTCTGTATTTATTATCGCTTTCATTGCTATCCCTCTAGTAGATATTGATGGTATTCGTGAGCCTGTTTCTGGATCTCTACTTTACGGAAACAATATTATTTCTGGTGCCAATATTCCTACTTCTGCGGCTATCGATTTGCACTTTTACTCGATATGGGAAGCTGCATCCGTTGATGAATGGTTATACAATGGCGGTCCTTATGAACTAATTGTTTTACACTTCTTACTTGGTGTAGCTTGTTACATGGGTCGTGAGTGGGAACTTAGTTTTCGTCTGGGTATGCGCCCTTGGATTGTTGTTGCATATTCAGCTCCCGTTGCAGCTGCTACTGCAGTTTTCTTGATCTACCCAATTGGTCAAGGAAGCTTTTCAGAAGGTATGCCTCTAGGAATCTCTGGTACTTTCAAATTTATGATTATATTTCAGGCTGAGCATAATATTCTTATGCACCCATTTCACATGTTAGGTGTAGCTAGTGTATTCGGCGGCTCCCTATTCAGTGCTATGCACGGTTCCTTGGTAACTTCTAGTTTGATCAGGGAAACCACAGAAAATGAATATGCTAATGAAGGTTACAGATTCGGTCAAGAGGAAATAAATTTTAATTATAAAATAATAATAATGAAATTAGTCAAAATAAATCTAAAAAATAAAATTAGAGAAAATGTTGAAAACTCAAATAAAATTATCATCGATAATTGAATAAAAGTAAATTAATGAACCTAATAATCTATTAGTTTACTGGGGACAGTAACAAAAATATAATAATGCTAATAAAAAAAGTGTTTCATTTTCTTGTGGGGTTGATAATCAATATACTGTAAATTAAAAGGAATCATTAGGTTATTCAATATACCGTAAACAAAACAAATTAAAGTGTAATAAAAAAAATAAAAAATTTAAATAATCCTAATTAAAATAATATTGGGATCTTTGTAAAGAAATTTGTTTGGACTGGGCCTAGACCTGCCCCTCAGTCGGACAGGGCCAACCCATTACTACGCTAATGAAGTTCAACAAGGCATAATCCTCCTCTGTCGGACACGTTCTTCAACAAAGCATCTCCGTCGGGTAGAGCATTATCTTGTCGGGGAAGATTACGCGCTTCCCCCACGGACTCCACGTGCTCCCATACGGGGACACGTCATCAAGCAACTATCCACCTTCTGAAAGAACTGGTCAGCCCACCTTCTGAAGATCATAGGGCAGTTGATCTAGGGCGAAGACCACGTGTTGGTATTCCCTACGCCACGTAAGCCTTGACAGTTACACGTATTGGACCTTGCAATCCAATCCAATGCAAAGTAACAGTTGTCCCTACGCTGGAGGCACATTATAAATACCCTATTTCACTAGAGGGTCAGATATATTATTCTCTACACCTATTCTTTATGTATTTTCCCTTTCTAAAACTCCATTACTTACTTAAGCATCGGAGTACCTTGCAGGCACACCCCTCCTCCTCTACAACGCCGGTGAACACAACAGCTCATGACGTGTGACAAGCTATTGATTCCTTTCTGATTAAGTGAGATCAGTGGCGCTGTCTGCGAGAATCCTTTGCTTCCTCGTTCTTTCTCCTATCCAAGCGTAGAACCTCAAGAACCAAGGCAACTTTCAACTTTCATTTTGATCGTGGCCAGCCCACGCGACGACAATGCTCTGGAAATCGCTTTCGTCCCCTTCGCCAACAGGGACAACCACGACCCCAACGTGACTGTCCACAACGACGAAGGCGACTACAGGAAAGCACACATTGTCTCTCCCTTCTCAGAGGACGCGGCCTTCAACACCGCCCAGTACTTCGATAACCCAGTTGTCTACCAACCCATCCTGGTGCCAGCAGGCACCGACCCTACCATGCTGACTCTGTTCGTGGCAATCAACCAGACCAACCTGGTGATCTTTCAACAGAACGACCAAATAGGGATGCTCGAGAGGGAGCGACCATCACGCTCTACCTCGTGGAGACATCGTCACCCAGTTTCCAACAGCCTCTCTCCTCCCCCGCGGAGGACGCGACACATCGGCGATTCTCGGAGCCCTTCTCTGTCATACCCCAAATTTGTCCTACATGTATATATCTTCCACCCGTATATCTGTCCACTAACCATTATCCAAATATCCATCTAAATCCAATTTTATTCAAAGGTCTATGTTATAATCCCAATTTTTCCAAGTTCATTTCAAGTTATTTCACAAAAATTCCAAACAAATATACCAAAGTTCTACAAAATAAAAATCCATTTCATTCAAAAATAAAAGTATCATAATAAAAGGCTAATATTAGTTACAAGAGAATGCCCATTTTTTTCCTCTATAAAGTCCTCTTAGTACAAAAATATCAAAAATGCATCTACAATAAGTTCATTTATATTACAATAAAAGAAGGTTCTGTAAGAGCAAGAATTGTCTCTACATGTTATCTCTATGTTTTGATGATAACAATTAAGTATTTATGAAAGAATCATTTTATGTTCTAATGTTTGTTGTGCGCAGATCATTAAATAAATATATCAAATCAACAAACAATATCAAGAAGTGCATGAAAGCCAATATGAAGTTACTTTGTGTGACGTGACTTAAAACATAGCTTTCAAGGAAACTCTGAACGAAGAACAAAGTGAAACTCTGAGTGAAGTACCATGTGATATTCTGGATAAAGAATTTAAAGCGCCTACTCAAGAAACAGTTTGCCTCTGTATCTGATCATAATCAGAAAGATTCAAAGATGTTGTATATTGGTGTTGCAATGCTCTTGTGGATTCTAATCTGAGAAGTGTATTTGATCTGGAAGCTACCAATGCATCTGAGATACTGTCCTATGAAGAACCAAGCTCTGAAGACTATGATGACTTGAAGCTCTGAAGACAGAATGCTCTGAAGACAGAATGCTCTGAAGACTAAGTGCAGAAAGACTCTAAAGACTTAAGGGTTCTGAAGATGAAGACTCTGAAGAAATAATCTTCTGAAGAATTACGTTCTGAAGAATCTGATGACTTGAAGTTCTGAAGGCTGAAGGCTCTGAAGATCAAGTGCAGAAAGACTCTGAAGACTAGATTCTGAAGTTGAAGATTATGTAGCAACACCCAGATGAAGATGTGTTGATAAACTCTAGTAAACAAGTTCTGAAGTAAGACTCTGAGGTTATTACACCATCATACCAAAGTAGTTTCTGAACTACTCATCAGATACATCATCAGAATAAGTTAAGCTAGAAGCTGATCTGTACAAAAGACAAAGTAAGTGATGTAACTGTACTTTCCAACACGTGACTATTCTATCCGTTGGAGATATGACAGTTGAAATATTTGAATGGACATCTCTGTCCTTACAACGTATCTCTTGGATACACTATAAAAGAAGAACATTTGAGTCATTCAAATACCGATGCTGCCATGGTTGCAGTTGACGTTGTTGTTGCTGTTTTGCTATAATCAGTATGCATAACCAAAGGAAAGCTTTTACGCCAAGAAGCCGCAGTGCTCACATATGAAAGCTTTTAAGCAATGTGGAAACTACTGTTCTTAATAATCTCCTGAGATTCATCCTTAAATTAGTTTCTATATTAGAATGCAAGGAGTTGTTGCTCAATACTTGCTCTGTACTAAATTAGGAGTAACCTACTTATTAAGAAGCACTCATGTAATCTCCTGCAACATAAATTCTAGTTTTAGAGTTAGTGGTTCCTCAAGTGATCTTGTGAAGATCAATATACTTGAGATGACAAGTGACAGTTGTCATTTGTGGGATCAATGAACGTTATATCCTTAAGGGATCCCTGAACGTGTCATTGTCCATTTGTTAGTCACCTGCAGTTAGCTTGTGCATATCTCTAATCAGTTTGGTTATAATGGATTAAGTCCTTGCATGAGTGAGGCGAAATCACCTTGGAAGGGTGGACTGGATTAGCTTGAGGGTTGCTCAAGTGAACCAGGATATATCTTGTGTTCTTTACTTATATCATGATTTATATGCTTCCGCAATGCAAAGAAAAGAATACTATAGAAAGCAACTTAAAAGAAAAAGTCTAAAAGTTTCAGTAGAGGAAATACCCAATTCAAACCCCCTCATTTCTTGTGTATTTTTCCCACCTTCAGTTGGTATCAGAGCTCCAGGTCTGTTATTGATGGATATCAAACACCTAACAGTGTCAGATAAAGATCCAAAAGCATGTAAGAAATACTCCTGGGAATTTTTCACTCCTCTTACAATTTCAGTCTCATATCAGTTTCTGACGGAGATGAGTACTAAAATTGTATTTAATGGATTTTTGTGAGCAAGTCAGTGATTCACTGAAGTTTGAAGTATTGAAAGTTTTCAATAACAAAATATTCTCCTCTAGAGATTGAAAGAAGATTGAAGAATCAGCTGACAAGAGAGATTCATCAGAAAATAAGTTTTTCTGTTGAATGCTTCATAAAATATGTTTGGATGTACATTGTATTAGCTCAAAGGTCAAATCATAAGTAGCAAGAAATCTTGTTTGCTGAAGATTAATTCCAGGTGAGTATGAGATGTTTTCAAGAAACGGATTAGTCCACACTTGACTTTCTCATGAAAAGCTCATTGGGAATTTCTCTTTAGTAAGTAAAGAAATTTTGTTGGCTAAAAGAATTTGACTCATAAGAATTTCAGATTAAAGCATGCTTATGTAAAGAAGTTTAATAACTCTGAGTTTGTATTAGATGTTGCATGGACAATTAAGTTCTATTAAATTGAGATTTTATCTCAGTTGAACAAACTGTAATTGGTCAGATTTTTTTTCTTCTGATATTCTTTCTTAAAAGATAATGATGATTGAATACTGAAGTCAAAGTGTCAAGAAGATTCAGTGACAGAAGTCATTCAATCTGTTTCTTGAAGGAATTTAAGTTACTGGGGTGATTCATGAATAAGTCAGTTGACATTCCTCTCAGAAGCAAATCCAGATGTCATTCTGTTAGCTGCTTCTGGAAAACTATCTCTGAAGAGCTTCTCCTGAATCAAATCTTCTCACCTAGAAGAGATGATTAGCAGATAGAAGGAGAAGTCATTAGAATTCTATCAAGAAGGTTCTTAACTACCTAGAAGACATATTCTTCTGTGACAAGAAACTCTGAGAATCAGATTATACATGGCTCTGAAACGTCTGAAACAAAGCTTGTTTCTGGATAACAAAAACATCTGAAGAACGAAGATCTGATCTGATCTGAAGCTTTCCTCTGGATGACAAGTTTTCTGAAACACTCGCCAGAGCCAAGCTGCATAGATCTGAAGCTAAATCTAGAGCCTCATCAGAATATCTGAAGATTATTCTGATAAGGGAAGTAAGAGAAACTCTTCAGAAGATCTGAAGCTTATTCTGATAAGAAGAAGATGGAACTCCTTTAGAAGATCTGAGCGTGGTTTAAACGTCTCACATTCTCCAAAGCGTCAGTGGCACAAAGTATGCAACCACGTGTCATTTATCTTCTGACTGATGGAAAAGATTGAAGTGCACAAAAAGATGTGTCGTTCATAGGTACTATTCAAATTGATTTAAATTCTCACGTTTGGTAGTACCATTAAATGCATTTCATCATTGTTTATCTTGTTAATTGTGTTAATTAAATGCTAAATGATGTTTGAGTGTTATGTGCTATAATTATTGCCCATATATATATTTCACATCTCATCAATTGCACACTTTTTACGCTCACTATCACCAGCATATGCATTTTTTTCCTTCTACACGGTTTCCTCTTCTCTCTCAAACCCAAAACCCAAAAAACCTTTTCATTTTCAAGCTCATCAACTATGGCTTCATCCTCATCAACGTCTGCTCAACTTCAATCAACAATGGTTACTATCAGTTCATCCGTCGTGAGTACAACTGGATACAAGGAACCTGTAAGAACCCTTCTTACTCCAATTGAAGATTTGGAAGTTCTCTGTGAATCGTTAGTGGATTTTGAGTGCATTGCCAAAAATGGTTTTGATCTTCGTCCAACAGTGAAAGCTCAAGGATGGTCTAAGTACTTTGATCGTTTGGTTGGACCTATTTATCCTTATCTGGTCAAGGAATTCTAGATTCATGCAGTTCTCTATCCCAAGTACATTGTATCGTCTGTTCATTTCTGAAAAATTGATAAGGAAATTAATTGGATACACAGAAACGGATGGAGTTACACATCTTCAGGCTGATCGTGTAAATATGGAAGAAATGTTTACTGAAATTATGAAATCTGAACAGTCATCTAGCCAGATGAAGAATTTGAAGACCGTTTACAAAATTTGGGCCAAGATTTTCCTAAGTTGCACCCATCATAGGAAAGCATCCAACTCACTAGATTATGTGAATGCTGATCAGTGCTATTTCATGTACTGTTTTAGAAAAGGAACCAAGGTGTATTTACCCTATGTTTTGTTTAATCATCTGTGGAATCAGATCAAGCAAACCAGAGAAGTTTTAAGGTCTAAAATTCAAAAGCTCAGAAACTGGATTCCTATGGGGAGACTAATCTCAGACATTCTGACTGAGAATGGTCTAGTTGCACATTTAATAGAAGCAGGACAAACAACAGAGTTAGAGGCTATTCATGGAAGCCCTCTGAATCGTAAAAACCTAGTCAAGATGAAATTGATTGAGAAATTGACATCTGCCCCATCCAAGAGAAAATCTGTTGATGTTTGTAAAAGGAGAATTCTAGTTGATGATTTTTCTCTGTTCTCTGCTGATGAACCTAGAGAAGTCATTCTGGCGTATATAGCAGAATGTCTGGCAGATGGAACTCCACTTCCTGCAAATCTAGTTCAGAAAGAAGGTGAATCTCTACCAGATCTTTTTGAAGCTAGACGCAAGAAGAAGAGAAAGGTCTCTAAAGAAGGTACTCCAAAGCCAAAGAGGAAAGCCTCTGGCGAAGCTGCTGTCAAACCTCAGAGGATCAAGAAGAAGAAAGCTAATCCTACTGAAGCAAGTCTGGACACCATTCTGGAAACTATTAAATAGGTACTAACATCTAATCCTCCAACATCTGAACCTACACCTTCAACCCCATTTTCACCTTCTCTTTCATCTGAACATATTTCATCTGAACCAACACAGTCTCAACCATCTTCTGTACCCCAACAAGCAAATCCATCTGACAAACAAACCTTTGCACCCACAAACTCTGCTCCACTAACACCACTAGTTATTCTACCAGAACAACCTTTACCCTATCAACCAGAACATCCACTCTCACCAGATCACCAACATTATTCTGATCCTGAACTTGATTTCATGGATCTCCAACCTCTTAAGATTATTTATCCCGTATCCTCTGGAGATTGTGACACAGCAGATTCACCCTCTGAATCTGATGTTGACTCTTTTATCCAATCCCTAAACCTTCACCTTAACTCAGATAAACCCTCACCTCCCAGTCATTCTCAACCATCTTCTGTTCCCTTTTCATCTTCTCCACAACATCCTATCTTTATCATTCCCAAATTCTCTATTCCCTCACCTTCCTCCAAAACCACCTCATCCAAACAATCATCTTTGGAATCTTTCGTTAAACCCAAAACATATGATGGATGTTAGTAATCTTGTATCTTGTTTTGAGAAAGAGGTAAGTACGTGGTTCTCCACTGTACAGAAGAATTGTGTGTCCACTCTGAATCCTGATAATTCTGATGATGTCTGGAAAAGATTCAAAGCCAGATTTAATTATGTTTCTACGAATCTTCAAGATATTTATGCTGAAGAAGCTCAGAAGATATTTTCTGAAGCTATAAGAGTGACTCTGCTTAACATCAGAAGATCTCCTACTTTTTTTTTGGAAAATGCTCCGTCAGAAGTTGAATTGTCTTCTTCTGGAACTTTGACTGCACCATTTGAAGAAGTCATCCCTCCAATCTCTGTACCTACTGTGGAGCCCAATCAGTCAGCTTTGATAACTGTGGATCAACCATCTTCTTCTGGTTTTCAAGCTACATCTGCAATGGACATTGATCATCCAACAACATCTTTATTTGCTCCTCCTGCGTCTGAGATTAAGGCTGAGAGACTAGATCTTGAAGATGAAATCAAGGAAATCAAGACATGGATGATGAAACAAGAACAAACTACTGATGAAATCAAGACTTGGATGACTAGGCAAGAACAATCAACTGCTCAGATCACTGATCTTCTGAAGATCATAGCCTCTCGCCAGCCTTAGTCTTCATTTCTGTTTTTGTTTGTGCACATGTTTGATGTTTCTATTGTTTATCTGTCTATTAACCTGAATATTTTTATGAATGAAGTGGTTCTTTTTGTGTTTTTTCTTTTTCTGTTATTTTTTCTCTTAACTGATTATCACCTTTTTGATGATGTCAAAAAGGGGGGAAAAATAGAGCTGTTTTTGATAGAAACTTAAGTATGATATAATCTGGATATATGATTATGATTGATATAATCTAATAAGAATACAAAACATCAGCTCTGATATAAATTGTGTTTATTACTAACTATTTGTTTGATGTTTTACTGAGGATATATGATTATGCACATAGATCTCGCCGTACCTCCGCTTCTTTACTACGTGCATAACAACAGCAGTCACTCACGGCTAGCAGCAAATATCATTGCCTCACAACAACAACGCATCAAGCTCAACCGTTTGACTTGTTCGTGGAGAAACCATTTCTGCAGTGAAAAAAATATCACTCTTCAAGGTTCACGTGTCGTTTAGATCTTTTTTTCCTTTCTTCCTGATTTTAGATCGTTGTTAGTGAGTTTCTCTTCTATTCATGGTTTATGCTATGTTGTGCTTAATCGATTTCGGTTTCGTATTTCAAGTTTAACAAAGGTTTTCTTTCTATGATCCGTTATGCTTATGTCAAATGTTTGCTTATGTTTGCGATTCAAGTATATGGTACTGGTGAATAGATTTCATTTTGTTTTAATACAAAGCTGATGATGTTGCTATGGTCTGAGTATAATGATGTCATTTTCTTTGATGCAACGATGCAATTCTTTCTGTGTTAGTTCTGTTCGACAGTCGCATTTTGATATCACGGCGTTGGCTATTTGTAAATAGCTCGAGACACATGATGCGTGATCAAACAAATTTGTTCCTTTGTGCATTAGGCCCATTACTAACTTTTGCACTCCTTTATGTTTTGTAATTAAACTTGTGAATATTATAGATAATTTTGATTGTTTCTTAACTTTCACGGCATGTAAAAATTAGACTTTGATCCTTGGATTCGATAATTTAATGTCGTTATGCCGCCAAACTTTCATACATCAATTTGGAAGTTTCGTCGTGTTATGACCCATGTATATGAAATTTCATATGTTGTCATTACACATAAATTGGCTTTGGAGCACATTGCGATTTACTCGATTCGGTTTATTTTATGTGCTCGTTTTTTGTGTTCATATTTCAATCAAATTAATTAAATAAATTTTTGAATTTGGTTTAATAATTTAATTTTTCTAATCAATTTTAATTAACTTGATTATTTGACTTAATCAGATAATTTCGATAATTAATTTTAATTAGCATAATTAATTAATTAATCAAATTCTAATCATTTAACTTTATTAATCAATCTTAATTAACTTAATTATTTGACTTAATCGAATAGTTCTGATAATTGATTTGAATTAATCTAATTAAGTGATTTAATAAACTTTGACCATTTTGACTTTGGTAAATAAATCGGGTTAAGTTCGAGGGATTCCAAAGCTCAAATCGTTTTTGTTCATATGCACTTGCCTTTGTGTTATTTCATCCTCATTCGACAAAATGTACCCCAATTCTCACGAAGTGTAAATAACTTTATCGCTTTCCTTCATTTTTTTTATATCTTGTCATTGAACCGATTAAACCATTTTCAAACTTATCATCGATCCAACATCGAGCCATTTTCCACCTTGTAAGTCGATTGCATTCTAAGCATCGCCATCAACCTTTTGGTCACCATACACAACATTCAAAGCTTACTCCTGGGCTTCCTTACAGTGAGACCTATTCGATCAATTACTTCTAGTTGGTCGGTTAGAAGACTAGCCCACTTTGCTAGTGTACACGATTAAAACTCAATTCAACTACTTGTCCATTTATATCTTGTAACCCTAAAGTACAAACCATACCTTTTGTAAGTCGAGTTCTTCTGCCTCGCCATCGACCTTACCCTATACCAATAGGACCTCCCCTCCACTAATTCAAACCATAATCACTTCGCACGCAAATTCAAACCTCGATCAACATCGAGTATTTTTTTTATCAAAGTAAACTTATATTGACCATTCTTAAACACAATTTCAATAAAAGATGAAAAGGGAGTTGGAATAAAGTCTTCGATTCCTCTACTCAATTGTTTGGGCCCGAGGAGCCTTTCTTACGCTCGAACAATTGTCTTCTCTAAAAGATTTATAATCCAATAAACGAAATCAAAACCTATTTTCCTAATACTTAGATGAAAAAGAGAGCGAGTTAAGTCTTTGACTCATTCTCCTTATTACTTGGGCCCGAGGCGCCTTTCTTAAGCTTCGAGTAATCTTCATTCATAATCTACTCTAACCATATCAAAATCCTTTCATAATTATGGTTGAAAAAGAGAGAGAGTCGAGTCTTCGACTCACTCTTCCGATTACTTGGGCCCAATGAGCCTTTCTTAAGCTTCAGGTAATCGTCACCTTTAGCAAAACATCAACACGTCAAACTCTATTTTCTTGCCTCTGTGCATTTGAAGCTTATCAAGACACTAATTCCTCACCCCCGTGCGATCCACAACTCAAACATATTTTTCAAAGAACATTGTTTAGTCCCTTCTTCCGCCCATATGAACTAGTGTTTCAGCCTCCCCTAGCGAGCAGACAAGCCAACGTTTAGCAGTTATAACGCGACCTAAACAATCGTTCATAAAATACACAAACCAACCAACCATGGTTTTCCAAACTACAGACGCTCTGATTTCTCATTTATCAATGAGAATATGTAGGCATATGATTGCGAGATCCTAGCAATCTACCTTTTTCTTTTAACCCCAAACCTTCTACCGTAGTACCACGAACTATGATGCTCCGACTTTCCCATTGCACGAGGGAATACGTAGGCACAAGGGCCCCAATCCTTGGCGAGCACCCTATCTTAAAAACCACCCATTTTCTCCTTAGAAGCGAATCCTTTAGAAGATAAACAAGCTTAGCTAACTTCTCTCGCGAATCGAATCAAGAGGTTCCCGTTGAGTACAACAGACGTAGAGGGTGCTAACACCTTCCCTCTTGCGTAATCGACTCCCAAACCTAGAATTTGGTTGCAAAAACCATGTCCTTATCTCTTTAAAGGTTTTATCGATATTTTCCTATTCCTTCCTTGGAATGAATAAAGTTCTGTGGCAACTCTGTTCGAACGTTTTTTCCGCGTCCATTACGAGGATTGTATTTTTTGAGGTACGACAAATGGTAACTGTGGAGAAATGCATAGCCCTATGCTAGAGAGAGTCAAGCCTAACTTGACTCGATTCGTGAGAGTTAGATCCGATTGTTTGTTTATCTCTTCTTATTGCTTATTTGATTAATTTCTTGCTTGCTTTTATATATATCCTATGGCTTTTTCTTATGATACCATTGGAGGTTCTCTGACTATTGGAACTTTGTGAGACGACTCTACACCCGAGTCTGAGAAAAAACATAGGATTACAATGGTGTTCGTGTAGTGGAATCCCTCGAGGAGTCTTTCTCGTTGGGAGGATATGAAAGCCTCGCTTAGAGTTGATTCCCTTAAGGATGTTGTTATTGTAGTGAGCCTTTGCCATGTCAATAATGTCTTTGAGCCTAAATTTATAACTCTAAGGACCTTTCAACCTTTTTTCCATGGTGGTTGGTAGTGTTAACTCATGAGGGTCACTCCTTGTTGGGTTGATACGAGCGCCCCAATTAGATGAGATCCCTTGACCGTATCGCTATTCTGCCAATGCTATTTTCAACCTCAATCTATGACTCTGGGGTCCCTTTAGAAACCTTGGACTCGATGGTTGTATAGTGGAGACTCACGAGGAGCCTTTACCTTTGGCAAGTATACCATTACCCCTAATGCAAGGTACATCAATGCTTCTAAATAACTTAGCTACTAATTGACCAATTCCACATTCCTCATAAGTTTTTATTGTTGTTTATGTAGGTATCTTGACTGACAAGACTGGAATCTTTGAATGTGCACTATTACACATAAATTCCGTTTGAATTCAAGGCATAAGGTGACAAAATCCATCATTCCATTTAAGATATCTCTTGACTCTTTGGCCTAACTTTGCAGGTTTGTTGTGATTCATCATATTCTCATTGAATTGGCTTGGCATAGTGATCATTGCACTTGACTCTAAAATCCTGGCTAGCAAGAAATGGCCAAAACTGTCTTGCAAAATAGTTGCAACAAGGTGTCTTGCAACCTTCATAGCTCTTTGCTAAAGTGGAGTTTTCTCATGCTCTTGGGCTCTTTGGAAAGTTGGGATGATGTAATTCAACTTTGGTGTTCACATTGGACTTGATTCATCTTAGATCATGGTGAAAAACCCCTCCACATTTTGATGTTTTGACTGATTTTACCTTAGGCAGAATTTGCCTAAGTGTTGAAGTTCATTTCTTATTTTTTTATTTTATTTTGATCACTTCATAACTTGAAATCCACTAGGCTTTTGGATATGGTTCAACCTAGTAATCTTGTAGTATGGAAGAAGATCTATCATTTGAGCTTTGGAGTGCAAAAAATGGTTGCTTGGATCACAAGTTATGGCCTTGTAAAAGTTAGGTAAAAATCATGTTTTTCCATAACTTAGTGAAAATTTTCAATTTCTTCAACTTTGCTCCTTTTGAAAGTAACCTTGATTTCTTTATCAATCCTTGTTCAAATGCAACAATGGATCATGTTTTCTTGTGTAATGGTTTATGATGAACAATTTTGCTCAAAAAGTCAAACTTTGACTTTATGTATCAGATGAATTTTGTGTAGGGAAAGTCTAATTCCTGATTTTTGATGAATTAGTACCCCAAGGTGATTTTAAACTTATGAATGGACTTCAAGGGTATATTTGAGTTTCTTGAATAATATCCCAAAGTTGGAGATCTTGTCTTGGACAAAAGTCAAAGATAGGGTTGACTTTGTTTATCAAAACCTTAGTTTGTGGCTCAGATGGATTTGAATTCTTGCATTGTTTATGAATCAAGTTATTTGGATCAATACAATCATGTGAATGGACTAATATGATGTATTTGATATCCTTAAAACATATTTTGAGGTCTTGGATCATGCCTTGCTCCATAAGTCATCCCTGAGATTGGATTAGGTTAAAACCTTGATTTGGTGACACAAATGATCTTGAGGCTTGACAAACTTGAAATGATGTAATATTTTCCTTAATTCTTAGGGAATGGGATCTTTTCATCTTCATGGGTGATTTAGGGACTTGATAAGTTGAAGGTCATGCCAATTTTTGATTGATCCTTTGCCTAGATCCTCTGTAGGGCTTAAAGACTCTAATTGGTGATTATAATGAAGCAAACAGCAATCTTGAATTTCTAAAATCGGTTAGTGATGCATAAAAGTGAATGTATGAGATGTAAATTATGTGGGTATCTTAGGGTAAAAAATTAGGGTATGACACCCTTATCATGATAAAGTTGCCAAAGACACTTGAGAATTCTCTCAAGTCCACTCATAAAGGCATCTCTTGTCATGGGGATTTTTTTTGTGTTTCTGGAAAAGATGGAATTCTGGAGTCTTCTGGTTGCTCTTCTAGATAAAAGGGTGTATTATCTAAAGGCTACTGCTAAATGGAGACAGGAAAGGGAAAAGAAAAAAGGAGACTCAATAGGACTTCGTCGTCCTATTCCTACGTATTCCGTCGTGCAATGGGAAAGTCAGAGTTAACGTAGTTCGGAAAACTAAGGGTGATGGGGGAAGGTTGCTCGCCAAGACTTCATCATCTTGTGACTACGTATCCTCATCTGGTATAAGAAATCAGAGCAAATGTAGTTCGGGTAACTAAACCACAGGTTGGTTAAGTGTTTTTTATGAGCGACGTTAAGTTCCCATTCCAGCAGTTATGGTCGATGCCTGTTTGCGGTAGAATGGAAAACTAACATACTATTTTCTGAAAATGATTTTGAAAAATAATCCTGAAGGATAAAAAGGTTCCAAATTTGTTTGTGAGTTTTAATGAAGTGAATTGATTGGATTGAGATTCACGTTGCACTAAATACTATGATATATGAACGAATGCGTCGCATAACGCCCCTAGATGAGACGTACACTAAACACTCTAGACAATTAAGGAGAGACGCCTCACTCATCATTTCCTATATGGTTAAGGCTCGTGGCACACAATGTTCATCGTCTTCATTAAGTGTATTGAAATTGTTTTGAGATGAGAAGAGAAAGGACTCAACAGTTGAAAATAAAACAACTAAGGGAAACTAAACCCTAATGTTATCATACAAAATGGTCCTAAGGTTGGGATAAAAAGGAAGTCTACCAGATGTTATAATACAAATCATGGACCTAAAGTTAAGGTCAAATAGGGGCTATCCTAATTGTTATCATGCAAAGGATTGAAAGCCTAAAGTCTCTCCTACCTCCAACTTAATCAGAAATTAAGTGGAACTAGAAATCCTAAGGGATCATGTGAACAAGCACAAGTAAATACCCTACTAATCAATCAAAAAATGAAAACAAGCTCAAGACTTAAATAAGTCTCAAGAAAAGAAAAAAGAAAAAAGAGAAATGAGAGATGAAGAATGCAACAATAATCAAACATGGAAATTCAACTCAAAAGGAAAGGCATCAAACAAACAAGCGTTGATCTCAATCAAAGAAGGTAAAAATCAATAACATGTTAAGGTAAACCAAAGTGCATACATGACAAACCATACTCAAATATGTGAAGTCAAAGCAATTAGTCAAAACAAAGCACCAATGCATACATAAATGACTTAAAATCAATCAAGAAGCATTATCAATCAAAAAGAAAAGTGGGATGAATTCAAATGATGTGAGAATCAAAGTAGGGCAGTAGCCATGTCATATTGCATTTATCTCATGTTAATGATCAAATAATGAGCAAAAGGATTCAAGTCGTGCATCACATCCAAACACAGTAAATTTCCATACAAAACAAGCAAACAAGACACACCTCAAAGAAGTAAACATGTAAGATAAGGGTGTGAACCCATATGAGGAGAAAACTCATTATGAATATCAACTTAAACATCCACTCATGAACATACAAGAGAAACAACAAGGATTTAATCCAAATCATGCATCAAGAAGCAAGCAAACACATCAAAGTCATTCTTAAAAGAAAGGAGATGTTCAAGCAAGGTACAAAACACAAATGATCAAGTAAAGTTTAAGACATCATCAAGGTCAGAAGAATGTTCAAATGATACACATCATATTCAAATCTAAGTCAACAAACAAACTAAAAAAGAAACAAACTTAAATTCATGCACAAAAGGTTAGGCAAACATCCCTCAAATTATCCAAAAGAGAAACAAATGGACATGTGAAGTAACAGAGACAAGGTGATTATGAAATGAACCTCTCAACATGAAGGTCATAACCTTAAACAAGTCAACATACAAGTCATCAAGCATCAATTGGATCATTCAAGAAACAAATTCAAGAAACTGGGTCAAGACATGCACAATATCATGGTCAAAATAAATCAACTAGATACATCATATAAATAAAATAGGAAAATTAATGGAAAAATAACATAAAAATCACCAAAAATATGTCAACATGTCATAGATTTAGAAACAAATTTTGTTGGATTTTTATAAAGGTTTTAAGTGTTAAAAATAAAATAAAATTAGAAATGTAAAGAAAATAAAAGAATAAAAAAGGAACAAGGAAAAAGGGTGTATGAGCAATTCAGATCAACACATGAATGTAGTTCAACGCACCCTATGGGCCAAACAGAAGGAGTCTAAATAGAAAACAAATTCAAGCCAATCCCAGGATACACGCTGTAACTCATTAATTGAGCTGGAAGTGACTTGTATGCATGAATGGTTCAAATTAAAACAACTCAAACCATTTGAATTTGAAAAAAGGCGTCAGGGCCACGTAAGCCCTTCTCCAACCTCAAGACGCCGGAGCCCTAGTTCCAGTCGTCTTCTCTAGTGGACTGGTCACTGTCGCATCGCTGTGAAGAGGGGCCGGCAAAGACAGAAGAGTCGCCACCGCTCCTTATTTATCCCAAAGAGAGGGAAAGGAAACGATTAGAGAAAACCTACGAAAAGGGAATAAGACAGGTCATCGCAACCAAATCTCGGGTTCGGGAGTCGGTTACGCAAGGGGAGGGTATTAGCACCCCTCACGTCCGTCGTACTCGACGGGATCCATACTTGTTGTCTATCTAAAAGGGTGTAAAACTATAAGGCTGATCACGAGACGAAAGAAAAGAAAAATGACTCGATAGAGCATCACCGCTCTATGCCTACGTATTCCCTCGTGCAATGGGAAAGTCAGAGTCAACGTAGTTCGGAAAACTACGGGTGAAAGTGGGGAAGTTTGCTCGCCAAGACATCGTCGTCTTGTGCCTACGTATCCTCATCTGGTATGAGAAATCAGAGCAAACGTAGTTCGGGCTGATACGACCACATGTTGGTTCAAAATGTTTTACCTGAGTAGGGTTAAACCTCCGTTCTAGCAGTTAGGAACGATACCTGTTTGCGGTAGAACCAAAGCTTAACAACACTCTCCTTATGAAAAAGGCTTTCCAAATTAATCCCGAAGGATAAAAAAAAGTTTGATGTTTTTGTTTTGTGTTTTTTAAGACAAGAAGTGAATTGAGTTATGGTTTGAAACTCATGTCGCACTAAAGACTATGACTTGAGAGCGAATGCGTCGCATATCACCCAAAGGGCATACGCTAAACACTCTAGACAGTTAAGTGGAGTCCACCCAACCATCATTCCTCAAGTACTTAAGGCTCGTAGCGTGCAACACAAATTATCCTTTGTTAAGTATTTTGAATTTGTTTAGGAGATGAGAAGAGAAAGACACAGACTAAGGGGAAACTGGACCCTAAAGTTGTCATACACAATGCTCCTAAAGTTGGGATGAAAGGGAAGAACTACCTTAATGTTGTCATGCATAGGATTGAACACCTAATGTCTCTCCTACTCCCATCCTAAACGGAGGGACTAGGAATCCTAGGGGGATCATGGCACAAAGCCAAGTAAACACTAAATAATTCACTCACAAATGAAATGAGAAAGAAAAGAAATTGACCGGAATAAGTGATAAGCCACAAAGCACATTAATTTGGAAATTCAAAATAAAATGATAAACTAAAATAAAAATGATGAAAAATAAATTAACACATTAAAACAATAAAATATGATTTTTTTGGGATTTTATAATATTTAAAACTATTTTTAAATAAATAAAACAAAACAAGAAAATAATTAAAATAAAATAAAAAAAATAAAAAGAAACAAATGCTAAAAATAAGAAATGCCTCACCCAAGCCTTGAGCCCAAGACCTTGGGGTCATAGGCTCAAAACAAGGTCAGCTCAACCATTAAAAACATGTGATAATAAAAGGAAGAGAATAGTAAAAATATGAAAAACATGAAAATAATGAAAAAAAGAGTAAAAAAAAAACGCCCCAGCTAGGGGTCGAACACAGGTTTCAAAGGCATGGCAAGTTCTTATGGCAAGGCGAATAACCATTGGGATGGCGATACATTCGTTGTATCAAGCCACCCTAGTTGTAAATATACCAAGATAGGCGCAATGGATGGGCAAAACGCAAGGCAAGCTCAAGGCAATTTGTCAAAAACGATTTGGACATAACTTCTCTGTTGCGGTGGAAATAGGATATCAAACTATTAATTAGTTTGAATCACAATTCTTGATTCACAACCGCTCTTTGATTTATCCGAAGGAAAAGGTCAAAAGAGGGAAAACCTATTTTGCATCGTAAACACAATGCGGGGAGAGACCTAGGTAAGGGGTTGGTTAAGCTTAGGGAAGGTACTAGCACCCTAAACTTCTGTAGTACTCTACAGGAACCTTTTGTTTATTGTATGCCTTTTATTTTTTATTTATTATCTGTTTTAATATATATTGAACTAAGGGATAGAGTGACCTAAAAGACCTAAGGGTTAGTCCTAAGTTTACTCGGCAAGACATCGCATCTTGTGCCTACGTATCCTGGATAGGGAATGGAATCAGAGTAATCGTAGTTCCTCTCATAAGGGAGGTTAGAAACTTCTTGACTTTGGTCAAGGTTTCAATGGGGAATAAACATATCTTAAGGACATGCTTACGTGGAGTCTTAAAACTCCTATTTCTACGTTGAATTTGTTAATTAAATTAGGGTTAAATTAGGGATTCCACGGCGGGAAACCCTAAACAGAGCACGGCGGCTCTTTGACCTAAAAGCTAGGGTAAAGGGCGTTTTTGTCCACGGCGGGACACCTAGGTTATTAGGGTTTGAAACGGTCAAAAAATTAGGGTTATTGACTCGGCGGTCAAACGGGTAAACCTAATTCCTTCGGAAAGATTCTAACGGTAAAACATGCAAGCAACAGAATTATTACATGGTAGAAATTAAAATGCGGAAAGTAAAGAAAGCGTCGCGACGATCACTCGCGTAAATTACAAATCCCAAAAAATGCGAAATAAAAATAAACCGCGACCATGGCCTCGCGTAAATTACATCCATGGAAATAAACAAGAATAATAATTGCGACGATGGCCTCGCATAATTACAACCCAAAGAAAATAAAATGCGAAAAGTATTGGATTAATACCCAAGGACAAAAGATGAAAATTAAACGGGAATATTAAGCATTTTTATTTTAGTATTTTTTTAACTACAAGATTGGAATGAAAGTGTGAAATGTTAGAAATTTAAAAATAAACAATGTTAGAAATGTTAGAAATTTATTAAGAAAAAGTTTGAGTTAAACAGTTAGAGTTTTAATAAAAAGTTAGAAATTTATGATATGAAAAAATTAAAGTGCTAGGATCTTAATTTAAAAAAAGAGTGTTAGAAATTTTAACTTAAAGAAACAATTAGAATTTTAATTACATGAAAGGTAAATTTTAATTTAAAAAGAAATGAGGTGTTGGAAGTTTTATTTTAAAAAAAAGAAGGAAGTTAATTTTAATTTTTTAAAAAAGAAAAAAAAAGAGTGGATTTTAATTTTATAAAAAAACTAATTTTTTAAAGAAAGAGTTAGAATTGAATTTTTAATTAGAAAATCAAGTTTTTTATTTATTTGAAAAAGAGTTAAGAAATCTTAATATTAATTATAACAAAAAGAGTTTTAATTTTTAATTATAACAAAAAGAGAAGTTTTAATATTAATTATAAAAAATAGAGAGTTTTTAATTTTAATCAAAAAGAAAAATTGTAGAACTAGTTACTACCTTATAATATCATTTCAAGTTAATTAAAAAATGAGACAAACAAATCATAAATGAAAAAGAAAGAAAAATAGAAAACAACAAAAAATAATAAGAGGAGATAAATTGGGGGAGGGTTACGGTTACAAGTTTTTTCTTCTTCTTTGCATGGCCATGATCCCTTCTTCTTTTCCTGCAAAAAAAACATCAAAAGAAAACATCCGTTAGAAATAAGAGTTGCTCACCTTTCCCAGGTTTGAAGCGGCTTTTCTACGGTGGAGTTCGTTGATGATGAACGATGATGGTTTTTTCAAAAATTTCCCCTATTCTGATAAGTTGCGAGAACGGCCGCCGTTTTTCTCTTTTGTCTCCTTCCCCTGATGACCTGCTCTTGATTTTCTGATGTTGATGAAGTTTCCTCTCATCACTTATGTTTATATAGGTAACAAATTAGGGTAATCTCTAACCTAATGCCCACCTTAAAGGCCCAACTTAAATAATTAGTCAAAACTAAATAAAACAAATTAAAACAAACTTAAAACAAACAAATTAAAACAAACTTAAAACCCTATTTTTTTACTAAACATAATAAAATCTTTTCTAATATTTTTAATTTTATGATTTTTGGATGTTTTTATGAATAATATGGAAAAAAGTGGAAAAAACAAAAAGTGAAGAAGGTAGGAATCGAACTCTCAACCTCTCACACTCACAACTCCTTACACACAGTCTCTTGCCAGTTGTGCTATTTTATTTATTCGAAATAAAGTGGCACTAGAAACCATGTAAAGGTAGGACAAATTTGAGGTACTACATGCGTAACCTGTTAATAGTTAGCTGATGCAAAAATGAGATATTATGCGACATGAATTGACTAATCTAAGGGTAAAATTTGGGGTATTACATTCTCCAATTCTCAACCAAATTTCATGAAATTTTGGTCTAACTCACTTGATTTTTCATGAGGAACATGATGGTGCTGTCCAAAATTTGAAATAATGCATACACACAAAAGCTCGAATGTTCATGCACTTGAAAACCTTGAAATGCACTTTGGAGTTCAAGGTTTAAAACTGACGAGTTTAAAAACAGATGAGGGTATGCACATGATTGAAATGTGTTGCTAATGGATTGGATCCAAAGAAATGTCTCAGATTTGCCATAAATCAGAAAGTGACTGTCAAGTGGCAAGTTAATGAAATGGTATTTGTCTAAGTAAGCTAGTCTAACCAATGTTAAAACAAAGACTTAAGACATCAGCCAACCAAACTGCACTTCTCAAGGGATCTTATGCATACACATATTGTAGGAGTTTTCAAATCAAACCGATACACAAAAGTGACCACTCCTCAATAACAGAAAGTGATAGTAAGCTGGCAATGTGTCTCAACAGCATTGCACATAAATCACAACTCAAACAACCATGATATGAACACACAAGGATCCTACAAAGGAAATTTGAAGCTCTGATAAGAATCAAAGATTGAGAACTTCAAAACAGATCTGGACAGCAAGTATGGTATTCAATCCTCAAAGTTTGAAATTCAATCTTGGCATAAATTCACACAGACATACATGATGACTTTTCTTCAACACTTTCACACAAGCCAATCACAAAATCCTACCAAGTACTACAACCTAGCCTCACCTAGACTGTCTAAAACCTACCTTCACTAATTGGAAAAACCCTGATGCACATAACAGACCCACCAAGTGTAGGAAATTGATGACAAAAGTCAGTCTACACATTTCATGACAGTAAAAAGTCTTGGTCATCACAATGTCAACCTCAAAAACTTATTCACATTTTGCTTTTGAAGACAGTTATCAAATCATTTATCCACCTAAACCTCTCAATCACCTAACACACTTACAAACCAAAGAGGGGTTCTCTCAAAACCATGAGTTAGCAAACTTAGTCTCTAAGGGCAGTCATAGATGGAGTCAAGATATTGTGTCCTTATAAAAGTGAAATCTTGATAGCAAGTTCAAACCAATATTTTATCACCATGAAACAACAAGGTGCTTAGTTTTGCAACAACAAAAAGAGCAAATATTTGGCATGACTAGAAGGTGAGGTTATGGTACAGTGGTTCATGACAGTCCTAAAAGCACTACTATGGATCTCAACATGATTAAGCTAGCACCAATCATCAGTCCTACACCTATAACAACCTTACAAGCTAAAAGAGGTTCACTCATGACAATAAGTTAATGGCCATCTCTTTACTACATCACAACAGCAGAGGCACAACAAGTCCTAAGCTCCTATGACAGCCATCAAACAAGACCAGCCATGAAGTACAGTTGATAGCAGGATGCAAGAAACAAGTAACAATCCAAAGACTTATGCTCTTGACAGTTCTTATGTGCTACTTAAAGCTAGTTCAAACCAAACAGTTACAACAGCCAAAACTGTTCTCAAAGGTCCAACAGTCAAAATCCTCACTAACACAAACCTGCTTCCTGTTGCAAACCAACATCCTCAAGCATCAAGCATAGTACAAACCAAAAGACCTAAACATAGGGATCTAATCTGGATAATAACCAAACTTGAGTTGTCAAACTCATTTTCAAGAATTAAACTAACAAGGCCAACTATGGGAGTATTGTTTGGCAGCAACAGACCTAAATAAAAACAACCACCTAAAGAAAAACAACAGCACTCTAAAGGCTAACATGAGCTCAACATAAAGTTCACACACAACCAAAGCCAACTGCTCTCATCATCCTAAACATAAGTGAAGCACACAACCAGTTTAAACTCTCAAGACATCTCTAACCTGGCTATACAACTCTGCTCCAAAACACTCTTAGATAGCAACTCCTCTAAATTCTCTAATGACAGTAACACAAGTCACCTAGATCTATTCAAGCACAAAGTTAAATTCGACAAATGCAAATGACAACTTAATCCGTATAAGAACACACAATCACACACCAGAACCTTAAGACAGTCATGACTTCTCAATGGCAAATAACAGCATAACAATGTTGATCACCAAATGCTCCAATAGTCAAGTGGATCACTTTAACATAACCATCATAGTAACCTCAAGACAGCAGCAAAACCAAAATTCAAACCAAGGGAAAAGGTTCAGCAGTAAGGCATCCTTGTTCCAATTGTTATGCCTTAAATTAATGTCTTTACACAGACCAACCAAACCCTCACAATCCAACATCACACTTAAAATAGCAAGGCTTATGAGTTTCTAACATTAAGAATCAAGAAGTTGGTTTTTAAAACAGAAACAACCACATAAACTGTCACCATAATGCAAATGCTTGTTTAATGTAAACAAAGTAATAACTCAACCATAGTTCAACAACATAACCACCATTATTACCTAATTAAAACCCTTATGCAAACTGTCCCATGCCTACACAACTAAGAGCAAGTATCAATACACTCAAAAGTATGCTTTTCATATAGTTACAAACTTGTAGCAGCCAACAGAACAATGTTGCTCATTAAATGACAACAGATTCGTCATCACAATAATAAACTAATATTTCAAATGCAAGCTAACAAGAAACACTCAAACATGTTTTCATGACATTTATGCATATAAAGGAGAGAGTTTGAAGGCACCAACCTCTTGTGAACCTCCTAAAGTAAGATAGCAGCAGGATCAATATATTCCCTCCTCCCTTAAGCTTTCTTCCTTTTCCAACAACAAGTGACTCTTTAGGAAAGTTTGAGCAAACAATGTTCTAGCTGTTCTTTAAGGACTTGGACAGTTGGTATAACATAAATGTGTGGTGTTCAAAGTGTCAAAGAGATCCAAACTGATCTAGGCAGTGAGTTTTGCTGGTTTATGCAGGAAAGTCAATGTTCATGGTGTGGGAAGTTGAATTTTTGAGTTATGGTGTTTTTGGCTGGTTTAATGGTTGCAACACCTTCTAAACATGATTTTGGGGTTGTGTGGATGATTTTTGAGGTGGTTTTATGGTTAGAAAGGAGGCTGGTATGAAACTTGCACAAGATAGTTTTTGTGGTTTTTGATGAAAGGTTCACAAAATGAGAGAGTTGAAAGAAAGCTCAACTTCTGATTTCTCTATGCTGAATGGTGGCTAGGGTTCTCTTGGCTGTTGTTTAGCTTAAATATCAGGTGAAAAGGGTAAAATGGCAAGCTTTACCATGGTGAAAAATGAATGGATATATTTTGCATTTTCATGATTCAATGGTGGATGGGGGAGATAGTACACTAGCCAACTTGCATCCTTGTCTTCTTGTTGGTTTCTTGTGAGTAGAGAGAAATATAACGGATAGGCTGCAGGAACCAGAACAAGGGCAACTACTTGTCTTTTCCTTGTTTTGGCAAGAAATTCAAAAATGAACAAAAAGGTACATGCTTGTGTTGGTTCATTTTTGGCAATGTTTGACATGCTCTTAATGTAGCTTCATGCGCATAGGATAGGGAATGTAACAGGCTGCATGCTGAAATGCCAAAATGTCAAATTGTCTTTGTAACACATACCTTGAAAATATGTTCAAATCACCTACTTTGGACCATGATATCTTAGTGTACATAGATCACTTTGCCCTAAACTTGAGCTCTAAGTAAAGAGGGCATGACAAAGAACAATTTTCATGTTGAACTTATCTTGATTTGAGGATTGGAAGAACATGAAAAATGATGGTGAAAATCAGGCCATGCAAGCTGTCTACAAATAACTTAGAAAAAAAATTCTAAGTTATGGATTTTGGCTTACTTTTTCCCAACTTTGCACATCCATAACTTGAGCTTCACAAATTATATGGAGGACTTCTAGGACTTTTTGGAAAGCTTGGAACAATCTCTACAACTTTAATTTGGGACAAAAGTTCATTTGACATCAAGAACTTGATGTAATTTGGCTTGCATAGTGGGTCCAAAAATCTGCCTGAACTTGCCAATTTTGAAGTCATTGAAATCCTCAACTTTGATTGATCATAACTTGAGCTCCAAGTATCATGTGATTATGAATTGGTACTCAAAAGAAAGCTTGGAATACAAGGAACAACTTTGATATTTGAGCCAAGTCCATTTGAAACCTTAATCATGAAGAAAAATGGCCTTGAAGATGGCTACTTCAACCATGAAACTTTCCATAAATGGAAAGTTTCTAAAACCCTAATTCCCCAAAATGGCAACTTTAAACAACTCTTGATTTTTCATGATTCCCTTGACTTTTCTTGATCAAATTCCATCCATTTGTCATATTGAACTTAAGGATCATGATCTTGACCTCAAAAAGTCCGGAGTTGACTTTTTCACTGCACAGTTGACTTCCCCCCCCCCCCCCCAAATCTCCTGATTTTGAATTGACTGATCAATTGAAGCCCTTCTGATTAAAATTGATGGTTAATCTCTCATCCCCAAACACCTTAGTACATATGGAAGACCATGGAAATAAGTCTTGCTCTCAAAAACAAATTTATCTTGATTAAAAGTGAAACCCTAATTTCACCCTTTTTGCCTAGGCATTGTGCAGATGAACTGAGTGACCATTCCAACTCCACCATGACCTCTGAGGTACTCAACAAACTTCTACCTCATGCTCACACCAATTATAAAAACTCATGAACCCCTTGACAACCCTCTGATGGTCCTTGATACTACTGTGGCACACCTCTTCTCTCTAGGAGCTCTGATAACTTCATGATAATGACACACACACAACAACCTCTACCAATGCCCCTGCTTGAGCTTGTGGTCAATAAGGTTCTCCTATTAGATAGGACACATACAAACACTTGATCCCCCTGTAAGAAACTGCAAATGCAAGATGCTAGAATGCAATGAAACATAAGTCAAAGATTAAGAAAAGGGGTTGGTCAAATTTTGGGGTACAACAGTCACCGAAGTAACTACATACTACCCATAAACACTAAACAAAACCACCAATCCATGTAGAATCTCATGCTGAACACGAATCTACCATTCATTTTCATAAACAAGCAAAAAAATCAAAGAGAAATCAAGGCGCGAATATTAGATCTCATGCACTGAAGTTCAACAAAATGACACAACAAACTAAGCAAATTTTGCCTACCTAAGTAGGACTTCAAATGCACCAACATGAGTCCTAGACATGACCTAATATGAGAGAAAAATGAAGAGGGAAGTTATCAAAAATGGAGATCTTCAATCTCTGAGCTTGCTTGAACACTTCACCAAACCTTTCTTCTTCCTTCCTTGAGCTTGGAGAGTGATGATGATGATGGAAAAGTGAAGAAACCAGCTTAAAAGAGTGAGATTCGAAGGAAATATTTTCTTGAGAATGAGAGTGTTTAGGGTTTTTTTTTTTTAGTAAATGGATAGCTTTCCCTCTTGGCTAGGGTTTTTAGAATATATATATATATATATATATATATATATATATATATATATATATATATATATATATATATATATATATATATATATATATATATATATATATATATATATATATATATATATATATATATATATATATATATATATATATATATATATATATATATATATATATATATATATATATATATATATATATATATATATATATATATATATATATATATATATATATATATATATATATATATATATATATATATATAGGGTGTTTGTGTGGTTAAAATAGAGTAATTGTGGTGAAAACAACATGGTTAGTGATTTGGCATAAAATTAAAAAAGAGAAGTGGATGAGAGGTGGCACGAGTGAAAATGGTTTTTGGTGTATTGGTTGTCATTCTTGAGTGGAAAATAGAGGGTTAGAAAATGGAGGAGTGGAAGGACCCTTGGTGCACAAGTTTGTGACTTGTTTCTCATTATGGCAAAGTGGTTCAAAAGGTACAAAGAATGCACATGTGTGTGTTTGGAAATTTTAAGCAATGTATGGGAAAGCAAAATAGGTGCATCATGCGTGTAAAAATATGGACATAAATTACTGCATGATGACATATGGTATGCATGAAGATCACAACATGATTCTCAATCCATGTAGCTCTCTTTGGTTCATTATATCTCAATGAATTCTTGTCCAAATGGTTAGGTTTTGGGTCTAATGGAAAGCTTGCATGATGATGAACATAATTCATGTTGATGTAAACTTAAAACAAGCCTGGGATGATCATGAAAGAATGGTTGAAAGCCATGCCTCAAAATCTTCCCAAAGTGACTTAGAAAAAAAATTCTAAGTTATGAATTTTTGACATCATTGAAACCTCAACTTTGAAGCCATATACCTTGAAAAGTTTTGATCCAATGAAGGATTTATAGTAATGGATAGAAAGCTTGAAAAATGATCTTCAACTTTCATGTTCAAAGAAAAGTGATTTGGAGTCAAGAACTTAGTGAAAAATTCCTTGGAAAGTTGTCCCAAAAATCTGCCTAAGACTTGTCCCAACTTGACATCTTTGAAACCCTAACTTGGAGACATCATAACTTGAGTTCTACACATCCAATGGAGGCTTTCTAGTATTCAAATTAAATCTTGGAGGATTCTCTACAACTTTCATATAGGAGGAAAATTCATTTGAAGCTTAGATCACCATGAAAGATGGGCTTGAAAACATGCATCTCAAGCTGAATTTCTAAACTTAGAAAAAAATCTAAGTGTTGAATTGATATAATCTGGATTTTCTCAACTTTAGCTCTCCATTTCTCTCAATCTATGAATATTTTGGACTTTCTTTCTTATACAAAGCTTGTATTTCATGATGTCCTCTTTAATTTGATAACAAGTTTTCTCCCATTGGATCAAGGATGAAAAAGTTATGGATGTTGCAAAATGGCTAAAATTAAGGTTTTCTACACTTAGAAAATATTTTACCAAAACCCTAATTCAATCAAACTCTTGATTTTATGTTTCTCCTTGATTCTTCTTATTCCAAACACATGAAAACACTTGAGAGGACATACCACGCCCTTGATTGACCTTGAAAACCAAGACATTGACCTTATGGAGGCATAGTTGACTTTTCTTTATTAGATGATACCCTAGCACCCTATCCATTGATTGAAGCTCTTGTCATGACTTATAATGATACATAATACATGTAGAGAACCCTCAAGATATGTATTAAGCCATAGAACCATGTATTGCCCGGGAAGCTAACCACAGATGCCTTCTGACTAAAACCCTAATCTAGTTGTCCCAAAGATAGAAGAAGATGATCAATGCTTGTAATCTTGACTCAAATGGTTGTGAGAGATGCCTTGATGATGTGAGGACCTTGGAGCTTAAGAATACCACAAGGTTTATAATAAACCCTTGCTTGCTCTTTGAGAATCACTCTCCTTCTTGAGAATTAACCGAGATACCTTGATCCCCTGCCTAGAACCAATGTTATGCACAAATGGTAATGCAAATGAAATGAAACATAAGCCAAGAGATTAAGAAAAATATAAGGCAAATATTGGGGTGTTACAGCTGCCCCTATTCAAACAACTTGGACCTGAAGGAATGATAGCAACGACTTTCAGACATTCAAGGTACAAGGAGGTTGAATACCAAAAGAACCCATAAATTTGCAACTTGTGGGGATGTATATGATAAAGTGATTGTCAACCGAAGGTGGACTTAAAGGTAGTGGGTATCAACCAAAATTTGGAATAGCCAACATATACAAGATACCAACCAAAAGTTAGGATAGAAAAGATAACAATTAAAAGGTTAGAATAAAAGCTACTAACCAAAAGTTACGATCACCGGAGAGAATACCAACCAAAAGTTGGGATGAAGCACGGAGTACCAACCAAAAGTTGGGATACAAGACTACTAAATAAGAGTTAGAGTCACCAGAAAGAATACCAACCAAAAGTTGAGATGAAACAAGGAGTAACAACCAAAATTTGGGATAAAACAAGGAATACCAACCAAAAGTTGGGATAAAAGGCTACTAACAAAGAGTTAGAATCACCAGAACGCCGAACGAAGGCGAATCCACAAATGAAGACTACCAACCAAAAGTTGGGATGATCAACAAGAAATACCAACCAAAAGTTGGGATAAAAGGCTACTAACCAAAAGTTACGATCATCGGAATGCCGAACAAAGGCAAATCCACAAATGAAGACTACCAACCAAAAGTTGGGATGATCAACAAGAAATACCAACCAAAAGTTGGGATAAAAGGCTACTAACCAAAAGTTAGAATCACTGGAACACCGAACAAAGTCCAATCCACAAATGAATACTACCAACCAAAAGTTGGGATGATCAACAAGAAATACCAACCAAAAATTGGGATAAAAGGCTACTAACCAAAAGTTAGGATCACCAGAACGAGATACCAACCAAAAGTTGGGATGGAGGCTACTAACCAAAAGTTAGGATCACCAAAATGCCGACCGAAGGCGAATCCACAATGAAGAATACCAACCAAAAGTTGGGATAGAGATTCCACAGGAGAGAGTACCAACCAAAAGTTGGGATAAAGTTGGAGATTACCACCGAAAGTTGAAATGATCAACAAAATGGATACTACCCAAATGTTAGGATAACCACAAGGGGCACCAACCAAAAGTTGGGATACAGCCCACAAAAGATACCATCCAAAAGTTAGGATTATAACCAGGATATACAAGAAGTAGAATCAACTAACTTACGACCTGAAAAGAAGATTCCGCTGGGGTAAAGAGAGATTTAAATAAACAACCCTGTCGGGGAATACAAGTAAGATGAACACATCCATTAATAATTTTCTTCTGGGGATAAAGTAACACAAAATCTCTTGAATTATGCCATTATTTGCTGGAGAGGAGTCTGGCAACAATGATACCAAACCTGGCTTATGCTTCGAATGCATATGTTTGAATATGGCGTAATGTTCCATGCAAATGGAAATGCTACGCATTTGGGAGGATGCAATGCAAAAAATGTAAACAATATGTAAAAAAACACTACACTGGGAGAAGTGCCGAGAAGATCAGAAAATAAACTTTGCTGAGGAAGACACACTGAATGGCCTTTCTGAATATAACATCTGCTGAAAATTCCACTATGCTGGGAATTGATAGTAACACCTGCTGGGAGATCGTCCCAAAAATCTGATATAGAAGAATGCCAATGATCATTGGATTTTGAACTTGCCAGGGATATCAACCACCGTTGATCTACCTGTCGAGGGAATCAATACCATACTCTACTTGAGGAGAAAAGTTAATGATACCAGTCATGTCGGGGAACAAAACTGAGCTTACCCTGATATTGGGGAAATATCCTTCAACCTTACCCTGTTGGGGATAAGCATACACAGTTGCTGGTGAAATTACTTCTGATTTGATAATAGGAATTTGTAGGTAAGACAAAATCTCTGTTGTGGGAAACCAAGCAAATAAGTTTCTTATTGAACAACTGCTTGCTTGTATACCAACACCACTCTGTCTGATGTAGTCAACTCCTAGACACTCGTTGGGGAGTACAAATCAAATTTTCCTGGGGAACACAACCTTCTGAACTCCTGCTAGAGGAGGAATGATTCACCATGCATTGCTGATACTATTAGAACTTCACTATTGGGGAGAGAACGCTCTATTGGGGAGAGGAACATGTCATCCTGCAAACAAACAAGAAGTAGTAGGATGTTCTAAATGCGAAATGGTTGCCTCAGTTACCATTCATGACATCTATTGTTCAAGTAAATTCATTGTTTTCAATATACTCTGTAAAGCCTAATGTTTTCACATGTAATGTTGACCAAAAATATCAGATGTTTTCGCAAACAAAATAGTAAAAGTAAAAAAAGAAATGAAAAGCTCTTTGAGTGAAATGAATATTTTGTTGATTGAAATGGCATGTAAGTAGGCAGGTTACAATTTGGATGCAATTCTTAAAAAGAGGTAATTGCACAAAAAACAAAAAGAATATACAAATGTCGGCAATGTGGGAACAAATATCCACCATGTGTCGATACATCTATGACCTATATGTCTTAGATGTTCATAAATACTTCTCCTTCTAAAAAGACTGACTGGGATGATTCCCTCCTTTAGGGATAACCATGTACCAAGATGAATTTACAAATCAAACACAGACCACAGTCGTTTGCTTTTAAATCCCTAACTTTTTCCTGGATCGCCCTTTCGGGTTTTCAATCCACTGGGATACCCATTTTTGCCAAAGTTGCTTTTACGGGTTTTCAACTTTGCAGGTTTATTATTTTTCCTTTTATCCCTAATTTTTGGCCGAACCTTTTCCTTTTGTGGTTCGTTGGGATGCCTTTTTTTTTCCTGGACTTTTCTTTTTAGTGTCCAACGGGTCTCTTTTAAGCAAAGTATTTTTTGACTACGTACGCGTTCACAGGGGACATAAAGTCTTCGCCATCCATAGTTGATAGTAATAAGGCTCCACCAGAGAAAACGTTTCTTATCATATATGACCCTTCGTAGTTTGGAGTCCATTTCCCCTGTGATCTGTTTGAGGAGGAAAAATTCTTTTCAAAACCAAGTCACCTGTTTGGAAGCACCGAGGACGCACTTTCTGATCAAAGGCTTTCTTCATCCTGCTTTAGTATAACCAGCCATGAGCAATGGCTGCCAATCTCTTTTCATCAATAAGATTCAACTGATTCAACCTAGATTGCACCCATTCAGCTTCGTCAAGCTTCACATCAGCCAACACTCTCAAAGAAGGAATCTCAACTTCCAATGGTATGACTGCTTCCATATCATACACAAGTGAGAAATGAGTTGCCCCTGTTGATGTACGCACCAAAGTACGATAACCGTGTAAAGAAAATGGAAAAATCTCGTGCCAATCCTTATAGGTTACTACCATCTTCTGCACAATCTTCTTAATATTCTTGTTCGTTGCCTCAACAACGTCATTCATCTTTAGACGATAAAGAGAAGAATTGTGATGTTCGATCTTAAAACTCTGGCATAATTCCTTCATCATCTTTTTATTTAAGTTTGAACCATTACCAATAATGATTCGCTCTGGGATTCCATAACAATAGGTGATGTCCTTCTTTGTGAACCGAGTGACTACCTGCTTTGTGACATTAGCAAACGAGGCTGCTTCTACCAACTTGGTAAACGAATCGATGGTAACCAAAATAAAAGGATGCCCATTGGAAGCATTCGGTTCAATCTTTCCAATCATATCAATACCACACATAGCAAAGGGCCAAGGAGATGTCAACACGTTAAGAGGGGTTGGTGGCACATGCACCTTATCAGCAGAAATTTGGAATTTATGGCATTTTTTGACGTATTTGAAACAGTCAGATTCCATAGTCATCCAATAACACCCATCCCTCAACAATTTTCTGACCATTGCATGTCCACTGGCGTGAGTTCCAAAGGAACCCTCGTGAACTTCTCCCATCAACAGGCTTGCTTCGTGTCCATAAACACAACGCAACAAGACCATGTCGAAACTTCTTCTGTATAACACCTCATCCTTATTCAGATAGAAAATTCCTGCAAGCCTCCTCAGGGTCTTCTTATCCTTGCTAGGTACCCCAGAAGGGTACTCCTGATTCTTGAGAAAGTATTTGATATCATTATACCATGGCTTGCCATCTGACGCCTTCTCAACTGCAAACACAAAGGCGGGTCTGTCAAGACGCATAATGGTACATGTTGGAGCTTCATTCCAAAAATTCACTTTGTACATTGATGTTAATATAGCCAACACGTCTGCCATCTGATTCTCAGCCCTAGGCACATAATGGAACTCAATTCTTTCAAAAAAGGGTAGCAGTCTTCTAGTATAATTCTTGTATGGCACAAAGTTGTCCTGAAGAGTTTCCCATTCTCCTTTAATCTGATTAATGACCAGCGTTGAATTACCATATACATCAAGATTCTTGATCCTTAGATCAATGGCCTCTTCTAAACCTATAATGCACGCTTCATATCCTGCTTCGTTATTGGTGCAAGAGAATGTCAATCGGGCAGTGAATGGTATGTGGGAACCGTGAGGAGTAGTAATGATTGCACCAATTTCATTGCCACATGAGTTTACAGCACTGTCAAAAACCAAACTCCACTGAGATCCAATTTCAGGGCCCTCGTCAAGCAAAGGCTCATCACAATCTTTCATCTTCAGAAATATGATGTCTTCATTTGGAAATTCAAACTTCATCGGTTGATAGTCTTCAATTGGTTGTTCAGCAAGATATTATGACAAAACACTCCCTTTAATGGCTTTTTGGGAAACATATTGGATATCGTATTCTGTCAAAACCATTTGTCATCGGGAAATCCTTCCGGAGAGTGCTTGCTTCTCAAACACATACTTGATCGGATCCATCTTTGATATCAATAGGGTTGTGTGATTTAACATGTACTGTCTCAAACGCTTAGCTGCCCAAGCGAGTGCACAAAATGTTTTTTCTAGCATCGAGTACCTCGACTCGCAATCAATGAACTTCTTACTCAGGTAGTAGATAACGTGTTCTTTTCTACCTGTCTCATCATGTTGACCGAGCATGCATCCCATTGAATTCTCAAGAATCGTTAGATATATGATCAAAGGTCTCTCTCCCACTGGATGCATGAGTATTAGAGGTTTATGCAAATAATCTTTTATTTTTTCAAAAGCTTTCTGACAGTTTTTGTTCCACCAGACTGCTTGATATTTCCTTAACAATTTGAATATAGGCTCACAAGTGGCTTTAAGATGAGAGATGAACCTTTCAATGTAATTTAGTCTCCCTAGGAAACCACAAACCTCTTTTTCCGTCCTTAGCTCATGCATTTTCTGTATAGCTTTAATTTTGGCACGATCTACCTTAATACCCCTTTCGCTCACAATGAAATCCAGCAGCTTTCCAGATCTCACCTCGAAGATGCACTTATTAGGATTCAACCTCATCTTGAATTTCCTCAACCTTTCGAATAGCTTCAGAAGATTAACCAAATGTCCCTCCTCTGTATGTGACTTCGCAATCATGTCAGCAACATAGACTTCAATCTCTTGATGAATCATATCATGAAAGAGAGTCATCGTTGCCCGCTGATAGGTTGCCCGATCATTTTTCAATCCAAAGGGCATCATTTTATAGAAAAATGTCCCCCGCGGTGTAATGAAAGTAGTTTTCTCCATGTCTTCTAGGGCCATTTTGATTTGGTTATACCCAGAGAAACCATCCATGAAGGAAAATACAGAATATTGAGCAGTGTTATCAACCAACACGTCAATATGGGGGAGCGGGAAATCATCTTTAGGTCTTGCTCTGTTCAGATCTCTATAATCGACACATATCCCGACCTTTCCATCTTTCTTAGGCACATGAACAATGTTAGCAACCCACGGAGGATAGTTTGTGACGGCAAGAAACCCAGAATCCAACTGCTTCTGAACCTCTTCTTTAATCTTGACTGCCATGTCAGGCCTCGTTCTTGTCAACTTCTTCTTGACTGGTGGAAATTCCTCTCTAAGAGGCAACCAGTGTACCACAATATCTATATCCAGCCCGGGCATGTCTTAGTAAGACCAAGCAAAGATATCCATATACTCTTGGAGCATTTCAACCAATCTTCTCTGAATACTTTCTTTCAAAGCGGCCCCAATTTTGACTTCTTTCTTTTCATCCTCGGTACCCAAAATGAGAACTTCAATATCCTTTAGATGAGGAAAAATGACCCTTTCCTCCTGCTTCAGAAGTCTGGCTAATTCTTTAGGCAGTTCACAGTCTTTGTCAGTCTCTTCTTCAGCTTGATAAATGGGATTATCAAAGTCATATTGAGCCATAGCTGAATCATAATCGATGGTATCTGAGATAAAAGACCTTCATGATTGATGCTTTATGTTTATTATGAAATGAAACAAACAACACAAACACATTGCCATTTTTCTGTTAATAAATGTAAAAACAAAAAGGAAAAACAAGGATCAAAATATATGAATGCGAAAAATTTCCTTTATTTATGATGATAGTGCAAATAAACAAAAAGGCCCTACAAATGGGTCACTACATCTTGGGAAGAACGTAAGACTGAACATAATAAAAAACAATGAGAATTACTCTTCATGGGAGATCTGAATGATTTCTTCCGCAGTCCAATTACATACATTATGGCCGAGAACAAAGGACGGGTCCAAGCATCCATGTCGCAATCACTGTCCCCCTCGCCATCCTTAATAGGATGAATTATGTCAAAAATAGCTCTACCACTGGTGAATCTGACAGGTCCCCTATACTTTGGAGGGTCTTGTGATGAGCTGGAGGGCTTGTACCAAGGACTAAATTTGTCTTTCTTGATAGGAACATTCAAAACCTGCCCCCAACTTTGGGAGTTATCGAATTCAACAATTTCACATGCTTTCTTGAACGAAGACATTGGAGAGATTAAAACTTCTGGCCCTTTAACCTTGACAGAAGGATTCTCTTGAATTTTCACAGCTTCAAAGGCTTGACAGAGAGTTTCATGAATTTCCCTATCCAATTCCACATACTTGAATGTTGATGAATGAATGACCATTATATCCTTCTCCCCACAAATATTGACTACCTTTCCTTCCATCATATACTTCAACTTTTGATGTAGAGTCGACAATACTGCCCCTGCAGCATGTATCCAAGGTCGGCCTAACAGACAACTATAAGTCGGTTGAATGTCCATTATGTAAAACGTTGCATCAAAAGTTTCAGGCCCCACCTGAATTGGCATTACTATCTCCCCAAACATCGATCTTTTGGAACCATCAAACTCTCGCACCACAAGATCACTTGGTGTACAGATTAAACCTTGAGTATCCAACTTCATTAATGCTTTCTTCGGCAACACGTTGAGTGAAGATCCTGTATCAAATAGGACGTGTGACAATAATGATCCTCTATACTACATAGACATATGCAACGCATGGTTGTGATTCCTCTTAGCAGGAGTCAAGTCTAGATCAGCGAAGCCCAAATCATTGCCAGCATTAACATGTGCCACCACTCCTTCCAACTAATTAACAGAGATTTCTTGAGGTACATAGGCTGAATTCAAAATCCTCAACAGAGCATCGTGATGTACTTCAGAACACAACAACAAAGATAAAATGGAAAGTTTTGAAGGAGTCGGATTCAAATGGTCCACAATCTTATAGTCACTCTTGCGGATTAATCTCATGAATTCTTCTGCATCCTTAGAAAAAGAACTATCACCAGCCTGCTGCTATACAACATCTTTAACAACTACCTTCCTTTTACCTTTATCCGTCCTATCAACATTAGTCTCTGATGAAGAGAATACCCTTCCACTACGGGTAATCCCTCTTGTACCAACTATATTATCAACAGTAAAGCCCACATTCAAAGAACCAATCAATTCTTGTTTTGGTATGTTGTAGAAGATCTCAGCCCCATAATTCCATGAGATGGCATTGGTACTTTCATACAGCACTGGTCTTGGCGTAATGATGATTACATGTGATGGCCTTGCTAGCGCTAAAATATTAATAGTCATGTAAGGTATCAAAATAGTAGCAATATTATTTCCATCATCACCAGCCTTATCATTAACATCTTTCATGTTTTCCACACCAATTCTATCAAACTATAAATAACCATCATCGATCATTTTCTGAATACCAATTTTCAAAAGACTACAACCCTCGGGTCTCAACTCACATTCCTAACAATCAACAGAACAACCTGGGAATACAACCCCTTTCAACAATCTAGCTTTCACAAAATTCAATAGAGTCTTCAATTCATCAACATCAGTTACTAGATTCAACCTCTCCCCATCAATAATATCATTTATTATGGATACTCCATGGTTTTGTATGGAATTATGATTAACATTGGGACCCTTATTGGTGAAGTTGATAGCTTTGGAATCAAGCAGATCCTAGACTTTATGCTTAAAAGCTTTACAATTATCAATGTTGTAACCAGAAGCACTAGAATGGTGCATGTCACTATTGTATTGGTAATGACAGACAAAGGCTTCCGCAAGACCTCTCCAGCTCTTAACATGATTTCTCTCTAGTCCCATGTACCACTCCAACGACGGTCCTGCCAAACTATCCTGAAAGAAGTGCATTAAGAATTTCTCATCACCAGAATATGCAGACATTTTTCTATAGTATGCATGGATATGAGTTTTACGACAGGTAGTCCCCTTATATTTGTCAAATTCCCTCACCTTAAACTTTGGAGGGATTCTTACGTCTGGGACCAAACTAAGGTCTGACATGTTAAGGCCTAACGAGTTTTGATTCTCATAAGCCTTCATCTTCTCTTCAATCAACTTGAACCTTTTTTCGACTTATGATAGAAGACCAACGTCCATATCACGCATAGAGAAAACGTCCTCTTGATGGTCTTCTTCCCATTGAGGACCGGTATTACCATGCAACACACATACACCTCCTCCACCAGCACCATTTCCATGAACACCACCACCAACGCCTCCGTCCGGAGGTATAACAACAGTAGGCCCATTATCACCTTGGGGACCAGCATTACTCCCAGGAGGAGGGACCAAACTAATTCCACCATGTAGAACACCGACTTCATCAACTTGGGCAATTAGAGGTTGGACCAGAGTTCTCAGTTGATCCTGTCCTTGAGCTACATTTTGCATCAGCTCCATAAATTGCGTCATACGAGTCCTGACTTCCGGAAGCTCTGCTTATACTTGATCTATGACTCTTTGTTGATTTCCTCGAGTTGAATATCAGTGAAAACCGAATTCTGCAATTCTGCAGATGAGAAAAAGCCAAGCAGAGAAAGAATAAAACCAGAACACCTGCCATGAAAATAAGTATGCTAATGCAAAACACAAACATGTTTATATATATTTCAGAGAGATCTCCCCCTCGATTCCAGTTTCATAAATAAACAAACAGTAGAGATAGACAGAAAATCAAAAGCTCTGCTCATAAATAAAATGAGGATAATAATTCAGTACATACAATCCACAGAAAGAAAGATAACTGAATACAAAAGCCAGTGATCTCAACCAACAAGTTTGATGATGACCAGATACAAGAAAGAAATGAGCTACTGAGATATATCATCAAATGAAGATAACCCTCCCCAACCATTGTGCTCCTTGCACTAAGTTTGGGCTTCCTTTAGCAACTTCTTCATGTCTGGATACTCTGGTCTTGTAATCAATTCCTGGATAAGGACGTCTCTTCTGTGTATGACATCTCCCTGACACTAACAATACTCTTCCCAAGCATCATCACTAAAGACATCTTCAAGCCTAGGTTTTTTCAACTATACCCGAATCTTGAGCTCTTCAAAACCTGATAAGGTCTCTTGGAGTTTCTACTCACTTCTGTATCTACGAGATGACTCTACCATAACTTCTTTTTCTTTGACCTTGAGCTTTCAACTTATCAATCTGATTGTGAAGCTCGTCTTCTCTGTTCTTGTTGGCTGTCATTGTAGCACTCCACTGATCATTGAATTTGGATATCTCCAGATAAGCTCTGTCTAAATCCTTCTTCCTATGTTGCAGGAGGCTGCTAGTACTCTTCAGATCTTGGCCAATTCATTCTCTCATCCTGATCTCATCAGACAACTCTTTCTCCTTCTTGGTCAATGTTTTCGTCTTCACCTTGGCCAAATAGACAGCTTCACTCCGATCATGATTTAGTTGACTAATTTCCTTCTTCAAATCCTCATTCTCTTTGCGCAATTCTTCCTTCTTTGCCCAAAGCTTGTTGTACTTCAAGATATCAATCGCCGTATGTTGCTTAATTACTAAGGGATACAAAGGTTCTTCAATAGTACTTTCTCAACCTTTTTCTGGATCCATTCCACATAAGGATCATAAGCTTTACAATCACCTTTACCCAAGGAAAGCTTCCCCTTCTTATGAATTTTACCCCATATATCGACAATTATCTTCAGAATATCAGGGTCAGCTACTTCGGTGAAGTATAAAGACTCTTGAACATCTTCGTCCTTTGGTGGTCCCCTCAAAGCATATCCAAATTGTTTGACGGTGAGAGAAGGGTTATAATTAATTTCCCTTTTCCTCCCCATCAAAGGCACATTAGGGAAGCTACCACAACTGAAAATGATCTCCTTGCCAAGCAGATCTCAGTTAAACCATACAATATCCTTGGCAGTTAAACCCATTAGTCTTTTTGACCATTCAGAGGAATTCCTAGAATCAACAAAGGCTCCAGAACGAGGAAGATAATCCACAAACCACTTGTGGAAAAGTGGTGCACAACAAGAAACTATCTTTCCTCTTCTCTTCTCGTTCTTGTAATGCACATAATGGTATAGATCTCCTAAGAGTGTTGGCACAAAATTCTTTGATATGAAGAGACGAAAAACACTCATATCTCCAAAATCTGGTGCATTGGGAAACAACACAATACCATAAACACACAACGCCAATATGGCACTGAAAACAACCCAACAACCCTCACTAGCATATTTCTGAGATTTCTCTACCAAAAAGGCTAAGGTATATCCAGAGACTCCTCCTTTGCTGAAAACGTTATCCACTAACACAGACTTGCTCAAGTGAAGAGCAGCAGCAAGCTTGTCAAAGTTTGGGCTCTCCTCATAATAAAAGAAAGGTGCTCCATCCTGAACGGGGATTCCTAAGACATACGCATACTCCTCTAAAGTGGGAACTAACAAATAGTCTAGGAAGGTGAAAAAACGCAGAGGTGGGTTATAGAACTGCAACAGCGTGTGAACGGCCCTATACTCAAAAATCTGTGATGTTACGGACGAAACTCAGAATCCTCCCATAATATCTTCTAAAGTCTTCAAGAATATCGGGATCGTCCATAGCAATCAGATCAAGAAGAGGTCCCAACTCTGGTGACGGGAACTTGTATATGATAATCTTCTTTCTGTCAACCTCCATCTCTATAGAAAACCAGATAACCAGAATCAAAGACGAGACAAGAACTTGAAAGTACATAAACATGCAATGTTAAGATGCAGAATGGTTATGCGTATGCAACAAGGGATCTAGGAATCCAATACTCAAGATTGGTTGTTATGTTGTTGACTGAGTAGAACCAGAACTCCACTCTAATAAGAAACCTAGAAAACCAAAACACTGAGGTGATAGAAAACCAGAATACCCAAGATCAAAGGTCTGCATTGATGAGAAAACTAGAAAACCAGGTTAGTTGAAAGTCAAGGTTTCCTGCAGAAACTCATCCCTTCTCACATGTGGGTTCTAGTCTTGGATGGCACGACAATCCTAGCAGGTCGTCAATATCACGGACTCTCAGGTCGAGAAACGATGATACGTTCACTATTTCTGGTTTGTCATCATGGTCAATCAAGGAGGCCTCAACTGACTTCCTAATGAACGGTCTCCAAAGTCATAAACTCTCTAAGCCAACACCCTATCTCATGCAACAAATGTATATGGTATATCATATCCAAAGAAAACCTCGTCTATACGTGAATTTCGTGCGAATGTTACGTAGCCAGACGCCACGCAAGTCCCCATTACTCTCCACTGAAAACCCTAAGTGTGCACTCAAGTCTGGGTAGTGGGCTTATCTCTCATGGAACAACCCACCCAACAATACAACAACGACATGATAATAGGATAACAATAATCATATGCAAAAATAAAATGCAAATTCAATAATATACAACAGTAAACATATAACAGATACAACATACATATGCATAATAATAAACATCCAACGAAACAAAACAAACAAGTGCTACGATTGACTCGCATAGGAAACCAGGGACCCCAGCAGAGTCTCGAGCTGTCGCAACTATGAAAAAACAACTGGCGGAAATAAACAAAAGAGTCGCTACCGAACGTTATTTATCTCAAAGGAGGGAAATGAAAGATCGAAGAAAACCTAAAAGAAAGGAGAAGAGAAGGTCATCACAACCAAATCTTGGGTTTGGGAGTCGGTTACACAAGGGGAAGGTATTAGCACCCCTCACACCAGTTGTACTCAATGGGATCCATGCTTGTTATCTAATCAAAGGGTGTGTTATCTAAAAGCTACTGCTAAATGGATACGGGAAAAGGGAAAAGAAAAAATGAGACTCGATAGGACTTCGTCGTCCTAGGCCTACGCATTCCCTCGTGCAATGGGAAAGTCAGAGTCAACGTAGTTCAGAAAACTACGGGTGATGAGGGAAGGTTGCTCACCAAGACTTTGTCTTCTTATGCCTACGTATCCTCATCTGGTATGAGAAATCAGAGCAAACGTAGTTCGGGTAACTAAACCACATTTTGGTTAAGTGTTTTTTTATGCACAACTTTATGTTCCGATTCCATCAGTTAGGGTCGATGCCTGTTTGCAGTAGAATGGAAAAGTAACATACTCTTTTCTGAAAATGAGTTCGAAAAATAATCCTAAAGGATGAAAAGGTTTGGAATTTATTTGTGAGTTTTAGTAAAGTGAATTGATTGGATTTGAGATTCATGTTGCACTAAAGACTATGATATATGAACGAATGCGCCACATATCACCCCCAGACCTGAACATATACTAAACACTCTAGACAATTAAGGAGGGACCCCTCACTCATCATTTCCCATATGGTTAAGGCTCGTGGTGCACAACGTTCATCATCTTTATTAAGTGTATTGAAATTGTTTTGAGATGAGAAGAGAAAGGACCCAAAGGTTGAAAAGAAAACAACTAAGGGAAACTGAACCCTAATGTTATCATACAAAATGATCCTAAGTTGGGATAAAAAGAAAGTCTACCTAATGTTATCATACAAATGATGGACCTAAAGTTGAGGTCAAAGAGGGATTATCCTAATTGTTATCATGCAAATGATTGAAAGCCTAATATCTCCCCTACCTCCAACTTAATCAGAAATTAAGTGGAACTAAGAATTCTAAGGAATCATATGAACAAGCACGAGTAAACACCATACTAATTAATCACAAATAAAAACAAGCTCAAGACTTAAACATCTTAAGAAAAGAAAAAAAAAAGAAAGAGAAATGAGAGATGAAGAAGAATGCAACAATATGCAAACATGGAAGTTTAACTCAAAAGGCAAGACATCAAATAAACAAGCATTGATCTCAATCAAACAAGGTAAACATCAATAACATGTTAAGGTAAATCAAAGTGCATACGTGCCAAACCATACTCAAAGATGTGAAATTAGGATGATCATTCCTCCCTGAATTGTAGGTGTTGAAATAAAGATTTCCTATTTGAAAATTTCTAGAATATTCTATCTCTTTAGTGTATCCCTCTGGCACACAATGTTCACTTCCATGACCTTCTCCATGAAAATTACATCTTAACACTTGGGCTCGACTAGCTTTTGCTTGAACGAGAGAAGTTATAACTAATTACTTTAATCAAGGTTCAATTTTTACTGGAAGATAATATTAAAAACCAAGTTCCATCATACCATTCTTTAAATCAAAAAGCAATTTGCTAGATATTTTACCTCACATACACATTCACAAAGAAAAATATATCAATAGCACTTAAAAGACTAAGAATAACTAAATAGAACAAAAACATAAAATTAAAATCAAAATTAAAATAAGAATTAAAAAATATAAACACAATTGAATTTGGTTTTAACAAAAGAAAAAAAGTAAACCAATAAAAATTATCAGATATTAAAAACGATCAGACCTTTCTTAAATTCTTTATTTCTTACTGTCATACCCTAAATTTGCCCGCCCTTTTTTTTTATCAAAAGCATTTGTACAAGCCATCAGGAGCATGAGTAAAAATAAAGGAGAAAGCCTGTTGAATATCTCAAAAGTCACAGTGGAGTTGGAATGCTCACCCAGTTCATCTGCCCAGTGCCCAAGCAAAAAGGGGAAATTAGGGTTTTCGCACAGTTAAAAGTCGAGGTTTCAATGGTTTGATCAATCGACGTCTTGAATTGATTTCCCATGAAATAGGGTCAAGGATGCTACATTGGTTCAAATATGAATTCAATTTGAGGTTGGCACTCAAATATTGAAGATAATGCAGCTCAGGCCCGATTAGGGTTTTCGATCGGGAAAAGTCAACTGTAGTTTGACTTTTGCTTTGAAAGGTGTTCCAATGATGCAATCTTAATTCCTAAGGTTTATATGGCTTAGCGAAGTCCATTCAAGAAGATTCAAGGCCTTAAGATACCCGGATCGTCAACAGTCGACTCGATAGTCATCGATCGATCGTACGGTTGACCAAAAAGTCAACTCTCCAACCATAAGGAATTTGACTTTAAGATGTGAATAAAAAACGTTCCTTATGTCATATTACACCTTCCCATAAAATTTCATGGCCATTGGATCAAGGGTTAGGAAGTAATTGCAAAAATCGGGAATTAGGGTTTTGAAAGGGGCAAGACCATAACTCCTCAACCACACATCCGATTGAGGTGGTTCAAAGCTCATTGGAAAGCTCTTGACAAGTCCTACAAAAGTCCCAAAGTGGACCATGATAAAAAATGCATAGATTTGGAGATATGACCAAGTTCATTTCAAGAAGGGAAATAACTTTGAAATTTTCCAAGTTATTTGGCCTTTTAAGTAGGTTTTTTCAGCAACTTGAAGGGGTTTTTCAACCTAGCTTCATCTAGAATTTGGAAATATAAAAAAAATGAAAGTTGTAGGTATACTTGAGGGCTTTCTAAATTGTGGTAGAACTCCTCAATAGCATTTTTGAGCAGAAAGTTATGGGTCATGGAAGTTAGAGCTGCCACACTTGAAGCCACTATGTCAAATTTTCTCAAAATTCAGAATTCATCAACTTGGGATACCCTAAGCCATTGAATCTTGTTCCTTTATGATATTATGAAGTTTGGATGATGCAAACACTAGAAAAAATGAAGAACTGGAGAGTTTGTTCAACTTGGAGCAAGTGGACATTATAATATTCATTTAAAAGCCATGAAAGAGAAACTTTTCTCCTAAGAAAACTGTAGCAGCTGCAAGACTCATCACTCTAAGCTCTACGCAGTCACTTCATGCATCACTCCACTTGATTTTCTGACCTTCCTTGAGCCATGGAACTGATATGTAGAGATCTTGGCAAGATTAATTTTCAAAACTTCATAATATCCCTAAAAAATGTGGAAAATCCAAATCTGCCCCAAGCCTCTCATGATCTATAAATAGAGACCTCTTCACCCTCTCCAAACTACACCAGGGCTATTGAGAATACACAAGAAACTCAGAGCTCTCTCATTCTTATCCTTGCTTGAAAATTGCTTGTGTCATAAAATCACCAAAGACACCACTTTTCACTTTTCATGCTAGTTCTTTCTCCAAACACGATAACACTTCAAAGAACATCTATACACCCTTAAAATGGCCATTTGAAACTGTTCCAACCATTATTTTCATCAAAAAACTCACCAATCTAAAACTCAACCTTCATACCTTTGTATGTTGACTTTCATGCACTTTGGAAGCCAAATCTTTACTTGAGGCATTTTCCACCATTACAACACTCCCAACACCTCATATATATCATACCTCAACTAACCAAACTCACAAAAACCAGCTGGGAGGTACACAACTCAAACTGTCTTGAAAGATAGCTTGTTGCTTCAAGAGGAAGAAAGCTCTAAATCCTTGCCAAAGAAGAAGGTCTCTGGGTTTCTTAGCTTTTTAGCTTGCTCAAGACTTGTCTATAAGAGGTATGTGATGCTCAACCACTTTTTTATTCATTCATTATCATGTTTACAACTTTGAAGTTGCTTGTTGTGGAAATGTAGTCATTGCTGTCCCATACTAGTTCTTTGGCAAGAACTTAGGTTTTGTAGCCATGATACTTGCTTTTGTTAAGATATTTCATTCATGGATGATATGTTGATGACGTGTTACTAATATTGAGATTTGTTGTTGTGTACAACTTGTTTTGAGAACTTTACCTAAGATTAGCCTTAAGGACCCAAACTTTGAAGTATTGGTGTATTTGCCCTAGATTTGTCAATCTTTGTGTATTGATGATATTTGGATAACTTGTAATTTGGTTCATGAGATCCCCCTGCCCTAGATCATGTTTGAATCTAGTTTGGCTCTTGTTTTCACACTTATTTTATTTTGTGTCATTTTGCTTTGTCATTACCATGAGTTTTGTGTTAAGAGGCTTGTGCTTGCCATGTCATGTTTTAAGTATTCTAAACTATTGATTTATGCTTATATGATTTTACTTGCCTAGTTGAACTTGTTGAGATGATGAGAAACATGAGATTTGTTCATTAAGGCTTGTTGTGAGTTCTTTGTTGTTTTTGCTGTCAAAAGTTGGATCAGCACACCAGTTCTGGTTTGGATTAGTTCTTGCTTGATTTTAAGTTGTGGAATCATCTGTTATATGCTTTGAGGATGTATGTTGTACTTATATGTTCAAATTTCCACTATTGGCTCAAAACTTTTTCTCACTTCCAACTGCATTTTCAGAATCTTATGATACTACCAACATGTCATTTTCTGTTCCAACTGATCTTTGCTCTATCTATATGCATAGAATCATTGCTCTACATGTTTGAAACTTATATGTGGTGCCAAAACTTCCCAACTGCCATAAACCTGCCTGCTGCCTTAATGAGTTGTTTGTTTTTCATTTCTTGAGTTTCAATATGCCTTTTTCTGTTTGGTGATGTTTTGATCCATTTCTTGAGCATAATCTCATCTATTAGCATATTTATGGTATGTGTATGACATTCGTTCCATCATAAATCTCATTGCCTTGAAAATGCCCTGTTGTACCAAATTCTGTTCCAAAACAGCTTTTCCATAGCCATTAGTATGCTAAAGCTTGTCCTGTTGGAAATAAGCCTGATTTCTATGCATGATCTCATTCCTTATCATGATTATGATGTGTGTATCTTGTTGGTTTGATCTATGTTCACTTGCTTTCTAATTTCACTTGCAAAATGCACTTTCATAGCCAAATATGCCATGACCATACCAGATTTGGTTCCAAATACACAATACTTGATTTCTGAGTTTGAACTCATTTTCCCTCATATTTATGATGTGTGCATGCTTTTACTTGACGTGAGATTACTTCCTTTTAGCCAGACCAGCTTGTACCTCGTTATGCTGCCAAACTGTTTTGAAAACCACAGCTGCACTTCATCATGCTTTTTGTTTTGATTTATTCCATGAAACATTAGGCCTCTAAATAGTGTTTTGGATTTGTATGTGTATGAATCAAACATCTTTGTGAAGGCTTTGTTTTTCTGTCATATATGTTACAATTGCAATTTGATAGCCATGTTTTTCTTATGTGCATTTCATGATCATCCTAAGTGCTAGAATCATCCATAGACATATTTGAGACTTATGTGTGGTATCTTTTTTACCTCAATCTGTTCCAATCAAGTTTTGGTTTCAATTATGCAATTTTATGTGTTAAATGAGCAGCTGGTATGTAATTTTCAATTCTATGTTGCTTGTGGTTAATTTTGAGGTTTAGACACACTTGATATCATGTTTATGGTTTGTGTGTGAGGGCTGCTCAATTTAATTATGCCTGTTTCTTGACTTGGTTTCAAATTTGCATTTCTTCCATTTTTCACTTGGCATGACAGTTGTGTTTTGAATTTGAGTTTGGCATTGTGATTTCTATATGTTTGTTGCTCATTGCATTTCAAGTTTGTTGGTGGAAGCATCATGTTTTTCTTGTTCTGCTTGATCAAAGTTTGGTTTCATCCATGTTTGGTAGGCTGTTTAAAATCAAGGCAACAGGGCCCTTTGATTGTGGCCTGCTGTTGGGCTGCTATTGTTGGCCAATTATTGATTCCTCCCTCATATCATATTTTGATCTAGCCACATATGCACATGATCATGACTGTTATATGTTCAGTTTCTAAACAGTTAGGTTGTTCAGTTGAAGTCATTTTATCATTGTGGTTTTGAAAGCAAATTCACCATTTTTTCACAAGTTCATCAATATGTTGCCATGCCATTCTTTTGCCTGAACATTTGTGGTTGAGTTATAAGCATTTGAGATCATCATCAATTAACATGTTTAGAAATGTTAGGCTTTGTATGTGTATGAGATTTGAACCTTCCCATATGTTTTGACAACTTGCCCTCATTCTCATGTCATTATTGCAATTCATGTGCCACTTTCCATTCTATTGGTTTATGCTTTAGCCCTAAATGATCAATACCTCTGTTATGATATGTGTGACTTGTGTGCGATACCTTTTTGGTGTGTATGAACTCAGAATTGGTGTGTTTCATCAAAATGCAACTCATTTGTCAATATGCATCTTCAATAGTGTTTCTTGTTATAAGCATTATTTCAAAATTTTGTGGATACCATCATGATCCTTGTTAAAAAACATTCAGTTTTGACTAAAATTTCATCCCATTTGGTTAAAAATTGAAGAATTATGGATTAAAACGCATTTAGCATTTCATTTGTTCTTGCTTTCATTTCTGGCCCAGAAGTCTCACCCAAGCATGCCTTTTGTATTTATGGGGGTGGCTAAATACACGGATGTATAGCCACCCCAGTGGTAGAACCTTGCGCCCCTTATGACCTTCTACCCTTGTGTCCTGAGTTCAATCCCCATAGGGGACATTTTTACCATTTTATTTCTTTTTTTTATTTATGAAAACTTCAAAAAATCATAACTTGCTTATTTTTTTTTATCATTTTCAATCCATTCTTTTTTCAAAATGTTCATGATAATGTCTAGTTTTATTTAATAAAAGAAAATTTCAAATTGATCATAGTCACATTGCCTTTTTCCTACTTGAAAGTCAGTTCATTTTTAGGGTCGTTACCTGGCGTCTTGATATTTTTTTCTTTATGCCATGCTTGTTTCATTTTTGTAAAATTGTTTGAGATTGATTCATTTGTGTTTATTAACACGTCAAGGCTTTGCCTTCTTTTTGTTGTCACCATGGATTTACATATTTTCCTCATAAAAAAGCTTCGGTCCTGTACCGAATTCATTTTCGCGAACGTCTTCAATCGTAAAATCATTTTCCCTTTGTATTGAATTAAAATGAGGGGATTAAGTTTAGACTTCTCCCTCTCTGAGTGTTGGGATTCTCACTGTAGTGTGGGTGGTCCCGATACTCGTCTTTCAATACAAAGACACACCCTCATCTTCCATCTCTTCTTTCACAACTTCCTTCCGCAACCTTTCTCACCTAAAACCTCGGTCCCGTACCGAGTACTTTTTCAAACATTTTTCTTAACAAAAACTTGAATGGTCATGGAGTGGTTAGGCGTAGGCCTTCTCCTATCCCGAGTGCTGACGTTTACCGTAGGGTTCATTGTCGCAAAGCACTTACCATTCAAAACCAAAAACACCTTTAATAAGAGAACGAAGTTCTCTTTGCGTTGAACTAAAGAGAGAGGATTGAGTGTAGACTTCTTCCTCTCCGAGTGTCAGGATACTCACTGTAGTGTGTGTGGTTTTGATACTCGTCTTTCAATACAAAGACGCTATGTTCGCCACACCTTTTTATAACAAAAACTTTGCGGTAAAGAATTGGGTACTACCCGTAGGGGTTATTATCTAAGGACTTATCTCACCCCTAAAAACAATTCAACCAATAAAACGTGACATCTTGCCTTGCATGGCGAAAACTAATCAATCTTTCAAAAAGGATATGTTACGTCCGTTCTACCGCAAATATGTAACGCATAAGTCTCCTCACATGCGAGTAGCAAAACACCTAAATTGCTAGAATGCGCACGATAGCATCATTCATAAAAAATATCAATAAACCATAGGCCGAACTACGGCTGCTCTGATTCTTTACTTCTTTTAAGTAAAGATACGTAGGCACAAGGGCCACAATCCTTGCCGAGCACATTTCCCCTATATCCGTAGCCCCGAACTACGTCGACTCTGACTTTCTCATGCCTTTTGAGAATACGTAGGCATAGGACTGCGAAGTCCTACCGAGTCTGTTCTTTCTCTTTTCTTCCCATTTATGCCTCCTTTCTTAGTTCCTAAACCCTCTTTCATTACCCTTTGGAAAACACTTTTATAGCATAATATTTAAGCAGATATAATCATACATTCACAAGCAAATGGTTCCCATCGAGTACGATGGATGCAAGGGGTGCTAATACCTTCACCTCGCATAACCGGCTTCCGAACCCGTTCTTGGTTGCGAGACCATCTTATCCATTCTGTTCTCAAGGTTTTCTCGATATTTTCCTTTCCCCTCATGGGATAAATAAAGTTCGATGGCGACTCTTCTGTCCTTTCTTTTTCGCCTCCCCGTCGTTGCGCGATGCATTTTTCGAGTAGCGACACTTACTATTTGATAATTGCGTCTTTTTTTAAAATTATTCCTCTAGAATTTCGATAAATTAACAAAATAGCTATACTCAATTTCTTGATGTATATCCATCTCTTTTAAAAACATCCCATAATCCCTTAGATGAATTTGAAATCAAAACAGATTTTACCATACTTTAATTTATTGACCACAAAATTATAATTCTTTATTCTTAAAGTAATTATTAATTTTGAACATTTAATTTAGATCAAGTCTCAAAAGTTAGGGTGAGCAATCACTCAAAACCTATATTCAATTTATATATTCGACAACATACAAAAAGCATTACGAACAAAATTTGCTTAACAATCTTAATTGCAATTTTATAAAATAATACTCATACAATTACATGGTTCAAATAGCACAAATTTATTCATAGCAACAAATTTAGAAAATAAATATATGAATTTGGAGATGGAAATTGGTCTTTAATTGTTCAAAATCGCTAAGTATTTTTCTAATATCTAACTTGTTGTGAATTACGAAAAAATTCAATATCCATTTGTGAGGAAAAGAACAATATCAACCAAAACAAATGGTATTCAACAATAATAATCCGTACATAGATGATATAACATAATAAGGCAGGAAAAACCGAAGGTTTGTTTACCCAGTTCGATCAAACGATCTACTATGGGGGAAATAACATCTCTCCAATTCACTATACTCAGAAAATTGTTACAAGAGATTACAAATGAGTTACAAGAAAATAGCATTCGCTTTCAGGTTCCCAAGAACAACCCTATTTTCTACCCAAGTGTTTCCCAACCTCTCTAACTTTTAATATATGAATCACTCAAATCTAAGGTGTAACAGTATTTCACAATAACCTTAAACAACTCCAAAGGTTTACCTAAACCTTTGCTTTTCTAAGGTTTTCCTTGTGACTAGCTGAAACCTTATGTTATGTCTTTAAACCCTTGTTCTCCCTTGTTGGTGTAAAATTTAAGATTGTCACATACCAAGCATATAAGAAATACATATTTATAATAGCAAATACCCAACAAACAAAGCGCAAAGTCACATGGATCCATGGACCGAATCGAAAAAGCCCAAAACTTTGAAAACACTATTCACCATACGAACAACATTATTCACCATACGAACAACACTATTCACCATACAGATGACACTATTCATTCGTATGGATATTACTATTTATCGTACGTGATGACACTATTCACCGACCGATTTTTTTCTCGACTTTTCGTCCGATTTTCGCGTTAAATACAATCTCCAAAATATATTTTCTTTCTCTTCATCAACAAAGGTTTTAAGACATATTTACAACATAACTCTTTTTGTTAGCTTTTATATTTCTTCGGTTCCACCTTAATCGGAGTTACTAGAATCTAAATATGGTCAAAATAATATGCACACATCATGATGTAAAACATGTTGAACATATGGGTTAAGCGCGTCCAAATCTCACCATAATTTTTCCAGCAATTTCCTTAATTTTCTTGCTTCCAAATTCTTCTTTTCTTCTTTTGATAATTTTTTCCTTTGTCTCAAATATTTCCAAATTCATTGTTAAACCATGCAAATCTCCATTATATACTGGTAAAAATACTCAAAACTACTTATAAAACTATATGATGACGGACTGTTATAAGATTTAATTTCTCAAAATACAAATCCAGAACATTATTCAAATAAAGTTGTTCTGGGTGCAAGCATAAAAAGGTAGTTTTTATGCCATCCATGACAAGAATGAGAATTCACTTAAACTATATGCATTAAAAATATTGACATGTTTAGTCATGGATCTTAAAGATCTCATCAGTTTACAATTAGAGCATATATATATATATATATATATATATATATATATATATATATATATATATATATATATATATATATATATATATATATATATATATATATATATATATATATATATATATATATATATATATATATATATATATATATATATATATATATATATATATATATATATATATATATATATATATATATATATATATATATATTTCACTGAAGTGTATTAGAGATCTGGTGTGGGGTACTAATTGACTTAACCTATTTTTACTACAATTTTAGTGCACGAAAGTATATTCTTAAAGTAATGTAAATTTATATTTATTTTTCTCAATTGCTCTTAACGTCATGTTTCACATCAATATTTGATTTTTGTTTTAACATATTTGCATTATCTTTGTAGAGAAACAAATAAGTCTGATTTGTATGAATTCTAAGACCCCTACAATATTCAATATTTAGGAAATCAAATAAGGGAAATTCAAGTATTCATACGAAATCTAGATGATTTGGATAAAAATTGTTAATTTAGCATAGCTTTTGTATACATAAGTATATATGACTTTGTGTTTTTTCTTATTTAGCATTTAAAATATGTATCTATTACTAATTATTCTCTTATCCATGTAGTAATCATTGACAATTAATAGTCATTTGTCTTTGGGAGAATAACGTAATTATGTTATATTCGATAGATAAAGATATTGATTCGAAGATAAAAGATATAGTTATAACGTAAGTTTATATTTTATGTTACTTTGTAATATATATTTATAATACTAAAATGTATAATTAATTTTTAAATATTTATTATTAATGTTTAATTTTTTTTAAGATATAAAGCTATGGAGGGATACCATTGTTTGCACAACACTATAAATAAAAAATCTAAATAGATTATTCCTAAGGTGAGTGGTCTTAAATGTTACATTCATGTACATCTATAATAACTTATATTTTGGCGTGTATTATTATTCATTATGTATAATATATTTGTAGACAAGGAAACAACCATCAGTGTATGAGTATGGTTATTATGTGATGGAACATATGTTGATTCGTGTAAACAAATAATATATTTATAATTAGTTATATTAATGTCAGAATGATAATAAGTATTTTTAGATATTGCTCAAATGTAGATTTTTACCGATCATACATTATTATCAGATAAAGACTTATATGACGTTTTTCTATTTTAGACAATCTGTTTTATTGAGTTTTATGAGTCACTTTGATTTTTTTGTTAATTGGATGTAAGTCATTTGATAGGTTTAAGTTTATGGTAAAAAATAAATATGCATAATTATGTACTTATTTTGTGTATCCAATGCAAATCTGTATAATTTTTGGTTTGACTATGTATCCATTTAAATATATGATATAAATTTGTGTACCTTATTTATATATATATATATATATATATATATATATATATATATATATATATATATATATATATATATATATATATATATATATATATATATATATATATATATATATATATATATATATATATATATATATATATATATATATATATATATATATATATATATATATAAAAGAAATTAAAAATATAATAAAAATATGTAAAAATTAAAAAATTAAATTTTAAAAATACAAGGAATTTCATATCGATTACGCTTCAAAATTAATGTAAAAACCTATGAAAAAGAATGACTATCTCCTCAATTACAGTTGATGGCCGAGGTAAAAACGTCAGATATCTCTTTGGATTCACTTACTAATCGAGATGATATGTTGTTTTTTTTATCTTTGTCAATCGTTCAATGTAAAATGTGAAAAACTTACCGTAACATCTTGCATCATCTCAGAATTTTAATAGATGTGAAAAACCTATTCCACCTGATATAAAATGTATTTTATATAATAGTGTTTTTTTTTTTAATGATTAACTTATTAAAATTTACTAAAAAATGATCTCTTTGTCATTTATTGTAAGACACTCTAATAAAATTTACAAAAAATTAAAAGAGTATATTGAATATATTGAATAATCAATTTTTCTCATACTTTTTTGTCTTTAATATAAAAATAATAAATTTTAAAACATTAAATAATTAATATATATATATATATATATATATATATATATATATATATATATATATATATATATATATATATATATATATATATATATATATATATATATATATATATATATATATATATATATATATATATATATATATATATAAATATAATTAATCTTGATTATTCAGTATGTTTAAAAGGTTAAAAAAAAAAACTTTTATAAAGACCGGAGAATATTAATTTATTGAGGGTAAAAGTAGAAATATATAAACTAAGGATAGAATGAGCATTTGTATGTAAATAGTATAATGCTATTCTAATCAAGGGGCTTGTTGGTAGGTGCGAAGTGTGTGGGTAGAATGTGATTGTAGCTAAGATATGAAATTGACCTCATAAAAACTTTAAGTATTGGAAACAAAAGCCTATCAATATATCTATCATAAAAGACTAAACTTACATGATTAACAAACTTAAAATATCTCAGATGCATTGATCCTTGATGTTGAAAGTTGCCACTTTTGTCGTTCATGGATATAATTGGTGGAAAATGTGAGCATGTGAATGGAAAATATATAGCTTTCTAAAACCAATAAATAATTATTCAAAATGCTAATAATGCAAGCAAATAATATACTTTATATTAAAAAAGAAAAAAGAAGGGGATGGTGGAGAAGAAGGGTGTTTATGAACCGTGAATTGAGAATATTCGATACACAACTTTGAAAAAGATTTGATTGTATCGTACGTTATAGTAAAATAGTAATAGCATTTTTGGTCGTGTTAAAATCATCCAAAGTTGTGTGTGTGGTTTTATGCTTGAATATATGATAAGAAAAAGTGGACCCTAGATATCACCTACGTAGATTTTCTATGTGGTTGTGGTAGTGACTTGTTCTTGATGGTGGGTATGTGGTTGGCACTTGGCACCTTTTTGTGAGAGATAGTTAGATTTAACTAGTTTTCATCTTTGATAAGGTAAGCAATGGCGTTGAAAGTTGAGTGGTGTGAGTGTGATGATGAGATATAGGGACAAAAAAGGACATAAAGTCGTATAAAACTAGCACGTTAAATGGGTGATTCAAATCAAAATAGGTAAACAAACATGGATTCATCAACTTCTAATTAGACATGACAACATAATTTATAATTTTCTCAATTTTTTTTTTAAAAACCTATCAATTTAAATAATTTTTTTATAAAATATTATTTTAAATATTTTATTATTTTATAATATTTTGTAATATCTAAATTTCAAAAAAGCTCATTTAAAATTCAAAGCTATTTTGATTAATTTTTTATAAAAATCATTTGAGATATATATTTTTTTATATTTTAATATTTAATAATGTATATTTATAATGTATAAAAATAACTTCTAAAAATATATAAAAAAAATTATTTTGAATCTATCATATTCCGTTTTGACTTTATAGAAAAAATCTATTTTCGAAGAATGCTATTTAAGTCTTTCTTAATATTAACATTTGGAGGCGAGACAAAGTTGAGGGAGTGTTTGTATCAGTTTCAAGCACATTTTTTATATATATTTAATTATTTATTTTTATTATTATTTAATAATTTTTATATAGCATAAAAAATCGATCTTTGTTAGAGGTAAGAACGAAGATCCAAATGTTAGTCCAGATAGAATATGCGTGAGATATTAGATCTGTTCATAACCTTAATAATTTATATCTAAATAGAAATAAAAAACAAACGTCTAAACTAATTCATATGAGTCGATAACCCATCAACTCATATCCCTTAAACTCATATCAGAATTCAATCAGACAATGAAATTAGAAATTTACATGTGTTTGTCATTGAGATTCCCTCAGGTTCACATGTATGTGATCTTCTGATGGAGATGAAGAGAGAAACATAATGAACCGTATTTTTCTGCCTACTCTACAAATGAGAATAAAAATTCATATAAATAATCTTATGGTTATGTTTTGGTTTTCAATATTCTAATTTGACCCTCATCAAATTAGATATTAAATTATGGTATCTACAATAATTTTATCTTTAATGACATTTATGCTTTTAGACACAGACTTACTTAATATTAATTAGACCCCTTTAAGTCTTGAATAATTAAATGATGGGCTAAACACCTTAATCGTTATATGTATGACCCAAAATTATAATAATTTTTCACTGAATACATATGTAACTTTACACACGTGTTATACTTTATGAGCTCACAATTTTATATATATTTCAAGCATATCCAAATAATCTCGTCCATTAGTCATGCTAGTATACAAACTAAAGTAATTTTTGTCATATCAATCATAACTAAACTCATCAATTATCATTAATACTGACATAACGAAATTATATATATATATATATATATATATATATATATATATATATATATATATATATATATATATATATATATATATATATATATATATATATATATATATATATATATATATATATATATATATATATATATATATATATATATATATATATATATATATATATATATATTCATCATAAAACGTGTAGCATGAAAATCACAAGAATTTGGCATGTTCATGTCAATTTTCAACTAGTCCTACTTTACTTTATTGAGATCAATTAATAACTTTATTGTACAAAGTGCAACTAGCTGAATATTAAACTTTATTAATTGGATAAAACATCAAAAACTAGAGTATGCATAAATAATACCAAACATAGAACACAAAATCCTTAAATAACTAACTCTCACTAAACTAAAGATTTCTCAAACCATAAAACATTCATGTGAGCAGTGTGTCAATGAAAGACCTTAAATGGGAGACCTTTTGTAAGAGGATATGTTATCATTGTTTTCGTCCCTAAATATTCTATGGAAATTTGTCCACTTTGTACCCTTCTTTAACATCTAGGAACTTGATGTCAATATGTTTTGACTTGGTCGAGCTCCTATTATTGTTGGAATATACGACAATTGATTTATTGTCATAGTATAACTTAAGTGGTATTTCAATTCCTTCCATAACTCATAGCTCAGTGACAAAGTTCCTCAACCAAATCCCATGGTTGGATGCCTCAAAGCATGATATAAATTTTGTAGCCATGGTGGATAAAGCAACGAGATTTTGCTTGACATTGTACCAAGAAACTGCACCACCAGGCAACATGTAGATATAGCCCGAAGTGGGTCTTTTGTTATCTTTGCATCCTGCAAAATCAGAGTTAGAATATCCAGTGATCTACAACTACTCTGGCCTCCTATATGTGAGCACATATTCTTTTGTTCTCTTTAAATACCTCATGACCCTTTTGGCTGCTTTCTAATTATCCATTCCTAGATTTCTTAAATATCTTTGTAACATCCCAACTATGAACGCAATACTCAGACGCGTGCATACTTAGGCATATACTCCCTATAGATGATGCATAAGGAATATTTTTCATTTATTGAATTTCTAAATTTCCTTTTGGGCATTGACTGAAACTAAATTTGTCTCCCTTAGCAACTGAAGTATCTTCTGGTTTACAATCCTGCATGCCAAACTTTTGTTACAATCCTATAATACCACGAGATTGATCTTGGTGTATTTGAATTCCTAATACAACTGAGGTGTCACCCAGATCTTTCTTTCAAATTTTCTTGATAGAAATTTTCTGGTTTCGTGCATCATGCCTATATTATTAGTGACAAGTAGTATGTCATCAACATACATGATTAAGAATATGTAGTTAATCCCATTTAACTTGTGATACACAGAATCCTCAACAACATTCACCTTAAAACTAAATAAGATAACTACTTTTTGGAACTTGCGGTACCACTTATGAGATGTCTGCTTTGGTCCATAAATGGATTTTTTTTTCAATTTGCGAACCATATTCTTTTAATCTCCTAACACAAAATTTTCTGGTTGCACCATGTATATTTATTCATCAATGTTGCCATTGAGAAAAAATCGTCTTGACATCCATTTGATGGAGTTCCAAACCATAATGTGTAACAAGAGCCATGATTGTCCTAAAAAAGCATTTCGATGAAATTGGAGAGAAATCCTCTTTAAATTCAATCCATTCCTTTTGGGTATAACCCTTAGCCACAAGATGAGCCTTGTACCTCTCTATATTAGTGTTAGAATCCCACTTCGTCTTAAAAATCTACTTGCAACCAATGGGTTTCACACCTTCTGTTAACACGAAAAGTTACCAAACCTTATTAACTTGTATGAACTTATACTCCTGTTTCATTGCTTTGCTCCAGTTTTCCAAATTGGAATCCTACATGGCTTGGCATAAGTTAATTAGATCATATTCCATCATACCATTATTTTCCTCATGTACATAGAGAAAGACTATAAAATCATCTGAAATAGTATTTCTCCTTTCTCTAGTGGATATCTGCAAAGGTATTGGTTCTTGTAACACTTATTCTTGAGGATCTTAAGTTTGTTCTTCATGAATTACCAAATCATCTTGAATAGGAGGAAATTCAACAATGTCTTGTAGAGGTTCCATGTTTGCTTGATCAAAAGCAACTGTATGGATCAATTTTGGAATTATTACTGATTCTTTCTCTAAAACAAAGTCTCTAACCTTACTTTTTCCCCAAAACTCAATATCCTCAAAGAATGTGGCTATCCCCGTCTCAAAAATTAGTTTAAGTTAGGATCATAAAATTTTTAGCCTCTAGATCTTTTAGAATAACTAATAAAGTAGTTGCTCATTATTCGGGAATCTTATTTATTTTCATTTGGTTATAAGGTCTTGCCTTATTAGTTAGACATCCCCATACGTGAAAATGACCCAAACTAGGATTTTGTCCAGTCTAAAGCTCATAAGGTTTTGGTTGTTGTCTTCGTTGGTACTCTGTTTAGAATGTAAGATACAATCTTTAGTGTCTCTCCCTAGAATGACTCTAGTAAGGTAGAATGACAAATTATACTCGTTACTATATCCTTAAGAGTATGGTTTCTTCTTTTAACCGCACTGTTCATGCTAGGTGACCCTAGCGTGGTGTATTGTGGAACGATTCCATATTCCTCTAGGTATTTGGCAAAAGGCTTCATACGTTGTTCACTTGAACCATCATATTGTAAGAACACAGATTGTTTCTTAGTAATAACTCTATGTTTTGATGATAACTCTTAGGAAATTTCGTATTAAAGAATTATATACTCTAAATTTTGTTCATGAATGTTTGCTGCAGATGTTAAATATATATATAAATATATATATATATATATATATATATATATATATATATATATATATATATATATATATATATATATATATATATATATATATATATATATATATATATATATATATATATATATATATATATATATATATATATATATATATATATATATATATATATATATATATATATATATATATATATATATATATATATATATATATATATATATATATATATATATATATATATATATATATATATAAGAGCAGATTAATCTGAACATGGAACTATGGAAGGCTCTGAAGAGTCAGAATCATCTTATAAAAGAATCTGAATGCTGTCTGCAAAAGGATCTGAAGCAGAAGCTACAGAAGGATCTGAAGCAGAAGCTGCAAAAGGATCTGAAGCAGAAGTCTCTGAAAGATCTAAAGACTCTGAAGCATTGAAGAACTTTGTATGAGAGTTAAGAAGCACAGTTTTTCAGAAGACTCTGAGAGTACTACAAGCTGCATGTACTGAGGATCTGATTCATAAAACTCTGCTTTGATAGAACTACACGCTGAAGCACACTTGCTGCATTACTCTGATTCAGCAAACTCTGATGGGCATCCAAGACTCTGATCACACAGACTCTGATGTTTACTTTGCTGAAGTGAAATACTTGTTGAAGAAGAATTCAAAGTTATATCCGTTGATTTGGCTCAACGACTCTTTCCTCTTTCATGCTTGACACTAGAACACAGACCAAAAGCATTTCTCTGTGCATTCTACTTCCAGGAAAGGTCATGTGATGTGAAGACAAAAAGGTTCAGGTCTTTTCAGTACACAGCCTCCAACGTCAAGACTTTGTGGACTACTGTGCATATAAAAGCAAGTCTTCCTCATCTTCTTCAGTAGACGAATCTTTGATAGAAACTCTTACAAGCTCTCATAAAATATTCTTATTCTCTTTACTGAGTTTATTCTTTTGTACTTAATCTTAAGTGAAAAATCACAGTTGTGATAAAGATTTATTAGAAGCATTTTTACACTTGTATTTATTATTACATTTGATTGTAAGAAAACCTTAAGAAGTTCCAGTTAGGATCAGTAGTTCTTGAGAAGACTTTGAACAGTTGTTCTTAGTGCTTACTATTGTAATCAGTTGATTAAATAGTGGATTAAGTCCTTGTTTGAGAAAGGCAAATCACTCTAGATAGGGTGGACTGGAGTAGTTGAGTTCAACGAACCAAGATAAAAATCATTGTGTTTTTAGTTCTAAGTTTTATCTTCATACTTATTCAACCCCCCCTTCTAAGTATTTTCTCACCTTCAGTTGGCATCAGAGCTCCGGTTCTGTGTGTGCTACCACTTCACAGTGACAGAAAAGATCCAGTGAGAAAAACTTTGATACTTATATTTGGTTGTTATTATGGTTGATGTTTCAACATCCAACAAATATGAAGAAAGAGACAGAATCAGTACAAACCCCCCTATGTTTGATGGGGAGAAGTTTGATTATTGGAAAGACAGGATTGAAAGTTTTTTCCTTGGTTATGATGCTGATTTATGGGATTTGGTCATAGATGGATATGTTAATCCCATTGATGGTAATGGCAAGAAAGTAGATAGAAAATCTATGACAGAAGCCCAAAAGAAGGAGTTTAGAAATCACCACAAGGCTAGAACAATATTTTTAAATGCAATATCTCACACTGAGTATGAAAAGATCACAAATAGAGAAACTGCATTTGACATGTTTGAGTCCTTGAAAATGAATCATGAAGGAAACCTTCAAGTAAAAGAGACCAAGGCTCTGGCTCTAATTCAGAAGTATGAAGCTTTCAAGATGGAAGAAGCTGAATCTATTGAAGCCATGTTCTCCAGATTTCAAATACTTACAGCTGGACTAAAGGTTCTTGATAAAGGTTACTCTACTGCTGATCACGTGAAGAAGATCATCAAAAGCTTACCTACCAGATGGAGACCTATGGTGACTGCACTGAAAATGGCTAAAGATCTGAACCAGATTTCCTTAGAGGAACTAATCAGCTCACTGAGGAGCCATGAAATTGAACTTGAGGAAGATGAGCCTCAAAAGAAAGGTAAGTCAATTGCCTTAAAATCTAATAAATCTGCTAAAGCGTTGCAGGTAATAGAGGAAAGCTCTGAAGAATCCTCATCTCAAGATGAAGATGAATTATCCATGCTGTCCAGAAGAATAAACAAACTCTGGAAGCATAAAGGAAAGAAGTTTAGAAATTTCAGGAAGCCTGACCAAAGAAAGGAATCTTCTGGACACAGAAGATATGGAAAAAAGGAGGTTGTCTGTTACGAATGTAAAGAACCTGGGCATTACAAAAATGAATGTCCAAAGCTTCTGAAAGAAAATCCTAAAAGAAAATTTGATAAGAAGAATAAGGTTCTAATGGCAACCTGAGATGATTCAGATACATCTGAATCTGAATATGGGTCAGAAGAAGAATGTGCCAACGTAGCATTGATGACAGACATAGAAGATTAGGAGGAAGAAATTTCAGGATCTGAATCTGACTCTGAATCTGACTCTAACGCTGAAGAGGTAATGGCTAAACTCACTAAAGATGAACTTATCAAAGTGTTATCAGAAGTTCTGAAGAGCTATAACAATATTAAGCTCAAATACAAGGAGCGTCAAAGCAATCTTGTATCTGAGAATAATATTCTCAAATCAGAAGTGGCTGAGCTAAATGAAAAGAACTTAAAAATGAAAAATGATTTTGAATTAGCTCAACAAGACTCTGATTCTGAAACTGAGTCTGAATGCAAAAATATTTTGGAAAAATATGACTACAGCTTTCAGAAATTTCTTGCTAAAAGCATAGACAGAAGCATAATGGCTTCTATAATATATGGAGTTAGCAGAAATAACAGAAAAGGAATTGGATATAAATCTTCCTCTGGAAAGGATTTAAATCCAAAACCTGTTGATAAAATTATCATCAAGAAGACTCCTTTATATTCTCATTTTAAATTTGGTCACTTGAATGATATTAAACACACTCGTTCTGAAAAGAACATTCATGTGTTTAAATCTAAGGCTAGTCAGAATAAACCTTATGTTGAAAAACAGAAGTTTAGACGAACCTTCAGAACAACTAACCCAAAAGGACCCAAGAAGATCTGGGTACCTAAGAGTAAAATAATTCCTGTTGCAGATGTTCTTAGCAGCAAGGTCAGGACGCCGGTCATGGTACTTGGACTCTAGATGCTCGCGACATATGACGGGAGAAAGGTCTATGTTCCAAAGTCTGGAGCTTAGATCTGGAGGTGACGTGAAATTTAGAGGGAATCAGAAGGGCAAGATCATTGGATCTGGAATTATTGGAAATGGTAACCTTCCCTCTATTACTAATGTTTTACTTGTAGAAGGATTAAAGCATAATCTATTGTCCATAAGTCAATTAAGTGACAATGGTTATGACATAGTCTTTAATCAAAAATGTTGTAAAGCTATTAGTCAAAAGGATGGTTCAATCTTATTTAGTGGAAAGAGGAAGAACAACATTTATAAAATAAATCTTTCAGAACTTAAGGTTCAGAATGTTAAATGCCTCTTGTCTGTTAATGAGGAGCAATGGGTCTGGCACAGAAGATTGGGGCATATTAATATGAGACGTATATCTCAGATTAATAAACTTAATCTTGTCAGAGGACTTCCTAAGTTGAAGTTCACCTCAGATTCTCTTTGTGAAGCATGTCAAAAAGCGAAATTTTCAAAATCCTCTTTTAAATCAAAAAATGTTGTTTCTACTTCCAGACCATTAGAATTACTTCATATTGATCTGTTTGGACCAGTGAAAACTGCATCCATCAGAGGCAAGAAGTATGGATTAGTCATTGTTGATGACTATAGTAGATGGACATGGGTAAAGTTCTTAAAACACAAGGATGAGTCACATTCTGTGTTCATTGACTTCTGCAAACAAGTCCAGAATGAAAAAGATTTCAAAATTATAAAAGTCAGAAGTGATCATGGTGGTGAATTTGAAAACAAATATTTTGAAAAATATTTTAATGAAAATGGCATTGCTCATGATTTTTCCTGCCCTAGAACTCCACAACAGAATGGGGTTGTAGAGAGGAAAAATAGAACTCTGCAAGAAATGGCCAGAACCATGATCAATGAGACTAATCTGGCAAAGCACTTTTGGGCAGAAGCAATAAACACAACATGTTACATTCAGAACAGAGTGTCTGTAAGACCTCTTCTGGAAAAGACTCCCTATGAATTGCGGAGGAACAAAAAGCCCAAAATTGCTTATTTTCATCTTTTTGGATGTATTTGTTATATGTTGAACACTAAAGAGAATCTTAGCAAGTTTGATTCTAAAGCACAGAAGTGTTTCATGTTTGAGTATTCTGAACGCTCTAAAGGCTACACAGTATACAATACTGAAACACAGATTGTGGAAGAGTCTATTCATGTTAGATTTGATGATAAGCTTGGCATTGAAAAGCTAAAGCAGTTTGAAAACTCTGCAGATATAGAAGTAGTCTTCACAGACTCTGAAGGCTCAGAGGCAGACAAAGCTCAAGTGAAGGAACCAGAAGCAACGCCAGATGCAATTCCTTTGACATCTCAGATGAACAACTTAAACATTTCTGAAGAATCAACTGTTAGAGGATCATCTTCCAGAATCAAAGCTTCTCATCTAGAGAATGTGATAATTGGAAAGAAGGATGACCCTATTAGAACAAGATCCTTCCTCAGATCATCTGAAGCATCATTATTTGGATTGGTGTCAGTAATTGAACCAACTTCTGTGGATGAAGCTCTGCAAGACAATGACTGGATTATTGTCATGCAAGAAGAGCTAAATCAGTTCACCAGAAATGATGTGTGGGACTTAGTTCTAAGACCTAAAGGATTCAACATAATTGGAACCAAATGGGTATTCAGAAACAAGTTGAATGAAAAAGGAGGAGTTGAAAGAAATAAAGCAAGGCTTGTTGCTCAAGGTTACAGTCAGTAAGAAGGAATTGATTATACAGAGACTTATGCTCCTGTTGCAAGGTTAGAGTCTATTCGTTTGCTCATTTCTTTTACTGCACAATATAACATCACTCTATATCAGATGGATGTTAAAAGTGCCTTTCTAAATGGTATTATAGAAGAAGAATTTTATGTTCACCAGCCTCCTGGTTTTGAGAGTGAAAAATTTCCAGAACATGTTTTTAAACTAAAGAAATATCTTTATGGTTTAAAACAAGCTCCCAGAGCTTGGTATGAGAGGTTAAGCAATTTTCTTCTGGAGAAAGATTTCATCAGAGGCAAAGTGGACACAACACTCTTTTGTAAAACATTTAAGAAAGACCTTCTAATTTGTCAAATATATGTGGATGATATTATATTTGGATCTACCAATACTATGCTGGGAAAGGAGTTTGCTCAATGTATGCAGGCAAAATTTGAAATGAGCATGATGGGAGAATTGAGATTCTTTCTGGGAATTCAAGTCAACCAAACTCCAGAGTGCACTTACATTCATCAGATCAAATATGTTAAAGAACTTCTGAAGAAATTTAACATGACTGATAGTAAGATGGCAAAGACTCCCATGCATCCAACAAGTACTCTTGGCAAGGAAGAGTTAAGTAAGAAAATAGATCAGAAACTCTACAGAGGTATGATAGGATCTCTTCTTTACTTAACTGCTTCTAGACCTGACATTTTGTTCAGTGTATGCTTGTGTGCAAGATTCCAATCAGATCCTAGAGAATCTCACTTAACTGTTGTTAAGAGGATTCTAAGGTATCTGAAAGGTACTACTAACGTGGGTCTGTGTTACAGAAGATCTGATAAATATACATTAGTTGGATTTTGTGATGCTGATTATGCTGGAGACAGAGTAGAGCGTAAAAGTACTTCTGGAAGCTGTCAGTTCCTTGGAAGTCATATGATCTCATGGTACAGCAAGAAGCAACCCACAATTGCACTTTCTACAACAGAGGCAGAATACATTGATGCTGCTGGATGTAGCACGCAGATGCTCTGGATGAAAAGTCAGTTAGAAGACTATCAGATCTTTGAGAGTAATGTATCTATCTTCTGTGATAATACTTCTGCTATATGTTTGTCTAAAAATCCAATTTTACACTCTTAAGCAAAACATATAGAAATTAAGCATCATTTCATCAGAGACTATGTTTAGAAGGGTATTATAAACTTAGCATTTGTTGATTCAGATCATCAATGGGCTGATATTTTTACAAAACCCCTTGCTGAAGATAGGTTCAAGTTTGTTCTGAAAAATATTGGTATGGATTTTTGTCCAGAATAATAGTTATCAGAGGCAAACTTCTCAGATGCAAAATGTTTAATGCTCTGAAGTATTTCATCTGTCAATTTATTCATTTTCTTGAATTATTTTATTTGCGTAAATCTGAACTAACAATGCTCAGAGGATCTGAACATTGGCTAACGTTTCATTTCTCAAGATATTTCAGAAGCACAAGCAAGCAAACACGTGTAGCTCAGAATTTGGAAAGGTAGAGTGCACTTTACTGAATTAACGTTTGAGGTACTGCTTTGAAAATCTGATTTTTCTTGATTTTCCCCCCATCTGTCAGAATAATAAATGCTGTGTAATGATGTTTTTACTTTTTCATTTAATGATATGTGAAGCGTGCTTATGTGACTGTTTGTGTGCCTGATTTTATCTATAAATACCACAAATCATACCATTTCACACTTTTCACCTCACGAATCTTTTATGCATTTCTGTCTTCTCTTTGCTCTTCATCAAAACCCTAGACCTAAAACCTCTCACTCAAGAACAACAATGGCATCTTCTTCATCAACATCTGCTCAGATGCAATCAACCACTATTCTTTCTTCTCCTAATGCTGAAGCGTACAAGGAACCTGTGAGAACCCTTCTCACTCCAATTGTTGATCTGGAAGTTCTGAGTGAATGCTTTGTAGATTTTGATTCCATTGAAGAAAATGGGTTTAATCTTTCTTCAACCATTCAAACTCAGAGTTGGACAAAGTATTTTGACAGGCTTATAGGTCCTGTTTATCCAACTTTGGTGAAAGAATTCTGGATACATGCTCAGGTGTGCCCCAAATTCATCCATTCTTCTGTCCTTAGAAAGGAGATTGTGATTACTAAGAAGCTGATCAGACAACTTATTGGGTACTCTGAAACTGATGGTGAAACCAGTCTACAATCTGCTCGTGTGGATCTTGCTGATGTGTTTCAAGAAGTTAGTACTTCTGGGGAACCAACTAGCAAAGTAAGGGAACTGAAGCCAGTCTACAGGATCTGGGCCAAGATTTTCATGAGTTCCATCTTTCACAGAAAATCATCAAATTCTCCAGATTATGTCAGTGCTGAACAACTCTACTTCATGTTCTGTATGAGCAAGGGAAAGAAGGTGGAATTGCCTTATCTTCTGTTTAGTCATCTTCTGAATCATATAAAGGAAACAAGAGAAGAAGTAAGAGTCAAAACTGGAAAAGTTAGGAATTAGATTCCTATGGGAAGACTGATATCAGATTTTCTGACTGAGAATCGTCTGATAGAACATCTGTATGAAGCTGGATTCACAGAGGATCTATCCTATGTCATAGGTTCTGTCATCAATGGCAATACTCTGAAGAGGATGAAGGTCATCACAGAGCTTGCCAGCAAACCGAAGAAAATTGCTACTAAGGATGTTAGCAACAGAAGGATTCCTGTTGAAGATTTTCCAATGTTTAGTGCTAACGAACCAAGGGAGATCATCTTATCCTACATAGCTGATTGTTTGTTAAATGGTGTTCTTCTGCCTGTTAACATCGTCCAGAAGGAAGGAGAAGTTCTGCCTAATCTTCTTAGAGAAAGGCGTTCAAAGAAGATTGCTGAAGAAGGATCTGAGGCTCAGCCTAAGAGAAAAAGCCTCTGAAGCTGCTGCTAAGCCTCAGATGGTAAAGAAAGTGAAATCAACTCCTCCAGAAGCAAGTCTGGAAGACATTAGAGAAACTATCAAACAGGTATTAACATCTGATCAAATACCAACCATTCACTCTGCATTACCTTCACCTCCTTCATCACCTTCTAGACCACAATCATCTATACCACCATCTTCTGGGATTCATTCATCTGAACCCTCTCCATCTCAACCTACACATTCTCAACCATCTTCTGTACAAACTCCACTTGAACCACCTCAACCAGAAACACAACCAGACCATCAACAACCAGAACAACCTCAACCAGAACCTCAATCACAACAACAACCACAACCAGAACAACAACAACAACAACCACAACCAGAACAACAACAACAACCACCAGAACATCAATCTCAGCCCATTTCATCTGAACCTCCCCAACCAACACCATTTGAACAACCCTCAATAATAGAACAATCGTTACCTGTTCCAGAACCCTCTATCTTTCACTCATCCAATGACATTCTTGATTTGGAACCACTTGCAACCATGGTTGTCTTGTCATCCACCTTATGTCACTCCACTGAATCATATGATTCTGAATCAGAAGTTCACTCACCTCCTGTTTACACATTCCTGATCCATTCAAACCTACATTTTCTGACCTATCAGCATCTGACCAAATCAATCGTAGACTTTCACTTCGCTCCAAATTCAACCTCTCAGATTTTCAACCTTCATCATCTGAAGCTGAAATTTCAACAACCCCTACACCTTAACTCACCATACCACAACCATCTACACCTCAACCATCTGAACAACCACCATCTGATCAAACACCTCCTGATACCACTTGTGAACAACCTCAGCCAAACGCTGAATCTGCTAAAAAAGTGACTCTTGAGGAATACCTTTACCCCAATCCTAGATCAGATGTTGATAAACTGTTTGAGAATTTCAAAAAGGAAGTTCGTATGGGGATTGCACGTGTGGAAGAAGAGTGTCTGTTCAGTATAGATCCTGTTAAGTCTGAAGCTGCTTGGGATAAATTTATCTCTAAGTTCACCGTTGTGGCTTCTCATCTCAAAGCAGTCTGTGCTGAAGATGCTAAGGCAAAGTTTGTTGAATTGGTCAGACAGACTCTGATGAGCATTCCCAAATCACCAGTGCTGCTTCTGGAAGCTGCTCCTGCTGAAGACTCTCCATCTGAAGATGTTGCATCTGATATGGACATTGATGTGTCTGAATCTGAAGTGAAGACTGAAAATTCAGAACTTGTGAAAGAGGTTAAGGAAATCAAGTCTTGGATTATCAAACAAGAACAAACCACTAAAGAGATTAAGACTTGGATGGCCAAGCAAGAAGAGTCTACTGCAAAGATCACAGATCTTCTGACCATGATTGCATCTCGCCAACCTTAGTTTCTTTTCATGTTTTTTTGCACTGTTGTTTGCATCTGTTTTCTTTTGCTTGTTTTTTATCATCTGTTATGTGAACCATCTGAATGAATGAACATGTTTGTTTTGCTTTTCTTCTGTTATCTTTTTTGTCTTTACACATCTTTTTGATTATGACAAAAAGGGGGAGAAAAAGAATCTGATTATTCAATCCATAAGCAAATACTAAAATTCAGACATATTATTAACTACCTTTGAATTTAAGTCTTTCAGATTCTATTGTTTCATCTGACAAAATAAATTCATTGAAGTTATCCTGAGAATTACCCAACCAGACTCTGATTCTTGAAGCAAATTGTACTCTGATTCTACGCGAAAAACCAGACTCTGTGTTTGAAAGAAGTCATCAGACTCTGATTCTGAAATACACTCAAGCAAAAAGGGAAGTATTCTTTTCTTTTAGAGTATTCATTTCAGGGGGAGATTCTTAATCTCAGGGGGAGTTATAATTATTTCTTTTTATTGAATAAAATTTCTCATGTTTTGTCATCATAAAAAAGGGGGAGATTGTAAGAACACAGATTGTTTCTTAGTAATATCTCTATGTTTTGATGATAACTCTTAGGAAATTTTGTATTAAAGAATTACATACTCTAAATTTTGTTCATGAATGTTTGTTGCAGATGTTAAAGTATATATATATATCTAAGAGCAAATTAATCTGAACATGGAACTATGGAAGACTCTGAAGAGTCAGAATCATCTTATAAAAGAATCTGAATGTTGTCTGCAGAAGGATCTGAAGCAAAAGCTGTAGAAGGATCTGAAGCAGAAGACTCTGAAAGATCTGAAGACTCTGAAGCATTAAAGAACTTTGTATGAGAGTTAAGAAGCACAGTTTTTCACAAGACTCTGAGAGTACTACATGCTGCATGTACTGAGGATCTGATTCATAAAACTTTTCTTTGATATAACTACACGCTGAAGCACACTTGCTGCATTACTCTGATTCAGCAAACTCTGATGGGCATCCAAGACTCTGATCACGCAGACTCTGATGTTTACTTTGCTGAAGTGAAATACTTGTTGAAGAAGCATTCAAAGTTATATTCGTTGATTTGGCTCAACGACTCTTTCCTCTTTCATGCTTGACACTAGAACACAGACCAAAAGCATTTCTTTGTGCATTCTACTTCCAGGAAAGGTCATGTGATGTGAAGACAAAAAGGTTCAGGCCTTTTCAGTACACAGCCTCCAAAGTCAAGACTTTGTGGACTATGTGCATATAAAAGCAAGTCTTCCTCATCTTCTTCAGTAGACGAATCTTTGATAGAAACTCTTACAATCTCTCATAAAATATTCTTATTCTCTTTGCTGAGTTTATTCTTTTGTTCTTAATCTTAAGTGAAAAATCACAGTTGTGATAAAGCTTTATTAGAAGCATTTTTACACTTGTATTTATTATTACATTTGATTGTAAGAAAACTTTAAGAAGATCCAGTTAGGATCAGTAGTTCTTGAGAAGACTTTGAACAGTTGTTCTTAGTGCTTACTATTGTAATCAGTTGATTAAATAGTGGATTAAGTCCTTGTTTGAGAAAGGCAAATCACTATAGATAGGGTGGACTGGAGTAGAGTAGTTCAATGAACCAGGATAAAAATCATTGTGTTTTTAGTTCTAAGTTTTATCTTCATACTTATTCAACCCCCCCTTCTAAGTATTTTCTCACCTTCACATATTTGTTGTAATATTCATTGCCATAATCATATTTGACTCTCTTAATTCTTTTGTTGATTTAATTCTCAACTTCAACCTTAAATTATTTGAATACATCCAATGATTGAGATTTTTCATGTATAAGACATATGTATGCATATCTAGAATAATCGCCTATGAATGATATACAATATTGTTGACCATTCCAAGAAGGTGTAGAAAGTTGCCTACAAATGTCTGTGTGTATCAATCATAAGACATATGTAGCTCTATATGCACTCAATTTCTTTATTTTGGTCTGTTTAACTTTAACATATTCAACAGAAATATCAAAGTTTGTGGAGTCAATAGAATTCAAAACTCCATATGACATTATCCGTTCAACTCTGTTTTTAGAGACGTGACATGGGCACTTGTGCAATAATGCTAATGAATTGTAATTATCAATTTTATGCTTAGTACTACGTGATTCCACATTTAAGGATTCACATATATAACTACCATGTCCAACAAATATAGATTATCATGACCCCATAAGTGAGTCATTTCCAAAAATAACTGAATTGAAAGATAACTTGAATTCATTGGTTCCAAATGAACAAAAATAACCTGATTTGTCCAAATAAGATATTGAAATTAAATTCAGTTTCAATGTTGGTACCACAAAAGTGTCTTTCATATCCAAATAAAATATAGTATGCAGTAATAATCTAAAATACCATACAACTTCCATCTCCATCGACTTTCCGTCTCTAATATAGATGTATCTTTCAATATCATTTGAATTTAGGTATTTCAGGTAATCCCTCATTGAAACACTAATGTTAGTAGTTGCACTAGAGTCTAACCACCAAGTGTTTCTAGGTACTGAAGTTAAATTGACTTCAAAACAGACCAAAGCATTTGCGACTTCATTCTTGGACTCATAAGTTTTCTTTCTTTTGCCTTTGTCCTTAGAAGTGCTAATAAAATGAGCATTTTCTATCTTATCTTGCTTCAACCTTTCATCTTCTTGCACACAAAACGAAATGGTATCATTAAGAGACCATTTATCTTTCTAACAGTTATAAGATATCTTAAAATGACTAAATTACGAAAGGAGTGAAAGTAATACTAAATGAATGATAAATTCTTCCAATAGCTCAATATTTAGTGCCTTAAGTTTTGAAACAATGTTAGACATGCTCATAATGTATTCCCTTGTACTTCGTTTGCCTTGATACTTCATGGAAATCAAATTATGAAGAAGAGTACTTATTTTCGCCTTATCGCTTTTTGCGCCCTTTTTAATTTCAACTAAGAAATCTTTAGCCCTTGTTATCTCTTCCGAGATAATATATACCATAAATATATTCACAATAAAAACTTATATTGAATTATTAATTTGCTTAAATAAAGACATAACTCATCTCAAGATACCTAATGCACCATTAATATAAAGTTTTTGGACCATAATATTGACTTCTAGTGGTACTCTTGTTGTAATCAAACATTGATAAAAAAAACATGTCAAATAATAAACTCCTATTTGGATTGATTTATCATTCATATGTGAAACCTTATAATTATCACACATTTACAATCACAAGTATGTATGAAATCTAGCCAAACATCAAATGTCCTTTGGGTCAGTTCACACTCATATGGATAAGAACACAGAAAAAAATAAAATTAAAATATTTAACACTTTGGTGACTTTTCATTTCAATTGACTCGTTTAAAAGGTTGAACTATTGTATAAAGTGAAATACATAGTTTTTGCGGTGAAAATCAGATATCAAGCTATTAATTAACTTGAATCACAAATCTATGAAGTTCACCACCAAGCTTTGATTTATCCAAAAGAAAGGGTAAATATCTAAAAAACCCTAAGTGCGCTATGTAACAACAAAGCTAGAGATCTAAGGTTCGGGGGTTGGTTATACCTAGGAAAGGTGTTAGCATCCTAAATATTTGTGGTACTCTACAGGAACCTCTTGTTAGTATTTGTGTTATGCTAAAGTTTGCTTGTTAATGGAATTGTGCTAAGGTAAAGACATAAGGGTATGTACACTAAGTATGCTCACCAAAACTTTGCAGTCATGTGCCTACATATCCTTACAAAGACGGAATCAGAGCATTTGTAGTTCACCTAACTAGGGATGAGGAACTCTTGATAATGATCAAGTTTCTAGAGGGGAAGTAAGTATTCATAACCATGATACTTACATAGAGTTAACCAACTCTCTAAATCTAAGTTGAAAACTAATTAGGGTTTACTTTAACCAAAGTCAAAAGGGAAAGTGAGTACTCATAACCATGATACTCACATAGAGTTTACCAATTCTAAACCTAATTCTGAGTTGTAAGACCAATTGGTTCTAACCAGACCAGAAGGAGTGGGATAAGTGTTAGTTGTTAGTGGTTAGAGGGCTCGACAAAGTATCGCATCTTGTGCCTACGTATCCTAACTAGGATGGAATCAGAGCCTCCGTAGTTCGGCCTAACCAGGGTTGAGGAACTATTGACTGTGGTCAAGGTTCCAAGGGGAAGTAAGTATTCATAAACATGATACTTACACGGAGTGTGACGATTCCAAACCTAAGCCTAGGTTACAACAGACAAGACTTTTACAAGGTCTCGGGGAAAGGATGGGATAAGGCTTTCCAACATGACATGACAGTCAACTATGGATCCTTTCCTTTGGAATTAAGGGAGTAAGCAACTGAGGGACAAAGAGATGAAACTCGAGAAATAAATTTCAAAGGAACATTAATATACAGTAAATGCTCAAACGAGTCAAAACTCAAAATATAAGACATCAAAATCGGGATTTAATCATAGCCAAAAGCGACAAGAATTAAATTTGAAATCAAGAAATAACAAAATGAAAATATAGAAATGTAATAATTAAATTAAGAATTAATAAAATCTAATTTAACCAAATCCTAATGAGACCTAATTAAAACTAATCAACAAATTAAATTAAACTCTAATTAAAACTAATCAAAATAATTCTAATAAAAACTAACTAACTAAATTAGACTAATTTTTAATAAAACTAACTAAACAAGTTTTTAAAATCTAAACAAAAAAAGGCTATACGCTTCTAGTTGGTGTCATCATCGCGGCTGAAATCATCAAGAAAAAGGGCGAATCGATTTTGAATTAACTCAACCTTCTCTCTGCATCTTTGATTCAGGTTTGATCAATTTGTTCAGCTCTTGTTCTATTTCATTTCCTCACCTCGCTCCTTCTCGATTCAGAATGGTTTGGGTTGATGGAAGGTTATCAAGGGGTGGGGTAAAGGTTTGTGGTGGAATTTGGTGATTGAGTTTCCAAGGTGATGAGAATGGAAAAGTTAGAAGAAGCGAAAGGTGATGGTTGCAGAGGTTCGTTCGAAAAGGTACGCTCTTCAAATTTCCTCCCCCCACCCAGTATTGTTCTATTTTATCCTTCTTTTAATATCAAATCCAAAACGTTTTGAATCCACTCGTTGACTTGTGTTGTTGTTGTTACAACAGGTTTCTGTAAGTTTTTTGGTCAAGGTGTGACGTGTTTCACAGGATTTTTGTACAATTTTGTTTGGGTATTGTGACAGGTCATTATTTTGGGAGCAAATTTGTTTTGGATGTAGCAGAGTCTGGTTTGGCTTGTAGTGATATTGGTGACATTTTTGGCCTTAGTGCGGTTTGGCTTATGGAGGAAAAGCAGGTTTTTTTTGCATCATTCTGGTATTGTGTAGAGTTTGTAGTGAGTTGGCGAAGCAGGATTGCAACATACTATGTTACAGAGGTAGAGGCACAGAGTTTTGGCTGATTTAGGAAGAGTTTGAGAATGGTTGAAATAGATGAGGAAAGGGAATTAGGTTCTGCTGGCTAGAGAAAGGTGGGCGCCACATGCTACATTTGATAGAAGACTTTTGCTTAGTCATCCTTGCAAGGCATATATTAATCACCATGACGCCTTTTTCTTCGTTATCATTTCTTGGCACTTGTTGTGATGAGTTTTTTTGTTAAAAATTGTAATTGTAATGTGCTTCGAAATGTTATTTGCACCTCATGTTTCTTTCTTTGAAAATTGACTTGGTAGTATCATAGACATATCATGGGCCTCAGTTGTAAAACAATTTTTTTTGTATAATTGGAATTGGACTTTGAATGTGTTATTCACAATTAATTCTTGGACTTTAAGAAAGCAAATGCTATTTGCGTCTTAATTTTGATTCATCAATTTAAATGGAGCACACTTAAAACCATTTGCATCTTACTTGAACTTCTTTACCAAAAAGCCAATTCAAGATGAATGAATTAAATCTTATTTCTATGTTAGCCATATTTAATCCACAAATGAGTCGCCCTTGAGCATGGAATTGATTATAGTCTTGGATCAATGAAACAAAAAAATGAATTAATCTTGAAATTATAGCCTCCTTGAATCATGATGAACTATAAAACTCACTCTGAATCTTTTTGGACAACATCACAGACCAAATGAACTTGTCTTGATCCTAAAGAATCACAATGTTCTGCATAAAATATTAACTGAAGGGGAACGGATTCCATATGATTCTCCACCATGAAACATTTGAATTTAGCCCAGCCTGGTAACTTGATCCATAACATAGATGACTTGTAATTGAATTTTGGATATGGAAATTGAAACTTTGTCATGAATTTTGAATTTTGAATTTTGAATCTTGAATTTTGAATCTTGAATAAAATTGGTCATTTGGATCTTGAATGAAGCTATAACCATATAATTTGGACTTGAAGCACTAACTGAATGCCTCAATTTCTGATGGCTCTTACATCTTGACTTCATCAGATAAACTTGAACTTTGCGCAAAACCCTAATCTGAATCCTCAAACACGAGTGATTGAATTCAATCCACACTTGTCCTCAAAATAGCCCATGACACAAATGACTTGATATATTAACTGCACTGCCACTTTAACCAAACCCTGAGCTCTGATGATTATCCACCTTGAAACAGTTGCCTTCGCCATAACCTAATCACATGATACTAAAACAAAAAACTTGTTTGACCAAGATTAGATCAAACTTCCAATGAACCTTAAACCACACTGCATACGCCTTTGATCTAATAACCTTGTTTGATCTTTGGTCCATTCTTACAAGACCTGAACCTCGAAGAACTTGTGATGAGGCTATATTCCACTGGATTATTAAGGAAAGGAGGCCTCCCAAGAGTATAAAAATATGCTTGGTTGAGGATCTATTCAAAATGTTATTTGATCAAACCTTGGAGCTTATTGAAGCAAACCTTGATTCACCAATGAAATAAAACAAACAAATAGCTGATAACTAATTAGTTATGCAATATGATTGACCTAGAATGGTTATACAAGTGGTCAAAGAATCTAAGGCTAAAATTTGAGGTATGAATGTTGCCCCTATTTAAATATCCTTACCGGATGATATGAGTTATGAAAATCCTCATGAAATCATGGTGAAAGGTATTTAAATACAGATAACCAAAAATTTTGCCCTTAGATGCAATGACATGCTATACTATGGAAAAAAGAGAACTATGCAATGCTGACATGCAATGAACTCTAGCATGATGAGAATGATGGAATGATAAATGAACAATGCAAACAAAAATGAAACCAAAAGGTAAAAGATGACACAATGAGCAACCACTCACTAGGGGAGAACAATAACACTAGGGGAGCTGAAACAGATTGGGTAAATCTAAAGTGATCGATCAATTAGTTCAACATAACCAGCTGACACCTTAGAAGGATAAGATCCTCCCTAGAGGTAGAACCAAAAGATGGTCTCCATTGGGAATATCTAGAGTAGTTCGCCAACAGGTTCAGACATGACCGAACGACACACTAGAATAAAGATGACTATACAAGTTCTTTACTGGGGATAAAACTAGAAAGAAAATATGATCTCCACCGGGGATCAATTTAAACAAAAGGTTAAACTTCTAGCAAGAGGATCAAAGAGAGTGGACTTCTAACCAAAGACCAAGGGAATTGATAAATGATCTTCTTACAAGATATCAAGCAAATATTGAAAAGCAAACAAACTTTGTGGAAATTTCTTAAAATGAAGAGTTCAAACTAGATATTCAAGAAACGCCAGAAAGACAGAGAAATAACAAAATCTGAATATCAAAGCAAAGTGGGATAAGAGCACCGATTACCATTGATCTTTAAAACAATGCCAGTCATCACTGGACCTTAAAAGAAAATTGCCAATCACCATTGGAATTTCAAAGGAATGCCAATTACCATTGGACTTTAAAAGAAAATTCCAGTCACCACTGTGTCGCTTGCGCGAAAATAAGGTGCCGGCATGATAGAAGAGTCGCCACCTTTCGTTATTTATCCCTCAGAGCGGGAAAGGAAACGATCGGAAAAACCTGACGAAAAAGGGTAAGACAAGGTCATCGCAACCATTGTCTGGGTTCAGGAGTCGGTTACGCAAGGGGAAGGTATTAGCACCCCTCACGTCTGTCGTACTCGACGGGATCCACGCTTGTTTGTTTACTTGGACGGGTTGGTTTTATTCTATCTACCTATCAAGGCTGGCTGAAAAAGAAAAGAAAAATGACTCGGCAAAGCGTCGCACTTTATGCCTACGTATTCTCATCAGAGAATGAGAAATCAGAGTCAACGTAGTTCGGCCTACGAAGGGTTATGGGGGAAGGTAGCTCGCCAATACATCAGTATTGTGCCTACGTACTCTCAACAGGTATGAGAGATCAGAGCTCACGTAGTTCGGGAAACTACGGTTTATTTCCTGTTCTAAAAGAAGTGTTTTTTTATTGTGTTTGCGATTTCAACCGCACTAGAGACTATGACCTGAGAGTGAATGCGTCGCATGTCACCCAAAGGGTACCATACTAAACATCCAGACTGTGGAAAAGGAACTCTCCCACAATCCTTTCTCAGATAGCTTAAGGCTCGTAACGTACGAAAGAAATCATTCATGATTACTGTATCTTAAACTGCTTTGAGATGAGAAGAGAACAGGCCCAACTAGGAGGGAGACTATCAAGTCCTACTGTTATCATGCCATGGATTCATCCTATGGTTGAGGTTTAAACAGGGAACTCCTAGAAGTTGTCATGCATAGGTTTCAACCTAAAAGTCTATCATCAAATCCTTATCAAAGGAAATGAGAGTCCTAAGGGATCATGTCAATGATACACCAAAACAGACAAAGCATCAGCTTAACAGTAAAATGCATGCAATGCAAGTGAGGGAGGAAATGTGTGTGGGGCTTCAGCCTCCACAAGCTCGTCTCGACCTCAAGCCAGTCATGAAATAACAGTAATCATACTAAAAATAAACAACATGCTATCAAGCAATGTACAGATAAAAGAAATGAAGTGCCATCAGGCAAACAAACCACATGCTTGAGAAAGAAATTATCTACACCTAAGTTGTCCCTAATCCTAACCCTAACAACAAAACCCAAATCAGATCTAAGCAAAGCCCTAAAGCAAAACCCTAATCAAAAGAAATCAATCCCAGTCTTCAAGCTTCAAAACAAGCTTACCAAAGAAAGGGAGCTAAGTAGGCAGACTCATAGTGCCTTCCTCAGGAAAGCACTAGGAGGCTTATACTCAGGAATCATATCCTATGTGGCTCAACAACTGTGATCAGTTTACATTCCTCCTCAGGAGGAACTAAACTCACATGAAGGCTCCAACATCACTGGATACTTAAGAAATCCTATATGAACTAAGGGAACTAAGTGAACAGACCCATATGACCTTCCTCAGGAAAGTACTAGGAGGCTTCCACTTAGGAATCGTATCCCATGTGGCTCAACAACTGTGATTAGTTTACATTCCTCCTCAGGAGAAACTAAACTCACATGAAGGCTCCAACATCATTGGATACTTGCGAATACCTATATGAACTAGGGGAACTAGGTGAACAGACCCATAGGACCTTCCTCAGGAAAGTACTGGGAGGCTTCCACTTAGGAATCGTATCCCATGTGGCTCAACAACTGTGATCAGTTTACATTCCTCCTCAGGAGAAACTAAACTCACATGAAGGCTCCAACATCATTGGATATTTACGAAAGAGGTGAGAAGAAAGAATGAAAGACATCCATAGTGCCTTCCTCAGGAAAGTACCATGAATTTCCCTCAAACTTCAGGATCTCAAACCTCACAAACAGGGAACAAGCTCCAACCTCTCAACCTCTGGGTCTTGATCTTCAATCTTCTCCTTCATCATGCTCCTTCAACAAGGTCTTCAATACAAACCAAACTCCATAACAATTCCCCAAAGATAAACCCCAGAGACAGACAAATAATCACAGAACATGCCACACAAACAATCCTATTCAGAAAATACTTCAAAAATACTAAAGAAAGGGGGGAAAATCTAACACTTATTCACAAGGGTCTATAACACCTACCCATAACATCCCTATATGCCCATACCCAAAAATCAAGACAAAACTCTCAAAAGGAAATGATTTACTTCACCTATGTTCTCTAAAAAGCCCTAATTTGGTACCCTAATGCTAACCTAATTAAACTAATCAAATTTTAATCTAAAAATCATGAGTTAAATCCTATGGGAACTAAGGCTCAATATCTAATAACACTAAAAAGAATGACTCAAAAAGATTAAGGGAAGGTCCTAAAATAAATTCTACAAAATTGAGTATCAAACTAAACCTATTTAAAAGCTATTTAAAAGAATAATATTCTAAAAATATAAAACTAAAAATAAAATGGAATTTTTATTTTTATTAATTTTCTAGACAAAATTATAAACCTATAGCAAAAACAAGAATTAAAAAACATCCATTTTTCAATTTTCTATGAATTATTGAAAATGCTAAAAATATTAAAAGAAATTAAATCAAAAGAAAATGAATTAAAGGGGAGGGGGTGCGCTTAGAAGAGGCGCCTAGTTGGTTTTCTATGATGGGCCCAGGAAGGGGGGTGTGAGTAGCGAAGGCGCGCAGGCCCAATATGCTCAGAAAATCAACTGAAAAAATAAAAGAAAAAGGGCAAAGACTCGGTGTATTTAGCAATAGGTTTTAGTTGAAATATGGATTTGGGCCGCTGGTGGGGGTGTGAGTAGCGAAGCTGATCCAAGCCCAGAGTTTCTCATTTAATTAAACGCGGCGTTTAGCATTAAGGATTCCCTCCGTTTTTGATTTGAATTGTGGCCGTGTGATTAGATTAAAAAGTCCAATAAACAGAATGATCTAACGGTTAAAAACTCGTCTTCTCCAAAATGCCATTAGGGTTTCAGAAAACCCTAACTCCATGCAAGAACTTTACCTCACTCGTTCTCCTCCATTTCTCCATGAAATCCAAAACTTTAAGAACCAAAACTGCTCTATTCTTTCCCAGGAACATGGCCATACACTTAGTTTTCTTTGAACCATCGTGTACCTCTCAAACAGAATGCATCAAAGTCTTGGTTCCACCATTTTTCTCTGATATCGACCTTGATGAATCTCACATCTAATGGTGTGATCTTGTTCCTCACATTACCCTAACCATTCTAAACCATAACATATCAACTACAACCTACTAAACCGCTTGTTCTTGATCTTCCAAGAATCAACACCCTGCCATGAAACCTCACGAAACCTTCTCTAATTCTCAGAAAACCATCATCTAACCTATCTTAACCAGTCTAACCCTAGAACTATAATGGAATGTGCATAAATAAAGAGGTATGGAGAAGAATACAAACCTGTCAAGTTGTAATGGTAGAGGTGTGTAGAGATGGTTTCAGAGCTTGAATCCTCTTCTCTATGATCCTCAAGTATCAATCTCCTTTCTGTTTGCAATAACCTTGATGGTGAGTGCTTGTAATGGAAGATTCGAGCCTTGCTTGCAATTGAAGATTCCTTTGAATATCTCTTTCTCCTCTCACTCTCTCCACCAATCTTTCCAACCTTTGATCACAGCTTGATCTACTCAATATATAACAACCAATGGAAGACCCTAGATTCATCTAGAAAGTGCTAGAAAGCCTTGGAATTCTCTTGTAATGACATATGGTATCATCTCATATCTCATGCATCAAGACATTAATTTTGTGCCAAAATCTCCCCTTGTGAGATATTGAAATGGAATGTGCAAAAAAAAACAAGCTCAGCCTTGCCTTATGTGAAGTTTTCCAAAGGTTCCTTAATATGCAAGAAAGAACTTTACAAAGTAACCCCCATTTTTAGACCTCAAATCAAAAATGTATTTAAACCATTGTTTTTAAAATGATGTTTGGATTCAAAATGACATATTGGATGACCTATTTTGGATTCATAGATCTCCCAAACCAATTTCCAACTTGGATCCATTTAAGTTATAAGCCATTTTTAGGTCATTTTCACCCATTCTTGTCAATCCTTGCTACAAGCTTTTCCAACAACTCATGACCACTTTTCTAGGCTTAAAATGCCATTTTGAACAACTTTGATGTTTTGAGTTTTTTCATTTGAGGCTTGGAAATAGGAGATATGGCCTTTGCTTAAAATGACCCATAATCACCAAATGACCAAAATACCCTTGTCTTGTACAAACCATAGGTTGAGTTCTACAAATCCTATCAAGGACTTATAGTACTCTCTAGAAATCTAAGAAGATGCTCTTCAACATTCATGTTGACCAAGAGATCATAGGAATCATCCTACTAGGGCAAAAGTTGTCTGCAAGTTGGGTGACTTTCAAGGACCCAGATTCACACACCTCAGATGACCTGTAATTTGTCAAAACCATAACTTGAGCTCCACAAATCCTATCAAGGACTTCTACTACTCAAATTAAATCTAAGAACAAGCTCTACAACATTCATGTTGTGGGGAAGATGAGATGACCATCACATCTTGAGCTAAAACTGCCTGGAAGATAGGGATCAAACTAGGGTTTTTACACTGTCCATCCTTAGAAACCCTAACTCAAAACTTCTCAAACTCCTCAATCATGATGAGTTGGTCTAGGAATCATCTTTATAACATCTCCATACATCATTCCATGCTCTCATGGCTCTTGGATTAGGTCTCAACCTTCTCCAAATCTTCAGTTGACCTAGGGTTGACCCAGTCAAACCCTAATTCTACCATTCATGGTTGAATCTTCTGAATTCTTGCGCAATGACCTCTCTGGGCTTCATGATGGCTTTCAAGACATCTCATAGGCTTTCTCAAAGCTTCAAGTTCATTCTCACAGTCTCAGAATCATCTGAGGAGCTCCCACAACTCTCAAGCTATGAAGCACACAACCTTGGTTTCAACTAATTCCTCTGAGGATCTCTTGAACTTGCTGATGAAGGTATCAACCTTCAAACACTTGATGGATAGATAAATGTTGGTCAAATTTTGGGGTGCAACAGCTGCCCCTGTTCAAACGGCTTGGACTTGACTGGGTGAGAAGCGAACGGCTCTCAGCCAATCAAGGTGCGAGACGGTTGAATACCGGTAAACCCGAAAATTTGCCAACTGCTCGAGCACACGATACTCTGCGGGGGACAAACCTTCGAACACTGCAACGCTAGCTTCACAACAACTAGCTGGAGAAATACTGATCTGACATCGCCGTCAGTTATCCACATTAAATTCTTCTGACATTGTCTTCAGACAACCAAAACACCCAACATCGTTGCTGGAGAACTGAATCTGACATTGCCGTCGGACAATCAAAATACCCCGCATCGCCGCTGGAGAACATACAACACTGAACAACTCTGACCTGGGGCTCACCCCCGGCAAATGGAACAAAAGGTACACTTGCGTATTTGAAACTACTCCGCTGGGAATGAGAGATTTCACCAAGCACACTCTGATCTGGGGTTCTCCCTCAGAACCATAACGAACATCCGAATACCACTACACACTGAGCCCACCGTAGAACTTCAACATCAAAGCTATATGAAACCCTGGCCCCTGGCCACTTCCAGCTTCAGCTAGAAAAGATCTTCAAGTACTCCTGAAGATGGGATCCTTGGCCTCCAAGGATATAAACCTTGCCCGTCGGCGATTCCAGCTTCAGCTACAAAAGATCTTCAAGTACTCCTGAAGATAAGCATCCTTGGCCTTCAAGGATGTAAACTTTGCCCGTCGACAACTCTGCAGGAGGTATCTTCGACTTCAGTCTGAAGAAAATGATCCTTGGCCTTCAAGGATACATGGATCTGCCTTCAGGCAACTCCGCCTCTGCTATAGAGTATCCGTGACTTCAGTCAGGGATATACTTCGGCCTTCAGTCCGAAAAAATGAATCCTAAGTCATTCATGACTTTGGGGATAACCTTGCCTTCAGGCACCTTCGCTTCAGCTTGGGAAATCTGTGACTTCAGTCAGAGAAGTGGTATCCTGAGCCATTCATGACTCTACGGGGATTCAAACACTTTGCCTTCAGGCAAACTCCGCTTCAGCTGGAGAAACATCTTCGACTTCAGTCAGAAGAAACACTATTCACTTGATCGCAATCAATCATCACCTCAGGACAACTGACTTGGTCTTCAGGCCAACACGGATCACCTTGTATGCAAACGTTGTATCTACAAACTTTTGAACCTTGTCTTCAGACCAACGCTGATTCATCAACACGGAACTCTGAATCCACAGGAACCTTCTGATATCGCCTTCAGGCGTTTACGAAGTCAATCTTCAGATTAGACATCACTGTTGGAGCAAACATATCACGCTGCTAAGGACTTCAAGAATCATCTTGAACAAACAACTTCGTCGGGCATCTTCAAGAATCATCCTGAACCGATAACCATTCTGGAGACTTTATTCTGCTGGGGGTTCCAGGAATCTTTCTGGACAACTCTTGCCGGGTACAAACCAATCACGGCTTGAGCAGCTTCCAAGGACTCGGCTCTCTTGGAGTTTCAGGAATCGTCCTGGGCGATCTTCGCCGGGGACTCTAGGTATCAATTTAAGCAACCAACTCTGGAGACGCACTGGGGTCTTAAGAATCATCTTAAGCAAACGGCCCTGCTGAGGATTTCGAGAATCATCCTGAACTGAAGACTTCGCTGGGGGTCTCGAAAATTATCTTGAGCGAGCGACTTCGTTGGGGAAAATGTCAGGAATCATCCTGAGCAACTGATCCTTCGGCGGAACACCTGTAAAACAAGAATGATAATAACCTAGATCATGTTTATGATGCATATGCTTCGGTTCCATGCCCCACACGGTGGAAATGCTATGCGTTTATGCTAAATGCTATGCAATCATGCACAATGATGCGATCCCGTCAGCAAAATAAATGCCGAAGGGGAATTCTCCTGTCAAGGAGAAAGAACTACTCAGATAGAGGAATCATCCCGCTGAGGAGAACATGGACACGCCAATATCCATCAGACTCTGCCTGGGGAATTGATCTTCCGTTGACCGCTGCAGGGAAAACAACTTCAGTTGATCGCTGCAGGGGGACGAAGCTCTACGAGAACCCGGACCTGCTGAGAGAAAGTGATGTCAATCGCGAGAATAAACTGTGCATCCTTCTCGGCCACTCTTCTGGGGATAACCACTCTGTGGGGAAACAACTTCAGCTGCTCAACACTCCACTGGGGAAGAAACCGATCATGGTCCGATCAATTTCCAAGGACTCGGCTCTCTTGGGAATCTGCAAACTCCGCTGGGGAAGGAGAAATCATTCTGCTTCGCTGGAGAGAGTACGACTCTGGGGAAGATACGGCATCGGCTGTTCAATACTCTGCTAGGGAAAATCCACTCATGGTCCCAACTGCTTCCAAGGATTAGGCTCTCCTGGGGTCTGCGGACTCAGCCGGGGAGAGAGAAATTATTCTACTTCACTGGAGAGTACGACTCTGATGCGGAAATACAGCATCAGCTGTTCAATGCTCTGCTAGGGAAAATCCACTCATGGTCCCAACTGCTTCCAAGGATTCGACTCTCTTGGATATCTGCAAACTCGGCTGAGGAAGGAGAAGTCATTCTGCTTCGCTGGAGAGTACGACTCTGATGAGGAATTTCAATTCCGCCGGGGAATTCAGTCTGGCGCTATCAGTTGCTGCATACTTCGGCGTAAGAATAGCTTCTTGCGAATCCTGCACTTGTGACCCGATGCTGGGGAAACACCTGCTGCGGTGACTTTACTGGGGAAAACACGAACTTCGGCACCCGAACATTTCTATGAAACCTGCACTTGTGACCCGGTGCTGGAGGGAGCATGAGTTTTGGCGCGTGACTCAGCTGAGAAAATGACGTTCCTTTAGGATGCGTCTGCTTGGGGAAGAGAATCCTCTCTGCCTGGGGAGATATATCAATGCTCACGGCCTCGCATTCAGACTCTGCAAAGGAGAGACTACTGAACTCTGCTGGAGAAGGAGGACTCGCCCCGCTTCGGGGATATCAATCCTGGTCTGCTGAGGGTAATCTTGACCCTAATCTGATAAGGGATAAACGCCATCTCAATTTGCTGCAGTCTCAAACTGTACAGGGGGAACAACCTCAAACCGTACATCTCTGCTGAGAAACGATCCTGGTTCAACAACGTCGACACAGGGAACACAGGCTACCAATCATGGAGCCAAGTAACAGGTTAGGCTGTAGGATAACAATCCAATGACCGCAAGGCTTCTTCAGAAGGTTCAGGTTTTGGCAGGGTAATGACACGATTCCCCGATACTCAATTCTTGCTAGGGTGAGCAAACTCATTTGAACAACTTGCCCCAGCGCAATTCAACTTGCCCCAATCCGACTTTTGGGAATAATTCATTCTGAACCGAAAACAACTGGCCACCAGACAATCTTCGGATGGCTTGCCCCAACACCTGCACAACGGAAGGATTCATCCTCCACTAATCAACTCTCAACATGGTCGGCTTCAATATCTCTGAAGTAGTTTGCCCCTGAACGAGCGATGAGCGACTCAACATGCTCTGATTGAACACTGGAGGAATATGCCCTCAAATCGCAAGAATTCTGGATAACTGCCCCTGATTGGGTCTCGAGAAGATTCACTTCCGACCAACCGCTTCTTGCATAAACTGCCCCATAATCAACTGATGCTCTGGGACTTGTCCTCAGACAAACTGATTCCAAACTCACTGGAAGTCAATGCCCCAGATTCACAGGGTTTCACAGCACACCATTCTGATCCAGACCTCTGACGATTCAGTCCTGATTGACTATTCCTTGCTGAAGTTCCTCCACATCAGCTACTAACCTGCAATTAAAATTGTTTATTCACGAATGGTAATTTTAATGCAGTGTTCATGCAAATTTCGAAAAAATGTTGTACTGTCACTCATTTACGTGTCATGTTAGTGAGTGACGAACGAACCAAAGAGTTCAGACGTAGTGCTGATGTAATCAGTGAAAAATACAATAAGGATATGATTAGCAAATCATGCAGAAGTCAGGTTACTCCACCTTATCGTAATGCGCTTTCAGAATAAACCCTGCCTCAATTAGGTCTTTTAAGGGTTGTATCGTGGTCGGGTTCATGGTTCGTGAAACAAAGGACATTTGGCTCAAATTATGATTTGTACCCACCCCTTCTACGTGATGACCTCCGATCCTAAAGTCCAGTTAACTTAGCTCGAGCGCTCGCCTCTTCGAGAGGTATGTTGAACATTGGGAACAACTGGTTAAAGAATTCACAAGGTGTTTCGGAGTGACAGTTACTCCTTTTTCGTTTTCGGTGTCTGTATCTACACGACTTTGTCCTTGTTTGAGGATTTTTCTCTTTTATAATCCTTTCTTTTTCATTCATTTTTTTGATTCCCTAATTTTTGCCTGGACTGACTCCTTTTGAGTTCTTTTCGATTTTTCCTTTTGAAGTCCAGCGGGATGCCCTTATTTTTTGCCTAAGTATTTGCTTTCTAGCTTTTCTTTTTTTTACTTAGCGGGCTTTCTTATTCCTTTTTTTCTTTTGGAACAAGTCGTGCGACACTGGCTGTCTGGATTTATCCGAGAGGCTTGTAACTGTCTCACTCCTGATTGGTGAGGTTTAACCATTGTGGTTGATGAGGTACGACCTCTGGAGAGGAATATGATGTGATTGGTCCTCGAAGGACAACACTCCTCTATAAGACTTGAACGCTCGATCAAGCTGACTGACAACTACCCTGCCCCGGATTAAGATGTGAGGGTTAAAAAGTCCGAAAGAAACTCCTACTCCTCGGCTCGAAGTGGTTAACAAGGGATTCTCTTCCTTATCTCTCCGGTGTTTAGGGATTTGAAACAATGCCTTATACGTCATCGGCAAGGTTTTATCTGAAAGCAATACGATCATTGGTTATGAGTATTCAGTTTCATCATCCTCCCTCCACTCATTGCTAATCATAGTAATAAAGCAGAGTGAATAAAATGCAAGTGACAGTGCAATGCAGTAAATGAGTGACAACGACATAACTAATTCAGAAAAATGCATAGTCACTTTATTAATATTGCCATTCGAAACATACAATGTTTAACAACAAGTAGTAACTAACAGAAAAGAAACTACAAATGCAAATGGTAAAAAGTCCGAGGACTGCCAATGCTGAGGACGTCTGTCGGTCTAGATCACTGGCTTCCGGGAATAACCCTCTGAATCTGCGAGCTCAGACAGCTGAGAGGTTGTCACGCACAACCAAGACTCCATCTGGGAAGGAAATACACCCTTTGTCGATCAATTGTTGCACTTTCGCCTGGAAAGCCTTGCAATCTTCAGTTGAATGCCCCGGAGACCCACCGTGGTAACCACACTGAGCATGAGGATTGTACCCTGGAGGGTAAGGCTCTGGCACGGGCTTGAGAGCTTTCGGTTCCACCAAAGAATTCTGAATCAACTGTGGAAGAATCTGGCTATACGGCACAGGCACTGGATGGAAAGAAGCATTCCTTCGTTCTAATTGGTTGCGAGGCCTCTTTTGATTCTGGTGTTGGTATTCTTTCCGCAAAGGGGTAAGAGGTCGTCGTTTCTGCATGGCAACGGTCCCTTGTTTAGGCGCTTGCGTCCTTGAACTTGATCCAGGTAGAAACTGCGAGCGAGGCGATTCAGTCACCAAAGGTCGCGGGATGTATTCAAGATCTTTCTCAGCTTCAGGCAAAGGAGTGGAATCATTCACCTTTTCTGCAGGGTACGGGATAAACTTTCCCGATGCTCTCATGCCGCCCGGCACAAGCCTAATTGTCCTTGAGTCAATAAGGTCTTGAATCTTATTCTTGAGAGCCTTACATGTTTCAACATGGTGCCCCGGTGCTCCTGAGTGGAAATCACAATGCGTGTTGAGATCGACATCTGGTGGATCCGAAGTCCGGAGCTTGAGAACATGGTTCTGAACCAACAGTGGCAACAGCCGGGCATAACTCACAAGTATCGGGTCCACAGCTCTGTCAAGTAGCTTCTTCTTTTGATTACGACCTTCAGGGTTATTCTGAGATGCCTGGCGCGGCTGCTGACGAGACAGGTCTTGAGCTTCATACTGTGTAGAGGATCTATGAGGTCCATTTGGCTTCAGCACAGGTGACACTGACGGTAACGGAGGAAGCACTTTGGGCTCCACCTTGGGTGCTTGACCACTCTCCTTTTTTAGCATACTTCTCACCACTCCCATGAGAAAGCTCAACTGATTCTGCAGCTGCTGATTCTCTTCTCTGAGTACTTGCTGGTCCAGGCGCACTGCCTGTATGTCATTCATGACCTGTCCCAACTGGCTTTGGATTTTCCCCAACTCAGCTTGTACCTGCTCCATTAGTCTGAGTTGCTCGATTCTGAGTCAAACCTGCAAACACAAGGGTTAGAAGACAAGCCCCGGCTTCTGTCATGCAAGATGAATTATGCTAATGCCATGGGTGTCTGTACGTTCAGGAGATCACCCCTAATTCTGGTGTCAACGTGCCAACATAGTGTCAATGCAGTGATAAGACTGGATCCATTCAGGGAAGAAAACATCTCATATTGCTCGGGACACCAGAATCAGGGTACGAAACGCGCCTGCAGCACAAACACATGCTAATGGAATGCAAACATGAATATGCGAGCTAATGCAAAATGCAGTCATGCAATAATATATCCAGGTAACTGCTGTGGAGATTCTGTGTCAACAATCACTGACGAGAAGAAAACCCCGGTGGAGGACCACATATCTGCTCTGCTAAGAACGACCTTCTGACAGGACCATATATATAAGATCAAAATTCTGCTCTGTCGAAAACAAATGTCTGATAATAAGGACCTCGGGTGTACGATCAAGAAATATCTGCTGATGAAGTCTTCAGACCCCAAATCAAAAATCTGCCCTATCAAGAACAAACATACAGCTGCTGATGAGATCTTCAGACCCCACTCAAAATCTGCCCTATCAAGAACAAACAACATCTGCTGATGAGATCTTCAGACCCCACTCAAAATCTGCCCTTTCAAGAACAAACAACATCTGCTGATGAGATCTTCAGACCCCACTCAAAAATCTGCTCCATCCAGAACAAACCACTGATGACAATACTCTGATCAAAACCTGCTCTATCAAGAACAGACATACACCTGATAATAAGGTCCTCTGATCAAAACCTGCTCTGTCAAGAACAGACAAATCTGCAACTGAGAACCCTGGTACCAACATAACTGATTCACTGTCAAGAAAACCAGGTAGTCTGAAGGTCAAAGTTTCCTGCAATAAACCCAATCCCTCTCACAGGTATGGACCTAATCCACGGACAACGGTACGACATCCTATGCGGTCATCAGCGTCACAGACTTTCATGAGTGACGATACGATTCCCAGAAGGAGTGGCATCATCAAGTCATGAAGAGGCCTCACTTAGCTGACTTCCAAATGATCGGTCCCCAGAGTCGACAATCCCCACGTCTGGACTCCCCTCAGATCCTCAGGACCAGAAAGGAGCACCTCTGCGAGAACCTCGTCTGAGCGCAGATTTCGTAGGGAACTGTGCCTGCTCAGCAGACAGGTTCGTCTACTACTCTCCGCAACTATGTCTAAGTGTATACTCAAGCCCAGGTCCGGCTTCTCACTCATAGTAACATCCCTCTCCCACAGCAGCACAGATAATCATATCAAACTGGAAATAAAATGCGGGAAATAAAGCGCGAGAAGTAAAAATGCGATAAATAAACGCAACCCAACAAGCAAACATAAAAGCGCTAGGATTGACTCTCATAGGGAACCGGAGAACCAGAGATTCTGGGTTCGGTCCCCAGCAGAGTCGCCAGCTGTCGCTTGCGCGAAAATAAGGTGCCGGCATGACAGAAGAGTCGCCACCTTTCGTTATTTATCCCTCAGAGCGGGAAAGGAAACGATCGGAAAAACCTGACGAAAAAGGGTAAGACAAGGTCATCGCAACCATTGTCTGGGTTCGGGAGTCGGTTACGCAAGGGGAAGGTATTAGCACCCCTCACGTCCGTCGTACTCGACGGGATCCACGCTTGTTTATTTACTTGGACGGGTTGGTTTTATTCTATCTACCTATCAAGGCTAGCTGAAAAAGAAAAGAAAAATGACTCGGCAAAGCGTCGCACTTTATGCCTACGTATTCTCATCAGAGAATGAGAAATCAGAGTCAACGTAGTTCGGCCTACGAAGGGTTATGGGGGAAGGTAGCTCGCCAATACATCAGTATTGTGCCTACGAACTCTCAACAGGTATGAGAGATCAGAGCTCACGTAGTTCGGGAAACTACGGTTTATTTCCTGTTCTGAAAGAATTGTTTTTTTATTGTGTTTGCGATTTCAATCGCACTAGAGACTATGACCTGAGAGTGAATGCGTCGCATGTCACCCAAAGGGTACCATACTAAACATCCAGACTGTGGAAAAGGAACTCTCCCACAATCCTTTCTCAGATAGCTTAAGGCTCGTAACATACGAAAGAAATCATTCATGACTACTGTATCTTAAACTGCTTTGAGGTGAGAAGAGAACAGGCCCAACTAGGAGGGAGACTATAAGGTCCTACTGTTATCATGCCATGGATTCATCCTATGGTTGAGGTTTGAACAGGGAACTCCTAGAAGTTGTCATGCATAGGTTTCAACCTAAAAGTCTATCATCAAATCCTTATCAAAGGAAATGAGAGTCCTAAGGGATCATGTCAATGATACACCAAAACAGACAAAGCATCAGCTTAACAGTAAAATGCATGCAATGCAAGTGAGGGAGGAAATGTGTGTGGGGCTTCAGCCTCCACAAGCTCGTCTCGACCTCAAGCCAGTCATGAAATAACAGTAATCATACTAAAAATAAACAACATGCTATCAAGCAATGTACAGATAAAAGAAATGAAGTGCCATCAGGCAAACAAACCACATGCTTGAGAAAGAAATTATCTACACCTAAGCTGTCCCTAATCCTAACCCTAACAACAAAACCCAAATCAGATCTAAGCAAAGCCCTAAAGCAAAGCCCTAATCAAAAGAAATCAATCCCAGTCTTCAAGCTTCAAAACAAGCTTACCAAAGAAAGGGAGCTAAGTAGGCAGACTCATAGTGCCTTCCTCAGGAAAGCACTAGGAGGCTTATACTCAGGAATCATATCCTATGTGGCTCAACAACTGTGATCAGTTTACATTCCTCCTCAGGAGGAACTAAACTCACATGAAGGCTCCAACATCACTGGATACTTAAGAAATCCTATATGAACTAAGGGAACTAAGTGAACAGACCCATAGGACCTTCCTCAGGAAAGTACTAGGAGGCTTCCACTTAGGAATCGTATCCCATGTGGCTCAACAACTGTGATCAGTTTACATTCCTCCTCAGGAGAAACTAAACTCACATGAAGGCTCCAACATCATTGGATACTTGCGAAGACCTATATGAACTAGGGGAACTAGGTGAACAGACCCATAGGACCTTCCTCAGGAAAGTACTAGGAGGCTTCCACTTAGGAATCGTATCCCATGTGGCTCAACAACTGTGATCAGTTTACATTCCTCCTCAGGAGAAACTAAACTCACATGAAGGCTCCAACATCATTGGATACTTACGAAAGAGGTGAGAAGAAAGAATGAAAGACATCCATAGTGCCTTCCTCAGGAAAGTACCATGAATTTCCCTCAAACTTCAGGATCTCAAACCTCACAAACAGGGAACAAGCTCCAACCTCTCAACCTCTGGGTCTTGATCTTCAATCTTCTCCTTCATCATGCTCCTTCAACAAGGTCTTCAAGACAAACCAAACTCCATAACAATTCCCCAAAGATAAACCCCAGAGACAGACAAATAATCACAGAACATGCCACACAAACAATCCTATTCAGAAAATACTTCAAAAATACTAAAGAAAGGGGGGAAAATCTAACACTTATTCACAAGGGTCTATAACACCTACCCATAACATCCCTATATGCCCATACCCAAAAATCAAGACAAAACTCTCAAAAGGAAATGATTTACTTCACCTATGTTCTCTAAAAAGCCCTAATTTGGTACCCTAATGCTAACCTAATTAAACTAATCAAATTTTAATCTAAAAATCATGAGTTAAATCCTATGGGAACTAAGGCTCAATATCTAATCACACTAAAAAGAATGACTCAAAAAGATTAAGGGAAGGTCCTAAAATAAATTCTACAAAATTGAGTATCAAACTAAACCTATTTAAAAGCTATTTAAAAGAATAATATTCTAAAAATATAAAACTAAAAATAAAATGGAATTTTTATTTTTATTAATTTTCTAGACAAAATTATAAACCTATAGCAAAAACAAGAATTAAAAAACATCCATTTTTCAATTTTCTATGAATTATTGAAAATGCTAAAAATATTAAAAGAAATTAAATCAAAAGAAAATGAATTAAAGGGGAGGGGGTGCGCTTAGAAGAGGCGCCTAGTTGGTTTTCTATGATGGGCCCAGGAAGGGGGGTGTGAGTAGCGAAGGCGCGCAGGCCCAATATGCTCAGAAAATCAACTGAAAAAATAAAAGAAAAAGGGCAAAGACTCGGTGTATTTAGCAATAGGTTTTATTTGAAATATGGATTTGGGCCGCTGGTGGGGGTGTGAGTAGCGAATCTGATCCAAGCCCAAAGTTTCTCATTTAATTAAACGCAGCGTTTAGCATTAAGGATTCCCTCCATTTTTGATTTGAATTGTGGCCGTGTGATTAGATTAAAAAGTCCAATAAACAGAATGATCTAACGGTTAAAAACTCGCCTTCTCCAAAATGCCATTAGGGTTTCAGAAAACCCTAACTCCATGCAAGAACTTTACCTCACTCGTTCTCCTCCATTTCTCCATGAAATCCAAAACTTTAAGAACCAAAACTGCTCTATTCTTTCCCAGGAACATGGCCATACACTTAGTTTTCTTTGAACCATCGTGTACTTCTCAAACAGAATGCATCAAAGTCTTGGTTCCACCATTTTTCTCTAATATCGACCTTGATGAATCTCACATCTAATGGTGTGATCTTGTTCCTCACATTACCCTAACCATTCTAAACCATAACATATCAACTACAACCTACTAAACCGCTTGTTCTTGATCTTCCAAGAATCAACACCCTGCCATGAAACCTCACGAAACCTTCTCTAATTCTCAGAAAACCATCATCTAACCTATCTTAACCAGTCTAACCCTAGAACTATGATGGAATGTGCATAAATAAAGAGGTATGGAGAAGAATCCAAACCTGTCAAGTTGTAATGGTAGAGGTGTGTAGAGATGGTTTCAGAGCTTGAATCCTCTTCTCTATGATCCTCAAGTATCAATCTCCTTTCTGTTTGCAATAACCTTGATGGTGAGTGATTGTAATGGAAGATTCGAGCCTTGCTTGCAATTGAAGATTCCTTTGAATATCTCTTTCTCCTCTCACTCTCTCCACCAATCTTTCCAACCTTTGATCACAGCTTGATCTACTCAATATATAACAACCAATGGAAGACCCTAGATTCATCTAGAAAGTGCTAGAAAGCCTTGGAATTCTCTTGTAATGACATATGGTATCATCTCATATCTCATGCATCAAGACCTTAATTTTGTGCCAAAATCTCCCCTTGTGAGATATTGAAATGGAATGTGCAAAAAAAAACAAGCTCAGCCTTGCCTTATGTGAAGTTTTCCAAAGGTTCCTTAATATGCAAGAAAGAACTTTACAAAGTAACCCCCATTTTTAGACCTCAAATCAAAAATGTATTTAAACCATTGTTTTTAAAATGATGTTTGGATTCAAAATGACATATTGGATGACCTATTTTGGATTCATAGATCTCCCAAACCAATTTCCAACTTGGATCCATTTAAGTTATAAGCCATTTTTAGGTCATTTTCACCCATTCTTGTCAATCCTTGCTACAAGCTTTTCCAACAACTCATGACTACTTTTCTAGGCTTAAAATGCCATTTTGAAAAACTTTGATGTTTTGAGTTTTTTCATTTGAGGCTTGGAAATAGGAGATATGGCCTTTGCTTAAAATGACCCATAATCACCAAATAACCAAAATACCCTTGTCTTGTACAAACCATAGGTTGAGTTCTACAAATCCTATCAAGGACTTATAGTACTCTCTAGAAATCTAAGAAGATTCTCTTCAACATTCATGTTGACCAAGAGATCATAGGAATCATCCTACTAGGGCAAAAGTTGTCTGCAAGTTGGGTGACTTTCAAGGACCCAGATTCACACACCTCAGATGACCTGTAATTTGTCAAAACCATAACTTGAGCTCCACAAATCCTATCAAGGACTTCTACTACTAAAATTAAAGCTAAGAACAATCTCTACAACATTCATGTTGTGGGGAAGATGAGATGACAATCACATCTTGAGCTAAAACTGCCTGGAAGATAGGGATCAAACTAGGGTTTTTACACTGTCCATCCTTAGAAACCCTAACTCAAAACTTCTCAAACTCCTCAATCATGATGAGTTGGTCTAGGAATCATCTTTATAACATCTCCATACATCATTCCATGCTCTCATGGCTCTTGGATTAGGTCTCAACCTTCTCCAAATCTTCAGTTGACCTAGGGTTAACCCAGTCAAACCCTAATTCTACCATTCATGGTTGAATCTTCTGAATTCTTGCGTAATGACCTCTATGGGCTTCATGATGGCTTTCAAGACATCTCATAGGCTTTCTCAAAGCTTCAAGTTCATTCTCACAGTCTCAGAATCATCTGAGGAGCTCCCACAATTCTCAAGCTATGAAGCACACAACCTTGGTTTCAACTAATTCCTCTGAGGATCTCTTGAACTTGCTGATGAAGGTATCAACCTTCAAACACTTGATGGATAGATAAATGTTGGTCAAATTTTGGGGTGCAACACACTTGACTTTCAAAAGAAATGCCAATTATATTGGACTTTTAAAGGAATATCAATTACCATTGGAATTTAAAAGAAAATGCCAATCACCACTGGACTTTTAAATAAATGTCAATCACCACTGGACTTTTAAAAGAAATGCCAGTCACCACTGGACTTTCAAAAAAATGCCAATTACCATTGGACTTTAAAATAAATGTCAATCACCACTGGACTTTTAAAAGAAATGCCAGTCACCACTGGACTTTCAAAAGAAATTCCAATTACCATTGGACTTAAAAATAAATGCCACTCACCACAATACTTTTAAAAGAAACGTCAGTCACCACTGGAATTTCAAAAGAAATGCCAATTACCGTTGGACTTAAAAATAAATGTCAGTCCCCGCTGGACTTTCAAAAGAAATGCCAATTAACATTGGATTTAAAAATAAATGTCAGTCACCACTGGACTTTCAAAAGAATGTCAATTACCATTGGACTTTAAACAAAATCCAGTCACCACTGGACTTTCAAAAGAATTCCAATTACCATTGGACTTTAAAATAAATACTAGTCACCACTGGACTTTCAAGGATATAGGTAATAACCAGCTGAACGGAATTTGATAACAGCAGACTTAACAGGTGTCAATAGCAATTGGACTTACAACCAGCAGGGTCAGTAACAACTTAAACTTCGAATGGAAGACATGTAACAACCAGACAAGCAGTAATGACATATGCCTGTCAACCAAAGAACTCAACAAAGATGTCAGTTACCGCCGGACTTACTGGGGATGTCATAAAAGAGATGTGGGCTGGTTGCTTTATGAGCCAAATTTCTCAAATAAAGAGAAAGAAACAACCAAATTTTCCTCAACTTTCTCAAAGAGATACTATTTAATTTGAGTATAAATTCCAAGGAGATATTGTTACCACAACACTGTTGGAGAAAGATTTTTTCTTCAATGAGGATCTATAAAATATTCTTCCTGAGGAATATTGTACACAATAAATGCACGCCCAACATAGATTTGGAACCCACACCTTCCAGGGATCAATGTTCAATCTAGGAACAAGCCAGAAAGAAATGGTCAAACAAGACTCCAACCATTGAGGAGTGAACTCAAATGGAAATTTATCTTATCCCAACGTGGAAAATATAACTGAAATATCTATCATCCATGAGGATCGAACTCTGTGGGGATTTAGAAATGATGGACACTTTATGCCTAAGGGTTGACAACTCTATTGGAGAGAAGAGACAAACCCGGCCACTTGGGGAATAACCGCCAAAGTGCACAAAAAAGGTAAACACCAGAATGGTAGCAAAATGCTCAGATGCTATGCATATGTATGAATGCTTATGCTTATGCTGACAAAACAGACAAAGGGAAGCAAAATTGGAGATGAAATAAACATCCTGACAAGGATACCTAGCCAACCTCACCAGATTGGACCATCACTAGGGATGAATATGCAGAACCAACAATTCCACTTCAAGGTTACAACCTTCTCTTGGGAAAAGAGTATTCTACTCAGGGTATAACATCATGACTTCACTAGAATTTCCATGATGAGCCTAATTTCTTTGTTGGAGGAGGAGATCCATGGGAAACTGCCAATATCAACTAAAATAACAACTTATTGGGGAGCTGGCAAAAGATGCCACAAGAACAAAGTACTTCTGCAGTCTAGCTTACATCATGATCATCATAATGAGTAACAACCCTCACAACAAAAACTTCAAATATCCTCCGCCCTAGATTACATGGTCTGTGAGAAGAAGTCATCAAGAGGATTTTATAGAAGAACTGGCATACAAGATGCTTCAATATCTTCAAACTCTTGGAGAGATTCGCCAATCTCGACATAACTGCCCCAATTTAACTGTAATTGCACAACAAATTCCTCAAACTTGTTCGTCACACTATGGGGGTAACAACTGGGGAACATACTCGCCCCTGCTAACTGGTAACTGAGAAAGAATTTCTCAGGATGATTGCATTCGAGAGATTTATCTGATCTCGACTTGGCTACTCCTGATTAACTGGCCTTCGAGAAGTTTATCAATTCTCTATTCGATTTCCCAGATCATCTGAATCTTGGAGTAGTTTTCCTTTAAAGGAGTTGGGAAACAACTTGCTATAAGATGACCTCAAGACGGTATGCCCCAATATTCTGAACTTTGAAGAGTTCTTCCCCCGATTCACTAACTTCTGGGGATGGGTGATTAACAAATCCTTCAAATGGGTTGCCCTATACTGAGGTTCCTTTACCAAATCAAATTTCCTAGCTGGCTGCATTTGTCGGTATTCCTTTGACATTGTCTCGCAAATAATGTTGTTCATTTAAAAATTGGCAATTTCAATGCAACGTTCATGCAAGCTTTTGAAATCAAGATTTATTGATAAAACAACACAATGGAGTGATCAATGATCAAAAACAAAAAGTGGATCTTGTCATTTACAGAATGACAGGTGAAGTGACCAATAAAAAGTAAAGATCATTAGGAGTTAGGTTATCCAACCTTGTTGTAGTATGCTTTCAAAACAACCTTACCTCAATTGCATCTTTTAAAGGTTGTAACATGGCCTGGTTCAAGGTTCATGAAACAAAGGATAAAGGCTCAAAGTTTATTGGTTCCCACCCAATCTTCATGATGAAATCCAATCTTACGTTCAATTAACTCAGGTTATGCACTCAGGTTCCTGTAGATTTGAACTGATGATAGTTGTTGATGGTTCAAAAACCTAAGGTAATCACTACTCCCTTACAACATTCAGTTGTTTTTTGTTATCGAAGACTTTCATAGTTAACTCCTTTTTTATTATCCCTAACTTTTTCCTGAACTATTTCATTTGGATATACAGTCAGCGGGATGCCCCAATTTTGCCTAAGTCTCCTTCATAGGTTTTGACTTAGCGGGCTTTTTTCTCTTTTGATTTTTTCTTTTCTTTTCTTTTTTTGAGAAAGAAGGTGACTACCTAACTTAATGGCTATGGTGAACCATCATTATCCCTTTGGCTTGGAAAACATCTTCGACACTTGCTTGTTGTGTGTGAAGGAAAACCTGTGAGCACAACCTTTATATGAAAGGTGTCTTGTATGCACATATCGCCAAGTTAACTTAGAACTACTGACCCAAGGTTGAGATTAGGGGTTTAGAAATCTGAAGGAAACTCCTACGTCTAGGCTCAAAAGGGTTAATGAGGGATTAACTCCTTATTTCTCCCGTGTTTGGGAATTGAAACAATGCCTTACATCATCGAAAAAGTTTAATTGAAAGCATGCCAACAACAGTTATGGGTATAATGTTTTCATCATCCTCCCTAATCTTTGCTTAAACAACAGTTCGATAAAGATAAGTGGATGGGAAAAGATAAATATTTTTTCTTTTTATGACAATAAAAGAAAATGAGTGAATACGAATGGATTAATCCAAAAGATGCATAAACATTTCATTAATCTTGTCAATTTAATAAACAACAAAGCTTACAAGCATACATGAAATTAAAAAGCAAGTAAAATACAGCTGAAAATACTGAAATAATCAAAATACAACCAGCTTTAAAGCATTGACTTTAATAACATCAGTTTCCAGGTCCAAACAGGGGAACACCTCTATCACTGATTACTTGCTCCTTGTGGTATAGAACCTTGAGAGGCCTCATAGGTCCTTTGTCTTTTGCTTCAGGAGTCGAGACACTGGCACTTGGCTTACCTTCTTGAGGTTTTAGAAGCTTCAACAAACTTTGCAACTTCAATCTAAAGCCTTTGCATTCTTCAACCAGATGCCCCATTGTCCCAGTATGGTACTTGCATTCAACTTCTGGGTGATCTTCTTCGAGGATCAGATATTTTTCATAGATCAGATCTTGCACAATAGATCCTAATGCCAAACAGGTATCCATATTATGTCCTTCAGCCCCTTTGTGAAACTCACAAGTCAAATTCGCGTTGTGCCATGGTCCTAGCACAGGGTTGACAGCTCACGGATTCACCAACGAGTTATGAATTAGTAGTGGGTAAAGCTTACTTAGTGGCACAGGAACCGTCTTGTAGCATGCCTTATTCCTTTTAACAGGATTCTTCTTATTCACGTTCTTCCTTTGATAACCTCGAGGGGAAACAACCAATGAATGCTGAGATGCTCTTTTGGTAACCACCTGATAAGGATGACATTTTGGCATAGGCCGAAATCCTGGTTGACTAGCATTTTTCTCAGGTGTGTATCCTTGATGTGGAGGAGGTACATGAAGTGGTGAAGGATTATTAATTTAAATGCCTTGAGGCGTGAATGAGATTATCTCAGAGTCAAGCAGATTCTAAACTTTGCTCCTGAGCACATTACAATTTTCAGTTGAATGCCCATGTGCCCCAACATGGTAGCCACATCGAGTGTTGGTGTTAAAACCTGGCGGGTATGAAGGGATCATTAGATCTATCTGTTTTGGCACTATCAATCCACCTTTAATCAGGTCTAGAAAAATATAACTGTATGACATTGGTAACGAAGTGAAATGCCTCTCTGGCTTCCTTGGCCTTTTTCGGGCATGCTGACACAGTTGACGGCAGTCTGACCATTGATACTGAGGAGGTCCTTGAGTTGGAAGAACCACAGGAGCGACGAAGTGACAACCTCTCTGGGTGCAACAGGGTGAGAGTTCCCCTCATTCTTCATCAAAGTTTATAAGGTCTCCAAAACCCAGTTCATCTGACCTGTGAGGATCCTGATTTCCTCCTTCAAGGCTTCCTGGCCTTTCAAAAGCTCCTTCATAGTCTCCATTGGTCCAGAATGTGTGCTAGGTATCCTTATAGAGACAAGAAGAGGAAGAAAAATATGAGACCCAAGGCAGAGAAATGCAAATGCAAGTGCAAGTGCAAATGTAATGACATGCGCATGCGATGCAAAAAGTTGCATAGAACTCGAATATTTACAAACATCAAGAGATACCAAAAAATAACTCATTTTCATTAACCAACATATTGAATTACAACATATCAGTACTTCTTACAAGAGTCTTAAACAGAAAGCTAAACAAAAGCTAACAAAAGTCCTAAGGAGATTCTCCTAGCAGCCTCATGTTGAGCTTCTTGATCTTTTCTTCCATCTGAGCCTTCTCGAGAATAAGCTTATCCATAATTAGCTTCCAGAGTCGACTGAGGGCTAGATGAAAATAAATCCTCTGATGCTTTCCTCTTCTTACCAGAGAGCACTTCTTTATTCTTCATTTGCAGTTATTTCTGAAGTTATGCATTCTCCTCGACAACCACTTGATACTTGTGCTTCCAAGCACCTTCTGTTTGTTGTGCTTTGCTCAAAGCAATTCTCATTGGAGATAGGGTTCCAATGAAACACAAGTAGGCTTTCCTATGTCTTTCTTCCCCTTTTTATGCAAATGGCTCCAAGCATTCAGGATCTTCTCCTTTAGCTCCTTGTTATTTTCCTCTTCCTTGAAGAAAATACTTTCCACATGAACACTGTTGGGTTTGTCCTTCAAAGGATATCCTAACTGTCGACGAGCAAGGACTGGGTTATAGTTGATCCCTCCTTTAGTACCAAGAAGAGGTACATTACCAAAACCTCTGCAACTTTCAATAATCGTCACACCATCCTAGACACGATTATACCAATCAATATAAGAGTGGGTGAAAGCCATGATCTTTTGTGACCACCAACCTTTCTAAGGATCCCAAAAAGCATTAGCCTTAGGCAAGTGTGAAATAAACCACTTGTATAATAAAGGAACACAACAAGTGATCATCCCTCCACTGTGGAAATTACTCAGATGAGTAGAATGATAGGCATCCTCTAGCAAAGTAGGCACAAGGTTCTTCCTCAAGAAAATTTTGATAGCATTGAGGTCCACAAAGTTTTTAAAGCTAGGGAACAAAAAGATACCATAAATGAGAAAATCATGGATAGCCTCGGATGTGTCCATGCTTGAATGGCCGGCATAATATTGAGCTTTCCAAATCAAAAACTCTGCAGTCAAGCCAAGAACTCCCCATTTATAGTCATATTATTTTCAACATCAATCAATCCCAAATGTGTAGCCTTAGCGATATCCTTCTCTTTAGGGTCTTTCTCTAAGATAGGAAAAGGAGACTCATCAAGAATTGGCAAACCAATCAGATATGAGTATTCTTCTAGTGTAGGTACGAGCTGATAGTCAGGGAAAGTAAAACAATGGTAGACTGGATCATAGAACTGAAGTAGAATGGAGAGGAGTCCCTTATCCATCTTCATCTTCAACAATGACAACAGTTTCCCATATCTTCTCTTGAACCTTTCTGGATCTGTGACCAAGGTCCCCAACCTCCTTAGGTCATCCAAGTTAAGACTCTTGTAAGTGTACTTCAAGGTTTTTTTTCTTTTTGCTATCCATGATAATCCTGATGTTTACAAACAAAAGTCTAAGTTCCACGAAACTTTTATGGTATGGTGCTCATGCATGCAAGTATGCATAAACACAGGCGAACAAAGATTCACATATACACACATATATACAGGTAAACTGACAAGGGTCTAGGTTTATAGAACACGAGCATGGAGCCACGGTCTACCCACCCCAAAAGGAGTGTACTAGAGGTTTTCAAATCTACAGAACATGATTCTAAGAGGTTCCCAGAGTCAACAATCTATCTTTCGGATATTATCAATTTCCCAAATCACTCGGTAGTCGATAATATTCTCAAGAGAGTCTTGTCCAAGTATAGTATCACGTATCAACTATTTTGGGACTACTCCCTCATAGTCATCACATTACGTCCTAATAAAGCCAAAGTGGGGTGAAAAGGTAACTAAAGTTTCTTAGTGTCACAGGATCCTAGGTTGAAAATAGTAATGTTTTCATAAATACTCGTTCAATAAAACTACTCCCAAGAGGGCCTCAACTGAACGGTGGTTTCTCAAGTCAGCTTGGTCGGGAATCAACTCCCTATAATCCTTTTGCTTAGTCATCCTTGCAAGGCATATATTAATCACAATGATGCCTTTTTCTTCGTTATCATTTCTTAGAACTTTTTGTGATGAGTTTTTTTGTTACAAATTGTAATTCTAATGTGCTTCGAAATGTTATTTGCACCTCATGTTTCTTTCTTTGAAAATTGACTTGGTAGTATCATAGACATATCATGGGCCTCAGTTGTAAAACAAATTTTTTTGTATAATTGGAATTGGACTTTGAATGTGTTATTCACAATTAATTCTTGTACTTTAAGAAAGCAAATGCTATTTACGTCTTAATTTTGATTCATCAATTTATATGGAGCATACTTAAAACCATTTGCATCTTACTAGAACTTCTTTACCAAAAAGCCAATTCAAGATGAATGAATTAAATCTTGTTTCTATGTTAGCCACATTTAATCCACAAATGAGTCACCCTTGAGCATGGAATTGATTATAGTTTTGGATCAATGAAACCAAAAAATGAATTAATCTTGAACTTATAGCCTCTATAAATTATGATGAACTACAAACATCACTTTGAATCTTTTTGGACAATATTACGAACCAAATAAACTTGTCTTGATCCTAAAGAATCACAATGCACTGCACAAAATATCAACTGAAGGGGAACGGGTTCCATATGATTCTCCACCATAAAACATTTGAATTTAGCCCATCCTGATAACTTGATCCATAACATAGATGACTTGTAACTGAATTTTGGATATGGAAATCGGAACTTTGTCATGAATTTTGAATTTTTAATCTTGAATAAAATTGGCCATTTGGATCTTGAATGAAGCTATAACCATATAATCAGAACATGAAACACTAACTGAATGCCTTGATTTCTGATGGCTCTTACATCTTGAATTTATTAGATAAACTTGAACTTTGCGTAAAACCCTGATCTGGAACCTCAAACACGAGTATTGCAGTCAGAATCGGGATACCAAGCTATTGATTAAACTTGAATCTTTAATTCTTAAATTCACAACTGGACTTTAATTTATCCAAAGGAAAGGTCTAAAGAAAGAAAGAACCTTTTGCGCGATGTAACAACAATGCTAAGAGATTCGGGGATCGGGGGTTGGTTATGCATAGGGTAGGTATTTCACATCCTAAACATCTGTAGTACTCTATAAGAACCTTTTGTTTGTTTGCATGCAAAATTTGCTAAATGTTTGCTGAGGTTGGAATTGGGTAAAGGGTGAAGGTGTAGGTAAAGACCTAAGGATAGTTTCTAAGTTTGCTCGCAAAGACATCACGTCCTCTGCCTACGTATCCTAACTAGGATAGAATCAGAGCAATCGTAGTTCACCTTACTAGGGTTGAAGAACACTTGATTATGATCAAGGTTCAAAGGGGAACAAACATAACAATGCTTGTATAGAGTTTAGAAAAACTCTCTAAATCTATGTTACCACACTCAAGAGGGGAGTAAGTAATCATTACTATGATTCTTACATAGAGTTTACAAAATCTATCCTAAAGTTCTATTTGAAGAACACACCTAATAAAGGTGGGTTTTTTAGACTTAAAGCAAAGTCTAATGGCTTATACTGAGGTTCAAGATGACTTCACAAAGTCAAGGGAGCGGGTAATGAACTATCCATGCCACAAGGGTCAATGGAGAGACTTTTCCTTTGGAAGGAGAGGGAGAGGCAACTTGGATGAGAAATAAAGAGTTCCATCACTTGAGGAAGAAATACTTAACAAAGCAATAAACAATTAAGCAAGAGAAGCAAGATATATGGTTACAACCAAGCAAGCATGCATGTTACAATAAGCAAGGATTAAATAGAACCAATGGGTACAACCAAGAATCATATATCTTAACAAAGATGAAGATAACAACCCAAAAGAGACATATTAACAAATATGGAAACAAATAATCATGCAAGTAAGTCACAACTTAAGATGATCATGTTATAAATTTAAATGTAACAACATTTAGGCATTGATGACAATCAGACACGTAAAGAATATAAGACATGTTCAAACATAAAGTTTTAAGGGGGGCAACAAAATTATGGTAACCACCAACAAGAAATGAAGTCTCAACATGTTAACAAACATAAAGAAATCCAATATCAATAAATTTCATAAGATAGGTCAAGTATAGTATGAAAGAAAATCGTCAGGACGCAAGGTAATGACCTAAGAACGAACCAACTAACAAGTAGGCCAAAAGGCACTGTAAAAACAAGCAAGTTGAGATTTTAATCCATTGAGTGAAAATAGACATTACAATGAGCAATTTGCAAAAAGAACGGGTTAAAAACAATGAAGAATGAACAAGTTATGACTTATTGAAGTTCAAATGATTTATGATAATAAAACACACAAATAAAAAAAAAAAAAAGAGAAAGGGCAAAGCTGGGAGTTGAACCCACGCCCTTGTGTTTACAAACACAAAACACCAACCACTGGGGCACAACACGCGCGCATGTTAGGGAAATGGAAGGAGTGAAGAAAAATAATAAACAAGGCAATATGGAAAATAAAACCAAAAGAGTTGATCACCAAGGATCGAACTCTGGTCAGACAAGTGAAAGGTACAGAGGCGCGCAAGTTGCTTACCACTGGGGTGGCTATACATCCGTGTATTTAACCACCCCCATAAATAGATAACCCTACTTATGATGAATATTCTAGGCAAAAAGCAAGTCATCAAACCCAAAAACGTGAAGCATCCAAACTTTGTCAAAACTCAACCTTTTTTCATGAAATTTTAGTCAAACATGACTGTTTTTTAACAAGGATTATGATGGTATCAACAAAATTTTGAAAAAATGTCTCTAACAAGAAACACGATTGAAGATGCATATTGATCAAGTGAGTTTCATTTTGAAAAACCACACTAGTTCAGAGTCCATACACATCACATAGGCATTGCACACAAGTCATATACATCATAACAGAGGGACTAAACACTTAGGGCTCAAGCACAACTCAGTAGAATAGGAATTGGTTCATGAATTGCAAATATGGTGTGAAAGTGAGAACAAGTTGTCAAGGGAAGATGGAAAGGTTCAATTCATACCTATACATGGCCTATGAATTCTTAGCATGTTATGATGATGCTCTTAATGCTATAAATCAAGCACAAATGCTCAGGTAGAGGGAAGATAGCATGGCAACATATTGGTGAGCTTGTGAAAAATGGTGAATTTGCTTTCAAACACTAAAACATGACTTCAAATCATCAACCAAAGTGTTTAAAACTTACATAGATAACAGCTACAAATAGTTACACATAAATGTGGCTAAATTAAATGTGATATGAGGGGAATAATGGTTGGCCAGCAATAGCAGCCAAGCTGCAGGCCACAAACAAAGGGCCATGCTGCCTAGATTTTAAACAGCATACCAAAGATGGATGAAACAAAAACTTGATCACAACAGAACCAGTGCAAACATGGAATCTCAACCAAAATGCAATGAGGAACAAAAAGATCACAATCATAATGCCAAGGTCACACACAACACAACTATCATGCCAAGTAAAATGAAATTGAAAGATGCAAATTGGAAGCCAAGTCATGAAACAAACTCAATCAGGTTGGACAGACCTTGCATACATACCCAAAACATAATATTAAGTGTGTCTACACTTCCAAATTAGCCACAAACAACATAGAAATGAGAGTCACATCCCAACAGCTCACTTAAGTATGAAAATGCATAATTTGAAACCAAACATGATTGGAATAGGTTGAGATCAAAAAGATACCACACGCAAGTCTCAAATATGTCTATGGATGATATTATACCTCAAGAATGATCAAACAATACACACAACACAAACTAGTTATCAAGTTGCAATGGTATCATACATGGTAGCAGGCTGCAGATGGAATGCTAAATTCAAGCATGAGCAAACTCAGTTAACATACACACCACATACAAGTTGTAATTATGCTGACAAGTGATTTCAGGTTCATGACTTAATGAAAATGCTTCAAACAGGCCAATTGTATGGTGTGTGCAGCTGTGATTTTCAAAAAAAGGAAGTTTTGACAGCAGGGTGAGGGGTAAGCTAGTTCAGTCAACAATGAATGGTTTCTTATCATGAAATTTGCAAATACACATCTCAAACATGACAATGAATAAGGTCATACCCAAAATTCAAACATATTGCAAACAAATTAGAAGTTGGTATGTTGGTTGCATATTTTGGCTTGAGAAAAGCAATTTGAAAGTGAGATGATGATCCAAGTAGGAATAGATCAAACAAACAATATACACACATCAAAATCATGAAAATGGATGAGTTTATGCTTAGAAATCAGGCCTATGGCAGTTGGAACAGGATTTGGTATGGTATATGGCATCTTGGCTTAAAAATGCATATGGAGAATGAAATGTCAAATCAGGTGGACACAGCTCAAACCAACAATATACACACATCATAATTATGAAGATGGATGAGTTTCAACTCAAAGCTTAGGCATATGCAAACAGAAATGAGATTTGACATGTTCACGGCTATGAAAAAGCTGTTTTGAAAAAGAAAAGTGGTACAACTGGGCATTTGGCAAGTAATGATGTTCTATGATGAAACAAATGATATACACATACCACATACATGCTAAAAGATGAGATCATGCTTCAAAATTAAATCAAATCCATACCAAACAGAATATGGCCTATTGAAACTCATGAAATGCAAAAACAACAACTCACTCAGGCAGCAGACAAGTTTATGGCAGTTGGGATGATTTGGCACCACATACAAGCTTAAGATATGTAGAACATTGATTCTATACACATGGTTCAAGTAAAAACATGTTGAGGCAGAATATGACATGTGATTGGTATTATGAGGTTTTGAAAAATGCAAGTTTGGAAGAAAAACAGTTTTGAACCAATAGGGCCAGTTTGAACATACAAGTACAACATACATCCTCTAATCATGCTAACAAATGATTCTGCAACTTAACATCAAGCATAAACTATTCCAAACCAGAACTGAGATGTTGATCCAAACTTTTGACAGCAAAACAACAAAATCACAGCAGGCCTCAATGAACAAATCTCAAGTTTCTCATCATTTAACAAACTCAACTAGGCAAACAAGATCATATAAACTCAAACCAACAGTTTAGAACATTTGAGACACAAAATGGCAAGCACAAGCAGTCCAATACAAAACTCATGGTAATGATAAAGCAAAATAACATAAGTGTGAAAACAAGAGCCACACTAGATTCAAACATGATCTAGGGGCAAGGGGATCTCATGAAACAACTTACAAGTTATTCAAACATGACCAATGAACAAAGGTTGACAGATCTAGGGCAAGCATACCAACATTTCAATGTTTGGATCCTTAAAATTACCATGTAGACAAAAATCTTCAAAACAAGTTATACACAATATCAAAGTTCAATATTGGTAACATATCAACAACACATTATTCATGGATAAAATACTTTGACAAAAGCAAAACCATAGCCATAAAACATGAGTTCTTGACAAAGAACCAAAATGGGACATCAATGACTATATTTTCACCACAAGAATCTCAAAATGGTAAAACATGATAATGTATGAATAATAAAGAGATTGAACATTACATACCTCTTGTAGACAAATCTTGAGCAAGCTAAAAAGCTAAGAAACCTAGAGACCTTCTTCTTTGGCAAAGGTTTGGAGCTTTCTTCCTCTTGAAGCAACAAGCTATCTTTCAAGAGAATTTGAGTTGTGAACTTCCCAGCTAGTTTTTGAGACTTTGGACAGTTGAGGTATGATATATATAAGGTGTTGGGGTGTTGGAATGGTGGGAAATTCCTCAAGTAAAGATTTGGCTTCCAAAGTGCATGAAAGTCAACATACTAAGGTATGAAGGTTGACTTTTAGGAAAATGATGTTTTTGGGTGGTTTGAGTGTATGAACACCTTCTACACAATGTTTGTGGATTGTGTAGATGGTTTTGAGTGGCTTGGAAGTAGGGGGAAATGAGTTTGGGCAGAGTTTTGCTCAAGACAGTTTTTTAGTGAAAACTTGGAATTTTTGAAGAATGAAGCTTTTGAGAAAATGGTGGAGAGTTGAGAGCCGTTGTTTCTCTTGGTTTTTAAGAGTGCTATGGTGTGTATAACATCATAGAGAGTGCCTCTATTTATAGTGAAAATGAAGGTGAGGGAAGATTTGGATTTTACCATTTTTGGAGGGAGATTGTGAAGAAATCTTGCCAAAATCTTTGTGGCAGCTCTACATATCAGTTCTATGACTCAAGGAACGCAAAAATCAAGTGGAATGATACATGAAGTGACTGCATAGGGCTTAGAGTGATGAGTCTTGCAGCTGCAACAGTTCTTGGAGGAAAAGTTTCTCTTTCCTCTTACACATTTGATTATTTTATTACAAATTGCTTGCAACTTGCCTCTCTCTTCACATCTCTCATTTTTCTGCATTTTCACTCATCCACACCTCTAATTATCAGATTGAATCATGATCCAAGGGTTAAGGATAGCTCAAGTTGTGGAAATATGAATTTTGAGGAATTTTGACATTGTGGTTTCAAGTGTGGCAGCCCCAACTTCCATGACCCATAACTTTCTGCTCACACATGCCATTGAGGAGTTCTACCACAATTAGAAATCCCTCAAGTAGCTATATAACTTTCATGTTTTTGAGATTTCCAAATTCTAGATAGAACTAGGTTGAAAAACCCTTCCAAGTTGCTGAAAAATCAAGCTTAAAAGGCTAAATAACTTAGAAATTTTCTAAGTTATTTCCCTTCTTGAAATGAATTTTGTCATAACTCCAAATCTATGCATTTTTTTTATCATGGACCACTTTGAGGCTTTTGTAGGACTTGTCAAGAGCTTTCTAATGAGCTTTTAACCACTTCAATTGGATGTGTGGTTGAGGAGTTATGGTCTTGCCCCTTTCAAAACCCTAATTCCCGACTTTTGCAATTACTTCCTAACCCTTGATCCAATGGTCATGAAATTTTATGGGAAGGTGTAATATGACATAAGGAACATTTTTTATTCACATCTTGAAGTAAAATTCCTCATTGTTGAAGAGTTGACTTTTTGCTCAACCGTACGATTAATCGGTGGCTACCGAGTCGACTGTTGATGATCCGGATATTATGCGGACTTGAAACTATTTGGATAGACTTTACTAAGCCATAGAAACTTAATGGACCATAATCCTGCCATTGAAACACCTTTTAAATCAAAAGTCAAACTACAGTTGACTTTTCCTGATCGAAAATCCTAATCGGGTATCTTGAACTGCACTGTTCTCAATTCTTGGGTGACCACCTCAAATTGAATTCATACTTGACACAATGTAGTATTATTGATCTTGTTTATAGTTGAATCAATCCAAAACATTGATTGATCAAACCATCGAAACCTCGATTTTGACGGCACGGAACCCTGATTCATCTGCATCATAACAAAGATAAACTTGAAATGGGTTAAGGTTAGATAATCAAATGAATATGATCCTAAAATGATGATGAGGATCTAAGGGGTCAAAATTTGGGGTGCAACAGATGCCCCTATTTAAATATCTTCACTAGATGGCAATGAGAGATGACAATCCTCATAGAATCGCAGTGAAAGGTATTTAAATATACCAAACCAGAAATTTTGTCCCTTAGATCCGATGGTATGCAAAAGGACAAATGCGAATATGCCATAAATCTAAATGATGCTTTATGATGCTTGAATGCAAGACAGATGCAGACACCCGAGCAAATATAAAAGAACGGCAATACGACGAGTAACCACTCACGGGGACCCAACACACTGGGGAAAGATTCAAAGCTAAGTAAGCAAGATAGTTGGGAATATTTCACACAGGGGACACAAATTCCACCAGGGAAGACACATCTTCATTGGGGAAAGAAGACACAAACCTCACTAGGGATAATCAGATGAGGAAGCCCACCGAGGAAGAAGGCAATTCTTCACTAGGGAAACGAAAGAAAAGAAATGCAAACCTCACCGGGGAAGGGACCCACTAGGGAAAACTTTGCTGGGGAACAAATCCACTGGGGAAACACAACTTCACCGGGGGGAAAGACAGAACGGAGACACGAACCTCGCTGGGGATAACCAGGCGAGAAATTCCCTATGACGAACAGTTCAAACGGGATCTCAGGAAAAGGTTAGAAACAAGACCGGACAAGCCGGGGAAACTAGTATCCACTAGTTCTCCGAGACTCGACTGGGAAAGCAAAAGCTTCAATGGGAAAACCGGTGACGACCAGAACAACAAATAGTTTCAAGTGGTGCTAGCCTCAACTAGACTTATTGGGGAGGATGGTGACGACCGATCCGAAGTTCAGCTCCCAAAAAGTGCTAAATACTACTAGACTTCCTTGGGATATGGTGACGACCAAATCAAAGTTCCAATTACAATTGGGAAGTTCCAAACAATATTGATAAAATACAGGACTTCGGCTGGGGGAAATGGTAACAACCGACTAATAACGATTAGTTTTCAAGCAATGCCAGTAACTACTGGACTTAGAGGGGACTAGTGATGACCAAATCAGGATATACCAATAACAATTGATTTTGGGTAATGCTAGTAACCACTAGACTTAACTGGAGAAAATGGTAACGACCGAGTGCACGAAGACCAATGACCATTGGATTTTCAAAGAGTTTGGTAACGACCAGACCAAAGTGATGATAACAATCCGATTTAAGAGATGCCAATAACTATTGGACTTAGGCCGATTGGTGATGACCAAATCAGGTATACCAATAACAACTAGTTCAGGATACTGCTAGTAAACACTAGATTTTCCAAACGATGCTAGTGACCACTAGTCTTAGAAAGATTGGTAATAACCGAATCAAGAGGTACCAATAACAATTGGATTTGAAGGTAACGCCAAGAAATATTGGACTTTTAAGGAGTTTTGATGACGACCAACTCAAATACCAATGACCATTAAACTAATTAAAAACTGATTTTAATTAATTCTAATCTAAATCCTAAATAAGAACTAATCTAAAATTCTATTATAATAAAAAAAAAACTAATCTATTTCCTAATTCTTAATTTAAATAAAATATTCTATTTCTATATCCAAAGTCTATTTTCTAAGTTAAATCCTAAAACTAAAAAATCTAATTCTATTAACAAAATAAAATATATTTGAAAAGAAAAAAAGGGAAATTAAAAAAAAAGAATTAAGTACAAAAATATCATCCTTAGGCCACGTGTCATGCTCTCATTGGGCAAAATAACAGAGGCGTTTTTTACAGTTTGACAACATTTTCGGTAATATTACTTCTTGCAACAACCTCGGGTTCAGTGAAGAAGATCTTCCAGAAGAGGGAGGAAATCATAATATGGCATTGTACATCTCAGTGAATTATGGAAATGACTCCTTGTCTAGTGTATTGGTTGACACTGGGTCCTCTTTGAATGTGATGCCCAGGACTACTCTGTCAAAGCTGTCGTATCAGGGACCGCCAATGAGGCTAAGCCATGTCATTGTCAAAGCTTTTGACAGATCTAGAAAGACGGTAATTGGTGAAGTGGATCTACCAATGACCATTGGTTTACAAATCTTTATGATCACGTTTCAGGTCATGGACATTCTCGCGCCCTATAGTTGTTTGTTAGGAAGGCCGTGGATGCATGAGGCTGGGGCAATTACTTCCACTCTACATCAGAAGCTGAAGTTTACTTTTGAAGGCAAAACGGTTACATTTTGCGGAGAACGCGCTTTAGTGGTGAGCCATTTATCCTTATTTTCGTATGTTGAAGCTGAAAAAGAAGTCGGAACATAGTTTCAAGCCTTATCTATTGTGGACAATGGTACTCAGAAGTCTAGAATACCTATGTCATCCTTCAAGGACGCACAACAGGTTGTGAACAGTGGCTCTTAAGCAGGTTGGGGCAAGATGTTGTTTCTACCAGAGAACAAGAACAAATAAGGTATTGGCTTTGCTACCGGTTCTACTCAACAGGTTATCAGAAATCAAGAGTTTCCATCGATCAAAGAGGTATGTCGTAGCGGAGGGATCATCCATCCTCCTCACATCAATGCAGTGTCTGAAGATGAATCAAAAGGCTACATATCAGATGGTTCTGCAAGCGTCTCCATTCCGTATGAAGATTATGAGCCCTATATGGAAGATCCAGGGTACGTCTCAGATGACTTTGATTACAGTTTTGGAGTCTATGTTGTCACTAAAGAGGATTCTGATGAAGATGTTCCTGACTTTGTGACTCCAAGAGTTGTGGTCAAGAATTGGAGTGTGGTTGAAGTCCCTACTGTTGTTCATATATCAAAGTAAACATTTTGTTTTAAGTTTCGCTTTGCCCGAGGCGAAAATTTGTTGTGTGGGCTTACTTTTTTAATAATTCCCTTTGCTCTGCCTAAGGCAAATGTGATCTTGTTGGGCATACTTGTTCAGACTTTGCTATCATTAATAAAATGTTGTTTTATTTTCATATTGTGTTCTTTTATCTTTTTTATTATTCTGTTGGAAAGTAATAATAAATAGCATCTCGCGTACACACACTTTCCACTTTATAAAAACTAAAAAAACCATATCACATGCGCAGATTGCTGCACCAATCACATCTCGGGAATAATGACCCACTTCCTTCGCCGAACTTCGAATTTCCTATGTTTAAGGCTGAAGACAAAGAGGATGATGTTCCGGAAGAGATCTCTAGAATGCTTGAGAATGAAGATAAAGTTATTCAACCTCACAAGGAGCCTGTAGAAGTAATCAATCTGGGTATGGAAGAAATCCGTAAGGAAGTGAAAATTGGAGCTCTGCTCAAGTCTGATGTGAAAGAACAGTTGATTGAGTTGCTTAAAGAGTTTGTCGACGTGTTTGCCTGGTTATATCAAGACATGCCTGGTCTTGAAACTACTATAGTTGAACACCACTTGCCTTTGAAGCCAGAATTCCCGCCGGTTAAGCAGAAGCTCAGAAGAACTTGACCTAATATGGCTCTGAAGATCAAAGAAGAGGTACAGAAACAAATCGATGCAAGTTTTCTTGTCACTGCCGAGTATCCGCTTTAGTTAGCCAATATTGTGCCCGTTCCGAAGAAGGATGGAAAAGTTCGTATGTGTGTGGATTACAAAGATTTGAACAAGGCCAGTCCGAAGGATGATTTCCCACTGCCTCACATTGACATATTAGTAGACAGCACTGCAAGGCATGAGATCTTCTCTTTCATGGATGGATTTTCAGGATACAATCAGATTAGGATGGCTCCCGAAGATAGAGAGAAGATGTCGTTCATCACATCCTGGGGCACTTTCTGTTATAGAGTTATGCCGTTTGGATTGAAGAATGTGAGCGTAACGTATCAGAGGGCTATGACTACTTTGTTCCATGATATGATGCATAAGGAAATCGAAGTGTATGTGGATGATATGATAGCCAAGTCTAAAATCAAGGATGATCATGTTAAACATTTGCTGAAGTTGTTTGGTCGACTGCGAGAATACAAGCTTCATTTGAACCCTAACAAGTGTACATTTAGTATGCGATCAGGGAAACTCTTAGGTTTCATTGTTAGCCAGAAAGGTATTAAAGTGGATCCTGAGAGGCTATTCAGGAAATTCCAGCTCCTACTACAGAGAAACAGGTCAGAGGATTTTTGGGACGCTTGAATTACATCTCCCGGTTTATATCTAATATGACTGCTACGTGTAAACCTATCTTCAAGCTTTTGAGGAAAGAACATGGTTATGTTCAGACTGAAGACTGTCAAAAGGCTTTTAACAGCATCAAGGAGTATTTTCTTGAACCTCCCATTCTAATTCCTCCGATTGAGGGACGACCTCTAATCATGTATTTGACTGTGTTAGTGGACTCAATGAGCTGTGTATTTGGTCAGCGAGATGAAACAGGGAAACAAGAGCATGTTACTTATCATTTGAGCAAGAAGTTCACCGACTGTGAGTCCAGATACATTATGCTTGAGAAAACTTGTTGTGCTTTAGCATGGGTCTTCAGACGTCTGCGACAATACATGTTGAGTCATACTACTTGGTTAGTTTCAAAGATGGATCCTATCAAGTATATCTTTGATAAGCCTGCATTTACTGGGAGAATTTCTAGATGACAGATGTTGTTATCAGAGTATGATATTGAATACACACTCAAAAGTTGTTAAAAGTAGCGTCATGGCCAATCATTTGGCGCATCAACCTATTTTGGACCATCAACCCACTAACGATGATTTCTCTGACGAAGATGTTATGTATTTGAAAATGGAAGATTGTGAAGAACCTTTACCAGACGAAGGACCCGAGCCTGGTTCTCAATGGGGTTTAATTTTTGATGGAGCTGTCAATGCTAATGGAAAAGGAATAGGTGCAGTTATTGTGACTCCTCATGGGTCTCATATCTCGTTTACCTCTAGATTAACATTCAAGTGTACCAATAATGAAGCCGAGTATGAAGCATGTATCATGGGCCTTAAAGAGGCCGTGGACTTAAGGATCAAGAATTTAGATGTATTTGGCGATTCCGCTGTGGTAATCTACCAAATCACAGGGGAGTGGGTGACTCGCCAAGATAATTTGATTCCATACAGAGATTATGCAAGAAGACTGTTACCTTTCTTTAATATAGTCGATTTCCACCATATCCCTCATGATGAGAATAGGATGGAAGATGCGTTGGTAACCCTAGCCTCCATGATTGTGGTAAACTTTTGGAGTAATTGTCCTCAGATTGATGTTAGACATTTAGACAGGCCTGCCTACATCTTTGCCATCGAAGATGTTGAAGACGGTAAACCTTGGTATCATGATATTGAAGTATTTCTCTGAAAGCAAGAATATCTATTGGGAGCCTCTAACAAGGATAAGAAAACTTTGAGAAGATTGGTTGGTAATTTTCTCCTGAGTAATGATGTGTTGTACAAACGGAACTTTGACATGGTCTTGCTAAGATGTGTTGACAAGCGGGAAGCGGACCTGTTAATGACGGAAATTCATGAAGGATCTTTTGGCACTCATACCAACAGACATGCTATGGCTAAGAAACTCCTAAGAGCTGGTTATTATTGGATTACAACGGAATCCAACTGCTACAAGTTTGCTAAGAAATGTCACAAGTGTCAGATCTACGCAGACAAGGTTCATGTGCCTTTAACCTTACTGAATGTTATCTCGTCTCCGTGGCCATTCTCCATGTGGGGAATTGATATGATTGGTATGATAGAACCAAAAGCATCTAATGGACACCGATTCATCTTAGTGGCGATTGACTATTTCACTAAATGGGTCGAAGCAGCTTCTTATGCTAATATAACTAGGCATGTGGTTGTTAAATTTATCAAGAATCAACTCATCTGCAGATATGGTGTACCTAGCAAGATTATTACAGATAATGGGTCTAATTTGAACAATAGAATGATGAAAGAACTGTGTGAAGAATTTAAGATTGAGCATCACAACTCTTCTCCTTACAGACCGAAGATGAATGGGGTCGTTGAAGCTGCCAACAAGAATATTAAGAAGATAGTTCAGAAGATGGTTGTTACGTACAAAGACTGGCATGAGATGCTCTTGTTTGCTCTACACGGATATCGTACTTCTGTACGCACGTCAACTGGGGCAACTCCATTTTCACTTGTTTACGGTATGGAAGTTGTACTCCCGATAGAAGTAGAGATTCCTTCTATTAGAATTTTGATGAAGGCGAAGTTATCAGAGGCTGAATGGTGCCAAAGCAAATATGATCTACTGAACATGGTTGAAGAAAAGAGAATGACAGCATTATGCCACGGTCAGTTATATCAACAGAGAATGAAAAGAGTGTTCGACAAGAAGGTTCGACCTCGTGAATTCAAGGAAGGTGACCTTGTGCTTAAGAAGATTCAATCATTCCTCACTGATACCAGAGGAAAGTGGGCTCCGAACTATGATGGTCCGTATATGGTGAAGAAAGTCTTCTCAAGATGTGCTTTGATGTTAGCAACTATGGTCTGAGAAGAGATTTTAAATTCTGGCAAGCACACGATGGATGTTATTGCCAAAGTTATAACATCCACTGTGACATTGACTGTTGTACTAACTAATTTAACTGTAAGGTAAAGCAGTAAACACACAGTAATTGCCTACCCAGTTCAGTGTCAACAACACTTACATTTGAGGGCTACCAAGCCAGGGAGGAAATTCACTATTAGTAGAATCAATTCAAAGTCAAACAACCAGTTTTCACTTCTCACTTAATCCCTACCCAATGACACTTCAACCTAGAGACACTCTAGACCTGAGTATACCCACTCACTCCCCCTCAATCACCACAGTGATATACAATTCACAATTACAAAAGTCAATATGAAGACACACTTCATACACACCTTGATCTTGCTTCACAGCTTTGATCAAGGACTCACACACTCTTGCTTAACAGCTTTGAGTGAGACACTGCTTAGAATCTACCTAATCAATGCAATCATCATACATACAATTGCTTGAAGTACAAGTATTCCTAAGACTTAATTCACACGTGAAGACTATCCTTCTTCACTCACAAGGACTCTGCAATCGACACTCTCTATTCTTCTGTCAAGAGCTGCTGTTCAGGATTGCTTCTTCTGATATTTATAGCAGCTGCCAGTCCTTTTGGGCCTTGGTGCATAAATTAGGTTTTATTCATAACAAACCTGTTTTCAATAATCTGCACGCTTGCCACTTAATTCCGGGATATTCTAGTTCGCCTAGGGCTTCTAGAAAGTCTCCTGATATCCAGCTTGAACTCCTATTATGTTTCCTAGTTTCTAGCTACCAGAAAAATAAACCTACGCTTGATGTCATACGACCCAAGTCATAACATTGGGTATGACATCCAGCTTAACTTGCTTTTAGCTAAGTCAACTTACCCTGCACAGACCATATTATGTATGCACTATCATCAGTCATGACATACATACATACTCTAGTGTTTTGCCACAAAATCCAGCCAATCAAGAGCACTTACAAACTCCCCCTTTGGCAAATTTTTGGCTAAAACAACATGTTAACATATTAGAGTTTACACACAGCAGAAGACTGATGATGTGTCCTGTCATGCAGGATAGTTACTAGCTCAAGTCTCTCTGAGTCCTCACAGTTAGCTCTCACTGTTACAACTCACCTTGTTAACCATCTGTTATTTACCACTACAGATGTCACACTTTGCTAAGCAACACACTAGGTTACTCCCCCTCAACTGATGCATCTTACCAGCTGAGCACTTTAACCTGCACATTCTGCAGTCACACATATTCATCCAGTCTGCTCTGGATGTTATAACATTCGGGATGACATACACCCTGAAGCATACACACACATGTGCTACTCCCCCTAAAGAGTTGCACAACACTCTCTACTACTATCCTGCAGACACACACAACTCCTAGACACCTTCTAGGATCACACAATCAATCAGTCAGTTCTAACACACATTCACACAAATCAGAGTTTACTAATAGCGCTAGACAGCTGTTATCACATATCTCCTCAGCAGCACCTACAAGCATGATTATAAGGGCACATATGATAGGCCACCTGTTCTTCCATCTTTCTATACACCTGCTACCTGTACCTTCCGTTCTCTATTATACTCTCTCCCCCTTTTTAGCCACAAATTAAGATCTAACTAATTGGTATAGATCACAATATGTAACTTTAGATATGATTGGGGTCATTACATACAAACATTGTTTATGAAGAGCATCACACAAACAATACAATTCTTGCTGTCAAATAAGTCTAACCAAACGAACTCAGACACAATAAAACTTCAAAACAGCAGCTCACAAAAACAGCTCAGCAACAAGCAGCTTGAGCTCCACAGCACTTTATCAGCACATGTCATTCTTCCTCCTCAGAGGCAGAACTGGACCTAACCTTCTCAGATTCTTCATCACTAGTCTCCTCAGCATCAGGGGAGCCATCTTCATCATTGTCCTCTCCTTTAGAGTGTTCCTCTGAGCTGGCAGTATCTTTCTCTGAATCAGCTTCTTGGCTATCATTCTCTTCTGACCCATCATTTTGCCTATCCTTATCGATGAACTCAAAATCTTTATTTTGCTCAAGGGTCCTGATTAATACTTCAAGAGTTTTCTTCCTAGCATCCAGCTCATGACAGGTTTCCTTTAGCATGTCAATCACGTCAACTTTTCTTGATTTAGACTTGGATGTCTCAGCTGATGTTACAACAATGTCAGGAACATGAGTTCCTAGAAACAACTTGGGATGGAATGATAAGGGGCTTTCTCTTTTGCTTGCAACATCACTTTTCTTGAGAATGTTTGGTTACTGTTTCAAAATGATGCCACAAATGAGTGAAGGGAATGCAATGGGGCCTTTGATGCTATAGCTATCGACATGCTTCATAGTTTGATCAAATATATATGTCCCAAAGTCAAATTTGGCCTTGGTCCCAATAACATAGATAATCTTTCCAAGAACAGTTGCCATAATAGACTTATGGTTTGTGGGCAACCAATTTGCAGCACCAATCTTGTGCAACATAGCATACTTGACACACAATTTGCTGGCAACTAGCTTTCCTTTTGATGGCCATCTTTGTTCCTGGTTTCCTGTTATCACTTGACCCCTTTTGTTTTCAGAGACAGTTACATCAGGATGAGCTCTATCTGATCTACCCAAATACTTATTGATTATTGTTGAAGAAAAAGTAACACATTTCCCTCTAACATGCACTTTTCCAAACTCTTTAGATTTCCTGTCAGCACATTCCTCTGAAAGATTAACTATGAATTCTTTGACTAATAACTCATAGCATTGAGAGAATTGGCTAACTGTTTTCATTAATCCTGCATCATGAATGAGATTCATGATTTCTCTACTCTCAAGAACATTCTGTCCCAGCTCCCTTTCCAATGCCATCCTCTTCTGAACAACATACTTCCATCTATTTACACATGAGGGGTAATGAAATGAAATGTTGTCAATTGGAACCTCAGGTACACTAGCAAGCTTGCTAGTAGTTGGTTTCTTCTTTGATGGAATTTCAGATACATCATCATCATCATCTGAAATAGAATCAATTTCAGTACTGGATTGGGCATTCCTCTTCTTTGGAACCACCTTGATCCAACCCTTGAGGGGGGCAACTTGTCTTCTTTTAGTTCTAGCCTTCGTTGTGGGAGTGTCTTGTTCAGCAGTCTTCTTTGTTGAGAGGTCTTGCTCAGCAGCCTTTTCAACTGCCTTTTGCTTGAGGGGACCTTGGTCATCCACCTTTTTCCCTTTCCTTGTCATCAGCCTTTTGGCTATGCAAGGATGGATCTTTGCTATGAGGTCATTGTCAAAATATTCCTCCAGGTCTACCAACTCAGTGTTTGCGGTGCCTTGAATATCATTGCTCATTTTCTCAACACCTTTACCTTTGTTCTCCCCTTCTGATGTAGGTTCTTTCAATATTTTGACATTGTGAGGGAAATCAGCTTGATCGTCCTGGTTAGGATCAGTCCCCTTAGTGTTGGATGGAGTGGGTATGTTGAGTGCGCTAGCCACCATATCTACAATTTTAAGGTGTGTTCTTCTTGCTTCCTCTCCATTTTGGTCATCAGAAGTAGCAGCATGAGGCACTTGACCTGCGACAAGATCTTTGGGTCTTTTTGCATGCAGCATTTTAGGTTCCTTCACCAATAATCCTTCTGGTGTCATCATTCATACTGGAGCAATTTCTAGCACTTCATTAGGGTTTGATTTAGCATCATGGTCGGTCATTCTTTTGGCTGAGGATGGTTTAGAATGTTGCGACATACTTAGGGTTGATGTTTGAGAAAGAAGTGATTTTTTGTGCTTGTTGGAAACAGTAAGAAGTTGAATAGTTTGTGATGGCACCAAGAGTAGAGGGGTTGTATCGTATAAGTGGAAATGGGGTATGATTTCCCAATAGGAGGGAACTTACCTTTTTGATTTATCATTAAATGATTTAAATTCAAAAGGTAATTCCCTTTTACTATTAATTGCTATAACCCATCATTTCTGGAGGACTTCAATTTTAGAGAATTTGTAAATTGAGACTCCTTGACACTTCTTGAAACCATGTCAGCACTGACATACTCACCAAGTTTAGCACAACCCTCTTGCCATTTACACAAGTTACCCCTGAGCATGTCTCCCTTGAACTCATCAGAGCTTGTTTGGATGGTACTCTTGATGTCACAAAACAAGGTCATGATGTCTGGGGTGACATTGCTTTCTTTATGCAGGGAAGCTTCCATGGACTCCATCAGGTTCCAATATAGCCTATCTAGCTTTCCCTGATGACCAATCTTTAGGTATCCCTTCTTGGCTAGCTTCCCCTCATGACTCTTCTTACATCCTGTCCTTCTCTCTGAAGCACACTTTGAAGATCCACTTGCTAATGTGTATGACCTGGTCCTATCCATCTTCAGTGGCTGTCTTCCTTTCTCCAGCCATAGTTGGTCCTTATTTTCCTTATTAGCCAAGGCATTGAGGTTACTTCTAGGCTCCCATAAATAATAGTTGTTCTTGGCTCTAGGTCCCCTCATAACTTCCTTACTTTCTTTATTGATGACAACACACTCATTTTTAGTAAATTTTACACTGAAGCCTTGGTCACAGAGCTGACTGATACTGATGAGATTAACAGTCAGTCCTTTTACCAACAAGACATCATCCAGTCTTGGAACTCCAGGGCCATCTAATTTTCCAGCACCTTTAATTTCTCCTCTAACTCCATCACCAAATGTTACATGACTAGATGAATGGGGTTTGAGTTTTATCAAGTGATCCTCAATCCCAGTCATATGTCTGGAGCAGCCACTGTCAAAGTACCAATCCTCTTTGGTTGGCATTCTTGGGGAATTGTGAGCTACTAAAGCCATATTCTTGGCAACCCAATGTCTTTTCTTGTTAGGGGCACCCTTCTTTGCTTGATGCTACCTTTTGACATGAGCTCTCTGTTCTTGATGAGGATGACTAGGAAATCCATGCAGCCAGAAACACACATATTTGATATGACCAATTTTTCCACAGTGGTAACATCTATACCCTTGGAATCTACTTTTGACTTGATTCCAGTTTCTATTCGTTGGATGTTGTGACATTGGTTGTAACATCCTCTTTAACTTCTGGACCTCAGGTTGTAATCTCTTAAGTTTCAGCATAGGATTTTGTTTATCAACAAATCCTAGTCCAGACCTATCTCCTGAGGTTTGTCCACTCTGAAGGATTTCCTCTAGGGTGTCAGTCCCAAAATTGAGCATCCTTAAGGATTTTTTCATTTGATCCTTTTTACTTTTCAACTCCTTCACTTCACTTCTGAGTGTGTTTATTGTGGCTAGATGCTCTCTCTTTTCAGCTTCTAACTCCTTGATGATTTTCTTCTGTTGCTCTCCTTACTGATACAGTTATGTGCTTCTGATATGAAGCTTTTGATATGAGGCTGCAATTTCCTCAAAAGTCAATTCCTCTTCACTAGAGTCATCATCAGAGATACACACACTATTAAGGGCAGTGACATGTTTATCTAACTCCTCTTCTGATTCACTGTCAGAATCTCCATCTGACCAAGTAACAGTTAGGCTTTTTCCCTTCTTTTTGAGGTATGTGGGACATTCCTTTTGATATGACCATATCCCTCACACTTGTGACATTGTACTCCTCTGTTTTGGCTGACTTTATCTTCAGATTTCTCTTTATCGGAAGGCATGCTTTTGGTATAAGGATTAGACCTAGCATCTATCCTTTTGATTAGTTTGTTGAACTGTCTTCCAAGCAAGGCAATTGCTTCAGACAGATTCTCCTCCTTTTCACCATCTTCTTCATCTGAATCAGCAGTGTTTGAGATAAGAGCTATGCTTTTGTTCTTTTTCTCCACAGCCTGATCACTCATTCCCATTTCAAAGGTTTGAAGGGAACCAATGAGTTCATCCACTTTCATGTGGCATATGTCTTGGGCTTCTTCAATGGCTGTTACTTTCATAGCAAACTTTTTAGGTAGTGACCTTAGAATCTTTCTTACAAGCTTCTCTTCAGTCATCTTTTCTCCCAGAGCTCCTGAGGTGTTTGCAAGTTCAAGAACATTCATGTAAAACTCATGAATGGTCTCATCTTCCTTCATTCTCAGACCTTCAGATTTGGTGGTCAGCATTTGAAATCTTGACATTTTGACCTTGAAAGTTCCTTCATGAGTAGTTCTAAGAGTGTCCCAAACATCCTTTGCTAGTTCACAGTGGTGTACCAGTCTAAAGATGTTTTTGTCTATACCATTGAAGAGTGCATTCAATGCTTTAGAGTTCCCAAGAGCTAAGGCCTCTTGCTCTTTGTTCCATTCCTCTTCAGGTATTAACACATCTACTCCATCCTTGTCAGTCTTCACAGGATGTTTCCAGCCAAACTTTGCAGCTCTCCAAGCCTTGTTGTCTAATGATTTTAGGAATGAAATCATCCTTGGCTTCCAATAATCATAATTAGATCCATCCAGAATTGGAGGTCTATTAGTGAATCCTATATCTTTATCCATTGTACCAGAATTTATTTTCCCTAGATCTCACCCAGATTTAAACAGGCAGGGTGCCTGCTCTGATGCCAATTGTAAATTCTGGAAAGCACATGATGGATGTTATTGCCAAAGCTATAACATCCATTGTGACATTGACTTTTGTACTAACTGATTTAACTATAAGGTAAAGCAGTAAAAACATAGTAATTGTTTACTCAGTTCAGTGTCAACAACACTTACATTTGGGGGCTACCAAGCCAGGGAGGAAATTCACTATTAGTAGAATCAATTCAAAGTCAAATAACCAGTTTGCACTTCTCACTTAATCCCTACCCAATGACACTTCAACCTAGAGACACTCTAGACCTGAGTATACCCACTCACTCCCCCTCAATCACCACAGTGATATATAATTCACAATTACAAAAGTCAATATGAAGACACACTTCATACACACCTCGATCTTGCTTCACAGCTTTGATCAAGGACTCACACACTTTGCTTAACAACTTTGAGTGAGACACTGCTTAGAATCTACCTAATCAATGCAATCATCCAACAGACAATTGCTTGAAGTACAAGTATTCCTAAGACTCAATTCACACGTGAAGACTATCCTTCTTCACTCACAAGGACTCTACAATCGACACTCTCTATTCTTCTGTCAATAGCTGCTGTTCAGGATTGCTTCTTCTGATATTTATAGCAGCTGCCAGTCCTTTTGGGCCTTGGTGCATAAATTAGGTTTTATTCATAACAAACCTGTTTTCAATAATCTGCACGCTTGCCACTTAATTCAGGGATATTCTAGTTCGCCTAGGGCTTCTAGAAAGTCTTCTGATATCCATCTTGAACTCCTATTATGTTTCCTAGTTTCTAGCTACCAGAAAAATAAACCTGCGCTTGATGTCATACGACCCAAGTCATAACATTGGGTATGACATCCAGCTTAACTTGCTTTTAGCTAAGTCAACTTACCCTGCACAGACCATATTATGTATGCACTATCATTAGTCATGACATACATACATACTCTAGTGTTTTGCCACAAAATGCAGCCAATCAAGAGCACTTACAGAGATCGCTCGCCCAGTGAATATGGATGCTCTTAAGAAATATTTTGCTTAGAACCTAGGAAGTCTAAGTTGACCTAGGGAGAAACGGGTTATTATTCCCCTGATGTAATCATTATTGTTATTTTCCAACATTGTAATATTGGAGTCATGCCTTTTTGCTGACTACCATTCAATAAATAAAACTGCTTTTTCTCATTTCTTGTGCGATACATGTTTTGTCTTGATAGCAAAATTCTAGAACAAACTTAAAACCTTTTTCAAAATTATTGTTTTACTTGATATATGAATAATGAATGGATGTTCATGGATGTTTATTTCATTCATAGAAATACCGAATCATGATTCCTGTACAAGACAGATGAAGATTGTTCTGAAGAAGCGGATATTTATTTTATCCTGTGGCGAAGCCCGATACTTTGTTCCCTAGAGGGAATTCTAAAGCAAGCTTATTTTCTCCAGGCGATGTTTGATCTGTGAAGATTTGGTTTGAGTTCCTTTTGCTTGAGATGTTTATTTCATCTCTGTCTTTAGCATACGCATAGCATATAAGTAGATAGCATGGCATGTGCATTTTGCATCTTTGTGTTTGTTTGTTCTGTCACTTTGGCCGTGTTTATCCCCAAGTGACTGGGCGTGTCTTCTCTTTCCAAATAGAGTTGTCAGCCTTAGGCAGAAAAAACGCCATATTTATATTTCCCCACGGAGTTCGATCCTCGTGGAAGACGGTTGTTTTAGTTAAGTACCATCTGAGCTCATGCCTCGATGAGCGAGTCTTGCTTGACAGTTTCTCTTCAGATATTTCCTGAATTGAACTTCGGTCCCCGACGATCATTTTCAGATATCTCCAATGTTTGAACATGGATTAAGCGTGCATTTATTTTGCACTTTACTCCCCAAGAGAATCTATATTTGAAGATCATCATTGAAGACATATATTTCTCCAACGATATTACAATATTTTCTCAATAATTTATATCTGGATTGCAAGCGACCTCTTTATTTGAGCAACTCGTTTTGATCGGGATTTCTTTTAAAATGGAAAATGGCAGTCTCCTCAAGATAGTTTGTCCATCCCCAGTGATAATTATCAAGTTTATCAGCTCGTCAAATGGCATCTCTTTGAAAATCCGTCAAAGAAGTTTGTCGAAGACTTTACAGTTATTTCTCTTTATTTGAGAATTTGCACTTCAAGAGTTCCATATATTTTACAGCTACAACAAGGAATACTTCTCAGGAATGTATTCCCCAGTGAATCCTTTACACAAGTTTATTTCCATCAAATGGCATCTCTCCCGAGAAATTTGGTAAAGTTTATTACAGTTGGTCTATCTCTTTATTTGAGAAGTCATATTTGCAAACCAACCAGCTTACATCTCTTCTGAAGATCCCCGATGAAGTTTTAAAATCTCCAGTACATTATGGATTACCGCTGAAGTCTTTAACCTCCAGTGATAATTCCAATCCCTTGTGAATATGTTCTCTTAAGTATTCATAGTCCCAAGAAGAAACTGTATCTTTTGGTTATTACCTTTGCTTAGGCTATCATACGTCTGATAGTAGGTAATTTACCGTATCTTTTGGGTTATTACCTTTGCTTAGGCTATCATATGTTTGATAGTAGGTAATATACCATATCATTTTGGACAAGATACCTTTGCTTAGGCTACCATGTTTGGTAGTAGGTCATCTTTCCTTTTGTGTTTACCTTTTCTTAGGCTATCATATGTTTGATAGTAGGTAACACGCCTTTCTTTTGGTTAGATACCTTTGCTTAGGCTACCATGTTTGGTAGTAGGTCATCTCTCCTTTCAAGGCTATTACCTTTTCTTAGGCTATCATATGTTTGATAGTATGTAATATGTCTATCTTATTTTGGTCGGATACCTTTGTTTAGGCTACCATGTTTGGTAGTATGTCGTCTCTCCTTTCAAGACTATTACCTTTTCTTAGGCTATCATATGCTTGATAGTAGGTAATATATCGTATCATTTTGGTTATTTCCTTTGCTTAGGCTATCATACGTTTGATATTAGATAATATACCGCGCCATTTGGACAGATACCTTTGCTTAGGCTACCAGGATTTGTAGTAGGTTATCCTTCACTTTCAAGTTTCTCGCCCATCTGTTTAAGCTACTGTACTCTTGGTGGTGTTGTATTATATCTTTATTCTTGGAGATTCCCCAATGCTGGTTGTTTCCTTTCCCCGTGGAATCTCGCTCTGTTGAGCCTTTTTTCGCTACTCCTGTGTTGCTCGCGTGTTGTGTTTGGTTTTCTCCCCCTGTGGCATCATTTCTCCACAGGACCCCCTGTCTTGCATTTTATATCATTGCATATCATATACATTTGGTGGTATCTTAGAGCCAAAAATTTGTGCAATGTTTGTATTTAAGTCCCTCCTATCGCGTTGAGATGAAGACTTCAATCTTCATATCTCCGGATAGAATAAACTAAAATAGGGGCATCTGTGAAACCCTAATTTTTGACTATAAGATCTTACCTCTTTGTGTGTTTCTTACGTTATTTGGCTTTATAATTTCGTATTCATTTTTATTGCGACTAACAAGTTTGTGCAGGTATGTCAAGTTTAGTGATACTGTTTCTATCAAATCTAAGCATCTCAGGCTACCTATGGATCATTTTCAAAAGGCGCTTTGTCATTATCAAGAGTGGTTTAAGATCACAGAGCACTATTTCTAAAAAAGAGCATAAATGTTTATGCTTTGAGTTTCCAAGATGTTACAGGGTTATTTTTGGTCCTTGCGCCAAAGGGTTAAGCTCTAATTATTTTGAGGTTCAGATTACCATCTTTAAGCCGTTTTAATACACAAGTCAATATTAAAGCTCATGGTCAAGACGTTTTTTTTATTACGAGATAAATCTTCATTATATTCAAATTGGTTTACAAGATACATTTGGCTAAAAGAGTTACTATTTTTAGATACAAGATTTTTGGATTACATGAAGAATTCCTAAAACTAAATCCTAGGACTACTAAATTCGTAGATCTTCAAGTTTTCCCCATCTTCAGAACCTGCAAATATTGGACAAAAAAGCAATTAGTAAAAAAGGAAGTTCAAAAGAAGGGGATTTTGGTTTTTGCTTACGACCCTCAGAAAAGCATCATCATCGAGCCAAAAGACAGAAGGGCAACATCTAGGATGTCGCCAGCTCACTGTAAATATGGACAGAATCGATAGCAACAATTCCAAACTGGTTCAGACTAAGTCATCATCACTGTTTCTTTTACAGCATCAAGCAGAATCAAGGCAAAAATCTGTTCTTAATGATAATAAAAAGTTTTTTTCGCAGCAAGAAGAAGGAAAACACGGTCAAAGCTTCCATAAGTCAAAAGTCCAACTTTCCAAATCAGTCAATCATCATCAAATGTCAACAAAAGTCCGAAAATGGAAAGAAGTTCAGAACCAGATCCAAATTCGAAAAACATCAAAACAGGTTCACCAAATTTGAAAATGAACGGACAGCAAACACAACCGTTGATGTCAAACTTTCCAAAGCCAGCGGATCCAGAATTTTCAAAACCACGTTAAATCAGACAAATTAAGAACGAAGATGGAAATTTTTCTTAAGGATTTGTAAAAGTTTTCAAAGCTATCATCAGCATCGAATCCAAACGAAAATGAAAAAGTTTTAAAGATTTACAAAACCTTTCAAATCTGTATCCGACAGTATCAAACGGAAGAGGAAAGTTTTTCAAAAACTTCATTTCAATCATTGCAAATCGGGCTATATAAAGAAGAAGAAGAAGAAGAAGAAGAAGAACATAGAGGCTCAGAAAAATTCCTCATCTCATTAAGATCAAAATCCATAAGATCATTTCACAGTGAAATCGAAACCGCAAGCCATCACCCAAATCATCAAAACCCACAAAACATCACAAAACCGTTCATGATCCGACAAAAATAAACATAAAACCCATATCGCAACAACATCTCCAGCCAATCTGTAAAAGAGAGACCTTTGGAGACTCAGAGACTACCGTCATCATCATCGTCTCTAATGTCTCAAACCGTAAGAACCTGTGTAACACCCTTTTCTACCCCACAAATAATAAGGCAAAATAACACAGATATCAGAGTAAATTATTAAATTTCACAAAAAGCCACCAAAAGGGCGTACATTTCCCAATGTCATCAAAATAGGTCACGGCTCCATAAACAACGGGTTTTTCCCAAAATACATCAAACAACATAAAACAGCAGAATTCGAAAGGCATAAGTAAAGGTTTTCCTCATCAGGGAACATAAGCAAAATAACTCAATAGTATATAGTTTAACTCAAAAGAATCCAACCCGATGTTACATAATAGAGCAAGACCCTCTAAGTTAACCAAAAAGCTAACAACTCAAAAAATTCAAAAATAATCCTCGACGACGTCCACGGCTAAACATGGTCATCTGCACGTTACCCACGTGGAGGTAACACTCAAACATGCAGGGTGAGTAAAACAATTCATAATAATCAATGCATGAAAATCAACATATAAATGGCATCATAATCATATTCAACCTTCATATTCATCAATAGGCCTCGAAGGCCACAACATCATAATTTATACAAAAAGACTTATAAATGCATATGCGACACAACTTAATGCATTTGGTACCAATCATCACAGCTCGATGGACACTGGGCCATCAACCCTCCATAGATCCCCATCAATAGGATCGACTCTATTAGAGAACCGGAGCACATCAAAATACTTCACATCCACACAATGGGATTGAAGCAAAAGTAATCGAGGTCCTGAACCGAAGTCTGGATGCACATGAAAGCATGATGCACACGTCAATAATCATCCTCATAATAACAACATAGGTGCATCATCATTCATCATATTCATCATCATCAAAATCATTATCATGTCTCATGTCATCATATAATTCATCAAAGTCATGGTAATATCATCATAATACATCATATAATTCATCATGTAATCATATACACATCACATGTTAATCACATAAAAATCATAGTTACCCCCAAGGTAATTCATCACAAAAATCATAGAATCAAACATCAAGGCATCGCTGCACACGATCAACATACGTGAAACTCTGCTATGTTTGTTGGCATGTTCGCTAGGCGAGTCTGGGGCGAGTTTATTCACTAGGCGAAGCATTCTTCGCTAGGCGAGTCTGGGAACAACATGGTTCGCTAGGCGAGGCTTCCTTCGCTAGGCGAACAGTGCGATGACAGCAAAATATGCTACGCACCAGAACTTAAATCCACTCAAATACCCATATGATTCACTTACCCAATGCCCCTAAAACATCCTTAAATCATCCCTAAGGTCCTACGGCGATAAAGGCACAAAACCTACGGTTTATTAGGCCAATCCCGTAACATATTCACGCCCTAAATCACAATTTTTCCTTCAATTACACCCTAAGGCATTAGAGTTACTCACTATCAAATATTCCTATCCCTTCAGGGTCAGACATGTTCAAATCATAGTTTTGGCCACGAAGGCCTAAGGTTTCCTTTTTACCCCAAAGAACCACGGTCAGATTCACAAACATAGGTTTAGGCCACGAAGGCCAAAGATCACTATTTCTCGTATCCATGCTTTAACCGTCAGGAATACTTACCACTAACCACAGCCATCAGGGTCCTCACCATCAATTCCCCCTTTTCCCACAATCGACCCAAAATACCTTAAACCTAAAATCATCCATAATTATATTGAAAGACACACATGGAAAATCATGAAAAGTTATACTCCCCATACCTTAGTCGATTCAAAGCCTTCACGATTATCTCTGGGAATCTTCTGCCTCCAATCTTCTCCTCAGAGCTCTCTGGCCACAATACTTTTCACGGTTAACAAATGAATCCTAATTCCCTTCAGAATTCTATTTTATCAAACCTAGTCTTGGGTCTCACACTTTGGGTTTTCCCCCTTATTACCCTTACTAACTCCTCTAAATGCCCAAATTACCCTTATTTCACTTATATTCATTTTAATTAATAATAATACTAATAAATTAATATTATATACTATTAATCAAATAAATAACCCAAAAATGCACACTTTTCCAATAATCCACCAAACTACCGAAAATCACCGAAAATGAATATTTTCAATTAAATAAATAAATTAAAATATTCCGATTAAATTTGGGGTGTTACAACTCTCCCCCACTTAAAAGAATTTTCGTTCTCGAAAATTACCTCAAGAAAACAAAGTCGGATACGACTCCCTCATCTGATCTTCACGCTCCCAAGTCCAACTTTCTCCAACTGGTCCTCCCCAAAATACCTTCACTAAGGCAATCTCTTTACCTCGCAGCTGCTTCACTTCTCGTTCATCAATCTGAACAGGCAACGCCTCAACAGTCACATCATCTAGCACTTGTACATCATCCATCTGAATCACATGTGACGAATCTAGAATGTACCTCCTCAACTGCGACACATGAAACACGTCATGCAAATTCTCAAGCGACGGCGGTAAAGCAATTTGATATGCTACTTCCCCCACCCTCTCTGAAATCTGATATGGACCAATAAAACGCGATGTGAGCTTTTGAGACCTCAAAGCTCGGCCAACGCCAGTTACCGATGTAACCCTCAAGAAAACATGATCTCCCTCTTGGAATTCATGTGCTTTTCTCCTCTTATCATGGTAACTCTTCTGACGACTCTGCGACACTTTCATCCTTTCTTGGATCATCTTGATCTTTTCAATGGTCTCTTGCATAATCTCAGGTCTGAGTACAACACTCTCGCCTGACTCATACCAACACAACAGAGTCCTACACCTCATACCATACAAAGCCTCACACGGTGCCATTCTGATACTAGAATGATAACTATTATTGTAGGTGTTGCAGTGAGAATCGTGATACCAAGCTATTGATTAACTTGAATCTTAATTCTTACAAATTTACAACCGGACTTTAATTTATCCAAAAAGGAAAGGTTTAAAGAAAGAAAAACCTATAAAAATGCAAAGCAAAAGGCAAGGCCTAAAGCTAAGCAAATAGAGATCTAAAGATTCGGGGGTTGGTTATGCATAGGGTGGGTATTTCACATCCTAAACATCTGTAGTACTCTACAGGAACCTCTTGTTAATATTTTTGTTTGCTAAAGTTTGCTTGCTAAAGGGATGTGCTAAGGGTAAAGATAAAGGTTGAAACGAAAGAAAAAAGAAAAGGTCGCTCGCCAAGGATCGGAGCCTTGTGCCTATGTATTCTCAAAAGGAACTTTGAGAAATCAGAGCGTTCGTAGTTCCCCTTACTAAGGGATGAGGAACTCTTGACTATGGTCAAGGTTCCAAAGGGATGCAAGCCTTCATAAGGAAGTACTTACAGGGAGTGCGGTGACTCCTAAATCTATGTTGAGATTGTTGTGATAAAGGATGTCCACGGCGGGACGGTAAAAGAGAGCACGGCGACTCGAACCCTAAGGCTAGGATAACAGATAAAGGCTGTCCACGGCGGGACGGTAAAAGAGAGCACGGCGACTCGAATCCTAAAGTGTAAATGTTAACAGGAAATGTCCACGGCGGGGCGACTAAAAGTGAGCACGGAGACTCGAATCCTAAGGCTAGGATAAAAGGGTAAAGGTTGTGAATCATACATCATGTGAAAAAATATATATTAACACAAGAATTTAGCAAAAAGAATCACTAAGAAAGAATTAAATTTGAACAAGTTATGAATTTTTGAATATTGGGAAGAAAATACAAATAAACATGTAATAAAAAAGAATAGAATGTACAAGGTGGGTGTTGAACCCACGAACCTTAGTTTACCAACTCAAAATATTACCAAGTCAACTATTGCACGCGCTTGTGAGATTTAAATGGAAAGGATGAATAAAATATAAAACATGGAAAATAATAAATTGAAGCAAAAAAGGGGCCTCGCTGAGGCTCGAACTCAGGACACAAGGCATGATAAGGCGTTTCAAGGCAAGGCATTAACCACTAGGGTGGCGATACATCCATTGATTATGCCACCCCAAATAATAGGTAAGTTATACAAAGCGTGTATTTATGGGCAAGCTTGAGGCAAAAACAAGTGATAGTGCAAAATACGATTTGATCCATAACTTTTTCAAATTTCAATCTTTTTTTATGAAATTTTAGCCTAAACCACTTGAAATCTTATGAGGATCATGATGGCATCATTCATTTTTCCAAACAATGTACACAAAATTAAATTCGAAGGAACATGCATTATGAATGTTGAAATGCAATTTGCAACTTATGTATTGGATCAGACACAATCAAAAGCCAATAAGTGTCTGCACAAGTTTGTAATGTGATATATTGTGAGTTCTAACAGAAGATCTGTTCAAAAGACTGTAGAATACAAAATTGGTATATGAATTGCAATGGTGCACTTTTGAAAAAGCATTTTGCAGTGGTAAGATTGAAACAAATGCAAACCAGTTCAAAGAATGATATGCACATGCTCTTAAATACATGCTGATGGACTATGTTCACAAAGATATCTCAATTCCCCACTGAATCAAGATATGCTCCTCCTGCTGCAGGCTGTTGAAGTTACAAATGGTGAAATGGTGCAGGAAACTTGCTATTGCTTTAAAGGTCCAAACACAAAACTGATGTGTTCAAGAAGAATTGACAAACCTCTATAGCATCATAAATGGTGTAAACAAGCAAAAATGCTTCAAATATGTTCAAATGGTTTATGCAGCAGACAAGTTTTGGTCAAAATGCATCATCAATCCAAAGTAAAGCAAATAGCCTAAGTTAAGTAACTTCAAACAAGAGAAATTCCAACATGATTATGGAAACATGCCCATCAACCAAACCAGCCTACTTAATGTAAGACTTTGAAGACAACCCTCAAGATTTACACATAGCATGGCAATGAGTAAACAACAGATTTTAACAAGATTGTAACAACAATTAAAAGTGATGCAAATGATGCAATTTGAGCAAACTTAGATCAGAACATTTTCACCAACATGATTGTGAGTTCAAAAGCATGACAGTGTTCAAATACTCCAATGACAGTTTTCAAAAATAAGCAAAACAGAATTGACAATCATCACATTTCCAACAGCATAATTCTCACAGCAATTCATAAAAACACTGTCATGGCATAAATCAAGTAAGGCTGTTTTTGCTTGGAAAATAGAAGCAGCAAATTATTATGGGCAAATTCAAAGATGAACACTTTCAGGGATTTCTAAAACATACAACTAGCAAAAACCTAAGAGCTAAGGTGATGCTGTCAATCCAGGTCAATTGGTTTCCAACAGAGCAAAAACAGATATATTGGCATGAACTTCTAAAACCTTGAGACCTCATGATGCCAACAAAAGATTTATGATAGGTTCCAACATGATTTCACAACAAATAAGTCATACATGGTTAAAAGTGAGATACTATTGCTGCAGTAACATAAGTAGCTGCTCATGAATTAGGGATGGCCCTTAGCAGCATTACTAACATGATTAGGTTGGCAACCTCTGTAACACCCCAATCTAACCCGACGAATAATTAAGGAAAACAGAATCAGAGTGCGACAAATTTTGTAAACATGACGGTCATAAGGGGCTGTTACGACCGTGACGGTCATGACGATCGTAAGGAAGTTGTGACGACCGTCACATCAGCAAATTCTGGGTGTTACAATTTCAACTCACAGAAACATACATTTCACAATTCCATTAAACAACATGCATTTAGTAATGATACATAGCACAAAAGCTTGGATGAACATGCGACAATAACTTGATTAACATTTTGATTATAAGGCATCTTATTAATTTGCAGCGGAATATAAAACATTTCCAACATTTAGAATGATTAAAGCAAGACCATGAAACTTGCAACAAAACTTCATTAAAATTCAGCAAGTAATTATCTTGCATCAATTCAACATAAACAACGGGTTTCAACCATAAAAGTCAGCATTACTAATTCCTCGGTATAGTGCATCCAACCAACATTTGGCACTTAACAGCAGCCACCAATTTAATGAAAAATACTTGATAAAGTTCAGCAACAAGGAAATTAAATAAAAGCAATAACATCAATCATTCATCCCCCCAAGAGTGCTACGTATCAGAGCGACCAACAACCTTAAACGAAAAGCTACACTTTATTCCGGATTACCTGCAAGTTACCACCAATGGAGGTAACATACAACGTAAAGGGTGAGATGTCAATTATAACATAAGGCATGATAAAAGTCATGTCAGAATATTATCACAGCATTATAACTCTAGCAGTTCCCAAAATATTATCAATAATTAAACCGCAACAATTCGGTATTCATAACCACAACAATTATCATCATAACTCAGTAACTCATCAAAACAACTCAACAACACAACTCAATAATGCGACTCAACTGTGCATATGCATGTGGTACCAGATTTGGGAGACAACACTCCACAACCATTCGGGAGACAACACTCCACAATAATTCAGGAGACAACACTCCACAATAATTCGGGAGATAACACTCCACAATAATTCGGGAGACAACACTCCACAATAATTCGGGAGACAACACTCCACAATCATTTTATTTTGTCATTAAAGACACAACCGTCGCCAATCCAGGCCAAATGATATGCTATGAGATGCAATTATTATGGACTATAACACAACAACAACAACTGTGCAACAACCGTGTAACAAGGCATCTCGCCTGCAACCAATTATCCATAACATAAACATCGCATTTCGCATACATCATGTACTCACCACTTCAACCTGTTCATATCAGAGAACTACCAACAATATCCTTCCTACGAATAAGACTCTAACACATTTTCGTAGAGAACAATTAAAAACAACCTCGTCTCTAGAATTGAGAACTCAACAGCATTTTCATGTCAGAGAACAACTGACAACATCATTACTACAAATAAGAACTCAACACAATTTCATATACCTTCATACGGGTAATATGACCACGACTTATCCACATAATCCAAGGAGAATATTATAATAACATTTTCTCAATAGTGACATAACAACTTCATATGCATCAAGTATTCATCATTTCAATCTGTTCATGTAGGGGAACAATAACAACATACTTTCGACAATTAAGAATTCAACACATTATCGTAAGAACAACATTACAACTTTTACTCACTAAATTAATTATAGTTCCTGAAAAGGTTCGTTAACTACGGGGCAACTAATCTTGCCATATTAAGGGCAACCATACAGCATCGTACAACACTGACGATATAACACATTCATTCCTACACAGAAAAACCTCGTCCCTAACATTTATCGGGTAGCGGGAACTATATCTATGATTCGATTCCCTACCTGAAATCGATCAAGTAAGAGCATAATAGCAACCTTTTCTCAATAAATGGGAAATTAGCGCGTGTCGGCGCCGATTACCAACATTACTACATAAACTAATGACATAAACACTAATGCAGGCGTAGACAAACATTAACCCTTAATATTTCTCAACCTACGGGAACATTTACCTTTAATATTGCTCAACCTACGGGAACATTACTACAGGAACTTTACCACGGGACATTTCCACGGGAATATCACTACGGGGACATTACTACGGGAACATTTCCACGGGAATATTACTACGGGAACATTACTACGGGAACGTTACTACGGGAACATTAATCCTTAATATTTCTTCAACTTACGGGAAAATTACTCCTTAATATTTATCGATCTATAGGAAAATTAATACTTAATATTTATCTATCTACAGGAACATTAATCCTATGATTCAATTCCCTACATGAAATCGATCATACCCACGGTTATAGAATTGAACCCCATCCTTACCTTTGGATTGAGGACAACTCTAAACTTCAGGTTCCGGTTTGCTCTCCCGGTGACTCTTCTGCAACAACCTTCAATTCTCTCCGACGGTTAATTCTTCTGTTCTTCCTTTCTACACAGCCGTGTCCTTTTTCCTCTTTTCTCAGCCTTTTTCCTCCAATTTGGTTTTCTGAGCAGTTTATCGTTCTTTTGCTCTTTCTCCCACAACTTCTCTAATAACTCCCTAATCCCCCTTATTCCATTCACTAATAATAATAATAATAATAATAATAATAATAATAATAATAATAATAATAATAATAATAATACTAGTTATTAAATTATCATCATTATTAATTATATTATATTATTATCAAACTCAATGATTTAATAAATGGTTTCCTATACTTTAAGGACACCCACCAACGCTCTCAGACACACTCCCATATAAAGGCACACCAACAATTCATAAATAATTTAGTTAAAATGAACGGGTGTTACAACCTCCAACAGTTGCCTCTACACCTCAGTCACATAGCAAAATACAAACCAATTGATATCTTCAAGAAAAGAGACTAAACATCACTCCAATGCAGCCCTCAAACAAAGAGCTTAACAAACAAACCTAATGCAAGCTCTAAAAAAGGCTAGACAACACTAATTTGAAGTTTTACAAATAACATGACAATGTACCTATCCTAAACAGCCTTCAAAACAACTAGTTGGTTCCAGCACAGCAGTGCCAGTTGCTCACCCTAATAACTCAGAGCTAGTTACCATGAACTGGCCAATCCGGATTCAAACAAACCTACAACAGTGGATTGAGGGCAAACAACCTTAACTACAAAATAAACCATTCACACATGATATACCAGTTGCCTCTAAACCAGCTTTAAATACTTAGACAGTATTGAACATAAATTTGGCATGACAGTGGCACAATACACAACCTGTTTTGATAGGGCACATCCACATTCTCACCAAAATCAACACACACATGACCTGCCTTAAGTTGTAGTCTAATAACACTCAAATATCAACAAGAACCAAAGACAATCTAGCACAACAATGACAGCAACAGACTTGTAAGACCACACATATCAAACCAAAGTCTTTACCAAGCTCATTTTAAACATACACAACAGCAAGCACAACATGGCACTTGTGTAAGCAATAGAACCAAGCATGAAAATGTAGATTAATGGAAGGGGCTCATAAAGACATATCTTTTGTAGTCCCTCCTTACTGCTAGCTGCCAAGCAAAACAAAGACAAATCCTTTGGAGCAAGCTTGTGAAGTTACTTTCTTTTGAAGAAAAATGCAACTTTGTGGCCAGTTTGAGAGAATGAAGTTCCAAATAGTTTTTGATATTTTGGACAGTTGATATATCATAGATGGAAGGTGTTCAAAGTGTCATAATGAGGAAAAGTGGTTTATGGAGTGATTTGGCTTAAAAGGTGCTCAAAAGTCAAACTTGAGTGTGTGGACAGTTGACTTTTTGATCTTTTGATTTTTTTTAGAAACCCAATGGTGGGAACAACTTCAGAGGGTCATTTTAAGGGTGTGTATATGGTCTTTGAAGTGTTTTAGTGTTTGGAAAAGGTTCTGGTATGAAAAGTGCAAAATGACACTTTTTTGTGATTTTGTGAAGTTTTTTCACTTTCAAGTAAAGAGAGGAAGAAGGAAAACTATGTGTTTATGATGTTTTGGATAGTTCTGGTGTGTCGAATTCAATGAGATGAAGCCTCTACTTATAGTCCATGAAGAGGTTTGGGGCAGATTTGAGGTTTTGGTTTTGGAGGGAGTTTTGGAAGGAAATCTTGCATATGATCTTGTGGCAGCTGCAAACATCATGTTCTTGGGCTCAAAGCAAGAAAAATCAAGTGGAATAATGTGTATGAGGTGACTGATATGAGCCTAGATGGATATGAGACGTTTCTGCTCCAGATTTTGTGGAAAAGTTTCTCTTTCCTCCTTTGCATTTTTGATTAAAATATTAGCCACTTGCTTGCAAGTCTTGTCAAGCTCTTAAACCCTTCACTCTTCTGGTTTTCCCTTCATGATTCTCTCTAAATATCATATTGAAACATAATCCAATGTTTGAGAATGGCTTGAGTTGTTGAAAATCCAAATTTGAGAAGTTTTGACAAAGTGGTTTCAAGTGTGACAGGCCCAACTTCTATGGTGCATAACTTCCTGCTCAAACATGCTATTGAGGAGTTCTACCATAATTTGGAAAGCCCTTAAGTAGTATAACTTTCAAGTTTTGGGAATTTCCAAATTCTAGATGGAACTAGGTTGAAAAACCCTTCAAAGTTGCTGAAAAAACCACTTAAAGAGGCTAAATAACTTAGAATTTTTCTAAGTTATTTCCCTTCTTAAAATGAATCTTGTCATAACTCCAATTCTATGCATTTTTTATCATGTACCACTTTGAGTATTTTGTAGGATTTGTCAAGAGCTTTCCAATGAGTTTTGAACTACTTCATTTGGATGTGTGGTTGAGGAGTTATGGTATTGCCCCTTTCAAAACCCTAATTTTTCGATTTTTTGATTACTCTTCAATCCTTGATCCAATGGTCATGAAATTTTATGGGCATGTGTAATATGTCATAAGGAACATTTTTTATTCACATCTTGAGGTCAAATTCCTTATGGTTGAAGGGTTGACTTTTTGGTCAACAAAACGATCGATCGATGACGATCAGATCGACTGTTGTTGTTCTGGGTCCTCTGAGGCTTTAAAAATTCTTGAGTAGACTTCCCTAAGCCATATGAGCTTAATGAACCATGATCCCATCATTGGAACACCATTTGAACCAAAAGTCAAACCACAGTTGACTTTTCCTGGTCAGAAACCCTAATCGGGGGTCCTGAATTGTACTGTTTTTAATCCTTGGGTGACAATCTCAACTTGGCTTCATGCTTGACCCAATGGAGTGTCTTTGATTGTGTAGAGGCTTTTTTCCATGGGGAAATAACCCAATACATTGACTGATTAAATTGTCGAACCCTCGATTTCCGATTGTACGGAACCCTGATTCACCTGTAACTAAACAAAGACAAACTTGAAACTGGTTATGGTTAGATAAACCAATGAATATGATCCTAAAATGATGATGAAAATATAAGGGTCAAAATTTGGGGTGCAACAGATGCCCCTATTTAAATATCTTCACTAGATAGTTTTGAGAGATGTCAATCTGAATAGAATCATAGTGAAAGATATTTAAATATAGAAAACCAGAAATTTTGTCCCTTAGATCCGATGGTATGCAAAAGGACAAATGCTAAGATGCAATGAATTCTAAATGATGCTTTATGATGCAAGACAAATGAAAGAACGGTATAACAACGAGTAACTACTCACTGGGGAAAGACAACAACACCGGGGAAGCAACAGACATCATCCATGAACGGAACTGGATGGAAAAGAGTCACAACATTCAAAATATCAATGAATGAGGTGAGAAGAAAATGGGAGACATAACAGGGACATAGAAACAAACATCAGAGACATTTAGAAGAACATCGAATGAACTCAGAAACACACCAAAGATACTCGGAAAAACATCGAATAATCTCCAGAATACATTGAAGACAAATATTTTGAAGGTACAATCTGAAACATTTTAGAAGGGTATTTAAAATGTATGGGAAAAAGTTTGAAGACATGCCTGGGAGAACATCAGATAAGCAACAAAGGAGCTCTGGAAGAACATCAGAACAAAAGATATATATCCGGAAAAACATCGGAGAGATTCTGGAAAAACATCAGAACAAAGACTCAATCTGGAAAACCATCAGAAGGAGGAATAAATATCATGGAAAACCATCGGAGAGATTCTGGGAAAACATCAGAACAAAGAACAAAGACTCAATCTGGAAAACCATCAGATAAGTTTTGGAAGAACATCAGAATAAAGAACAAAGACTCAATCTAGAAAACCACCAGAGAGAGAAATAAATATCTGGAAAACCATCAGATAAGTTCTGGAAGAACATCAGAACAAAGAACAAAGAACAAAGACTCAATCTGAAAAACCATCAGAGAGAGAAATAAATATCTGGAAAACCATCAGATAAGTACGACACAAACTGTTTGGTAGATGCCAAGTGAGTTGGACTTTGACCACAAGGTAAAACATGGATAAAACACGACCTCGGGAGAAAGAGGCAGATGGGGAATAAAACACCCATGATGCCAAATAAATTGGAAATGTCCACAAGGTAAGACGCGGGTAAAACACGACCTCGGGATAAAAAGCAAATGGGGACTAAAGCATCCATGATATGCATATGCGTATGTATACGAATATGATATGATATATGATTAAATGTAAATGCAGAAGCCGACGACAAGGCTCGACTCTTTTGGTGAGAAGACAAGACTGGAAGACTGATTCCTTAACACGAAGATCACTGTCATTCTTCTTGGGGACTAAAGATGCTACCGCTGAACACATCTCTGCCACACTGGTAAATTGTATCAAGTTGATGATCCTTGTAGGAAGGATTGAATAGCTGCTTGGGGTTTCTTCAAGTAAACTGCCCCAGTTTAGCTGTCTGTTGTAGATGAACTGATAATGCTTCATCTTGTCTTGATGTTGAAGATGACTGGTCTGCTGGGTGATTGGAAAGCTTGCCCCAGTCTAAGTCTTGAAATATTTTCTGGATAAATTAAATCTGAGAAGACCTTGCCTTGAACAAATATTGAACTGATTCTTCGACAAGATCTGGAAGGAACTTGCCCCTGATAAGATCACTTGACCAAGTTTCTCAATGTTTGAAAATTCCTTGAGAGGAAAGCCAATTTGCAAGCAAAAGTGTTCATACAAACATGGTAATGTAAAGTTCATGCAACTTTTGAAATCAAAATCATTTTTGAAAGATGCAAAATAAATGAGTCATTGGTCGGAACACGGTGGTTTAAGACACTCAAAGTTTAAAGCAAAGGTGTATTGCCAAAATAATTTATTTGCAAAGATCTTTTGGAGTCAGTTTACGCAACCTTGTTGTAGTATTCTTTCAAAACAACCTTGCTTCAGTTAGGTCTTTTGAGGGTTGTAGCGTGGCCTGGTTCACGGTTTAAGAAACAAAGGGTAAAGGCTCAAAGTTTATTTGTACCCACCCAATCTACGTGATGATCTCCAGTCCTATGCTTAGTTAACTCAGACTATGCGTTCAGGTTCCCATAGGAATTGCACTGATTATAGTAATGATGATGGTTCGGAAGTCAACAAACTTTTTGAAAAGGCAGTCACTGCTTCTTTACAACATTTGGTTGTTTTTAAATTAAAGGATTTAAAGATCTCCTCTATTTATTATCCCTAACTTTTGCCTGAACTGTTTCTTTTGAAACTTACAGTCAGTGGGATGCCCCAGTTTGGCCTAAGTCTCCTTCATAGGTTTTAACTTAGCAGGCTTTTTCTTTTGATATATATTTTTTAAAAGAAAGTGACTGCCTAGCTTAATGATCACGGTGAACCATCATCGTCTTTTTGACTTGAAAAACATCTTCAACACTTGTTTTTTGTGTGCGAAGGAATATAAATTATGGTTGCAACCTTTATACGAAAGGTGTCTTGTATGAACACACAACCAAGTTAACTGAGAACTACCCACTCCAAGGTTAAAACTGCGGGTTTTTGTAAAGAAAGAAACTCCAACTTCTAGGCTCGAAGGGGTTGACAAGGGATTAACTTCCTTATTTCTCCAGTGTTTGGGAGTTGAAACAATGCCTTACATCATCAACAAAGTTTGATTGAAAGCATACTGACAGCAGTTATGGGTATAGCGTTTTCATCATCCTCCCTCAAATATTTGCATAATCAAAAATTTGGACAAGGAGTAAATATTTGAAAGATAAAGCATAAAAGTGCAAACAATAGGCAAAATGATTTGAAATCAAAAGTTGTGATGCTCATTCATTAAGATGAAAGTACAAACACTATATAAAAGCAAACAAGCTTAAACAAAATGAAGGAAAATGCAAACAATGAGAAACAAAAGGCCTAGTGACTAAATTTGTCCTGTCTGAAACATTGGCGCTCAAAAAAAGATAGTTTGCTAGAGTCGGACTGAAGCTTCACTTTTGATGTTATGGAAATGGATTATTCTGGACATTCAGATGATTATCCTTAAAACCAAGGATTCCAGTTTTAATCAGCTCACGCACTCTAGCTTTCAGTGCATAACAATGTTCCAAGTCGTGGCCTGTGGCACCCTCATGAAAAGCACAATGGAGGTCAGCTCTAAATCCAGCTGGAGGAGGATTAGGAGTTTGCAGAGCCTTTGTAGTAATCAACCCTTGTTGAACCAGATCAGGATAAAGTTCTGTATATGTCATGGGAATAGGATCAAATTGATTCCTATTTCGATACTGGTTTTGTCCAACAGTTAGACGTTGAGGAATCTGAGCTGGTCGTGGAGCAGCAGCAGTAACGGCAGCAATAGCAGGGTGGTTATACCTTGGCTGAGGACGAGGATTTCTCACTTCATCCATGACAGTGTTGGTTTGCTCTTCCTTCTTGTTATAGAAAGTCCCAAAGGATTTCTTCGCACCATTAAAAGGTTCAACAGCTTTGGATACCTTACCCTTTTTTAGTCCTTCTTCTAACCTTTGGCCAATGGTCACCAGGTCTGTAAAGTTTGAAGATACACTCCCAATTATCTTTTCCCAATAGAAAGGAGACAAAGTATCCATGAACATTCCAGTTAGCTCTTTCTCTGCTAGATGGGGTTCAACCTGGGAAGCCAACTCTCTCCAACGTTGAGCGTATTCTTTGAATGATTCTTTTTCATTTTGAGACATGTTTTGAAGTTGACGGCGATCAAGAGCCATGTCCAAATTGTATTTGTATTGCTTCATAAAAGCGTTGGCGAGATCTTGGAAGCAGTGAATGTTGTTATGCTCCAAGTTCATATACCATTTAAGAGAAGCTACACTCAAGCTGTCTTGAAAGCAATGGATGAGCAACTTCTGATTGTTGGTGTAAGCTGCCATCCTTCGGAAGTACATAACCAAATGGGCTCTTGGACATGAGTGCCCCTTATATTTCACAAACTTGGGAATCTTAAACTTAGAAGGTATGACGAGGCCAGAGACTAAGCACATATTGTCAGCATCAATGTTAAAGAAGTCGGTACCCTCAACAGCTTTGAGTCTCTTGTCTATGTTCTGAAACTGTTCACGGACAATCTCAGGCTCAACAAAATCTTCATGGTCTTCTCCTTGAGCACTAGCAGCATTGTAGTCAAAGAAAGGAGTATCAAAGGGAGCTCGGCCATTCTGAGCAACAGTGTGGACCACAGGTCTGGGCTCTGTAAAGATGGGAGCTTGAAAAACGGGTCTGACAGTCTGACCAATCATAGCAGTAGATGCAAGACGTGGAGAGTAGTTAGGAGGTAAACCAAACTCTGGACAAGTAGATTGTGGCATTTAAACAGGAGGAGGATCAACATTTGAAACTTCTTGAATGACAGTCCTTTGAGAGTCTCCTCTGGCAATCGTAACTTGAAGCATCTTGGTGAGCTTAGTCATGCCTGATTTCAACTCATCGATTTCCATTCGGATTTTTGCATTGTGTACTTCCTGCTCTGACATCTTGCGTCTATAGTTAGCTCTAGTCCGATATCGGTGTCGAGGAATCAGCTTGACGACTGAAAGGCACACTGGACGATAAAGACAACTGAAGATGAGTGACTGGACAAACAGAGGTATGCTACGAACCATGCAAAGATGCAAATGCAATGCAATGCGATACAAGACAGGAAGCAAAACACACATAACAGGAACAAAGGTTCGAGATCACAACATGAGGTCTGGGTAAAGAACCAACCACAGGGTATGTACTAGGGGTAAAGCACCTGCACAACGGGTTCTAACAAAGTTTCCAAAGTCATTGACCCATCTTTCGGATATTATTGACACACCAACTACTTGGAAATCAATAATATTCTCAAGAGAGTCTCGTTTGAGTGTAGTATCGCGTATCAACTACTTCGGGAATACTCCCTCATAGTCATCGCACTACGTCCTAAAAGGCCAAGTGGGGGGGTAAAAGGTAACTAAAGGTCCTCAGTGTCAAAGGCTCCTAAATCGAAAGTAGTAATGTTTTCACGAATACTCATTCAACAAAACTAACTCTCAAGAGGGCCTCCACTGAGCGGTGGTTTCTCAAGTTAGCTTGGTCGGGAATCAACTCCCTATAAGCCTTCTTGAATATACCACCTTCCTATCATAAGTGCACTCAAGTTCGGGTATAGGACTTCCTCACCACTCAAAGTAACAACCCTGCATACAGAAAAACTCAAGCACAAACAGATATATGTACAAATATACAAGCAAGCCAACATAAATATAAACAAGGTGGGCTTAACCCTCTTAGGGGGAATCCCCAGTGAAGTCGTCATTTCTGTTGCGGTGAGAATCGTGATACTAAGCTATTGATTAACTTGAATCTTAATTCTTACAAATTCACAACCGGACTTTAATTTATCCAAAAAGGAAAGGTTTAAAGAAAGAAAAACCTATAAAAATGCAAAGCAAAAGGCAAGACCTAAAACTAAGCAAATAGAGATCTAAAGATTCGGGGGTTGGTTATGCATAGGGTGGGTATTTCACATCCTAAACATCTGTAGTACTCTACAGGAACCTCTTGTTAATATTTTTGTTTGCTAAAATTTGCTTGCTAAAGGGATGTGCTAAGGGTAAAGATAAAGGTTGAAACGAAATAAAAAAGAAAAGGTCGCTCGCCAAGGATCGGGGCCTTGTGCCTATGTATTCTCAAAAGGAACTTTGAGAAATCAGAGCGTTCGTAGTTCCCTTTACTAAGGGGTGAGGAACTCTTGACTATGGTCAAGGTTCCAAAGGGATGCAAGCCTTCATAAGGAAGTACTTACAGGGAGTGCGGTGACTCCTAAATCTATGTTGAGATTGTTGTGATAAAGGATGTCCACGGCGGGACGGTAAAAGCGAGCACGGCGACTCGAACCCTAAGGCTAGGATAACAGATAAAGGCTATCCACAGCGGGACGGTAAAAGCGGGCACGACGACTCGAATCCTAAAGTGTAAATGTTAACAGGAAATGTCCACGGCGGGACGACTAAAAGTGAGCACGGAGACTCGAATCCTAAGACTAGGATAAAAGGGTAAAGATTGTGAATCATACATCATGTGAAAATATATATATTAACACAAGAATTTAGCAAAAAGAATCACTAAGAAAGAATTAAATTTGAATAAGTTATGAATTTTTTAATATTGGGAAGAAAATACAAATAAACATGTAATAAAAAAGAATAGAATGTACAAGGTGGGTGTTGAACCCACGAACCTTAGTTTACCAACTCAAAATATTACCAAGTCAACTATTGCACGCACTTGTGAGATTTAAATGGAAAGGATGAATAAAATATAAAACATGGAAAATAATAAACTGAAGCAAAAAAGGGGCCTCGCTGAGGCTCGAACTCAGGACACAAGGCATGATAAGGCGTTTCAAGGCAAGGCATTAACCACTGGGGTGGCAATACATCCATTGATTATGCCACCCCAAAGAATAGGTAAGCTATACAAAGCGTGTATTTATGGGCAAGCTTGAGGCAAAAACAAGTGATAGTGCAAAATACGATTTGATCCATAACTTCTTCAAATCTCAATCTTTTTTATGAAATTTTAGCCTAAACCACTTGAAATCTTATGAGGATCATGATGGCATCATTCATTTTTCCAAACAATGTACACAAAATTAAATTCGAAGGAACATGCATTATGAATGTTGAAATGCAATTTGCAACTTATGTATTGGATCAGACACAATCAAAAGCCAATAAGTGTCTGCACAAGTTTGTAATGTGATATATTGTGAGTTCTAACAGAAGATTTGTTCAAAAGACTGTAGAATACCAAATTGGTATATGAATTGCAATGGTGCATTTTTGAAAAAGCATTTTGCAGTGGTAAGATTGAAACAGATGCGAACCAGTTCAAAGAATGATATGCACATGCTCTTAAATACATGCTGATGGACTACGTTCACAAAGATATCTCAATTCCTCACTGAATCAAGATATGGTCCTCCTGCTGCAGGCTGTTGAAGTCACAAATGGTGAAATGATGCAGGAAACTTGCTATTGCTTTAAAGGTCCAAACACAAAAGTTATGTGTTCAAGAAGAATTGACAAACCTCTATAGCATCATAAATAGTGTAAACAAGCAAAAATGCTTCAAATATGTTCAAATGGTTTATGCAGCAGACAAGTTTTGGTCAAAATGCATCATCAATCCAAAGTAAAGTAAATAGCCTAAGTTGAGTAACTTCAAACAAGAGAATTTCCAACATGATTATGGAAACATGCCCATCAACCAAACCAGCCTACTTAATGTAAGACTTTAAAGACAACCCTCAAGATTTACACATAGCATGGCAATGAGTAAACAACAGATTTTAACAAGATTACAAGGCATCTTATTAATTTGCAGCGGAATATAAAACATTTCCAACATTTAGAATGATTAAAGCAAGACCATGAAACTTGCAACAAAACTTCATTAAAATTCAGCAAGTAATTATCTTGCATCAATTCAACATAAACAACGAGTTTCAACCATAAAAGTCAGCACTACTAATTCCTCGGTATAGTGCATCCAACCAACATTTGGCACTTAACAGCAGCCACCAATTTAATGAAAAATACTTGATAAAATTCAGCAACAAGGAAATTAAATAAAAGCAATAACATCAATCGTTCATCCTGTTGTACCCCAAAATTTGACCGACCTCTCTGGCTTATGTTTTATTTCATTGCATCAGCATATACATAAGCATTGCATTGCATAGCATTTTGCATTTCACAGGGGATCAAGAAATGTGTGTCTAACAAAAATTACCAATGGTTTTTAACCTGATCAAGGAGGTTATATTCAAGTCACCAAGTGGTTACCCTTATCAGAGACAAGTCAAGGTCCTTGAAGACAAACAGATAAGCATATGTGGTTGTCAGGGGCAGAAAAATCAAAAAAAATATATGTTGCTTCCATCATAAGATTGAGCTGAATTGGATAGGTTTTGGTTGGGGTTCATTAAGTAGGAATGAGTGAAGTATATGTCGAAGTCCAGGTTTGACTTAATTCATCAGCAAGAAAGGGATCTATTTTGTTATCAAGGTCATGGTGCATTGATTTAAATGGTGTGTGACTAAAGCCCCAACCAGGGTTATGTGCAGTGTACCGAAGTTCATTTCTCAAGTCATAATATTTTGATTTTTCAAGAAGTGTTCCATGAAGGTTTTAACTCATCACATTTTCAAATGGCAAACATCAAGAATGATTTGACAATTGACTCATGATTAAGTTTGTTCTGTGACTGACTTTAATGCTCAAGGACTAATTCAAAGTATCATTCAGGTCAGGGAAGATTTGAGAGTAGTTTTAATTGAGAACACGCAATTATTTGTGATTTCAATTATGATTGCTTTCTAATCAAGAAATGGAATAAGTCAGGGCATTGCAGATTTATTTCAAAGACTTATTGTATTACTAAAACCTATGATTCAAGTAATTTGCAAGAGAATCACTAAAGAATCCATTATTTTGTTTCAAGCATATTACTTGAATCCATATACGTTCATCATAAAATATCATGACCAATACAAGAAATGTTACACAAAAAACCCATGGACAATTTAAACCCATCACACATCATCAAACTCAACCAAACCCTAAAACCCAATTTTCTCATAACAACCCACATGTCAAGGTTGTGGTGAGAATTAGACCTGATGTAAAAGAGGGGGATTGTATAGCTAACAAGGTTTCTTCTGATGCCTTGTCTGTTGGGGATAGATTGCTCAAATTTGATGAAGTTTTTGATGCTAACTCTAATCAGGAAGATATTTTTCAGTCGGTGGGTGTTCCTTTGGTTCGAAATGCTTTAGCTGGTTACAACACTTCGGTTCTGTCATATGGCCAGTCTGGAAGCGGAAAGACTTATACATTGTGGGGTCCACTGAGCTCCATGGCTGAGGATCCCTCGTGTCGTAGCCCTCAGGGAATTGTTCCTCGCATCTTCCAAATGTTATTTTCTGAGCTTGAAAGAGAGAGACTTGTGTCTGACCAGAAACAGTTCAGTTATAAATGCCGTTGTTCTTTTCTTGAGATATACGACGATCAAATTGGGAATTTACTCAATCCAAACCAGAAGAACCTTGAGATGAAAGATGACCCCAAAAATGGACTATATTTTGAGAATCTAATTGAGGAATATGTCACATGCTATGATGATGTGGTTCAAATTCTGATCAAGGGTTTGTCAAGCAGAAAAATCGGAGCAACAAGCATAAATTCTAATAGCTCGAGATCACATATCATTTTTACTTTTGCAATTGAGTCTTTGTGTAAGGGGATCACAAAGGGTTTCAGTAGTTTAAAAGCTATCCGAATCAGCCTTATTGATCTTGCTGGACTGGACAGGGATAGAGTTGACAATGGAAGTAGCCAATATCAATGGGAAAACGTATATGTAGAGAAATCATTATCTCAGCTTGGGCATTTAGTGGATGCTCTTACTGACAAATCTCAGCCAGGAGAAAATGAAGACATTCCACGCAGTAACACTTGTTTAACTCGGTTGCTACAAGAATCACTTGGTGGAAATGCCAAACTCTCAGTAATATGTTCAATCTCCCTTGATAGCAAGAGCATTGATGAAACACTCTGCACACTCAGATTTGGGGCGCAAGTAAGATCCCTTAGAAACAAGCCGATTATTAATATAATAAAGGAGGCCGATGATTTGAGTGGTAAAATCCGGATCTTGAAGGAAGAACTTATTAGAGCAAAGGCCGATGATGTCCATAGCTCAGTTGTGAGTAAAAATAATGGATGCTTCCAAGGACAGAATGCACGAGAAATCCTTAATCAGTTGAGAGTCAGCTTAAACCGTTCTCTACTCCTTTCCAACTTAAATAGTAATACTGATGAAGCTGCAAATATCAACGAGGATGACATAAGGCAATTACACCAGCAAATTGATGAATTAGACAGTTCATGTGAATGGAATACAAAATACTTGTCTATTGCCAAAGATGGTGTTCAGTTTTATTCTTTTGATGAATATTATGATGCAGACACAGCCATAGGCGATAAAAATTCTGTTGGCAATAACATTTCAGCCATTTCATTCAGCAAATCTCAAATACTTGAAGAACCACCACTGTCTGAGTCTCCGAAATTCAGCAACACCAAAAGGAAAAGTGTAGCTATATCGTCGAGTTATCTAGGAAGTAGGAATACTGTTGAAGAGAGTTCAGCATTTGGGGATGATGTTTTAGGAAAGTCATTGAAACAGGGTGAGCATAAGAAAGCCTCGTCGCAGTCGAACAAAGCTGATTTCTTGGAAGAAAGCCTCCAGAGGGGATTGCAGATAATTGACTATCACCAACAGAACTCGACATTGAACAAATCTTCAAGTTCCTTCTCCTTTGACCGCTTAACTTTGACACCATGTCCAGAGATTGATAAGGTTCAACCTTATGATCAAACAATACAAATTCAAATGACTCAAATTTTAAGTCACATCCTACCATATTGTTTACTTAAGTCAGAGTTTTGAATATACACTTTGTTTTTAATCAGAACAACACAACAATGAGAAAATGGGACCACACACTTATGTTAGTAAAAATAGCAAAAACACCAGCAGCAGAAAATTCACAACAGGTTTAGATACAAAAACGGAATAAAACAAACCATGGCAAAAAACACAACCATGATGGAGCAGAGGTCTCAGAAATTGTGGCAGAGGTTGTCTACTAAACCTAACTGGATTGGGCATATATATAGCAACACTATTCACTCAAAAAAAAGAGGAGAGAAAAAACCCTAACCATTGCAGCCGCCACCCATCAGCTTCTTGACACCTTCATCATCACACAAACTTCATAAACTCACCCATAAATCAAACCACACAAACTCACTAAGCCATTTCCAATCTCACTCATTTCCTATCTGAAGCCCACACGCTATCCATATTTCCTCTCAGACTCACCATTTTTTCGATCCATCTCAGAAACCGAAACCAAACCCAGACGCGAACCTCTTATTCCATTCCTTCCATTTTCGACGGCAACCCCTAACCACAAGCACAACACAGCTTAATCCTAAATCCTAAAATAGATTCAGAACCAGGATTGAGGCTGAGAAGATAGAGTTGACGAAGAGGAGGAGCGACTCGTGAAGAGTGTGTTTGTAACGTCATTTTAATTTCACCTCGTTTCCGTCTTTGGATCTCACTCTGTGTTTGAGCTTCGACAAAGGTAGTTTTAATGTTCATACCGTTTTCAGCTTGCTTTGAATGCACTGTGTTTTGATGGGTTCATGACCCGTTTTTGTTGTCCAAGGAGTTCTTTCTGAGGCGATGGGCTTTGGGTCCCATGGGACCCTCACCATCATTTACATATCGCGTTTGTATTCCAAACCCACCATACTTCCTATTTAATTTTATTTTATTAGTATGTATATTATTATTATTTATTATTTCTATTATAGTTTATATGTAAATATATTGTAGTTTGTTAAGTTGTATATATATATATATATATATATATATATATATATATATATATATATATATATATATATATATATATATATATATATATATATATATATATATATATATATATATATATATATATATATATATATATATATATATATATATATATATATATATATATATATATATATATATATATATATATATATATATATATATATATATATATATATATATATATATATATATATTGCTATTTCTTTTTAAAAAGGTTTTGTTAATATTCTTTTTGTTAACTTTTGCTTATATTTTATTTAGAAATTTGTTATTATATATTTTATTCATAACTTTATTTTTTTTATGTAGAGTTATATTTTATTTTCCTTTTAAGTTGGATTTCATTTTGCATTTGTTATTGGGTATTTTTTGCCTTTTGGGTCGATGACGGGACCTCCGTAAACCGTTATTAAGTCAAACCATTGATAAATGACGTTGGATCTGAGACCATTTCTTTTCAACGCTTTTTCTCCTAAGACCTCGGTCCCGTACCGAGTGTATCTTCAAAAACATTGACAAACCATCTTCAAAATCCAATTATCTTTGTATTGAATTAAAAAGAGGGGATTAAGTGTAGACTTTCTTCCTCTCCGAGCGTAGGGATGCCCACTGTAGTGAGGGTGGTTTCGACACTCGTCTTTCAATACGAAGACGTTTCCCATCCATTTTCAAATCTCATCTCCTTAAAATCAATTCCTTGTATTGAATTAAAAAGAGAGGATTGGGTGTAGACCTCTTCTTCTTCGAGCGTTGGGATACCCACTGTAGTGAGGGTGGTTTCGACGCTCGTCTTTCAATACGAAGACGTTTCCATACCATCTCTCCTAAAACCTCGGTCTCGTACCGAGTCCTTTTTTCAAACCATAATAATTTGATTTCTCTTTGTATCGAATTAAAGAGAGAAGATTGGGTGTAGACCTCTTCTTCTCCGAGTGTTGGGATGCCCACTGTAGTGAGGGTGGTCTCGATACTCGTCTTTCGATACGAGGACGCGACTTTATCCACCATCTCGCTTTCACAACTTCCTTCCACAATTTTCACACCTAAAACCTCGGTCCTGTACCGAGTGCATTTTCAAATCATTTTCGTAACAAATACTTGAATGGTCGTGGAGTGGTTAGGCGTAGGCCTTCTCCTATCCCGAGTGCTGACGTTTACCGTAGGGTTCTCTGTCGCAAAGCACTTACCATTCAAAACCAAAAACATCTTTAATAAGAGAACGAAGTTCTCTTTGCATTGAATTAAAGAGAGAGGATTGGGTGTAGACCTCTTCTTCTCCGAGCATAGGGATGCCCACTGTAGTGAGGGTGGTTTCGACGCTCGTCTTTCAATACGAAGACGCCTTGTTCGCCACACCCTTTTATAACAAAAACTTTGAGATAAAGAATTGGGTACTACCTGTAGGGGGTACTATCCGAGGACCTATCTCGCCCCAAAAACAATCTCAGCCAATCAAACATGATACCTTGCCTCGCATGGCGAAAACCAACCTTTCAAACAAGATATGTTACGTCTGTTCTACCGCAAACAGGTACGCATAAGTCTCCAAACGAGCGAGCAGCAAAACACCTAAAATGCTAGAACGCGCATGATAACATCATCTATAAAAACATCAACAAACCGTAGGCCGAACTACGGCTGCTCTGATTCTTTACTTCTTCAAGTAAAGATACGTAGGCACAAGGGCCACAATCCTTGCCGAGCACATTACCCCATATATCTGTAGTTCCCCGAACTACGTCGACTCTGACTTTCTCATGTCTATTGAGAATACGTAGGCATAGGACTGCGAAGTCCTACCGAGTCTGTTCTTTCTCTTTTCTTCCCCGTTCTCTCTTTCCTCCTAACTTTCTTGTTTCTAACCCTTCTTTTACCCCGTGGAACACTTCTTATAGCATAATGTTTAAGCAAATAAATTCACACATCGACAAGCAAAAGGTTCCCATCGAGTACGATGGATGCGAGGGGTGCTAATACCTTCCCCTCGCATAACCGGCTTCCGAACCCGTTCTTGGTTGCAAGACCATCTTTTCCATTATTTTCTTAAGGTTTTCTCGATATTTTCCTTTCCCCTCATGGGATAAATAAAGTTCGGTGGCGACTCTTCTGTCTATCTTTTTCGCCTCCCCGTCGTTGCGCGACGCATTTTTCGAGTAGCGACAGCTGGCGACTCTGTTGGGGACGCCCTAGCAAGCCAAGCCTATTTTGTTTATCGTGTTTGTGTTTTTACTTGTTTTATTTATTTATGCTTTATTCTCTAACTTGTTGGGTTCATTTGGTTTGGTTTGTGAGGATAAAGCTTTTTACCCGAGCTTTCGAGTATGCACTAAGTTAGGAGGTGGTTTCTTTCTGATTTGCGAGACTTAGGACTCGTTGAGTTGGATCGAATTCCACCGCTCAGATGAGACCCCGTTGGGATAATGATGTCTTATGTGTAGTCGTGATGGCGTTCTTATTTCCAACTTGGGAGTCCGCGATTCTGAGGACCTTTTGTAGAACCCTATTCCGAAGGTTGCTACAACATAACTCTGTGTTCATCCTTTTGAAAGGATTACCGTCTTACGAGTAGTCGTTATGATGGGAAACTTTTGAGGGTTAGTACATGGGACTTTGTTTGAAAAGCCTTTGGAATACCCTTTTGTACACCAGTAGATTGCCCACTCGTTGGGGAAGATACCTTTTTGATGTTGTCTTGCAGGATTTGTGACTTTGATCTTGATGTGTTCTATTATCATATGCACTCATAAAACATTGCATTGCATATCATTTTGCATACCAAGAGACTTAAGAAGCTATGATTATCTCAGGTATTGGTGAACTCAATGGCTGATCTAAGAAAGAGAAGCACAAATTCCATAAAGTTTAGGGAACCGAAGTTGGAATCAATTCAAGACCTTCTGATTAACGTGCCGAAAGTTATCAAGATCAACTTTCAAGGGAAACATGGGAAATTGCTTGATCTTCTCCACTCTAGAGTTGATACTTGGGCCTTGTATGCTATGGCTCAATTTTATGATGCGCCTCTCTGGTGCTTCACTTTTCAAGACTACCAGTTGGCTCCCACCTTGGAAGAATATTCTCACATTTTGAATATTAAGATTAAGGATCAACCTGTCTATACTGGTTTGGAAGAAGAACCAAAGCCTGCTGTCATTGCTCTCGCTCTTCATATGACCAAAGAAGAAGTCAAGAAGGGTCTAACCAGTAAAGGGGGTGTTCAGGGTTTTCCATTGAAGTTTCTGCTAGAAAAGGCTGCTCAGTACAAGGTTGATGAAGATTGGGAAAAGTTCGGTATAAGCGTTGCTCTAATGATTTATGGGATTGTCCTCTTTCCAAATGTGGACAATTTCATAGACATCACTGCCATCATTCTCTTCATGCAGAAGAATCCCATCCCTACACTCCTTGCCGATGTTTATCACTCTATTCATTAGAGGAGTGAAAAGAAGGCGGGAATGATCCAATGCTGCTCTCACCTACTATACAAGTGGTATGCTTCTCATTTGCCCAAGAAAGGGTCGTTCATGGAAAACAAGAAGGAATTAAAATGGTCTCAACGCATCATGTCTCTGGAAGCTAGTGATATTGCTTGGTACTCTCATGAGTACTATGATGTGGAAATCATTTTTAGTTGTGGAGAATTCAGTAATGTACCTTTGATCGGTAGGGCCGGTTGTATTAACTATAACCCAGTCATGGCATTACGTCAGTTGGGCTATGCTATGGAGGGCGAGCCCGAAGCAGAGAAGGTTCAGAGTTTCTTTTTGCTAGCCACATCAGAGGACCCTGCCTTTGTCAGGAAGATTGCTAAGGCTTGGGGCAAGATTCATACAAAGGGGAGGAAGGAATTAAAAGCGAAGAATTGTGTGGCAAAGGAGCCATACAACTAGTGGTTACTAGCTAGAGTAGATGAAAGGTCGTTACCATTTCCCTTAGAGCCCTCTATGCGAGAAACACCTCCTGCTCCCACTCATGTATCCATAGAAGAATATGAAAAACTGAAGCTAATAGTGGAGAGATTGACTAAGGAGAATCAGGACCTTCAGAATGAAGTCCACCAAGCAAATGTGGAGAGCGGTCAGTACAAAAGAAAGGTGGAGTTTGAACAGGATCAAGCGGCTGAGAGTAGCAAGAAGCTAAAATTAGAAACGGATCTGAGAGTCAGGTACCAACAGGGTTACGAAGGGGCTGATGCATCATTAACAACTCTCCGACAATGCTTAAAGGACACCAAAGCTTCTTGTGATAGGGCATGGCACTTCTTTGAGATAGCCTCTGCCGAAAAGAAGGAAATACGAGAGAATCTTGAGGCTGATACTGGGGATCTTGAAGAACGACTGAGAAATGCCTTGACCCTAGTGGAAAATGAACGAAGACTCAAAGAGGAGGCATTGAAAGATTCATATGTCACATCTGACCTGTGGAATAACAAATGTCAAGAATTGGAAACTGCCCAAGAAACAACCCTTCTGTGGAGGAATCGTTTCGAGGCTTTGCAAAGAGATAGTGCGCAGTGGCTCGAGAAGGAGGCTCAGCTCAATGAGTTGTTGGACACCCATGTGGATTCTATTTGTTATTACCAGTCGACTCTAGATATGTGTCGTGCTAGGTACAACAATTTGGTGGAGCATTGCAACCTCATGATCCGTGATATCCCATGGAGGTTGGAAAGCGCCATTCAAGACTTGGAAGGAAATGATATCCCCCCTTCTGTTCACCACTTTATCCAGCTCTGCGACCAAATGGTTAGGAGGTTCATGTTCGAGACGAAGAAGCTTGAAGAGCGTCTCCAAAAGGAGAAATTCTAGTTTTTAGTACTCTTGATTTTCAGTTATTCAGTATTTTCCTTGTAATGAGAATTGTTATCCGGCTTAGTCAGCAAATGCTTGTATTGAATCTTCCCGAATTAATGAGAATTTGCTTTTGGTCTAATTGTGTTTTCTTTATTATTTGTTCATTCTCAATTCTATAATATCGGTTATAATCATAGGTTTTGAAAGTCTCTTGAGCATTTGTATGAACTTGCGCATCATTTTGCATTCCCTGAAACCCGACCTCACACCGCTTGCCATTTCAGAGAGAAAGAGAGAGAAAGAGAAAGAGCAAGCTGACTTCTCAACACTCCTAAAACACGCGGGGAAATCAGCAGAGAATTATGGATCAGGTTCAAGCCGAGCTTTTGGAGTTTCGTGAGAGGATGACGCAATTCATGGAGATGATGCAGGGGGTGGCCAACGGACAAGACCAGCTTAGGACTTTGGTTCAACCTTTAGTGGCTCAAGTGGATGGGAGTGGTGTTTTGCATGGGGGGGGTTGCTGCTATTCCCCCTCCTGTTAATGGTGGAACCTCGCAAGTCATCGGTGGCCCAACTGTAGTCAACCTTCCGGGCGGAAGAGAACAAACCGGAATTCCTATCCCAGTTATGGCAGGCGTCATACCTACTAGCGTGAATCATCAGTGGGACCAAGATGAACAGGATGATATCTTCTCCATGAGAGACCTTGGGGGAGGATTACGATCCGACACTAATAGAAGGTTCGATGAGATAGAAGAAAAGATGAAGAGCATTCTTGAAAACCAGAACACTATGGGACTTGACATGTCCAATCTGGGATTGATTCCGGGACTTAGGATTCCTCCAAAGTTCAAAGTACCAGATTTCGATAAATACAAAGGAACAGTGTGTCCAAAGGTGCATATCCGCTCCTATTTCCGAAGGATGTCGGCATACTCCAATGATGAGAAGTTGCTTATGCACTTCTTCCAAGATAGCCTGTCAGGGCCTTCCCTAGAATGGTACATGGGTTTGGAACCTGTCAATATCCGGAGCTGGAAGGATTTAGCAGAAGCTTTTGTCCGACACTATCAGTACAATAGCGACTTGGCACCTAATCGAGTGCAGCTGCAGAATTTATCCCAAAGGAGTAATGAGTGTTTTAAAGAATACGCTCAAAGGTGGCGGGAGCTTGCCGCCAGAGTTCAACCTCCCATGGTGGAAAGAGAGCTAATCGATCTATTTGTGGGAACATTGCCTGGAATCTACTACGAGAAGCTGGTGAGTAACATGTCAGGAAGCTTTTCAGATTTGATTATCACCGGCGAAAGAGTTGAAAACGGTATAAAAATGGGGAAATTCAAGCAGCGGAAGGGACCTCATCTGGAGGTGGAAGGAAGTTTTTTGGTGCGAGGAAAAAGGATAATGAAACAAATGCAGTGTACGGCTTTAACAACCGAAAAAGATACTTGGATCAGCGTCAGCAGCGACCGTATTACCAGCAACCGTCACAAGTAGCAAGTATTGCCATCCCAGCGACACAGCCTCCGCAACAACAACCACGTCAACAACAGCAACAACGACCTCAACAACAGAATTATGCACCGAGACAGTTCCAAGATAGGAGAAAGGTGGCGGAAAGACACTTCGACATACCGCCAATGCCCTACGCTCAGTTACTACAACACTTAATTCAACTGCAGTTGGTCCAGAAAAGGACAATGGCACCTCTAACTGGGCAACCACCTCCTGGATATGACGCCAACGCTAGGTGTGAATTCCACTCTGGCGCCCCCGACCACAGTATTGACAACTGTAAAGCCTTCAAACATAAGGTACAAGACCTTATTGATAGTAAAGCTATCAATTTCAATCAGGATGCGCCAAACGTGGATCGAAATCCCATGCCTAACCATGGTAGGGGTGGTGGCGTGAACGCTATTGACAGTGAGGAAAGCCTGAACTTGGTGTCCAAAGTAGAGGATCTGAAGACGCCGTTAGGTTTCGTGAAGAGCAAGTTGTTAGAAGGAGGGGTATTCCCAGGTTGTGGAAAGGATTGTGAAGACTGTATGATCTGTCCAGAAGGATGTCGGAACCTGAGGAACCATATACAGCACATGATGGATGACGGTTTGTTGCAATTTGATAGAATCTGTGAGAAAAATGTTGAAGAGGTAGTCATCAAAGATAAGGATGAGGTGGCCACCATATCCATCCCATACAAAACAATTACAATTTCCGCGCCTCCGACGAGGCCCACTATTATATTCACAAAGGCAGGGCCCGTACCCTATGAAAGTTCTAAAGCAATTCCTTGGAACTATGGGGCCGAGGTCTACTGCAATGGTCAAAAGCAGGAATTGAGGGGTTCACCGTTGGATTCCGTTGATAATTTGGTGGGAACTGGAGGAATGACTCGAAGTGGGAGAGTATTTGCACCACCCGAAATAAACGCGGAAAAGATCGACAAGGGTAAAGGAAAGAGGGTGGAAGAGAATTCTCAGGCCAGAGAAAAGGAAACTTTGCTGAAGGACGCGGAGGAATTCATGCGCTTGATAAGGAAAAGTAACTACAAAATTGTGGATCATTTATAGCAAACTCCTTCAAAGATTTCTATCTTGTCATTGCTGTTATGTTCTGAGGCTCACAGGAATGCTTTGCTAAGAGTTTTGGATAATGCTTATGTACCTCAAGAGATATCCGTTAATCAGTTGGAAGGCGTGGTGGCCCATGTCAATGCAGGTAACGGGTTGGGGTTCACTGACCGCGATTTGACACCAAAAGGAAGGAACCACAACTTGGCTCTGCATATTTCACTTGAATGCCGAGGAACAGTGATGTCACATGTACTTGTTGATACAGGGTCGTCTTTGAATGTGTTGCCAAAGAAAGCATTGATAAAGATCGATCATCAGGGTCTTTATTGTACGCCCAGTGATTTGGTTGTACGGGCTTTCGATGGAACCCGAAGATCTGTCTTTGGGGAGATAACTCTGCCTATCCAAGTAGGCCCAGAGGTGTTTGAAGCAGTTTTCTACATCATGGATATCCAGCCTGCTTATAGCTGTCTTTTGGTCGGCCTTGGATACACTTAGCAGGCGCTGTAACATCAACTTTGCACCAGAAATTGAAATATATGGTGGGTGGGAATATTGTGACTGTTTGTGGAGAAGAAGACATCATGGTGAGCCATCTGTCTTCATTCAAATATGTGGAAGTCGACGGCGAAATTCAAGAAACACTGTGCCAGGCCTTTGAGACTGTCCAAATCAAGGAGAAGGCGCCGATCGAGGTCAAGGCTCCAGAAGTTGCCATGTCATCGTACAAGGAAGCACGGGCCGTGGTGGAATCCGGATCAACACAAGGATGGGGACAGGTGATAAGCGTCCCGAACAAGCAAGATAAGTTCGGATTGGGATACAGTCCACATGGATCATCTTCACAAAGCGCTCCACGCTACAAAGGTCATGTCCAATTTACTAGCAGTGGAGTCATTTCCGATCGAATCAATGCCATATCAGACGAGGAAGGAGACAGCGGCTGCGATATGGAGGCGTGGATCCAGCCATGCATCCCCGGCCAGGGCTTGAAGAATTGGAGCATGGAGGAAGTTATCACAGTGACTTATGAAGAGTAATTGTTTTGTCCTGATTAATGTACTTCCATATGCTTTGCCCAAGGCATAATGGACTTTATTTGTAGGGCCCTATCTTTTATGCATGTGAACAATCTTTTATCATCAATTAAAAGGCATCTTTTCATTCAAATCTTTGTGATCCTTGTTGTTCTTGTTTCTATCTTTAACAATAAAATGGCAATGTGGTTTGTGTTTTTGTTTGCATATCATTTAAATGCATAAAATCATCATCATCGCAGGTTACACACCTCAGATGCCACCGATTCAGATTCGTCTATGACTCGGTATGACTTTGACAATCCGATCTTTCAAGCTGAAGAAGAGATCGAAGAAAATGAAGACCTGCCCGAGGAGCTTGCCAGATTACTAAGACAAGAGGAGAAGGTTATCCTGCCTCATCAGGAGGAAGTTGAGGTTATCAACCTGGGGACAGAAGAAGATAAGAAGGAGGTCAGAGTAGGGGCTACGCTGCAAAATAATGTCAAGCAACGATTGGTTGAGTTACTCCAAAAGTACAAGGATGTTTTTGCTTGGTCATATGAGGATATGCCAGGACTCGACACAGATATCGTGGTTCATCGTCTGCCTCTTCGTGAAGAATGTCCTCCTGTCAAACAGAAATTGAGAAGAACAAGGCCAGACATGGCAGTGAAGATCAAGGAAGAAGTTCAGAAACAGTTAGATGCCGGATTTCTTGCTGTGGCCAACTACCCTCCTTGGGTCGCTAACATCGTGCTCGTGCCTAAAAAGGACGGCAAAGTTAGGATGTGTGTTGATTATAGGGACCTGAATAGAGCAAGCCCAAAGGATGATTTCCCGCTTCCCCATATTGACGTGCTTGTTGATAACACCGCGCAATTCTCAGTGTTTTCCTTCATGGACGGCTTTTCCGGATACAATCAAATTAAGATGGCGCCGGAGGATATGGAGAAAACGACTTTTATCACACCTTGGGGGACTTTTTGATATAAAGTAATGCCTTTCGGGTTGAAGAACGCAGGGGCAACTTATCAACGAGCAATGGTCACACTCTTTCACGACATGATGCATCACGAAATCGAAGTTTATGTCGACGATATGATTGCAAAGTCCCAAACGGAGGAGGGGCACCTGGTAAATCTTCTAAAATTGTTTGAGAGGTTGAGGAAGTTCAAATTGAGGTTGAATCCAAGTAAATGTACTTTCGGTGTACGGTCAGGAAAGCTGTTGGGGTTCATCGTTAGTAAGAAAGGTATTGAGGTTGATCCCGCGAAGATCAAGGCAATTCAGGAAATGTCAGCACCATAGACCGAGAAGCAGGTTCGTGGTTTCTTAGGTATATTGAACTATATTGCAAGGTTCATATCTCACCTCATCGCCACTTGTGAGCCATTGTTTAAACTTCTAAAGAAGGATCAGGCGGTCGTTTGGAACGAGAATTGCCAGAAGGCGTTTGAGAAAATAAAGGAATATCTACAAGTGCCTCCAATACTGATGCCCCCGGTGGTTGGAAGACCGTTGATAATGTACTTAACAGTTCTTGAGAATTCCATGGGTTGTGTTCTCGGTAAGCACGACGAGACTGGAAGAAAGGAGCACGCAATTTACTACTTGAGTAAAAAATTCACCGACTGTGAATCCAGATATTCAATGTTAGAAAAGACTTGTTGCGCATTCGCTTGGGCCGCCAAGCGCCTAAGACAGTATATGCTAAACCACACAACCATGTTAATTTCAAAGATGGATCCAATTAAGTATGTGTTCGAAAAGCAGGCACTATCAGGAAGGATTGCTAGGTGGCAGATGATTCTGACAGAATATGATATTCAATATGTATCTCAAAAAGCTATTAAAGGTAGTGTTCTGTCAGAACACCTTGCAGAGCAGCCAGTCGATGATTATCAGCCAATGAAGTTTGACTTTCCTGACGAAGACATTATGTACTTGAAAATGAAAGATTGCGATGAGCCGTTGCCGGACGAGGGACCGGAATTGGGTTCCCAGTGGAAGTTGATCTTTGACGGCGCTGTTAACTCCTACGGTAGTGGGATTGGGGCAATCATTACAACTCCCCATGGTTCCCATATACCATTCACCGCAAGGTTAACATTCCCATGCACCAATAACGAGGCCGAGTACGAAGCATGTATCATGGGTATTGAAGAAGCAATCGATTTGAGAATCAAGAACCTTGATATCTATGGAGATTCAGCCTTAGTGGTCAACCAAATCAAGGGGGAGTGGGAAACGCGCCAGCCAAATTTGATCCCATATATGAACTACGCAAGAAGGTTGTTATCTTTCTTCGATCGAGTAGAGCTTCACCATGTGCCAAGAGCAGAAAATCAGATGGCCGATGCTTTGACTACTTTGTCCTCAATGTACAAAGTTAACTTCTGGAACGATGCTCCGATAATTGTCATTTCACGGCTCGATAGACCAGCATTTGTGTTCCCAATAGATGAAGCTCCTGATGGTAAACCATGGTTTTATGACATCCAGAACTTTCTTAAGAACCAAGAGTATCCGCCTGGGGCATCTACCCAAGATAAGAAGACTTTGAGAAGATTGTCCGGCAATTTCTATCTGAATCCAGACGGTGCGCTCTATCGTAGAAACCATGACTTAGTGCTACTAAGATGTGTGGACGAAAAAGAAGCAAATTTGCTTATGGAAGAGGTCCACGAAGGTGCTTACGGAACACATGCAGGTGGACATGCCATGTCTCGGAAGTTGTTAAGGGCAGGGTATTATTGGTTAACTATGGAGTCAGATTGCTTCAAGTACGCCAAGAAATGCCACAAATGTCAAATTTATGCTGACAAGATTCATGTACCGCCGTGTCCTTTGAATGTCATGACATCACCATGGCCTTTTTCCATGTGAGGCATTGATATGATTGGAAAGATCGAGCCGACCGCATCCAATGGGCACCGTTTTATCTTAGTAGCTATCGACTATTTCACTAAATGGGTCGAAGCAGCTTCTTACGCCAATGTCACGAAGCAAGTCGTAGCCCGATTCATCAAAAGGGACATCATCTGTCGATATGGAATACCTGAGAGGATCATTACTGATAATGGTTCTAATCTGAATAACAAGATGATGAAGGAACTATGCCAGAGTTTCAAAATCGAGCATCACAATTCTTCTCCCTATCGCCCGAAAATGAATGGCGCCGTGGAAGCGGCCAACAAGAACATTAAGAAGATAGTACAGAAGATGGTGGTAACTTATAAGGATTGGCACGAGATGTTGCCCTTTGCTTTACATGGATATCGCACTTCGGTGCGTACTTCAACTGGGGCAACTCCTTTCTCGTTGGTATATGGCATGGAAGTTGTCCTGCCATTGGAGGTCGAGATCCCTTCTTTGAGAGTACTGGCGGATGTCAAACTAGATGAAGCAGAATGGGTGAAGAACAGGTTAAATCAACTCAGTTTGATGGATGAGAAAAGATTGGCGTCTCTCGCATACGGTCGTTTGTATCAGAAGAGGATGAAGAGCGCCTATGATAAAAAGATACGTCCTCGGAGCTTTCAGGTAGGCGACTTGGTGTTGAAGCGAATTCTCCCCCCACAGAACGATCACAGAGGCAAATGGACTCCCAACTACGAAGGGCCATATGTTGTAAGAAAGGTGTTCTCCGGAGGAGCCTTGCTACTTTCAACTATGGATGGAGAAGATTTTACATCCCCTGTGAACGCAGACGCAGTCAAAAAATACTTTGCTTAAGACAAACCCGCTGGAAAGAAAAAGAATATCCAGGCAAAAATGGGGCATCCTGGCGAACCATAAAAGGATAGGTTCGGGCAAAAGTTAGGGATACAAGAAAAATGTGAACCCGCAAAGTTGAAAACCTGAAAGGGCAACTTTGGCAAAAAATGGGTATCCTGGTGAATCGAAAACCCGCAAGGGCGATTCAGGCAAAAATTAGGGATTTTAAAGCAAATGACTGCGGCCTGCGTATTGATCATCACAAGCATAGTGGATTCTAGGGAGAACTCGAAGATCGACCATTCAAATCAGTCTCTTCAGAAGTTAAAGTATCGGAAAGTGTCAAAGCCACGCGAGTCATGGATGAGTCGTCACATGGTGTTTGTCTGTACCACATTGCCGACATTTTTGTATATTTTCCTTGCGATTGTCTTTTTGCGCAGCTTTCTCTTTTCAGGAGTTGCATCCGATGTAAAGTTGCCTATTTTCCGGCCCTTTATCAATAAAGTATACTATTCAGAAAAGCTTTTGTTCTGGTTTTAACTTTTTACCGTTTTGTTTGCAAAAGACGCCTGATATTTTTGATGAAAAACCTTGCATACATAAACTTGTGGGCTTTGCTAACTATTAATCAAGATATTTGTTTAAATAAAGACATAAGTGATAATTTGGTGCTGGCTGTACATCACATTTGTCTATTTGTGTTTTTCTTTCCCCAAGCAGAGGTTGATACTGGTCCCCTCCTTATCTAATCCACGGCCAAGTCGGTAGAGTTGGTTTTCTTCCCCACATAGTGGAATCGGCTCAAAGAGGGTTCATCTCCATCCCCAGCGGGGATAGTACGGGATAAATTCCCAATAAGTCTTATTCAACATCCCTAGCAGATGGTGGATTCAATCGACGGCAGAAGAGAGTTATTCCTCAGTAATAAGCTGTGTTTTCCCGGAAGAGTTAATCTGGCTGATCGTTCACGGTTGATTTCCCCGGCAGAGCGGAGTTGTTGTCTCCAGCCAAGTTGTTTGCTTCCCGGAAGAGTTGTAGGCTGATAGGCCATCCGGGACGTTTACCGCAGCAAAGTTTGATTTGGATCCCCGACAAAGTGGTTTTGTTCTTAAACGAAGCAGTTTTACCCAGAAGTTTTTATCGGAAGCCATCCAGGGCTTGTATTCCCCAGCATGAGTTTGTTTGCGCTAGGCGTGCCTAGCTCTGACACAACGGAGTCGGCTCTTTCTCTTTAGCATTTATTTTTCTAAATTGGTTCATTGGCATCTACATACATGCATAACATCTACCCAAACGCGAAGAATTTCCGTTTCGTATGGAGCATTTCGTCATATCCAAACATATGCATGTGAAACATAAGCTGAGTCGTTACCCTTTTGTTTCAAGTGAATCCCGCAGATGACTAGTATCTTCGCCCGTGTGTTGGTTAGACCCCAGCTCATGCTGTCTCCCCAGCGGATTTCTTTTGTGATTGTCACCAAAGGATGGTCTTAAATTCGTTCGAATCTCGTTGCTCGCTTATATTTAGCGAAGGTTTGACGGCGATGTCAATAATCTGACTCTTCAACGGCGATGTTGAGAAGTTTGTTTTGACGGCGATGTCAAGTGATTTGATTCTTCAACGGCGATGTTGAGAAGTTTGTTTTGACGGCGATGTCAAGTGATTTGATTCTTCAACGGCGATGTTGAGAAGTTTTGTTTTGACGGCGATGTCAAGTGATTTGATTCTTCAACGGCGATGTTGAAAGTTTGTTCTGACGGCGATGTCAGATGATTTAGTTTTTCAGCGGCGATATTGAAAGTTTGTTTTGACGGCGATGTCAAAAGTGATTGTATCCTTCAGCGGCGATGTTGAAAGTTTGTTCCTGACGGCAATGTCAGATGGCTTAGTTCTTCAACGGCGATGTCAAAAGTAATTGTACTCTTCAGCGGTGATGTTGAAAATTTGTTTTGACGGCGATGTCAAAAGTAATTATATCTTTGAATTTAATGGCTGTTCGTATTTAACGGAAAAATTGACGGCGAGGTCAAACCATTCTGAGGATTGACGGCGAAGTCAGAAGACGATTTTGAAAAAAAAAAAATTTTGACGGCGAAGTCAGAAAATATTGTAGATTTGACGGCGAAGTCAGAAGACGATTTTGAAAAAAAAAATTTTGACGGCGAAGTCAGAAAATATTGTAAATTGGACGGTGAGGTCAGAAGATTATTTTGAAGAGCTGACGGCGAAGTCAGGGGCTTTACCAAAGTTCTGTGAAAAAATTGACGGCGAAGTCAGAAAATATTGAGGACCGACGATAAAGTCAGTTGATTTATAATTTTGACGCTGAAAGCTGACGGCAAGGTCAGACATTCTACTTAATATGGGTGCCTGGCGGCGATGTCAGAAGTTCGTTTCGCGGTTGTCAAATTTCCGGGTCCTTGGGTATTCAACCGTCTTTTACCTTGATTGTATGAAAGTCGCTTACCTTTCATCCCTTCAGGCCCAAACCGTTTGAATAGGGGCAGCTGTTGTACCCCAAAATTTGACCGACCTCTCTGGCTTATGTTTTATTTCATTGCATCAGCATATACATAAGCATTGCATTGCATAGCATTTTGCATTTCACAGGGGATCAAGAAATGTGTGTCTAACAAAAATTACCAATGGTTTTTAACCTGATCAAGGAGGTTATATTCAAGTCACCAAGTGGTTACCCTTATCAGAGACAAGTCAAGGTCCTTGAAGACAAACAGATAAGCATATGTGGTTGTCAGGGGCAGAAAAATCAAAAAAAATATATGTTGCTTCCATCATAAGATTGAGCTGAATTGGATAGGTTTTGGTTGGGGTTCATTAAGTAGGAATGAGTGAAGTATATGTCGAAGTCCAGGTTTGACTTAATTCATCAGCAAGAAAGGGATCTATTTTGTTATCAAGGTCATGGTGCATTGATTTAAATGGTGTGTGACTAAAGCCCCAACCAGGGTTATGTGCAGTGTACCGAAGTTCATTTCTCAAGTCATAATATTTTGATTTTTCAAGAAGTGTTCCATGAAGGTTTTAACTCATCATGTTTTCAAATGGCAAACATCAAGAATGATTTGACAATTGACTCATGATTAAGTTTGTTCTGTGACTGACTTTAATGCTCAATGACTAATTCAAAGTATCATTCAGGTCAGGGAAGATTTGAGAGTAGTTTTAATTGAGAACACGCAATTATTTGTGATTTCAATTATGATTGCTTTCTAATCAAGAAATGGAATAAGTCAGGGCATTGCAGATTTATTTCAAAGACTTATTGTATTACTAAAACCTATGATTCAAGTAATTTGCAAGAGAATCACTAAAGAATCCATTATTTTGTTTCAAGCATATTACTTGAATCCATATACGTTCATCATAAAATATCATGACCAATACAAGAAATGTTACACAAAAAACCCATGGACAATTTAAACCCATCACACATCATCAAACTCAACCAAACCCTAAAACCCAATTTTCTCATAACAACCCACATGTCAAGGTTGTGGTGAGAATTAGACCTGATGTAAAAGAGGGGGATTGTATAGCTAACAAGGTTTCTTCTGATGCCTTGTCTGTTGGGGATAGATTGCTCAAATTTGATGAAGTTTTTGATGCTAACTCTAATCAGGAAGATATTTTTCAGTCGGTGGGTGTTCCTTTGGTTCGAAATGCTTTAGCTGGTTACAACACTTCGGTTCTGTCATATGGCCAGTCTGGAAGCGGAAAGACTTATACATTGTGGGGTCCATTGAGATCCATGGCTGAGGATCCCTCGTATCGTAGCCCTCAGGGAATTGTTCCTCGCATCTTCCAAATGTTATTTTCTGAGCTTGAAAGAGAGAGACTTGTGTCTGACCAGAAACAGTTCAGCTATAAATGCCGTTGTTCTTTTCTTGAGATATACGACGATCAAATTGGGAATTTACTAAATCCAAACCAGAAGAACCTTGAGATGAAAGATGACCCCAAAAATGGACTATATTTTGAGAATCTAATTGAGGAATATGTCACATGCTATGATGATGTGGTTCAAATTCTGATCAAGGGTTTGTCAAGCAGAAAAATTGGAGCAACAAGCATAAATTCTAATAGCTCGAGATCACATATCATTTTTACTTTTGCAATTGAGTCTTTGTGTAAGGGGATCACAAAGGGTTTCAGTAGTTTAAAAGCTAGCCGAATCAGCCTTATTGATCTTGCTGGACTGGACAGGGATAGAGTTGACAATGGAAGCAGCCAATATCAATGGGAAAACGTATATGTAGAGAAATCATTATCTCAGCTTGGGCATTTAGTGGATGCTCTTACTGACAAATCTCAACCAGGAGAAAATGAAGACATTCCACGCAGTAACACTTGTTTAACTCGGTTGCTACAAGAATCACTTGGTGGAAATGCCAAACTCTCAGTAATATGTTCAATCTCCCTTGATAGCAAGAGCATTGATGAAACACTCTGCACACTCATATTTGGGGCGCAAGTAAGATCCCTTAGAAACAAGCCGATTATTAATATAATAAAGGAGGCCGATGATTTGAGTGGTAAAATCCGGCTCTTGAAGGAAGAACTTATTAGAGCAAAGGCCGATGATGTCCATAGCTCAGCTGTGAGTAAAAATAATGGATGCTTCCAAGGACAGAATGCACGAGAAAGCCTTAATCAGTTGAGAGTCAGCTTAAACCGTTCTCTACTCCTGTCCAACTTAAATAGTAATACTGATGAAGCTGCAAATATCAACGAGGATGACATAAGGCAATTACACCAGCAAATTGATGAATTAGACAGTTCATGTGAATGGAATACAAAAGACTTGTCTATTGCCAAAGATGGTGTTCAGTTTTATTCTTTTGATGAATATTATGATGCAGACACAGCCATAGGCGATAAAAATTCTGTTGGCGATAAAAATTTTGTTGGCAATAACATTTCAGCCATTTCATTCAGCAAATCTCAAATACTTGAAGAACCACCACTGTCTGAGTCTTTGAAATTCAGCAACACCAAAAGGAAAAGTGTAACTATATCGTCGAGTTATCTAGGAAGTAGGAATACTGTTGAAGAGAGTTCAGCATTTGGGGATGATGTTTTAGGAAAGTCATTGAAACAGGGTGAGCATAAGAAAGCCTCGTCGCAGTCGAACAAAGCTGATTTCTTGGAAGAAAGCCTCCAGAGGGGATTGCAGATAATTGACTATCACCAACAGAACTCGACATTGAACAAATCTTCAAGTTCCTTCTCCTTTGACCGCTTAACTTTGACACCATGTCCAGAGATTGATAAGGTTCAACCTTATGATCAAACAATACAAATTCAAATGACTCAAAGTTTAAGTCACATCCTACCATATTGTTTACTTAAGTCAGAGTTTTGAATATACACTTTGTTTTTAATCAGAACAACACAACAATGAGAAAATGGGACCACACACTTATGTTAGTAAAAATAGCAAAAACACCAGCAGCAGAAAATTCACAGCAGGTTTAGATACAAAAACGGAATAAAACAAACCATGGCAAAAAACACAACCATGATGGAGCAGAGGTCTCAGAAATTGTGGCAGAGGTTGTCTACTAAACCTAACTGGATTGGGCATATATATAGCAACACTATTCACTCAAAAAAAGGAGGAGAGAAAAAACCCTAACCATTGCAGCCGCCACCCATCAGCTTCTTGACACCTTCATCATCACACAAACTTCATAAACTCACCCAGAAATCAAACCACACAAACTCACTAAGCCATTTCCAATCTCACTCATTTCCTATCTGAAGCCCACACGCTATCCATATTTCCTCTCAGACTCACCATTTTTTTTATCCATCTCAGAAACCGAAACCAAACCCAGACGCGAACCTCTTATTCCATTCCTTCCATTTTCGACGGCAACCCCTAACCACAAGCACAACACAGCTTAATCCTAAATCCTAAAATAGATTCAGAACCAGGATTGAGGCTGAGAAGATAGAGTTGACGAAGAGGAGGAGCGACTCGTGAAGAGTGTGTTTGTAACGTCATTTTAATTTCACCTCGTTTCCGTCTTTGGATCTCACTCTGTGTTTGAGCTTCGACAAAGGTAGTTTTAATGTTCATACCGTTTTCAGCTTGCTTTGAATGCACTGTGTTTTGATGGGTTCATGACCCGTTTTTGTTGTCCAAGGAGTTCTTTCTGAGGCGATGGGCTTTGGGTCCCATGTGACCCTCACCATCATTTACATATCCCGTTTCTATTCCAAACCCACCATACTTCCTATTTAATTTTATTTTATTAGTATGTATATTATTATTATTTATTATTTCTATTATAGTTTATATGTAAATATATTGTAGTTTGTTAAGTTGTATATATATATATATATATATATATATATATTTTGCTATTTCTTTTTAAAAAGGTTTTGTTAATATTCTTTTTGTTAACTTTTGCTTATATTTTATTTAGAAATTTGTTATTATATATTTTATTCATAATTTTATTTTTTTTATGTAGAGTTATATTTTATTTTCCTTTTAAGTTGGATTTCATTTTGCATTTGTTATTGGGTATTTTTTGCCTTTTGGGTCGATGACGGGACCTCCGTAAACCGTTATTAAGTCAAACCATTGATAAATGACGTTGGATTGAGACCATTTCTTTTCAACGCTTTTTCTCCTAAGACCACGGTCCCGTACCGAGTGTATCTTCAAAAACATTGACAAACCATCTTCAAAATCCAATTATCTTTGTATTGAATTAAAAAGAGGGGATTAAGTGTAGACTTTCTTCCTCTCCGAGCATAGGGATGCCCACTGTAGTGAGGGTGGTTTCGACACTCGTCTTTCAATACGAAGACGTTTCCCATCCATTTTCAAATCTCATCTCCTTAAAATCAATTCCTTGTATTGAATTAAAAAGAGAGGATTGGGTGTAGACCTCTTCTTCTTCGAGCGTTGGGATACCCACTGTAGTGAGGGTGGTTTCGACGCTCGTCTTTCAATACGAAGACGTTTCCATACCATCTCTCCTAAAACCTCGGTCTCGTACCGAGTCCTTTTTTCAAACCATAATAATTTGATTTCTCTTTGTATCGAATTAAAGAGAGAAGATTGGGTGTAGACCTCTTCTTCTCCGAGTGTTGGGATGCCCACTGTAGTGAGGGTGGTCTCGATACTCGTCTTTCGATACGAGGACGCAACTTTATCCACCATCTCGCTTTCACAACTTCCTTCCATAATTTTCACACCTAAAACCTCGGTCCTGTACCGAGTGCATTTTCAAATCATTTTCGTAACAAATACTTGAATGGTCGTGGAGTGGTTAGGCGTAGGCCTTCTCCTATCCCGAGTGCTGACGTTTACCGTAGGGTTCTCTGTCGCAAAGCACTTACCATTCAAAACCAAAAACATCTTTAATAAGAGAACGAAGTTCTCTTTGCATTGAATTAAAGAGAGAGGATTGGGTGTAGACCTCTTCTTCTCCGAGCGTAGGGATGCCCACTGTAGTGAGGGTGGTTTCGACGCTCGTCTTTCAATACGAAGACGCCTTGTTAGCCACACCCTTTTATAACAAAAACTTTGAGATAAAGAATTGGGTACTATCTGTAGGGGGTACTATCCGAGGACCTATCTCGCCCCAAAAACAATCTCAGCCAATCAAACATGATACCTTGCCTCGCATGGCGAAAACCAACCTTTCAAACAGGATATGTTACGTCCGTTCTACCGCAAACAGGTCCGCATAAGTCTCCAAACGAGCGAGCAGCAAAACACCTAAAATGCTAGAACGCGCACGATAACATCATCTATAAAAACATCAACAAACCGTAGGCCGAACTACGGCTGCTCTGATTCTTTACTTCTTCAAGTAAAGATACGTAGGCACAAGGGCCGCAATCTTTGTCGAGCACATTACCCCATATATCTGTAGTTCCCCGAACTACGTCGACTCTGACTTTCTCATGTCTATTGAGAATACGTAGGCATAGGACTGGGAAGTCCTACCGAGTCTGTTCTTTCTCTTTTCTTCCCCGTTCTCTCTTTCCTCCTAACTTTCTTGTTTCTAACCCTTCTTTTACCCCGTGGAACACTTCTTATAGCATAATGTTTAAGCAAATAAATTCACACATCGACAAGCAAAAGGTTCTCATCGAGTACGATGGATGCGAGGGGTGTTAATACCTTCCCCTCGCATAACCGGCTTCCGAACCCGTTCTTGGTTGCAAGACCATCTTTTCCATTATTTTCTTAAGGTTTTCTCGATATTTTCCTTTCCCCTCATGGGATAAATAAAGTTCGGTGGCGACTCTTCTGTCTATCTTTTTCGCCTCCCCGTCGTTGCGCGACGCATTTTTCGAGTAGCGACACATCCCCCCAAGAGTGCTACGTATCAGAGCGACCAACAACCTTAAACGAAAAGCTACACTTTATTCCGGATTACCTGCAAGTTACCACCAATGGAGGTAACATACAACGTAAAGGGTGAGATATCAACAATATAACATAACGCATGATAAAAGTCATGTCAGAATATTATCACAGCATTATAACTCCAGCAGTTCGAAAAATATTATCAATAATTAAACCGCAACAATTCGGTATTCATAACCACAACAATTATCATCATAACTCAGTAACTCATCAAAACAACTCAACAACACAACTCAACAATGCGACTCAACTGTGCATATGCATGTGGTACCAGATTTGGGAGACAACACTCCACAACCATTTGGGAGACAACACTCCACAATAATTCGGGAGATAACACTCCACAATAATTTGGGAGACAACACTCCACAATAATTCGGGAGACAACACTCCACAATCATTATTTTTAGTCATTAAAGACACAACCGTCGCCAATCCAGGCCAAATGATATGCTATGAGATGCAACTATTATGGACTATAACACAACAACAACAACTGTGCAACAACCGTGCAACAAGGCATCACGCCTACAACCAATTATCCATAACAGAAACATCACATTTCGCATACATCATGAACTCACCACTTCAACCTGTTCATATCAGAGAACTACCAACAGTATCATTCCTACGAATAAGACTCTAACACATTTTTGTAGAGAACAATTAAAAACAACCTCGTCTCTAGAATTGAGAACTCAACAACATTTTCATGTCAGAGAACAACTGACAACATCATTACTACAAATAAGAACTCAACACAATTTCATATACCTTCATACGGGTAATATGACCACGACTTATCCACATAATCCAAGGAGAATATTATAATAACATTTTCTCAACAGTGACATAACAACTTCATATGCATCAAGTATTCATCATTTCAATCTGTTCATGTAGGGGAACAATAACAACATACTTTCGACAATTAAGAATTCAACACATTATCGTAAGAACAACATTACAACTTTTACTCACTAAATTAATTATAGTTCCTGAAAAGGTTCGTTAACTACGGGGCAACTAATCTTGCCTCATTAAGGGCAACCATACAACATCGTACAACATTGACGATATAACACATTCATTCCTACACAGAAAAACCTCGTCCCTAACATTTATCGGGTAGCGGGAACTATATCTATGATTCGATTCCCTACCTGAAGTCGATCAAGTAAGAGCATAATAGCAACCTTTTCTCAACAAATGGGAAATTAGCGCGTGTCGGCGCCGATTCCCAACATTACTACATAAACTAATGACATAAACACTAATGCAGGCGTAGACAAACATTAACCCTTAATATTTCTCAACCTACGGGAACATTTACTCTTAATATTGCTCAACCTACGGGAACATTACTACGGGAACTTTACCACGGGACATTTCCACGGGAATATCACTACGGGGACATTACTACGGGAACATTTCCACGGGAATATTACTACGGGAACATTTCCACGGGAATATTACTACGGGAACATTACTACGGGAACACTAATCCTTAATATTTCTTCAACTTACGGGAACATTAATCCTTAATATTTATCGATCTATAGGAACATTAATCCTTAATATTTGTCTATCTACAGGAACATTAATCCTATGATTCAATTCCCTACATGAAATCGATCATACCCACGGTTATAGAATTGAACCCCACCCTTACCTTTGGATTGAGGACAACTCTAAACTTCCGGTTCTGGTTTGCTCTCCCGGTGACTCTTCTTCAACAACCTTCAATTCTCTCCGACGGTTAATTCTTCTGTTCTTCCTTTCTCCACAGCCGCGTCCTTTTTCCTCTTTTCTCAGCCTTTTTCCTCCAATTTGGTTTTCTGAGCAGTTTATCGTTCTTTTGCTCTTTCTCCCACAACTTCTCTAATAACTCCCTGATCCCCCTTATTTCATCCACTAATAATAATAATAATAATAATAATATTACTACTATTATTAAATTATCATCATTATTAATTATATTATATTATTATCAAACTCAATGATTTAATAAATGGTTTCCTATATTTTAAGGACACCCACCAACGCTCTCAGACACACTCCCACATAAAGGCACACCAACAATTCATAAATAATTTAATTAAAATGAACGTGCGTTATAACTCTCCCCTACTTAAAAGAATTTCGTCCTCGAAATTACCTCAACCAAACAGCTCCCAACCAGACCACTTTCACCAAAGCAATTTCTTCATCTCGAAGTTGCTTCTCGTTCATCCACCTGAACTAGCAACACCTCAACAGTCAAATTACCTTTCACTTGTACACCATCCATCCGAATCAATGTACTTCTTCAACTTAGGCACATACCACATCATGTAAATTCCCACGAGTGACAGCGGTAAAACAGTCTAACCTGCTATTTTTCCCACGCTTCTGCTGCGCCACTCTGGTACAAATCACAAAACACAGTGTGCTTCCGAGATCTCAAGCTTGACCAACACCAGTTACTATCGTAACTCTCAAAACACGTCTTTCTTGGATCCTTTGGATCTTTTCAGTCGTCTCTTGCACAATCTCAGCTAGCTTCAACATAGAATAATTAATCTCACTTGTTAGGAAAAGAGCCAAATTAGTCATTCTATCCAAAATCACCCAAGTAAAATCATATCCCTCAAATTCTCCGGAAAATCCAACACAAAATCCATGGGAATACTATCCGATCTCCATTCTGGAATATTCAACGGTTGCATCGGACTCAACGGTCTCTGACGTTTATTCTTCGACTTCCAACAAGTCTAATCAGCACATACGAACTCAACCACTTATCTCTCCATCTATAGCCTTCAAAATAATTTCCTCAAATCCGGTTACATCTTCATAGCACCGGGATGGATACTCCATCTACCTCAATACTCTTATTCAATTCAATAATATCTAGAATACAACTCTATCACGACATCTCATGATACCATTTCCATTAATCTGAAAATCATCCCTTCGACTTTAATTCCTCAGATTCAACTAATCTACCAACTCAAACCAGAGTCCTGACCTTATCGAATCTCATTAGGAATACTACGAGTAAGGTCCAACATACTAAGCTAAACTTCATAAGAAGTCTCTTCACAAACTAAACTCATATCACAAAATTTATCAATCAGTCCTAACTCTTTCCACCACCATCATCAGCATATGCAAGGTTTTCCAAGTCAATGTATAAGTTTCCACGTTTTGATTTCCCCGAATGGTAATTCAATCCGAAACCATAATCCATTCCGGAGTCCCAATTATTTTCTCTGCCTCATATTCAACTCTTCCAAATCAAATAAATGCCTTAAGCTTTTGAGGTCACCAAACCTGTCAAATCTCAAACTAACTAATTGAGGCTTCCAACTCTGGCACAACCACAACAGCAACCAACTCTAAATAACTTATCAGATGATTCCTCTTATGTACTTTAAGTTCTCTTAAAGCATAACCAAAACTCGCTGAAGTTTCATGTAGCATATCAACAAGGCATCATAAACACAACAAATGGTCCTGTCGGGTTCGGCAAAATTCAACACACGATACATTTTTAATTTTCTGCTATAATTGAACCAGGTACAGGCCTCAAAACAATTTTTCCTAGAAAGAGCACCTCGTTATCTTTCCAACTCTTCGAACGGGGGTCAAAACGGACATACGGTTCAAGAGTTATGAATTTTCGAAGTTTCTCCAAAACAGAATTTTTCTGCATAAAGGCTGCTACGGGTTTGAGCATCTTCGCCCGAAAATCCGACCGATTTAATTATTTTCTTCGAAAAAAACACATACTCATTCATACCAAACATATATTAGTGATTTAGAACCGTCAAACGTGAAATCTACGACTTTCGATTCCAATCCGAATCTTAAATCCTCAAATCTCCAAAAATGCAAAAACTTACAAAAAAATCAATCAAATTCGATAAAACAGCATACTCGATCACGACCTAACATTACCCGACACAACGGTGTAATCTATTCAAAAAGTCGTCTGTAAAAACATTGATTCCGTAAAAAGCTGCGATCTCGGAATTCGACGTACGACAGCAATTTCACACCTAGAAGGTCATTCGACACATCTTCAACTCTTGGAACATTTAAAGGTATACTTATATCAATATTGCATTCCACTTCTGACTTTCTCTAATAATCACCAGGAGTCACTGTCCACCTTCAATCTACTTGACCCTGCAATCCGCTGCCTTAACACACACACACCAGACACAAGTCTCCAAGCTACTCAATCAATTTAGTTCTTTGACCGTCCAAACGGACATATAATATAGAGCTCTCAATATCAGACTAGTTTATGTAACTAAGTCGATCACAACTCCACTTCACTTCTTGGTTGTATATCACTATCTCGCCAGGAAAGTTTCTGGGCAATCACAATTAACTGGTAAACCACCAACTTCTCCACTTCCATCAACACTCACAGTTTCCATCAAAATTAAACATCTCGGCATCATCCTACACCGACTCATCAAAACAATTCTTAAACACTTAGCTTAACTCAAGACAATTCGCTGCTCACGCCATCTAAGCTTGCAAGACACGTCTATCCCATCCAACACAATCCCAACTACTATCAACAAGAGATTAAGGGTGATCAGTTCCTCAATTTGTCAATAGACAGCCGAAAATCATAATGGGGTATAAACCATCTTTACCAAACTATAAGAGCGTTCGACCACACACTGAGCTACAACTCTACACTTGCAGCATCCTGGAGAAGCACAAGCTTCTCCCCCACTTGAATCATTCTCGCTCCTGCACACAACAGTTCCACCACAAAACATGTACCGACAGTGTTTTCACACACATGTCGCATACCAGGAAATACACAACATTAAACAACTTGGCCGGACGGACCGACCTGCTCTGATACCACTATTGTAACACCCCAATCTAACCCGACGGATAATTAAGGAAAACAGAATCAGAGTGCAACAAATTTTGTAAACATGACGGTCGTAAGGGGCTGTCACGACCGTGACGGTCATGACGATCGTAAGGAAGTTGTGACGACCGTCACATCAGCAAATTCTAGGCGTTACAATTTCAACTCACAGAAACATACATTTCACAATTCCATTAAACAGCATGCATTTAGTAATGATACATAGCACAGAAGCTTGGATGAACTGTTAGAACACATATTGGTTCTTAATAATATCTCTATGTTTTGATGATAACTATTATGAAATTTTGTAATTAAGAATTATATACTCTAAAATTTGCTTGAAAGTTTTTACTGCAGATAGTAAAGGAATTAACACTCCAGAAGCAAATCAGAATTGAACACAAGAAATTAGCTAGACTCTGAAGTGCCAGATGCACCCATTAGAAGATTCTGATTGCTGCCAACAGAAGATTCTGAGCGTAGCCTCCAGAAGATTCTGAAGCAGAAGCTCCAGAAGGATCTGAAGCAGAAGCTCCAGAAGAATCTGAAGCAAGTCAGAAGCATCCGAACCAAAGAAGAATTATGTATGAAGAGTTTTTCAAAGCATAGTTACTACAGAAGATTCTGAAAGTACTAAAGCTGCCAATACTGAAGATCTGTCTCAAATATGCTCTGATCTTGAACACGCTAAAAGCACACCTGCTACAGAAGACTCTGATTCAGCAAGACTCTGATCATCATCAGAAGGATCTGATCTAATTAGACTCTGATGAATTTGCTGAAAACTGAAGAAGAAGTATTCAAAGAATATATCTGTTGGAATGATCCAAACGTCTCTTTCCTTATTTATGCTAGACACAAGAACACAGAAAAAAAGGATTTTTCTGTGCTTTCTTCTTCTAGGAAAGGTCACTTGATGTGAAGACAAAAAGGCTCAGACCTTTTGTACACTCTTCTCAACGTGAAGCTCACATTGGATCAGCTGCCTATAAAAGCAAGACTTCACCAATTTCTTCAGTTGACGTTTTTCCAAAAGAAATCAACATTCAAGCTCTCATACTATTCATATTCATTCTAAGAATTTATTTCTTTGTTCTAAATAGTTAAGTGAAAAATCACAGTTGTGATAAAGCTTTATAGAAGCAATCTTAAACACTTGTATTTGTATTACATTTGATTGTAAACCTTAAGAAGATCCAGTTAGGATCAGTAGTTCTTGAGAAGACTTTGAACAGTTGTTCTAAGTGTTAACTATTATAATCAGTTGATTTAATAGTGGATTAAGTCCTTGATTGAGAAAGGCAAATCACTCTAGGAAGGGTGGACTGGAGTAGTTGAGTTCAACGTACCAGGATAAAAATACTTGAGTTTTTATTTCTAAGTTTTTAATCTTCATACTTATTCAACCCCCCCTTCTAAGTATTATCTCACCTTCAGTTGGCATCAGAGCTCCGGTTCTGTGTATGCTACCACTTAACAGTGACAGTAAAGATCCAGAGAGAAATACTTTGATATATATTTGGTTGTTACTATGGCTGATAATACAATGTCTAACATTAACAACAAATATGAAGAAAGGGACAGAATCAGCACCAAACCCCCTATGTTTGATAGGGAGAAATTTGATTATTGGAAAGACAGAATTGACAGTTTTTTCCTTGGATATGATGCTGATTTATGGGATCTGGTCATAGATGGATATGTTCATCCCACTGATGGGAATGGCAAGAAGATAGACAGAAAATCTATGACAGATGCTCAGAAGAAAGAATTTACAAATCATCACAAGGCCAGAACAATATTGTTGAATGCAATATCTCATACTGAGTATGAAAAAATTACAAACAGGGAAACTGCATTTGACATGTTTGAATCCTTAAAGATGACTCATGAGGGAAACTCTCAAGTCAATGAAACAAAGGCTCTGGCTCTGATCCAGAAGTATGAAGCCTTCAAGATGGAAGACTCTGAATCTGTTGAAGCTATGTTCTCTAGATTTCAAATACTTACAGCTGGACTAAAGGTTCTGGACAAAGGATACTCTACTGCTGATCATGTGAAAAAGATCATCAGAAGCTTACCCACCAGATGGAGACCTATGGTGACAGTGCTGAAGATGGCTAAAGATCTGAACAAGATCTCCTTGGAGGAATTGATCAGTTCACTAAGAAGTCATGAAATAGAACTTGAGGAAGATGAACCTCAAAAGAAAGGTAAATCTGTAACTTTAAAATCTAATAAATCTGCTAAAGCATTGCAGGTAATAGAGGAAAGCTATGAAGAATCCTCATCTGAAGATGAAGATGAACTATCCATGTTGTCCAGAAGAATAAACAAACTCTGGAAGCATAAAGGAAAGAAGTTCAGAAACTTCAGGAAGCCTGACCAAAGAAAAGAATCTTCTGGACACAGAAGATCTGGCAAAAAGGAGGTTGTATGCTATGAGTGTAAAGAACCTGGACATTACAAAAATGAATGTCCAAAGGTGCTGAAAGAAAAGCCTAAAAGAAAATTTGATAAGAAGAAAAAGGTTCTGATGGCCACCTGGGATGATTCAGATACATCTGAATCTGAATCTGAGTCAGAAGAAGAATGTGCCAATGTAGCTTTGATGGAAGACATAGAAGATCAGGAGGAAGGAACTTCAGGATCTGAATCTGACTCTGACGCTGAAGAGGTAATGGCTAAACTCACTAAAGAAGAACTTATCAAAGTGTTATCAGAAGTTCTGAAAAGCTATAACAATATTAAGCTCAAATACAAGAAGCGTCAAAGAAATCTTGTATCTGAGAATAATATTCTCAAATCAGAAGTAGCTGAGCTAAATGAAAAGAACTTAAAATTGAAAAATGATTCTGAATTAGCTCAACAAAACTCTGATTCTGAAACTGAATCTGAATGCAAAAATATTTTGGAAAAATATGATTATAGCTTTCAGAAGTTTCTTGCTAAAAGCATAGACAGAAGCAAAATGGCTTCTATGATCTATGGAGATAGCAGAAATAACAGAAAAGGTATTGGATATGAATCCCCCTCTGGAAAGGATTTAAATCCAAAACCTGTTGATAAAATTATCATCAAGAAAACTCCTTTATATTCACTTTAAATTTGGTCACTTGAATGATATTGAACAAACACGCTCTGAAAAGAATATTCATGTGTTTAAATCTAAGGCTAGTCAGAATAAACCTTATGTTGAAAAACAGAAGTTTAGACAAACCTTCAGAACAACTAACCCTAAAGGACCCAAGAAGATCTGGGTACCTAAAAGTAAAATAATTCCTGTTGCAGATGTTCTTAGCAGCAAGGTCAGGACACCAATCATGGTACCTGGACTCTGGATGCTCACGACACATGACAGGAGAAAGGTCTATGTTCCAAAGCCTGGAGCTTAGATCTGGAGGTGATGTGAAGTTTGGAGGGAACCAGAAGGGCAAGATCATTGGATCTGGCACCATTGGAAATGGTAAACTTCCCTCTATTACTAATGTTTTACTTGTTGAAGGGTTAAAGCATAACTTATTGTCCATAAGTCAATTAAGTGACAATGGTTATGATATTACCTTTAATCAAAAATGTTGTAAAGCTATTAGTCAAAAGGATGGCTCTATCCTATTTAGTGGTAAGAGGAAAAACAACATTTATAAAATAAATCTTTCAGAACTTAAAGTTCATAATGTAAAATGCCTCTTGTCTGTTAATAAAGAGAAATGGGTCTGGCACAGAAGATTGGGACATATTAATATGAGACGTATATCTCAGATTAATAAACTTAATCTTGTCAGAGGACTTCCTAATCTGAAGTTCACCTCAGATGCTCTTTGTGAAGCATGCCAAAAAGGGAAGTTTTCAAAATCATCTTTTAAATCAAAAAATGTTGTTTCTACTTCCAGACCACTAGAATTACTTCATATTGATCTGTTTGGACCAGTGAAAACTGCATCCATCAGAGGCAAGAAGTATGGATTAGTCATTGTTGATGACTATAGTAGATGGACATGGGTAAAGTTCTTAAAACACAAGGATGAGTCACATTCTGTGTTCTTTGACTTCTGCAAGCAAGTCCAGAATGAAAAAGCTTTCAAAATTATAAAAGTCAGAAGTGATCATCGTGGTGAATTTGAAAATAAATATTTTGAAAAATATTTTAATGAAAATGGCATTGCTCATGATTTTTCCTGTCCTAGAACTCCACAACAAAATGGGGTTGTAGAGAGGAAAAACAGAACTTTGCAAGAAATGGCCAGAACCATGATCAATGAGACAAATCTGGCAAAACACTTTTGGGCAGAAGCAATCAACACAGCCTGTTACATTCAGAACAGAGTGTCTGTAAGACCTCTTCTGGAAAAGACTCCATATGAAATGTGGAAGAACAGAAAGCCCAACATTTCATATTTTTATCCTTTTGGATGTATTTGTTATATGTTAAATACTAAAGAAAATCTGAACAAGTTTGATTCCAAAGCACAGAAGTGTTTCATGCTTGGATATTCTGAACGCTCTAAAGGCTACAGAGTATACAACACTGAGACACAGATTGTGGAAGAATCTATTCATGTTAGATTTGATGATAAGCTTGGCAGTAAAAAGCCAAAGCAGTCTGAAAATTCTGCAGATAGAGAAGTAGTCTTCACAGACTCTGAAGTCCCAGAAGCAGACAAAGCTCAAGTGAAGGAACCAAAAGAAACGCCAGATGCTATTCCTTTAACTTCTCAGATGAACAATCTAAACATTTCTGAAGAATCAACTATTAGAGGATCATCATCCAGAATTAAAGCTTCTCATCCAGAGAATGTCATTATTGGAAAGAAGGATGATCCCATCAGAACAAGATCCTTTCTAAGATCATCTGAAGCATCATTATTTGGACTGGTGTCAGAAATTGAACCATCTTATGTAGATGAAGCTCTGCAAGACAATGATTGGATTATTGCCATGCAAGAAGAGCTAAATCAATTCACCAGAAATGATGTGTGGGATTTAGTTCAAAGACCACAGGGATTCAATATAATTGGAACAAAATGGGTCTTCAGAAATAAGCTAAATGAGAAAGGAGAAGTTGAAAGAAATAAGGCAAGGCTTGTTGCTCAAGGGTACAGTCAACAAGAAGGTATTGATTACACTGAAACTTATGCTCCAGTGGCAAGGTTAGAATCTATACGCCTTCTTATTTCATTTGTTGCACAAAATAACATCACTCTGTATCAGATGGATGTTAAAAGTGCCTTTCTAAATGGTATTATAGAAGAAGAAGTTTATGTCCACCAACCTCCTGGTTTTGAGAATTAAAAATTTCCAGATCATGTTTTCAAACTAAAGAAATCTCTATATGGTTTAAAACAAGCTCCCAGAGCTTAGTATGAGAGATTGAGCAATTTTCTTCTGGAGAAAAATTTCATCAGAGGCAAAGTGGACACAACACTCTTTTGTAAATCAATTAAGAAAGATCTTCTAATTTGTCAAATTTATGTGGATGATATAATATTTGGATCTACCAATACTATGCTGGGAAAGGAGTTTGCTAAATGTATGCAGGCAGAATTTGAAATGAGCATGATGGGAGAACTCAGATTCTTTCTAGGAATCCAAGTTAATCAAACTCCAGAGTGCACTTACATACATCAGACCAAATATCTTAAAGAACTTCTGAAGAAATTTAACATGACTGATAGTAAGCTGACAAAGATCTCATGCATCCAACTAGCTCACTTGGCAAGGAAGAGGTAAGTAAGAAAGTAGATCAGAAGCTCTACAGAGGTATGATAGGATCTCTTCTTTACTTAACTGCTTCTAGACCTGACATATTGTTCAGTGTATGCTTGTGTGCTAGATTCCAATCAGATCCTAGAGAATCACACTTGACAACTGTCAAGAGGATTCTAAGGTATCTGAAAGGTACTTCTAATGTGGGTTTGTGTTATAGAAAATCTAATGATTTCAAATTAGTTGGATTCTGTGATGTTGACTACGCTGGAGACAGAGTGGAAAGGAAAAGTACTTCTGGAAGTTGTCAATTTCTAGGAAGAAATCTAATCTCTTGGTATAGCAAGAAGCAACCCACAATTGCACTTTTAACCACAGAGGCAGAATATATTGATGCTGCTGGATGTAGCACGCAGATGTTGTGGATGAAAAGTCAGCTAGAAGATTATCAAATATTTGAAAGTAACATTTCTATCTTCTGTGATAATACTTCTGCTATGTGTTTGTCTAAGAACCCCATTCTACACTCTAAGGCAAAACATATGGAAATTAAGCATCATTTCATCAGAGACTATGTTCAGAAGGGAATCATAAATTTAGCCTTTGTTGATACAAATCATCAATGGGCAGATATTTTTACAAAACCCCTTGTTGAAGATAGATTCGAATTTATTCTGAAAAATATTGGTATGGATTTTTGTCCAGAATGATATTTGTCAGAAGCAAATTTTTACAGATGCAAAAATGCCTAATGCTCTGAAGTATTTCTTCTGATTGCTTATTTATTTTCATTATTTTTGTGAAACTCTGAACTAACAATCCTTAGAGGATCTGAACGTTGGTTAACGTTTCATTTCTCAAGAGAATTCAGAACACATGCAAGCAAACACGTGTCACTCCAAATCTGCAAAGGTGGCGTGTACACTACTGAAGAGACGTTTGAGGTGAAGTTTGAATAGTGAAAATCTTGATTTTCCCCCCAATTTGTCAGAAGCAATAAATGCTTGAAATGATTTTTATTCTTTTCATTAAATGCTTTGCTCCAACGTGCCAAATTCTGACTGTTTGTATGCCTATATGTTTTAGTATAAATACATCTCTTCTCTTCACAATCACACTTTCCACACTTCAAACATTTTATGCATTTCAATCTTCTCTTCTCTCTGCATAAAAACCCTAAGCGTGTGACAAAACCATCTTCAATGGCAACTTCATCATCAACTGCTGCACAATTTCAATCTACAATGGCTGCAGTTACCTCTGCTAACATGGGCGTAACTCCTTATACTCCACCAAAAAGAACTTTGCTCACCCCTGTTGAAAAGCTGGAAGTTCTATGTGAATCAATGGTGGAATTTGATTCACTTGCTGAGAATGGATTTGAGTTTCGTTCCATTATAGGTGCTCAAGGATGGGTGAAGTATTTTGACAGGCTTTTTAGACCAGTTTACCCCCTTCTTGTGAAAGAGTTCTGGATCCATGCTTCAGTTTACCCTAAGTTTATCTTATCTTCTGTTCTGAGCAAAGATATAATAATAACAGAAGATCTGATTAGAAAACTCATTAGCTATGAGGAAACAGATGGAGTTTCACACTTGCCAGCTGGGCGTGAAGGTGAGAAAATTACTTAGAAGGGGGGGGGGGGTTGAATAAGTATGACAAATAATCCAAGATTCAAACACAGTTATTTTTATCCTGGTTCGTTGAACTCAACTACTCCAGTCCACCCTCTCAAGAGTCATTTGCCTTTCTCAGTCAAGGACTTAATCCACTATTTAATCAAACAGATTACAATAGTAACACCTAAGAACAACTGTTCTTAGTCTTCTCAAGAGCTACTGATCCCAACTGGATCCTCTTAAGGAAAACCTTTTACAATCAATGTAAAACTATTACAAGAGTAAGAATGCTTCTAAGAAGCTATTATCACAACTGTGATATTTCTCTTAAGTTTAAGAACAATGTTACAGCAAAATAAAATATAAGAGCTTTGAGAGATTTGCTTTGATGAGTGATTTTTGCAAGTTATTTGTTACTGAAGAAGATGGAGTGGACTTCTTTATATAGGCACTTAGATCCATGAAGTCTTCTCAACGTTGAAGGTTGTACTGAAGAGCCTGGAGCCTTTTGTCTTTACATTGGAGGTTGTGCTGAAAAAGCCTGATGCCTTTTGTCTTTTACTTTGCAGAAACTTTCCTTAGAATGAAATGCACAGATAAAACCTTTTTGTTTGTGTTCTTGTGTCTAGCATAAAAGAGGAAAGAGCTGTTGAGATATGCCAACATACATATTCAAATCTTCTTCACTAAGTAAGTTCAGCTATCAACATTAGAGTCTGGATCTTCAGAATCTCCAGAGTAGAGATCTTCTAGATCTTCAGAGTCTTGGGATGTTCTTCAGATTGTGCTGAATCAGAGTATGTGCAACTTGTGTGCTTGAGCGTGTAATTCCGTCAGAGCAGAGTCTTCTATATCAGATTCTCAATACTTATGCAGCGTAGTATCTTCAGAGTCTTTTGATGACTAAGCTTCTGAACTCTCAGAGTCTTTTATTCTTTAGAGGCTTCTGCTTCAGAATCTTTAGTAGATAGCACTCAGATTCTTCTGGAGGCAGTGTTCAGATCTTCATCTAAGATGCTCTTGAACCTTTGAAGCCTTTCATAATATCATTGTTCAGATCCAAATTTGCTCTTTTAAGAATATTTTCTTTAGTACCTGTAGCAAACAGTCTAGAACAAATTTAGAGTATATAATTCTTGAATACAAAATTCATAAGTGTTATCATCAAAACATAGAGATATTACTAAGAAACAATCTGTGTTCTTACAATCTCCCCCTTTTTGATGATGACAAAACATGAGAAATTTTGTTCAATAAAAAGATATGAATTATAACTCCCCCTGAGATTAACAATCTCCCCCTGAAATAAATACTCTAATAGAAGAAAACACTTCCCTTTTTAATTAAGTATATTTCAGATTCGGAGCCTGATGCAAGAGGTTTGACTTTCAGAGTCAAATCTTGATACCAGATAATTATGACTTCCTTCAGTCAGAGCGCCTGGTTATCATCTTGCTTGAATTATCTTCCAGAGTAAAGGTATCAGAGTAAGCTATCAGAGTTGATTTAATACTCAGATTTGCTTTAAAGATCAGGTTCTGGTTGGAAAAGTCTCAGGGTAACTTCAATGAATTATGTCAGATATATCAATGTAATCTGAAAGACTTAAATTCAAAGTAAGTTAATAAAATGTCTGAATTTCAGTTTTAGTAATTGCTTATAGTTTGAACAATCGGATTCTCTTTTTCTCCCCCTTTTTGTCATAATCAAAAAGATTTTTAAAGACATAAAGATACAGAAGAAAAGAAGCATATAGAAGCAAAAACATCAACATTCAATTAAACATACCAAAGTTCACAGTCAAACAGACAGATGCCAAAACGCATAACGCAATAATAAGAAAAACCACAAAAGCAATAACATGTGCAACAACATCAAATAAAACTAAGTCTGGCGTGAGGCAATAAGGGTCAGAAGCTCTGCCATTTTAGCAGTTGACTATTCTTGCTTAGACATCCAGGTCTTGATCTCATCAGTTGTCTTTTCTTACTTGATCATCCAATCTTTTATTTCTTTGACATCATTCACAAGCTCTGTGACCACAGATGAAGAAGGAGCAGATGCAGTAGCAGCAGGGTTCTCTTCAGACTGGTTCTCTTCAGAAGCTTGTTCAACCATTTCAGATTCAGGAACCTCTGGAGGAGCAGCTTCCAGAAGCAACACAGGAGGAGGAGGAGGCATGTTCATCAGAGTTACCTTGATTAATTCTGCAAACTTAGTCTTAGCAAGCTTAGAGCATTTAGCTCTAACTTTTAAGGCAGCTTTGTTGAACATCCAGATGAAACGCTTCCAAGCAGCATTTGAAACAGTTGGATCCAAACTTGACATGCACACATCCTTAACGCGGGCATATTCAGAATCTATCTCCTTTTTGAAAATTTCAAACATAGCATTAACACATGATCCTAGATCTAACTGTTCAGACTGTTCAGAGGGATTAGGATTAGGAGTGTTAACAGGAGTAGGTTCAGATGGTGTAGGTTCAGATGGTTGTGGTTGAGGTGATGTTGGTTGAGATGTTTGGATGTCAGATTGAGGAAGTTCAGATGGTTGAGGAATGGTTTGTGTTTCAGATAAATTGGTTTCAGATGGTTGAGGGATGGTTTGGGTTTCAGATGTTTGAGTTTCAGATGGTGGAATTTCAGATGGTTGTGGTTGAGGTGGAGAGCTTGGTGGAGTATGAAACATGGAAATGTTAAGATGTTCCTTCATAGCACTTTCAGAACGTGCTTGTTTGAGTGACTCTGGTTCAAAATCAGATGAATCAGATGATTCACAATCAGAAGATTCATCTGAGTGAACAGATGTTGAAGAAATGATAATGGATTGATTGAGGGGTTCTATATCCAGAATATTGTCAGAAAGATTTGGATCTTCTGATGGAATTGGTTGTTCAGAGTGTTCAGTTTGAACAGGCTCTGGTTGGTTTGGTTCTGAGATGATTATTTCTGGTTGGAAAATTTCTAATTGGGGATTTTCTGGTTGTGAAATGTTTGAGTTTGTGGAATTTCTTATTGAATTGTTTGAGGGGGTTCAGATGTAATATGAGGTTGTGGTTCAGAGGGAATTGGTACAAAAAATGGTTGTGAAAGTACTGGTTCAGATGAGGGTGGTTCAGATGAAAGATTTGCAGATTGTTTGGGTTTTGAAGTTCTTTGTCTAAGGTTTGGAGAGAGTTGTGGTGATGAAAGGGGTGAATGAACAGTAGGTGTAGGATCAGATGTTAATACTTGATGAATAATGTCTCTAATCTCTTCCAGAGTGGCATCTCTAGAATTGATTCTGGCTTTCTTTGCTCCTTTCTTCTTCTTCCTTGGAACTTCAGATACTTTCCTTTTCTTCTGAACCGATCCTTCTTCAGCTTTCCTCTTACTACGCCTTTCCGTCATCAGATTGGGCATTTCTTCTCCTTGTTTCTGAACAAGATTAGCAGGTAGAGGAATTCCTTCCTTCAGACACTCTGCAATGTAAGTCCAGACAATACTTTTTGGTTCATCTGCACTGAACATTGGAAAGTCTTCTAAGGGTATCCTTCTGCCATTGACCTCCGCAGAGTTTATCTTCCTTAGTTTACCATTCAGCTCTGAAATGATTTTCATCCTTTTCAGATTAAGTCCATTTATCTCAGATCCAATGATGTATGACAGATCCTCTGTTATCTTTGCATTTGTCAGATGCTTTACCAGCTTGTTTTCAACAAGGATGTCTGAAATAAGTCTTCCCAGAGGTATCCAAGTTCTAACTTTCCCAGCTTTAGCTCTGACCTCTTCCCTAGTCTCTTTGACATGAGTCAGAAGATGACTGAAGATCAGATAGGGCAGATCCACCTTAACATTCTGGCTGATGCAGTACATGAAGTACAGATGCTCTGAACTCACATAGTCTGGTGAGTTGGTTGACTTTCTATGAAAGATGGTACTTATAAATATCTTTGCCCAGATCCTATAGATAGGTTTCAGATCTTTAACCTTACTTGTTGGTGTTCCAGCTACAGTGATTTCTTCATATACCTTAGCCATATCAATACGTGAAGAGGCTAGGTTTGTAACTCCATCAGATTCTGTATAACTGAACAGTTGCCTGATCAGTTTCTCAGTAATCACTATCTCCTTCCCAAGGACAGATGAGTGAATGAACTTAGGACCAGTGCTAGTGTGAATCCAGAATTCCTTTACAAGAGTTGGGTACACAGGACCCATCAATCTCTCAAAGTACTTCTCCCATCCTTGAGCTTTAATGGCAGTTGTTAGGTCAAACCCATTTTCCTTTATTGATTCAAGATCAATGAAGCTCTCACACAGAACCTCAAGATCTACTACTGGAGTAAATAGGGTGCGTTCTGGTTTCTTGTACATTATATTTTTGTTGGAGATTTTAGCAACATTTGATGTAGAAGCCATTGATGAAGAAGAAGATCTTGATTTGGGTTTAGGGTTTTTGTAGAGGTTGAAGAGAGAACAGAAACGCATAGGTGTAGTGAATGTGAAAAGTGTGAAAATAGTGTGATAGGTGGTATTTATAGAAAACTAAAAAACAAGCATTGGGCACATCAAAAGACACATACGCACGTTTGTACAACATTTAATGAAAGTAATCATTTCAAATTAAAATTATGACAATTGGGGGGAAATCCAAGAAAAATGAGATTTTCAAAGCAATACCTCAAACGTCAATTCAGTAGAGCACTTCATCTTTTCAGATACTGAGTCACACGTGTTTGCTTTGTATGTGCATCTGATGTCTCTCAAGAAATGAAACGTTTCCAACATTCAGATCTTCTGAGTTTGTTAGTTCAGAGTTTCACACAAATAAATTAATTAAAGATAAATGAACAAATAGTCAGATGAAATACTTCAGATCTTTAAACATTTTGCATCTGAGAAGTTGCCTCTGATAAATATTACTCTGGACAAAAATCCATACAAATATTTTTCAGAATGAACTTAAGTCTATCTTCAGCAAGGGGTTTTTTGAAAATATCAGCCCATTGATGATCTGTATCAACAAAGGCTAGATTTATTTCACCCTTCTGAACATAGTCTCTGATGAAGTGATGTTTAATTTCTATATGTTTAGCCTTAGAATGAAAGATTGAATTTTTTGACAAACATATAGCAGAAGTATTATCACAGAAGATAGAAAGGTTACTCTCATAGATCTGATAATCTTCTAACTGACTCTTCATCCAGAGCATCTGCGTACAACATCCAGCAGCAGCAATGTATTCTGCCTCTGTAGTTGATAGTGCAATAGTGGGTTGCTTCTTGTTGTACCATGAGATAAGATGACTTCCAAGAAACTGACAGCTTCCAGAAGTGCTTTTACGTTCAACTCTGTCTCCAGCATAATCAGCATCACAGAATCCAACTAATGAAAATTCATCAGATCTTTTGTAACACAGACCCATGTTAGTAGTACCTTTCAGATACCTTAGAATCCTCTAAACAGCTGTTAAGTGTGATTATCTAGGATCTGATTGGAATCTTGCACATAAGCAGACACTAAACAGAATATCTGGTCTAGAAGTAGTCAAGTATAGAAGAGATCCTATCATACCTCTGTAGAGTTTCTGATCTACCTTCTTACTTACCTCTTCCTTACCTAGAGTGCTTGTAGGGTGCATTGGAGTCTTTGCCATTTTACAATCAACCATGTTGAACTTCTTCAGAAGCTCTTTAACATATTTGGTTTGATGTATGTAGGTGCACTCTGGAGTCTGGTTGACTTGGATTCCCAAAAAGAATCTCAATTCTCCCATCATGCTCATTTCAAACTCTGCCTGCATACATTTAGCAAACTCCTTTCCAAGCATAATATTTGTTGATCCAAAAATAATATCATCTACATAAATTTGACAAATCAACAAATCTTTCTTAAGAGTTTTACAGAATAAAGTAGTATCCACTTTTCCTCTGATAAAATTTTTCTTCAGAAGGAAATTGCTCAACCTCTCATACCAAGCTCTAGGAGCTTGTTTTAAGCCATAAAGAGATTTCTTTAGTTTAAAAACATGATCTGGAAAGTTTTCACTTTCAAAACCAGGAGGTTGGTGGACATATACTTCCTCTTCTATAATACCATTAAGAAAGGCACTTTTAACATCCATCTGATACAGAGTGATGTTATTCTGTGCAGCAAATGAAATAAGAAGGCGTATAGATTCTAACCTTGCCACTGGAGCATAAGTTTCAGTGTAATAAACACCTTCTTGTTGACTGTATCCTTGAGCAACCAGCCTTGCCTTATTCCTTTCAACTTCTCCCTTTTCATTCAACTTATTCCTGAAGACCCATTTTGTTCCAATAACATTGAATCCTTTAGGTCTAGGAACCAGATCCCAAACTTCATTTCTGGTGAATTGATTTAGCTCTTCTTGCATGGCAATAATCCATTCATTATCTTTCAGAGCCTCATCCACAGATGTTGGTTCAATTATTGACACTAAGCCAAACAATGAAGATTCAGATGTTCTGAGATAGGATCTTGTCCTGATTGGATCATCTTTCTTACCAATAATCACATCTTCTGGGTGAGATGCCTTGATTCTGAAAGAAAATCCTCTGACATTTGATCTTTCAGAAATGTGTAAGTTGTCCAATTGAGAAGATAGGGGAATAGCATCTGGAGTTGCTTCAGATTCCTTCTCTTTAGTCTTTTCTGCCTCTGATACTTCAGAGTCTGTGAGAATCACTTCTCTATCTGCAGAATTCTCAAACTGCTTTGGCTTTTCAGAGCCAAGCTTATCATCAAATCTTACATGAATAGATTCTTCCACAATCTGTGTTTCAGTATTAAATACTCTGTAGCCTTTAGAGCGTTCAGAATAACCAAGCATGAAACACTTCTGTGCTTTGGAATCAAACTTGTTAAGATTCTCTTTAGTGTTAAGTATATAACAAGTGCATCCAAAAGGATGAAAATATGAAATGTTAGGCTTTCTCTTCTTCCACAATTCATATGGAGTCTTTTTCCGAAGAGGTCTTACAGACACTCTGTTCTGAATGTAACAAGCTATGTTGATTGCTTCTGCCCAAAAGTGTTTTGCCAGATTTGTCTCATTGATCATGGTTCTGGCCATTTCTTGCAGAGTCCTGTTTTTCCTCTCTACAACCCCATTTTGTTGTGGAGTTCTAGGACAGGAAAAATCATGAGCAATGCCATTTTCAGAAAAATATTTTTCAAAATATTTATTTTCAAATTCACCACCATGATCACTTCTGACTTTTATGATTTTGAAATCCTTTTCATTCTGGACTTGCTTGCAGAAGTTAAAGAACACAGAATGTGACTCATCCTTGTGTTTTAAGAACTTTACCCATGTCCATCTACTATAGTCATCAACAATGACTAATCCATACTTCTTGCCTCTGATGGATGCAATTTTCACTGGTCCAAACAGATCAATATGAAGTAATTCTAGTGGTTTGAAAGTAGAAAAAACATTTTTTGATTTAAAAGATGTTTTTGAAAACTTCCCCTTTTGGCATGCTTCACAAAGAGCATCTGAAGTGAACTTCAGATTAGGGAGTCCTCTGACAAGATTAAGTTTATTAATCTGAGATATACATCTCATATTAATATGGCCCAATCTTCTGTGCCAGACCCATTGCTCTTCATTAACAGACAAGAGGCATTTAACATTTTGAACTTTAAGTTCTGAAAGATTTATTTTATAAATGTTGTTTTTCCTCTTACCACTAAATAGGATAGAGCCATCCTTTTGACTTATAGCTTTACAACATTTTTGATTAAAGGTGATATCATAACCATTGTCACTTAATTGACTTATGGACAATAAGTTATGCTTTAACCCTTCAACAAGTAAAACATTAGTAATAGAGAGAAGTTTACCATTTCCAATAGTGCCAGATCCAATGATCTTGCCTTTCTGGTTCCCTCCAAACTTCACGTCACCTCCAGATCTAAGTTCCAGGCTTTGGAACATAGACCTTTCTCCTGTCATGTGTCGTGAGCATCCAGAATCCAGGTACCAGACTGGCGTCCTGATCTTGCTGCTAAGAACATCTGCAATAGGGATTATTTTGTTCTTAGGTACCCAGATCTTCTTGGGTCCTTTAGGGTTAGTTGGTTTGTAGGTTTGTCTAAACTTCTGTTTTTCAACATAATGTTTATTCTGACTTGCCTTGGGTTTAAACACATACGTATTCTTCTCAGAGCTTGTGTGTTTAATGTCATTTAAGTGACCAAATTTAAATTGAGAGTACAGAGGTGTCTTCTTGATGAAGAGTTTGTCAACAGATTTTGGATTACTTCCAGAGGAAGATTCATATCCAATACCTCTTCTGTTATTCCCACTAACACCATAGATCATAGAATCCATCTTGCTTCTATCTAAGCTCTTAGTAAGGAATCTCTGAAAGCTAGAGTCATATTTTTCTAAAATGTTTTCACATGACTTAGTCTCAGATTCAGATTCTTGTTGAGCTATTTCAAAGTCATTTTTGATTTTCAGATTAATTTTTTTTTGCTCAACAAGTTCTGTCTTCAGAAGATCAATCTCAGATTCAAGACTGCTTTTCAGCTTCTTGTATTTGAGTTTGATATTGTTATAACTTTTCAGAACTTCTGATAATACTTTAATAAGTTCTTCTTTAGTAAGTTTAGCCATTACCTCTTCAGCGTCATCGTCAGATTCAGAATCAGATTCAGATCCTGAAGTTCCTTCCTCCTGATCTTCTATGCTGGCCATCAGTGCAACATTAGCACATTCTTCTTCTGATTCAGAAGATGATTCAGATTCATCTGAGTCATCCCATGTTGCCATCAGAACCTTCTTCTTTTTGTCAACCTTCTTCTTGGGTTTTTCTCTTTGAAGTTTGGGGCAATCATTTTTGTAATGCCCAGGTTCTTTGCACTCATAGCATACAACTTCTTTCTTGCCAGATCTTCTGTGCCCAGAAGATTCCTTTCTATGATCAGATTTTCTGAAGTTGTTGAACTTCTTTCCCTTGTGCTTCCAGAGTCTGTTGATCCTTCTGGACAGCATGGATAATTCATCTTCTTCTTCAGAAGAAGATTCTTCAGAGCTTTCTTCAATAACCTGCAAAGCTTTAGCAGATTTATTAGATTTTAAAGCAACAGATTTACCTTTTCCTTTCTTCTGAGGTTCATCTTCCTCAAGCTCAATTTCATGGCTCTTCAGTGAGCTGATGAGTTCTTCTAAAGAGATCTTGTTCAGATCTTTAGCCATCTTCAAGGCAGTCACCATTGATCTCCATATGGTAGGTAGACTTCTGATGATTTTCTTTACATGATCTGATGTAGAGTATCCCTTGTCCAGAACCTTTAGACCAGCTGTAAGGATCTGGAATCTAGAAAACATAGTTTCTATATTTTCAGATTCTTCCATTTTGAACGCTTCATACTTCTGTATAAGCGCCAGAGCCTTGGTCTCCTTCACTTGAGAATTTCCTTCATGAGTCATTTTAAGTGACTCAAACATTCCATGAGTTGTTTCTCTGTTAGTAATCTTCTCATACTCAGTATGAGAGATTGCATTAAGCAATATTGTCCTAGCCTTATGGTGATTTTTGAAATCCTTCTTCTGGGCTTCTGTCATTGATTTTCTGTCAACTTTCTTGCCATCCTCATTTGTAGGATGTTCATAGCCATCAATAACCAAGTCCCACAAATCAGCATCATACCCAAGGAAGAAAGTTTCTATCCTGTCCTTCCAGTAATCAAATTTCTCTCCATCAAACATGGGAGGCTTTGTGCTGATTCTATCCCCTTCATATTTGTTACAGTTGGATGTAGAAGTATCACCCATAATGACAAACAAATATTTATCAAACTAACTTTTCTCACTGGATCTTTACTGACACGGTTAAGTAATAGCACACGCAGAACCAGACTCTGATACCAACTGAAGGTGAGAAAATTACTTAGAAGGGGGGGTTGAATAAGTATGACAAATAATCCAAGATTCAAACACAGTTATTTTTATCCTGGTTCGTTGAACTCAACTACTCCAGTCCACCCTCTCAAGAGTGATTTTCCTTTCTCAGTCAAGGACTTAATCCACTATTTAATCAAACAGATTACAATAGTAACACCTAAGAACAACTGTTCTTAGTCTTCTCAAGAGCTACTGATCCCAACTGGATCCTCTTAAGGAAAACCTTTTACAATCAATGTAAAACTATTACAAGAGTAAGAATGCTTCTAAGAAGCTATTATCACAACTGTGATATTTCTCTTAAGTTTAAAAACAATGTTACAGCAAAATAAAATATAAAAGCTTTAAGAGATTTGCTTTGATGAGTGATTTTTGTAAGTTATTCATTACTGAAGAAGATGGAGTGGACTTCTTTATATAGGCACTTAGATCCATGAAGTCTTCTCAACGTTGAAGGTTGTGCTGAAGAGCCTGGAGCCTTTTGTCTTTACATTGGAGGCTGTGCTGAAAAAGCCTGATGCCTTTTGTCTTTTACTTTGCAGAAACTTTCCTTAGAATGAAATGCACAGATAAAACCTTTTTGTCTGTGTTCTTGTGTCTAGCATAAAAGAGGAAAGAGCTGTTGAGATATGCCAACGTACATATTCAAATCTTCTTCACTAAGTAAGTTCAGCTATCAACATTAGAGTCTGGATCTTCAGAATCTCCAGAGTAGAGATCTTCTGGATCTTCAGAGTCTTGGGATGTTCTTCAGATTGTGCTGAATCAGAGTATGTGCAGCTTGTATGCTTGAGCGTGTAATTCTGTCAGAGCAGAGTCTTCTATATCAGATTCTCAATACTTATGCAGCGCAGTATCTTCAGAGTCTTCTGATGACTAAGCTTATGAACTCTCAGAGTCTTTTATTCTTTAGAGGCTTCTGCTTCAGAATCTTTAGTAGATAGCACTCAGATTCTTCTGGAGGCAGCGTTCAGATCTTCATCTAAGATGCTCTTGAACCTTTGAAGCCTTTCATAATATCATTGTTCAGATTCAAATTTGCTCTTTTAAGAATATTTTCTTTAGTACCTGTAGCAAACAGTCTAGAACAAATTTAGAGTATATAATTCTTGAATACAAAATTCATAAGTGTTATCATCAAAACATAGAGATATTACTAAGAAACAATCTGTGTTCTTACAGGGCGTGTGGATATGGATGAAGTGTATGAAGAAGTGATGACTGCTGGACAAGCTTCTAATAAGTTCAAGGATCTGAAGCCTGACTACAAGATCTGGGCTAAGATCTTCATGGGATGCATTCATCATAGGAAGTCAACAAACTCTCCAGACTATGTCAATAATGAGCAGCTCTACTTTATGTATTGCCTTAGTCAGAGCACCAAGGTAGATCTTCCATATATTCTCTTTATGCATCTTTGGAATCATATAAATGCCTCTAGAGAATATGTGAAAGAAAAAGGTCAAAAGATCAGAACCCTGGTTCCTTTTGGAAGGTTAATCTCAGATCTTCTAACTGAGAATGGACTTGTAACTGCTCTGTATGCTGCTGGAGTCACAAAGGAATTGGAATTCATTTTGGGAAAGCCTCTGAATGCCAAAAGTCTTCAGAGACTTAAAATAGTGGAAGAACTCACAACAGCTCCCAAGAAGCTGAACATTTCTGAACTGAGTCAGAAGAGAACTCCTGTAGACGATTACCCTCTGTTCTATGTTGAAGAACCTAGGGAAATTGTAGTGAGATACATTGATGATTGCAAGAAAGAAGGAAAGCATGTTCCTGCAGATATTATAAAGAGTGCAAGACAACCATTGCCTGTTGTAGAAGAAGAAGAACCACCAAGAAAGAGGACTCAACCAGAAACAGAAGCTACACCTGTTCAGAAGAAGCCCAAGATTGCTGAAAATCCTCAGAAGCTGCTAAAGAGGAAAGAATCTGGAGCCACTCCTTATGTACCAGCAAAAAGAATCAAGATTAAAGGTACTAAAACTTCTGTATCTTCTGCAAATCCTATTGTTATAAATTATTCTAATGTTAAGTCTATTCCAAAACCACCCTCTACACAAAATAAATTTGTTACTGCTCCACCTCATGTTTCTACCCCATCTCCACAAAAATCTTCTACTCCAATTTCCATTTCACCACAAAAACAATCATCTGTTCCAACACCAACAACAACAAAACCAATTCAAACTCCACAACCAAAAATTCCAATCAAACAATCTGTACCACAAAAACAACCATCAGAAAAACAACCCACAGAACAACAACAAACAACAAAACCATCTGCACAACAAAAACCATCTGAACAAATTAAAGAAAAACCATCTGAACAACAAAAACAACCACAAGAAAAACAACCAGAAAAATCATCTGAACCTCTACCAGCAAAGGACTCTGAACATCAACCACAAAAATCATCTGAACCTCAAACACAACAACAAGAGAAACAACCACAATCAGATTATCCACCATCCAAAACATCTGAACCCACTAAATCTGTTCCAGTTTTATCTGAACCAATAAATATTTCATCTGATCCACCCTCATCAAATCCCTCTGAAATTTCTTCAGAATCAACCAACCCATCTGGAACTCACATCCCTGACACAGAAGTTCTTGATGTTACACCTCTGAAAACTGTTTTTCAAGTGTCTTCTACTTCTTGCACACCAACAACTTCATCAAACTCCTCAGAATCTGACATTCACCCAGATTTTCTAATCTTTCCTTCTCACAGAGATTCTGAGGTAAACTAACCAGAACCCCTTGTATCATCAAAAGTTCCTATTTCAGATCCTATTCCCACACCTGCACCATCATCTGAAATTCTCATTCCAAATTACAATCCAACATCTAACCCAAGAACATCTATTTCATGTGCATAATTCTCATCCTTGTTTCACAATCTTGCCTATGGTTTCAAACTCAAAGATTTTTATGACAGAGTTGAACCATCTGACCCTATCACTCCCTTGAAACCCAAACTTACAATCACCCTACCATTTATGCTTCTCACCTATATTCAATCCATGTCAGATGTAGGCTCATTAGCAACAATATCATATTCTGCTAAATCTGCGAAAGCTGTTACTTCAGCTATACCAGTTTCATCTGATAAAACTGCTGCTTCTGATGAACCTCCAAAATCTGCTTTCCAACCTTACTCAAATAAACCCTTTGATATGGTTCCCTATCACACCAGAGCAAAACCAAATCTGTTAAATGCTTTAAATAGATCCAAACCAGAAAAAGCCCCTGAAATTCCTTTCATTCCATACTACCCTCCTCCTCTGATCTCCATTCAGAAATCCATTTTTCCACCTACTCCACAACCAAAACCAATAACATTGGAGACTCTATTACATCCCAAACCTAGACTTAATGTTAATCATTTATTTCAATCTTTTTGCAAGAAATACAGTTGTATTTAGGTACTGTACAGAGGAAGTGTTCAACAACAATGGATGCCCAAGAATCTGATGTCATCTGGAATGGATTCATCAACAGATTCAACATTGTAGCATCAAATCTGAAGAACATATGTTCTGATGATGTGAAGCTCAGATTTGCTGAAGCTGCAAGAACTCTGTTCTGGACTGTCAAGAGATCTGGACCACTGCTTCTTACAGATGCTCCTCCATCATCAGAAGAAACTATTGAATCTGCATCTGAAGACAATCCTTTGGCCATGACTCTGGTAGAACTTCCTTCTGACTCTAATGCTCCAAACTCTACAGACCCTCTGGAAATTGACTCTGTTCAAGCTCCAGAAAATGATCAACCTTCTTCATTTGAGATAAAGAAAGAACATCCAGATTTTGAGGATAAAATTGCTGCTCTGGAAGCTGGTCAATCAGAGATCAAGTCTTGGATGGCAAAACAGGATAAAAAGTCTGAAGACATGACAGAGTGGATGTCAAAGCAGGATCACAAGAATGAAACAATGGCTAAGTGGATGTCAAAGCAAGAACAGACCTCCTTTGAGATCACGGATTTGTTGAAGATGCTTTTGTCAAAACACTCTTAGTTTTTCATTTTTTTTCATTCTGATGTTTTTGCATCTGATGTTTGATTATGTATTTCTAAATATCTTCTGATGCATGTACTTTGGCTCTAAACTATTTTGAATGAAATCTCAAAGTTTTCTCCACATGATTTATCTTCTTTACTGTTTCCTTTTATTTGTCTTTTTAAAGTTTTTTACTTTTTGCTTATGACAAAAAAGGGGGAGAAAATATAGATCTGAACTGATTAATTAAACTTCACCAGAATGAAACTTCAGACATATCTATTCTATCTAACATTAATTCTGAGTATTTCAGAATATTTGATAAGAACACTCTGTAAAAGAAACTCTGAGACTTTCAGATCATTTGACAATTATCAAACTCTGAATCTGAAATTTGCAAGACATTCTAACTCTCAAATGTTATAAGAACAATCAAGATCTAACTCTGAAAATTACTCAAGACAAAAGGGAAGTTTCTATTCCTTATTTGTATTTAACTCAGGGGGAGATTCATCATCTCAGGGGGAGTTATAATTATCATATTTTCAATTAAACCAAATTTCTGATGTTTTTGTCATCATCAAAAAGGGGGAGATTGTTAGAACACAGATTGGTTCTTAATAATATCTCTATGTTTTGATGATAACTATTATGAAATTTTGTAATTAAGAATTATATACTCTAAAATTTTCTTGAGAGTTTTTACTGCAGATAGTAAAGGAATTAACACTCCAGAAGCAAATCAGAATTGAACACAAGAAATTAGCTAGACTCTGAAGCGCCAGATGCACCCATTAGAAGATTCTGATTGCTGCCAACAGAAGATTCTGAGCGTAGCCTCCAGAAGATTCTGAAGCAGAAGCTCCAGAAGAATCTGAAGCAAGTCAGAAGCATCTGAACCAAAGAAGAATTCTGTATGAAGAGTTTTTCAAAGCATAGTTACTACAGAAGATTCTGAAAGTACTAAAGCCGCCAGTACTGAAGATCTGTCTCAAATATGCTCTGTTCTTAAACACGCTAAAAGCACACCTGCTGCAGAAGACTCTGATTCAGCAAGACTCTGATCATCATCAGAAGGATCTGATCTAATTAGACTCTGATGAATTTGCTTAAAACTGAAGAAGTATTCAAAGAATATATCTGTTGGAATGATCCAAACGTCTCTTTCCTTATTTATGCTAGACACAAGAACACAGACAAAAAGGATTTTTCTGTGCTTTCTTCTTCTAGGAAAGGTCACTTGATGTGAAGACAAAAAGGTTCAAACCTTTTGTACATTCTTCTCAACGTGAAGCTCACATTGGATCAGCTGCCTATAAAAGCAAGACTTCACCAATTTCTTCAGTTGACGTTTTTCCAAAAGAAATCAACATTCAAGCTCTCATACTATTCATATTCATTCTAAGAATTTATTTCTTTGTTCTAAATAGTTAAGTGAAAAATCACAGTTGTGATAAAGCTTTATAGAAGCAATCTTAAACACTTGTATTTGTATTACATTTGATTGTAAACCTTAAGAAGATCCAGTTAGGATCAGTAGTTCTTGAGAAGACTTTGAACAACTGTTCTAAGTGTTAACTATTGTAATCAGTTGATTTAATAGTGGATTAAGTCCTTGATTGAGAAAGGCAAATCACTCTAGGAAGGGTGGACTGGAGTAGTTGAGTTCAACGAACCAGGATAAAAATACTTGAGTGTTTATTTCTAAGTTTTTAATCTTCATACTTATTCAACCCCCCCCCCCCCTTCTAAGTATTATCTCACCTTCATGAACATGCGACAATAACTTGATTAACATTTTGATTACAAGGCATCTTATTAATTTGCAGCGGAATATAAAACATTTCCAACATTTAGAATGATTAAAGCAAGACCATGAAACTTGCAACAAAACTTCATTAAAATTCAGCAAGTAATTATCTTGCATCAATTAAACATAAACAACGAGTTTCAACCATAAAAGTCAGCACTACTAATTCCTCGATATAGTGCATCAACCAACATTTGGCACTTAACAGCAGCCACCAATTTAATGAAAAATACTTGATAAAATTCAGCAACAAGGAAATTAAATAAAAGCAACAACATCAATCGTTCATCCCCCCAAGAGTGCTACGTATCAGAGCGACCAACAACCTTAAACGAAAAGCTACACTTTATTCCGGATTACCTGCAAGTTACCACCAATGGAGGTAACATACAACGTAAAGGGTGAGATATCAACAATATAACATAAGGCATGATAAAAGTCATGTCAGAATATTATCACAGCATTATAACTCCAGCAGTTCGCAAAATATTATCAATAATTAAACCGCAACAATTCGGTATTCATACCCACAACAATTATCATCATAACTCAGTAACTCATCAAAACAACTCAACAACGTAACTCAACAATGCGACTCAACTGTGCATATGCATGTGTTACCAGATTTGGGAGACAACACTCCACAACCATTCGGGAGACAACACTCCAAAATAATTCGGGAGACAACACTCCACAATAATTTGGGAGATAACACTCCACAATAATTCGGGAGACAACACTCCACAATAATTCGGGAGACAACACTCCACAATAATTTTATTTTGTCATTAAAGACACAACCGTCGCCAATCCAGGCCAAATGATATGCTATGAGATGCAACTATTATGGACTATAACACAACAACAACAATTGTGCAACAACCGTGCAACAAGGCATCACGCCTACAACCAATTATCCATAACAGAAACATCACATTTCGCATACATCATGTACTCACCACTTCAACCTGTTCATATCAGAGAACTACCAACAGTATCGTTCCTACGAATAAGACTCTAACACATTTTCGCAGAGAACAATTAAAAACAACCTCGTCTCTAGAATTGAGAACTCAACAGCATTTTCATGTCAGAGAACAACTGACAACATCATTACTACAAATAAGAACTCAACACAATTTCATATACCTTCATACGGGTAATATGACCACGACTTATCCACATAATCCAAGGAGAATATTATAATAACATTTTCTCAACAGTGACATAACAACTTCATATGCATCAAGTATTCATCATTTCAATCTGTTCATGTAGGGGAACAATAACAACATACTTTCGACAATTAAGAATTCAACACATTATCGTAAGAACAACATTACAACTTTTACTCACTAAATTAATTATAGTTCCTGAAAAGGTTCGTTAACTACGGGGAAACTAATCTTGCCTCATTAAGGGCAACCATACAGCATCGTACAACACTGACGATATAACACATTCATTCCTACATAGAAAAACCTCGTCCCTAACATTTATCGGGTAGCGGGAACTATATCTATGATTCGATTCCCTACCTGAAGTCGATCAAGTAAGAGCATAATAGCAACCTTTTCTCAACAAATGGGAAATTAGCGCGTGTCGGCGCCGATTCCCAACATTACTACATAAACTAATGACATAAACACTAATGCAGGCGTAGACAAACATTAACCCTTAATATTTCTCAACCTACGGGAACATTTACCCTTAATATTGCTCAACCTACGGGAACTTTACCACGGGACATTTCCACGGGAATATCACTACGGGGACATTACTACGGGGACAACAGATTTTAACAAGATTGCAACAACAATTAAAAGTGATGCAAATGATGCAATTTGAGCAAACTTAGATCAGAACATTTTCACCAACATGATTGTGAGTTCAAAAGCATGACAGTGTTCAAATACTCCAATGACAGTTTTCAAAAATAAGCAAAACAGAATTGACAATCATCACATTTCCAACAGCATAATTCTCACAGCAATTCATAAAAACATTGTCATGGCATAAATCAAGTAAGGTTGTTTTTGCTTGGAAAATAGAAGCAGCAAATTATTATGGGCAAATTCAAAGATGAACACTTTCAGGGATTTCTAAAACATACAACTAGCAAAAACCTAAGAGCTAAGGTGATGCTGTCAATCCAGGTCAATTGGTTTCCAACAGAGCAAAAACAGATATATTGGCATGAACTTCTAAAACCTTGAGACCTCATGATGCCAACAAAAGATTTATGATAGGTTCCAACATGATTTCACAGCAAATAAGTCATACATGGTTAAAAGTGAGATACTATTGCTGCAGTAACATAAGTAGTTGCTCATGAATTAGGGATGGCCCTTAGCAGCATTACTAACATGATTAGGTTGGCAACCTCCAACAGTTTCCTCTACACCTCAGTCACATAGAAAAATACAAACCAATTGATATCTTCAAGAAAAGAGACTAAACATCACTCCAATGCAGCCCTCAAACAAAGAGCTTAACAAACAAACCTAATGCAAGCTCTAAAAAAGGCTAGACATCACTAATTTGAAGTTTTACAAATAACATGACAATGTACCTATCCTAAACAGCCTTCAAAACAACTAGTTGGTTCCAACACAACAGTGTCAGTTGCTCACCCTAATAACTCAGAGCTAGTTACCATGAGCTGGCCAATCCTGATTCAAACAAACCTACAGCAGTGGATTGAGGGCAAACAACCTTAACTACAAAATAAACCATTCACACATGATATACCAGTTGCCTCTAAACCAGCTTTAAATACTTAGACAGTATTGAACATAAATTTGGCATGACAGTGGCACAATACACAGCCTGTTTTGATAGGGCACATCTACACTCTCACCAAAATCAACACACACATGACCTGCCTTAAGTTGTAGTCTAACAACACTCAAATATCAACAAGAACCAAATACAATCTAGCACAACAATGACAGCAACAGACTTGTAAGACCACACATATCAAGCCAAAGTCTTTACCAAGCTCATTTTAAAAATACACAACAGCAAGCACAACATGGAACTTGTGTAAGCAATAGAACCAAGCATGAAAATGTAGATTAATGGAAGGGGCTCATAAAGACATACCTTTTGTAGTCCCTCCTTACTGCTAGCTGCCAAGCAAAACAAAGACAAATCCTTTGGAGCAAGCTTGTGAAGTTACTTTCTTTTGAAGAAAAATGCAACTTTGTGGCCAGTTTGAGAGAATGAAGTTCCAACTAGTTTTTGATATTTTGGACAGTTGATATATCATAGATGGAAGGTATTCAAAGTGTCATAATGAGGAAAAGTGGTTTATGGAGTGATTTGGCTTAAAAGGTGCTCAAAAGTCAAACTTGAGTGTGTGGACAGTTGACTTTTTGATCTTTTGATTTTTTTTAGAAACCAATGGTGGGAACAACTTCAGAGGGTCATTTTAAGGGTGTGTATATGGTCTTTGAAGTGTTTTAGTGTTTGGAAAAGGTTCTGGTATGAAAAGTGCAAAATGACACTTTTTGGTGATTTTGTGAAGTTTCTTCACTTTCAAGTAAAGAGAGGAAGAAGGAAAACTATGTGTTTATGATGTTTTGGATAGTTCTGGTGTGTCGAATTCAATGAGATGAAGCCTCTACTTATAGTCCATGAAGAGGTTTGGGGCAGATTTGAGGTTTTGGTTTTGGAGGGAGTTTTGGAAGGAAATCTTGCATATGATCTTGTGGCAGCTGCAAACATCATGTTCTTGGGCTCAAAGCAAGCAAAATCAAGTGGAATAATGTGTATGAGGTGACTGATATGAGCCTAGATGGATATGAGACGTTGCTGCTCCAGATTTTGTGGAAAAATTTCTCTTTCCTCCTTTGCATTTTTTATTAAAATATTAGCCACTTGCTTGCAAGTCTTGTCAAGCTCTTAAACCCTTCACTCTTCTGGTTTTCCCTTCATGATTCTCTTTAAATATAAGATTGACACATAATCCAATGGTTGAGAATGGCTTGAGTTGTTGAAAATCCAAATTTGAGAAGTTTTGACAAAGTGGTTTCAAGTGTGACAGGCCCAACTTCTATGGTGCATAACTTCCTGCTCAAACATGCTATTGAGGAGTTCTACCACAATTTGGAAAGCCCTTAAGTAGTATAACTTTCATGTTTTGGGAATTTCCAAATTCTAGATGGAACTAGGTTGAAAAACCCTTCAAAGTTGCTGAAAAAACCACTTAAAAAGGCTAAATAACTTAGAATTTTTCTAAGTTATTTCCCTTCTTAAAATGAATCTTGTCATAACTCCAATTCTATGCATTTTTTATCATAGACCACTTTAAGGCTTTTGTAGGATTTGTCAAGATCTTTCCAATGAGCTTTGAACCACTTCATTTGGATGTGTGGTTGAGGAGTTATGGTCTTGCCCCTTTCGAAACCCTAATTTTTCAATTTTTCGATTACTCTTCAATCCTTGATCCAATGGTCATGAAATTTTATGGGCATGTGTATTATGTCATAAGGAACATTTTTTATTCACATCTTGAGGTAAAATTCCTTATGGTTGAAGGGTTGACTTTTTGGTCAACAAAACGATCGATCGATGACGATCGGATCGACTGTTGTTGTTCCGGGTCCTCTGAGGCTTTAAAAATTCTTGAGTAGACTTCCCTAAGCCATATGAGCTTAATGAACCATGATCCCATCATTGGAACACCATTTGAACCAAAAGTCAAACCACAGTTGACTTTTCCTAGTCAGAAACCCTAATCGGGGGTCCTGAATTGTACTGTTTTTAATCCTTGGGTGACAATCTCAACTTGGCTTCATGCTTGACCCAATGGAGTGTCTTTGATTGTGTAGAGGCTTTTTTCCATGGGGAAACAACCCAATACATTGACTGATTAAATTGTCGAACCCTCGATTTCCGATTGTACGGAACCCTGATTCACCTGTAACTAAACAAAGACAAACTTGAAACTGGTTATGATTAGATAAACCAATGAATATGATCCTAAAATGATGATGAAAATATAAGGGTCAAAATTTGGGGTGCAACAGTAGGTAAACTCAACCAACGACAAATGACTATCCCACGATCCACCTTGATCCAACACACAAGCTCTCAACAAATCCTCTAAAGACTGAATAGTTCTCTCTGTCTTTCCATCCGTCTGCAGATGATAGGCAGAACTCAACCTCAACTTAGTACCCAAAGCTGTCTGCAAACTCTCCCAAAACCTCGATGTAAACCTCGGATCTCTATTTGACACAATACTCACCGGAACACCATGCAACTTCACAATTTGATTAATATACACTTCAGCAAGCTTCTGCAACGAATAATTGATCCTTATCGGTACAAAATGATCTGATTTAGTCAATCTATCGACAATCACCCAAATCGAATCATATTCCTTCAAAGTCTTCGGTAAACCGGTCACAAAATCCATAGAAATGTTATCCCACTTCCATTATGGAATACTCAACGGTTGCATTAGACCCAACGATCTCTGATGTTCAATCTTCGACTACTGACAAGTCAAGCAAGCATACACAAACTCTGCAAAATCTTCTTCATACTCGGCCACCAAAACAATTTCTTCAAGTCTTGATACATCTTTGTGGCACCAGGATGAATACTCAACCCGCTTTTTTGACCTTCCTCAAGAATACTCTTCTTGATTTCTGGCACATCGGGAACATAAACTCTACCTCTGAACCTCATCACACCATTCTCATTGATAAGAAAATCACCCCTGTTACCTTAATTGATTAACGTGAGATGATCCACCAAACTCAAATCAGATTTCTGACCTTCTCTGATCTCTTGGAGAATACCACTATTCAACTTCAACATACCCAACTTCACACTACTAGGAGTGTCTTCGCAAACCAAACTCAAATCTCTGAATTGCTCAATCAGTTCTAACTCTCGAACCATAAGCATCGACATATGTAAGGACTTCCTGCTTAATGCATCAGCCACAACATTAGCCTTACTAGGATGGTAACTCAATTCAAAATCATAATCCTTCAGAAGTTCAAGCCATCTTCTTTTCCTCATATTCAACTCTTTCTGATCAAACAAATAATTTAGGCTCTTGTGATCACTGAACACTTCGAACCTAGATCCAAAAAGATAATGTCTTCAAATCTTCAACACAAACACCACAGCGGCCAACTCTAAGTCATGCGTAGGATAATTCCTTTTATGTACCTTCAGTTGTCTGGAAGCATAAGCAACAACCTGACCATTCTGAATCAATATGCCTCCAAGACCCATCTTCGACGCATCATAATACACTACAAAAGACTCACTCGGATTTGGCAAAATCAACACTGAAGCAGTCGTCAACTTCTTCTTGAGCTCTACAAAACTCTTCTCACAAGCAATATCTCACACATAAGCCTAGCCCTTTCAAGTCAACTGAGTCAATGGCAATTCCAACTTAGAAAAGCCTTCTATAAACCTGCGATAATAACCAGCCAACCCAAGGAAACTTCGAATCTCAGTAGCAGACTTTGGAGTCTCCCACTGCAACACAACATCAACTTTCGACAAATCAACAACAATTCCTCCACTAGAAATTACATGGCTAAAGAAACTCACTTCCTTCAACCAAAACTCACACTTGGACAACTTGGCGTAAAGCTTCTTGTCCCTCAAAACCTGTAATACCACCCTTAGATATTGTGCATGCTCTTCCTCAGAGTTAGAATATATCAAGATATCATCAATGAACACTACCACAAACTGATCCAAATAAGAATGAAAAATCCTATTCATATACTCCATGAATACACCAGGTGCATTAGACACACCAAACGGCATCACAGTTTACTCATAGTGTCCATACCTCATCCTGAAAGCTGTCTTCGGAATATCATCAGGCTTAACGCGAATCTGATGATAACCAGACCTCAAATCAATCTTGCTAAACACACAAGCACCCACCAATTGATCCATTAAATCATCAATCCTTGGAAGTGCATACTTATTCTTAATCGTCACCTTATTCAACTTTCGATAATCCACACACAACCTCATGCTACCATATTTCTTCTTCACCAACAACACAGGAGCACCCCACGAAGAAACACTTGGTCGAATAAACTTCTTCTCAAGTAAATCTTCCAACTGTTTCTTCAATTCCCCTAACTCAGATGCAGACATGCGATAAGGAGCTATCGACACAGGACTAGTGCCTGGTATCACTTCAATAGTAAACTCTACCTCACGCTCAGGAGGTAAGTCACTCATGTCTTCTGGAAACACCTCAGGAAATTCCTGAACAACTGGTAGTCCCACACTCACTACTTCATAATCAACTTGAAGCGATGCAAACAATGCAAACATCTGAGCCTCATCTTCTAAGAGTTCTTCTACTTGCTTGGCAGACACAAACATCAGCGCTCCACCATCACCAAACTTAGGAAACGTCACAATCTTACTGTAGCAATCAATATGAACATAATTGTACTCCAACCAGTTCATTCCAAGAATAACATTGATTTGATGCAAAGGTAGACAGACCAAGTCCATCACAAAGTTCTTATCATAAATAGTCAAAGGGCAGCTCAAACAGACTAACGCGGTAATCACAGAACCATTAGTCGGGGTATCAATGACCATACTCCTAATCATAGAAGAAAATTTCAAATTCAACTTCTTAGCACATTCAAGCGAAATAAACGAATGAGTAGCACCAGTATCAACTATAGCAATCAATTCAACATCATTAATAAAACAAGTACCTCTGATCAAGTTATTTGTCTTGGATTCTTCTGCACTAATCAAAGCAAACACTTTGCCACTTGTCTGAGCAGCAGTAGCAGTCTTCTTCGGCTGCTGACACTAGGTACTGATATGACCCTTCTCTCCACAGTTAAATCAAGTTGGAGCTTCGTCTTTACAATCAGTAGCTCTATGACCCCTCTTGCCACAATGATGACATCTCAGCGCCCTACAATTCTCAGCACGGTGGCCTTGCTCACCACACTTATAACATTTACCTGGAGCAGTAGTCGTTCCCCCACTTGGATTTTTCCCATCAGAAGCCTTCGGCTTCCCTTTATCACCAGAAGTCACATACGGTTTACCTCTATACTGGCCTTTCTCTTTCTTCTCACTCAGTTGCTTGTAGTGAGTAGATCGAGCTCGGCTATCTTCATCATAAATTTTACTCTTGTCCACCAGTTCCGCAAACCTACGAATCTGATGGTACCCAATTCCCTGCTTAATATCTAGTCTCAACCTATTCTCAAACTATAGACACTTCGATATCTTTGCATCAACACGGTTGTAATGCGGACAAAACTTGACCAAAGACTCAAACCTTGTCGCATACTCATCCACAGTCATATTCCCTTGTTTCAACTCAAGAAATTCCACTTCTTTCTTTCCCCAAACATCTTCAGGAAAATACTTCCTCAAAAATTCTTCCTTGAACACAACCTAAGTTATTACAATGTCAGCATCCCCCAATATCTGACGAGTGTTATCTCACCAGTCTTCAGCCTCCTCTGCTAGCATATGTGTACCAAATTGTACCTGCTGCGCATCAGTGCACACCATAACTCGAAAAATATTCTCAATCACTTTCAGCCACTTCTGCACACCATCAGGATCATGAGTGCCCATAAAAGTCGGCAAATTGTTCCTCTAGAACTTTCCCAAAGCAAGGAACTCATCTGGAGGTCCACCATTTTGAGCCATCACTTGGGCAAGTGATTCCAGCACATCAGCAATAACACGATCATTCCTTCCAGCCATCTACAACCACCAACAGGGTTAGAAGAAAACAACTCATCCAATAGTGTTCTCACACTATTGACTGACAGGGGACTAATAACATAAAAACTTGGTCGGACGGACCGACCTGCTCTGATACCACTAATGTAACACCCTTTTCTACCCCACAAATAATAAGGCAAAATAACACAGATATCAGAGTAAATTATTAAATTTCACAAAAAGCCACCAAAAGAGCGTACATTTCCCAATGTCATCAAAATAGGTCACGGCTCCGTAAACAACAGGTTTTTCCCCAAAACACATCAAACAACATAAAACAGCGGAATTCGAAAGGCATAAGTAAAGGTTTTCCTCATCAGGGAACATAAGCAAAATAACTCAATAGTATATAGTTTAACTCAAAAGAACCCAACCCGATGTTACATATCTGAGCAAGACCCTCTAAGTTAACCAAAAAGCTAACAACTCAAAAACTTCAAAAATAATCCTCAACGGCGTCCACGGCTAAACTTGGTCATCTGCACGTTACCCACATGGAGGTAACATTCAAACAGGCAGGGTGAGTAAAACAATTCATAATAATCAATGCATGAAAATCAACATATAAATAGCATCATAATCATACTCAACCTTCATATTCATCAATAGGCCTCGAAGGCCACAACATCATAATTTATACAAAAGACTCATAAATGCAGATGTGACACAACTTAATGCATTTGTTACCAATCATCACAGCTCGATGGACACTGGGCCATCAACCCTCCATAGATTCCCATCAATAGGATCGATTCTACTAGAGAATCGGAGCACATCAAAATACTTCACATCCACACAATGGGATTGAAGCCAAAGTAATCTAGGTCCAGAACCGAAGTCCGGATGCACATGAATGCATGATGCACACGTCAATAATCATCCTCATAATAACAACATAGGTGCATCATCATTCATCATATTGATCATCATCACAATCATTATCATGTCTCATGTCATCATATAATTCACCAAAGTCATGGTAATATCATCATAATACATCATATAATTCATCATGTAATCATATACACATCACATGTTAATCACATAAAAATCATAGTTACCCCCAAGGTAATTCATCACAGAAATCACAGAATCAAACATCAAGGCATCGCTGCACACGGTCAACATACGCGAAACTCTGCTACGTTCGCTGGCATGTTCGCTAGGCGAGTCTGTGGCGAGTTTATTCGCTAGGCGAAGCATATTTCGCTAGGCGAGTCTAGGAACAACATGGTTCGCTAGGCGAACAGTGCGGTGACAGCAAAATATGCTACGCACCAGAACTTAAATCCACTCAAATACCCATACAATTCACTTACCCAATGCCCCCAAAACATCCCTAAATCATCCCTAAGGTCCTACGGCGATAAAGGCATAAAACCTATAGTTTATTAGGCCAATCCCGTAACATATTCACGCCCTAAATCACAATTTTTCCTTCAATTACACCCTAAGGCATTAGAGTTACTCACTATCAAATATTCCTATCCCTTTCGGGTCAAACATGTTCAAATCATAGTTTTGGCCACGAATGCCTAAGGTTTCCTTTTTACCCCAAAGAACCACGGCCAGATTCACAAACATAGGTTTAGGCCACGAAGGCCAAAGATCACTATTTCTCGTATCCATGCTTTAATCGTCAGGAATACTTACCACTAACCACAGCCATCAGGGTCCTCACCATCAATTCCCCCTTTTCCCACAATCGACCCAAAATCCCTTAAATCTAAAATCATCCATAATTATATTGAAAGACACACATGGAAATTCATGAAAAGTTATACTCCCTATACCTTAGTCGATTCAAAGCTTTCACGATTATCTCCGGGAATCTTCTGCCTCAAATCTTCTCCTCAGAGCTCTCTGGCCACAATACTTTTCATGGTTAACAAATGAATCCTAATTCCCTTCAGAGTTCTATTTTGTCAAACCTAGTCTTGGACCTCACAATTTGGGCTTTTCCCCTTATTACCCTTACTAACTCCTCCAAATGCCCAAATTACCCTCATTTCACTTATATTCATTTTAATTAATAATAATACTAATAAATTAATATTATATACTATTAATCAAATAAATAACCCAAAAATGCACACTTTTCCAATAATCCACCAAACTACCGAAAATCTTCGAAAAATGAATATTCTCAATTAAATAAATTAATTAAAATATTCCGATTAAATTTGGGGTGTTACAACCCACGCTAACTTTTTTCTTCTTTTTTTTCCAGGAAACAAGCGAAGAAGACGATGGAGATCGCATGCAGGAAGAGAAAGAGAGAAAATCGGTTTTGGAAAAGAAGAAATGGCGAGCGAAGAGAAGAGAGAAAAATGAGAAAATGGAGAGGAAAAGAGCGTCGACGGTGCTGAGAGGGAGAGATTATTTAGTTTTAGGGTTTTGTTTTGTTTTTAATATTTATATTCTAATGTAATCTGATACACGCATGCGCACGGTATCACAATGATTCCTCACCACTCATCACCACACGTTCCCATTTGACTTCAATCGTGTTGCCCACACCGCATGCCCATGATGCACCCTCACTAACCTCATCACACCAGATCCGCACGCCTCCCCCCCTTTTCTAACTCTTCACCTTTTTTTTTCTGCTTTAATTTGTTTTTTTAATTAACCATTAATTTAATTTTAATTAAAATAACCTAATCATAACTTTTATTAATAAACTCTTAATCAACCTTTTATTTAATATAATTACTTTTTTGACTAATTAATCTAAATCTTTCATTTAGACTCTTTTTAATGAATTAACAACTTATATTTCTTTTTTTTTTTAAATTAATTCTTTTGGAAATTAACTCACTTATAAATCTCCCTTTTTTCCGAATTAATCAACCTTTGATTTTATCTAATTTATTTCTATTTCACTTATTTAACTCATTTATTTTATCACTTAATCCCTTTTATAAAATAATATAATTATTCACCAAAACTCTTTTTTCTAAATAACTTGTTCTTATTAATAACTAAATCATTTGTTTTTTTAATAAAACTTATTTCATAATAATCTAAGTGATTTGTATTTTATTTACTAATAATAATAACCAAACCTTTTTATGCAATAAGAAACCCTTTTTTAAGATTAATATTAATATTTTATTTATTAAAAATCTTCTTCATAATAAAATGATAACTCCTTTTAATAACCAATTTATTTAATAATTTATTCATTTGAAATTTTTCCATCTAGAAAACTTAATCTAATTATTCTTGATCTTGGAATTTTATTAAAACTAATAATCTAATATAACTTTTTCTTAAAATCCATCCTACTTAGAACTTAATCAATACGCGCTCCCAGATCCTACTCTTTGAGCACCGTTTTCGATTCGAATATCCACGATCTCCGTGCTTGGTATGTTGTTACCGTTTTTTTTATCTGCTTGCATGGATTTATTTATTTGTTTATTTTACCGTTATTTATTTTTATCGCATTGCATCATGTCCAAAGGAAGAACCTACGCATGACTTAACATTTGTGTGTATCGCATCTCATCTTGCATCATTCTTCCCACTTGATCCTTGATCCTTTTCAAGTCGATCAGCTTAGACTTAGATCCTACCCCTTAAGGAGGACCTTTTTCTTTTACAACTTAGATAAATCAATTCAATACAACTCAATCAAACTATTCTCCCTACAAGAGAATTAGACGTTAGTCATCTTGACAGTCGAGATATAAATCTTCTGCCTTATAATAATGTTATCATTAGATATAAGATCTTTTCCACTTGAGGGAGATAGTGGCATACTCGTCGATGAAATCCGAGTGTTTGAGCCCTTCTCTCAAGACGATGCAAAGACCATCCCATACAAGTTGTGGTGGTTAAGTCGAGTGTTCTCCCTTGAGATGACGACTCATCTTTTCTCCTAGAACCAATCAACAAAAAACCTAATCCCTTTGGAACCTTGACCATAGTCAAGAAGTTCCTTAAACCCTTTAGGGGAACTACAAATACTCTGATTCCACTCCCGTCAGGATATTTAGGCACAAGATGCGACGTCTTGGCGAGTATACTTAGAATTAAACCATTAGGTCTTTCACCCTTAAGCAGATAATCCTTAGCAATAAACAACATAAAACAAGAGGTTCCTGTAGAGTACTACAGAAACTTAGGATCCTAGTACCTTCCCTAAGTTTAACCAACCCCCGAACCTAAACTCTCTAGCTTTTGCATTTGCATTGCATTGTGGGTAATTCGATCTTTTTCCCTTCCTTTGGACAAATAAAAGACCGGTGGTGAACCAATGAATTAAGATTCAAATTAATTAATAATTTGACATCCAAATCTCACCGCGACATCAGGTGTGATTATGGAAAAAATAATGGATGCATAGAATCGTATGATAAATTCTTTCATAGAAGAATTATATGCTGATTCCGTTATTCATTTCCAGAAAGTGTGTGAAAAGTATCCTGCTTTGTTGAAATATGTTGAAAACACAATTTTTGATCAGGTGAAGGAGAAAATAGTTTGCGCGTGGACTGATAATGTCAGACACCTTTGAAATACAACTACTAATAGAGTTGAGTTGGTCCATGGTACTTTGAAAAATTAGTTGCGAAATAGCAAAGGAGGTTTGTGTCGAGATTGAGACTTTGTGAACCACATGATTCAGAACCAGCATAATAAGATAAAAACAACATTTGGTCGGAGCATCACAATTTGGAGAATCAATTTAAAGCCAACACTTTTATATTCTCAGTTGGTCAATAACATTTCTCGGGAAGGTTCGAACTATATTTTTCACGAAGCTAAATGAGTTGATAATGTAGGCTCTGATAGCGCAAAGTGTGGTTGTACTATGTGAAAACGTATGGTCTCCTGTGTTAGAACACAAATTGGTGTTTAATTATATCTCTATGTTTTGATGATAACTCTAATGAAATTTTGTATTAAGAAAATATATACTCTAATTTTGTTCAAGTGTTTTTGTTTCAGATATTAAAATAAATATTATTATGGAAGCAAAAATGCATCTGAACAGTATTCTACGCAAAGCTCTGAAGCATCAGAAGCAGGTCATCAGAAGACTCTGAGCGCTGCCAGAAGAGACTCTGAAGCAGAAACTGCAGAAGACTCTGAAGCAGAAGCTGCAGAAGCATCTGAAGCATAGCTGAAGAGTTTGTATGAAGAGTTTAAAGCATTGTTTCAGAAGACTCTGAATGTACTTTACGCTGCAAGTACAGAGGCTCTGATAAACAAGTATGCTCTGATCAGATCACTCACGCTGAAGCACTGTTGCTACAACTCTGATATCATTGAATCTGATCTGAAGAACAAGAAGCACATCAGAGGATCTGATGTTGTTTACGTTTGAAAAGATGTCAGCAAGTGAATAGACTTGGTACTATTCTCAACGTCCTCTCCAACGGAACTATTCCTTATTTGTGATAGACACAAGGATTCAGGAAAAAGGAATTTCTCTGAGCATTCCACTTCTGAGAAAGAAAAAGTCATGTGAAGACAAAAGGCTACAACTACTCTACTTGCACAGTCTTCAAGCATTGGACTTTCAGCACTATAAAAGGACGTCTTCAACATCTCTTCAAGGTTAACGAATCTTTAACGAATTATTCAACAACTCTCATACAATCTTTCTTACTCAAGCTGAATAATTTTTTATTCGTTCTTAATCTAAGTGTAAAAATCACAGTTTGTGATATAGCTTTTTAGAAGCATCTTTAACACTTGTTAGTTTACATTTATTTGTAAAAGGTTCCTTAAGAAGACCAAGTTGTGGTTAGGATTGCTTGAGAAGACTAAGACAGTTGTTCATAGTGATTGATACTGTAATCTATTTGAATATAGTGGATTAAGTCCTTGTGGAGAAAGGCAAATCACCTTGATAGGGTGGACTGGATTAGTTGAGTTCAACGAACCAGGATAAAAATCTTGTGTTGTTTTTATTGCCATAGTTTTTCTAAACCCTTATTCAACCCCCTCCCCCCCCCCCTTCTAAGTGTTTTTCTCACCTTCAGTTGGCATCAGAGCTCCGGTTCTGTTAGTGCTCTCACTTCACCGTGAACAGAAAAGATCCAGTTGAAAAAACTCTTGATATATTTTGGTTGATACATTATGGCTGAAGCTTCAACATCCAACAACAACAGATATGAGGACAAAGATAGAATCAACACTAAACCCCCTATGTTTGATGGGGAGAAGTTTGACTACTGGAAAGACAGAATTGAAAGCTTCTTTCTAAGATATGATGCCGACCTTTGGGATTTAGTCATTGATGGCTATGTTCACCCCACTGATGGGGATGGCAAAAAGATAAACAGAAAATCTATGACTGAAGCTCAGAAGAAAGAATTCAGGAATCATCATAAAGCAAGAACCATACTACTAAATGTTATATCTCATACTGAGTATGAGAAAATTACTAACAGAGAAACATCATTTGGTATGTTTGAATATTTGAAGATGACTCATGAAGGGAATTCTCAAGTTAAGAAGACCAAGGCTCTGGCGCTGATCCAGAAATATGAAGCCTTCAAAATGGAGGAATCTGAATCTGTAGAAGTTATGTTCTCTAGATTCCAGATTCTCACAGCTGGCTTGAAAGTTCTGGACAAGGGTTACTCCACTGTTGATCATGTTAAGAAGATCATCAGAAGTTTTCCAATCAGATGGAGACCAATGGTCACTGCTCTGAAGCTAGCAAAGGATCTGAACAAGATCACACTGGAGGAACTGATCAGCTCTCTGAGGAGTCATGAGATTGAACTAGAAGAAGACGAACCCCAAAAAAACAGGTAAGTTTGTTGCTTTAAAGTTTAAAAAATCTGCCAAAGCTTTGCAGGTTTTAGAAGAAAGTTCTGAAGAATCTTCTTCTGAAGAAGAAGATGAATTGTCCCTACTGTCCAGAAAGATCAACAAACTCTAGAAGCATAAGCAGAAGAAATTCAGAAACTTCAAGAAACCAGATCAACGTAAAGAGTCTTCTGGACACAGAAGATCTGGAAAGAAAGAGGTTGTCTGCTATGAATGCAAGGAACCTGAGCACTACAAGAATGAATGCCCAAAGCTTCAGAAGGAGAAGTCAAGAAGGAAGTCTGATCATAAAAAGAAAGTTCTGATGGCAACCTGGGATGATTCAGATGCATCTGAATCTTCATCAGACTTAGATGAAGAATGTGCAAACATGGCACTCATGGCTGATGTAGAAGATCATGCAGAATCATCTGGATCGGAATCAGAATCAGATTCTAAGGAGGTATTTTCTGAACTTTCTAGAGTAGAACTTATTAAGAGTTTATCTGAAATGTTGGAAAACCATAGTAAGATTAAGCTCAAATACAAGAAGCGTGAAAACAATCTTGTATCTGAGAATGATCTTCTGAAATCAGAAATTGTTGAGCTCAAAGCAAACAATTTGAAAATTAAAAATGAATTAGAAAAATCTCAACAAGATTCTGAAGTTGAAACTAAGTCAAAATTTAAAAATATTTTAGAAGAATATGACTATAGTTTTCAGAAGTTTCTGGCAAGAAGCCTAGAGAGAAGCAAGATGGCTTCAATGATCTATGGTGTAAGCAGAAATAACAGGAAGGGTATTAGATATGAATCTTTTTCTAAGAAGGATTTAAATCCAACATCTGTTGATAAACTGATCATTAAGCATACTCCTCTGTATTATACTTTTAAGTATGGTCATCTTAATGATATTAAACACACATGTTCTGGTCAGAACATTCCTGTGTTTAAACCTAAAGTTAGTCAGAACAAAACTGCTGTCAGAAGACAGAAGTTCAGACAAAACTTTAAGGCAACTAACTCTAAAGGACCCAAAAAGATCTGGGTACCTAAAGACAAAATAATATTTATTGCAGACATCTTTAGCAGCAAAGTCAAAACACCAAACTTGGTACCTGGACTCTGGCTGCTCGCGTCACATGACGGGAAGAAGGTCTATGTTCCAAAGCCTGGAACTTAGATCTGGAGGAGACGTCAAGTTTGGAGGGAACCAGAGGGGCAAGATAGTTGGCTCTGCAACTATTGGCAATGATAATCTTCCTTCCATTTCTAATGTCTTACTTGTTGAAGGATTAACACATAATTTATTGTCCATAAGTCAATTAAGTGACAATGGTTATGACATAATCTTTAATCAAAAATGTTGCAAGGCTGTTAGTCAAAAGGATGGCTCAATCCTATTTAATGGAAAGAGGAAGAACAACATTTATAAAATCAATCTTTCAGAATTTAAGGTTTAGAATGTAAAATGCCTTATGTCTTTTAATGATGAGCAATGGGTCTGGCACAGAAGATTGGGGCATATTAGTATGAGACGTATATCTCAGATTAATAAACTCAATCTGGTCAAAGGACTTCCTCAGTTGAAGTTCAACTCAAATGCTTTTTGTGAAGCATGTCAGAAAGGAAAATTTTCAAAATCTTCTTTCAAAACAAAAAATGTTGTTTCAACCTCAAGAGCATTAGAGTTACTTCATATTGATCTGTTTGGACCAGTGAAAACTGCATCCATCAGAGGCAAGAAGTATGGATTAGTCATTGTTGATGACTACAGCAGATGGACATGGGTGAAATTCCTAAAACACAAGGATGAGTCGCATTATGTGTTCTTTGACTTCTGCAAACAAGTCCAAAATGAAAAAGCTTTTAAAATTGTTAAAGTCAGAAGTGATCATGGTGGTGAATTTGAAAACAAATATTTTGAAAAATATTTTAAAGAAAATGGCATTGCACATGATTTCTCCTGCCCTAGAACTCCTCAATAGAATGGAGTTGTAGAGAGGAAAAATAGAACTTTGCAAGAAATGGTTAGAACCATGATCAACGAGACTAATCTGGAAAAACATTTTTGGGCAAAAGCAATTAACACAGGTTTCTATATTCAGAACAGAGTGTCTGTAAGACCTCTTCTGGAGAAGACTCCCTATGAATTGTGGAGGAATATAAAGTCCAACATTTCTTATTTCCATCCTTTTGGATGTGTATGTTTTATGTTGAATACTAAAGAGAATCTGAACAAGTTTGATTCTAAATCACAGAAGTGTTTCATGCTTGGGTATTCTGAACGCTCTAAAAGCTACAGAGTATACAATACTGAGACACAAATTGTGGAGGAATCAATACATGTTAGATTTGATGATAAGCTTGGCAATCAAAAGCCAAAGTGTTGCACCCCAAGTTTTGACCCCTTAGATCCTCATCATCATTGTAGGATCATGTTCATTTGATTAAGTAACCTTAACCCATTTCAAGTTTATCTTTGTGAAGATGCAGATGAATTAGGGTTCCGTACCGTCAAAATCGAGATTTCGGTGGTCTGATCAATCAATGTTTTAGATTGATTCAACTTCAAATAAGTCTACACATCATCAAGAATACAACATTGGATCAAGTATGGATTCAATTTGAGGTAGTTACCCGGAAATTGAGAACAGTGCAGTTCAAGACACCCGATTAAGGTTTTTCGATCAGGAAAAGTCAACTGTAGTTTGACCTTTGGTTTAAAGAGTATTTCAATGGTGGTGTTTTTATCCATTAAGCTCTTATGGCTTAGTAAAGTCCATTCAAAGAGTTTCAAGTCCTCAGGATATCCGGATCATCGACAGTCGACTCGGTAGTCACCGATTGATCGAATGTTTGACCGAAAAGTAAACTCTTCAACAATAAGGAATTTGACTTCAAGGTGTGAATTAAAAATGTTCCTTATATCATATTACACCTCCCCATAAAATTTCATGACCATTGGATCAAGGGTTAAGAAGTAATTGCAAAAATCGAGAATTAGGGTTTCAAAAGGGGCAAGACCATAACTCCTCAACCACACATCCAAATGAAGTGGTTCAAAGCTCATTGGAAAGCTCTTGACAAATCCTACAAAAGCCTCAAATTGGTCCATGATCAAAAAATGCATAGAATTGGAGTTATAGCAAAATTTATTTTTGAAGGGGAAATAACTTTAAAAATTCTAAGTTATTTAGCACTTGTAAGTGGTTTTTTCAGAAACTTTGAAGGGTTTTTCAACCTAGTTCCATCAAGAATTTGGAAATTCCCAAAACATGAAAGTTGTAGAGCTACTTAAGGGCTTTTCCAAATTATGGTAGAACTCCTCAATAGCATGTGTGAGCAGAAAGTTATGCACCATAGAAGTTGGGCCTGTCACACTTGAAATCACTTTGTCAAGAATTCTCAAACTCAGATTTTCACAACTTGAGACATCCTAAACCCTTGTATCATGATCCAATATAGATATTCAGATGTGTAGAGGAAAGGAAATGCAGAAAGTTTAAGATTTGGAGAGAGAGAGAGAGAGAGAGAGAGAGAGAGAGAGAGAGAGAGAGAGAGAGAGAGAGAGAGAGAGAGAGAGAGAGAGAGAGAGAGATGGTAGGTTGCAACTTGGCATTATTATTTTCAAATGTAAGGAAGAAAGAGAAACTTTTGGTTTATGTGAGCAGCTGCAGTCCCCTACACCCTAAGCTCACCTCAGTCACTTCGTGTCCACCTCTCCACTTGATTTTATGATCTTCTTTGGTCCATGGAACTGATGTATAGAGATTTTGCAAAGATTCATTTGAAAAACCTCACAAATCTCCCTCCAAAAGTGGTAAATGACCAAGGTTGCCCTCATTCTTGTTTGGCTATAAATAAAGGAATCTTCAATGAGTCTAGACACACCAGAGCAATATCATAAAACCACAGCTCTCACTCTCCTCTCATTCATCAAGAATCCTAAAATCTTCAAAACTTCCATTTCCACCAAAAAACTGTCTTGAGCAAAACTCTGCTCAAGACCAGTTCCACCACTTTCAAACCTATAAAAAGCATCCACACAAACCCTAAATATAATATAGAAGGTGTCTATACCTTCAAACCTCTCAAAAATACCATTTTGCAAAAATTCAACTTTCACACTAAGAAAGTTTGACCACCACCCTCAAAACTTGCCAAATCTTGGTCTAGGTTGTTTCTTGCTGATCTAACCATCCACACACCTCACATATGTCATATTACAACTGTTTAAAGCATTGAAAACCAACTGGAAATCCCCTAACTCCAACTGTCTTGAAATTTGGTCTTGTTGCTTCAAGAGGAAGTAAGCTTCATATCATTGCAAAGGAAGGAGCATCTATGGGTTTCTAAGCTTTTTTAGCTTGTTCAAGACTGGTCAACAAGAGGTATGTGATGATCTAACTATCTCTAAGTCATATATTGTCATGTATTGTCATTTTGTGGTGATTTGTGTGAAAATATACCATGGCTGCCCTATTAGGCTTCTTTGTCAAGAATCCTATTTTTGTGTTCATAATGCTTATTTTGTCAAATATTTTATCATTTATAAATGATATGTGGATGTTAGATTGTAAGTTTGTGCCTTACCATCATGTTTAGGTTTGTTAGTGACATTTTGGTCACTTGGTAGTTTTAGGATCCAAACTTGAAAAAGTAGTATGCTTGCCCTATAACTATAAATCTTGGCTCACTATTAGGATAGGTAGAGGACTTGTAAGTTGCTCATGAATCCCCCTTGCCATTGATCATGTATGAATGAATGTGGCCTTTTGTTCATTATGATGCTTGGTTTTGCTGCCAAATTTGATTCAATATGTCATTCTTTGATTTAATGAGTTTTTGCATAACTTGAGGTTGTGAACTCCTTTGTTTATCCATTTCAAGAGTGTGTATGTTGTTGTTATGCTCAAAATCTGCCTAAGATTCAATTTGCTATGTCATGCCTTAAACTGTTGCATTTTTTAAATACCATGAGGTCAATATGTCATTTTTTGTCTCAAGCATTGTTTACATGATTTGTGTGCATTAAATCTTCATCATATCCATTTAAAACTTGTGCACAATCTCATTTTCTCCAACTGTCATAGTTATGGCTCATTGTGTGTTTAAGTTGTTGTCCTTGCATAACATAAGTTTCAAAATGCTAAATTCTGTTTTGACAAAAGTTTCACTCATTTTCTGACTTGCATCTCATCTGTTAGCATGTTCATGGTATGTGCATATTGCTTGTCTCAACACAAAACTCTTTGCTTGCCAAAACAACCTGCTGTGCTAAATTTTACCAAGACAGCTTCTCATACCTCCTACCACAACATACCAATTTTGTGCTCCAACTGTCATATGCCTAATTTATGAGTTGAAACTCATCTATTTGCTTGATTTTGATGTGTGTGGATGCTTGGTTTAATCTATATGTACCTCTTTTCTTGTTTCACCCTCAAACTGCTCCTTTTAAGTTAAAACACACCAATTCACATACCACTTTCTGTTTCAATCAATTCTAATTGATCTATGTGCCTAATATCATTCCCTTACTTATTTGAAATGTGTGTGTGATGCCAAAAACTCCCATCTGTCATGAACTGGCCAGCTGCCCTAACATGTTGATGTTTGTGCATTTTTTGAGCCTCAATGTGCTTCCTTTTGTGCGATGTTGATTTGAATTGGTGTGTAAGCATAGACATGTCTATTATCATATTCATAATGTGTGCGGATGTTTATTTTGGTTTGAAACTCATCAATTTGAAAAATACCCCCTGCTGCCACATTCTTGCTAAAACAGTTTTTCTCACCAAATGTGCCACAACATTACCAAATTGTTATTCTGTTTGCACATGCCTAATCTATGAGTTGTAACTCATCCATATGCTTGGTTCTAAGATGTACACATGTTTGGTTTGGTCTGAGCTTTCCTATATTTGCATTTCACCACTTAATTTCATTTTGAACCAAAACTGCCAAGAACACATACCAAAACCATGTTCACTTACACAATGATCAATCTCAGAGTGGTAACTCATTTGGCCCTATATTTGTGATGTGTGTTTGAGTTTATTTGTCCATGAGAGCTTTTCTTCTTGCATTTGAACTATGCTTGGATACCATTAACTGTCCAACTGTTTTGAAATTGTTCTTTTTGCAACTTATGTCACAAATTGCAAATCATGAGTCACATTGTATTTAAGTTGGATTTTGGACTTCATCTGTTTTATGTTGTATTTGGAGTGTGTGAGGACATTTAATTTGATTCAAGCATGAGCAATTTGAACTGTGGTTTTGAAAATGCATGTCAATTCACCAACATTGCAGTTGTCTTAGGTTTTTGAAATTCACTTGGGCTGTAAACTTTTGTATGGTTTAGACACATTTTATATGATGTTTTGAGCATGTGTGTGTAGTTTCTTCACTCAAAATTGGTTTGTTTTCATATCTCACTATCTCACTTGCCATAACTTAATTTTCATCTCATTCTCACATGACAGTTGGACTTGCACCTCATAAGTAATTTGTTTGAGTGCATGAGCATGATATGTAGGATATTTGAATTGTGTTTGAGCCCTTTCTCTAACCATAGCATGATTGGTTTGTCCTTTTGCTTCATAAATGCATTTTTTATCCACATAAGCAACTACTATCGTGTTTTTAGTTCAAGACATGTTTTCAAAATTCTACCTGGACCATCCTCTTCCTTGTTCAAAAAACACCCAAAATTGATCTAAGGTTTGCTTGATTTGGTTGAGAAATGAGTGAGTTTGATACCAAAACATATTTGTGAACATGCCTTGTTTTTGCTTCATTTTGTGCCCAGAAAATTAACACACCAAGCCATATATATTTATGGGGGTGGCTATATCAACGGATGTATAGCCACCCCAGTGGTAGAAACCTTGCCCATAAACACACCTTGCAACGCCTAGACCTGGGTTCGATCCCTGAGGAGGATTAACCCTTTTGGCCTTTTTTCTTTTTCCTTGCAAGCGCACATTGGGCTGGAGGGCGTGGGTTCAACTCCCACCCCTTGCATTTTCCTTTGATTTTCACTCATTATTTTTTGTTTTGTGCATTAAAATTCATGAAACTTCAAATAATCATAACTCTCTCATTTTTCACCCTTTTTGATCCATTCTTTTTGCAATGTGTTTGTTTTATTGTCTACTTTCATGTGGTGTAAAAATATTGTTTTTTATTTTTAATTGGGTTATCTTTTGCCTATATGGAAATTTGTCCCTTTTTTTGAGATCGTCATCTTACTTGTTGGTGATTTCCTTTTAAATATGCTTGTTCTTCTTGTGAGATTTCTTGAATCCCATGTTAGTTAATATGCTAGGGTACTCTCCTTTGGTTGTCACCATAATCTTATTTTAGATTCCTCCTAAATTATGAGGTTAAACTAATTTACTTGTGTTTGATTGTCATCAAATACATATTGTTGTTACACTTGATATATCTTGAAATTATAACATGTTTACTTTCAAATTGTGATTTGTTTACACGGTTGTAACTTTCATCTTTTCCAATCTTTGTTAAGATATGCTCTCACCTTTGTTAAGATCCATTTCCATCTTTGTTACGATGTTTCCCCATCTTTGTTAAGATTTGTTCTTGGTTGTGACCATCTCTCTTAATTGAAATCATTAATATTGTAACACTTGCTTTGGTTGTGACCATTTATCGTGATTGAAATCTTTGCCTGATATTGTAATATCTTAAATGCTTGCTTTGGTTGTAACCATTCATCCTGATTTAGATCCTTGCTTATTATAATATGCTTGATCATTCTTGGTTGTAACCATATCCGTTATATTCATCATGTGTGAATGTTTATGCTTTGTTAAGTTTACTTTCCCCAAGTGATGGAACTCTTTAGTTCTCATCCAAGTTGCGTCATCTTTTCCTTTCCAAAGGAAAGTCTCTCTATTGACCCTTGGGTCATAGATAGCTCATTAAACTCATAGGTATGGATATAACCTTCCCCTCCTTTTGGTCTGGATAGAACCAATAGGATTTACACTCATAGGTCTGGATAGAACCTTCTCCCCCTTTTGGTCTGGATAGAATCAATAGGATTTAAACATCATAGGTATGGATAGAACCTTCCCCCTTTTTGTCTGGATAGAACCAATAGGATACCCTCATAGGTCTGGATAGAACCTTCCCCTTCTTTTGGTCTGGATAGAACCAATAGATTTAAACTCATAGGTCTGGATAGAACCTTCACCCTCTTTTGGTCTGGAAAGAACCAATAGATCCTTATTCTGTAGTTCGGGTCTGAACTACGACCACTCTAATTTCTCATTGGACAATGAGAACACGTAGGCACAAGATGCAATATCTTGACGAGAAACCTTCCCCCTTTCTCCCACCTTTTGGTCTGGATAGAACCAATTGGGCTTACAACGTAGAACTTTAGGATAGAGTTTGGTTAACTCTATGTAAGAATCATGGACATGATTACTTACTTCCCTTTCTTGAGAGTTCAACATAGATCTAGAGAGTTTTATGAAACTCTATACAAACATTGTTATGTTTGTTCCCATGTGAACCTTGATCATAATCGAGTGTTCTTCAACCCTAGTGAGGTGAACTACGATTGCTCTTATTCTATCCTAGTTAGGATACGTAGGCAGAGGACGTGACGTCTTTGCGAGCAAACTTAGAAACCATCTTTAGGTTTTAACCTACACTCTTTACCCAACCCAAACCTTAGCAAACATTTTACAAACTTAGCATGCAAACAAATAAAAGGTTCATGTAGAGTACTACAGATGTTTAGGATGTGAAATACCTACCCTATGCATAACCAACCCCCGATCCCCGAATCTCTTAGCGTTGTTGTTACATCGCGAAAAGGGTTTTTATTTCTTTAGACCTTTCCTTTGGATAAATTAAAGTCCGGTTGTAATTTAAGAATTAAAGATTCAAGTTAATCAATAGCTTGGTATCACGATTCTCACCGCAACACAAAGCAGCTTGTTAATTCTGCATATAGAGAAGTCATTCTCACAGACTCTGAAGACTTAGAGGCAGAAAAGGCTCAAGTGAAAGAACCAGATGCAACTCCATTGGCTGCTCAGGTGAACAATTTGAATAATTCTGAAGAACCAAATGTTAAGGGATCATCATCCAGAATCAAGGCCTCTCATCCAGAGGATGTGATAATTAGAAAGAAGGATGACCCTATCAGAACAAGGTCTTTCCTCAGATCATCTGCAACGTCACTTTTTGGGTTGGTGTCTATTATTGAACCAACTTCAGTGGATGAAGTTCTGAATGATAATGAGTGGATACTTGCTATGCAAGAAGAGATAAATCAATTCACCAGAAATGACGTTTGGGATCTGGTTCCAAGACCAAAAGAATTCAATATTATTGGAACTAAATGGGTCTTCAGAAACAAATTGAATGAGCATGGAGAAGTTGTAAGAAACAAAGCAAGGCTAGTTGCTCAAGGGTACAGTCAGCAAGAAGGAATTGACTACACAGAGACTTATGCTCCTGTGGCTAGGTTAGAGTCTATACGCCTACTCATTTCTTTTGCTGCACAAAATAACATCACTCTATATCAGATGGATGTTAAGAGTGCCTTCTTAAATGGTATTATAGAAGAGGAAGTTTATGTTCATCAACCTCCTGGCTTTGAAAATGATAAATTCCAGAACATGTTTTCAAACTTAAAAAATCACTCTATGGCTTAAAACAAGCTCCCAGAGCTTGGTATGAGAGGCTGAGTAACTTTCTTTTGGAAAAGAATTTTATCAGAGGCAAAGTGGACACAACTCTCTTCTGTAAATCATTTAAGAAAGACTTGTTAATTTGTCAAATTTACATAGACGATATTATATTTGGATCTACCAATATTACGCTGGGAAAGGAGTTTGCTCTATCTATGCAGGCTGAATTTGAGATGAGCATGATGGGAGAACTCAGATTCTTTCTGGGAATCCAAGTCAACCAAACTCCAAAAGGCACCTACATACATCAGACTAAGTATGTGAAGGAGCTTCTGAAGAAGTTTAATATGACTGAAAGCAAATTGGCTAAAACTTCAATGCATCCTACAAGCACTCTTGGTAAGGAAGAGGTAAGTAAGAAGGTTGATCAAAAGCTTTACAGAGGTATGATTGGATCTCTTCTGTATTTGACTGCTTTTAGACCTGATATTCTATTCAGTGTTTGTCTGTGTGCCAGATTCTAATCAGATCCTAGAGAGTCCCATTTAACAGCTGTTAAGAGGATTCTAAGGTATATGAAAGGTACTACTAATGTGGGTTTGTGTTACAGAAGATCTGAAAGGTACTACTAATGTGGGTCTGTGTTACAGAAGATCTGATGATTATAAATTAGTTGGATTCTGTGATGCTGACTACGCTGGTGACAGAGTTGAAAGAAAAAGTACTTCTGGAAGCTGCCAGTTTCTTGGAAGTCATCTGATCTCTTGGTTCAGCAAGAAGCAATCCACAATTGCGCTTTCAACAACAGAAGCAGAATACATTATTGTCGCTGGTTGTAGCACTCAGATGCTCTGGATGAAGAGTCAACTAGAAGACTATCAGATCCATGAGAGTAACATTTCTATCTTCTGTGATAATACTTCTGCTATATGTTTGTCTAAAAATCCTATTTTACACTCTAAGGCAAAGCATATAGAGATAAAACATCACTTCATCAGAGATTATGTTCAGAAGGGAGTTATCAGTTTAAACTTTGTTGATACAGATCATCAACGGGCTGATATTTTTATAAAACCCCTTGCTGAAGATAGATTTAAATTTATTCTGAAAAATATAAGTATGGATTTTTGTCCAGAATAAAGTGTTTATCAGAAGAAAAGTTTCTCAGATGAAAATGTTTTAACTCTTAAGTATTACATCTATTTATTTTTTTTATTTTTTTATTGTGTGTAAATCTGAACTAACAAGCCTCAGAGGATCTGAACGTTGGCTAACGCTTCATTTCTCAAAGAAGTTTCAGAAGCACATGCAAGAAAACACGTGTAACTCTGAAACTGAAAAGGTGGAGTGCACACTACTGAATTGACGTTTGAGGTACTGTTTTTGAATATTGAGTTTCTCGTTTTCCCTCCAATTGTCAGAATCATTAATTCCTTGAAATGATTATATTCTTTTTATTAAATGCTAAGTGTAAGCGTGCTGAACGTGTGACTCTTGTGTGCCCTAATTTCTTCTATATATACCACAACACTTCACTTTTCACTCTCTCACACTCTTGTATGCATTTCTATTTATTTCCTTGTTTTCATCTCTCTCCCAAACCCAAAACCGTTCGTAACCCTAAAACTCTCTCAAGAACAACAATGGCTACTTCTTCATCAACTTCTGCTCAGTTTCAATCTTCCATGGCTGTTGTCTCATCTTTAAACATGGGTGTTGTTGCCTTCAAGGAACCTGTTAGAACATTACTCACATCTGTTGACAAACTGGAAGTCTTGTGTGAATCCATTGTAAACTTTGAATCTTTTGCTGAAAATGGGTATGATCTTCGTCCCATTGTTGATGCTCAATGCTGGACTAAGTTCTTTGATAGGCTGATGGGACCACTTTATCCTTGTCTGGTAAAGGAATTTTGGATCCATGCTACTACTTGCCCTAAGTTCATTGTTTCTTATGTTCTGGGGAAGGAATTCATCATTACTGAGGATCTGATAAGGAAACTCATAGGCTATGAAGAAACTGATGGTGTCACTAATCTGCCAGCTGGGCGTGTTGATATGACTGATGTATATAGGGAAGTTTGCTCATCTGGAGAAGCTTCTAACAAAGTGAAAGATCTGAAGCCAAACTACAGGATCTGGGATAAGATCTTTATGGGTTGTATTCATCACAGGAAGTCTTCTAACTTTCTTGACTATGTAAACACTGATCAGATGTACTTCATGTACTGTCTGAGTCAGAGCACAAAAGTGGATCTGCCTTATCTACTTTTCAATCATCTGTGGACACATGTTAAATAATCAAGGGAAGAAGCCATAACCAAAAATCAGAAGATGAGGAATTGGTTTCCTATGGGAAGACTTATTTCAGACATTCTGACTGAGAATGGTCTTGTTGGACATCTGGTAGAAGCTGGATTGAAGGAAGAGTTAGCTTCTACAATAGGAAAACCTCTGAATGGGAAGAGTCTTCAGAGGATGAAGGTTGTAGAAGAGCTATCTTATGCACCAAAGAAAATAAACTATGAAGAGGTTAGCCAGAGAAGGATACTTCTGGATGATTTTCCTATGTTCTTTGTTAATGAATCAAGGGAAATTATTCTGGAGTACATTGCTACGTGTCTGAGCAGCTCTACTTTATGTATTGCCTTAGTCAGAGCACCAAGGTAGATCTTCCATATATTCTCTTTATGCATCTTTGGAATCATATAAATGCCTCTAGAGAATATGTGAAAGAAAAAGGTCAGAAGATCAGAACCCTGGTTCCTTTTGGAAGGTTAATCTCAGATCTTCTAACTGAGAATGGACTTGTAACTGCTCTGTATGCTGCTGGAGTCACAAAGGAATTGGAATTCATTTTGGGAAAGCCTCTGAATGCCAAAAGTCTTCAGAGACTTAAAATAGTGGAAGAACTCACAACAGCTCCCAAGAAGCTGAACATTTCTGAACTGAGTCAGAAGAGAACTCCTGTAGACGATTACCCTCTGTTCTATGTTGAAGAACCTAGGGAAATTGTAGTGAGATACATTGATGATTGCAAGAAAGAAGGAAAGCATGTTCCTGCAGATATTATAAAGAGTGCAAGACAACCATTGCCTGTTGTAGAAGAAGAAGAACCACCAAGAAAGAGGACTCAACCAGAAGCAGAAGCTACACCTGTTCAGAAGAAGCCCAAGATTGCTGAAAATCCTCAGAAACTGCTAAAGAGGAAAGAATCTGGAGCCACTCCTTATGTACCAGCAAAAAGAATCAAGATTAAAGGTACTAAAACTTCTGTATCTTCTGCAAATCCTATTGTTATAAATGATTCTAATGTTAAGTCTATTCCAAAACCACCCTCTACACAAAATAAATTTGTTACTGCTCCACCTCATGTTTCTACCCCATCTCCACAAAAATCTTCTACTCCAATTTCCATTTCACCACAAAAACAATCATCTGTTCCAACACCAACAACAACAAAACCAATTCAAACTCCACAACCAAAAATTCCAATCAAACAATCTGTACCACAAAAACAACCATCAGAAAAACAACCCACAGAACAACAACAAACAACAAAACCATCTGCACAACAAAAACCATCTGAACAAATTAAAGAAAAACCATCTGAACAACAAAAACAACCACAAGAAAAACAACCAGAAAAATCATCTGAACCTCTACCAGCAAAGGACTCTGAACATCAACCACAAAAATCATCTGAACCTCAAACACAACAACAAGAGAAACAACCACAATCAGATTATCCACCATCCAAAACATCTGAACCCACTAAATCTGTTCCAGTTTTATCTGAACCAATAAATATTTCATCTGATCCACCCTCATCAAATCCCTCTGAAATTTCTTCAGAATCAACCAACCCATCTGGAACTCACATCCCTGACACAGAAGTTCTTGATGTTACACCTCTGAAAACTGTTTTTCAAGTGTCTTCTACTTCTTGAACACCAACAACTTCATCAAACTCCTCAGAATCTGACATTCACCCAGATTTTCTAATCTCTCCTTCTCACAGAGATTCTGAGGTAAACCAACCAGAACCCCCTGTATCATCAAAAGTTCCTATTTCAGATCCTATTCCCACACCTGCACCATCATCTGAAATTCTCATTCCAAATTCCAATCCAACATCTAACCCAAGAACATCTATTTCATGTGCATAATTCTCATCCTTGTTTCACAATCTTGCCTATGGTTTCAAACTCAAAGATTTTTATGACAGAGTTGAACCATCTGACCCTATCACTCCCTTGAAACCCAAACTTACAATCACCCTACCATTTATGCTTCTCACCTATATTCAATCCATGTCAGATGTAGGCTCATTAGCAACAATATCATATTCTGCTAAATCTGCAAAAGCTGTTACTTCAGCTATACCAGTTTCATCTGATAAAACTGCTGCTTCTAATGAACCTCCAAAATCTGCTTTCTAACCTTACTCAAATAAACCCTTTGATATGGTTCCCTATCACACCAGAGCAAAACCAAATCTGTTAAATGCTTTAAATAGATCCAAACCAGAAAAAGCCCCTGAAATTCCTTTCATTCCATACTACCCTCCTCCTCTGATCTCCATTCAGAAATCCATTTTTCCACCTACTCCACAACCAAAACCAATAACATTGGAGACTCTATTACATCCCAAACCTAGACTTAATGTTAATCATTTATTTCAATCTTTTTTGCAAGAAATACAGTTGTATTTAGGTACTGTACAGAGGAAGTGTTCAACAACAATGGATGCCCAAGAATCTGATGTCATCTGGAATGGATTCATCAACAGATTCAACATTGTAGCATCAAATCTGAAGAACATATGTTCTGATGATGTGAAGCTCAGATTTGCTGAAGCTGCAAGAACTCTGTTCTGGACTGTCAAGAGATCTGGACCACTGCTTCTTACAGATGCTCCTCCATCATCAGAAGAAACTATTGAATCTGCATCTGAAGACAATCCTTTGGCCATGACTCTGGTAGAACTTCCTTCTGACTCTAATGCTCCAAACTCTACAGACCCTCTGGAAATTGACTCTGTTCAAGCTCCAGAAAATGATCAACCTTCTTCATTTGAGATAAAGAAAGAACATCCAGATTTTGAGGATAAAATTGCTGCTCTGGAAGCTGGTCAATCAGAGATCAAGTCTTGGATGGCAAAACAGGATAAAAAGTCTGAAGACATGACAGAGTGGATGTCAAAGCAGGATCACAAGAATGAAACAATGGCTAAGTGGATGTCAAAGCAAGAACAGTCCTCCTTTGAGATCACGGATTTGCTGAAGATGCTTTTGTCAAAACACTCTTAGTTTTTCATTTTTTTTCATTCTGATGTTTTTGCATCTGATGTTTGATTATGTATTTCTAAATATCTTCTGATGCATGTACTTTGGCTCTAAACTATTTTGAATGAAATCTCAAAGTTTTCTCCACATGATTTATCTTCTTTACTGTTTCCTTTTATTTGTCTTTTTAAAGTTTTTTACTTTTTGCTTATGACAAAAAAGGGGGAGAAAATATAGATCTGAACTGATTAATTAAACTTCACCAGAATGAAACTTCACACATATCTATTCTATCTAACATTAATTCTGAGTATTTCAGAACATTTGATAAGAACACTCTGTAAAAGAAACTCTGAGACTTTCAGATCATTTGACAATTATCAAACTCTGAATCTGAAATTTGCAAGACATTCTAACTCTCAAATGTTATAAGAACAATCAAGATCTAACTCTGAAAATTACTCAAGACAAAAGGGAAGTTTCTATTCCTTATTTGTATTTAACTCAGGGGGAGATTCATCATCTCAGGGGGAGTTATAATTATCATATTTTCAATTAAACAAAATTTCTGATGTTTTTGTCATCATCAAAAAGGGGGAGATTGTTAGAACACAGATTGGTTCTTAATAATATCTCTATGTTTTGATGATAACTATTATGAAATTTTGTAATTAAGAATTATATACTCTAAAATTTTCTTGAGAGTTTTTACTGCAGATAGTAAAGGAATTAACACTCCAGAAGCAAATCAGAATTGAACACAAGAAATTAGCTAGACTCTGAAGCGCCAGATGCACCCATTAGAAGATTCTGATTGCTGCCAACAGAAGATTCTGAGCGTAGCCTCCAGAAGATTCTGAAGCAGAAGCTCCAGAAGAATCTGAAGCAAGTCAGAAGCATCTGAACCAAAGAAGAATTTTGTATGAAGAGTTTTTCAAAGCATAGTTACTACAGAAGATTCTGAAAGTACTAAAGCCGCCAGTACTGAAGATATGTCTCAAATATGCTCTGATCTTAAACACGCTAAAAGCACACCTGCTGCAGAAGACTCTGATTCAGCAAGACTCTGATCATCATCAGAAGGATCTGATCTAATTAGACTCTGATGAATTTGCTTAAAACTGAAGAAGTATTCAAAGAATATATCTGTTGGAATGATCCAAACGTCTCTTTCCTTATTTATGCTAGACACAAGAACACAGACAAAAAGGATTTTTCTGTGCTTTCTTCTTCTAGGAAAGGTCACTTGATGTGAAGACAAAAAGGTTCAGACCTTTTGTACACTCTTCTCAACGTGAAGCTCACATTGGATCAGCTGCCTATAAAAGCAAGACTTCACCAATTTCTTCAGTTGACGTTTTTCCAAAAGAAATCAACATTCAAGCTCTCATACTATTCATATTCATTCTAAGAATTTATTTCTTTGTTCTAAATAGTTAAGTGAAAAATCACAGTTGTGATAAAGCTTTATAGAAGCAATCTTAAACACTTGTATTTGTATTAAATTTGATTGTAAACCTTAAGAAGATCCAGTTAGGATCAGTAGTTCTTGAGAAGACTTTGAACAACTGTTCTAAGTGTTAACTATTGTAATCAGTTGATTTAATAGTGGATTAAGTCCTTGATTGAGAAAGGCAAATCACTCTAGGAAGGGTGGACTGGAGTAGTTGAGTTCAACGAACCAGGATAAAAATACTTGAGTGTTTATTTCTAAGTTTTTAATCTTCATACTTATTCAACCCCCCCCCCCCCTTCTAAGTATTATCTCACCTTCATGAACATGCGACAATAACTTGATTAACATTTTGATTACAAGGCATCTTATTAATTTGCAGCGGAATATAAAACATTTCCAACATTTAGAATGATTAAAGCAAGACCATGAAACTTGCAACAAAACTTCATTAAAATTCAGCAAGTAATTATCTTGCATCAATTAAACATAAACAACGAGTTTCAACCATAAAAGTCAGCACTACTAATTCCTCGGTATAGTGCATCAACCAACATTTGGCACTTAACAGCAGCCACCAATTTAATGAAAAATACTTGATAAAATTCAGCAACAAGGAAATTAAATAAAAGCAACAACATCAATCGTTCATCCCCCCAAGAGTGCTACGTATCAGAGCGACCAACAACCTTAAACGAAAAGCTACACTTTATTCCGGATTACCTGCAAGTTACCACCAATGGAGGTAACATACAACGTAAAGGGTGAGATATCAACAATATAACATAAGGCATGATAAAAGTCATGTCAGAATATTATCACAGCATTATAACTCCAGCAGTTCGCAAAATATTATCAATAATTAAACCGCAACAATTCGGTATTCATACCCACAACAATTATCATCATAACTCAGTAACTCATCAAAACAACTCAACAACGTAACTCAACAATGCGACTCAACTGTGCATATGCATGTGGTACCAGATTTGGGAGACAACACTCCACAACCATTCGGGAGACAACACTCCAAAATAATTCGGGAGACAACACTCCACAATAATTTGGGAGATAACACTCCATAATAATTCGGGAGACAACACTCCACAATAATTCGGGAGACAACACTCCACAATAATTTTATTTTGTCATTAAAGACACAACCGTCGCCAATCCAGGCCAAATGATATGCTATGAGATGCAACTATTATGGACTATAACACAACAACAACAACTGTGCAACAACCGTGCAACAAGGCATCACGCCTACAACCAATTATCCATAACAGAAACATCACATTTCGCATACATCATGTACTCACCACTTCAACCTGTTCATATCAGAGAACTACCAACAGTATCGTTCCTACGAATAAGACTCTAACACATTTTCGCAGAGAACAATTAAAAACAACCTCGTCTCTAGAATTGAGAACTCAACAGCATTTTCATGTCAGAGAACAACTGACAACATCATTACTACAAATAAGAACTCAACACAATTTCATATACCTTCATACGGGTAATATGACCACGACTTATCCACATAATCCAAGGAGAATATTATAATAACATTTTCTCAACAGTGACATAACAACTTCATATGCATCAAGTATTCATCATTTCAATCTGTTCATGTAGGGGAACAATAACAACATACTTTCGACAATTAAGAATTCAACACATTATCGTAAGAACAACATTACAACTTTTACTCACTAAATTAATTATAGTTCCTGAAAAGGTTCGTTAACTACGGGGAAACTAATCTTGCCTCATTAAGGGCAACCATACAGCATCGTACAACACTGACGATATAACACATTCATTCCTACATAGAAAAACCTCGTCCCTAACATTTATCGGGTAGCGGGAACTATATCTATGATTCGATTCCCTACCTGAAGTCGATCAAGTAAGAGCATAATAGCAACCTTTTCTCAACAAATGGGAAATTAGCGCGTGTCGGCGCCGATTCCCAACATTACTACATAAACTAATGACATAAACACTAATGCAGGCGTAGACAAACATTAACCCTTAATATTTCTCAACCTACGGGAACATTTACCCTTAATATTGCTCAACCTACGGGAACTTTACCACGGGACATTTCCACGGGAATATCACTACGGGGACATTACTACGGGGACAACAGATTTTAACAAGATTGCAACAACAATTAAAAGTGATGCAAATGATGCAATTTGAGCAAACTTAGATCAGAACATTTTCACCAACATGATTGTGAGTTCAAAAGCATGACAGTGTTCAAATACTCCAATGACAGTTTTCAAAAATAAGCAAAACAGAATTGACAATCATCACATTTCCAACAGCATAATTCTCACAGCAATTCATAAAAACATTGTCATGGCATAAATCAAGTAAGGTTGTTTTTGCTTGGAAAATAGAAGCAGCAAATTATTATGGGCAAATTCAAAGATGAACACTTTCAGGGATTTCTAAAACATACAACTAGCAAAAACCTAAGAGCTAAGGTGATGCTGTCAATCCAGGTCAATTGGTTTCCAACAGAGTAAAAACAGATATATTGGCATGAACTTCTAAAACCTTGAGACCTCATGATGCCAACAAAAGATTTATGATAGGTTCCAACATGATTTCACAGCAAATAAGTCATACATGGTTAAAAGTGAGATACTATTGCTGCAGTAACATAAGTAGTTGCTCATGAATTAGGGATGGCCCTTAGCAGCATTACTAACATGATTAGGTTGGCAACCTCCAACAGTTTCCTCTACACCTCAGTCACATAGAAAAATACAAACCAATTGATATCTTCAAGAAAAGAGACTAAACATCACTCCAATGCAGCCCTCAAACAAAGAGCTTAACAAACAAACCTAATGCAAGCTCTAAAAAAGGCTAGACATCACTAATTTGAAGTTTTACAAATAACATGACAATGTACCTATCCTAAACAGCCTTCAAAACAACTAGTTGGTTCCAACACAGCAGTGTCAGTTGCTCACCCTAATAACTCAGAGCTAGTTACCATGAGCTGGCCAATCCTGATTCAAACAAACCTACAGCAGTGGATTGAGGGCAAACAACCTTAACTACAAAATAAACCATTCACACATGATATACCAGTTGCCTCTAAACTAGCTTTAAATACTTAGACAGTATTGAACATAAATTTGGCATGACAGTGGCACAATACACAGCCTGTTTTGATAGGGCACATCTACACTCTCACCAAAATCAACACACACATGACCTGCCTTAAGTTGTAGTCTAACAACACTCAAATATCAACAAGAACCAAATACAATCTAGCACAACAATGACAGCAACAGACTTGTAAGACCACACATATCAAACCAAATTCTTTACCAAGCTCATTTTAAAAATACACAACAGCAAGCACAACATGGAACTTGTGTAAGCAATAGAACCAAGCATGAAAATGTAGATTAATGGAAGGGGCTCATAAAGACATACCTTTTGTAGTCCCTCCTTACTGCTAGCTGCCAAGCAAAACAAAGACAAATCCTTTGGAGCAAGCTTGTGAAGTTACTTTCTTTTGAAGAAAAATGCAACTTTGTGGCCAGTTTGAGAGAATGAAGTTCCAACTAGTTTTTGATATTTTGGACAGTTGATATATCATAGATGGAAGGTATTCAAAGTGTCATAATGAGGAAAAGTGGTTTATGGAGTGATTTGGCTTAAAAGGTGCTCAAAAGTCAAACTTGAGTGTGTGGACAGTTGACTTTTTGATCTTTTGATTTTTTTTTAGAAACCAATGGTGGGAACAACTTCAGAGGGTCATTTTAAGGGTGTGTATATGGTCTTTGAAGTGTTTTAGTGTTTGGAAAAGGTTCTGGTATGAAAAGTGCAAAATGACACTTTTTGGTGATTTTGTGAAGTTTCTTCACTTTCAAGTAAAGAGAGGAAGAAGGAAAACTATGTGTTTATGATGTTTTGGATAGTTCTGGTGTGTCGAATTCAATGAGATGAAGCCTCTACTTATAGTCCATGAAGAGGTTTGGGGCAGATTTGAGGTTTTGGTTTTGGAGGGAGTTTTGGAAGGAAATCTTGCATATGATCTTGTGGCAGCTGCAAACATCATGTTCTTGGGCTCAAAGCAAGCAAAATCAAGTGGAATAATGTGTATGAGGTGACTGATATGAGCCTAGATGGATATGAGACGTTGCTGCTCCAGATTTTGTGGAAAAATTTCTCTTTCCTCCTTTGCATTTTTTATTAAAATATTAGCCACTTGCTTGCAAGTCTTGTCAAGCTCTTAAACCCTTCACTCTTCTGGTTTTCCCTTCATGATTCTCTTTAAATATAAGATTGACACATAATCCAATGGTTGAGAATGGCTTGAGTTGTTGAAAATCCAAATTTGAGAAGTTTTGACAAAGTGGTTTCAAGTGTGACAGGCCCAACTTCTATGGTGCATAACTTCCTGCTCAAACATGCTATTGAGGAGTTCTACCACAATTTGGAAAGCCCTTAAGTAGTATAACTTTCATGTTTTGGGAATTTCCAAATTCTAGATGGAACTAGGTTGAAAAACCCTTCAAAGTTGCTGAAAAAAACCACTTAAAAAGGCTAAATAACTTAGAATTTTTCTAAGTTATTTCCCTTCTTAAAATGAATCTTGTCATAACTCCAATTCTATGCATTTTTTATCATAGACCACTTTAAGGCTTTTTTAGGATTTGTCAAGAGCTTTCCAATGAGCTTTGAACCACTTCATTTGGATGTGTGGTTGAGGAGTTATGGTCTTGCCCCTTTCGAAACCCTAATTTTTCAATTTTTCGATTACTCTTCAATCCTTGATCCAATGGTCATGAAATTTTATGGGCATGTGTAGTATGTCATAAGGAACATTTTTTATTCACATCTTGAGGTAAAATTCCTTATGGTTGAAGGGTTGACTTTTTGGTCAACAAAACGATCGATCGATGACGATCGGATCGATTGTTGTTGTTCCGGGTCCTCTGAGGCTTTAAAAATTCTTGAGTAGACTTCCCTAAGCCATATGAGCTTAATGAACCATGATCCCATCATTGGAACACCATTTGAACCAAAAGTCAAACCACAGTTGACTTTTCCTAGTCAGAAACCCTAATCGGGGGTCCTGAATTGTACTGTTTTTAATCCTTGGGTGACAATCTCAACTTGGCTTCATACTTGACCCAATGGAGTGTCTTTGATTGTGTAGAGGCTTTTTTCCATGGGGAAACAACCCAATACATTGACTGATTAAATTGTCGAACCCTCAATTTCCGATTGTACGGAACCCTGATTCACCTGTAACTAAACAAAGACAAACTTGAAACTGGTTATGATTAGATAAACCAATGAATATGATCCTAAAATGATGATGAAAATATAAGGGTCAAAATTTGGGGTGCAACAGTAGGTAAACTCAACCAATGACAAATGACTATCCCACGATCCACCTTGATCCAACACACAAGCTCTCAACAAATCCTCTAAAGACTGAATAGTTCTCTCTGTCTTTCCATCCGTCTGCGGATGATAGGCAGAACTCAACCTCAACTTAGTACCCAAAGCTGTCTGCAAACTCTCCCAAAACCTCGATGTAAACCTCGGATCTCTATTTGACACAATACTCACCGGAACACCATGCAACTTCACAATTTGATTAATATACACTTCAGCAAGCTTCTGCAACGAATAATTGATCCTTATCGGTACAAAATGATCTGATTTAGTCAATCTATCGACAATCACCCAAATCGAATCATATTCCTTCAAAGTCTTCGGTAAACCGGTCACAAAATCCATAGAAATGTTATCCCACTTCCATTATGGAATACTCAACGGTTGCATTAGACCCAACGATCTCTGATGTTCAATCTTCGACTACTGACAAGTCAAGCAAGCATACACAAACTCTGCAAAATCTTCTTCATACTCGACCACCAAAACAATTTCTTCAAGTCTTGATACATCTTTGTGGCACCAGGATGAATACTCAACCCGCTTTTTTGACCTTCCTCAAGAATACTCTTCTTGATTTCTGGCACATCGGGAACATAAACTCTACCTCTGAACCTCATCACACCATTCTCATCGATAAGAAAATCACCCCTGTTACCTTAATTGATTAACGTGAGATGATCCACCAAACTCAAATCAGATTTCTGACCTTCTCTGATCTCTTGGAGAATACCACTATTCAACTTCAACATACCCAACTTCACACTACTAGGAGTGTCTTTGCAAACCAAACTCAAATCTCTGAATTGCTCAATCAGTTCTAACTCTCGAACCATAAGCATCGACATATGTAAGGACTTCCTGCTTAATGCATCAGCCACAACATTAGCCTTACTAGGATGGTAACTCAATTCAAAATCATAATCCTTCATAAGTTCAAGCCATCTTCTTTTCCTCATATTCAACTCTTTCTGATCAAACAAATAGTTTAGGCTCTTGTGATCACTGAACACTTCGAACCTAGATCCAAAAAGATAATGTCTTCAAATCTTCAACACAAACACCACAGCGGCCAACTCTAAGTCATGCGTAGGATAATTCCTTTTATGTACCTTCAGTTGTCTGGAAGCATAAGCAACAACCTGACCATTCTGAATCAATATGCCTCCAAGACCCATCTTCAACGCATCATAATACACTACAAAAGACTCACTCGGATTTGGCAAAATCAACACTGAAGCAGTCGTCAACTTCTTCTTGAGCTCTACAAAACTCTTCTCACAAGCAATATCTCACACATAAGCCTAGCCCTTTCAAGTCAACTGAGTCAATGGCAATTCCAACTTAGAAAAGCCTTCTATAAACCTGCGATAATAACCAGCCAACCCAAGGAAACTTCGAATCTCAGTAGCAGACTTTGGAGTCTCCCACTGCAACACAACATCAACTTTCGACAAATCAACAACAATTCCTCCACTAGAAATTACATGGCTAAAGAAACTCACTTCCTTCAACCAAAACTCACACTTGGACAACTTGGCGTAAAGCTTCTTGTCCCTCAAAACCTGTAATACCACCCTTAGATATTGTGCATGCTCTTCCTCAGACTTAGAATATATCAAGATATCATCAATGAACACTACCACAAACTGATCCAAATAAGAATGAAAAATCCTATTCATATACTCCATGAATACACCAGGTGCATTAGACACACCAAACGGCATCACAGTATACTCATAGTGTCCATACCTCATCCTGAAAGCTGTCTTCGGAATATCATCAGGCTTAACGCGAATCTGATGATAACCAGACCTCAAATCAATCTTGCTAAACACACAAGCACCCACCAATTGATCCATTAAATCATCAATCCTTGGAAGTGCATACTTATTCTTAATCGTCACCTTATTCAACTTTCGATAATCCACACACAACCTCATGCTACCATATTTCTTCTTCACCAACAACACAGGAGCACCCCACGAAGAAACACTCGGTCGAATAAACTTCTTCTCAAGTAAATCTTCCAACTGTTTCTTCAATTCCCCTAACTCAGATGCAGACATGCGATAAGGAGCTATCGACACAGGACTAGTGCCCGGTATCACTTCAATAGTAAACTCTACCTCACGCTCAGGAGGTAAGTCACTCATGTCTTCTGGAAACACCTCAGGAAATTCCTGAACAACTGGTAGTCCCACACTCACTACTTCATAATCAACTTGAAGCGATGCAAACAATGCAAACATCTGAGCCTCATCTTCTAAGAGTTCTTCTACTTGCTTGGCAGACACAAACATCAGCGCTCCACCATCACCAAACTTAGGAAACCTCACAATCTTACTGTAGCAATCAATATGAACATAATTGTACTCCAACCAGTTCATTCCAAGAATAACATTGATTTGATGCAAAGGTAGACAGACCAAGTCCATCACAAAGTTCTTATCATAAATAGTCAAAGGGCAGCTCAAACAGACTAACGCGGTAATCACAGAACCATTAGTTGGGGTATCAATGACCATACTCCTAATCATAGAAGAAAATTTCAAATTCAACTTCTTAGCACATTCAAGCGAAATAAACGAATGAGTAGCACCAGTATCAACTATAGCAATCAATTCAACATCATTAATAAAACAAGTACCTCTGATCAAGTTATTTGTCTTGGATTCTTCTGCACTAATCAAAGCAAACACTTTGCCACTTGTCTGAGCAGCAGTAGCAGTCTTCTTCGGCTGCTGACACTAGGTACTGATATGACCCTTCTCTCCACAGTTAAATCAAGTTGGAGCTTCGTCTTTACAATCAGTAGCTCTATGACCCCTCTTGCCACAATGATGACATCTCAGCGCCCTACAATTCTCAGCACGGTGGCCTTGCTCACCACACTTATAACATTTACCTGGAGCAGTAGTCGTTCCCCCACTTGGCTTTTTCCCATCAGAAGCCTTCGGCTTCCCTTTATCACCAGAAGTCACATACGGTTTACCTCTATACTGGCCTTTCTCTTTCTTCTCACTCAGTTGCTTGTAGTGAGTAGATCGAGCTCGGCTATCTTCATCATAAATTTTACTCTTGTCCACCAGTTCCGCAAACCTACGAATCTGATGGTACCCAATTCCCTGCTTAATATCTAGTCTCAACCTATTCTCAAACTATAGACACTTCGATATCTTTGCATCAACACGGTTGTAATGCGGACAAAACTTGACCAAAGACTCAAACCTTGTCGCATACTCATCCACAGTCATATTCCCTTGTTTCAACTCAAGAAATTCCACTTCTTTCTTTCCCCAAACATCTTCAGGAAAATACTTCCTCAAAAATTCTTCCTTGAACACAACCTAAGTTATTACAATGTCAGCATCCCCCAATATCTGACGAGTGTTATCTCACCAGTCTTCAGCCTCCTCTGCTAGCATATGTGTACCAAATTGTACCTGCTGCGCATCAGTGCACACCATAACTCGAAAAATATTCTCAATCACTTTCAGCCACTTCTGCACACCATCAGGATCATGAGTGCCCATAAAAGTTGGCAAATTGTTCCTCTAGAACTTTCCCAAAGCAAGGAACTCATCTGGAGGTCCACCATTTTGAGCCATCACTTGGGCAAGTGATTCCAGCACATCAGCAATAACACGATCATTCCTTCCAGCCATCTACAACCACCAACAGGGTTAGAAGAAAACAACTCATCCAATAGTGTTCTCACACTATTGACTGACAGGGGACTAATAACATAAAAACTTGGTCGGACGGACCGACCTGCTCTGATACCACTAATGTAACACCCTTTTCTACCCCACAAATAATAAGGCAAAATAACACAGATATCAGAGTAAATTATTAAATTTCACAAAAAGCCACCAAAAGAGCGTACATTTCCCAATGTCATCAAAATAGGTCACGGCTCCGTAAACAACAGGTTTTTCCCCAAAACACATCAAACAACATAAAACAGCGGAATTCGAAAGGCATAAGTAAAGGTTTTCCTCATCAGGGAACATAAGCAAAATAACTCAATAGTATATAGTTTAACTCAAAAGAACCCAACCCGATGTTACATATCTGAGCAAGACCCTCTAAGTTAACCAAAAAGCTAACAACTCAAAAACTTCAAAAATAATCCTCAACGGCGTCCACGGCTAAACTTGGTCATCTGCACGTTACCCACATGGAGGTAACATTCAAACAGGCAGGGTGAGTAAAACAATTCATAATAATCAATGCATGAAAATCAACATATAAATAGCATCATAATCATACTCAACCTTCATATTCATCAATAGGCCTCGAAGGCCACAACATCATAATTTATACAAAAGACTCATAAATGCAGATGTGACACAACTTAATGCATTTGTTACCAATCATCACAGCTCGATGGACACTGGGCCATCAACCCTCCATAGATTCCCATCAATAGGATCGATTCTACTAGAGAATCGGAGCACATCAAAATACTTCACATCCACACAATGGGATTGAAGCCAAAGTAATCTAGGTCCAGAACCGAAGTCCGGATGCACATGAATGCATGATGCACACGTCAATAATCATCCTCATAATAACAACATAGGTGCATCATCATTCATCATATTGATCATCATCACAATCATTATCATGTCTCATGTCATCATATAATTCACCAAAGTCATGGTAATATCATCATAATACATCATATAATTCATCATGTAATCATATACACATCACATGTTAATCACATAAAAATCATAGTTACCCCCAAGGTAATTCATCACAGAAATCACAGAATCAAACATCAAGGCATCGCTGCACACGGTCAACATACGCGAAACTCTGCTACGTTCGCTGGCATGTTCGCTAGGCGAGTCTGTGGCGAGTTTATTCGCTAGGCGAAGCATATTTCGCTAGGCGAGTCTAGGAACAACATGGTTCGCTAGGCGAACAGTGCGGTGACAGCAAAATATGCTACGCACCAGAACTTAAATCCACTCAAATACCCATACAATTCACTTACCCAATGCCCCCAAAACATCCCTAAATCATCCCTAAGGTCCTACGGCGATAAAGGCATAAAACCTATAGTTTATTAGGCCAATCCCGTAACATATTCACGCCCTAAATCACAATTTTTCCTTCAATTACACCCTAAGGCATTAGAGTTACTCACTATCAAATATTCCTATCCCTTTCGGGTCAAACATGTTCAAATCATAGTTTTGGCCACGAATGCCTAAGGTTTCCTTTTTACCCCAAAGAACCACGGCCAGATTCACAAACATAGGTTTAGGCCACGAAGGCCAAAGATCACTATTTCTCGTATCCATGCTTTAATCGTCAGGAATACTTACCACTAACCACAGCCATCAGGGTCCTCACCATCAATTCCCCCTTTTCCCACAATCGACCCAAAATCCCTTAAATCTAAAATCATCCATAATTATATTGAAAGACACACATGGAAATTCATGAAAAGTTATACTCCCTATACCTTAGTCGATTCAAAGCTTTCACGATTATCTCCGGGAATCTTCTGCCTCAAATCTTCTCCTCAGAGCTCTCTGGCCACAATACTTTTCACGGTTAACAAATGAATCCTAATTCCCTTCAGAGTTCTATTTTGTCAAACCTAGTCTTGGACCTCACAATTTGGGCTTTTCCCCTTATTACCCTTACTAACTCCTCCAAATGCCCAAATTACCCTCATTTCACTTATATTCATTTTAATTAATAATAATACTAATAAATTAATATTATATACTATTAATCAAATAAATAACCCAAAAATGCACACTTTTCCAATAATCCACCAAACTACCGAAAATCTTCGAAAAATGAATATTCTCAATTAAATAAATTAATTAAAATATTCCGATTAAATTTGGGGTGTTACAACCCACGCTAACTTTTTTCTTCTTTTTTTTCCAGGAAACAAGCGAAGAAGACGATGGAGATCGCATGCAGGAAGAGAAAGAGAGAAAATCGGTTTTGGAAAAGAAGAAATGGCGAGCGAAGAGAAGAGAGAAAAATGAGAAAATGGAGAGGAAAAGAGCGTCGACGATGCTGAGAGGGAGAGATTATTTAGTTTTAGGGTTTTGTTTTGTTTTTAATATTTATATTCTAATGTAATCTGATACACGCACGCACACGGTATCACAATGATTTCTCACCACTCATCACCACACGTTCCCATTTGACTTCAATCGTGTTGCCCACACCGCATGCCCATGATGCACCCTCACTGACCTCATCACACCAGATGCGCATGCCTCCCCCCCTTTTCTAACTCTTCACCTTTTTTTTCTGCTTTAATTTGTTTTTTTAATTAACCATTAATTTAATTTTAATTAAAATAACCTAATCATAACTTTTATTAATAAACTCTTAATCAACCTTTTATTTAATATAATTACTTTTTTGACTAATTAATCTAAATCTTTCATTTAGACTCTTTTTAATGAATTAACAACTTATATTTCTTTTTTTTTTTAAATTAATTCTTTTGGAAATTAACTCACTTATAAATCTCCCTTTTTTCCGAATTAATCAACCTTTGATTTTATCTAATTTATTTCTATTTCACTTATTTAACTCATTTATTTTATCACTTAATCCCTTTTATAAAATAATATAATTATTCACCAAAACTCTTTTTTCTAAATAACTTGTTCTTATTAATAACTAAATCATTTGTTTTTTTAATAAAACTTATTTCATAATAATCTAAGTGATTTGTATTTTATTTACTAATAATAATAACCAAACCTTTTTATTCAATAAGAAACCCTTTTTTAAGATTAATATTAATATTTTATTTATTAAAAATCTTCTTCATAATAAAATGATAACTCCTTTTAATAACCAATTTATTTAATAATTTATTCATTTGAAATTTTTCCATCTAGAAAACTTAATCTAATTATTCTTGATCTTGGAATTTTATTAAAACTAATAATCTAATATAACTTTTTCTTAAAATCCATCCTACTTAGAACTTAATCAATACGCGCTCCCAGATCCTACTCTTTGAGCACCGTTTTCGATTCGAATATCCACGATCTCCGTGCTTGGTATGTTGTTACCGTTTTTTTATCTGCTTGCATGGATTTATTTATTTGTTTATTTTACCGTTATTTATTTTTATCGCATTGCATCATGTCCAAAGGAAGAACCTACGCATGACTTAACATTTGTGTGTATCGCATCTCATCTTGCATCATTCTTCCCACTTGATCCTTGATCCTTTTCAAGTCGATCAGCTTAGACTTAGATCCTACCCCTTAAGGAGGACCTTTTTCTTTTACAACTTAGATAAATCAATTCAATACAACTCAATCAAACTATTCTCCCTACAAGAGAATTAGACGTTAGTCATCTTGACAGTCGAGATATAAATCTTCTGCCTTATAATAATGTTATCATTAGATATAAGATCTTTTCCGCTTGAGGGAGATAGTGGCATACTCGTCGATGAAATCCGAGTGTTTGAGCCCTTCTCTCAAGACGATGCAAAGACCATCCCATACAAGTTGTGGTGGTTAAGTCGAGTGTTCTCCCTTGAGATGACGACTCATCTTTTCTCCTAGAACCAATCAACAAAAAACCTAATCCCTTTGGAACCTTGACCATAGTCAAGAAGTTCCTTAAACCCTTTAGGGGAACTACAAATACTCTGATTCCACTCCCGTCAGGATATTTAGGCACAAGATGCGACGTCTTGGCGAGTATACTTAGAATTAAACCATTAGGTCTTTCACCCTTAAGCAGATAATCCTTAGCAATAAACAACATAAAACAAGAGGTTCCTGTAGAGTACTACAGAAACTTAGGATCCTAGTACCTTCCCTAAGTTTAACCAACCCCCGAACCTAAACTCTCTAGCTTTTGCATTTGCATTGCATTATGGGTAATTCGATCTTTTTCCCTTCCTTTGGACAAATAAAAGACCGGTGGTGAACCAATGAATTAAGATTCAAATTAATTAATAATTTGACATCCAAATCTCACCGCGACATCAGGTGTGATTATGGAAAAAATAATGGATGCATAGAATCGTATGATAAATTCTTTCATAGAAGAATTATATGCTGATTCTGTTATTCATTTCCAGAAAGTGTGTGAAAAGTATCCTGCTTTGTTGAAATATGTTGAAAACACAATTTTTGATCAGGTGAAGGAGAAAATAGTTTGCGCGTGGACTGATAATGTCAGACACCTTTGAAATACAACTACTAATAGATTTGAGTTGGTCCATGGTACTTTGAAAAATTAGTTGCGAAATAGCAAAGGAGGTTTGTGTCGAGATTGAGACTTTGTGAACCACATGATTCAGAACCAGCATAATAAGATAAAAACAACATTTGGTCGGAGCATCACAATTTGGAGAATCAATTTAAAGCCAACACTTTTATATTCTCAGTTGGTCAATAACATTTCTCGGGAAGGTTCGAACTATATTTTTCACGAAGCTAAATGAGTTGATAATGTAGGCTCTGATAGCGCAAAGTGTGGTTGTACTATGTGAAAACGTATGGTCTCCTGTGTTAGAACACAAATTGGTGTTTAATTATATCTCTATGTTTTGATGATAACTCTAATGAAATTTTGTATTAAGAAAATATATACTCTAATTTTGTTCAAGTGTTTTTGTTTCAGATATTAAAATAAATATTATTATGGAAGCAAAAATGCATCTGAACAGTATTCTACGCAAAGCTCTGAAGCATCAGAAGCAGGTCATCAGAAGACTCTGAGCGCTGCCAGAAGAGACTCTGAAGCAGAAGCTGCAGAAGACTCTGAAGCAGAAGCTGCAGAAGCATCTGAAGCATAGCTGAAGAGTTTGTATGAAGAGTTTAAAGCATTGTTTCAGAAGACTCTGAATGTATTTTACGCTGCAAGTACAGAGGCTCTGATAAACAAGTATGCTCTGATCAGATCACTCACGCTGAAGCACTGTTGCTACAACTCTGATATCATTGAATCTGATCTGAAGAACAAGAAGCACATCAGAGGATCTGATGTTGTTTACGTTTGAAAAGATGTCAGCAAGTGAATAGACTTGGTACTATTCTCAACATCCTCTCCAACGGAACTATTCCTTATTTGTGATAGACACAAGGATTCAGGAAAAAGGAATTTCTCTGAGCATTCCACTTCTGAGAAAGAAAAAGTCATGTGAAGACAAAAGGCTACAACTACTCTACTTGCACAGTCTTCAAGCATTGGACTTTCAGCACTATAAAAGGACGTCTTCAACATCTCTTCAAGGTTAACGAATCTTTAACGAATTATTCAACAACTCTCATACAATCTTTCTTACTCAAGCTGAATAATTTTTTATTCGTTCTTAATCTAAGTTTAAAAATCACAGTTTGTGATATAGCTTTTTAGAAGCATCTTTAACACTTGTTAGTTTACATTTATTTGTAAAAGGTTCCTTAAGAAGACCAAGTTGTGGTTAGGATTTCTTGAGAAGACTAAGATAGTTGTTCATAGTGATTGATACTGTAATCTATTTGAATATAGTGGATTAAGTCCTTGTGGAGAAAGGCAAATCACCTTGATAGGGTGGACTGGATTAGTTGAGTTCAACGAACCAGGATAAAAATCTTGTGTTGTTTTTATTGCCATAGTTTTTCTAAACCCTTATTCAACCCCCTCCCCCCCCCCCCCCTTCTAAGTGTTTTTCTCACCTTCAGTTGGCATCAGAGCTCCGGTTCTGTTAGTGCTCTCACTTCACCGTGAACAGAAAAGATCCAGTTGAAAAAACTCTTGATATATTTTGGTTGATACATTATGGCTGAAGCTTCAACATCCAACAACAACAGATATGAGGACAAAGATAGAATCAACACTAAACCCCCTATGTTTGATGGGGAGAAGTTTGACTACTGGAAAGACAGAATTGAAAGCTTCTTTCTAAGATATGATGCCGACCTTTGGGATTTAGTCATTGATGGCTATGTTCACCCCACTGATGGGGATGGCAAAAAGATAAACAGAAAATCTATGACTGAAGCTCAGAAGAAAGAATTCAGGAATCATCATAAAGCAAGAACCATACTACTAAATGTTATATCTCATACTGAGTATGAGAAAATTACTAACAGAGAAACATCATTTGGTATGTTTGAATATTTGAAGATGACTCATGAAGGGAATTCTCAAGTTAAGAAGACCAAGGCTCTGGCGCTGATCCAGAAATATGAAGCCTTCAAAATGGAGGAATCTGAATCTGTAGAAGTTATGTTCTCTAGATTCCAGATTCTCACAGCTGGCTTGAAAGTTCTGGACAAGGGTTACTCCACTGTTGATCATGTTAAGAAGATCATCAGAAGTTTGCCAATCAGATGGAGACCAATGGTCACTGCTCTGAAGCTAGCAAAGGATCTGAACAAGATCACACTGGAGGAACTGATCAGCTCTCTGAGGAGTCATGAGATTAAAGAAGAAGACGAACCCCAAAAAAACAGGTAAGTCTGTTGCTTTAAAGTTTAACAAATCTGCCAAAGCTTTGCAGGTTTTAGAAGAAAGTTCTGAAGAATCTTCTTCTGAAGAAGAAGATGAATTGTCCCTACTGTCCAGAAAGATCAACAAACTCTAGAAGCATAAGCAGAAGAAATTCAGAAACTTCAAGAAACCAGATCAACGTAAAGAGTCTTCTGGACACAGAAGATCTGGAAAGAAAGAGGTTGTCTGCTATGAATGCAAGGAACCTGGGCACTACAAGAATGAATGCCCAAAGCTTCAGAAGGAGAAGTCAAGAAGGAAGTCTGATCATAAAAAGAAAGTTCTGATGGCAACCTGGGATGATTCAGATGCATCTGAATCTTCATCAGACTTAGATGAAGAATGTGCAAACATGGCACTCATGGCTGATGTAGAAGATCATGCAGAATCATCTGGATCGAATCAGAATCAGATTCTAAGGAGGTATTTTCTGAACTTTCTAGAGTAGAACTTATTAAGAGTTTATCTGAAATGTTGGAAAACCATAGTAAGATTAAGCTCAAATACAAGAAGCGTGAAAACAATCTTGTATCTGAGAATGATCTTCTGAAATCAGAAATTGTTGAGCTCAAAGCAAACAATTTGAAAATTAAAAATGAATTAGAAAAATCTCAACAAGATTCTGAAGTTGAAACTAAGTCAAAATTTAAAAATATTTTAGAAGAATATGACTATAGTTTTCAGAAGTTTCTGGCAAGAAGCCTAGAGAGAAGCAAGATGGCTTCAATGATCTATGGTGTAAGCAGAAATAACAGGAAGGGTATTAGATATGAATCTTTTTCTAAGAAGGATTTAAATCCAACATCTGTTGATAAACTGATCATTAAGCATACTCCTCTGTATTATACTTTTAAGTATGGTCATCTTAATGATATTAAACACACATGTTCTGGTCAGAACATTCCTGTGTTTAAACCTAAAGTTAGTCAGAACAAAACTGCTGTCAGAAGACAGAAGTTCAGACAAAACTTTAAGGCAACTAACCCTAAAGGACCCAAAAAGATCTAGGTACCTAAAGACAAAATAATATTTATTGCAGACATCTTTAGCAGCAAAGTCAAAACACCAAACTTGGTACCTGGACTCTGGCTGCTCGCGTCACATGACGGGAAGAAGGTCTATGTTCCAAAGCCTGGAACTTAGATCTGGAGGAGACGTCAAGTTTGGAGGGAACCAGAGGGGCAAGATAGTTGGCTCTGCAACTATTGGCAATGATAATCTTCCTTCCATTTCTAATGTCTTACTTGTTGAAGGATTAACACATAATTTATTGTCCATAAGTCAATTAAGTGACAATGGTTATGACATAATCTTTAATCAAAAATGTTGCAAGGCTGTTAGTCAAAAGGATGGCTCAATCCTATTTAATGGAAAGAGGAAGAACAACATTTATAAAATCAATCTTTCAGAATTTAAGGTTTAGAATGTAAAATGCCTTATGTCTTTTAATGATGAGCAATGGGTCTGGCACAGAAGATTGGGGCATATTAGTATGAGACGTATATCTCAGATTAATAAACTCAATCTGGTCAAAGGACTTCCTCAGTTGAAGTTCAACTCAGATGCTTTTTGTGAAGCATGTCAGAAAGGAAAATTTTCAAAATCTTCTTTCAAAACAAAAAATGTTGTTTCAACCTCAAGAGCATTAGAGTTACTTCATATTGATCTGTTTGGACCAGTGAAAACTGCATCCATCAGAGGCAAGAAGTATGGATTAGTCATTGTTGATGACTACAGCAGATGGACATGGGTGAAATTCCTAAAACACAAGGATGAGTCGCATTATGTGTTCTTTGACTTCTGCAAACAAGTCCAAAATGAAAAAGCTTTTAAAATTGTTAAAGTCAGAAGTGATCATGGTGGTGAATTTGAAAACAAATATTTTGAAAAATATTTTAAAGAAAATGGCATTGCACATGATTTCTCCTGCCCTAGAACTCCTCAATAGAATGGAGTTGTAGAGAGGAAAAATAGAACTTTGCAAGAAATGGTTAGAACCATGATCAACGAGACTAATCTGGCAAAACATTTTTGGGCAAAAGCAATTAACACAGGTTTCTATATTCAGAACAGAGTGTCTGTAAGACCTCTTCTGGAGAAGACTCCCTATGAATTGTGGAGGAATAGAAAGTCCAACATTTCTTATTTCCATCCTTTTGGATGTGTATGTTTTATGTTGAATACTAAAGAGAATCTGAACAAGTTTGATTCTAAATCACAGAAGTGTTTCATGCTTGGGTATTCTGAACGCTCTAAAGGCTACAGAGTATACAATACTGAGACACAGATTGTGGAGGAATCAATACATGTTAGATTTGATGATAAGCTTGGCAATCAAAAGCCAAAGTGTTGCACCCCAAGTTTTGACCCCTTAGATCCTCGTCATCATTGTAGGATCATGTTCATTTGATTAAGTAACCTTAACCCATTTCAAGTTTATCTTTGTGAAGATGCAGATGAATTAGGGTTCCGTACCGTCAAAATCGAGATTTCGGTGGTCTGATCAATCAATGTTTTAGATTGATTCAACTTCAAATAAGTCTACACATCATCAAGAATACAACATTGGATCAAGTATGGATTCAATTTGAGGTAGTTACCCGGAAATTGAGAACAGTGCAGTTCAAGACACCCGATTAAGGTTTTTCGATCAGGAAAAGTCAACTGTAGTTTGACCTTTGGTTTAAAGAGTATTTCAATGGTGGTGTTTTTATCCATTAAGCTCTTATGGCTTATTAAATTCCATTCAAAGAGTTTCAAGTCCTCAGGATATCCGGATCATCGACAGTCGACTCGGTAGTCACCGATTGATCGAACGTTTGACCGAAAAGTAAACTCTTCAACAATAAGGAATTTGACTTCAAGGTGTGAATTAAAAATGTTCCTTATATCATATTACACCTCCCCATAAAATTTCATGACCATTGGATCAAGGGTTAAGAAGTAATTGCAAAAATCGAGAATTAGGGTTTCAAAAGGGGCAAGACCATAACTCCTCAACCACACATCCAAATGAAGTGGTTCAAAGCTCATTGGAAAGCTCTTGACAAATCCTACAAAAGCCTCAAATTGGTCCATGATCAAAAAATGCATAGAATTGGAGTTATAGCAAAATTTATTTTTGAAGGGGAAATAACTTTAAAAATTCTAAGTTATTTAGCACTTGTAAGTGGTTTTTTCAGAAACTTTGAAGGGTTTTTCAACCTAGTTCCATCAAGAATTTGGAAATTCCCAAAACATGAAAGTTGTAGAGCTACTTAAGGGATTTTCCAAATTGTGGTAGAACTCCTCAATAGCATGTGTGAGCAGAAAGTTATGCACCATAGAAGTTGGGCCTGTCACACTTGAAATCACTTTGTCAAGAATTCTCAAACTCAGATTTTCACAACTTGAGACATCCTAAACCCTTGTATCATGATCCAATATAGATATTCAGATGTGTAGAGGAAAGGAAATGCAGAAAGTTTAAGATTTGGAGAGAGAGAGAGAGAGAGAGAGAGAGAGAGAGAGAGAGAGAGAGAGATGGTAGGTTGCAACTTGGCATTATTATTTTCAAATGTAAGGAAGAAAGAGAAACTTTTGGTTTATGTGAGCAGCTGCAGTCCCCTACACCCTAAGCTCACCTCAGTCACTTCGTGTCCACCTCTCCACTTGATTTTATGATCTTCTTTGGTCCATGGAACTGATGTATAGAGATTTTGCAAAGATTCATTTGAAAAACCTCACAAATCTCCCTCCAAAAGTGGTAAATGACCAAGGTTGCCCTCATTCTTGTTTGGCTATAAATAGAGGAATCTTCAATGAGTCTAGACACACCAGAGCAATATCATAAAACCACAGCTCTCACTCTCCTCTCATTCATCAAGAATTCTAAAATCTTCAAAACTTCCATTTCCACCAAAAAACTGTCTTGAGCAAAACTCTGCTCAAGACCAGTTCCACCACTTTCAAACCTATAAAAAGCATCCACACAAACCCTAAATATAATATAGAAGGTGTCTATACCTTCAAACCTCTCAAAAATACCATTTTGCAAAAATTCAACTTTCACACTAAGAAAGTTTGACCACCACCCTCAAAACTTGCCAAATCTTGGTCTAGGTTGTTTCTTGCTGATCTAACCATCCACACACCTCACATATGTCATATTACAACTGTTTAAAGCATTGAAAACCAACTGGAAATCCCCTAACTCCAACTGTCTTAAAATTTGGTCTTGTTGCTTCAAGAGGAAGTAAGCTTCATATCATTGCAAAGGAAGGAGCATCTATGGGTTTCTAAGCTTTTTTAGCTTGTTCAAGACTGGTCAACAAGAGATATGTGATGTTCTAACTATCTCTAAGTCATATATTGTCATGTATTGTCATTTTGTGGTGATTTGTGTGAAAATATACCATGGCTGCCCTATTAGGCTTCTTTGTCAAGAATCCTATTTTTGTGTTCATAATGCTTATTTTGTCAAATATTTTATCATTTGTAAATGATATGTGGATGTTAGATTGTAAGTTTGTGCCTTACCATCATGTTTAGGTTTGTTAGTGACATTTTGGTCACTTGGTAGTTTTAGGATCCAAACTTGAAAAAGTAGTATGCTTGCCCTATAACTATAAATCTTGGCTCACTATTAGGATAGGTAGAGGACTTGTAAGTTGCTCATGAATCCCCCTTGCCATTGATCATGTATGAATGAATGTGGCCTTTTGTTCATTATGATGCTTGGTTTTGCTGCCAAATTTGATTCAATATGTCATTCTTTGATTTAATGAGTTTTTGCATAACTTGAGGTTGTGAACTCCTTTGTTTATCCATTTCAAGAGTGTGTATGTTGTTGTTATGCTCAAAATCTGCCTAAGATTCGATTTGCTATGTCATGCCTTAAACTGTTGCATTTTTTAAATACCATGAGGTCAATATGTCATTTTTTTGTCTCAAGCATTGTTTACATGATTTGTGTGCATTAAATCTTCATCATATCCATTTAAAACTTGTGCACAATCTCATTTTCTCCAACTGTCATAGTTATGGCTCATTGTGTGTTTAAGTTGTTGTCCTTGCATAACATAAGTTTCAAAATGCTAAATTCTGTTTTGACAAAAGTTTCACTCATTTTCTGACTTGCATCTCATCTGTTAGCATGTTCATGGTATGTGCATATTGCTTGTCTCAACACAAAACTCTTTGCTTGCCAAAACAACCTGCTGTGCTAAATTTTACCAAGACAGCTTCTCATACCTCCTACCACAACATACCAATTTTGTGCTCCAACTGTCATATGCCTAATTTATGAGTTGAAACTCATCTATTTGCTTGATTTTGATGTGTGTGGATGCTTGGTTTAATCTATATGTACCTCTTTTCTTGTTTCACCCTCAAACTGCTCTTTTTAAGTTAAAACACACCGATTCACATACCACTTTCTGTTTCAATCAATTCTAATTGATCTATGTGCCTAATATCATTCCCTTACTTATTTGAAATGTGTGTGTGATGCCAAAAACTCCCATCTGTCATGAACTGGCCAGCTGCCCTAACATGTTGATGTTTGTGCATTTTTTGAGCCTCAATGTGCTTCCTTTTGTGTGATGTTGATTTGAATTGGTGTGTAAGCATAGACATGTCTATTATCATATTCATAATGTGTGCGGATGTTTATTTTGGTTTGAAACTCATCAATTTGAAAAATACCCCCTGCTGCCACATTCTTGCTAAAACAGTTTTTCTCACCAAATGTGCCACAACATTACCAAATTGTTATTCTGTTTGCACATGCCTAATCTATGAGTTGTAACTCATCCATATGCTTGGTTCTAATATGTACACATGTTTGGTTTGGTCTGAGCTTTCCTATATTTGCATTTCACCACTTAATTTCATTTTGAACCAAAACTGCCAAGAACACATACCAAAACCATGTTCACTTACACAATGATCAATCTCAGAGTGGTAACTCATTTGGCCCTATATTTGTGATGTGTGTTTGAGTTTATTTGTCCATGAGAGCTTTTCTTCTTGCATTTGAACTATGCTTGGATACCATTAACTGTCTAACTGTTTTGAAATTGTTCTTTTTGCAACTTATGTCACAAATTGCAAATCATGAGTCACATTGTATTTAAGTTGGATTTTGGACTTCATCTGTTTTATGTTGTATTTGGAGTGTGTGAGGACATTTAATTTGATTCAAGCATGAGCAATTTGAACTGTGGTTTTGAAAATGCATGTCAATTCACCAACATTGCAGCTGTCTTAGGTTTTTGAAATTCACTTGGGCTGTAAACTTTTGTATGGTTTAGACACATTTTATATGATGTTTTGAGCATGTGTGTGTAGTTTCTTCACTCAAAATTGGTCTGTTTTCATATCTCACTATCTCACTTTCCATAACTTAATTTTCATCTCATTCTCACATGACAGTTGGACTTGCACCTCATAAGTAATTTGTTTGAGTGCATGAGCATGATATGTAGGATATTTGAATTGTGTTTGAGCCCTTTCTCTAACCATAGCATGATTGGTTTGTCCTTTTGCTTCATAAATGCATTTTTTATCCACATAAGCAACTACTATCGTGTTTTTAGTTCAAGACATGTTTTCAAAATTCTACCTGGACCATCCTCTTCCTTGTTCAAAAAACACCCAAAATTGATCTAAGGTTTGCTTGATTTGGTTGAGAAATGAGTGAGTTTGATACCAAAACATATTTGTGAACATGCCTTGTTTTTGCTTCATTTTGTGCCCAGAAAATTAACACACCAAGCCATATATATTTATGGGGGTGGCTATATCAACGGATGTATAGCCACCCCAGTGGTAGAAACCTTGCCCATAAACACACCTTGCAACGCCTAGACCTGGGTTCAATCCCTGAGGAGGATCAACCCTTTTGGCCTTTTTTCTTTTTCCTTGCAAGCGCACATTGGGCTGGAGGGCGTGGGTTCAACTCCCACCCCTTGCATTTTCCTTTGATTTTCACTCATTATTTTTTGTTTTGTGCATTAAAATTCATGAAACTTCAATTAATCATAACTCTCTCATTTTTCACCCTTTTTGATCCATTATTTTTGCAATGTGTTTGTTTTAATGTCTACTTTCATGTGGTGTAAAAATATTGTTTTTTATTTTTAATTGGGTTATCTTTTGCCTATATGGAAATTTGTCCCTTTTTTGAGATCGTCATCTTACTTGTTGGTGATTTCCTTTTAAATATGCTTGTTCTTCTTGTGAGATTTCTTGAATCCCATGTTAGTTAATATGCTAGGGTACTCTCCTTTGGTTGTCACCATAATCTTATTTTAGATTCCTCCTAAATTATGAGGTTAAACTAATTTACTTGTGTTTGATTGTCATCAAATACATATTGTTGTTACACTTGATATATCTTGAAATTATAACATGTTTACTTTCAAATTGTGATTTGTTTACACGGTTGTAACTTTCATCTTTTCCAATCTTTGTTAAGATATGCTCTCACCTTTGTTAAGATCCATTTCCATCTTTGTTACGATGTTTCCCCATCTTTGTTAAGATTTGTTCTTGGTTGTGACCATCTCTCTTAATTGAAATCATTAATATTGTAACACTTGCTTTGGTTGTGACCATTTATCGTGATTGAAATCTTTGCCTGATATTGTAATATCTTAAATGCTTGCTTTGGTTGTAACCATTCATCCTGATTTAGATCCTTGCTTATTATAATATGCTTGATCATTCTTGGTTGTAACCATATCCCTTATATTCATCATGTGTGAATGTTTATGCTTTGTTAAGTTTACTTTCCCCAAGTGATGGAACTCTTTAGTTCTCATCCAAGTTGCGTCATCTTTTCCCTTCCAAAGGAAAGTCTCTCTATTGACCCTTGGGTCATATATAGCTCATTAAACTCATAGGTATGGATATAACCTTCCCCTCCTTTTGGTCTGGATAGAACCAATAGGATTTACACTCATAGGTCTGGATAGAACCTTCTCCCCCTTTTGGTCTGGATAGAACCAATAGGATTTAAACATCATAGGTATGGATAGAACCTTCCCCCTTTTTGTCTGGATAGAACCAATAGGATACCCTCATAGGTCTGGATAGAACCTTCCCCTTCTTTTGGTCTGGATAGAACCAATAGGATTTAAACTCATAGGTCTGGATAGAACCTTCACCCTCTTTTGGTCTGGAAAGAACCAATAGATCCTTATTCTGTAGTTCGGGTCTGAACTACGACCACTCTAATTTCTCATTGGACAATGAGAACACGTAGGCACAAGATGCAATATCTTGACGAGCAACCTTCCCCCTTTCTCCCACCTTTTGGTCTGGATAGAACCAATTGGGCTTACAACGTAGAACTTTAGGATAGAGTTTGGTTAACTCTATGTAAGAATCATGGACATGATTACTTACTTCCCTTTCTTGAGAGTTCAACATAGATCTAGAGAGTTTTATGAAACTCTATACAAACATTGTTATGTTTGTTCCCATGTGAACCTTGATCATAATCGAGTGTTCTTCAACCCTAGTGAGGTGAACTACGATTGCTCTTATTCTATCCTAGTTAGGATACGTAGGCAAAGGACGTGACGTCTTTGTGAGCAAACTTAGAAACCATCTTTAGGTTTTAACCTACACTCTTTACCCAACCCAAACCTTAGCAAACATTTTACAAACTTAGCATGCAAACAAATAAAAGGTTCATGTAGAGTACTACAGATGTTTAGGATGTGAAATACCTACCCTATGCATAACCAACCCCCGATCCCCGAATCTCTTAGCGTTGTTGTTACATCGCGAAAAGGGTTTTTCTTTCTTTAGACCTTTCCTTTGGATAAATTAAAGTCCGGTTGTAATTTAAGAATTAAAGATTCAAGTTAATGAATAGCTTGGTATCACGATTCTCACCGCAACACAAAGCAGCTTGTTAATTCTGCATATAGAGAAGTCATTCTCACAGACTCTGAAGACTTAGAGGCAGAAAAGGCTCAAGTGAAAGAACCAGAAGCAACTCCAGATGCAACTCCATTGGCTGCTCAGGTGAACAATTTGAATAATTCTGAAGAACCAAATGTTAAGGGATCATCATCCAGAATCAAGGCCTCTCATCCAGAGGATGTGATAATTAGAAAGAAGGATGACCCTATCAGAACAAGGTCTTTCCTCAGATCATCTGCAACGTCACTTTTTGGGTTGGTGTCTATTATTGAACCAACTTCAGTGGATGAAGTTCTGAATGATAATGAGTGGATACTTGCTATGCAAGAAGAGATAAATCAATTCACCAGAAATGACGTTTGGGATCTGGTTCCAAGACCAAAAGAATTCAATATTATTGGAACTAAATGGGTCTTCAGAAACAAATTGAATGAGCATGGAGAAGTTGTAAGAAACAAAGCAAGGCTAGTTGCTCAAGGGTACAGTCAGCAAGAAGGAATTGACTACACAGAGACTTATGCTCCTGTGGCTAGGTTAGAGTCTATACGCCTAATCATTTCTTTTGCTGCACAAAATAACATCACTCTATATCAGATGGATGTTAAGAGTGCCTTCTTAAATGGTATTATAGAAGAGGAAGTTTATGTTCATCAACCTCCTGGCTTTGAAAATGATAAATTCCAGAACATGTTTTCAAACTTAAAAAATCACTCTATGGCTTAAAACAAGCTCCCAGAGCTTGGTATGAGAGGCTGAGTAACTTTCTTTTGGAAAAGAATTTTATCAGAGGCAAAGTGGACACAACTCTCTTCTGTAAATCATTTAAGAAAGACTTGTTAATTTGTCAAATTTACATAGACGATATTATATTTGGATCTACCAATATTACGCTGGGAAAGGAGTTTGCTCTATCTATGCAGGCTGAATTTGAGATGAGCATGATGGGAGAACTCAGATTCTTTCTGGGAATCCAAGTCAACCAAACTCCAAAAGGCACCTACATACATCAGACTAAGTATGTGAATGAGCTTCTGAAGAAGTTTAATATGACTGAAAGCAAATTGGCTAAAACTTCAATGCATCCTACAAGCACTCTTGGTAAGGAAGAGGTAAGTAAGAAGGTTGATCAAAAGCTTTACAGAGGTATGATTAGATCTCTTCTGTATTTGACTGCTTTTAGACCTGATATTCTATTCAGTGTTTGTCTGTGTGCCAGATTCTAATCAGATCCTAGAGAGTCCCATTTAACAGCTGTTAAGAGGATTCTAAGGTATATGAAAGGTACTACTAATGTGGGTTTGTGTTACAGAAGATCTGAAAGGTACTACTAATGTGGGTCTATGTTACAGAAGATCTGATGATTATAAATTAGTTGGATTCTGTGATGCTGACTACGCTGGTGACAGAGTTGAAAGAAAAAGTACTTCTGGAAGCTGCCAGTTTCTTGGAAGTCATCTGATCTCTTGGTTCAGCAAGAAGCAATCCACAATTGCGCTTTCAACAACAGAAGCAGAATACATTGTTGTCGCTGGTTGTAGCACTCAGATGCTCTGGATGAAGAGTCAACTAGAAGACTATCAGATCCATGAGAGTAACATTTCTATCTTCTGTGATAATACTTCTGCTATATGTTTGTCTAAAAATCCTATTTTACACTCTAAGGCAAAGCATATAGAGATAAAACATCACTTCATCAGAGATTATGTTCAGAAGGGAGTTATTAGTTTAAACTTTGTTGATACAGATCATCAACGGGCTGATATTTTTATAAAACCCCTTGCTGAAGATAGATTTAAATTTATTCTGAAAAATATAAGTATGGATTTTTGTCCAGAATAAAGTGTTTATCAGAAGAAAAGTTTCTCAGATGAAAATGTTTTAACTCTTAAGTATTACATCTATTTATTTTTTTTATTTTTTTATTGTGTGTAAATCTGAACTAACAAGCCTCAGAGGATCTGAACGTTGACTAACGCTTCATTTCTCAAAGAAGTTTCAGAAGCACATGCAAGAAAACACGTGTAACTCTGAAACTGAAAAGGTGGAGTGCACACTACTGAATTGACGTTTGAGGTACTGTTTTTGAATATTGAGTTTCTCGTTTTCCCTCCAATTGTCAGAATCATTAATTCCTTGAAATGATTATATTCTTTTTATTAAATGCTAAGTGTAAGCGTGCTGAACGTGTGACTCTTGTGTGCCCTAATTTCTTCTATATATACCACAACACTTCACTTTTCACTCTCTCACACTCTTGTATGCATTTCTATTTATTTCCTTGTTTTCATCTCTCTCCCAAACCCAAAACCGTTCGTAACCCTAAAACTCTCTCAAGAACAACAATGGCTACTTCTTCATCAACTTCTGCTCAGTTTCAATCTTCCATGGCTGTTGTCTCATCTTCAAACATGGGTGTTGTTGCCTTCAAGGAACCTGTTAGAACATTACTCACATCTGTTGACAAACTGGAAGTCTTGTGTGAATCCATTGTAAACTTTGAATCTTTTGCTGAAAATGGGTATGATCTTCGTCCCATTGTTGATGCTCAATGCTGGACTAAGTTCTTTGATAGGCTGATGGGACCACTTTATCCTTGTCTGGTAAAGGAATTTTGGATCCATGCTACTACTTGCCCTAAGTTCATTGTTTCTTATGTTCTGGGGAAGGAATTCATCATTACTGAGGATCTGATAAGGAAACTCATAGGCTATGAAGAAACTGATGGTGTCACTAATCTGCCAGCTGGGCATGTTGATATGACTGATGTATATAGGGAAGTTTGCTCATCTGGAGAAGCTTCTAACAAAGTGAAAGATCTGAAGCCAAACTACAGGATCTGGGATAAGATCTTTATGGGTTGTATTCATCACAGGAAGTCTTCTAACTTTCCTGACTACGTAAACACTGATCAGATGTACTTCATGTACTGTCTGAGTCAGAGCACAAAAGTGGATCTGCCTTATCTACTTTTCAATCATCTGTGGACACATGTTAAATAATCAAGGGAAGAAGCCATAACCAAAAATCAGAAGATGAGGAATTGGTTTCCTATGGGAAGACTTATTTCAGACATTCTGACTGAGAATGGTCTTGTTGGACATCTGGTAGAAGCTGGATTGAAGGAAGAGTTAGCTTCTGTAATAGGAAAACCTCTGAATGGGAAGAGTCTTCAGAGGATGAAGGTTGTAGAAGAGCTAGCTTATGCACCAAAGAAAATAAACTATGAAGAGGTTAGCCAGAGAAGGATACTTCTGGATGATTTTCCTATGTTCTTTGTTAATGAATCAAGGGAAATTATTCTGGAGTACATTGCTACGTGTCTGAAGGATGGAACTCCTCTACCAGCAAATTTGGTTCAGAAAGCAGGTGAACCTGCACCAGATCTTTATGAGGCAAGACACAAGAAGAAGAGAAAGGTTGCTGAAGAAGGATCTTCAAAACCCAAAAGAAAGGCTACTGGTAAAGCTGTTGCTGTCAAACCTAAAGGGGTCAAGAAGCAAAAGGCTAATCCTCCTGAGGCAAGTATAGATTCTATCTTGCAAACTGTCAAAGAGGTACTAACATCTGATCAACCTCTCCATGAATCTTTACCCTCACCTTCACCTTTTCCTCCTCGTGTTTCTAAACCAAAGAAACCTTCTGTAACTGCTCCTTCTGTACCCCAACCACAACAAGCAACTCCATCTGAAAAGTATAACTCTGAACCAACATATTCTCAACCATATGATATTCCTCCCTCTGACAAACAAACCTCTTCACCACAACAAAACTCTGAAATTCCCCCACCAGAACCACAAACTTCTAAACCACTACCAAAAGAACTTATTCCACAACAACCAAAACCCCAACAATCTATACCAGAAGTGTAACACCCCCTTCTTTACCCCCAAATGAACAAATAAATCACAAAAGCACATAATAAAATTTCATCAGAGTAAATTTGAAACATGGTATAAAAGAAGTATGCCACATCATTCACCAAAATAACATACAACACCTGCTCTATAAAAGACATGCAACAGTGGGGTAGTTCAACAGAGGAACTTAGTCCTTACACCCACATCTAAATATTTAGAATTAAAGCGGAAAATCTAAACATTGAATTACTTGAAACATGCAATCATATAAATACATATCATTCAGTTTGTTTCATCGCATCATTCATGTTTACATAACCATTGCCATCAGATACATATACAAAATGTATCCCAAAAGAATACTATACAAGCCTAACTACCCGATGCTACATATCAGAGCATAACCGACCAAAAGAATGAAGCTAAACTTCACAAAAGACCTCCAGCAACCTAATCTGCAATGCCTCATAGAGCATTATAAAACAGGAGAAGGGTGAGAAATACTATCATAATAATCAATGCATATATATATATATATATATATATATATATATATATATATATATATATATATATATATATATATATACACACACACAAACATAGAATATACATATTCCGCATTTCTCACCGCAATTCATTCCAATCATCATATACATCACAACATATGTGTAAACAAACATGGATAATCACCAAGCACATTTCATCATGCATACATCCATAATTCTCAATTCATTACTTCACATACGAGTATACTTTCATACAACAATACACATTAATCATGTGACTCAGTGCAACTTAATGCAATTCATGCCATGTGGTACCAACACTTGTTATCATTTTTCGGTTTTTACATTTAAACCGGGTCCATCCTTCTAGACCAATAACAACAAAATCCTGTTCCCTAAGCTTTCAAACCCACCTTTCTAGGCTTGGGACAAGTCACTAGTCTCCACGAAACTAGCAAACATTGCCTCTTGACTAAATGATGCATATGCAATCAACAACCAAATGCGCTTAAGACCGCTCTCGCATCTTAATCCCATGCATTCCAATAATTCACCACATACAAATTATAATCATGATTTCACACACAACATATTCATATTCAATATCATCAATATATTTACCAAGCAATGCACACATATCCACAATATGTTCTCATGCATTCTCAAACACAATCGCATACAAACAATATGCATTCACAATATTGTGCCAATGACAACGAACACAATCGCATTCATCATGCATTTTAATCAATTAAAACAACGCATTATATTTGTCTAAAGACCACCACTCATAATCTAGGATTCACGTCATACGGCTACCCACAACATATGTTTCACATTATACAATTACTTATTCCAACAAGGATCGAACACAATCAAACCAAGAAATCAACATGGAATGGAATCACAGAGAAAACCAATTGTTTTCACGCTCGCTTACTCGCTCGCCTAGCGAGTCTCTAGCGAATGCTCGCTATCTGTTCGCCTAGCGAACAAACTTGCGAAGGCAAACAGAAGCTACTGACTTCGCTCGCTACAGCGAGGCCCTAGCGAGTCCTTCGCCACCTCACTCGCTACCAGCGAACCAGATCAAATGCATTTTGTCCAAGTCTGGGACCTCTCGCTAACTTGCTCGCCTAGCGAGTTGCTAGTGAACGCTCGCGACCTGTTCGCCTAGCGAAGGTGCTAGCGAACGTCTGCGAACTCAGAAATCCTCACTGTCCAACTTCTATAACTCTCCACAAAACTGACCGATTCTCACCAAACAAGTTCCATAGCCTTAGTCTAACCTCCCTCGACTAAATTATACCACTTATTCTCATTTTCTACCGTTAAAGTCGGTTTCTATCGATTAAATCCACTTTGCCCAAAAATGGAAGTTGTAGAAAAACATCCAACAATCTAACCCAAGCATACATAATCATATACATTCCTAGAATAACAATATTTTACACCCTTACCTTGGTTAAATCGATGCTTGAGAGTTGTTCTTGAGCTTTTCCAACTTTCCTTCTTCTCCTTCTCTTTTCTCCTCTTTCTCCTTCTTTCTCTATTCTTTCTCTTATGTTTCCTTTCTTTCCACTTTTCCTTTATAAGTCTTTCTCTTCTCAAACATCTACCAATTTCATTTAATTAATCATCCATAAATTAAACAATCCCCACAAATCATTTAATTAATATAAATAACTAATTAATAAAAATTGGGTTGTTACAACTCTCCCCCACTTTAGGAATTTTCGTCCTTGAAAATGTTACCTGATTCAAACAGCTCTGGATAAGACTCCCTCATCTGGCTCTCAAGTTCCCAAGTCACATTTCCATCATCCGGTCCTCCCCAAGCGACCTTCACCAAAGCAATCTCTTTGCGTAGAAGTTGCTTCAAGTCCAGATCCTCTATCTGCATAGGTGATGTCTCCACAGTCAGGTTATCTCTCACCTGCACATCATCTACTTGGATTACATGAGACGGATCCACAATGTATTTCCTCAACTAAGATACATGGAACACGTCATGGAGATTACCAAGCGACGGTGGTAAAGCAACACGATAGGCTACCTCCCCTATCTTCTGTAAAATCTGATAAGGACCAATAAAACACGGCGTCAACTTACACGACTTTAATGCCCTACCAACACCAGTCATAGGAGTAACCCGAAGAAACACATGATCTCCCTCCTGAAATTCAAGTGTTTTCCTCCTCTTGTCATGATAACTCTTCTGACGGCTCTAAGAAATCCTCATCTTCTCTTGAATCATCTTAATCTTATCGGTAGTCTGCTGGACTATCCCGGGTCCAACCACAGAACTCTCTCCAGATTCATACCAACACAATGGCGTCCTACATCGCCTACCATACAATGCCTCGAACGGTGCCATACCAATACTCGAATGAAAACTGTTGTTATAAGTAAATTCAATCAAAGGTAAGTAGCTATCCCAAGCTCCTCCCTTCTCCAAAACACAAGCTCTCAAAAGATCCTCAAGTGATTGAATCTTTCTCTCAGTCTGACCATCGGTCTGCAGATGATAAGCTAAACTCAAACGCAACTTCGTACCCAAAGCACCTTGCAAACTTTCCCAAAATCTCGAAGTAAACCTCGGATCTCTATCTGACACAATGCTAGACGGAATACCATGCAAAATGACAATCCTCTCAATGTACAGCTTTGCCAACCTCTCCAACGGGTAATCCATTCGCATAAGAATAAAGTGAGCAGATTTGGTCAATCTATCCACAATAACCCAAATAGCTTCAAAGTTATTCGGCGTCCTCGGTAAACCAGATACGAAATCCATAGAAATGCTATCCCATTTCCACTCATGAATAAACAATGATTTCATCAAACCCGACGGTTTCTGATGCTCAATCTTCGACTTCTGACAAGTCAAACAAGAATACACAAACTCAGCAATATCCTTCTTCATACGAGGCCACCAAAACACTTTCCTCAAATCTTGATACATCTTTGCAGCGCCCGGATGAATACTCAATCCACTATGATGCCCTTCTTTAAGAATACTCTTCTTCAGCTCAACAACATCAGGAACACAAACTCGATCATGACACCTCATGATACCATTTTCATCAATCCGAAAATCACCACCTTGACCTTGATTGATCAGAGTCAATCGATCAACTAAACTCAAATCAGATCTCTGTCCTTCTCGAATCTCGTCCAGAATACCACTAGTAAGCTTTAACATACCCAGCTTAACTCCGTAAGAAGTCTTCTCACACACCAAACTCAAATCACGAAATTGCTCAGTCAATTCCAACTCTTTTACCATCATCATCGACATATGCAACGATTTCCTACTCAATGCATTAGCTACCACATTCGCTTTACCCGGATGGTAATTCAAACTAAAATCAAAATCCTTCAGAAGTTCTAACCATCTCCTTTGCCTTGCATTCAATTATTTTTGATCAAAAAGATACTTCAAACTCTTATGATCACTAAACATCTCAAATCTCGAACCAAATAAATAATGCCTCCAAAGTTTCAGCACAAATACAACAGTGGCCCACTCTAAATCGTGCGTCGGATAATTCTTCTCATGCACTTTGAGTTGCCTTGAAGCATAAGCTACAAGTTGTTTATATTGCATCAACACACCCCCTAAACCCATCAAAGAAGCATCACAATACACCACAAATGGTTCTGTCAGATTCGGTAAAATCAAAACAGGAGTTGTCGTCAATCTTCTCTTAAGCTCTTGGAAACTTCCCTCACACTTCGCATCCCACACAGAAACTTGACTTTTCCTAGTCGAATGCGTCAACGGAAAAGATAACTTGGCAAATCCCTCAATGAATTTCCGATAATATCCCGCCAAACCAAGAAAACTTCTAATTTCAAAAACTGATTTCGGAGTCTTCCATTGCGACACCGCTTCAACCTTCGACAGATCAACTGCAATACCTCTACTCGAAATCACATGACCAAGGAAACTCACTTCCTTCAACCAAAATTCGCACTTAGAGAGCTTAGCATACAACCACTTCTCTTTCAATACAGATAACACAATCTTTAGATGCTCGACATGTTCTTCTTCACTCTTCGAATAAATCAAAATATCATCAATGAAAACAACCACAAAGTTATCCAAATAAGAATGGAAAATTCTATTCATGTACTCCATAAATACACCTGGTGCGTTAGTCACACCAAATGGCATCACAGAATACTCATAGTGTCCATACCTCGTCCTAAAAGCAGTCTTCTGAATATCCTCAACCTTCACGCGAATCTGATGATACCCAGATCTCAAATCTATCTTATTGAACACACTCGCACCAACCAACTAATCCATCAAATTATCAATCCTCGGAAGTGGATACTTATTCTTGATAGTCACCTTGTTCAATTGTCTGTAATCCACACAGAGTCTCATAGAACCTTCTTTCTTCTTAACCAACAACATTAGTGCACCCCACGGTGACACACTTGGACGAATAAACCTTTTCTCAAGTAGATCTTCAAGTTGACTCTTTAATTCTTTCAATTCCGATGCGGACATACGATATGGAGCCATCGATATCGGACTAGTTCCAAGAATTAAGTCGATCACAAACTCCATTTCTTATTTCGACGGTAAATCTATTATCTCCTCAGGAAAAACTTCCAGAAAGTCATGGACAATTGGTAAAGCATCAATCGTTCCACTTTCACTAATGCTCACCGTTTCCATTAACAAAAATACCTTAGCACCATCTTGCAGTGATTCCTTCACTTGCTTAGCAGTCATAAACAAATCTTCCTCATCCTCAGGTTCAGGAAAAATAACCGTTTTGTCAAAACATTTAATATAAACACGATTGAATTCTAACCAATTCATCCCAAGAATAACATCAAGTTGATCTAAGTGAAGACACACCAAATCAACTCCAAAGTCTTTACCAAAAATACTCAACGGACAATTCAAACACACATATGGGGTAGTTACCGAACCCATAGCAGGAGTATCAATAACTATACCTCCACTCATAACAGACAACTCAAGACTTAATCTCTTAACACAATCCAAAGAAATAAAAGAATGTGTAGCTCCAGTATCAATTATAGCGATTAAAGGTATACCATTAATGAAGCACGTACCTCGAATCAATCGATCTTCACTAGCAGTCTCCGATCCTGATAGAGCAAACATTTTCCCACTCCCTTGAGTCTTCTTTGGCTTGTCACACTTGGTACTAATGTGCCCTTGCTCACCACAGTTGTAGCAAGTCACATTCGCACCGCTTCTACACTCAAGAGCTTTGTGGCCTGGCTTCCCACACTTGAAACACTTCTGCTCAACACTCTTGCACTCAGGAGCATGATGTCTCGCTTTGCCGCACCTAAAACATCTCATCAGAGTAGAAACTCCTCCCCCACTTGGCTTCTTGTCGTAGCCAGCTTTCTGTTTCCTATTATCAGCAGAAGTCACATACGACTTTCCTCTAAATTGACCTTTTCCTTTCTTGTCACTTAAACTCTTGTAGTGGCTAGACCGAGCCCTACTGTCTTCATCATAAATCCTACTCTTGTACACCAACTCAGAAAATCGCCTAATCTCATGATAACCAACAGCTTGCTTGATTTCAGGCCTCAAACCACTCACAAACTTAAGACACTTGGATCTCTCCGCATTAGCAGTGTTATAATGAGGACAAAACTTAATCAATTCCTCAAACCTTGCGGCATACTCGGCCACAGTTGAGTTACCCTGTGTCGCTACTGCGAAAATCGGCGCCAGCTGAACAGAAGAGTCGCCACCGTGCGTTATTTATCCCACGGGAGGGAAAGGAAACGCTCAGAGTAAACCTCGCACAACACGGGAAAGGTATGGTCGTCGCAACCAAAACCTGGATTCGGGAGTCGGTTACGCAAGGGGAAGGTATTAGCACCCCTCACGTCCGTCGTACTCGACGGGATCCACGCTTGTTTTCGGGTATGGATTGTTATTCTATCTACTCTATAGGTCTGGGGTTAAAAAGAAAAGAAAATGACTCGGCAAAGTATCGCACTTTATGCCTACGTATTCCCGTCTGGAACGAGAAATCAGAGTCAACGTAGTTCGCCTACCTACGGGAAAGGAGGGGAAGGCTGCTCGCTAGGATATCGCATCCTATGCCTACGTACTTTCATACAGCATGAAAGATCAGAGCAAACGTAGTTCGGGCTACGTACGACTCAAGTCTGTCTTGATTGATTTTATTCCTTCTGAAAAAGGTTTTTCTGATTAACAGTCCCAGCGGACAAAAATGACGTTTTGATGCGCTCACATTCTTTTACGAAAGAAGTGTCTTTTATTGTGTTTGAAATATTTATTGTGTTTTTCTGTTTGTTTTGAGAAAGAAGAGATAGAACTCTAACCTACGGTTGCGAAGGGAATCAAACTAACCTAATGTTATCATGCATGGGTTAAGACCTAGAGTCTATCATGCTCCTCTCTTGCACGGAGAGAAACAGAGATCCTAAGGGAATAGACGGAAACAGAAACAATAGCAGAGATATACAGTAAAGCAGTAAAATGCATGGATGCAGCAATACAAGCGAGGCAAGGGAGTCCCACTCGACCTCGAACCTAGAAAACAATAGGCAAAAGTGAACATACTTCATTTTCAACCCAACAGGGTAAACAGCAAACAATACAGTCCAGAAAACTAATCAATACATCAGAAATGGAATACAGCAGAAAAATAAACAGCCACAGCAGCTCTGCACCACATCAGTCTTCAAGCTTCAGCAAGCATCAATCTCCATCTACACAGCTTTCCAGCAAGGTCTTGATCATCAATCTTCCATCTGCCATGGCTTTTCTTCCAGTCTCAATCTCCAGGATGAACATCAATCAACAAGAGGAAGTGAAGGAATGTTAGACAGTCAATTACCTACCAAGAGTGGTTCATCAACTGTTAACATTATACAGATAATTTTCCCTCAAAAGTTCTATCTTTCAAATACATTCACTGATCCTTCCAAAGGAAGGAGGTGAATATTTGAAAGAGACTTTGAATCATAGAGAAAGGATGGATGCAGACAAGGCATTCCATATTTGAGAAACAAGCTTTCTAATCTAGAGCTCTGCCTAGCTCCTAAACCCTAGTCTCCTCAACAGCTGCTAGCAGGAATCTCCTCTTCAACTCTGGAAGTCGGTCTTCAAGCTCTGGATCTCCAATGGCTCCATCATCCCAAGTCTCCAGCTCTCCCAATTCCCCAGACAATCCCAATACCCACACAGACAAACAATAATCCCCAGAGGGCATACCACACCAATCAATCAAGCATAGCCTAGTAATATACCAATAGCAGTAGGGGGAATCCTAGTGATTTCTAAAGGATCTAATAACTACCCATAGTCCCTATAGTCCCATATCTAAAATATTCAATCTCTAAGTCCTAAGGGAAATGAACTACTTCACCTATGTTGTCACTTAAACCCTAATTTTGTTCATGTTATTCACACCTAAGCTAAACACCTAAAATCAAGTCCTAAAAATATGAACTAAATTTTATATACAAGATACATGTCTAAACTAATCAACCTAAAAGGAAGGGATTAAAAATACTAAAGCACCTATTAGAACAAAAATTAACAAATTTAAGTATCAAACTAAACTTAATAAAATGCTATTTACAAGAAAAATACTTGAAAAATATTAAACAAAAATAAAATGCCATTTTTATTTTTCCATATTTTTCTAGACAGAATTATGAACATGTAGAAAAAACAAGCATTAAAAAACAATGATTTTTCATTTTTATATGATTTTTATAAAATGCTGAAAATATAAAAGAAATTAAAAACCAAAAACATGAATTAAAGGGAAAGGGGTGAGAATAGCATATGCGCCCAGTTGTTTTTATTAAGTGGGCCAGAACCCAGGGGTGCAAATAGAAATTAGGTTAGGCCCAGCGCGCTTCAGAAATGAATTAAAAAAAACAAAAGAAAATGATTAAACCTCGGTGCAAATAGCAGCAATATCACGTGCATTTGGCATTGGGCTTACAAAAGGGGGTGGGGTTAGTAATCTGATCCAAGGCCCAACGTTTCATTTTAAATGAAACGCGGCGTTTCACTTTAATATCTCCCTCCGCTTCTCAATTTGAATAATAGCCACACGATTAGCTTAAAAGGTCAATTATCCAGGACAATCGGACGGCTCCCCTTCATCGTCCCAAATGAGCTAGGGTTTGCAGAAAAAACACAGCTCCCATGCACAACCTTCGAGCTCCTCATTCTCTCTCAATACGCCATGAAAACAAAACTTGTAAAGACCAAATTCACTCCATTTCTTCCCCTCTACAAGACTATGTTCTTAGTTTTCTCTAAGGCCTTCCCAAAAACCAAACCCGATAGCCATAAGTTCTGGACACCATTGATTAACTCTGTCATGAACCTCAATAATTCTTGCTCAAATTACCCTAGAATGGTCTACAGATTATGGTGAGTATCCTGAGCCAAAGATCTAACATTATCTTGCCCTGATTTAGGAGTTCTTGATCATCAAAGTTTCATCACCATTAACCAAACTACCTCTAATGGCCACAACAGATGGGGTAAATGTTCCTCTACCTAACCCTAACAATCTTATACCAATAATCTAACCTAGCAACACCTAATTATGGAGATATGAAAGAAAACACCAACCTGCTATTCTTGCTGAAACAGATGAGAAGGAGCTTGATTCAACACTTGTAAGCTTTCACCAATGATCTTTAGATGATGCTAGGGTTTCTGTTTGCAAAAAGTAGGGAGAAAAATGCTTGAGGTGATGGCTACAATTCTGACATGGATTCTTGCAATGCCAACTCTAACTCTTCAATCCTCCATTGTTGGACCTCTGACCTTGCTTGTTCCCACTCACAAACTTCAATGGATGATGGATGAAGAAAAGAAAAGATCAGAAATGGTGTAGATTGAAGATTCTTACACTTTCTTACAATGGAAGCAATCTCTTAATTCTCTCTATTCTCTCCCTCTTTTCACCAACCCCTTGCACCAATGGCTTCATTTCCTTATATAGATGATGATTAACAGAATGAGAAGTTTCTAGATTGCTCTTGGAGGATTCTAGAAAGTGGTGGAAAATTCATGAACTTCTCACTTAATGATACTTTGAATCATCACATATCATGCTTGCACCTTTGGTAAACTTGTGTTAAAATCTCCTTTCATGAGATATTAGGAGTGTATGTATGAAAAACCAAACTTTTCCTTGCCTTGTGTTAAGTTTTACCAAGTTGCCTTATGATGCAAGAAACAAATTTACAAAGGAAGTCCAATTTTTAAGCCTAAACTCAAAAATGTGGCTGAACCAATGTCTTTAAAATGATGTTGGGAATCAATTTGGTATATTGGATGACCCATATTGGATTTGTAGATCTCTCAAACCAATTTTTTATTTCAACTTTTTCAACTTATATGCCTTTTTTAGGTCATTTTCCACCAACTTTGGTCAAGTCTCATTCCATGCATTTCCAAACTTTCATGACTTATTTTCTAGACTTAAAATGGAATTTTGAGCAACTTTGATGTTGTGAAGTTTTTCATTTGAAGCTTCCTTGTATGAGTTTTAGGCATAGGCTAAGAATGACCTGTAATCCTCAGATGACCAAAATACCCTTTGCTTGCCAAGACCATAAGTAGAGTTACACAAATCATATGAAGGCATACTATACCATTCTAGAAAGCTAATACAATGAGGAACAACTCTTATGTTTATCAGAAATTCATGTGAAATCTCCTTGAGGGGTAAAAATTGCTTGGAAGTCAAGTCACTTTCACAGACAAATTTTCAGACACCTCAGATGACCTGTAACTTTCAAGGACCATAACTTGAGTTCTATAAATCTCCTTGATGTCTTCCACCACTCAAATTAAAGGTCTTGAGCTCCTATACAAGTTTCATGTTGGCCAAGGATTCATTTGAAGCTTGCATTTTGACTTGTCTTGCTTGGAAATTTGACCTAAACTAGGGGATTTTACACAAAAACCCTAATTTAGAAACTCCTCTTCTCCTTGATTTCTCTTGATTTCTTCTTAGCATATCACCATATCATCTTATACATGTCAAAGGATGAACCCCAAATCTCTCCAATAGCCCTTAATGCCCTTCAATCAGTCATTTGACCTAGAGTTGACCTAGAGTTGACCCCAGATGAAACCCTAGTTGATTGTCTTCAACTGCAATTCTTATGATCAGATCAATGACTTGTATCCTTCTCCAAATGACTTTCTAGGTCTCCCATGATGTCCACATACTCTCCATGCTCAGCCTACAACTCACAATTTCTTAGTTGATCCTCAAATACCCTCAGCTAGGAGATAGATGAACTGCTTGATCCATTGACTTCCCCAACTTTCAAATTCTTCTCTGATGACTTGAATGAGATTGAATCAGGATAATAACCTCTTGATAGGCCTCTAGAGATGAGAATAATGATTGGTCCCCTGTTGGATGACTTGCTATGCTTATGCTATGCAGATGATTAGACTATGTACATGACTCTATATGCAAATGCTAATGATATTGAAACATAAACCAAGTGAATAAGGTTGAGCAAATTTTAGGGTGCAACACCCTGCTTCAGCTCAAGGAATTCAATTTCCTTCTTACCACGCACATCTTCTGGAAAATACTTCTCTAGAAATGTATCCCTAAAAAGATCCCAAGTAACCACAATCTCATCCTCTTCAAACCTTTGGTGAGTATTACCCCACCAGTCCTTAGCTTCCTCTTCAAGCATATGAGTGCCAAACTGCACCCTCTGCGCATCCGAACAATTCATAACTCGAAAGATCTTCTCAATCGCTTTCAGCCAAACTTGTGATTTGTCATATTCATGAGTTCCCTTGAAAATCAGTGGATTGTTCCTTTGGAACCTTCCCAAAGCACGAAACTCATCATCAGCGTTATTTCCAACATTCACATTGGCTTGAGGATTCTGCCCAATTGCTCCAGCCAACCTCGTTAACGCCTCAGCAATCGCTTCGTCATTCCTGCCTGCAACCATTGTTCTTGATTTCCATAACAAATCCTCGTTAGAACAACCATATGGATAGTGCTACACACATATACCAAATGCATAAGGGAATGAACATGTTAACAAATTGGTCAACAGACCGACCTGCTCTGATATTGTTGCGGTGAAAATCGGATATCAAGCAATTGAATTAACTTGAATCTTAATTCTTAAATTCACAACCGGACTTTAATTTATCCAAAAAGGAAAGGTTTAAAGAAATAAAAACCTATAAAAATGCAAAGCAAAAAGTAAGGCCTAAAGCTAAGCAAAGAGAGATCTAAAGGTTCGGGGGTTGGTTATGCCTAGGGTAGGTATTTCACATCCTAAACATCTGTAGTACTCTACAGGAACCTCTTGTTAATATTTGTGTTATGCTAAAGTTTGCTTGCTAAAGGAAAAGTGCTAAGGGTAGATACAAAGTATATACAAAGTTGGTAAAGTTTACTCGCGAAGACATCGTATCTCGTGCCTACGTATCCTGACGAGAATGGAATCAGAGCAACCGTAGTTCCCCTGACTAAGGGGTGAGGAACCCTTGACTGTGGTCAAGGTTCCATGGGGGCAAGTAAATGTCTGCGGCGAGACACCTACATAGAGTGCGGAGACTCTAAACTAAAATTATGTTAGAAAAGAAGGGAATGTCCACGGCGGGACGACTAAATAGAGCACGACGACTCCAAGCCTAAGTTGCAAAGATAAACAAGGGAAATGTCCACGGCGGGACGACTAAATAGAGCACAGCGACTCCAATTCTAAGTTGTAAATGTTAACAGGAAGTTAGTTGTTAGTGAGGGAGAAAGAAAAGGTTGGCTCGCTAAGAAATTGCATCTTATGCCCACGTATTCTCATCGAGAAATCAGAGCATTTGTAGTTCCCCTATTTAGGGTTGAGGAACTCTTGACTATGGTCAAGGTTCCCGGGGGATGTAAGCATTAATAGGGAAGTACTTACATGGAGTGCGGCGACTCCTGAATCTAAGTTGAGATTGTTATGATAGAGAATATTCACGGCGGGACGCTAAACATGAGTACGGCGACTCAAATCCTAAGGTTAGGATAACGGGGAAAAGATGTCCACGGAGGGACGCTAAATAGAGCACGGCGACTCCAATCCTAAGGTTAGGATAAAGGGATAAAGGGTGTCCACCGTGGGACGCTAAATAGAGCACGGCGACTCCAATCCTAAGGTTAAGATAAAGGGGAGAGAATGTCCACGGAGGGATGCTAAATAGAGCATGGCGACTCCAATACTAAGTTTAGGAAGGTGTAAGAATGTCCACGGCGGGATGCTAAAAGTGAGTACGGTGACTCAAATCCTAAGGTTAGGGTAAAGGGTAAAGGATGTCCACGGCGGGACGCTAAATAGAGCACGACGACTCCAATCCTAAGGTTAGGATAAAAGGGTAAAGAATGTCCACGGCGGGACGCTAAATAGAGAACAACGACTTCAATCCTAAGGTTAGGATAAAAGGTAAAGAATGTCCACGGCAGGATGCTAAATAGAGCACGACGACTCCAATCCTAAGGTTAGGATAAAAGGTAAAGAATGTCCACGGCGGGACGCTAAATAGAGCACAGCGACTCCAATCCTAAGGTTAGGATAAAAGGTAAAGAATGTCCACGACAAGACGCTAAATAGAGCACGGCGACTCCAATCCTAAGGTTAGGATAAAGGGGTAAAGGTAAAGGATATCATATGTAAACCATCAATGTCACAACAATGTAAACAAAAGGTTCAAAACCTCGTGGGGATAATCAAAAGTTTTTAAAGGTGAACCACCTAAATGTGTACAAGAAAAGTTGAAATTCAAACTTAAATGCCCAAGGAATCTAACAATCCATGTTCATAATCTCAAATTAAAAACTCAAAGAGAATGAAATCCAAATGTTTGAAATAAAGAAGGAAAGATAGGAAGGTGAAAACTCTAAAATGGGTTATAACCTGCTCATAATGCAAAGTGTTTCTAAATTAGGATTTTTAGAATTCTTTAAACATTATATAGAAATATGTTACAACACAAGAATTTTGCAAAAAGAATCACTTAAAAATGATTTAAAATGGAGAAGTTATGTGGTTTTTAAATTTGTGAACAAAACATAAAAATCTAAATGATAAAAAGAATAAAATGCACATGGTAAGACAATGAATCAAACAAATTTGATTATTTAAACATGTTAACAAACATGTATAAATAATATAAGATCAATATCACAAGAAAAATCAAGTTACAAGTTGAAAAAGTTTAAGAACATCATGGTAAAAACCCTAGAAACAGTCATGGTAACATGTGAAACGCAAATGGAAAGTTCACATTTATGAGTTTTAGGTTTACGTCTTGAAGAAATATTAAGCAATAAGAAAACCAGAGATCTTGAAAGCTCTTCCAAGATCTTTAAATGTTCCAAGGATGTTGAATAGATGCTCCAAACAACCTCCAAGCAAGCTAGTGGGCGAAATGCCTTGTAAATGAAGGAAAATCTCCAAAATCCAAAGATTTCAAAGACCAACTCACTAGAACCTTGTTACATAAATATGGAAGTGATTTGTATAGCTTCAATACATCATATTTGATGTGTTTGAAGTGTTTCTTGAGTTGGAAGAAGTTTGGGAATGGTTTTGAAAGGTGTTTTGCAAAAGTAAATTTTGAGGGATTTCGGAAACTTAATGAAATTTTGCAAGAACTTGTGATTGTGTAAGGAATGGAGTTCTAGTTGGTTTCTAGCATGAAACTTGTGTGTTCGTGATTTATGAAGTGAGTTCTATTTATAGCCAAAAGCCTTGGATCAAGGTATGGGTAAAAGTGAAACAAATTGCCAATTTTAACCTTCCATCATGAAAATCTTTGAGTTTTCCAATGCAATCTTCATCTTTGTATATAAGCCACTCTACTAAGATATTCTCCATGCCCCATAGATTTTTTTCATCATGATTGATAGGATAGGAGGTGACTTGTTGAATTAAAGTTGATGATTTGACAAAGGTAGCCACCTTTTTTCTCTTTCTTCACTATTCACTTTTGCAACTTGCATTAAATAATGATTTCCTTTGATCTTTGTGCCACTTTCGTGGGAATTGATGCAAAAATGTTCATTATCAATATAAACATCATAAATGAGGCTTAATCTTTGATTAACATCGATTTAGAGAGGTTTTGGAATCAAAAAACTCATGCTGGCCTGGTTTTACCAATGCGAGTTTTTGCCAACTTGTGGACCTCGGTTCTCTCTAACCAGGAAGAGTTATGGAACACACTTGTACTTTTTAGAAAGACCCAATTAGGTACTACAATATTTATGAATATTTTAGGAACTCATTCCTCTTGAAACTAGGTCAAAAACCCTTGTGTGGTTAAGGAGTTATGGTTTTGCCCTTTTCAAAACCTTAATTCCCCAACTTTTCGATTACTTCTCAATTCTTGATCAATTGGTCACAAAACTTTATGATTAGATATTAAATGATGTTAGAAACATATTTGGCTTCAATTTTGGGTTAAAACCCTGTTGGTCAATGGGTTGACTTTTCAGTTAGACGAACCGAACAATCGAAAACCTCTGAATCGATTGTTGGTGTCGTGAGTCTTCTGAGGCCTTGAAACTTCTTTAGTGGACTTCCCTAATCCATATGAGTTTCATGGACCATAAATCCATCATTGGAACACCTTTAAATCAAAAGTCAAACCACCGTTGACTTTTCCTGATCAGAAACCCTAATCGGGGGTCCTGAACTGCACTGTTTTTAATCTTTGGGTGACAATCTCAAATTGGATTCATAATTGACCCAATGAAGTTCTATTGATGGTGTAGAGACATTCTTCATGGATAATCAATCCAAGGATTTGACTGATTAAACCTTTGAAACCTCGATTTCCAACTGTACGGAACCCTAATTCACCTGTATCTTAACAAAGACAAACTTGAAATAGGTTAAGGTTAGATAAACAATGATAATGCTCCTAGAATGATGACGAATATCTAAGAGGTCAAAATTTGGGGTGCAACAGATGCCCCTATTTAAATATCTTCACCAGATGGCAATGAGAGATGATAATCCTCATAGAATCATAGTGAAAGGTATTTAAATATAGCAAACCAGAAATTTTGTCCCTTAGATTGGATGGTATGCAAAAGGACAAATGCTAAAATGCAATGAATTCTAAATGATGTTTCATGATGCTTGGATGCAAGACAAACGCAGACACACGAGCAAAAATTAAAGAACGATAATACGATTAGTAATTACTCACAGGGGACCCGACACACTAGGGAAACAACAGACATCATCCATGAACGGAACTGGATGGAAAAGAGTCACAATATTCAAAATATCAATGAATGAGGTGAGGAAAAATCTGAGAAGTATAACAGGGACACAGAAACAAACATCAGAGATGTTCGGAAGAACATCGAATGTACTCTGAAATATACCAGAGATATTCGGAAAAACATCGAATAAACTCTGGAACATATCAAAGAAGCACATTGAAGACATATATTTTGAAGGTATATCTGAAACATTTAAAAGGGTATTTAAATGTACGGGAAGAGGTTTGGAGACATATCTGGTAGAACATCAGATAAGCAACAAAGAAGTTCTGGAAGAACATCAGAACAAAAGATATATATATCCGGAAAAACATCGGAAATATTCTGGAAAAACATCAGAATTAAAGGGAGTATCTGGAAAAACATCAAAACAATGACTCAAACTGGAAAAACATCAGAGAGAGAAACATATCCGGAAAAACATCGGATAGATTCTGGAAAAATATTGTTCACCCTAATTTTTTGACCATAAGATCTCACCTCTTTTGTACATATTTATGTTATTGTCACTAACAAGTATGTGCAGGCGTAAATTTCAAAGGTTGTAGACCCAAGAATTTGTGAATCAGAAGTTAGCATCCTTAAGTCAATTTCAAGTCTATAAGGGGGTTAATTACAAATTTAAGGACATGAACCCAAGCTAACAATCCAAGATATATGAACAAGAGGGGTCCTTATGTGGCAATCATCAAGATCCATCTCCAACTTCAACCACATTGGAGGATTCGTGCTATATTTTCGTTTTAGTACATATGGGAGTTCTTATAATCCAAAGGATTCGTGGCCATGACATTCAAGTCAACTTTGAAACCTAATTCAAGTTTCAAACTAAATTCAAGGACAGTTTTAATCAATTTATCATTCACACTTAAGTACTCAACTTACGAGCTCAAGGAGATCTTGTATTAAAGTCTTATGGTCTCAAATTAAATGCAATATGGACTTTACTATCAAAGTAACACTATATTCAACTAAGTCAATTACAAATAGTCCAAGAATAATATTGAAAGATCATTACAAGAATTAATTATCCAAGAATTTCGTTGAGCCATTACAACAGAGGCGTTACAAATGTACACAATCCGTATACTTCATGATTTTTTGGCAACATGTGAATGGTGAAGCCAACGCGACAGCTATCTTCATGGAGCTCATACCCAAGCCCTTGGTTCCATTTCCTAAGTAAACTCCAACCTAAAGACGTACGACAAATCTCCATGCTTTACCTTTCCAAGCTCACATGTCGTAACCTGCAGAAACACAACCGGTAATCAGGATACCGTTAAAAGAATGGAATTAAGACTTAGAGTTAGGAGAAGAGGATGAGATGATTTAAATTCAGCCCTCAGGAAACCCATCATCGGGCAGAAGCACGAGCGACTGGGAGGGCAACAACAGAAGATGCCGCCACCTCCCTACCGAACACCGAAAGATTGAATTCTGGGACAGCAAAACAATTAACTTCAACGACCCAACACAACGCAAAGCATACAATTACAGACAACTGCAACTTCAAGCACACACGGTTCAGACCATCAAGTCATCATTACCGTTATACCTCTCTCGCCAGTGACACGAGACCGGCAACTCCCAGACTTATAATTGGGTCCTGAAAGAAGAAGATGGAATTAGCACAATAACAGCAGCAGGTATCAACTTCAAACAAGCGGCATCAGCTGCATCAGTTAAAGTATCAAGACAATAACAGGTTTGTAACAAACAACTTCAGGCCACAATTAGCATTTCACAAGCTGCGACCAACAACAAGACTGCACCAACGACATTGTTCTGCATCCTACACTGCTCCACCACCACTCTACCATCCAAAAACTTGTTTACTGCATAGAGCTTGGAAGTCAAGTTAAACTTCAAAATTAACCACATCAATTGACTCATATGAGGACTAGGATCGCAAGCAGTTCCCCAAACTCCTGCATCAACACACGAAACGATAAAGGGATTTGGTTAGAAATTACAAGAAAAGCTCATGCTCAGTTTGATGTAAACACCATGTTCCACCAACAATAATCAAAGACAGCCGCTATTTAGGAGGCAACCGAAAACTCAAAGCAGAGTTGGGGAAAAGTTAAACCCTCAGAACTACGAAGTGCATCATCGGGCATAGGAACGAGCGGCCAAGAGGGCAACAACCGAAGCTGTCACCTACTCCCTACCGAACATCGAAGATCAAATTCAGTCAAGCAAAGCAATTAAGTCTCAATGGTCCAATACAATACAAAACACAACTACATCGAGGCAATAGGGGCGTTCTTATTTCCCTCATGGCTCAGACCTGTAAGTCATCATTACCACTTTGAACCGGCAGCTGCTGAACTACTAACAACACCCTGAAAGAAGAAGAGAAACAACTGCAGATATCATCTGCAAACCATAACAGCGCAGCAAAACAATATCAAGTCATCATCAGCAAGCGCAAACATCGACAACAGCATGACAACATCAACTACAAGCAACAATAACCATGTCTGTCCAACAGCAACAAGAGCAAGAGCAGTATTTGGCAACAAAGAATGGTGCAACAAATGTAACAACAACAAGTATCAGTCACGAACTAGCTACAATCACCAACAGAACAACAGCAATAGTCTTGTTTCATCATCTGCAACAACAGCTACATATTGACCACAAAAGAAACAATTTGAGGTCCAAGAGTAAAGATAAGAGAAGGTTCTTAGCCCTCAGGTAACACATCATTGGGGCAAGGCTCGAGTAGCCAGGAGGATAACGAAAAGTCGTAGTCAACTCCTTACCGACTCAAGAGCGTCAATGGAAATTCGAAAACAATAAGAGGCAACCACAATCCCTCATAGGCTCAAACACAATGTCGTCATCGCCGTTTCAACCCAACATCAGCCATGGCATAAGACAAGGCGAGCGTCTGAACTCGAGTATAGCTTTCTCTGCGAAGAAGAAGAGAAGAAGTATTAGCAATCCCGTAATGGCAAGTTTCTATCTTTCAGCGGCAAAAGGAACCAAGTCACAAAGTCAACGAGGAAAATTACAAATCAATACAGGAAGAGGAAAGATTAGAACTTCCCTAATCAAAACCACTCCGGGCTACTAATTCCCTTGGCCCATAATCTCTTGCTTTCTACACCTGCAAAAACGTAAGGTTCGGATTAGTAAGTTGACCAAGAATATACCCTGTGCAGAAAATATCCTATTCAGATTCCTTCAGCATCAAGTGAATATTCCTCAAATCAAATCACATAATTTGATTTTCATCAACAACATTAAACGCAATCATACGAAGAAGGAAAGTTTTTGAATCCAATCACACGAAAACGGAAGGCTTTAACACCAATTAATCAGAAATCTTCTACTCATGGGCCTATAAATTGGGAGGAAATCGACAATATTCAGAGGAATCCACGAATACCCACAAGTTCGAAACCCTAAAAAGAAAATCGAGTAGGTGAATTGGCACTTATCTCTCAGCGACATCGCTACCGCCGCCAGAAACCTCCGAGAACGATTATCGCTCAAATCGTCGCCGCCTCTAATCCACCGCCGTCCAAATTCTCGGTAAATCATCGATACAGGTTGATGTTATCGAACTATTGATGTTTCTGTTTGTGTTTCAGGTTGAAGAAAGTGACGAAAATGATAAAAGGAAAAATGGCGAGTACGATCGAGGACATAGAGAGGAAGTCGAGCGGTTTGGGGTCCGATTTGGGGACGAGAAAAGGGGGGGGGGGGCTAGGGTTCTTTCTTTTCTTCGTTTCATTTTGTTCTTGTCTGCAAATTGTAATTTGATCTCATAATCACCTACACACACACTAAACCACTAAACCGATAATCCCTTTTTTTAAAAAAACTAATTAACTAATATTTTTAAATTAACAACTCTTTAATCAATTAGTTTTTTTAAGTTATTAATTTAATTAGCCCCTTTAAAATAATTCACCTCACTTATTTTATCCCAATTAAATCAACCTTATGATTTTCTCTATCTTAATAACTAACAAACACCTTTTTTTAAAAACGAATCCTATTAAAATATGTTGCTAATTTAATTTCAACTTTCTTCATCTTAATAACATTTTAATAGTATTTATTCACTAATAAAAACTTTTTAAAATAATTACACCGAGGTATCAATTTATTTAATCAATGATAATTTAGTACTCAATTAACTTTTAGAAATAAATTATAAAATCAATACTAATTTAATTCATTTTTTTAATAGCCATAGTAGAAATAATCATTTCACTTAGTTTTTATAATAAATCAAATCATGGTAGCTTTTATTTAAGATCTCTAGCTTATGGTTTAATCTCATCTAAAACAACCTCTCGCTTAAGGTCAACCCACATCTAAAACTCTTTTGCTAATAAATTAATTAGACTTTTTTCTAAAATCAATTTCATCACTTAATACAACTTTTTCTTAAACTAATCATATAAAATCAATCCCCTAAAATAAATCAAACCTCGCTCCGGTCTGTTCACACACTCACATTCACACACCTTAGCGCTTTCATGCGTACATGTATTCTTTACTTATTTGCCCTTTATTTTACAAGCAATTTACATTACCGCAACTTACTTTCCTCGCATCGCATTACGTCCAAAGGAAAAACCTACACATGATTCAACAATTGTGTGTAGTGCACATCATTTGCATCATTCTCCCTATGATCCTTGATCTCATTCAAGTTGATCTCTAGGATAGATCCTACCCCATAGGAGGACCTTTGTCTTTGTCTTTACAACATAGAAAAAACAAGAACAAACAACACTACAACATTCAAACATTAGAGAATAAGATGTTAATCATCTTAAGCGAGATAGAATCTCCACCCCACATCAATTACAATCAATACCGTAGGAACTTTGCCTTAAGAGAGATAGAGGCGTACTTGTCGATTAATTTCCGAGTGCTTGAGCCCTTCTCTTAAGACGATGCAAAGACTATTTTCTTACAACTTGTGGCGGTTAAATCTCTCTTAAAATGACAACTCATATCTTCTCCTAAAATCAATCAACCAACTACCCTAAACCCATAGGAACTTTGACCACAGTCAAAGAACTCCTCAAACCCTTTAGGGGAACTACAAATACTCTGATTCCACTCCCGTAAGGATATGTAGGCATAAGATGCGACATCTATACTTAGAAATAAACCCCTAGGTCTTTCAACATTAAACAGATAAACACTTAGCAATAAACAAACATAAAACAAGAGGTTCCTGTAGAGTACTACAGAAACTTAGGATGCTAGCACCTTCCCTAAGTTTAACTAACCCCCAAACCTAAACTCTCTAAACCTTGCATTTGCATTGCATTGTGGGAATTCCGATCTTTAGCCCTTCCTTTGGACAAAATCAAAGTTCGGTTGCAAAAATGAATTAAAGATTCAAACTAACCAATAGTTTGGTATCCAATTTTCACCACGACAGAAATGGCAACTTCACTGGGGATTCTCAGTGGGTTTCCCTATCTTATTTCTACTTGTTTATTGCTTTATATTTATTATTTGTATAATTGTTTACTTGTTTGCTTATTACCTTTGGGTTGATACTTTTGAATGGTGAGACAAAGTCCTACACCCATACTTGAGTGAACTTAAGATAGGATAGTGATATGTTCAAAGAGGCTTATATGGGGTGGAATCCCGACCAAGCTGACTTGAAAATTACGCTCAATTGAGTCCCTCTCGAAAGTTGTATTGTTGAACGAGTTCTTAATCGTGAAAACATGTACTATATTCGATGTTGGAGCCTATGATATTGAGGACCGCAGTTACCTTAACCCCACTTTGACCTTTATTAGGATGTAGTGCGGGGCTATGAGGGGGTACCCCCGAAATAGTGCTACGCGATGATACACTCAAAAGAAGTTCTCTTGAGAATATTATTAACCCCCGAGTACTTGGGAAGTTGATAATATCCGAAAGATGGGCTAATGACTTTGGGAACCTTATTAGAACCTTGTTCTGCAGGTACAATACACCTTTAGTCCAAATCCTTTGGGGATGGGTATACCTTTGCTCCATGCTCGTTGCAAACCTAGGGTACCCTTTGTTTTGGTTTATCCTTATGTTTCTATGTGCTTACTTGTGTTTGTTGCATTCATAAAGCATCATACCGCATTGGACTTCATGGGATTTACTTTTGTTTATGAACATTATAGGGTACTATGGATCCCAATAGAAGACACACTTTGAAATACACTTTTAAAAGTCCTAAATTGGATGACCTAAAGAAGTTGGTAACTTTGATTGAAGACCAAGGGAAGTTCAAGAGCAAGTATGGGAAACTGATATCTTTTTGAGTCGCCAAGTAGACGAAGGACTTCTTTCCACTTTATTGCAGTTTTATGATCCGCTATATCACTGTTTTACATTTTCAGACTTCCAGCTATTGCCTACATTGGAAGAATACTCCTTTTTGGTTGGTATACCTATCTTAGAAGAGTCTCCTTTCCCTTTCTTGGAGAAAGACCCTAATGAAAGAGATATTGCTAAGGCCCTTTATCTAAAGGTATCCGACGTCAAAGGAATTTTGATTAGTAAAGGTGGTGTTTTTGGTTTGACTACGAAATTCTTAATCAGTAAAGCTATGTTTTATGCCGATTATACGAACAAGACTTCATTCGAGGCAATCTTTGCCTTACTTATTTATGGAGTATTCTTGTTCCCAAGCTTTGAAGGGTCCGTCGACCTCAATGCAATTAAGATCTTTTTGAAGAACAATCCAGTACCAACTCTATTGGGTAATGCTTATCATTATGTATATCTCCGAAACTTCTATGGTGGAGGAATGATCACCTATTGTGTGCCCTTACTCTACAAGTGGTTTATTTCGCACTTTCCGAGGTCTACTTCTTTTTTGAATCTCGATAGAGGGCTTTGGTCTCCGAGAGTTATGGCGTTGACTCACTCAGACATCGTTTGGTACAACCGAGCGTATGATGGGACTTTAATTATTGATGGTTGTGGTAACTTTGCTAATGTGCCGTTACTCAGTTTTAATGGAGGGATCAATTACAATCCAGTCTTAGCTCATCGACAGTTGGGATTTCCGTTGAAGGAGCCGCCTAAGAGTGTTCAAGTGGAGAGCATTTTCTTTAGGGATGACAAAGAACTTCGAGACAAGATTCTGGTTGCATGGGACCATTTGCACAAGAAAGGGAAATAAAGCCTTGGAAAACTTAATTGTGTGTCCTTAGAGCCCTACCTTCGTTGGGTCAGAGAGATAGCAGTCAAGCTGAAAATGCCCTATTCTCGTCAAGATCCTATATCTCCTAGGAGAGAGTCCACTTATGTTTTTATGTCTGAAGATGAGAAGTTAGAGGTTGCCTTGAGGAAGTCGCAACGTGAGTTAGAGTCATGGAAGAACAAGTACCAAGTAGTGGTTGCAGAAAACGATGAATTTCAGAAGCAGAAGGATGAACTTCAGAAAGAAAAAGATGAACTTCAGAAGCAGCTATAGTTGAAGGATGAAGAATTACTCCCTTGCAAGAAGAGGAAAGCCATAGAGGATTTATTTTTCTCCGACCCACAATGTACTATTTGGAATTTGATTGTGGACAACCTTATTCGTGAGAAGACTCGGTTGGAAGAAGAGCTCAAGCAGCGGAATTCAAAACTTCTTTAGGGCTTTCATTAGCTTTTATTTAGCTATTTATTTGGGACTTTTAAAAGCAATTATTTGTATTCCGTTTCAAAATTAATAAAAACGTTTTCTTTTACCACAATGTTTACAAATAGTTGGGATCCCATGAAGTCTTATTCATCTTGCATTACATTCTTTCTTTATTCACTTCAAGAAACTCAATTTTATTTCACAGGTATTGTAACCATGGACTTCAAGAGAGAAGCATTGGAGTACACTTTTCAGAGTCCTAACATTGAAAGCTTAAGAGGGCTAGCAGATCTCATCGAGAACCATCACACCTTCGCAACAGAATATGGAGAAGTCTTTCGTTTCCTCGAGCTCAAGATGAAAGGAGGGCTGTTGGAAACCCTTGTTCAGTTTTATGATCCGTTGTACCATTGTTTCACTTTTCCGGATTACCAATTGATGCCGACTCTGGAAGAGTATTCTGATTTCTTAAGGATGCCTGTGACGGCCCGACCTATATTTACCGGCCAGGAAGAGGTACCCAGTCACCAGGAAATTACAAACGCTACTCATCTCAGCTTAGTAGATGTTCAAGCGCACTTAATCACCAAGGAAGGAGTCCTTAGATTCTCAGCTGATTTCTTGATTGGAAAAGTTTGTTACCGTGCCGAAAGAAAAGAGGTCCTTATCTTGGAAGCTACCTTTGCTTTATTGGTCTATGGGATTTTCTGGTTCCCGAAGATTGATGATTTTGTCGACATGGATACGATTAAGCTGTTCATCCTTAAGAATCTGGTTCCCACCTTGCTAGCTGACACATATTATTCCATCCATTTGAAGAATGCTGAAGGAGGAGGACATATTGTTTGTTGTACCGCTTTGCTGTATTCATGGTTCATTGCTCGCCTAACTCGACACCCGTCTATTTGGGATGAGATAGAATCACCTCATTGGTCCGAGATAGTCATGGCCCTTACTCACTCTGACATTGTGTGGTACGACCCTACCTATGGAGGTATATGTATGATTCCTAGCATCGGAGGATTTACTAACATACCGCTTATTGGGAGAGAAGGATGCATAAGTTACAACCCTGCTTTTGCCCGCCTCCAATTTGGGCATCCCATGACCGAAGTACTTGACCAAGCTCTGTTGGAAGGGATCTTTTTCAAGGAAGGGGAAGATCCAGACCTGAAGACCATCATAATTTACGCATGGAGATACATCAATAAGGAAGGAAAGACCGCTTTAGGATACCCCAATTATGCTGTCTCTGAAGAATATCTGCATTGGGTGCGAGAAAGAGCTCTCGACCTCAAGATGCCATTCCCTTTTCATGAATCCATGGTATTGGCTTTTCATGATCCTGATTGGTTTGATGTGAATGAAGTAGATAAGTTGAAGGCCGCTTTGGATGAGGCTCGAAAACTGAAAGCCGCTTGGAGGAACAATTTTTTCACCCTCAAGGTAGAGAAAGAGAAGTCCCAGAAGCTACCAGAGATAGAATTTGCAAAGAAGAGAAAGGCGTGAGAGGATTTATTTTCTTCTCACGCCTCTTCCGGAACTGCCGCCAGAGATGATCTCCCCCCAGCTGCTATGGCTTGGAAGGAATGTGTCGATCGACTCATCAATGAGAAGGCCGAGTTACGAGAACGCGTCAGCCAGTTAGAAGAAGAACTTCGCACACAGAAAGAGCATAGGGAGTAGATCTCCGAGTTCTCTTTTGCTTTTGGTTCGATGTAATAAACTCTTAAAAGAGTACTCTGCTTTGTAATGCTTCGAATATCAAAATAAAATAAGTTTTTTTCCAATGTTACGATACCAGAAAACAATTTGAGTTTCTTGAAGTTTCATACTCATTTGCATTTTGCATAAGCATAGAATTGTTTGCATTCCATGGTCTCACTCTTGCCTCATCTCCGCAGACAAGCTGAATCAACGGTACAACACTCGAGCTAGTCAGCGTCAGAAGATGGACCAACTTGAACAAGAGAACAGAGTGCTCCGTGATGAAGTTGCAGTTCTGAAAGAAAGTTTGGAAAGGTTGAATGGTCTAGTGGAAGCCTTGTCCAATCAAGTCGCGCTTAACAACTAAGAGGTTCCGAGGACTGTGATTTCTGAAGTCACACCAACACCGATCCCAGTGGTGTCTTCCATTGCCGAAATGTCCTACAGCATACCTCAAGGTTTTTCGTGGGGGTTGTCTCCCAATTTCTTTTCGACCGGTTACCATCCGTCTGTGTCTGAGATCCCTGCCGTGACAACTGTTCAAGCTACTCCTGTAGTTTCTGCTGTGATGACTATTGCATCTCCACATGTGAATGATGTTCCGTATATTTTGGATGAGCCAATTTTACAAGGGTCACCGACCAAAACTGTGGGTTTGGAAGAGAGGATGGATGGATTTCAAGACCGATTTTCTGAAATGCAAAAGGAGTTGAAGGCTCTTCGTGGGAAAGATTTGTTTGGAAAGAACGCTTCTGAGCTGTGCTTGGTCCCAAATGTCAAGGTTCCGCCGAAATTCAAAGTCCCTGATTTTGAGAAGTACAAGGGGAATGCTTGCCCTCAGAGTCATCTTATTATATATGCCAAGAAGATGTCTGCCCAAACTGATAATGATCAACTGCTCATTCACTACTTCCAAGACAGTTTGAGAGGCGCTGCGCTCAAGTGGTACATGGGGTTGGATAGTACGAAGATTCAAACTTTCAATGATCTAGGGGGAGCCTTTGTCAAGCAGTATAAGTATAATGTGGACATGGCTCCTGACCGTGATCAATTGAGGGCTATGACACAGAAAGATAAGGAGAATTTTAAGGAGTATGCCCAACGTTGGCGTGAGTTGGCCGCGCAAGTCACACCGCCGTTGGAGGAAAAAGAGATGAACAAGATTTTTCTGAAGACACTTGGTCCTTTCTTTTATGAGAAGATGGTAGCCAGTGCACCCAGTGACTTTACTGAAATGGTTAATATGGGAATGCACTTGAAAGAAGGTGTCCGTGAAGGAAGATTGTCTAAAGAGGAGAGTGCTCCTAAGAAGTATGGGAGTGGATTTGTAAAGAAAAAAGAGCAAGGAGTGAACTTCGTTCAAAAGGGACAATTTAGGAAGAGGTATTCACCATCACACCAAGTTGCAGCAGTATCACCAGTGTTTAATGCTCCAACTTATCAGTTACAGTCTCCGCAACCGAGTCAGCAACCTCAGCCCCCCAATGCTCAACAGCCGCAGCCTTAGCAAAATCCGCAGTATCCTCAGTAGAATCGGCCATTCAACAATCAGGGTCGTGTGTATAGAAAGATAAACTTTGAGCCTATTCCTATGAAATATGCTTATCTGTTTCCAGCTTTGGTCCAGAAGGGTCATATTCAAACAAAAGCTCCACCTATGGTCCCCGCAAATCCTCCTCCTTCTTATAGAGCTGACAAGTTTTGTCCGTATCATCAGGGTGCTCCAGGTCACGATATTGAGAGTTGTTTTGGTATGAAAGCAGACGTCCAGAGGTTCATTAAGTGTGGAATTCTATCCTTCAAGGATTCCGACCCTAATGTGCAGGTTAATCCGTTACCCCCGCATGGTTCACCCTCCGTTAACATGATTGAAGACTGTTTGGAAGATGGTGATCAGGAAGTTTCAAGTGAAAGGGCTGAAGAGGTTTGTGTTATAGTGTCTCACTTTAAGGAAGTGGAGCGTATCGAAATTGTTTATAATATCAGAAAACCGTCTGTTACCCCGTTGGTAATCAATGTGCCTGGACCCGTCCCTTATACTTCTAGTAAGGTTATCCCCTACAGGTACAACGCCACAATGTTAGAGAATGGAAAGGAAGTGCCTTTTCCCACTGCACCTTCAGTAGTTAACATTGCAGATGTCAGTAGAGTAACAAGGAGTGGTCGAGTCTACCCGACTGTACCCCCGAAAGAAAAGGAGGTCTCATTGGAACAACCAGGCTCAAAGGATCCAATTGTGGGGCAATCTGGTGGATCCAATTTGTCCAATTCAGATGAATGTCTAAAGGTGATCAAGAGAAGTGAGTATAAGGTTGCAAATCAGCTCCTGCAAACCCCGTCGAAGATTTCTGTGTTGCAATTATTGATGAGTTCTGAGGCTCATAGGGAAGCGCTCTAGAAGATATTAGAACAAGCGTATGTTGAACAAGATGTGACTATGGAGCAGTTTGACAATATCATTGGTAATATTAATTCATGTGACAATCTGGGTTTTAATGAGGATGATCTCCCAGAGGAAGGAAAGAGGCATAACATGGCTTTACATATTTCAGTGAACTGCGGAAATGATTCTCTGTCCAGTGTATTAGTTGATATTGGATCTTCTTTAAACGTGATGCCTAGAACTACTCTTTCTAAGTTGTCTTATCAAGGACCGCCGATGAGGTCAAGTCATGTTATTGTCAAAGCTTTTGATGGGTCAAGGAAGACTGTAATTGGTGAAGTGGATTTGCCGATGACTATTGGATTGCAGACTTTTATGATCACGTTTCAGGTTATGGACATTCGTGCCGCCTATAGCTGTTTGCTAGGGAGGCCATGGATACATGAAGTTAGGGCAGCTACTTCCACTCTGCATCGGAAGATGAAATATGTTTTTGAGGGAAAAACAGTTGCAGTTTGTGGAGAAAGAGCTTTGGTGGTGAGTCACTTGTCATCATTCTCGTATGTTGAAGCTGAGGAAGAGGTTGGCACGCAATTTCAAGCTTTGTTTATTGTGGGCGAGAGTGTTCGGAAATCTCAGGCATCTATGTCATCATTTAAAGACGCGCAGCGAGTAGTGAACAGTGGTCATCAGACAATTTGGGGGAAGGTGTTGTCTTTGCCAGAGAACAAAAATAAGGAAGGTATTGGTTTCACCAGCAGTTCTGCTCAACAAACTACCAGAAGCCCAGGGTTTCCGCGGATTAATGAAGTGTTCCGTAGTGGAGGAGTCGTCCATCATCCCCAGATTAATGTTGTGTCAGAGGATGAGCTTGAAGGTTACATATCAGACGGTTCTACAAGGTCCTCTATTCCTTATGAAGATTATGAGCCCTATATGGAAGACCCAGGTTATGTTTCAGACAAGTTTGACTATAGCTTTGGAGTTTATGTTGTTACCGAGGAAGATTCAGATAGGGATGTTCCAGACTTTGTAACCCCAGGTGTTTTGGTTAAGAACTGGAGTGTGGTCGAAGCCCCTGCTACCGTTCATATATCTAAGTAAAGCATTTGTTTTTTTAAAATTTTCGCTCTGCCCAAGGCGAAACTGCATTATTAAGGCTTACTTTTAAATAACTCCCATTGCTCTGCCCAAGGCAAAGGTGACTTTGTTGGGCGTGTCTTTTTGGTTTTGCTATCATCAATAAATCACTTTCATTTTTATTTGTGTTTTACGTATTTATTTACGAAGTTGGAAAATAATAAGTAGCATCTGGCGTACACACACTTCCCACTTTACGGAAACTTATTAAAAATCATATCACTTGCGCAGATTACTACGTAAATTACATCCTGGGAATAACGATCTGCTGCCTTCTCCGAATTCTGAGTTTCTTGTGTACGAAGCCGAAGACGAAGAGGATGATATCCCAAAAGAGATTTCCAGACTGCTTGAAAAGGAAGAGAAAGCTATCCAACCTCACCAAGAGCCGGTGGAAGTAATCAATTTGGGAACAGAAGAAATCCGTAGAGAAGTGAAAATTGGAGCCTTGCTCAAGCCTGATGTGAAGAAATAACTGATTGATTTGCTTGGAGAGTTTGTTGATGTGTTTGCTTGGTCATATTAAGATATGCCTGGATTGGACACTGCTTTAGTTGAACATCGTCTACCTTTGAAACCAGAGTGCCCGCCAGTAAAACAGAAGCTTAGAAGGACTCGACCCGACATGGCTCTAAAGATTAAGGAGGAGGTACAGAAACAGATTGATGCAGGTTTCCTTGTTACTGCCGAATATCCGCTCTGGTTGGCTAATATTGTGCCCGTTCCGAAGAAGGATGGTAAGGTTCTCATGTGTGTAGATTACAGGGATTTGAATAAAGCCAGTCCGAAAGATGACTTTCCGTTACCTCACATCGATATTTTGGTTGATAGTACCGCAAGATATGAGGTTTTCTCCTTTATGGATGGTTTTTCAGGTTACAATCAGATTAGAATGGCTCCCAAGGACAGAGAGAAGACGTCATTCATCACGCCATGGGGCACCTTTTGTTACAGAGTTATGCCGTTTGGATTAAAGAATGCAGGGGCAACATATCAGAGAGCTATGACTACTTTATTCCATGATATGATGCATAAAGAGATTGAGGTCTATGTGGATGATATGATAGCTAAGTCAAAGACTGAGGATGATCATGTTAAACACCTGTCCAAGCTGTTTGGTCGTTTGAGGGAATATAAGCTCCGTCTGAACCCCAACAAATGTACATTTGGGGTGCGATCAGGGAAACTATTGGGTTTTATTGTCAGTCAAAGAAGGATTGAAGTGGACCCCCGACAAAGTGAAGGCTATCCGGGAAATGCCAGCTCCTACCACTGAGAAGCAAGTCAGAGGGTTTTTGGGACGTTTGAACTATATCTCCGGGTTTATATCCAACATGACTGCTACATGTAAACCTATTTTCAAGCTTCTGAGGAAAGAACAAGGGTATGTTTGGACTGAAGATTGTCAAAAGGGTTTTGATAGTATCAAAGAGTATTTGCTTGAACCACCTATCCTAATACCTCCAGTTGAAGGACGACCTTTGATTATGTATTTGACTGTTTTAGAAGATTCAATGGGTTGCGTACTCGGTCAACAAGATGAAACAGGAAAGCAAGATCATGTCACTTATTACCTGAGCAAGAAATTTACTGATTGTGAAACAAGATACACTGTGTTAGAGAAGACTTGTTGTGCTTTGGCGTGGGCCGCCAAACGTCTGCGCCAGTATATGTTGAATCACACCACTTGGTTAGTTTCGAAAATGGATCCTATCAAGTATATTTTTGAGAAGCCCGCTTTGACTGAGAGAATTGCTAGATGGCAGATGTTGTTATCTGAATATGATATCGAATACCATACTCAGAAAGCGGTCAGAGGAAGTGTTTTGGCTGATCATTTGGCTCACCAACCTATTTTGGATTATCAACCCTCAAACGATGGCTTTCCCGACGAAGATGTTATGTTTTTAAAGATGAAGGATTGTGAAGAACCCGTGCATGGTGAAGGGCCTGAACCAGGTTCTGAATGGGGTTTAGTTTTTGATGGAGCTGTCAACGCTCATGGAAAAGGGATAGGTGCTGTTCATGTGACCCCTCAAGGGACCCACATACCATTTACTTCTAGATTAACATTCCAGTGTACTAATAATGAGGATGAGTATGAAGCATGTATTATGGGTCTTGAGGAAGCCATAGACTTGAGAATTAAGAATTTGGATGTGTTTGGTGATTCTGCAGTGGTAATCAACCAGATCACTTGAGAGTGGGTAACTCGACATGATAGTTTGGTCCCATACAGAGATTATGCTAGAAGACTGTTACCGTTCTTCGATAGGGTCGAGTTTCATCATATTCCTCGTGATGAGAATAGGATGGCAGATGCATTGGCAACTTTGGCCTCAATGATTATGGTGAACTTTTGGAACGAGTGCCCTTGGATTGAAGTAAAATGTCTTGATAGACCTGCCTACATCTTTGTCATCGAAGAAGTTGAAGACGGCAAACCCTGGTACCATGACATTGAAGTATTCCTTAGAACTCAAGAGTATCCTTTAGGAGCTTCCAACAAAGATAAGAAGACTTTGAGAAGGCTGGCTGGGAATTTTCTTTTGAGTAACAATGTACTATACAAGCGAAATTTCGACATGGTCTTACTGAGATGCGTTGACAAACAAGAAGCAGATATGTTGATGACGGAAATTCATGAAGGATCCTTCGGCACTCATGCCAATGGACATGCTATGGCTAAGAAACTCTTAAGAGCTGGTTATTATTGGATCACGATGGAATCAGATTGCTACAAGTTTGCTAGGAAATGTCACAAGTGTCAGATTTATGCAGATAAAGTTCATGTGCCTCCGACTTTGTTGAATGTCATCTCATCCCCGTGGCCTTTCTCTATGTGGGGAATTGATATGATTGGTATGATAGAACCAAAAGCGTCTAATGGGCACCGTTTCATTTTAGTAGCCATTGATTATTTTACTAAGTGGGTCGAAGCGGCTTCTTACGCTAATGTAACTCGACATGTGGTTGTCAAATTTATCAAGAATCAGCTTATCTGCCGGTATGGGGTGCCAAGCAGGATTATTACAGATAATGGGTCCAATTTGAATAACAGAATGATGAAAGAATTGTGTGAAGAATTCAAGATAGAGCACAATAATTCTTCTCCTTACAGACCAAAGATGAATGGGGCTGTTGAAGCCGCTAATAAGAATATCAAGAAGATCATTCAGAAAATGGTTGTTACTTACAAAGATTGGCATGAAATGCTCCCGTTCGCCTTGCATGGGTATCGTACAACGATACGCACATCGACTGGGGCAACTCCATTTTCACTTGTCTACGGTATGGAAGCAGTACTCCCAATAGAAGTTGAAATTCCTTCTATGAGGATTTTGGTGGATGCAAAGTTGTCAGAAGCTGAGTGGTGCCAGAGCAGATATGATCAGTTGAACTTAATCGAAGAAAAGAGGATGGCGGCTCTATGCCATGGTCAGTTGTATCAGCAAAATATGAAAAAGGCATTTGACAAGAAAGTTCGACCCCGTGTATTCAAAGAAGGCGACCTCGTGCTCAAGAAGATTCAATCTTTCCTCACCGATGTCAGAGGAAAATGGGCCCCGAACTATGATGGACCGTACGTAGTAAGAAGGGTTTTGTCAGGAGGCGTTTTGATGTTAGCAACAATGGACGGAGAAGAAATCACTCACCTTGTGAATACAGATGTCGTCGAGAAATATTTCGTTTAGAACTCGGGGAGTTCTCATTGACTTAGGGAGAGCAAGTTGTTATTCCTTTGATGTAATCTCTATTATTTTCCAACACTGTAATATTGGGGTCACGCCTTTCTGCTGACCACCATTCAATAAAGTTTTTTCGTTTGTCAAAATCTTTATTCCTGATAGCAAAATCCGAATTGATTTGAACTTTTTCACTACTTCGTGTTTTACTCGGTATATGAATAACAAAAGGATGACCATGGACGTTTATTTCATCCATGGAAGAGCGTCAATCTGATTCCACAAGCAGAGGATATTTATTTTATCTGGAGACGAGGTTGGTTTATGTTCGTGTTTTCTTTACAGGTGGTAAGAGGTCTGTGAAGATTTTGCTTGGGTACCTTTCCGTTTGAGACGTTCTTTTCCACCTCTCCTGGTTTGTCAGCATACACATAGCATATAGATAGATAGCATGGCATGCGCATCTTGTTGCATCTCTTTGTGTTCGTTTTATTCTATCGCTTTGGTTGTGTTTACCCCTAAGCGTTCGAGTGTGTCGTATCCCTCCAAATAGAGTTGTCAACCCTAGGCAGAAAGAGCACGATGTTTCTACTTTCCCCATGGAGTTCGATTCTCGTGGATGACGGTTATTCCAGTACATTCTATTTGAGTTCATACCTCAATGGTCAAGTCTTACTTGATAGTCTTCTCTTCGGCTACTTCCCGAATTGAATTTCGGTCCTGGACAATCACAATGTGGATAATCTCCAATGCTTGAACATAGAGCGGTGTGTGCATTTATTTTGCACTCTATCCCCAGGAATAATATTTTCGAAAAATTTCATGAAGACAGATATTTCTCCAATAGTATCACAAGTTTTCTCAACCATCTGCATTGGGATTATAAACATCTCTTTATTTGAGCAACTCGTTTTGACTAGGATCTCATTCAAAATGACAAACGACAGTTGCTACAAGACAGATCATTCACCCCAGTGGGTTCTTCAACATTATCAACTCGTCGAATGGCATCGCTTCGTCAATCCATCAGAAAGGAATATATTCCCCAGTGAGTTCATTACACAAGATTAATCCCATCAAGTGACATCTCCCCAGAGAAATCGAGGAAGTTTATCACATTAGTCTCTATTTATTTAAGAAGACATACTCTATAAATCAACCGGCTTACATCTCTTCTGAAGATCCCCGGTGAAGTTTTCCAATCTCCAATACATTACAAGTTACCTCTACAAATACAATCTACAAAATTCTACAATCCACAACATATTATGGCTCACAGCCAAGAAATTCTACAATCTACGATGACATTTTGATCCCCTGTGAAGATATTTGCACGAGTTTTCGTCATTTCGGGCAGAGACTGAGACCAGCTCATGGTTACCACATCATGACGCTCGGGGAGGTTCTGCATCAGAGACTAAGACCAACTCATGGTTCCCATATCATGACGCTCGGGGAGGTTCTGCATCAGAGACTGAGACCAGCTCATGGTTCCCATATCATGACGCTTAGAGAGGTTCTACATCAGAGACTAGGACCAGCTCATGATTCCCATATCATGACGCTCGGGGAGGTTCTGCATCAGAGACTGAGACCAGCTCATGGTTCCCATATCATGACGCTCGGGGAGGTTCTGCATCAGAGACTAAGACCAGCTCATGGTTCCCATATCATGACGCTCGGGGAGGTTCTACATCAGAGACTGAGACCAGCTCATGGTTCCTATACCAGGACGCTCGGGGAAGTTTTACTTTTTATTATTTCCAGTTGGATTTCAAAAAAAAAAAGGAGAAAAAGAATATGAAACAAAACTGAATTACTGACTCGATCAAGAGACTTCATTTGGACTATTACCAACCACCACATTTTGGTAGTAAATCTATCCTCCGACCACAAATTTCTCACCTACTGTTAAAACACCATATTCTTGGTGTATGTGCTACACTCTTATACATTTGGAGATTCCCCTTTGGCGGTTGTTTCCTGTCCCTGTGGAGTCCCGTTTCGTTGGGCCTGTTGCTCCTTTGTTTCTCGCGTGTTGTGCCCAGTTCATCCCCAGTGACATCTCTCCCTCACAGGACCGTCCGGCTTGCATTTCTCACATCATTGCATATCATTCGCATTCGGTGGTTTCTTAGGGCCAAAAATTCGTGCAATGTTTGTATTTAAGTCCCTCCTATCTCGTCGAGACGGAGATTTCAATCTCCATAGCTCCGAATAGGAGTAACTTAAATAGGGGCATCTGTTGCACCCTAATTTTTGACCATAAGATCTCACCTCGTTTGTGCATATTTATGTTATTGTTACTAACAAGTGTGTGCAGGCGTAAATTTCAAAGGTTGTAGACCCAAGAATTTGTGAATCAGAAGTTCGCATTCTTAAGTCAATTTCAAGTCTATAAGGGGGTTTATTACAAATTCAAGGACATGAACCCAAGCTAACAATCCAAGATATATGAACAAGAGGGGTCCTTATGTGGCAATCATCAAGATCCATCTCCAACTTCAACCACATTGGAGGATTCATGCTACATTTTCGTTTTAGTACATATGGGAGTTCTTATAATCCAAAGGATTCATGGCCGTGATAGTCAAGTCAACTTTGAAACCCAATTCAAGTTTCAAACTAAATTCAAGGACAGTTTTAATCAATTTATCATTCACACTCAAGTACTCAACTTACGAGCTCAAGGAGATCTTGTATTAAAGTCTTATGGTCTCAAATTAAATGCAATATGGACTTTACTATCAAAGTAACACTATATTCAACTAAGTCAATTACAAATAGTCCAAGAATAATATTGAAAGATCATTACAAGAATTAATTATCCAAGATTTTTGTTGAGCCATTACAACAGAGGCGTTACAAATGTACACAATCCGTATACTTCATGATTTTTTGGCAACATGTGAATGATGAAGCCAACGCGACAGCTAGCTTCATGGAGCTCATACCCCAAGCCCTTGGTTCCATTTCCTAAGTAAACTCCAACCTAAAGACGTATGACAAATCTCCATGCTTTTCCTTTCCAAGTTCACATGTCGTAACCTGTAGAAATGCAACCGGTAATCAGGATACCGTTAAAAGAATGGAATTAAGACTTATAGTTACGATAAGAGGATGAGATGATTTAAATTCAGCCCTCAGGAAACTCATCATCGGGCAGAAGCACGAGCGACTGGGAGGGCAACAACAGAAGATGCTGCCACCTCCTTACCGAACACCGAAAGATTGAATTCTGGGAAAACAAAACAATTAACTTCAACGACCCAACACAATGCAAAGCATACAATTACAGACAGTTGCAACTTCAAGCATACACGGTTCAGATCATCAAGTCATCATTACCGTCATACCTCTCTCGCCAGTGACACGAGACCGGTAACTCCCAGACTTATAATCGGGTCCTGAAAGAAGAAGATGGAATTAGCACAATAACAACAGCAGGTATCAACTTCAAACAAGCGGCATCAGCTGCATCAGTTAAAGTATCAAGACAATAACAGGTTTGCAACAAACAACTTCAGGCCACAATTAGCATTTCACAAGCTGCGACCAACAACAGGACTGCACCAACGACATTGGTCTGCATCCCTCGCTGCTCCACCACCACTCTACCATCCAAAAACTTGTTTACTGCATAGAGCTTGGAAGTCAAGTTAAACTTCAAAATTAACCACATCAATTGACTCATATGAGGACCAGGATGGCAAGCAGTTCCCCAAACTCCTGCATCAACACACGAAACGATAAAGGGATTTGGTTAGAAATTACAAGAAAAGCTCCTGCTCAGTTTGATGTAAACACCATGTTCCACCAACAATAATCAAAGACAACCGCTATTTAGGAGGCAACCGAAAACTCAAAGCAGAGTTGGGGAAAAGTTAAACCCTCAGAACTACGAAGTGCATCATCGGGCATAGGAACGAGCGGCCAAGAGGGCAACAACCGAAGCTGTCACCTACTCCCTACCGAACATCAAAGATCAAATTCAGTCAAGCAAAGCAATTAAGTCTCAATGGTGTTAGAACACAGATTGGTTCTTAATAATAACTCTTTGTTTTGACGATAACTGTTAGGAAATTTATATTTAAGAATTATATACTCTAAAATTTGTTTGAGAGTTTTACTGCAGATTGAAATGAAATTAACTTTCTAGAAGCAAATCTGTTTTGGATACAAGAAGTTATCCTGACTCTGAAGCGCCAGATGCATCTTACAGAAGAATCTGATTGCTCTTTACAGAAGATCCTGAGCGTAGTCTCCAGAAGGATCTGAAGCAAGAAGCTCCAGAACATTCTCAGTCAGAAGCATCTGAAGTCAGTCAGAAGCATCTGAAGCAAAGAAGAATATTGTTTGAAGAATTTCTCAAAGCATAATTCTACAGAAGTTTCTGAAAGTACCAACGCTGCCAAGTACTGAAGTTCTGTGTCAAATATGCTCTGATGATCAACACGCTGAAAGCACACATGCTGCAGAAGACTCTGATACAACAAAGTTCTGAATATCATTAGAAGACTCTGATCCATTCAGACTCTGAAGAACTTGCTGAAAACTGAAGAAATAATATTCAAGAATATATCTGTTGGAGTTATTCAACGTCTCTTTCCTCATTTGTGCTAGACACACTTACACAGACAAAAAGGATTTTTCTGTGTTATCTATTTCAAGTAAAGGTCACTTGATGTGAAGACAAAAAGGGTCAGACCTTTTTGGGACTCTCTTTTCAACGCTCAACATCCTTGGATCAGCTGCCTATAAAAGGAGAACTTCACCATATTCTTCAGTTACACAATTTGCTGAAAAGAAATCATATTATTCTAAGCTCTCATTCTTCCATATTCTTCTTAGAATTTATTGTACTTAATCTTAAGAGAAAAATCACTGTTGTGATAAAAGCTTTATAGAAGCATTAATACTCTTGTATTTAATTTACATTGATTGTAAATGTTATTCCTTAAGAGGATTCAGTTGGAATCAGTAGCTCTTGAGAAGACTAAGAACTGTTGTTCTTAGGTGTTACTATTGTAATCAGTTTGATTTAATAGTGGATTAAGTCCTTGTTGAGAAAGGCAAATCACTCTAGGAAGGGTGGACTGGAGTAGTTGTTTAAACGAACCAGGATAAAAATAATTGTGTGATTATTTTTTAAGTCTTAATCTTTCATACTTATTCAACCCCCCCTTCTAAGTATTATCTCACCTTCAGTTGGCATCAGAGCTCCGGTTCTGAGTGTGCTACCACTTAACAGTGTCAGTAAAGATCCAGAGAGAAATACTTTGATATATATTTATTTGTTACCATGGCTGATAATTCAATGTCCAATATTAACAATAAATATGAAGAGAGGGATAGGATCAGCACCAAACCCCCAATGTTTGATGGGGAGAAATTTGACTACTGGAAAGACAGAATTGAGAGTTTTTTCCTAGGATATGATGCTGATCTATGGGATCTAGTCATAGATGGATATGTACATCCCACAGATGGGAATGGCAAAAAGATTGACAGAAAATCTATGACAGATGCTCAGAAGAAAGATTTCAGAAATCACCACAAAGCCAGGACTATATTATTGAATGCTATTTCACATACAGAGTATGAGAAAATTACAAACAGGGAGACTGCTTTTGATATGTTTGAATCCCTAAAAATGACTCATGAGGGAAATTCTCAAGTTAAGGAGACAAAAGCTCTGGCTCTGATCCAGAAGTATGAGGCTTTCAAAATGGAAGACTCTGAATCTGTTGAAGCCATGTTCTCCAGATTTCAGATACTCACTGCTGGGCTGAAAGTTCTGGACAAGGGATATTCTACATCAGATCATGTAAAGAAAATCATCAGAAGTCTGCCTACCAGATGGAGACCAATGGTGACTGCCTTGAAGATGGCTAAAGATCTGAACAAGATCTCTCTAGAAGAACTCATTAGCTCACTGAGGATCCATGAGATTGAGCTTGAGGAAGATGAACCTCAGAAGAAATAAAAAGGTAAATTTGTTGCATTAAAATCTAACAAAACTGCTAAAGCTTTGCAGGTCATTCAAGAAAGCTCTGAAGAATCTTCTTCTGAAGAAGAAGATGAGTTATCCATGCTGTCCAGAAGGATTAACAAACTCTGGAAGCACAAGGGAAAGAAATTCAACAACTTCAGAAGATCTGATAACAGAAAGGAATCTTCTGGTCACAGAAGATCTGCCAAGAAAGAAGTTGTGTGCTATGAGTGCAAAGAACCTGGGCACTACAAGAATGATTGCCCCAAACTTCAGAAAGAAAAACCCAAGAAGAAGTTTAACAAAAAGAAGAAGGTTCTGATGGCAACATGGGATGACTCAGATGAATGTGAATCATCTTCTGAATCAGAAGAAGAATGTGCAAATGTTGCACTGATGGCCAGCACAGAGGATCAAGAGGAAGGTACCTCAGGATATGAATCAGAATCTGAATCTGATGATGATGCAGAAGAGGTAATGGCTAAACTTACCAAAGAAGAACTCATTAAAGTTTTAACAGAAGTTCTTAAAAGTTATAACAATATCAAACTCAAATACAAGAAGCTGAAAAGCAATCTTGAATCTGAGATTGATCTTCTGAAAACAGAACTTGTTGAGCAAAAAGAAATAAATCTGAAAATCAAAAATGACTTTGAAATAACTCAACAAGAATCTGAATCTAAGACTAAGTCATGTGAAAATATTTTAGAAAAATATGACTCTAGCTTTCAGAGATTTCTCACTAAGAGCATAGACAGAAGCAAGATGGCTTCTATGATCTATGGTATTAGTGGAAACAACAGAAGAGGTATTGGATATGAATCTTCATCTGGAAGCAATCCAAAACCTGTTGACAAACTTTTCATCAAGAAGACACCTCTGTATTCTCAATTCAAATTTGGTCACTTGAATGACATTAAACACACAAGCTCTGAGAAGAATACTTATATGTTTAAACCCAAGGCAAGTCAGAATAAACATTATGTTGTAAAACAGAAGTTTAGACAAACCTACAAACCAACTAACCCCAAAGGACCCAAGAAGATCTGGGTACCTAAAAACAAAATAATTCCTGTTGCAGATGTTCTTAGCAGCAAGGTCAGGACACCAATCATGGTACCTGGACTCTGGATGCTCACGACACATGACAGGAGAAAAGTCTATGTTCCAAAGCCTGGAACTTAGATCTGGAGGTGACGTGAAGTTTGGAGGGAACCAGAAGGGCAAGATCATTGGATCTGGCACTATTGGAAATGGTAAACTTCCCTCTATTACTAACGTTTTACTTGTTGAAGGGTTAAAGCATAACTTATTGTCCATAAGTCAATTAAGTGACAATGGTTATGATATTACCTTTAATCAAAAATGTTGTAAAGCTATTAGTCAGAAGGATGGCTCTATCCTATTTAGTGGTAAGAGGAAAAACAACATTTATAAAATAAATCTTTCAGAACTTAAAGTTCAAAATGTTAAATGCATCTTGTCTGTTAATGAAGAGCAATGGGTCTGGCACAGAAGATTGGGCCATATTAATATGAGACGTATATCTCAGATTAATAAACTTAATCTTGTCAGAGGACTCCCTAATCTGAAGTTCACTTCAGATGCTCTTTGTGAAGCATGTCAGAAAGGGAAGTTTTCAAAAACATCTTTCAAATCAAAAAATGTTGTTTCTACTTCTAAACCACTAGAACTACTTCATATTGATCTGTTTGGACCAGTGAAAACTGCATCCATCAGAGGCAAGAAGTATGGATTAGTCATTGTTGATGACTTTAGCAGATGGACATGGGTAAAGTTCTTAAAACACAAGGATGAGTCACATTCTGTGTTCTTTGACTTCTGCAAGCAAGTCCAGAATGAAAAGAATTTCAAAATTATAAAAGTCAGAAGTGATCATGGTGGTGAATTTGAAAATAAACATTTTGAAAAATATTTTTCTGAAAATGGCATTGCTCATGATTTTTCCTGTCCTAGAACTCCACAACAGAATGGGGTTGTAGAGAGGAAAAACAGAACTTTGCAAGAAATGGCCAGAACCATGATCAATGAGACAAATCTGGCAAAACATTTTTGGGCAGAAGCAATCAATACAGCATGTTACATTCAGAACAGAGTGTCTGTTAGACCTCTTCTGAAGAAGACTCCTTATGAATTGTGGAAGAACAAAAAGCCCAACATTTCATATTTTCATCCCTTTGGATGTATTTGTTATATGTTAAACACTAAGGAAAATCTGAGCAAGTTTGATTCCAAAGCACAGAAGTGTTTCATGCTTGGATATTCTAAACGCTCTAAAGGCTACAGAGTATACAACATTGAGACACAGATTGTGGAAGAATCCATTCATGTCAGATTTGATGACAAGCTTGGCTCTGAAAAGCCAAAGCAGGTTGATAACTCTGCAGATAGGGAAGTAGTCTTTATTGACTCTGAAGTTCCAGAAGCAGATACAATTCAAGTGAAGGAATCAGAAGCAACTCCAGATGCTACTCCCTTAACTTCTCAGATGAATAATCTAAACATTTCTGAAGAGTCAACTATCAGAGGATCATCATCCAGAATTAAAGCTTCTCATCCAGAGGATGTCATTATTGGAAAGAAGGATGATCCCATCAGAACAAGATCCTTTCTAAGATCATCTGAAGCATCACTATTTGGACTAGTGTCAGAAATTGAACCTTCTTCTGTAGAAGAAGCTCTGCAAGACAATGATTGGATTATTGTCATGCAAGAAGAGCTAAATCAATTCAGCAGAAATGATGTATGGGATCTAGTTCAAAGACCTCAAGGATTCAATATAATTGGTACAAAATGGGTCTTTAGAAATAAGCTAAATGAGAAAGGAGAAGTTGAGAGGAATAAGGCAAGGCTGGTTGCTCAAGGGTACAGTCAGCAAGAAGGTATTAATTACACTGAGACATATGCTCCAGTGGCAAGGTTAGAATCTATACGCCTTCTTATTTCCTTTGCTGCACAAAATAACATCACTCTGTATCAGATGGATGTTAAAAGTGCCTTTCTTAATGGTATTATAGAAGAAGAAGTTTATGTCCACCAACCTCCTGGTTTTGAAAATGAAAAATTTCCAGATCATGTTTTCAAATTAAAGAAATCTCTATATGGATTAAAACAAGCTCCCAGAGCTTGGTATGAGAGATTGAGCAATTTTCTTCTGGAGAAGAATTTCATCAGAGGCAAAGTGGATACAACTCTATTCTGTAAAACAATTAAGAAAGATCTTCTAATTTGCCAAATTTATGTAGATGATATTATTTTTGGATCAACAAATATTATGCTTGGAAAGGAGTTTGCTACATGTATGCAGGCAGAATTTGAAATGAGCATGATGGGAGAACTCAGATTCTTTCTAGGAATCCAAGTTAATCAAACTCCAGAGTGCACCTACATACATCAGACAAAGTATGTTAAAGAACTTCTAAAGAAATTCAACATGTCTGACAGCAAGCTGGCAAAGACTCCAATGCATCCTACTAGCTCACTTGGCAAAGAAGAGGTAAGTAAGAAAGTAGACCAGAAGCTCTACAGAGAAAATCTGATGATTTCAAATTAGTTGGATTCTGTGATGCCGACTACGCTGGAGACAGAGTGGAAAGAAAAAGTACTTCTGGAAGTTGTCAATTTCTAGGAAGAAATTTAATCTCCTGGTACAGCAAGAAGCAACCCACAATTGCACTTTCAACCACAGAGGCTGAATACATTGCTGCTGTTGGATGTAGCACGCAGATGCTCTGGATGAAAAGTCAACTAGAAGATTATCAAATTTTTGAGAGTAACATTTCTATCTTTTGTGATAATACTTCTGCTATATGTTTGTCCAAGAATCCCATTTTACATTCTAAGGCAAAACATATAGAAATTAAGCATCATTTCATCAGAGACTATGTTCAGAAGGGAATCATAAATTTAGCCTTTGTTGATACAGATCATCAATGGGCAGATATTTTTACAAAACCCCTTGTTGAAGATGGATTCAATTTTATTCTGAAAAATATTGGTATGGATTTTTGTCCAGAATGATATTTATCAGAAGCAAATTGTTACAGATGCAAAAATGCTTAAATGCTCTGAAGTATTTCTTCTGTTTATTTATTCTATTCTGATCAATATTTCTGATGTGAAACTCTGAACTAACCATCTTTAGAAGATCTGAACGTTGGCTAACATTTCAGTTCTTAAGAGAATTCAGAACAACATGCAAGTAAACACGTGTCACACAAAATCTGAAGAGGTGGCGTGTACATAACTGAAGAGACGTTTGAGGTGAAGTTTGAATAGTAAGAATCTTGGTTTTCCCCCCAAATTGTCAGAAGCATTTAATGTTTTGAAATGATTTTTATTCTCTTCATTTAATGCTTGCTCAAACGTGCGTTTTTCTGACTTTTGATGTGCCTAAGTGTTTAGTATAAATACTTGTTTTGTATTCACTTTCACACTTTTCACTCTTAGAATTTACATGTGTTTTCATCTCCTATTTTCTCAGCATAAAAAACCCAAAACCTAAGTGTTTGAAAAAGCATTCTTCAATGGCGTCTTCTTCTTCAACAACTGCTCAGTTCCAATCTACTATGGCTGCTGTGACTTCAGAAAACTTGGGTGTTGCTCCATATTCTCCTCCCAAAAGAACACTTCTTACGCCTGTTGATAAACTAGAAGTTCTGTGTGAATCTATGGTTGAGTTTGATTCTCTGGCTGATAATGGATTTGATTTTCGTTCCATAATTAGAGCTCAAGGATGGGTTAAGTACTTTGATAGGCTGTTTGGACCAGTTTACCCTCTCCTTGTGAAAGATTTCTGGATTCATGCATCAGTTTATCCCAAGTTCATTGTAATACCCCAAATTTTGCCCTAAGATTTGTCGTCGCATTTCATTGCATTTTTATTGCATTTAATCAATTACTAACAAATTTGTGTAGTCGTTTGACTTTTTGCAGGTAAATATCATATGGCATGCATTTTTTTTCTAAAAAGTAAAAATGGCACAATTGGCAAGAGGACATGTGTAAGGAGTTGTGAGTGTGAGAGGTTGAGAGTTCAAATCTCACCTTAGTCACTTTTTGTTTTTTATTATTTTTACTCTAAATGTTTCTATCTCTCATTAAAAAATAACAAAAATAGTTTTTTATTATTATTTAATTATTATTTTCGTATTTTAATTAAATCATTTTTTTAAATATTATTTTTTTTTCACTTTTTTCTAAATTATTCATAAAAATATCCAAAAAATCATAAAATAAAAAAATATTAGAAAAATTTTGTTCTTTTTATAATATTTTTGATTTTAGGAATCAATAGGATTTTTAGTTTTTATTTTAAGTTTATTTTAAATTATTTAAATTTTATTTTTTCTTAACTAATTATTTAGTTTGAGCTTTAAAATGGGCTTTAGGGACATTATTGACAATTTGGTGTTAACCCTAATTTGTTCCCTATATATACATGTGTTGCCTTGTTGAAAAAGGGGGAGAATGAAAAAAAACCTAAGAGGAGTGAGTGTCGTTTACCGTTATTTCTTTTCCTTCATCTATTACTGTTGTTTCTTTTTCTTCATCGTTTACCGTTATTTCTTTTCCTTCATCTATTACTGTTGTTTCTTTTTCTTCATCTTTTACCGTTATTTCTTTTTCTTCATCTATTACTGTTATTTCTTTTTCTTCATCTATTACTGTTATGTTTATATATATAATTTTTAAATTGTTAGAGTTTATATATATATATATATATATATATATATATATATATATATATATATATATATATATAAGATTAATTTTTGATCGAATTATGTCGATACGATGTTTGCACATTTGTGTGCATGACGCGTGACATTTGTGTTAGTTCGATCTGATTGCGATGATCGCATTTTTGTGTGAGCAATAATACTGTTTTTTGCTTAATTTCTTTTTCTTTGCGATAAATTTTGTTTCGTCCGATTTAGATCTGGTTGCGATGAGCGCATTTCTGTGTTAGCAACATTGTTGGGTTATTTGGCACATTTAAAATTCATTATTGCTTTATTATTATTATTATTATTATTATTATTATTATTATTATTATTATTATTTTTATTATTAGTATTATTATTATCATTATTTATTATTATTATCATTATTATCATTATTATTACCATTATTATTACCATTATTATTATTATTGTTATCATTAATTTATTAAAACTTGTTATAATATAAAAATCTGTTTTTTAAAATAAATAACATTAACATCTTTTCCAAATTAATATGAAAACCTATTATTTTTAAGAAAAACTTTTTTTTAGATAAATTTAAAATAATAACTAAAATCTTTTTTTAAAATAATAACTAGAACCGTTATTTATTTTATTTTATTATTGTTCAATTCAAATTTCATTATCATATTGTATCTGCTCCTCTCATGTAACCTCGCGAACTTAACAATCGCTCTTTAAATTTTGCCTTTAAATTTCTGCTTGCATGGTTTAAATTATGACATTATCTCTCTGTTTGCATGATTCAATTATCTCACGCGTTTACCATTATTTCTGTCACATTGCACACATCCGAAGGTTAGGTCTAACTGTTTGGCCGCCGCGCCAATAGTCCGTAAAACTTCACACATTCAATTTCAAATCCTCAAAACTACAAACTACAAACCCTAATTTTCACAAATGCCTCGCCGCAGGCCAAATTACAATTTTACCCCTAGCATTAGGTCAAAGAGCCGCCGCGCTCATTTTAGGGTTTCCCGCCGCGGAATCCCTAACCTAACCCTAATTCACTTAACAATTCAACGTAGAGATTTGGAGTTTCTACACTCCACGTAAGCGTGTCCTTAAGATGCGTTTATTCCCCTTGAGACCTTGACCACAGTCAAGAAGTCTCTAACCTCCCTTTTGAGGGGAACTACAGTTACTCTGATTCCATTCCCGTAAGGATATGTAGGCACAAGATGCGATGTCTTGCCGAGTAAACTTAGAATTAACCCCTTAGGTCTTTTAAATCCTTAATCCTTTGTACATACCCTTAAAGAAAAAAATGAAACAAATAAAAAAATAAACGAAAGGTTCCCGTAGAGTACTACAGAAGTTTAGGGTGCTAATACCTTCCCTAATCTTAACCAACCCCCGAACCTTAGATCTCTCCCCTTTAGGTTTTTCCTTTCTTTAACCTTTCCTTCGGATAAATTAAAGACCGGTTGTAAATGAATTAAGATTCAAGTTAATCAATAGCTTGACATCCAAATTTCACCGCAACAGAAAATGGCGACTTTACTGGGGAGTCCTAACTATTGAGGGTTATCCCTATTTTGTTTATTTTTCTTTATATATTTGTTTTATTATATATTTTGCTCACTTGTATGTATATATTGGGGTACCTTACTTGGAGTTACTGTGTTGTGAGATAAGTCCTACACCCGGACTTGAGCGACCTTATGATAGGATGGCTGACATATTCGACGAGGCTTATAGGGAGTGAGTCCCGACTAAGCTAAATCGAGAATCACTGCTCAGTTGAGACACTTTCAAAAATGGTTCGGTTGATCGAGTGTAGTCGTGAAAACTTTTACCATTATCGATTGGAGTCTGTGATACTGGGAACCGTAGTACCTTTACACCATCTTGGCCTTATCTAGGACGTAGTGCGGGAACTATGTGGGAGTAGTCCTGCAATGGTTGCTACGCGATACTACGCTCGAACGAGGTTCTCTTGAGAATATTATCGACCCTTGAGTCAGTCGAGAAGTTGATAATATCCGAAAGATGGGCTGATAACTTTGGGCACTTTTTTAGAACCCTTGTTCTGCAGGTACAATTAACCTATAGTACACACCACTTTGGGAAGGGTAGACCTTGACTCCATTCATTGTTCCTCTAACTTAGGACCTTTTGTTTGCTTATATGTATTTGTGCTTCGCATCCATAAAGCATCATATCATTTCTAGTTTCAAGGAATTCAGCAGTCCTTTGCAAATTCGAAAAGCCTTATATTTTAAAGTCTAAAATTTTTTCCAACTTTCTTAAAAAGCAATATTCGCAATCGACCGTTGAAATTCTTGAAACCATTGCATGGCATCAGCATCACATTTTTGCATTGCATTTGTCCCCCAGTTTCTCCTTCTTGGTCCTATCGTCTTCTAGTGTACCTTTGAGTCATCAAGCTGATTCCTCGACACAGATATCAGACCAGAAACGGAACAGGAGTCACTTTGATCCTATTCTCATGACTTACACATTGCTATATCCTGACTTAGTCCGGCAAGGACTGATTACTACAAAGGCTTTACCACCTCCTCTTAATCCTCCGGCTGGATTTAGGGCTGATCTCCATTGTGCTTCCCATGAGGGTGCCCCAGGCCATGACTTGGAGCTTTGTTTTGCATTGAAGGCTAGAGTATGTGAATTGGTTAGAACTGGAATACTTGATTTTACAGACAGTCATCCGGATGTTCAGAAAAATCCCTTGCCAGTACATCAGAAATGAAGTTTTGTCACTAGGCCTTTTGTTTCTCGTTGTCTGCACTTTCCTTATTTTGTTTAAGTTGTTTGCTTTTAATTATGTTTGTACTTTCATTAATGAAATAAGCATTGCGACTTTTGATTCAATTCATTTCTGTCCATTTATTTGCATCTTTATGCTTTATTTTTCAAATGTTTACTTCTTGTCCAAAATTTTGATATGCTAAGATTGGAGGGAGGATGACGAAAATGTTATACCCATAACTGCTGTCAGTATGCTTTCAATTAAACCTTGTTGACGATGTAAGGCATTGTTTCAATTCCCAAACACTGGAGAAATAAGGAAGTTAATCCCTCGTCACCCCCTTCAGGCCTAGAAGTTGGAGTTTCTTTCGTTACAAAAAACCCACAATTTTAACCTTGGGATGGGTAGTTCTCAGTTAACTTGGTTGTGTGTTCATACGATACACCTTTCATTAACAAATTTTCCTTCGCACACGTCAAATAAGTGTCGAAGATGTTTTCTAATCAAAAGGTCGATGATGGTTCACCGTAATCATTAAAATCAAACAGTCACTTTCCTTCACACAAAAAAATAATATAAAAAAATCAAAAGAAGCCCGCTAAGTCAAAACCTATGAAGGAGACTTAGGCAAAACTGGGGCATCCCGCTGACTGTAAACTCTAAAATAAACAGTTCAGGCAAAATTTAGGGATAATACAAAGAGATTTTTAAATCCTTATCTTGAAAATCCTCAATGTCAAAACAATCAAATGTTATAGGGGAGTAGTGGCTGCCTTTTCATAGGTCCCTTTGACTTCTGAATCATCACTGCAACGATCAATGAAATCCCTAACTTATGGGAACCTGAATGCATAGTATGAGTTAACTGAGCATAGGATTGAAGATCATCACGTAGATTGGGTGGGTACAAATAACTTTTGAGCCTTTATCTTTTGTTTCATAAACCGTGAACCAGGCCACGTTACAACCCTCAAAAGACCTAACTGAAACAGGGTTATTTTGAAAGTATACTACAATAAGGTTGCGTAACCTGACTCCAAAAGATCCTTGCGAATCATTTATTTTGGCAATACACTTTTATTTTAAACTTTGAGTGTCTTGAACCGCCTTGTTCTGACTAACGACTCATGTATTTTCCATCTTTCAAAAATAATTTTTCAAAAATCGCATGAACTTTGCATTACCATGTTTGTATGAATATTTTTGTTTGCAAACTGGCTTTTCTCTAAGGAATTTTCAAACAATGAGAAACTTGGTCAAGTGATCTTATCAGGGGCAAGTTCCTTTTACATCCTGTCAAAGAATTAGTTCAAGATTTGTTCAAGGCAATATCTTCTCAGATTTGGTTTATCCAGAGAATTGTTCAAGACCCAGACTGGGGCAAGCCCTCTGAGGATACAGCAAAACAGTCGATTCCATGAATTAGACAGCTGAAGCAATTATCAGTTCATTTGACCTGGGGCAGTTTACTTGCATAATCCCTAAGCAGTTATTCATCATTCCTACAGTGACTATCAACTTGATACAGTTTAACAGAATGACAGTGATCTCCGTGTTGAGGAATCAGTCCTCCAGTTTTGTCATCTCACCGAAAGAGTCGAGCCTTGTCGTCGATGTCTGCATTTGCATTTGATCATATCTCATAGCATAATTCCTATACATGTGCATATCTTGGGTGCTTTATTCCCCATTTACATTTCTATCTTGGGTGCTTTACTCCCCATTTACATTTCTATCTTGGGTGCTTTATTCCCCATTTACCTCTCTATCTTGGGTGCTTTACTCCCCATTTACATTTCTAGCTTGGGTGCTTTACTCCCCATTTACATTTCTATCTTGGGTACTTTACTCCCCATTTACATTTTTATCTTGGGTGCTTTATTCCCCATTTACATTTTTATCTTGGGTGCTTTACTCCCCATTTACATTTTTATCTTGGGTGCTTTACTCCCCATTTACATTTCTATCCTGGGTGTTTTACTCCCCATTTACATGTCTATCTTGGGTGCTTTACTCCCCATTTACCTTCTATCCTTGGGTGTTTTATCCCCCATGTACCTTTATCCCGGGTGTTTTATTCCCCGTTTACCAGATATTCCTGGGTTTACCTAACATCATGGTGTTTTACCCCCATTTACTTTTTTTTCCCTGAGGTCGTGTTTTACTCGCGTCTTACCTTGTGGGCAAAATTTATTTACTTGGCATCATGGGTGTTTTATCTCCATTTGCGTTTTTCTCCTGAGCTCGTGTTTTACCCGCGTCTTACCTTGCGGACAATTTCTAATTTACTTGGCACCTATCAACAATTCTGTGTCGTGTCTATCCGACGTTCTTCCAGATATGACATGTCTTCTTCCCTAGTGCAATTCTTCGATGGGTCGTCCCCTGTGACGTTGTTTCGTCTGTATCCGTGCATTTGTCATTTTCATCATACGCATCATATCAGATTCATATCATATTTAGCATTATAGTTCGTTTTGTTTTGTCCATATCATTGCATAGCACTGCGTCTAAAGGCAAAATTTTCGGTTATCTGTATTTAAATCCCTCCACCATGATTTCTCGAGTCTCCGTTGCTCAAATCACCCGGTGAAGTTATTTAAATAGGGGCAACTGTAATACCCCAAATTTTGCTCTAAGATTTGTCGTCGCATTTCATTGCATTTTTATTGCATTTAATCAATTACTAACAAATTTGTGTAGTCGTTTGACTTTTTGCAGGTAAATATCATATGGCATGCATTTTTTTCTAAAAAGTAAAAATGGCACAATTGGCAAGAGGACATGTGTAAGGAGTTGTGAGTGTGAGAGCTTGAGAGTTCAAATCTCACCTTAGTCACTTTTTGTTTTTTATTATTTTTACTCTAAATGTTTCTATCTCTCATTAAAAAATAACAAAAATAGTTTTTTATTATTATTTAATTATTATTTTCGTATTTTAATTAAATCATTTTTTTAAATATTATTTTTTTTCACTTTTTTCTAAATTATTCATAAAAATATCCAAAAAATCATAAAATAAAAAAATATTAGAAAAATTTTGTTCTTTTTATAATATTTTTGATTTTAGGAATCAATAGGATTTTTAGTTTTTATTTTAAGTTTATTTTAAATTATTTAAATTTTATTTTTTCTTAACTAATTATTTAGTTTGGGCTTTAAAATGGGCTTTAGGGACATTATTGACAATTTGGTGTTAACACTAATTTGTTCCCTATATATACATGTGTTGCCTTGTTGAAAAAGGGGGAGAATGAAAAAAAACCTAAGAGGAGTGAGTGTCGTTTACCGTTATTTCTTTTCCTTCATCTATTACTGTTGTTTCTTTTTCTTCATCGTTTACCGTTATTTCTTTTCCTTCATCTATTACTGTTGTTTCTTTTTCTTCATCTTTTACCGTTATTTCTTTTTCTTCATCTATTACTGTTATTTCTTTTTCTTCATCTATTACTGTTATGTTTATATATATAATTTTTAAATTGTTAGAGTTTATATATATATATATATATAAGATTAATTTTTGATCGAATTATGTCGATACGATGTTTGCACATTTATGTGCATGACGCGTGACATTTGTGTTAGTTCGATCTGATTGCGATGATCGCATTTTTGTGTGAGCAATAATACTGTTTTTTGCTTAATTTCTTTTTCTTTGCGATAAATTTTGTTTCGTCCGATTTAGATCTGGTTGCGATGAGCGCATTTCTGCGTTAGCAACATTGTTGAGTTATTTGGCACATTTAAAATTCATTATTGCTTTATTATTATTATTATTATTATTATTATTATTATTATTATTATTATTATTATTATTAGTATTATTATTATCATTATTTATTATTATTATCATTATTATCATTATTATTACCATTATTATTATTATTGTTATCATTAATTTATTAAAACTTGTTATAATATAAAAATCTGTTTTTTAAAATAAATAACATTAACATCTTTTCCAAATTAATATGAAAACCTATTATTTTTAAGAAAAACTTTTTTTTTAGATAAATTTAAAATAATAACTAAAATCTTTTTTTAAAATAATAACTAGAACCGTTATTTATTTTATTTTATTATTGTTCAATTCAAATTTCATTATCATATTGTATCTGCTCCTCTCATGTAACCTCGTGAACTTAACAATCGCTCTTTAAATTCTGCCTTTAAATTTCTGCTTGCATGGTTTAAATTATGACATTATCTCTCTGTTTGCATGATTCAATTATCTCACGCGTTTACCATTATTTCTGTCACATTGCACACATCCGAAGGTTAGGTCTAACTATTTGGCCGTCGCGCCAATAGTCCGTAAAACTTCACACATTCAATTTCAAATCCTCAAAACTACAAACTACAAACCCTAATTTTCACAAATGCCTCGCCGCAGACCAAATTACAATTTTACCCCTAGCATTAGGTCAAAGAGCCGCCGCGCTCATTTTAGGGTTTCCCGCCGCGGAATCCCTAACCTAACCCTAATTCACTTAACAATTCAACGTAGAGATTTGGAGTTTCTACACTCCACGTAAGCGTGTCCTTAAGATGCGTTTATTCCCCTTGAGACCTTGACCACAGTCAAGAAGTCTCTAACCTCCCTTTTGAGGGGAACTACAGTTACTCTGATTCCATTCCCGTAAGGATATGTAGGCACAAGATGCGATGTCTTGCCGAGTAAACTTAGAATTAACCCCTTAGGTCTTTTAAATCCTTAATCCTTTGTACATACCCTTAAAGCAAAAAATGAAACAAATAAAAAAATAAACGAAAGGTTCCCGTAGAGTACTACGGAAGTTTAGGGTGCTAATACCTTCCCTAATCTTAACCAACCCCCGAACCTTAGATCTCTCCCCTTTAGGTTTTTCCTTTCTTTAACCTTTCCTTCGGATAAATCAAAGACCGGTTGTAAATGAATTAAGATTCAAGTTAATCAATAGCTTGACATCCAAATTTCACCGCAACATTCATCTTATCTTCTGTGCTGGGAAAAGAGATTATCATCACAGAGGATCTGATAAGAAGATTGATAGGTTATGAAGAAACAGATGGTGTTTCCCACTTGCCAGCTGGGCGTGTGGACATGGAAGAGGTTTATGAGGAAGTTATGACTGCTGGTCAAGCTTCTAACAGATTCAAAGATCTGAAGCCTGATTACAAGATCTGGGCCAAGATCTTCATGGGATGCATCCACCACAGGAAATCAACCAATTCTCCTGATTATGTCAACAATGAACAGATCTATTTCATGTACTGCCTTAGTCAGAGCACCAAGGTAGATCTTCCATACATTTTGTTCTCGCATCTGTGGAATCATATCAATGCATCTAGAGAATCTGTGAAAGAGAAAGGCCAGAAGATCAGGACTTGGATCCCCTTTGGAAGGTTGATCTTCGATCTTCTCACTGAAAATGGTTTAGTGACTGCTCTGTACGCTGTTGGGGTTACAGAGGAATTAGAGTTTATTATGGGAAAACCTCTGAATGCTAAAAGTCTTCTGAGACTCAAAATTGTTGATGAACTCACTACTGCTCCAAAGAGGCTGAATATGTCTGATTTGAATAAGAGGGTTCCTGTAGCTGACTTTCCTCTATTCTTTGCTGAAGAACCCAGACATATAGTGCTCATGTATATAGAAGAATGCAAGAAGGAAGGAATACATGTTCCAGCTAATGTGTTTCAGCTTGTCAAACAACCACTACCAGATGCAGGAGAAGAAGAAGAAGTACCACTTCAGAGGAAAAGGACTCAGCCTGTAGAAGAATCTGAACCTGTCCAGAAGAAGGTCAAGATTGCTGAGAAGCCCAAGAAGCTCTTGAAGAGAAAAGATTCTGAAGAAGCTGCCTCTGCACCTGCCAAGAGGATTAAAGTAAAAGGTACTAAAACATCTGTAACTTCTGAAAATATTGTTATTAATGATTCAAATATTAAGTCTGTTCCAAAACCACCTGTTACTCAAACCACTTCTGTTACTGCCCCTAGTTCTGTTTCACCTCAAAAACAAACAACTGCTTCTGTATCAAAACCATCTCAACCCAAAATACACATCAAACACTTTGTTCCACGTCCATCACCATCAGAATCACAACCAACAGAACCACAACCATCAGAACAACAACCATCTGAAAAACAAAAATCTGATCAACAACAAACCTCTGCACATCTAGAAAACCAACCAAAAGAAGTTCAACCAGAAAAAACCTCTGGCAATCCACCATCAAATAATCCACCTTCTGAACCTGTTGCACCTGTTACTTCTGAACCTACAAAAGTAACTTCTGCTCCTGTTTCATCAGAACCACCATCCAAACAATCTGACATTCCTTCAGAACCTACCAACACATCTGAACCTCACATCCCTGAGATAGAAGTTCTTGATGTCACTCCACTCAAAACAGTGTTTCAAGTATCTTCTACCTCTTGTACACCTACAACATCCTCTAACTCATCTAAATCAGAAATCCACCCAGATTTTCTTATCTCTCCATCCAAATACTCTGAGATGAACCAACCTGAACCTGAACCTGAATCAACCATACCTTCTAAAACTCTCATTCCAGATCCTATGCCTCCACCTGCACCATCATCTGAGATGATAGTTCCCAATTCCAATCCATCATCATCTGGTATATCTTGTGCCCAAGTTTCTTCTCTTTATCATAATCTATCTTATGGTTTCAAACTGAAAGATTTTTATGATAGAGTTGAACCTTCTGAACCCCTCAACCCTCTGAAACCAAAACTCAGACAGGCTCTTCCATCTGTGACCCTTTCCTATATTCAATCAATGAACAATGTAGGATCCTTAGCAACAATATCTGCTACATCTGGTAAAGCTATTGTTTCAGCTCTGCAACCTGCATCTGATAACACAGTTGCATCTGTTGAACCACCAACATCTGCTTTCATACCATACTCTAATGAACCCTTTGATGATGTTTGCCCACGCACAAGACCAAAACCTCATCTGCTTAATGCTTTAAACAGATCCTTACCTCAAAAACCAGAAATTCCTTTCATTCCATATTATCCCCCTCCTCTGATTTCCATCCATAAATGAATTTTACCACCAACTCCCAAACCTAAACATATGACTCTGGAAACCTTGCTTAAACCACAACCCAGACTTAATATTGATCATTTATTTCAAACATTTTTGCAAGAAATACAGATGTCTTTAGGTACTGTTCAGAAGAGATGCTCTGAAACTATGGATGCAAATGAATCTGACATCATCTGGAAAGGATTCATCAATAGATTCAACACTGTAGCTTCTAATCTGAAGAATGTCTGTTCTGATGATGCAAAGCTCAGAGCTGAAAGGACTTTATTCTGGACTGTCAACAAAACTGAACCTCTGCTTCGTTTAGATGCTCCTCCACCTCCAACAGAACCTACTGCCAATGCATTGACTATGAATCTGGTAGAACCCTCTTCAGGATCTACAGAACCAATGGCAATTGACTCTGTTCAGGCTGCAGAACCTCAACCTTCTTCATCTGAGATAAAGACAGAACATCCAGACTTTGAAGACAAGATTGCTGCTCTGGAGGCTGGTCAGTCAGAGATAAAATCCTGGATGGCTAAGCAAGATAAGAAGTCTGAGGATATGACAGAATGGATGTCAAAACAAGATGAGAAGAATGAGACTATGACTAAGTGGATGTCCAAGCAAGAGCAATCCTCATCTGAGATTACAGATCTATTGAAGATGCTTTTGTCCAAACACTCTTAGATTTTTTTTATTCTAATGTTTTTGCATCTGTTGTTTGCATCTGAATTTTATTGCTATATCTTCTGATGTTTACCTATGTACTCTTGCTCTGTTATTCTGAATGAATCAGTTTTCTCCATTGAATTATCTTATTTATTGTTCCTTTTATTTGTCTTTTCAAAAGTTTTTACTTTTTGCTTATGACAAAAAAGGGGGAGAAAATAAAGATCTAAATTGTTTAATATAACTTCACTAGAATGAATCTTCAGACATATCTATTCTATCTAATATTTAAATTGACTATTTCAGAACATTTGATAAGAACACTCTATAAAAGAATCTCTGAGTCTCTCAGATCATTTGTCTTTTATCAAACTCTGAATCTTATATCTGCAAGACATTCTGACCCTAGAATGTTATAAAAACAAACAAGATCTAACTCTGAAGATTACTCAAGACAAAAGGGAAGTTTCTATTCCTTTTTCATATTTAACTCAGGGGGAGATTCATCATCTCAGGGGGAGTTATAATTCTTTATGTTCAGTTAAATAAAATTTCTGATACTTTTTGTCATCATCAAAAAGGGGGAGATTGTTAGAACACGGATTGGTTCTTAATAATAACTCTTTGTTTTGATGATAACTGTTAGGAAATTTATATTTAAGAATTATATACTCTAAAATTTGTTTGAGAGTTTTACTGCAGATTGAAATGAAATTAACTCTCTAGAAGCAAATCTGTTTTGGATACAAGAAGTTATCCTAACTCTGAAGCGCCAGATGCATCTTACAGAAGAATCTGATTGCTCTTTACAGAAGATCCTGAGCGTAGTCTCCAGAAGGATCTGAAGCAAGAAGCTCCAGAACATTCTCAGTCAGAAGCATCTGAAGTCAGTCAGAAGCATCTGAAGCTGAAGCATCTGAAGCAAAGAAGAATATTGTTTGAAGAATTTCTCAAAGCATAATTCTACAGAAGTTTCTGAAAGTACCAACACTGCCAAGTACTGAAGTTCTGTGTCAAATATTCTCTGATGATCAACACGCTGAAAGCACACATGCTACAGATGACTCTGATACAGCAAAGTTCTGAATATCATTAGAAGACTCTGATCCATTCAGACTCTGAAGAACTTGCTGAAAACTGAAGAAATAATATTCAAGAATATATCCGTTGGAGTTATTCAACGTCTCTTTCCTCATTTGTGCTAGACACACTTACACAGACAAAAAAGATTTTTCTGTGTTATCTATTTCAAGGAAAGGTCACTTGATGTGAAGACAAAAAGGGTCAGACCTTTTTGGGACTCTCTTTTCAACGCTCAACATCCTTGGATCAGCTGCCTATAAAAGGAGAACTTCACCACATTCTTCAGTTACACAATTTGCTGAAAAGAAATCATATTATTCTAAGCTCTCATTCTTCCATATTCTTCTTAGAATTTATTGTACTTAATCTTAAGAGAAAAATCACTGTTGTGATAAAAGCTTTATAGAAGCATTAATACTCTTGTATTTAATTTACATTGATTGTAAATGTTATTCCTTAAGAGGATTCAGTTGGAATCAGTAGCTCTTGAGAAGACTAAGAACTGTTGTTCTTAGGTGTTACTATTGTAATCAGTTTGATTTAATAGTGGATTAAGTCCTTGTTGAGAAAGGCAAATCACTCTAGGAAGGGTGGACTGGAGTAGTTGTTTAAACGAACCAGGATAAAAATAATTGTGTGATTATTTTTTAAGTCTTAATCTTTCATACTTATTCAACCCCCCTTCTAAGTATTATCTCACCTTCAAATGGTCCAATACAATACAAAACACAACTATATCGAGGCAGTATGGGCGTTCTTATTTTCCTCATGGCTCAGACCTGTAAGTCATCATTACCACTTTGAACCGGCAGCTGCTGAACTACTAACAACACCCTGAAAGAAGAAGAGAAACAACTGCAGATATCATCTGCAAACCATAACAGCGTAGCAAAATAATATCAAGTCATCATCAGCAAGCGCAAACATTGACAACATCATGACAACATCAACTACAAGCAACAATAACCATGTCAGTCCAACAGCAACAAGAGCAAGAGCAGTATTTGGCAACAAAGAACGGCGCAACAAACGTAACAGCAACAAGTATCAGTCACAAACTAGCTACAATCACCAACAGAACAACAACAATAATCCCGTTTCATCATCTGCAACAACAACTACATATTGACCACAAAAGAAACAATTCGAGGTCCAAGAGTGAAGATAAGAGAAGGTTTTTAGCCCTCAGGTAACACATCATTGGGGCAAGGCTCGAGTAGCTAGGAGGATAACAAAAAGCCGTCGTCAACTCCTTACCGACTCAAGAGCGTCAATGGAAATTCGAAAACAACAAGAGGCGACCACAATCCCTTATAGGCTCAGACACAATGTCGTCATCACCGTTTCAACCCAACATCAGCCACGACATAAGACAAGGCGAGCGTCTGAACTCGAGTATAGTTTTCTCTGCGAAGAAGAAGAGAAGAAGTATTAACAATCCCGTAATGGCAAGTTTCTATCTTTCAGCGGCAAAAGGAACCAAGTCACAAAGTCAACGAGGAAAATTACAAATCAATACAGGAAGAGGAAAGATTAGAACTTCCCTAATCAAAACCACTTCGGGCTACTAATTCCCTTGGCCCATAATCTCCTGCTTTCTACACCTGCAAAAACGTAAGGTTCAGATTAGTAAGTCGACCAAGAATATACCCTGTGCAGAAAATATCCTATTCAGATTCCTTCAGCATCAAGTGAATATTCCTCAAATCAAATCACATAATTTGATTTTCATTAACAACATTAAACGCAATCATACGAAGAAGGAAATTTTTTGAATCCAATCACACGAAAACAGAAGGCTTTAACACCAATTAATCAGAAATCTTCTACTCAAGGGCCTATAAATTGGAAGGGAATCGACAACATTCAGAGGAATCCACGTATAACCACAAGTTCGAAACCCTAAAAAGAAAATCGAGTAGAAGAATTGGCACTTATCTCTCAGCGACAACGCTACCGCTGCCGGAAACCTCCGAGAACGACTATCGCTCAAATTGTCGCCGCCTCTAATCCACCGCCGTCCAAATTCTCGATAAATCATCGATACAGGTTGATGTTATCGAACTATTGATGTTTCTGTTTGTGTTTCAGGTTGAAGAAAGTGACGAAAACTATGAAAGGAAAAATGGCGAGTACGATCGAGGACATAGAGAGGAAGCCGAGCGATTTGGGGACGAGAAAAGGAGGGGCTAGGGTTCTTTCTTTCCTTCGTTTCATTTTGTTCTTGTCTGCAAATTGTAATTTGATCTCATAATCACCTACACACACTAAACCGCTAATCTCTTTTTTTAAAAAAACTAATTAACTAATCTTTTTAAATTAACAACTCTTTAATCAATTAGTTTTTTTAAGCTATTAATTTAATTAGCCCCTTTAAAATAACTCACCTCACTTATTTTATCCCAATTAAATCAACCTTATGATTTTCTCTATCTTAATAACTAAAAAACACCTTTTTAAAAAAAAAAGAATCCTATTAAAATATGTTGCTAATTTAATTTCAACTTTCTTCATCTTAATAACATTTTAATAGTATTTATTCACTAATAAAAACTTTTTAAAATAATTACACTGAGGTATCAATTTATTTAATTAATGATAATTTAGTACTCAATTAACTTTTAGAAATAAATTATAAAACCAATACTAATTTAATTCATTTTTTTAATAGCCATAGTAGAAATAATCATTTCACTTAGTTTTTATAATAAATCAAATCATGGTAGCTTTTATTTAAGGTCTCTAGCTTATGGTTTAATCTCATCTAAAACAACCTCTCGCTTAAGGTCAACCCACGTCTAAAACCCTTTTGCTAATAAATTAATTAGACTTTTTTTCTAAAATCAATTTCATCACTTAATACAACTTTTTCTTAAACTAATCATATAAAATCAATCCCCTAAAATAAATCAAACCTCACTCCGGTTCGTTCACACACTCACATTCACACACCTTAGCGCTTTCATGCGTACATGTATGCTTTACTTATTTGCCCTTTATTTTAGAAGCAATTTACATTACCGCAATTTACTTTCCTCGTATCGCATTTCGTCCAAAGGAAAAACCTACACATGATTCAACAATTGTGTGTAGTGCACATCATTTGCATCATTCTCCCTACGATCCTTGATCCCATTCAAGTTGATCTCTAGAATAGATCCTACCTCATAGGAGGACCTTTGTCTTTGTCTTTACAACATACAAAAAATAAGAACAAACAACACTACAACATTCAAACATTAGAGAATAAGATGTTAATCATCTTAAGCGATATAGAATCTCCACCCCACATCAATTACAATCAATACTGTAGGAACTTTGCCTTAAGAGAGATAGAGGCATACTTGTCGATTAATTTCTGAGTGCTTGAGTCCTTCTCTTAAGACGATGCAAAGACTATTTTCTTACAACTTGTGGCGGTTAAATCTCTCTTAAAATGACAACTCATATCTTATCCTAAAATCAATCAACCAACTACCCTAAACCCATAGGAACTTTGACCACAGTCAAAGAACTCCTCAAACCCTTTAGGGGAACTACAAATACTCTGATTCTACTCCCGTAAGGATATGTAGGCATAAGATGTGACATCTATACTTAGAAATAAACCCCTAGGTCTTTCAACATTAAGCAGATAAACACTTAGCAATAAACAAACATAAAACAAGAGGTTCTTGTAGAGTACTACAGAAACTTAGGATGCTAGCACCTTCCCTAAGTTTAACTAACCCCCAAACCTAAACTCTCAAAACCTTGCATTTGCATTGTATTGTGGGAATTCCGATCTTTAGCCCTTCCTTTGGACAAAATCAAAGTTCGGTTGCAAAAATGAATTAAAGATTCAAACTAACCAATAGTTTGGTATCCAATTTTCACCGCGACAAACATCAGAATCAAGGTAAATATCTGAAAAACCATCAGATAAGTTCTGGAAAAACATCAGAACAAAGACTCAATCTGGAAAAACATCAGATAGAGAAATATATCTAGAAAAACATCAGATAGAGAAATATATCCGGAAAAATATCGGATAGATTCTAGAAAAACATCAAAATCAAGGTAAATATCTGGAAAACCATCAGATAAGTTCTGGAAAAACATCAGAACAAAGACTCAATCTGGAAAAACATCAGATAGAGAAACATATCCGGAAAAACATCAAATAGATTCTAGAAAAACATCAGAATCAAGGTAAATATCTGGAAAACAATCAGATAAGTTCTGGAAAAACATCAGAACAAAGACTCAATCTGGAAAAACATCAGAGAGAGACAAACAAAGGTGACATTCAAGAATAGCGTTGGATAAAAGGAAACCAGACACCCAATAATGGCTTTGAATGAAAGGTATAAACATAGTATCTGAGAATAGTATTAGATGTATATAGGAACAGACATATCCGAAAGAACAATCGGATAAGAAATGTCATATCTGGAAGAACATCAGATAGACACGACACAAAAATTTGTTTGGTAGGTGCCAAGTGAGTTGGACTTTGACCACAAGGTAAGACGTGGATAAAACACGACCTCGGGAGAAATGCAAATGAGGATGAAACACTCATGATATGCATATGTATATGAATTATGCTGATGATATATGATAAAAATGCAAATGCAAACGCCGACGACAAGGCTCGACTCTTTTGGTGAGAAGACAAGACTGGAAGATTGATTCCTTAACACGGAGATCACTGCCATTCTTCTTGGGGACTAAAGATGCTACCACTGAACATATCTCTGCCACACTGGTAAGCTGTGTCAAATTGATGATCCTTGTAGGAAGGATGAAGAGCTGCCTGGGGATTCTTCAAGTAAACTGTCCTAGTTTAGCTGTCTGTTGTAGGTAAACTAATAATCGCTTCAGCTTGTTGAAGATGATTGATCTGCTGGGTGCTTGGAAGGCTTGCCCCAGTCTGAGTCTTGAAATATCTTCTGGATAAACCACATTTAAGAAGACCTTGCCTTGAACAAATATTGAACTGATTCTTCGACAGGATGTGAAAAGAACTTGCCCCTGATAGGATCACCGACCAAGTTTCTCAACTGTTTGAAAATTCCTTGAGAGGAAAGCCAGTTTGCAAACAAAAGTATTCATACAAACATGGTAATGTAAAGTTCATGAAACTTTTGAAATCAACATCATTTTTGAAAGATGCAAAATAAATGAGTCATTGGTCAGAACACGGTGGTTCAAGACACTTAAAAGTGACAGGTAAAGCAAAAGGTATGATGCCAAAACAAATGATCTGCAAAGATCTTTTGGAGTCAGTTTACGCAACCTTATTGTAGTATGCTTTCAAAACAACCTTGCTTTAGTTAGGTCTTTTGAGGGTTGTAGCGTGGCTTGGTTCACGGTTTAAGAAACAAAGGATAAAGGCTTAAAGTTTATTTATGCCCACCCAATCTACGTGATGATCTTCAGTCCTATGCACAGTTAACTCAGAGTATAACTTAAGCTCCTATAGGAATTGCACTGATTATAGCCATGATAATGGTCCAGAAGTCCAAGGACCCTTGAGACGGCAGTCACTACTTCTCTATAACATTTGGTTATTTTGATATTGAGGATTTTCAAGATGAAGATTTAAATACCTCCTCTTTTTTATTATCCCTAACTTTTGCCTGGACTGTTTTTTGTGAAGATTACAGTCAGCGGGATGCCCCAGTTTTGCCTAAGTTTCCTTCATAGGTTTTGACTTAGCGAGCTTTTCTTCTGATTTTTTTTAAAGAAAGAGAGTGACTGCATGGCTTTAATAATTATGGTGAACCATCATTGACATTTTGACTTGAAAAACATCTTCGACACTTGTTTGTTGTGTGCGAAGGAAAATTGTGGATGCAACCTTTATATGAAAGGTGTCTTGCATGAACGCATAACCAAGTTAACTGAGAACTACCCATCCCAAGGTTAAGATTACGGGTTTTTTGTAAAGAAAGAAACCCCAACTCCTAGGCTCAAAGGGGTTAACGAGGGATTATCTTCCTTATTTCTCCAGTGTTTGGGAGTTGAAACAATGCCTTGCATCGTCAATAAAGTTTGATTGAAAGCATACTGACAGTAGTTATGGGTATAACGTTTTCATCATCCTCCCTCAAATATTTGCATGTCAAAAGTTTGAACAAAAGGTGTATATTTTTTTTAAAAGATAAAGCATAACGATGCAAATATTAGACAAAATGAATTGAATCAAAAGTTGCAATGCTCATTTCATTAATACAAAAGTAAAAACATAATTTGAAGGCAAACAGCTAGTACAAAATAAGGAAAGTGCAAACAACAAGAAACATGGCTTAGTGATTAATGAGTTGTCCTGCCTAATTTCAAATCAACAATCTCCATTTGGATTTCTACATTATGTACTTCTTGCTCTGATATCTTGCGTCTGTAATTAGCTCTAGTCCGATATCGATGTCGAGGAATCAGCTTGACGACTCAAAGGCATACAGAATGACGAAGACAGCTGGAGATGAGCGACTTGACCAACAGAGGTATGCAATGAACCATGCAAAGATGTAAATGCAATGCAATGCTATGCAAGACAGGATGCAAAACACACATAGTATGGTCAAAGGTTCAAGATCACAACATGAGGTCTGGGTACAGAACCAACCACAGGGTGTGTACTAGGGATAAAACACTTGTACAACAGGTTCTAAAAAGTTCCCAGAGTCATAGTAAATCCTTCGGATATTGCCAACTAATGCAACTACTTACGTGAGTCAACAATATTCTCAAGATAAACTCGTCTGAGTGTAGCATCGTGTGACAACTATTGAGGGACTACTCCCTAACAATTTTCGTGCTACGTCCTAAAAAGGCCAAGTGGGGTAAAAGTGTTACTAAAGGTCGTCATCTTCGCAGACTCATGTTGAAACAATTAGTAAATACACGACTACTCATGCATTACTAACCATTTCAAAGAGTCTCCACTGAGCGTGATTACATCATATGTCAGACATATTAGGACTACTCCCAATAGCCCAACTATTGATCATATCACAATCCTATCTCATGTGTCACTCAAATCCGGGTTAGGATTTATCTCACCACTCAAGGCACCCAAAACAAACAAATATATTGACAAATATACAAGCAAACAAACATATAGCACACACAAATATAAACAAGGTGGGCTTAACCCTCTTAGGGGAGTCCCCAGTGAAGTCTCCATTTCTGTTGCGGTGAGAATCAGATATCAAGCTATTGAATTAACTTGAATCTTAATTCTTAAATTCACAATCAGACTTTAATTTATCCAAAAAGGAAAGGTTTAAAGAAAGAAAAACCTATAAAAATGCAAAGCAAAAAGCAAGGCCTAAAGCTAAGCAAAGAGAGATCTAAAGGTTCGGGGGTTGGTTATGCCTAGGGTAGGTATTTCACATCCTAAACATCTGTAGTACTCTACAGGAACCTCTTGTTAATATTTGTGTTATGCAAAAGTTTGATTGCTAAAGGAAAAGTGCTAAGGGTAGATACAAAGTATATACAAAGTTGGTAAAGTTTGCTCACGAAGACATCGCATCTCGTGCCTACGTATCCTGACGGGAATGGAATCAGAGCAACCGTAGTTCCCCCGACTAAGGGGTGAGGAACCCTTGACTGTGGTCAAGGTTCCATGGGGGCAAGTAAATGTCTGCAGTGAGACACCTACATAGAGTGCGAAGACTCTAAACTAAGATTAAGTTAGAAAAGAAGGGAATGTCTACGGCGGGACGACTAAATAGAGCACGGCGACTCCAAGCCTAAGTTCCAAAGATAAACAAGGGAAATGTCCACGTCGGGAGATTAAATAGAGCACGACGACTCCAATTTTAAGTTGTAAATGTTAACAGGAAGTTAGTTGTTAGTGAGGGAGAAAGAAAAGGTTGGCTCGCTACGAAATCACATCTTATGCCTACGTATTCTCAATGAGAAATCAGAGCATTCGTAGTTCCCCTGGTTAGGGGTGAGGAACTCTTGACTGTGGTCAAGGTTCCCGGGGGATGTAAGCATTAATAGGGAAGTACTTACATGGAGTGCGGCGACTCCTGAATCTAAGTTGAGATTGTTATGGTAGAGAATATCCACGGCGGGACGCTAAACATGAGTACGGCGACTCAAATCCTACGGTTAGGATAACGGGGAAAAGATGTCCACGGCGGGACGCTAAATAGAGTACGGCGACTCCAATCCTAAGGTTAGGATAAAGGGATAAAGGGTGTCCACCGCGGGACGCTAAATAGAGCACGACGACTCCAATCCTAAGGTTAAAATAAAGGGGAGAGAATGTCCACTGAGGGACGCTTAATAGAGCATGGCGACTCCAATCCTAAGGTTAGGAAGGTGTAAGAATGTCCACGGTGGGACGCTAAAAGTGAGTACGGCGACTCAAATCCTAAGGTTAGGGTAAAGGGTAAAGGATGTCCACGGCGGGACGCTAAATAGAGCAAGGTGACTCCAATCCTAAGGTTAGGATAAAAGGGTAAAAAATGTCCACGGCGGGACGCTAAATAGAGCACGACAACTCCAATCCTAAGGTTGATAAAAGGTAAAGAATGTCCACGGCAGGACACTAAATAGAGCACGACGACTCCAATCCTAAGGTTAGGATAAAAGGTAAAGAATGTCCACGGCGGGACGCTAAATAGAGCACGGCGACTCCAATCCTAAGGTTAGGATAAAAGGTAAAGAATGTCCACGGCGGGACACTAAATAAAGCACGACGACTCCAATCCTAAGGTTAGGATAAATGGGTAAAGGTAAAGGATGTCATATGTAAACCATCAATGTCACAACAATGTAAACAAAAGGTTCAAAACCTCATTGGGATAATCAAAAGTTTTTAAAGGTGAACCACCTAAATGTGTACAAGCAAAGTTGAAATTTAAACTTAAATGCCCAAGGAATCTAACAATCCATGTTCATAATCTCAAATTAAAAACTCAAAGAGAATGAAATCCAAATGTTTGAAATAAAGAAGGAAAGATAGGAAGGTGAAAACTCTAAAATGGGTTATAACTTGCTCATAATACAAAGTGTTTCTAAAATAGGATTTTTAGAATTCTTTAAATATTATATAGAAGTATGTTACAACACAAGAATTTTTCAAAAATAACCACTTAAAAATGATTTAAAATGGAGAAGTTATGTAGTTTTTAAGTTTGTGAACAAAACATAAAAATCTAAACGATAAAAAGAATAAAATGCACATGGTAAGACAATGAATCAAACACATTTGATTATTTAAACATGTTAACAAACATGTATAAATAATACAATATCAATATCACAAGAAAAATCAAGTTACAAGTTGAAAAAGTTTAAGAACATCATGGTAAAAACCTTAAAAACAGTCATGGTAGCATGTGAAATGCAAATGGAAAGTTCACATTTATGAGTTTTAGGTTTACCTCTTGAAGAAATATTAAGCAATAAGAAAACCATAGATCTTGAAAGCTCTTCCAAGATCTTCAAATGTTCTTAGTATGATGAATAGATGCTCCAAACAACCTCCAAGCAAGCTAGTGGACGAAATGCCTTGTAAATGAAGGAAAATCTCCAAAATCTAAAGATTTCAAAGACCAACTCACTAGAAACTTGTTACATAAATATGTAAGTGATTTGTATAGCTTAAATACATCATATTTGATGTGTTTAAAGTGTTTCTTGAGTTGGAAGAAGTTTGGAAATGGTTTTGAAAGGTGTTTTGCAAAAGTAAATTTTGAGGGATTTTGGAAACTTAATGAAATTTTGCAAGAACTTGTGATTGTGTAAGGAATGGAGTTCTAGCTGGTTTCTAGCATGAAACTTGTGTGTTTATGATGTATGAAGTGAGTTCTAGTTATAGCCAAAAGCCTTGGATCAAGGTATGGGTAAAAGTGAAGCAAATTGCCAATTTTAACCTTCCATAATGAAAATCTTTGAGTTTTCCAATGCAATCTTCATCTTTGTATTTAAGCCACTCTACTAAGATATTCTCCATGCCCCATAGATTTTTTTCATCATGATTGATAAGATAGGAGGTGACTTGTTGAATTAAAGTTGATGATTTGACAAAGGTAGCCACCTTTTTTCTCTTTCTTCACTATTCACTTTTGCAACTTGCATTAAATAATGATTTCCTTTGATCTTTGTGCCATTTTCGTGGTAATTGATGCACAAATGTTCATTATCAATATAAACATCATAAATGAGGCTTAATCTTTGATTATCATCGATTTGGAGAGGTTTTGGAATCAAAAAACTCATGCTGACCTGGTTTTGCCAATGCGAGTTTTTGCCAACTTGTGGACCTCGGTTCTCTCTAACCAGGAAGAGTTATGGAACACACTTGTACTTTTTAGAAATCCTCAATTAGGTACTACAATATTTATGCTTGTTTTAGGAACTCATTCCTCTTGAAACTAGGTCAAAAACCCTTGTGTGGTTAAGGAGTTAAGGCTTTCCCCTTTTCAAAACCTTAATTCCCCAACTTTTCGATTGCTTCTCAATTCTTGATCAATTGGTCACAAAACTTCATGATTAGATATTAAATGATGTTGGGAACATATTTCGCTTCAATTTTAGGTTAAACCCCTGTTGGTCAATGGGTTGACTTTTCAGTGAGACGAACCGAACGATCGAAAACCTCTAAATCGACTGTTGGTGTCGTGGGTCTTCTGAGGCCTTGAAACTTCTTTAGTGTACTTCCCTAATCCATATGAGCTTCATGGACTATAACTCCATCATTGGAACACCTTTAAATCAAAAGTCAAACCACAATTGACTTTTCCTGATCAGAAACCCTAATCGGGGGTCCTGAACTGCACTGTTTTTAATCTTCGGGTGACAATCTCAAATTGGATTCATAATTGACCCAATGGAGTATTATTGATGGTGTAGAGACATTCTTCATGGATAATAAATCCAAGGCATTGAATGATTAAACCTTTGAAACCTCGATTTCCAACTGTACGGAACCCTAATTCACCTGTATCTTAACAAAGACAAACTTGAAATAGGTTAAGGATAGATAAATAATGATAATGCTCCTAGAATGATGACGAAGATCTAAGAGGTCAAAATTTGGGGTACAACAGATACCACTTAATGTAACACCCCCTTCTATACCCCCAAATAAACAAATAAATCACAAAAACACATAATAAAATTTCATCAGAGTAAATTTGAAACATGGTATAAAAGAAGTATGCCACATCATTCACCAAAATAACATACAACACCTGCTCTATAAAAGACATGCAACAGTGGGGTAGTTCAATAGAGGAACTTAGTCCTTATACCCACATCTAAATATTTAGAATTAAAGCGGAAAATCTAAACATTGAATTACTTGAAACATGTAATCATATAAATACATATCATTCAGTTTGTTTAATCGCATCATTCATGTTTACATAAACATTGCCATCAGATACATATACAAAATGCATCCCAAAAGAATACTATACAAGCCTAACTACCCGGTGCTACATATCAGAGCATAACCGACCAAAAGAATGAAGCTAAACTTCACAAAAGACCTCCAACAACCTAATCTGCAATGCCTCATAGAGCATTATAAAACAGCAGAAGGGTGAGAAATACTATCATAATAATCAATGCATATAATTATATATATATATATATATATATATATATATATATATATATATATATATATATATATATATATATATATATATATATATATATATATATATATATATATATATATATATATATATATATATATATATATATATATATATATATACACACACACACACACACACACACACACACACAAACATAGAATACACATATTCCGCATTTCTCACCGTAATTCATTCCAATCATCATATACATCACAACATATGTGTAAACAAACATGGATAATCACCAAGCACATTTCATCATGCATACATCCATAATTCTCAATTCATTACTTCACATACGAGTATACTTTCATACAACAATACACATTAATCATGTGACTCAATGTAACTCAATGCAACTCATGCCATGTGGTACCAACACTTGTTATCATTTTTCGGTTTTTACATTTAAACCGGGTCCACCCTTCTAGACCGATAACAACAAAATCTTGTTCCCTAAGCTTTCAAACCCACCTTTCTAGGCTTGGGACAAGTCACTAGTCTCCACGAAACTAGCAAACATTACCTCTTGACTAAATGATGCATATGCAATCAACAACCAAATGCGCTTAAGACCGCTCTCGCATATTAATCCCATGCATTCCAATAATTCATCACATACGAATTATAATCATGATTTCACACACAACATATTCATATTCAATATCATCAATATATTTACCAAGCAATGCACACATATCCACAATATGTTCTCATGCATTCTCAAACACAATCGCATACAAACAATATGCATTCACAATATTGTGCCAACAACAATGAACACAATCGCATTCATCATGCATTTTAATCAATTAAAACAACGTATTATATTTGTCTAAAGACCACCATTCATAATCTAGGATTCACGCCATACGACTACCCACAACATATGTTTCACATTATACAATTACTTATTCCAACAAGGATCGAACACAATCAAACCAAGAAATCAACATGGAATGGAATCACAGAGAAAACCAATTGTTGTCACGCTCGCTGAATCGCTCGCCTAGCGAGTCTCTAGCGAATGCTCGCTATCTGTTCGCCTAGCGAACAAACTTGCGAAGGAAAACAGAAGCTACTGACTTCGCTCGCTACAGCGAGGCCCTAGCGAGTCCTTCGCCACCTCACTCGCTACCAGCGAACCAGATCAAATGCATTTTATCCAAGTCTGGGACCTCTCGCTAACTTGCTCGCCTAGCGAGTTGCTAGCGAACGCTCGCGACCTGTTCGCCTAGCAAAGGTGCTAGCGAACGTCTGCGAACTCAGAAATCCTCACTGTCCAACTTCCATAACTCTCTACAAAACCGACCGATTCTCACCAAACAAGTTCCATAGCCTTAATCTAACCTCCCTCGACTAAATTATACCACTTATTCTCATTTTCTACCATTAAACTCGGTTTCTATCGATTAAATCCACTTTGCCCTAAAACGGAAGTTGTAGAAAAACATCCAACAATCTAACCCAAGTATACATAATCATATACATTGCTAGAATAACAACATTTCACACCCTTACCTTGGTTAAATCGATGCTTGAGAGTCGTTCTTGAGCTTTTCCAACATTCCTTCTTCTCCTTCTTTCTCTATTCTTTCTCTTATGTTTCCTTTCTTTCCACTTTTCCTTTATAAGTCTTTCTCTTCTCAAACATCTACCAATTTCATTTAATTAATCATCCATCAATTAAACAATCCCCACAAATCATTTAATTAATATAAATAACTAATTAATAAAAATTGGGCTGTTACAAGAAGAACCTATCCCATCTGATCCACAACCAACAATTCCTCAACCAGAACAACATCAACCTTCTGAATCATTCATATCTGATTCTGAGGTTCTTGACGTTCAACCTTTGAAGATGGTGTTTGACATTTCTTCCACATCCTGTCATTCTTCTGCATCATCTGATTCTTCTGAATCTGATGTACCCCCAAAAGTAAACTCACCACCCTCACTACGTGGCTATGAACCAAGATCATCTGATTTTGTTTCTTTTACTTCTTTGAAATCCTTTTCATCTAATGACTTTCCATTTGGACTCAAACTCAAACACTTCTATCCAAAACATCAAGATATTCCTGAATCATCTGGCCAAACATCTTCTACACCATATCCTCGTCCTTTGTTTATTATCCCAACCTTCACAATACCATCCCCTCCAGAACAACCAAAAACACCATCTCTAGAAAACTTCCTTAAACCTAAACCTAGAATGGATGTTGGTACGCTCTTTGATGGCTTTAAGAAGGAAATGAATGTGTGGATCTCTTCTATGAAGAAAGACTGTTTGTCAAGTGTGAACCCAGATGCTTCTGAAGCTACTTGGGACAGATTCATCTCGAGGTTCAACACTGTTGCTTCAAATCTTCGCACCATCTACTCTGATGATGCAAAGGTGAAATTTGCTGAAGTTATCAGACCGACTTTTATGAACATGAGTAGACCTCAAGTTCTTCTTCTGGAAAATGCACCTGCTGATGATCCGATGTCTGAAGATACTCCTCCAGAAGTTGTTGTTGCTGAAGAAACTGTTGTGCCAAATCAGTCAGCTCTGATGATTGTGGAACAAGCTTCTACTTATGAGATTCAAGAACCTGCATCTACATCTGCAATGGTCACTGATAGTGCTCCAGCTACTGAATCTGTATCTGCACCTGCTGCTTCTGAGATCAAGACAGAAAGACCAGATCTAGAAGAAAAGTTTGCTCTACTAGAAGCAGGCAACAAAGAGATCAGAACATGGATGGTCAAGCAAGAACAAACTACAGATGATATTAAGACTTGGATGTTTAAACAAGAGGAATCTAATTCTCAGATTACAGATCTTCTGAAGTTGATAGCATCTCGCTAATCTTAGTTTCTTTTTCTGTTATGTTTGTGCACATGTTTGCTGTGTTTTTGTTATCTTGTGTTCATCTGAATGATTTCTGGATTCTTTTATCAAATGAAGTTGACTGTTTCCCTATCTGCTCTTATATCGTTTTTCTCTGTTAATCTTTTCTGTCTTTAAAAGTTTTTTTTTCTTTTTGATTATGACAAAAAGGGGGAGAAAAAGAAATTCTGTTTGTTCAAATATAAACAGTTACTAAAATGGAATTCAGACATAATGAATTTTAACTAACATTGAATTTTAGTCTTTCAGAACTATAACGTATCATCTGACAAAATTCATTGAAGTTACCCTGAGAATCCCCAAACCAGACTTTTATTCAAACCAGGTTTACCAAACTCTGATAATTCAAACCAGGTTCTGATTACCAGGCTCTGATCCTGAAAGATAACCAGGCTCTGACTCTGGAAAGAAAATCGGTAAGAGTAAACCAGGCTTTGATTCTGGAAAGTAAATCGAGCTATTACCAGACTCTGATTCTGGAAAGCAATCAAGCTCTGATTCTGGAAAATATATTCTAACCAGAGGATTTTAACCAGGCTCTTAATCTGAAAAGTATACTCATACAAAAAGGGAAGTATTTTCTTCTATTAGAGTATTCATTTTAAGGGGAGATTCTTTATCTCAGGGGGAGTTATATATTTATCCTTTTTATTGAACAAAATTTCCTATGTTTTTGTCATCATCAAAAAGGGGGAGATTGTTAGAACATATATTGGTGTTTAATTATATCTCTATGTTTTGATGATAACTCTAATGAAATTCTGTATTAAGAAAATATATACTCTAATTTTGTTCAAGTGTTTTTGTTTCAGATATTAAAATAAATATTATTATGGAAGCAAAAATGCATCTGAACAGTATTCTACGCAAAGCTCTGAAGCATCAGAAGCAAGTCATCAGAAGACTCTGAGCGTTGCTAGAAGAGACTTTGAAGCAGAAGCTGCAGAAGACTCTAAAGCAGAAGCTGCAGAAGCATTTGAAGCGTAGCTGAAGAGTTTGTATGAAGAGTTTAAAGCATTGTTTCAGAAAACTCTGAATGTACTTTACGCTGCAAGTACAGAGGCTCTGATAAACAAGTATGCTCTGATCAGATCACTCACGCTGAAGCACTGTTGCTGCAACTCTGATATCATTGAATCTGATCTGAAGAACAAGAAGCACATCAGAGGATCTGATGTTGTTTACGTTTGAAAAGATGTCAGCACGTGAATAGACTTGGTATTATTCTCAATGTCCTCTCAAACGAAACTATTCCTTATTTGTGATAGACACAAGGATTCAAGCAAAAGGCATTTCTCTGAGCATTCCACTTCTGAGAAAGAAAAAGTCATGTGAAGACAAAAGGCTACAACTACTCTACTTGCACAGTCTTCAAGCATTGGACTTTCAGCACTATAAAAGGACGTCTTCAACATCTCTTCAAGGTTAACGAATCTTTAACAAATTATTCAACAACTCTCATACAATCTTTCTTACTCAAGCTGAATAGTTTTTTATTCGTTCTTAATCTAAGTGTAAAAATCACAGTTTGTGATATAGCTTTTTAGAAGCATCTTAAACACTTGTTAGTTTACATTTATTTGTAAAAGGTTCCTTAAGAAGACCAAGTTGTGGTCAAGATTTCTTGAGAAAACTAAGACAGTTGTTCTTAGTGATTGACACTGTAATCTGTTTGACTATAGTGGATTAAGTCCTTGTGGAGAAAGGCAAATCACCTTGATAAGGTGGACTGGATTAGTTGAGTTCAACGAACCAGGATAAAAATCTTGTGTTGTTTTTATTGCCATAGTTTTTCTAAACCCTTATTCAACCCCCCTTCTAAGTGTTTTTCTCACCTTCATCCTGTGTGCTTGTACTCTTTCTAAAAAGATAAAACTTGGTGAACCAATAAGAATGGACGATGTTTGCTCTCATTGGAAGAAACTTAGGTTCGATGATGATGGATGCATGGACGACGGGAAATCAAATATCTCATTTTGACCTAATGAGAGGGGATACAAGAGAGATTTTCAAAGGCCGATGAAATCATGAAACTACACATTAAAGAATAATTGAGGAATATTGCCTATCCCGAAGCCACCGACACGAAGCTGCCTTTTCAACCGGTAAAAACAAAAGGTGCTCCGAAGATAATGAAGCCTACATTGAATGACAACTCAACTACACAGTCTCCTTCATATTTTAAACATATTGACAAAGTTTTTCCCGACTCACAGGCTCCAAAATCTCTAAAAAGCGTTGTGAAAGGAGCCCGTATTAGCAAACCACCTCTAACGTTGCTTTCACTGAATATTCCATTCATCGACACGATGCCGACTTTTATGCACAAATATATCGAGCAGATCGTCGATGTTGTGGGGGATGATAATTGCGGTTATCGAGCCGTTTCAGGATTACTCGGTAAATGAGAAGATATTCATACGCTTGTCTAGCATCAACTTATCCAAGAGTTGAAGATGCACAAAGAATCATACACATGGTTGTACGAAAATAAAGAAAAATATAATGTGGTTTATGAGTCTCTTGTTCCTTGCTTGAGCAGTATGACACCGAAATCAAAATGAATGAGCTTCATGGAAATGGGTCACCTAATTGTATGTGTATATGATAGGGTGTGCATTGACCCGACACACTACAGTTTTTCATAAACCTTTTTCTAACTGCGCGCCGCACCACACCAAAATCCAAATGATTGTATCATGTTTATTGGATGACTTTCAAAATCAAGTCATATCTTTTAAGTTTACTTGAAACCGAGTTACTCCATGCCACTTACATCACCAGAGTGGGCGGGTCACTCAACCGCAAAAGTCGAGACGTGGCCGGATCATTTCATGGAAATGATGCATAAATTCGAGAGATTGAACAACATTAAAACATAGTCGAATGCACATAAATTTAAGGGGGAACCACCTATTGATTTAGTCAGCGACACTTGTTTCGATTCGTTTTGATTTCTTGTTTAACCAGACAAATATTTGTATAAATTTGTATCTCAATATAAATAAAGTGTTACATATTCACTTTTTCTTCATATTTGGTCTTTATGCATATTTGGTTCATATTTCATCTTAATGTGAGTGTCTGTTATATGGTTCTATTTTGGAAATGTTTCAGGGAAAGTTTCAGAGATATATCTCCGGATGGTTATTTTATTTGCTTTGTTTTGAAATGGTTCAGGGAGAGTTCCGAAGATGCATCTCCAGGACAAGATAATATGGTGGATTTCTGAAGATATATATCCGGAATCAATAACAGTCAATGAGTGATCCATATTGAACTAAGTCTTCTATAAATTTATGTGTTCTTGTGTTATATTTCACACAAACTCAAAATGTCTCAAATGTCACAAATAAACATCTGTTGGTATGTCGCAAGTGTCTTCTACTCCGACAACTCTACACCCCAGAGGACGTTCGAGCTCACCGATCTCATCTCTCTCGAAGTTATCTTAAACGAAATTCATTATCTCCTACCTTACGGAGACAAACGAAGAGTTGTGAAGCTCGAGTACAGTTCATCTTCAGTTGACAACAAAGGGAACATTGTGTCTAGCAAATTTGAGCTCAAGACTCGAACGAATGTTAGGGCTATGTGGGATACGTATTTCGGTTTCGAAGAGAAAATTCCGCTCGAGTTGGAAGCAATGCTACAAAGATCGGTCAAAAATATCATGAAGATGTGCAAGCGTCCAACATAATATTAAAATATAATATTTAATTTTCTGGTTAAATCATGATTGTAATGATAATTTTATATTATGAATATCAATTGCATTTTAAAAAATTTATTAACAGTATGTGTTTCAATCATAAATGTAATATTTATTTTTCTAATTTCTTCCAAAAATGTAACAACAGATTTTTAAAAAAAATACATCTTCGAAATATATTAAATCCATCATATAACGTGTCTCTTAAAATTGCCTTTGTTAAATATATAAAAGACATATCCAAAATATATCACTAAAATTTGACAACATGTGTGTTAAAAACTTATGCAAAAAGAAATTGTCAAGACTAATAGTGACTAATGTTTTTGTTATGTAGACTACTAATGTTTTTGTTATGAATGAAAATCTCTTTTTAGAGTATATATATTAATTTTTATTTTTTCAGTCCATTGTTTGTCAGCATCACCCTCATCTTCAAAAGAGTAAAGCCACCGCAAACATATTTCCATGGAAGCGGGAACCGCGCTCCGTCTCCATCTTACTCTCCACACTCTCATTTCCGTATCGAATCGCACTTCAAACCCTAAAACCGCATACAGTCTTTCATCTTCTCCTTCTCCTTCTCGTTCTCATTTTTCTACTGTTCACAGTTTCCTCGGCCCAAAGCCCAAACGCGATTTCCTAGCTGATTGGGCCTCACAAAACGACGACGTCGTTCGCCCCCTCCCAATCTACGTTGGAACCGCCTCTCTCTTTGCTGTCCTCTTCAATCGTGCCATCTCCGGCATAGCTCCCGTCGCCGACGCCGGCAGGTCCTCTCTCTCTCTCACTCTCGATTATTTCTTCAATGCATGATTAATTAAAAGTTTGTTAGGTTAATGTTTGTTAATTAGTGAGTTAATGATTGTTAATTACGTTTTTTTTTTTTTGCAGTTCACAATCCAGAGCAGATCTCTTAACTTTAGGATTGGCTGTCACTAATATTTTGGCTGGCCTTGTATGGCTTTCCATAAAACCCAAATCTATAGCTGTGGTGAGCCTCATACCTTTGCATTCCATGTTATTTATATCTCTCCTTTTTCCATTTTCAAATATCTTGTTTTTTTTTCCATGTATTTTAGTGGTTAGAATTTCATTCTTTAAGGTACTACTGCGGCCTGATTTATAAGAAAAAAGACAAAAGTGCATTTAATTTTTTTTTCATGTAGAAGAAGATAAGACAATTACTAATATATCCTTAATTAAATTATCATTTACTAACAACATTAAATAATTAATGTAGGGATAGTTTTGGAATAAAGGCATTAAATGAATCTATATTTATTGACATATGCTTATATTTAAGGCCAAAAAATTTAGAAGACCTTTGTTTATAAATAAGTAGGATGTCGATGTTCCTAAACAGCTACCAACTGAGCTGGCTTAACTAGTCCTCCCTCCCAATCACATTTTTTTTTCATCTACACCTCAATTGAGTCTTCGCTTAAGAAAAGTCTGAGTTCAATTCCACTTGTAGCATTGTAATGTAGGTTTTTTGTGTTTGGTTTTGTGAAAATACTCTATTTTTTATTTTTGCCATTTTCACTTAAGTTGTAAAACTATCCCTTTTGTAGATTTCTATATCAACCATAAGGATAGCCTTTGTTACTGTTAAGAGTCCCATATAAGCAGAGACGTGGTCATGAAATATGTTTATATGTGAGAGTAATCCTCATCTTATAAGCCGATAGGGTTGATTTACACCAAACTCAAATTGTAAGATTGTATCAGAGAGCTTATCTAAAATCCGTTTGGCCAACCCAATAGTGTTGGGCGTGAGGAGTGTGTTATGAGTCCTATATCGGCCTGAAAATTTGAGATACGACCTGAAAGTATGGTTATAAGTGGGAGCAATACTCACCTTATAAGCTGGTTTTGTAGGGTCAAATTACTGTTATAATGTCCATGCATAGTTATTAAATTTATAAAAAGAGTTTTGTTTTTCATCATACATATTTTCGAAAGCCGAATATAAATTGTAAACAAAATGATAAGTTTAATGTTTTTTTAGAAGCTATTGGTTTTTCCAAAATAAGCTGACTTAAAGATGCCGATAATAGGCTTGTTTCTGTACAGGTAAATCCTCAAGGAGCTGAATGCAAGAAGCTGTGCACTGCCCTCCCTGATGTTGCACTTACTGAGCTGCTCTGGTAATGCTCTTTATGTCCACTTGTTAGCTAATTGGCTTTTTCCCTCATCCCTTGGTTAAGCTCTTTCTAATTCTCTATAAAAGTTAAATGATTGAAAATTTAGATAACTAATATGGCTTTCTTTCATTGTTATAAATCATCAAATCTACAGTAAGTGAAGTAAAAGAGTGGCTTCTTTGGGGGTTGGATGTTTCATATTATGATTGTCTTAACTACTCTGATGTAAATAAATTAGATATGAATGGTGTGAAAAGAAAGCGGTATGTTATTACTTATCTTATATAATGAGGAAAATTCACGTGATGCGATCTTAGCCAGTAATATGGAAGCTATAGCTTTAAATAGTTAGCTTTTCCCTTGTTTGTTGACAGTAAAATATCTTTTATAAACTATTATTAGGGTGTGGGAATCTCTGTCAGATGTCACCTGCTGCCGATCACTTGTTATTGTTTATGAGAGCAGTTGTGTGCTTCAATTTGGTTTTGCAGCAGAGTATTCTCCTGGGAATGGTGAGGTTGTAAGTGTGGACACCGATAAATTGATGCAAGGATCAGTGTACCAGGGTGTTGTGAAATCTGGAACTCGTAAGTTTCTGATCTATATTATCAGCCATGAGTCATTCCTCACAACTGCTGCTACTCTAGTGCACATTAGTTTAGTACTTTTCATTGAGGTGTGCTCCAGTATTAAATAAAATGTTTTGAATATTTTGTATACATTTTCAGAGAGTTACTTGGCTAATCTATCTCTATATCCTGGGAAGTCTGAGCTACCATTTCTGCCTTCAAATACTCAGGTATTGTGTTTGGTTCAAATACCTTGTGCTTTAACTAATTCTTTGTCTATATTCAAAACATGTATGAAGCACAAACTGTTGTTTTAAAAGAGTGAAACACAGGTGGGATGTAGGTAGATTTTGGGGACAGGTGAATCAAGAAACTGTTGTGAACCTTTGGGTATAGGTCTGAGAGTAAAATGTGAAGACACAGTAGACTCATTTTTTTGTCCTACAGAGAAATCAAGTAAACTCATGGATTGGGGCACACGATTTCTGCTAGGGAATTGTGGCTGGTCCTAATAAAATAGACACCATGTGTCTAGCCTGTAAGAAGAGATGTAGAGGGGTTAAGATATTCCTTGAATTGACAAGCTACTGAAGACATTTCATGACGGGATATATCAAGATAACCAAACTTCCAACTCAACTTCTTAAGGACTGTTATGTGTGAGACAAGAAGGCCCAAACAGCATTTTGAGAAACATAAGGCTGCAGTCTCAGTGCTTCAAATCTCAGAAGTCCTGGATTTTCTCGACATTTTATGGCTGAGACTTGACACAGACCCTTCTAGCAAGGGGTTAGGGGCAATATACGGCAAGAATTTACAATGCACAAACTAAATAGCAGAAAAGTTTGTTCTCCTTCGAGGGGAGCTCCTCCTAAACAAATAAAGAAGTTCTTCGATAATTCTCATGTATTATTTTCATATTCCCTTTCTTACATATATATTACTCTAGCTAGTACTATTATAGTTGTCAGTGATGATTCATACACTTAGCAATGGTCCTTTCTAATGGAATCCTAAGGATAAAATAGGGATAGATCTTCTAGATCTAGGTTAGGTTACATGAAAATGCCCCATGGGCCTGCTCTTAGTGTGAACTCATTTGAGACTCTTAGCACCTTATAGCCTCTCAATCATCTGGGCCTAATCCTGTCACATTTGGAGAATCTCTTCCCCTGTGTCATCTTCCTCTTCAGCATGATCTAGGTCCTCAGCATGGACTGTGGTATCCCTCTCCTCATCCACCAAACCTTGTCCTCAAGATGGAAATTTCGGCAAGCTGATTGGAAGTGAAAGTGATGCCAGTCTGGGTGTCATGTAGATCACTGTGTCTACTCATAATACAACAGCGTTGTAAGTTGATTGACTAGGTTATCAAATATCCACCCATCACAAGCTTTCACTCTCTCCTCTCACAATATCCATGTGGAGACTTGTTGTCATTTCCTTGGTCGTTCCTGCATCTTCTTCAAAAACTCAAGGTGAGGGACTGTGATTGTCATTAATTCTGGTTCAGCCACTTCTATACGAGAAGGTGCATCTGCTACTTAGTTCTGAAGGCCCAGTTTATAAACAATGTCATAACAATACTTGAGGAGCTCAACCAAATTGAATTGTTGCTGCGAGGTTCGGATCACCTGAGTCACGAGTTCCCTAAGCTTCTTTGATCAGTGTGAATGGTTAATTTGCAGCCAACGAGGTAAGTTCTCCTCTTCTTGATTACAGAAGAAATAGTACAGAGCTCCCTCAGATATGTTGAAGCAGAAAGGATTTTTTTTGGGGGCAGAATTTCTTAATATAGTAGCAAATTGGGTGTTCTTGTTAAGAGAGAACTACTCTTATGCTAAGCCCAGAGGCACAGTATCCAGCATATACTCATCATCAAAGTTAGGTAAAGCTAAAGCCGAGGCTTCAGTCATAGCCTGTTTAAGATTATCATAGGATGAATTTTCAATGCACGATTTTCAAGAGCAGAAAAGTTTGTTCTCCTTCAAGGGGGGCTCCTACTAAACAAATATATTTTGTGTGGATAATTCTCATGTACTATTCCATATTCCCTTTCTTACATGGAATAGTACATGAGAATTATCCACACAAAAAATAGATTTGGAATAGTGTCCTCACTTCATAGTTTGAGTCTCTTGGGTACCTCATGACCTCTCAACCATTTGGGCCTAATCCTGTTACGTTTGGCCCTGATTTAGGGAATCTCTCTCCCCATGTCATTTCCTCTTCTGCAAGGAAGTAGACCAAAAGCATTTTGGAGTCGAGCATTATCAGAATGTCCCAAAATAAGTTAGTGTATGAAAAATAATTGATGGTAATAAATGGAGGCAATTCGATGTGGCGCCATTTTATAGGGGAGGGTTATATTAGAATAAACAAAGGGTCCTGGGTCTATACTCTATTTGGGTGGCGGTTGATTGGTTAGCCAAATATGCCCATTTTAAAGCCTTAGTTGTCCTTTCACTGCCGTTGAAATAGCTGTGATGTTTTGTTTACATGGTTTCTTTTCATCCATTTTGTTGGAGAGACCATATTGAGGGAATCATGGAAGAAACTATTTTTGATGGCGTGTACCTAATTGAAGTTCATTATTGCCTTCTACCCACAAACAAACAACCTTAAAGAGGTGGTTAGCCGAGTGGGTTGTCTGCGCTATATAACAAGAACTAAACTCAAGCAACTGTTGGATTAGTTATGCTAGGCATAATTATGGTTCAACACTAATTTCAGCAATGTCACCAAGATGACTCACTTTAAAGCCTTTTATGGACAAGATCTGCCCATTCTGTTGAATGGAAGCACTATTCTGATATGTACCCAGTCACTTGGACTTGGGGAACATTCCCTTAAGAGCTAGTAAATAAGAAGAAATAACCAAGCCATTTAAGTACTCTAGCGAGGATCCCATACTAATGTGGAGGCATCACATATTATATAATACCGAAATACCTGTCCTATTCCACCTAAGGTAGAATAGGAGGTATTTGAGGAAACTACAGAAGGAGGAATATCTTATAGGAGGCCTTATTTTGGCTTGTGATTTTTTATCTTTATATGTTTTCTTAAGTGATGCAACTTTCATATATGGCAGAAAGTTACCATGTATGATTTGGGCAATTCATTCTGACTGAGTCATGTACGTCAGTTAAAGAAAAGAAGTAGGAAAACAATTTTAGTAGGGGCCAGGGGAAAAACTGATTGGTAATCATACTCATTGATCCCTTTGCCTCTGACCATGTGAAACTGCTCTGTTTTTGAGATTTATGAACATTTTTGATATCATGTTTTAGTGTTGTTTATGTAGAGCTTTCTTTTCCTTCCTCTGGTCTTTTTTAGAAGGGGGTTTGATAGTTTGAAGGGGAGGGAAAAGGAGAGCATTGAGGGGGGAGGAGTAGAAGGAAAAACTAATTCTTTTGCTTTTATTTAATCTATATTATTATGATACTCTTAAAACTCCCTCCTTTGCATTCTATGATTTTGTTAAATACTCCTTCCTAACTCATAAATAAGTAAAAAAAAAGTTTTATTAAGTATACTCAAATGTATAAACAAATTCCAACCAACTTCATTATGGCCAGTGTTATCATTTCTAAACAAGCTTTTAATTAATGTTCTCATAGAAAATTGAATGAAATGAAAAGAGTAGTTTGAGAAATATAACTACGTATTTTTTTCTCACATTGAGAAAAAATAAATGATGTCAACTAACTTTTTAACTAGTGTAAAATTGGTTATTTTTAACTTATGTATGAGTCTACTAGATGGAGTATATTGTAGTAATGTTTACTAATAACTAAAAGTTATTGTACAATTGTTATTTGGTAGGCAGTAATTTTGCAACCACTTGGAGATAAAGGAATTGCAATTATTGGTGGTGACACAATACGCGGTTTCACTACTTCTGATCAGGTACATTTCATCTTTCATATTTTTTCAACGACCTCTATCTGAATTTGTAGAAATATTTTAATATATAAACATGTTATATTAACAGAGGGCTTTCAATATCTTATCTTAATATATAAACAGAGGTTTTCATGTTTTTTCTCTTTAAAACAAAGTGTTTACAAGTACTATAATTCTTATGCAAGTCCTGCAAATTGTTCCTTATTTAAAACTGTGGCATTCATATATTTCTGGATTAGTGGTATAACTATTGAAATGCTTACAGGCATGGATAACGTATATTGGAGAGAAGCTGGATTCTACACTTGCAAAATATGTGAAACCCCACACTTACTTGGTTACATAAGTTTCAAAGAATTTCAAGTAGCCTCTGATGTATATGTGAAACCGCACCCATACTTAGTTACTTTAGTTTCAAAGAATTTCAAGTAGCCTCTGATGTTTGTTTATAGTTGATTTCAATGGTAATATATCCCTGTTCTTCATTAGGAATACGAGGCTGAAATTGATTCAATGTATTTATTTTATTAATTATTTACAGCAGTTTTTGAATTGATTCCTGGCCAGTCTAATTCGAATGTTAGTAATAGAAAGATTTTGTTACGAGTCCCACATCAGACAATATATGACATGAATGTGTTATAAGTGGGGGCAATCTCCACTCTACCAATCGGTTTTGTATGATTGAATTAGGTCTAACCACATTTTTTAATATGGTATCAGAGCTACGGTTCTGTCTAGATCTGTCCAACTCTTCCTCTGTCTAGATCTGTCCAACTCTTCCTCCAAGGAAAGGGAAAGTGGAAACTTGAAAACAGTTTTGTGATGTCATGTTACTCAACTCCAGGACAAATGAGTGGTGAAAATTTCATGTATTATGGCAAAAATGCAACCAAGGAGACCTATTCAAATGTGGATAACACTGCAACAATATTTGAGATCAAAAGTCTCTTACATAACCTTCAACAAGGAGACTATCACAAGAGTACTATCACACTCTCACAAAGTATTGGCAGCAACTCGACATCTATGCTGACACAGAGTGGAAGTGTACGGAGGATGAAAAAATCTACAAAAAATTAATCGAGAAAGATAGAATATATCAATTTTTATTGGGACTGAATAAAAATTTAGATGAAGTAAAGGGAAGGATTCTTGGAACTAAACCACTCCCTAACATTCGTGAAGCATTTGCAGAAGTAAGAAGGGAAGAAAGTAGAAGAAAAGTAATGTTGGGAAGTCAAAGTGCAAACATTGAAGGTTCTGCTCTTGTAGCAAGAGGCCCACCAAAGAAAGGTAGAGGATGGTGTGATCACTGCAAGCGTCCCGGACATACAAAGGAAACATGCTGGGTGCTTCACGGGAAACCCCAGATCTGAAACCACGATTCAAGGATATACGCGCATATGTTGCTGCTGTTGATGAAAGCAAATCCAAAAGTACTTCAGAGGCAAGCCCTTTCAACAAAGAACAAATAGAGATGTTGCAGAAAATGATGCAACAAGCAATACAAAACACTAGTACTTCTTCCACTGCTACTCTTGTCCAAAAAGGTAATTTTTCTACTGCCCTTCATGTTAATCACCAGAAAACAAACCAACGGATTGTTGATTCCGGCGCATCAGATCACATGACTGTGGACATCAATGTATTTAGCAAATACACTCCCTGCCAAGATAGATCTTTTGTTCGAATAGCAGATGGTAGTACCTCTAAAGTGGTTGGTAAAGATTCAGTGATTATCACTAAAGATATTACTCTTGATTCAATTTTACATGTTCTAAAATTAAATTGCAGCTTGTTGTCTATCTGTAAATTAACCAAAAATTTGGGATGTACTGCTAAGTTTTTACCAAATTTGTGCGTATTTCAGGATATGAATTCGGGGAAGATGATTGGCAATGCTGAGGAGAGTGCATGCCTTTACTACCTAAGAGTTGAAGAACAAAATAAAAGATCATACAAGGCTGCCCTTACGTGTTCATCAAAGAATGAGAATGATGTAATGTTATGGCATTATCGCCTAGGACACCCTAATTTTATATATTTGAAAAAGATGTTTCCATCATTATTTAATAAAGATTCTGGTTTTTTCAAATGTGAAGTGTGCGAATTAGCCAAACACAGCAAGTCTCATTATTCCATACAACCTTATAAGCCATCTAAACCTTTCACCCTTATTCATAGTGATGTGTGGGGACCTTCACGAGTGAGCAATATTATTGGGTCAAGGTGGTTTGTCACCTTTATTGATGACCATACAAGAGTCAGTTGGGTGTTTCTCATGAAAGAAAAGTCAGAGGTAGGGGGTATATTTGAGAACTTCCATAAAATGGTTCAAACCCAATTTCAAAGCAACATTCAAATCCTAAGAACTGATAATGGAGGGGAGTACTTCCACCACACCCTTGGTACATACCTTGCCAAAAATGGGATTGTACAACAAATTTCATGTCCATATTCTCCCCATCAAAATGGAACAGCAAAGAGGAAAAATAGACACCTCTTAGATGTCACTCGAGCCTTTATGTTGTCCATGAATGTACCTAGCCATTTTTGGGGAGATGCAGTTCTTTCTTCATCATACCTAATAAATAGAATACCCTCCAAGACACTCAACCTAAACACACCTCACCAAACCTTCTTGTCCTTTTATCCTTCGACTAAACTCATCACAAATCTCCCACCAAAGACCAAAAACCAAATCCCAACAAGCTGGACCCAAAAGCCATCAAATGTATATTTTTGGGATACTCTCCTACCAAGAAAGGATATAAATGTTATTGTCCTTAGAAAAGACGAATCTATCACACTATAGGTGTCACATTTTATGAAGGGAATGCCTTTTATTCCAAGGTTGTCATTCAAGGGGAGAAAGTGACAATTGATGAACACCAACCTTGGGAAATTATTATACCAAAATCTGTCCCGGAAACCGTTCTAGAAAATGTACACGAATCTGTCCTAGAAACCGTTCTAGATACTGTACCAAAATCTGTCCCAAAATCTAACCCACAGAAACTTGGCTCAACCACTAAAAATTTAGAATGTGCCCAAATAATAGTTGAACCTGAATTGGACCAGCAAGCAACCACTCTTGATGTTACCAAGACAACAAATGGAAGAAAATAAGTAAAAGTATACACAAGGAAGAAAAACAAGCTTCAAACTCTTAAGGAAGTAGAAACATGCACTCTTCCGAAGCAGAACCAAGGCTCTGTCCAAAATTCAGATTCTGAACCTACTCATAAAGGTAAATTACCATGCATTGACTCATCTTCTAATTTATTGGATAATGACACTTATGACTAGAACTTAAACTTACCTATTTCCATAAGAAAGGGAGTGAGGTCTTGTACCAAACATCCAATTGGGAACCATGTTTCTAGTGAAAAATTGTCGTAGGAGTACAAGAATTTCATAAACTCAGTGGACAACGCCCACATTCCTCAAAATTTCCATGAAGCTATCCTAGTTCCAGAGTGGAAGGCTACGGTTGTGGAAGAAATCAAGGCACTAGAAAAGAATGGTACATGGCAGCTCTATCACCTACCAGATGGAAAGAAGCCAGTTGGATGCAAATGGATATTCTCGGTTGAAATATAATGTGGACGGGAGTGTGAACAGGTATAAAGCTCGATTGGTGGCAAAAGGATTCACTCAGTCTTATGGGGTGGATTATGAAGAGACCTTTGCAACTATAGCAAAATAAAACTCAGTACGTGTTCTTCTTTCCTTGGCAGTAAATTTGGATTGGCCACTTCATCAGCTAGATATAAAAAATGCTTTCCTAAATGGTGAACTTGAAGAAGATGTTTACATGAGAATACCACATGGACTTGAGACGTCAGAAAACTCGGGCAAGGTATGTAAGCTCAAAAGATCACCATACAGGCTCAAGCAATCCCCACGGGCTTGGTTTGATAGGCTTACACGAGTGGTTAGGATGCATGCTTTCACTCAATGCCAAATAAACCACACAATGTTCTTAAAGCATTCAGAGGAAGGCAAGGTAACCATCTTCATTGTTTATGTAGACGACATTATTATTAGAAGTGATAACTGTACTGGAATTGAAGGGTTAAAATTGTTACTAGCTAAGGAATTTGAATTTAAAGATCTTAGTCAGTTAAGGTATTTTCTTCAAATGGAAGTGGCACGATCAAAATTTGGAATTTATTTGTCTTAAAGGAAATATACTCTTGATTTTACTTCAAGAAACGAGAATGTTAGGATGCCAGCCAGCAGACACTCCTATGGAATCTAATATGAAAATAGGAGAGGGAAAAGTGAGTCCACCGATTGATAAAGAGATGTATCAAAGACTGGTTGGGAGACTTATCTACCTAATCCATACACGACCAGACATTGGTTTTTCTGTCAGCATGGCTAGCCGCTACATAAACGATCCCAAAGAGACTCACATGAAATCAGTTAACCGTATTCTACAGTTTCTGAAAAAGGCACCAGGGAAGGAGTTGCATTTCAAAAAGGACACAAGCAGGAAAATAGAAATATTCACAGATGCAGATTGGGCTGGCTCAGTAACTAATAGAACATCAACCAGTGGGTATTGCTCATTTGTATGGGGCAACTTAGTGACATGGAGAAGCAAGAAACAATCTGTGGTTGCAAGAAGCAGTGCTGAAGCAAAATTTAGGTCAATGGCTCATGGAATTTGTGAAGGGGTATGGCTCCAAAGGATGCTTGCGGAACTACAAGTTCATACTTACCATGAAGTAAGTCTATTGTGTGACAACAAAGTTGCCATAAGTATTACTAAATATCCTGTGCAACACGACATGACAAAGCATGTAGAAATTGATAGACATTTTATCAAGGAGAACATTGACAACAAATTAATTTCTCTTCAGCACACACCCTCAAGTCATCAAGTAACTGATATCTTGACCAAGGCATTTCCTAGAACCAACTATGAAAACTTAAGATTCAAGTTGGGTATGATAGACATCTTTGACCCAACTTGAGGGGGAGTGTTGGTTGCTGATCTGAAACCATTAAGGCACATATATGCAGCCATTAATAAGGGAGAGCAATGCAGATTTTATAGTTGTATTATATGAATACATTTATATTTATTTACACAGCCATATAAAATATTTCCATTCTTTTATATAGGGATTAATTTGAGTTAATTAAGACTTAATTAGTTTCTTTAGTTACTTGTACTCCCAAGGATATATATATATATATATATATATATATATATATATATATATATATATATATATATATATATATATATATATATATATATATATATATATATATATATATATATATATATATATATATATATATATATATATATATATATATATATATATATATATATATTATGTACAAACTCAATAAGAAATACAAAATTTAACGTGGTATCAGAGCCTGGTTTAAGATTCGGTGGGCCACCTTCTATGGTTTCCGCTATCGGGTCACCCACCATTTATTTCCACGCTCCAGTTGTCTAGTCTTGGGCGTGAGGGGTGTGTCACGAGTCCCACATCAGAAGATATATGACATGAACATGTGTTTATAAGTGGGGGCAATCCACACTCTACCAACCGATTTTGTAGGATTGAGTTAGGCCTAACCACATTTCTTAACAGATTTTGTAGAAGATTGAATCATCAAAAACGATATAATTCAGAGACCAATTAACTAGAAGTGGTATAATTCAAAGCTTAATGAGAACTAATAAGTGATATAATTTAGGGAAATAGGAGTTGGCCTGCCAAAAAGTTTGAGATTTCGGAATGCATTCTTTTAAGGGTCAAATTCTTTAGAAAATACGTTTATTTTTGTCCGGAGACGATGCATCTCTGGTCGCACTTAAAGTCACATTAGTCTTTGTGTTTCAACTATTCATCTTTTTTTTTGCGAATATTTTTTAGGAGATGTATCTTGTTAGAACACATATTGGTTCTTAGTTATATCTGTATGTTTTGATGATAACACTAATGAAATTTTGTAATAAGAAATTATATACTCTAAATTTGTTCAAGTATTTTTGCTGCAGATATTAAATTTAATATTCTTCTGAAAGCAAAAATGAATCTGAACGTTGAACTACGCAAGGCTCTGAGCGTCAGAAGCATCTCGTTAGAAGACTCTGAGCGCTGCCTACAGAAGACTCTGAAGCAGAAGCTACAGAAGCATCTGAAGCGTAAATTGAAGACTTTGTATGAAGAGTTTTAAGCACTGTTTTTCAGAAGACTCTGATAGTACTGTTCGCTGCAAGTACTGAGGATCTGATGTCTAAACTCTGCTCTGATTATTACTCACGCTGAAGCACACTTGCTGCAACACTCTGATACAGCAAACTCTAATAACATCAAGACTCTGATCACTCAAGGCTTTGATGATGATTGTTGTGAAATAGAAGCTTGTTGAAGAAGATTATTCAAGGTTATATCCGTTGGCATATTCCAAACGACTCTTTCCTCTTTTATACTAGACACAAGAACTCAAGCAAAAAGGATTTCTCTGAATGTTCTACTCCTAGGAAAGGTCAAGTCATATGAAGACAAAATGCTACAGCTACTTTGCAGTACACGGTCTTCAAGCTTGCAACGTCTTGGACTTCTTTGTCTATAAAAGCAAGCCTTCAACAACTTTCTACAGTTGACGTATTTTGACGAAAATTGACAAAAACTATTGAAAACTCTCTCAAAGCTCTCATACAAATTATATCTCTTTGTTGAAAAGTTTCATTCGTTCTTAAACTTAAGTGTATAAATCACAGTTGTGATATAGCTTTCTTAGAAGCATTTTAAACACTTGTTTAGTTTACATTTGATTGTAAAAGTTCCTTAAGAAGACCAAGTTGTGGTCAGTAGTTCTTGAGAAGACTAAGACAGTTGCTCTTAGTGGTTGACTTTGTAATCTGTTTAATTATAGTGGATTAAGTCCTTGTGGAGAAAGGAAAATCACTCTTGATAGGGTGGACTGGATTAGTTGAGTTCAACGAACCAGAATAAAAATCATTGTGTTTTTATTGCCATAATTATTTGAAAACCCTTATTCAACCCCCCTTCTAAGTATTTTCTCACCTTCAGTTGGCATCAGAGCTCCGGTTCTGTGTGTGTTATCACTTCACCGTGAACAGAAAAGATCCAGTTGAGAAAATTCTTGATATTTTTTTTGTTTGATATTATGGCTGAAGCTTCAATATCCAACAACAACAGATATGAAGAAAGAGATAGAATCAGCACAAAATCCCCTATGTTTGATGGGGAGAAGTTTGACTATTGGAAGGAAAAAATAGAGAGTTTCTTCCTTGGATATGATGCTGATCTTTGGGACTTAGTCATTGATGGTTATGTTCACCCCACTGATGGGGATGTCAAGAAAATTGATAGAAAATCTATGACTGAAGATCAGAAGAAGGAGTTCAGAAATCATCACAAAGCAAGAACAATCTTATTAAATGCTATATCTCATACTGAGTATGAGAAGATTACCAACAGAGAAACATCATTTGATTTGTTTGAGTCTTTGAAGATGACTCATGAAGTGAACTCACAAGTTAAAGAAACCAAGGCTCTGGCGCTGATCCAGAAATATGAAGCCTTCAAAATGGAAGAATATGAATCTATAGAAGCTATGTTCTCTAGATTCCAGATCCTCACAGCTGGATTAAAAGTGTTGGACAAAGGCTATTCAACTGCTGATCATGTGAAGAAGATCATCAAAAGTTTGCCAATCAGATGGAGACCTATGGTCACTGCTCTGAAGCTAGCAAAGGATCTGAACAAGATCACATTGGAAGAACTGATCAGCTTTCTGAGGAGCCATGAGATTGAACTTGAAGAAGACGAGCCTCAAAAGAAAGGTAAGTCAGTTGCTTTAAAGTCTAACAAATCTGTTAAAGCGTTGCAGGTGTTAGAAGAAAGTTCTGAAGAGTCTTCTTCTGAAGAAGAAGATGAACTGTCCCTGCTGTCCAGAAGGATCAACAAACTCTGGAAGCATAAACAGAGGAAGTTCAAGAACTTCAGGAAACCGGATCAACGCAAAGAGTCTTCTGGACAAAGAAGATCTGGAAAGAAGGAGGTTGTTTGCTATGAATGCAAAGAACCTGGGCACTACAAGAATGAATGCCCAAAGCTTCAGAAGGAGAAGCTAAGAAGGAAGCCTTAACATAAAAAGAAAGTTCTGATGGCTACATGGGATGATTCAGATGTATATGAATCTTCATCTGAGTCAGAAGAAGAATGTGCCAACATGGCACTGATGGCTGGTGTGAAAGATCAGGATGAAGGAACATCTGGATCTGAATCTGAATCTGATTCTGAATTTGACTCAGAAGAGGTACTTTCTAATCTCTCTAGGGAAGAACTTATTGAGGTTTTATCAGAAGTTCTGAAAAACTATAACCAGATTAAACTCAAGTGCAATAAGCTTAAATGCAATCTTGAATATGAGAATAGTCTGTTAAAGTCAGAAGTTGCTGAGCTCAAAGAAAACAATTTGAAAATGAAAAACAATTTTGAAAATGCTCAACAAGACTCTGAATCTGAAACTAACTCAAAGTGTAAAAATATTTTAGAAGAATATGACTATAGTTTTCAGAAGTTTCTGGCTAAAAGTATAGATAGAAGCAAGATGGCTTCAATGATCTATGGAGTTAGCAGAAACAACAGGAAAGGAATTGGATATGAATCTTCCTATGGAAAGGATTTAAATCCAATACCTGTTGATAAACTTATCATTAAGAAGACTCCCTTATATTCTCATTTTAAGTTTGGTCATCTGAATGATATTAAACACACACGTTCTGATTAGAACGTTCCTGTGTTTAAACCGAAAGTTAGTCAGAATAAACCTGTTCTAAAAAGACAGAAGTTCAGACAAACTTTTAAGGCAACTAACCCAAAAGGACCCAAAAAGATCTGGGTACCTAAGGATAAGATAATACCTGTTGCAGATGTATTTAGCAGCAAAGTCAAGACGCCAATCATCGTACCTGGACTCTGGCTGCTCACGTCACATGATGGGAGAAAGGTTTATGTTCCAAATCTTGAAGCTTAAATCTGGAGGAGACGTCAAGCTTGGAGGGAATCAGAAGGGCAAGATAATTGGCTCTGGTACTATTGGCAATGGTAACCTTCCCTCTATATCTAATGTTTTACTTGTAGAAGGATTAAAACATAATCTATTGTCCATAAGTCAATTAAGTGACAATGGTTATGACATAATCTTTAATAAAAAATGTTGCAAAGCTGTCAGTCAAAAGGATGTCTCAATCCTATTTAATGGAAAGAGGAAGAACAACATTTACAAAATTAATCTTTCAGAACTTGAGGTTCAGAACGTAAAATGCCTTATGTCTGTTAATGATGAGCAATGGGTCTGACATAGAAGATTGGGGCATATTAATATGAGACGTATATCTCAGATTAATAAACTCAATCTGGTCAGAGGACTTCCTAAGTTGAAGTTCAACTCAGATGCTTTTTGTGAAGCATGTCAAAAAGGAAAATTTTCAAAGTCTTATTTTAAAACTAAAAATGTTGTTTCAACCTCAAGACCATTAGAGTTGCTTCACATTGATCTGTTTGGACCAGTGAAAACTACATCCATCAGAGGCAAGAAGTATGGATTAGTCATTGTTGATGACTATAGTAGATGGACATGGGTGAAATTCCTAAAACACAAGGATGAGTCACATTCTGTGTTCTTTGACTTCTGCAAACAAGTCCAGAATGAAAAAGATTTTAAAATTGTTAAATTCAGAAGTGATCATGGTGGCGAATTTGAAAACAAATATTTTGAAAAATACTTTAATGAAAATGGCATTGCTCATGATTTTTCCTGCCCTAAAACTCCACAACATAATGGAGTTGTAGAGAGGAAAAATAGAACTTTGCAAGAAATGGCCAGAACCATGATCAACGAGACTAATCTGGCAAAGCATTTTTCGGCAGAAGCAATAAACACAGCTTGTTATATTCAGAACAGAGTGTCTGTAAGACCTCTTCTGGAAAAGACTCCATATGAATTGTGGAGGAATAGAAAGCCCAACATTTCTTATTTCCATTCTTTTGGATGTATATGTTATATGTTTAACACTAAAGAGAATCTAAACAAGTTTGATTCTAAAGCACAGAAGTGTTTCATGCTCGGGTATTCTGAACGCTCTAAAGGCTACAGAGTATACAATACTGAAACACAGATTGTGGAGGAATCTATAAATGTTAGATTTGATGATAAGCTTGGCAATCAAAAGCCAAAGCAGGTTGATAATTCTGCAGATAGAGAAGTCATTCTCACAGACTCTGAAGTCTCAGAGGCAGAAAAGGTTTAAGTGAAAGAGCCAGAAGCAACGCCAGATGCAACTCCTTTAGCTACTCAAATGAATAACCTGAATATTTCTGAAGAACTTAATGTTAGAGGATCATCTTCCAGAATCAAGGCCTCTCACCAAGAGGATGTGATCATTGGAAAGAAGGATGACCCTATAAGAACAAGATCCTACCTCAGATCATCTGAAGCGTCATTATTTGGTTTAATGTCAGTTATTGTACCAAATTTTGTGGATGAAGCTGTGTAAGACAATGACTGGATAATTGCCATGCAAGAAGAGCTCAATCAATTCACAAGAAATGACGTTTGGGATTTGGTTCCAAGACCAAAAGGATTCAATATAATTGGAACTAAATGGGTCTTCAGAAACAAGTTGAATGAAAAAGGAGAAGTTGAAAGAGACAAAGCAAGGCTTGTTGCTCAAGGTTATAGCCAGCAAGAAGGAATTGACTACACAGATACTTATGCTCCTGTGGTCAGGTTAGAGTCTACTTGTTTACTCATTTCTTTTGCTGCACAAAATAACATCACTCTATATCAGATGGATGTTAAGAGTGCCTTCTTAAATGGGATTAAAGAAGAAGAAGTCTATGTTCATCAACCTCCTGGTTTTGAAAGTGATAAATTTCCAGAACATGTTTTTAAACTTAAGAAATCTCTTTATGGTTTAAAACAAGCTCCCAGAGCTTGGTATGAGAGATTAAGCAATTTTCTTCTGGAGAAACATTTTATCAGAGGCAAAGTGGACACAACTCTCTTTTGTAAAACATTTAAGAAAGATCTGTTAATTTGTCAAATATATGTAGATGATATTATATTTGGATCTACCAATGTTACATTGGGAAAGGAGTTTGCTCAATGTATGCCGGTTGAATTTGAGATGAGCCTGATGGGAGAATTGAGATTCTTTCTGGGAATTCAAGTCAGCCAAACTCCAGATTGCACTTACATTCATCAGACTAAATATGTAAAAGAGCTTCTGAAGAAGTTCAACATGACTGATAGTAAGTTAGCAAAGACTCCAATGCATCCAACAAGCACTCTTGGTAAGGAAGAGGTAAGTAAGAAAGTAGATCAGAAACTCTACAGAGGTATGATTGGATCTCTTATATACTTAACTGCTTCTAGACCTGACATTTTATTCAGTGTATGCTTGTGTGCTAGATTCCAATCAGATCCTAGAGAATCACACTTAACAGCTGTTAAGAGGATTCTAAGGTATCTGAAAGGTACTACTAATATGGGTTTGTGTTACAGAAAATCTGATGAATTTAAACTAGTTGAATTCTGTGATGCTGATTACGCTAGAGACAGAGTTGAAAGAAAAAGTACTTCTGGAAGTTGTCAATTTCTGGGAAGTAATTTAATCTCCTGGTACAGCAAGAAACAACCTACAATTACTCTATCAACTACAGAAGCAGAATATATTGCTGCTGCTGGATGTAGCACACAGATGCTCTGGATGAAAAGTCAGCTAGAAGATTATCAGATCTTTGAGAGTAATATTTCTATATTATATGATAATACTTCTGCTATATGCTTGTCTAAAAATCCAAATTTACACTCTAAAGCTAAGCATATAGAAATTAAACATCACTTCATTAGAGACTATGTTCAGAAGGGTATTATAAACTTAGACTTTGTTGATGCAGATCATCAATGGGCTGATATTTTCACAAAACCCCTTGTTGAAGATAGGTTTAATTTTATTCTGAAAAATATTGGTATGGAATTCTGTCCAGAATAATATTTATCAGAAGCAAACTTCTCAAATGCAAAATGTTTAAAACTCTGAAGTATTACATCTGTCATTTATTTAAACTCTTGAAGTATTATTTCTGTGTGTATATGAACTGACAAATCTCAAAGGATCTGAACGTTGGCTAACGTTTCATTTTTCAAAGAGTTTTCAGAAGCACATGCAAGCAAACACGTGTAACTCAGAATCTGAAAAGATGGAGTGCACAATACTGAAAAGACGTTTGAGGTACTGTTTGAATATTTGGTTTCTCGTTTTCCCCCCAAATTATCAGAATCATTAATGCTTGATATGATTAATTTCTTTTTATTAAATGCCATTAAATGCTAAATGTGTACGTGCTGAACGTGTGACCTTTTGTGTGCCCTAAATTTTCTCTATAAATTCCACAACTCTCAACATTTCACACTTTTCACTCTCACAAACACTTATATGCATTTTTTCTTGTTCTATTGCTTTTATCTAAACTCTAAACCCAAAACCGTTCGCAACCCTAATTCTTCAAAATCTTCAACAATGGCTACTTCATCTTCAATCTCAGCTCAGTTCCAATCAACAATGGCAGCTGTATCATCGTCTAATTTGGGTGCTGTTCCTTTCAAGGAACCTGTTAGAACGAATCTCACACATGCTGAGAAACTGGAAGTGTTGTGTGAATCTTTGGTGGATTTTGCTTCACTGGCTGAAAATGGATTTAATCTGCGTTCCATCATTGATGCTCAAGGATGGACAAAGTACTTTGATAGACTGTTTGGGCTAGTTTATCCAGTTTTGGTAAAAGAGTTCTGGATTCATGCTCATGCTTATCCCAAGTTCATTGTGTCATCTGTTCTGGGAAAAGAGATTGTGATTACTGAAGACTTGATAAGGAAACTCATAGGATATGAGGAAACTGATGGAGTCACTAATCTACCATCTAGGCGTGTGGATATGACTGATGTGTATAGAGAAGTTTGCTCATCTGGAGTAGCTTCTAACAAGGTTAAGGATTTGAAGGCAGTTTACAGGATCTGGGCTAAGATTTTCATGAGCTGCATTCATCACAGAAAATCTTCCAATTCTCCAGATTATGTTAACACTGATCAGCTATACTTCATGTATTGTCTGAGTCAGATTACCAAGGTGGATCTGCCATATCTTCTATTTAATCATCTGCGGACACATGTTAAACAGTCAAGGGAAGAGGTCAGAACCAAACATCAGAAGTTGAGGAACTGGATTCCAATGGGAAGACTTATCTCAGACATTCTGACTGAGAATGGTCTTGTTGGTCATCTGGTAGAAGCTGGATTGAAGGAAGAATAAGCTTCTGCAGTTGGAAAACCTCTGAACGGGAAAAGTCTTTAGAGGATGAAAGTTGTAGAAGAAGTTACTTCTGCTCCAAAGAAATTAAACACTGAAGAGGCCACTCAAAGAAGAATTCCAGTTGAAAATTTTCCTATGTTCTTTGCTAATGAACCAAGGGAGATTATTCTGGATTACATTACAGAGTGTCTGAATGAAGGAATTCCTCTACCAGCAAATCTGGTTCAGAAGGCAGGTGAACCTGCTCCAGATCTTTATGAGGCCAGACACAAGAAGAAGAGAAAGGTTGTTGCAGAAGAACCTTCTAAACCCAAGAGGAAGGCTACTGGTGAAGCTGCTGCTGTCAAGCCTAAAAGGGTCAAGAAGCAAGAGGTCAATCCTCCAGAGGCAAGTCTAGACGAGATTCTGGAAACTGTCAAAGAGGTATTAACATCTGATCAAACTCTCCATGAACCTATACCATCACCTTCACCTTCTCCTCCTCGTGTTTCTAAACCTAAGAAACCTTCTGTTACAGCTTCTTTTGTACCCCAACCTCTAGTAACTCCATCTGAAAAGTATACATCTGAACCAACACATTCTAAACCATCTGATATTCCCTCATCTGACAAACAAACCCCTGCACCACAATCATCTGAAATTCCCCCACCAGAACCACAAACTTCTAATCCACCAGAACCAACACCAGCAGAACCAAACCAACCAGAACCAACTCCACAAGAACCAGAACAATAACAACCACAACCACAATCTATCCAACCATCTGAACCTTTAATACCTAATTCTGTAGTCCTAGATATTCAACCCTTGACTACTTTGGTTGAACTCTCTTCTACATCCTGCCATTCATTTGAATCATCTGATTCATCTGAATCTGACCTACCTCCAGAAGTTTATTCACCACCCTCTCTCCGTGGCTATGAACCCAGAACTTCTGAGTTTGTATCTTTTACTTCTTTTAAACCATATCCCTCTAATCCCCTTCCTTCTGGTCTAAAACTTAAAAACTTTTATACCAGAATAGAAGCATCTGATCCTACCACTCCATATAAACCTATTTCTTCAACTATCCCTCCATATGTTCTTCAAACCTATCTTACACAACAACTAGATATCATTCCATCAGAACCTATGCTTTCTCATAACTCTGTTTTTACCCCATACACTTCTACACCATTTGATGTCATTCCCTCTGCATCAAATTTTAAACCATTCCTGTTTCCCACTTCATCTTCATCTAGATTCATAGATTTCATTTCATCATATGAACATCCTGCATCACCCTCTTATCCTCATCCTCTGTTCATCATCCCAACTTTCACCATACCACCTCCACCAGAACAACCCAAACCAACACCTCTGGAAGCCTACCTTAAACCCAAATCCATATTAGATGTTGATGCCTTATTTGCTAGTTTCAAGAAAGAAATAAGGATGTGTTTGAACTCTATTCAAGAGGAATGTCTCTCAAGCATTAATCCAGAAGCTTCTGAAGAATGCTGGAATAAGTTCATCTCCAGATTCAACACTGTTGCTTCAAATTTGAAGAGTATCTACACTAATGATGCGAAGATCAGATTCGCTGAGATTACCAGAACAATACTTTGGAATGTGACCAGATCTCCTACATTGCTTCTTAAGGATGCACCTTCATCTTCTGGAGTGTCTGCTATTTCTAAGACTATTGAAGGATCTGCTTCTGAAGTCATTCTGGAAGAAAATTCTTTAGCTCTGATGATTGTGGACAAATCATCTAAATCTGTGCCTCCAGAATCTGCAACTGCAGTGGTTATTGACTCTGCTCATACTCCTGCTTCTGAATCTGCTCCCTCTACTTCTTCTGAAATTAAGAAAGAGAACCCAGACTTAGAAGACAAGATTGCTGTGCTGGAAGCTGGTCAATTTGAGATAAAATCCTGGATGGCAAGGCAAGATCAGAAGAATGACAATATTGAGAAATGGATGTCCAAGCAAGAAGAATCTTCTTCTGAGATAACACACCTTCTGAAGATGCTTCTCTCCAAACAATCTTAGTTTTATGTTGTTATCTGATGTTTGAGCACTTGTTTTGCATTTCTCATATGATATCCGTTCTATCTGAATATTTTTAATGAATGAATCTATGAATATTTTCGCTATATGATTATATCTTTTCTCTCTGTTTCCTTTTATTTGTCTTTAAAAAGTTTCTTTTTGATTAGGACAAAAAGGGGGAGAAAATGAAATTCTGAGTATTCAAATAAACTTTACCTGAATGGAATTCAGACATACCAAATCACAACTAACATGAATTTTTAGTCTTTCAGAACTATAATGATAAATCTGACAAAATTCTTTAAAGTAACTCTAAGATCCCCAGATCAAGTTTTAACCAATCAGACTCTGATTCTGAAACGTTCATCCAAATCAAGCTCTGGTTCTGAAAAGAATACTCATGCAAAAAGGGAAGTTTCTATTCTTTCTCAGTATTCAATTTAGGGGGAGATTCATAATCTCAGGGGGAGTTATATTTATCTCTTTACTTAACAAATTTTCCTATGTTTTTGTCATCATAAAAAACGGGGAGATTGTTAGAACACAAATTGGTTCTTAGTTATATGTCTATGTTTTGATGATAACACTAATGAAATTTTGTATTAAGAAATTATATACTCTAAATTTGTTCAAGTATTTTTGCTGCAGATATTAAATTTAATATTCTTCTGAAAGCAAAAATGAATCTAAATGTTGAACTACACAAGGCTCTGAGCGTCAGAAGCATCTCGTTAGAAGACTCTGAGCGCTGCCTACAGAAGACTCTGAAGCAGAAGCTACAGAAGCATCTGAAGCGTAAACTGAAGACTTTGTATGAAGAGTTTCAAGCACTGTTTTTCAGAAGACTCTGATAGTACAGTTCGTTGCAAGTACTGAGGATCTAATCTCTAAACTCTGCTCTGATTATTACTCACGCTGAAGCACACTTGCTGCAACACTCTGATACAACAAACTCTGATGACATCAAGACTCTGATCACTCAAGGCTCTGATGATGATTGTTGTGAAATAGAAGCTTGTTGAAGAAGATTATTCAAGGTTATATCCGTTGGCATATTCCAAACGACTCTTTTCTCTTTTATGCTAGACACAAGAACTCAGGCAAAAAGGATTTCTCTGAACGTTCTACTCCTAGGAAAGGTCAAGTCATATGAAGAAAAAAGGCTACAGCTACTTTGCAGTACACGGTCTTCAAGCTTGCAACGTCTTGGACATCATTGTCTATAAAAGAAAGCATTCAACAACTTTCTACAGTTGACGTATTTTGACGAAAATTGACAAAAACTATTGAAAACTCTCTCAAAGCTCTCATACAAATTATATCTCTTTGTTGAAAAGTTTCATTCATTCTTAAACTTAAGTGTATAAATCACAGTTGTGATATAGCTTTCTTAGAAGCATTTTAAATACTTGTTTAGTTTACATTTGATTGTAAAAGTTCCTTAAGAAGACCAAGTTGTGGTCAGTAGTTCTTGAGAAGACTAAGACAATTGTTCTTAGTGGTTGACATTGTAATCTGTTTGATTATAGTGGATTAAGTCCTTGTGGAGAAAGGCAAATCACTCTTGATAGGGTGGACTGGATTAGTTGAGTTCAACGAACGAGGATAAAAATCATTGTGTTTTTATTGCCATAATTATTTGAAAACCCTTATTCAACCCCTCCCCCCCCCTTCTAAGTATTTTCTCACCTTCATATCTCTATATATTTTATGGGGTGAATTCAGAGATGCATTTATGTAAAATTTCTTAAATTCATTTAAGTAATTGGAAGGATATATGTTGCATATGATAGAGATATTTTAGATATTCATCTTTGAAAACCTCTAGATGTATTCTAGACAACAACATTGTCATAACTTTGTTTTTTAAAGACAAGTTATATTTTAGATTATTTTAGGCAAATTTTTATCCGAAAATCATTTAAGAGTGTCATAAACTGATTCAAACATACCATACATACACACATTAAAAAACTCATACATTAATTAAATTAAATCCAAAATGTATTACCATACATAATTTATTTTGAAAATACAAAAAATAATACAAACATAAACTCTTGGGGTATATATAACCCTCGGTTTCTCTTCTGCCTGTACTGCACGACATTCCATGCATCGACCTATGTTGTCAATAGCGTATGACATGGAAAAAATGAAGTGGCCGCTTCCAAGCGTACCGATTCGATGCGAAATGAAGAAGCGGGTGGATCGATCGTGATTGCGGGTCAAGTTGCGGGTCAGAGGCGGTCCAAATCGACCAGTTTATTTGGTTTGGTAAACCGGGTCCACACCAGGTCGGGTCAGACGATTTTACCCTTAATTTTAAACTGTTGAAATAAACTCTAATTCATTTTCCTTTCCTAAGTTCAATCAGCTGGTTTTGTTACATCATGTCTCATCATATGTTCCTTCATTGCTTCATCATTACCCTGTTCCTCCACTATATCATCACCTTATTCCTCTATTGCTTCAAATATGTTGCTCTGTTTCATCATCTCTCATCTTCTCTCTTTCATCATCTTTATGTTCCTTCTCTGCTTTTTTCCTTTACTTCCTCCTCTGCTTTGTTTCTTACTTTATTATTCAGTTCTGTTTTTTCTTCCAACCACCATGTCAACTCATCCTCCTACTCAACCATCATCCTCCAATGCTTAATCAGTTACTTCTTCTGCTAAGCTACACAAATTATCCAAGGATATAGTATAGAAATTTAACTATTTGAAAGACTTGAATAATAAGAGGATGGTTACATGTGATTTTTGTAACATCTAGCAGATAAATTTCTAGGGCTAAACAACATCAATTAGGAATAAAAGAAAATGTGAAGTATTACACTCAAACACTTGAAGACGTTAATTTGATTTTGCAGGAGCATGAAGATAAGAAGTTGGATGCAAAGAAATCTATGTCAGGTGAAGTGCATGAAGATGATGATGAAACACCACGACTATTAAACATATCTAGGATTCGAAGTGGAAAAAGTTCGGATGAAGAGGGGAGTATGCCGGTTGTGAAGAAGAATACAAAAGGCCCCTTGGATGTAATTACTATAGAAATCCAAAGGAAACCTTGAAAAAGGATAGCAAACAAGCTTGAATGATTCTTGTGATAAGAAAGCAAGAGCGAGTTGTTTCTAATACATAACTCTTTTCTTTTATCATAATGGAATTGCTTTCAATGTTGCAAATTCAAAAAGTTTCAAATTGACGGTTGAAGCAATTGATATGCATGGTGCAAAATTTAAGCCTCCAAGCTATTATGAGTTGAGAGTTCTATTGCTTCAAGATGAGTTGAAACTTACACACAAGATGTTAAGTACTAATAAGAAAGAATAAGAAAAATATGGTTGTTCCATAATGACTGATGGCTGGAAAAATACAAAGGGAAGAACATTGATCAATTTTTCGATCAATTCTCTAGCAGGAACAATGTTTATTAAAAATGTTGATGCTTCTGCACACATTAAAATTGGACAAAAGTTGTTTGAGCTTTTGGATAGCTTTGTTGAAGAGATCGTTGAAAGTAATGTGTTGCATCTAGTTACCGATAATGGAAGCAATTATGTCTTGGTTGGTAAACAATTTCAAGTATCGAGGCTAAAAATATTTTGAACTCCATGTGCTGCTCATTGTCTAGACTTGATGCTAGAAGATGTCGAAAAAATTCCTAAAGTCAAAAAGGTTATACAAAAAGGAGTGACTCTCGTGGGCTTCATTTACAACCATTCTTTGGTTTTAAACTTAATGAGGAAAAAATTAGAAAGTGATTTAGTTAGAAGCATAGTCACAAGGTTTGCCACAAACTTTCTTACTTTGCATAAATTGCACACTCTAAAGGCAAAAATTAGAACCATATTCACTTATGAAGAATGGTTGGACTTGAAAGCAAGTAGGGAGGTGAAAGGAAAGAATATAGCTACTATTGTACTTCAAGTCTCATTTTGGAAGGATAATGTGTACGCTCTTAAAGCTATGGGCCCCCTTGTAAAAGTACTTAGGCTTGTTGATAATGAAAAAAAATCCGGCAATGGGTAACATCTATCATGCAATGTTCGAAGCCAAGAAGTTAATTACAAAAACCTTCAACAACAATGAAAGCTAGTACGAAGTAATCATTAATATTGTTGATAGAAGATGGTATTCAACTTCATCATCCATTACATGTTGTTGGGTATTATCTTAATTCAAAGTACTTTTATAGCAATCCAATGATTGAGAATGATGATAAGTTGTTCCATGGCCTTTATGCATGCATTGATAAGCTTTATGCAAGTGTTGAAGTTGTTGATGCCATCCATGGAGAATTGATGAAATATAAGATGGGTGTAGACCACTTTGGGTTAAAGGAAGCAGTAAGGCAAATAGTCGATGTAGCTGCTGGTAAGTAACTAAGTCTATTTTAGAATAATTTAATTACATAACAATTTTTGCGTATATATGCTAATGCAAATAAGTGTTGCATTGCAGCTAACTGATGGAGGAGGTATGAAGCAAAAACACCATATTTGCAGCTCCTGACTATTAAAATATTGAGTTTGAATTGTAGCTCATCGGGTTGTGAGCAGAATTGGGGTGCTTTTAAGCATGTAGGTAGTTGATATTAAGTTATAGATTTAAATTAATAGTTTAGTAATGTATATTTATTATTTAAGCTAACATTAAAATTATAATATAGATTCACTCCTAGAAGAAAAATAGACTTGAACATTAAATGTTGCAAGACTTGGTTTTCATCAAGTATAATCCAAATTTAAAAGAGCACTTTGATAGTGATCATTTGATTAATCCTGTGGTCATGGATGATGATATTGATATCAATAGCCTATGGTTGTTAAGAGGTGAATATGAAACTCAACCTGATAATGATATGGTGTTTGATGGTGATGATTTGTCTTGGCTAGATGTTGAAATTGCAAGTGGTGCTGTTGAGCCTACAATCAACATTAGGAGCCAAGCAACATTGCAGAAGAAGGCAACTCCTCCTTCACCACCTCCACCTTGTTCATCTAGATCTAATCCAAAATAAAAGTAAGTGGTAGTCGTAGATGATGAATTTGGTGATCAAGAATATATTGGTGAGGATGAAGAGGATGCTAGTGGCGGAGAAAGTGATGATGGATAATTAGATTTTAATGATTCTTGAACTTTTACCAGAGTTTTAATGTTTAGTTATTTTAAGATTTAGATGCTTAAGTGTTTGTTTTCTTGAATTTTATTTCTATTTGGAAGTGTGTTGCAATATTTTGCTTAAGACGTATGCCTTTTAATGGTATTTGGAATTAAAAGTATGCTATTATGTATTTGGAAGTATTTTATTACTTAAGAGTTAAGAATTTATGCATTTTGAGCTTTATTTTTTTGGGTATTTGCTAGTGTGTTTTCAGCATGTAAGTGCCATTAAAATAGCACCGACGTCACTAAACTAGTGCCCACGTTGCTCCCCGCTTCCGGCTGCTCCCATTTTGAAGTTGACAGTGTCGTGCCGCTTTCCAAGATTAACAACATAATCATAAAAAATAATGTCTTCTACAAGGCCAGAAGAGGTTTATCTTCCTCAAAAAGTCCAGCCTCTATGTCTGATCTCGCCATATCCATAATACTCTGATAGACCGACAACACTTCCTAGGTATGGTCATCCCTAGTCCATAATATCTTATAATTAGATGGTCTAGGGGGTGTTCTAAGAGCGTTTGGTTTCATGATAGGATGTGACACCATATAGAACCATGTGATGCAAGCGTCTACATAAACCCATTGAACATGAGCTGGCACCCTACAATAGTCCTTTAGTACCAAATGACTATCAAGATCCTCAAGTATGGCATTAAGATCTCTGCAGAGGACGGTGGGAGGAGTAGACTCTACGGGCTAACTCAAAATAATCTTCAATTATCCAAACTGGCGCTTCACTTGTTCGGGCAGATACACATACATCAGACCTGGACCACACGCCATGCATTAGGAGTATAATGAAATGATGTCCATATGACGTTTCTGGTGGTGACCGCCTGTTGGCTGGCAAATTTCGACCAGGAAAGATAAGCAAGTCGAAGGGAAGCTTGACATCCTAAACGAAGAGATCGAAGCATGTTCGACGCGAGATCCTGCAGACCAAGGTCAAAGAGGTCTCGATGAACCACTTGTCAAAAGGATGTTGAAGCAGTTTCAACGAGTAGCCTTTCTAATAGAGGTCAACGACAAGCCAAAGGATAAAATTGGTAACTGACGAGAACATAGGAGGTTATACAAGAAGTGGGCGTGCATGGGGGGACGCGTGGCAGGTTGTGGATGGTAGACAATAGAATAACATTTATTTTCTATGCCTATTTAAGTAGAGTTTAGTTTCAGTTTTAAGGGTCACATTTTGTAACATTGAGAAGAATACACTCAAAGTATCAACGTTTGAGAAAAACGAGTCAATTCTGCGCAAATGTATGCATGCGTCCAATTTACACTTTAAGAAATTTATTTCATAAGTCTTGTGTTCTATTCATTTTCCTTTGCAATTTTATCTTATTTTTTCCATTGAACTATCTTAGCAATATCTTTATCTACCATTCCAAACAAAAACACTCAAACACTTGTCATATAACTAACACATAATCTAGGATTCTTGTAGTCAATCTTGCACGTAAACTTTAATAAGAGGCTAGAGATTGTTCTCCAGAAATCCAGGCGAACAAATTGGCACACTCAGTGGGACCCGTTGGGTTAGATATATGTTATGGTAAGATGGTAGAGCCATAAACTACCAGTCCAATCAAGGAACAATCCTCAGGAGGAAATACAGTCGTGTCAGAAGCCACTAACGTGGGTTCTAACATTGTGGCTGCGATTTTGACTGCTCATAGTGGACCGACATAGTCACCTCGTCAACCTAAAGCGGTGAGACCGACAATGGTTGGAACTTCAGGGTCGTTTATGCCCAGTTTCACCTTACCCATGTATGGTAGGGACAAAAACTTTGGAATGCCAACTGAGTTGATGACAAGTACACATGTGAGCAGTTCGACATTTGGTGAAGGTTCATCCTCAACATTTTCGCCTTACCATGGATTAGGACCTTTGGGAAGCCAATTCTGTCGAACTATGGGACCAGGGTTTCCAGCCCAGGCAATCCCAACTTTTACTTCAAGTTCCGTCGCGGTTATGAGACATCAGATGAACGAGAGTAATCACGAAATAGTCAATATGCTAACTCAGCAAATGGGAACCATATTGAGGCCTTTAATTCAGGATTCGACGCAAAGTTACCAACAACTGGCAACTCAGATGCCTAGAGTGGCCCAACGACCCCCTTCGTACTAGTTAATAGGAACCAAGAAACAAGGTGTTCGTTGACGGTGTGGCAATTATCAATCTGATGCCTCATATTCTGTTCAAGAAAATGGGAAAGTGTGATGCTGACCTCCGACAACACAATATGGTTTTATCCAACTACGAAGGAAAGACCAGTAATATACTAGGAGTGATCCAAGTCGAACTAGCTATTGGTACAACCACCCGATCGACGCTGTTTATGGTGATAAACTCCAAAGAAAATTTTAAATTGTTATTGGGACGAGAATGAATTCACAGAATATGGGCGGTGTCATAAACCTTACACCAAAGGTTAATTATTTGGAGAAAAGATGGAATTGTGGAAATTATCGAAGTTGATCAGAGCTACTACA